>JALAZF010000159.1:5167142-6458928 GCA_022829125.1 Lathyrus tuberosus
AAGAGGACTCCCACTTCAAGGACTAAGCACAAGGCTGCTCCCTTTCAAGTGGATCAAGCTTCAAGATCGACAGTGTCACCAGATTAGGGTTTTGGTCGACCAGGGCCTCCAGGTGGAAATTTTCCTCTGGGCACAAGCCAATGATCCAAAACATAACCTAATGTATCCATGGAACCTCATGGGCCCAGTCATCAAGTCAATTTTGCCTCAAGGGATGCATTCATCAAAAATCAGGAATTAGGGTTTCTTGACCTAATTCACCCCTAAGTTGACTTTTGGGACAAATCATGAACCAAGACCTCAAGACATGATTTGAGGGTCTCTAATATACCATATTGATCCATTTGGAACAATGGATTGATCTAAGAAGCTTGAGCAACAATTTTCAATTTCATCTGAACCACAGTTAGGGTTTTGCGGGAAAAGTCAACTGTAACTTTGACTTTTGACCAGGACATGCTCCCAAACCCTAGGACATGATTCAATACACCCTATGACACCCATGGAACATATCCATAAAGTTTGATTTAGGTCAAGGACATGATTTCCTGAAGGATTGCACAGTTTGGAATTCATCTGATAAAAAGTCAACTGTGCACAAAAGTCAACTTTGACTTTTTGAGATTTTTCACTAAAATGGATTTTTAACCCTAAAATGATGTTAGTGTATGATTTGAATCATCATTCATCAAGAAAAATCAAAGAAAGTGGGGTAACTTGTAAAAGGGGTAACCATAAAACTTAGAAAATTTTCTAAGTTATGGAAAAAGTAACACTAATGCACCAACTTTGAAGGACCATAACTCCTAAACCATAAGGCCATTGTTCCCCATTCAAAGCTTGATTTGTAGATCACATTGCCCTCTACAAAAACTTCATACTGACCTATGTCCAAATTCCTCTTGGATTTTGAGTTATGGAGTGATCAAAATCAAGAAAAGTCACTTTGTTCCAACACTTAGTGAAAATTTCACTAAGTCAGAATCTGCCTTACTTTTTTCCAAATGTAGGGGGATTTTTCACTTGGATTCAAAAGAGATCAAAACCAAACATGTTCAAACAATTGTTGTATCATGTAAGGGCTTTCCAAAATGGCCAAGAACATCACCAAATTGAACTTGGGCCATGAGATATATCATTGGCAAGTTGCCTTGTTGAAATCTGTCAAGGCAAGGCAGATTTTGCACTTTTGCTCGATTTGCCAAAATTGTGCAAATCCAAACACTCCTATCCACTTGGACACATCTGAGGATTGAATCTAAAGGGGACAAACATTGAGCCAAGCCTCCAAAGTCCTTGGAACAAGAAATAGCATGTTGAACCTAGAATTGCCTAAAATAGGGACAAGACTCCAATTTTGGATTGGAGCATTCAATGGAAGCACTAAGGTGGCATAGACTGAGCCATTCTTAACTGAATTCAGTCAAGACTTATCCAAGACCAAGGGAACCAGTAGCCTGTGCCCTAACCTCTAGCCAATGGCTAGAGGAGACTTGGATTTTCATTTGCCAACATTGGCCAAACCTACTCAGCAGTTGCCATTCACTATTCCTTGCAAAAAAACTTGCTCTACTATAAATAGAGCTCAATTGTGATCAGTTTAAGTACACCAAAGGCCTACAACGCTTACCTTTCTCAAAATCTCTTTCTCTTGGCAAAAATGCCTTTCTTAGCAAGGTAGCTATCAGGTTTTGAGCTAGAGGGCAATTCCACTCAAACCAATCACACACACACCTCATATACATCACATATGAGCTGATCAAACACTTAAACAATAACTGGAACACTGATTTCTCAGAATCACCAGTCAATTGCTCAAGGTTTTAACCAAAATGCAGTTGAGATGCCATGAAGTGATCCAGTCAATTTCAATCAAGTCCAAGCATTCAAACACACTCCATAGGGTGTAGGGAAGCTGTTCAGATCATCACCACTCATCTGTAACACCTCCAAACCAAAAATCACATTGCACTTGCAGTCATGGCCTAGAGGTAAGCATAAACTTGGTCATCTCTCAATCTATGCATATTTCCTCACACAATAATTTTGCCAAATGTTCATAACCATGCATGGAATGTTTCCCCTCAATTGATTGCATTGTTTGAATCGTGTATCAAAAATCCCAGCCTTCATGCAGAATCTAGGGTTCTTGAGGATTTTTCGTGATTTCTTGTTATATGTTTAATTTAAATGAAATTAAATGCCATAGACATGATCGTGAGGTTGAAACGAGTTGATTGATATGTGGATTGCATGATATGATTAAGTGTTCAGTGAGATTGGATAGAAAATGCAAATCTGGGCAAACTGAAAAACGCGCGTGTTCTTGCCTTTGTTCTTGGCGCCATTTTCCAACATTTAAATATTTGAATTTTGTGATTTTATTTAATTGATTCAAAAATTAATTTCTCTCTGAGTTTTAATGATTTTGAGTTGATTCTTTTTTTAATAATTCACAAAAATGTTAAAATATTTTATTTTAACAAAAAATCCCAAAAATAGTATTTATTACATATAATTGATATTTTTGCAAAGGATTAATGTTTTATTTGTTTTCAACATTTAAAATATTTTTTTCCTCTTGATTTTGTAAATTTTAATGACTTCTAATTTTTTTGTAGGTAAATACTTGATTTTTGAAGCATTAATCCAAAGTCATAATTTGTTTCCCACATGTTAAACAATTTTTGATCATTTTAATTGGATTTTTATCCAATTAAAATACATTTTGGAAATAAATTAGAGTTTTTTTATTAATTCAACCCTCACAAATCATTTTCAAACTTTTTGGGCCTCTAATAGAGTGTAAGACCCAATCCTTTGTAAATACAACCCTATTTTTGGGTCTCACTTATTGTATAAGTCTCGTTGTATTTTAAAAAGTTCGACGCGATCATCGTCAGTTGAAAAATAAACTTTGGGCCTCTTGAGAGAGTGTAAGACCCACCCCCTTGTACAAAAAAGCTTTTTGGGCCTCACCTACTGTATAAGTCCCTCTGTACAAGTAAACGGTACGATCGTCGTCCGTTTAAAACATCTGGGCCTACCCCCAAGTAGTAAGACCCATTTCTTTTCTTAAAACTCATTTGGGCCTCTATTAGAGTGTAAGACCCAATCCCCCTTTTAACCAAAACAAATTTTGGGCCTCACTTATTGTATAAGTCCCTTTGCGTTAAAAGAAAACCTCGGCGTGATCATCATTTTAAACGAAAAATCATCTGGGCCTACCCTCGTGTTATAAGCCCCACTCTTTTTCTTTAAAACTTTTTGGGCCTCTTGAGAGAGTGTAAGACCCATCCCTTTGTACAGAAAACCTTTTTTGGGCCATAGTCACTTGTATAAGTCCCTCTGTACAAATTCAACAGTAAAACCCTGGGCCTCTCCTTGAGCTGTAAGCCCTAATCTTTCTTTTTCAAAGCACTTTCTCCTTTGATTTTGAATATAGTGTTGTTTTCAATCTTTCTTTGTTGAACAACTAACCAAACAACATGGAAGCTCTACAACCGAGTAAGTGTTTATACGCTTTCATTTACTGCTTTCCTATACATATAACTGTATTGTGGGGCTGTTTCACTGTAAGTCTCCTTTCATAAACTCATATCAACTGTGTAATAATAGTATAGATTTTTAGAGTTTCCCCGGCAACTACGTCTAGCACTAGGTAAAGCCGTTTTGTTTATTCGTAGAAATAGACAGCTAGATCCCCAATAGGATCACCAGATACAGTCTTCTCTTCAGCTGTCCTCATTAGGAATTGTCAAGAAACTCTACTCCCAAAGATGAATGTATTCTCCGTGAATGGCAACTTTGAGTTTCTTCCAAATTCTCAAACTTTCCTGACTTGATCTATTCCTTGTGAATAGCTTGCCTTGAATTTCTCGGGGTTTGGGGACCCACGGGCTTCTTAAAAGCATCGGCCTCCTCTTGGGCATTGTACAAGGACCCTCAGGCTTCCTCAAAGCATCCCCGCCTCCTCTTGGGCTTAGTACAAGGATTCGTCGGCTTTTTAGAAGTATTCACAGCCTCCTCTTAGGCTTCGTATAATGATCTCTTCCTCCGGGAATGATAGCCTCCTCTTGGGCTTCGTACAAGGACCCCTCGGCTTCTTAAAAGTTTCCAGCCTCCTCTTGGGCTTCCTACAAATTGTCCCGACGACCTCCTAGAGGAATAGGAACAGAAATTAGTCATCTTCATAGAACAGTCCTTTCAAAGAGTCTACTACTGTTTCTTAAAGCATAGTACAAAAGATAAAACCCTAGACTTGGACAGTCTAATTTCCTTGAGTCTCAAAGACATTCTCAAGTCCCCTTCAAAATAGGAAGAAACCCGTAGACTCGGACAGTCTCAATACCCTTTGGATTTCCCGTTTCCTTAAAGAACAGAGAACAATCCCGATCCTCAGATCAAATCCATGAGTACAGTGTTACTCATATAAGAACTGATTTTCTCTTAATCAGTATACTGGACCTGTCACTTAACTGAGATAGCAAACCTTTCAGCCTCCATCTCGGGCTTCGTACGAGATACAAAAGACTCCCTCGTTGAGTAAAACCCTTTAGCCTCTCTCTCGGGCTTTGTACGGGACACACAAAAGACTCCCTTGTTGAGTCAAACAAATCTTCAGCCTCTATCTCGGGCTTTGTACGAGATACCAAAAAGGTTCTTATTGAGCCAAACAAAACTTTTAGCCTCCATCTCGGGCTTCGTACGAGATACAAAAATACTCTCTTGTTGAGTATAAAAGATCCTCTTGTTGGGTCAACCCCTTTTAGCCTCTCTCTCGGGCTTCGTACGAGACACACATAAAACTCCCTCTAGTTAGGCCAATAGTCTCCTCTTAGGCTTTATATAAGAAAACCACTGGTTGATCGAATCAACCTTTTAGCATCAAAGCTGTGCCTCCTTCACAGTACACAAACATCAACAACTCCTTCCCCTTCGTCTAACCGCTGTAAGCGGCAAGCCTCTGGATTATTTACATCCACGCCACTGTCCCTCCTTTAGCATGAGAAATTCTTAAGGAAAGATGGCATTGCTCTACACTGAGTTAAAGTCTTCTCCTTCAGGTTGGAACCCCCTATAAAGGAAATTATGGCATTACCGGATTCACATATCCCGGTTAAAGTAATTCTCCTTTATAAACAGTTGTGACAAACAAACCCTCTTCAGAGATGACAAATTCTCTCTAAAGTCAACACCCTTTTAGCTTCACATCTTGGGCTTTAAACAAGATATAGATCACCTTTCGCTTCACGTCTTGGGCTTTGAACAAGACACCAAAACACTCATTTCCTCCCATAGAATAGGAGGAACTACGAACGCTCTGATTTCCCTGTTTCGGTAAATGGGAATACGTAGGCGTAAGATTGAAAGAAAAATCTTAGCGAGCACACTAAACCAAAATCCTAAATCCCATACATCAGTCCTAAACTTCCTGACCATAGAATAAACCGTCATTCTGTCAAAATAACACAAGAGAGGCCCCACTACCACATAGCATCCGTAACCTAACAGACCGCTGTTTAAACTTGGTATGCAAGCAGGGTTAATTGGAGACATCTATTTCCCTTCCTTCATCAGCTTTAATAGGATAAAAAATGAATTGACCTGTAGTAACCCCAAGAGAGAGACAGTGCTTAAGAACCACGTCCAAAATCGCTCGCTACAGTTTGAGATATGGAAGTCCATGATCCACTGAATGCCTGATTGATGTATTTCTTAAAAGTACAAAATAAGCAAAATCCAGTAACGGGGTCTATGCAGAAAAGGAATTAAAACCAAACATAAATTAAAACACTAAAAAATTTACTAAACTCAATAACGAAAAATGAAAAAAAAACTTACAAATATGGGATATAGTAGAATCATTAACAGCAATCAATAGAAGAACAAAATGGAAAAATGCATGTAAAACAGACACCATGAAACAAGAATTTTTTAAGTTTTTTATTACAGCGCCAAACCATTTTGTAGAATCTTCAAGTAACTCTTTAGGCTTCACTGGTTCTGAGTCTATCTTCCGAATCATTCTAATCAGCCCAGTAAAGCACTTGAAAAACGAAGTCACACATCTATTTTGTTTATGATGCTACATAGAAAAAAAACATTAGACCAAATATTGTCTTTCCATTTTTGTATATAAAAAAACACAAATAATCACCACACACAAAATCTATCAAAACATAAAAACAAAGTACAATGTCAATTCGCAAAAGAGCTCTACATTCAGCCAAAATTGTTTCTATAAAGTGTAGTTCAAGAAATTGAACATTATACATACCAAACACAGTTTGTACACAAACAAACACTTGACACAAAATCTATTAAAAACTAAAAATAAAACACTGTCAATTCGAAAAAATTATCCTCATTCAACCAAAACTATATCAGCAAAGTGTATTTCAAGCAAATGATCATTATAATTCCAATACTTCCTAAACATGGTGAGTATACTACCTAAACTTGGTCTTTATGCAACCATACCTATTACAATCACTTAAATTTCCAATGTATTATCCTAAACACTCCTCCAAGAATCCAAAACAGTCAACAATGACGGAGTTCCTTTTTTGACGTAAAAAAAAATATGCAGCCTGACGTTGAACTTCATCAAAAGAAACATCAGATACCTAAATACAAAAAAATAAAATTTAATAATTAAAAATACATCAAAAATTTATTTAAAATAATCATTACGGTAGTACCAAATTCATAATAAACAAACATACCAATTCGTCGTCCATTCCCAATCATTTACCTCCCGCTGACAAAACGTAAGCTATATAATGACTAGTAGATAACGAGGACCCTGTATGAACTACAATAGTTTATAATTCATACACCAAAGAATCAGTCCCAGTCAACGATGTGTAAGGTTCCAAATTTAGGGTGCGGGAAATGACAACAAAGAATCAATCTTCTCAAAGTGCCATATGCCATACCCCAAATTTTGACCACTAAGATTTCCCATCATTGGGCAAATCATCATCACAATATGGATGTACCTTTATGCCTCATCAATCTCCTCAAGGAATTGTTAAACATTCACTACTATCATAAATTAGGGTTTCAAGCCCTCTCTGAGCCTTAGACAAAGGATCAATCAAGGAATGACATGATCTTCAACTTATCTAACCTCTAAAACATCCACAATGGATCAAGAGGACTCCCACAACAAGAATCAAGCATAATGTTGGAGCATTCCAGGTGGATTAAGCCTCAAGATCGCCAGTGTCACCAAATTAGGGTTTTGGTCGACCAGGGCCTCCAGATGGAAATTTTCTTCTGGGCCTGAGCCAATGCTTCAAAGCATAACCTAAAATACTCCATGGAACCTCATGGACCCAATCATCAAGTCAGTTTAACCTCAGGGGATGCATTCATCAAAAATCAGGAATTAGGGTTTCTTGACCTAATTCACCCCTAAGTTGACTTTTGGGACAAATCTTGAGCCAAGACCTCAAGACATGATTTGAGGGTCTCTAACCCACTACATTGATCCATTTGCAACAATGGATTGATCCAAGAAGCTTGATCAACAAGTTTCAATTTCATCTGAACCACAATTAGGGTTTCGCGGGAAAAGTCAACTATGCCTTTGACTTTTGACCCAGGCATGCTCCCAAACCTTGGGACATAATTCAATACACCCTATAACACCTATGAAATCAATCCATCAAGTTTGATTTAGGTCAAGGACTTGATTTCATAAAGGATCGCACAGTTTGGAATTCATCTGACAAAAAGTCAACTGTGCACAAAAGTCAACTTTGACTTTTTGAGATTTTTCACAATTATGTTTCTTTGACCTTAAAGTGATGTTAATGTATGATTGGAATCATTATTCATCAAGAAAAATCAAGAAAAGCGGGATAAATTGTAAAAGGGGTAACCATAAAAAACTTAGAAGTTTTCTAAGTTATGGAACAAAGTGGCTAGGGTACCAACTTCCAAGGATCATAACTTGAGATCCAAGCAACCGTTTGGGTTGATCCAAAGATGGGTTTGTAGCTCTCATGGCATACTTTAAAAGTGTCAACATCACCTCATTCCAATTCCTCATGGATTTCAAGTTATGGAATGGCCAAAATCACAAAAAGTGAAAATGTCACTTTTTTCCAACACTTAGTGAAATTTTCACTAAGTCAGAATCTGCCTTCACTTTTTTCCAAATGTAGGGGCATTTTTCACTTGGATCCAAAAGGTATCAAAACCAACTATGATCACACATATGTTGTATCATATGAGAGCATCTAAAATGGCCAAGAACTCCATGAAATTCCACTTGAGCCATGAGATAGGACCATGCCAATATGCCTTGCTGCTAACTGTCATGGCAAGGAAGATTTGTGTATTTTGCTCGATTTTCCAAATTTGTGCAAATGAAAAACATGTCTATCCATCTGAACACCTCGGTGAGGGACCAAGGAGGGACAAACACTAATCCATAAGCCTCCCAAGTCCTTGGAACTAAAAATAGCATGCCAAACCTAGAAATCCCTAAAGAGGGGACAAGACTCCAATTTTGTTTTGGAGCATTTAATGGATGCAACAAGGTGGCATGGACTGAGCCATTTCCAACTGAATTCATTCAAGACATATCCAAGACCAAGGGAACCAGCAGCTTGTGCTATAACCTTTAGTCAATGGCTAGAGGAGACTTGAGATTCCAAAATACAACCATTGGCCAAACCTCTGCAGCAGTTGCCATTCACTATTGCTTGCAAAACAAACTTGCTCTACTATAAATAGAGCTCATTTGTGATCAGTTTGAGTACACCAAAGCCATCAAACAGATGCTTTCCTCAAAATCACCTTCCCACTTCCAAATTTTCCTTCCAAAGCAAGTCACTATCGGGTTTTGAGTTTGAGAGCAGTTCCAACCAAACCAATCACACACACACCTCATAAACATCATATAGAAGTGATCCAAAAACTTAAAATCCATCTGGAACACTGATTTCTAAAAATCACCAGCCAGCTGCTCAAGGTTTTAACCAAGTTGCAGTTGGGATACCATCTTCAGTTCCAGCTTGTTTTAAACCATTCCAAGCACTCAGGCACATCACTTGGCACCTAGGGAAGCTATCCACATCATTGGAACCTAGGTGTAACTCCTCTAACACAAAACACGATCACCAGCTGCAAGAGGCAAGCATGAGCTCTTCTAACTCTATGATCCATGCATTTATTGCTGCACAATAATTTGGCCATATGTTCATAATCATGCATAGAGTGTTTTCCCTCAATCAATTGCTTTGTTTAAATCGTGTATGGAATTTCTGAGCCTTCATGAAAATTTTAGGGTTCTTGAGGTTTCTCTTTGATTTCTTATTTCATGCTTAAAATAAATGAAATTAAAGACCATAGACATGATCGTGAGGTGAAAACGAGTAGATTGATATGTGGATCGTGTGATTTCATCAAGTATTCAGTGAGATTGATGAGAAAATGCAAATATGGGCAAAACAGAGCATGCAGGCAAGGCCAAGATGTTCTTGGCGCCCTTTTTCAAATATTTGAATATTTGAATTTTTTGTGATTTTTATTTAATTGATTCAAAAATTAATTTCTCTCTGAGTTTTAATGATTTTGAGTTGATTCTTTTTTTAATAATTCACAATAATGTTAAAATATTTTATTTTACCAAAAATTCCCAAAAATATTATTTATTTCATATATTTGATATTTTTCCGAATAATTAATGTTTTATTTGTTTTTAACATTTGAAATATTTTTTCTCCCTTGATTTTCCAAACTTAATTGATTTCCAATCATTTTGTGGATATAAACATGATTTTTCAAACATTAATCCAAGATCACAATTTGTTTTCACACATGTTTAACAATTTTGATCATTTTAAATGAATTTTTATTCAATTAAAATATATTTTGAAAACAAATTAGGGTTTTGATTAATTCAACCTTCATCAAACTTTTTTAAAACACTTTGGGCCTCTAATAGAGTGTAAGTCCCATTCCTTTTTGTACATAAACCATTTTGGGCCTCAGATATTGTATAAGTCCCGACACAATAAAAAATCTCTGCGCGATCGCCAGTTTAAAATCATCTGGGCCTCTCCCTGAGTTGTAAGCCCCATCACTTGTACAAAAAACAATTTTGGGCCTTTAATAGAGTGTAAGACCCAACCCCTTTGAAAACCAAACTTTTTTTGGGCCTCAGTCATTGTACAAGACCCACTGCGTTTTCAAAAATCTCGGCGCGTTCGCCATTTCAAAACAGAAAACTTTTGGGCCTACCCTCGTGTTATAAGCCCCAGTTCCTTTCTTTAAAACACTTTGGGACTCTAATAGAGTGTAAGACTCAATCCCCTTGTACATAAAAACTTTGTGGGCCTCACATATTGTATAAGTCCCTCTGTACAGTTTTCAAAACAGCGGTGCAATCATTGTTAAAACTTGGGCCTCCTTGAGCTGTAAGCCCCAACAATCTTTTCAAAAAACTTTCTCCTTTGATTTTGAATATAATATTGTTATCAAAGTTTTCTTTGTTGAACAACTAACAAAACAACATGGAAGCTCTACAACGGGTAAGTGTTTATCCGCTTTCATTTATCGTTTTCATGTGTATATAACTGTATTGTGGGGCTGTTTCACTGTAAGTCTTCTTTCACATCCTTTTATATACTCGTCAAATATCAACTATGTAATACTAGTATAGTTATTTAGAGTTTTCCATGGCAACTACGTCTAGCACTAGGTAAAGCCTTGTTGGTCACTCTTAAATACGAACAAAACTAGATCCCCCATAGGATTACCAGATACAGTCTTCCCTCCTCTTGGGGTTAAACAATATGGAAACGTGAAAGGAAGCATTCTCGGTGAACCCTTTCTCAGACTGTCACTCTTAGAAATTGTCAAAGAAACTCTACTCCCTAGAGTTGATCTATTCTCAGTGAATAGTATCTCTTGAGTTTCTTCCAAATCCTTGAACTTTCCTGGCTTGATCTATTCTTTGTGAATAACATGTCTTGAACTTCTCTTGGTTTGGGGACCCACAGGCTTCCTAAAAGCATCCCCGCCTCCTCTTGGGCATTGTACAAGGACCCTTCGGCTTCGTAGAAGTTCTCATTCCTTCTCTTGGGCTTAATACAAGGACCCTGACGACCTTATAAAGGTATAAGACATAACTTAGTTGTCCTTTGCTAGAGCAGTCTTTCCAGCGTCAAAACTCCGGCCGTTGTAGGTTTGATACTCATCCCTTAATACCCATGCCTCCTCTTAGGTATTATACAAAAGATAAACTTGGACAGTCTAAAACCCTTGAGTCTCAAAGACATTCTCAAGTTCCCTTCAAACATAGTCAGAAACCCGGTCTCTCTCATGAGAGTTCCCCATACTTGGACCCGCTTCAAAATCTCCAGAATCCACAGCGGTAAGGTAGCCTCCTCTTGGTCTTTCTACAATGACTCTCCCCAGCGGAGTTAACATTTTCAGACTCTCTTGTTGAGTCACTTTCCTTTTTAGCCTCCATCTCGGGCTTCGTACGAGATACCAAATCACTCTCTTGTTGAGTATAAAGGACTCTCTTGTTGAGTATAAAAGACTCTCTTTTTGAGTCAAGTCCCTTTTAGCCTCCATCTCGGGCTTCGTACGAGATACTAAAACACTCTCTTGTTGAGTATAAAATACTCTCTTGTTGAGTCAATTCCCTTTTAGCCTCCATCTCGGGCTTCGTACGAGATACTAAAATCACTCTCTTGTTGAGTATAAAAGACTCTCTTGTTGAGTCAATTCCCTTTTAGCCTCCATCTCGAGCTTCGTACGAGATACTAAAATCACTCTTTTGTTGAGTATAAAATACTCTCTTGTTGAGTCAATTCCCTTTTAGCCTCCATCTCGGGCTTCGTACGAGATACTAAAATCACTCTCTTGTTGAGTATAAAAGACTCTCTTGTTGAGTCAATTCCCTTTTAGCCTCCATCTCGAGCTTCGTACGAGATACTAAAATCACTCTTTTGTTGAGTATAAAAGACTCTCTTGTTGAGTCAAAGTCCTTTTTAGCCTCCGTCTTAGGCTTCGTATAAGACAGATAAAAAACACTCTCTTGTTGAGTATTAAAGACTCTCTTGTTGAGTCATTTCCCCTTTTACCCTCTATCTCGGGCTTCGTACGAGACAGAAAAACACTCTCTTGTTGAGTATAAAAGACTCTCTTGTTGAGTCAAACCTTTTAGCCTCCGTCTTGGGCTTCGTACAAGACACATATAAAAATACTCTCTTGTTGAGTCAGTCACTTGTTAGCACTCGCTTGTTGAGTCAACCCTTTTAGCCTTTATCTCGGGCTTCGTACGAGACAACAAATAAACAGCATCCTTTTGTTGGGTCAATCGCCTCCTCTTAGGCTTTGTATAAGGAAACCTCGGTTGAGTCAATCAACCTTTTAGCATCAAATATGTGCCTTACTCACAGCATACAAACATCAACAACTCCTCTTTAGAGATGACAAATTCTCTCTCACCCAAACCCTTTTAGCTTCATATCTTGGGCTTTGAACAAGATACAAACCACCTTTAACTTCGTGTCTTGGGCTTTGAACAAGACAATAAAACAACCTTTTTCCTCCCATAGAATAGGAGGAACTACAATCGCTCTGATTTCCCTGTTTCGTTAAATGGGAATACGTAGGCATAAGATTGCAAAATCATAGCGAGCACACTAATCAAAATCCCAAAATCCAGTATCTCCATCAAATCAACCCAAAAGCATCAAATCTAAACACATTACCAAAAAACTCAAAAATAGTCCAAACACTGTGTTCTTAACAAAATAACCTAAGAGAGACCCACAATCTTAATAACATCTGTAAACTAACACTCATCTATTTAAACTCAATATGCAAGCAGGGTTAATTGGAGAAATCTATTTCCCTTCCTTAATCAGCTTCAATAGGATAAAAAATGAATCGAACTGTAGTACCCCAAAGCGATAGTGCTTCGCAACCACACAAAAATTTGCGCTACAGAAGAATGGCGACTTCACTGGGGACCACGAGATCTTGTTCTCTTCCTATCTCTTAGGTAGAAAACCATGAGTTGACAAAGTACAGCAGAATGGCGACTCTGCTGGGGAGTCATTATCTGTATAGGATCATAAGACTAAAGGTCTAGGATAATTAAGACAAATATATATACTGCTTTTCCTAATTGATATCTGTGTTTATTTTTCTCCTAATGGGAATGCGTGTGATGCCGCATGTGGAAAGATTGAGTATACACCTAAGATAGGTGATGGCAATACGGGTAATCTTACTGGGAGTGAATTCCAGCTAAGAGACCTCGGTCGACCATCAAACTTAGTGGAGACTCCCTTTGCAGATACATTGCCTATACGACTTCAGTTGTTGAAAGTAGTGTGGTCGACTGGGTTATCTGAGAAGCTGAGGTTTTTAGTAGACTGAAACCATTTTGTAGTGCGGAAGCTATCGGAAATAGTTGTCACACGATACTACCCTCATTTGAGATCACTCTAGGATACATCAGCTCGTTAAAGATCCGCTTGCTGTTGCTATCCCAAGAGGGATCAATGATTTTGCGGACAGGTACAAAAAATCACCAGTATAAACTTTTGGGGGGGGGGGGGGGGGGGTAGAGCCTTGACTTCATGACACCGACCCTTTGACCCCATGTTTTTTCTATGTTTTTGTGTGCTGCATTCATACATTAATTTAAAAAACATTCAAAAAAAGAAAATCTTCTCTTCTAGTCTCTCTCTTTTTCAAATTAAACAGAGACAGTGATTGCAAATGTCAGATAAAGAGATTGCGTTATGGATTTCGGTAGAAGAAAGACTCACAAGTATACCTTCAAGGTTCCAAAGTTAGAGGATTTGAGAGGTTTGGCGAGGATGATCACCAACCCTGAGGCTTTCAGAGCCAAGTATGGAGGACTGCTGTCTCTATTAAGGGTCCATGTAATTGAGGGAATCCTGTCCACACTAATCTAGTTCTACGATCTGGTCTATCACTGTTTCACATTCCCGGATTACCAGCTGGCACCAACACTGGAGGAGTATTCTCACCTGACTGATCTGCATATCACTGATCAAGCTCCCTTTTCTAGACTGGAAGAAATTCCAAAGGATCAAACCGTTGCAAGAGCTATCTATTTGGATGAGTCAGAAGTCAGGACTCACATGACCACTAAGGGTGGCATCCAAGGTTTGCCAGCCTAATTCTTGATAAAGAAAACCATGTACTTTGCTAGTATAGGGAACGTGGCCGCTTTCGAGAGCATCTTTGTTTTGCTCACCTACGAGTTATTTTTATTTCCCAACATCGATAACTTTGTAGATATCAATGCCATTAAGATATGTCTGATTGTCCCGTACCGACCTTACTCGCAGATGCGTATCATTCGGTACACTTAAAGAATTTATACAGCGGAGGAATGATCACGTGTTGTGTACCCTTGCTTTACAAATGGTTAATTTCCCATTTACCCAAGTCTGCTGCATTTTGAGATCAAAAGAATACTTTACGTTGGTTGCAGAGAATCATGTCTCTTACCAACTTTGACATTGATTGGTACAATCAAATCTATGACGGGATCAGAATCATTGACTGTTGTGGAAATTTCCCAAATGTACCCCTTATAGGAACTAAGGGAGGAATCAACTATCATCCGGTGTTAGTCAGTCGTCAATTTGGATACCCAATGAGGCATGTCCCGCGGAGTGTTCATCTGGAAGGTCTTTTCTTCAAGGAAGGAGAAAATGACAAGGCACTAAAGACAGAAATAGTGCATGCCTGGAGACTTGTTCATAGGAAAGGAAGAGAGTCTCTACAAAAAACAGACTGTATCTCTGTGGAGCCTTATCTCCACTAGGTACAAACTAGAGCTCTCAAGCTGAGGATGCCTTACCCTCGTCAGGAAGTTCTTCCGTTAAGGGACTCTGTCCTTTATTTCATGTCCGACACGGAAAAACATCAAGTTACTCTCAACAAAGTTCAATAGGAGAGGAGGCCTTGGAGGAACAAGTACCGTATTCTCAATGTAGAGTGTAAGAAACTACAACAGCTATTGAAAGAAAAGGATGCTCTGATTGATACTTTAGAGCAACATGCTGTCGAAAATTAGGATGACCAAAGGAACTTGCTCGCTCCTTTCACTTGGCAAAGGAATTACAACCCGACAACGGCTGAAGAGCCCCGGTCAAAGAAAAGGAAAGCACCAGAACCAACACCTGAGCTCTCTTCAGAGAGGACTCAGGATCCATTAGTTTAGATTTCCTTTTTTAACACTTTGTAATCTACTGTATTTCCATTTTCGTAATCGTTGAATTCAATAAAACGGGGTTTTCCCCACTGTATGATATTTGCAATCCAAATTGTTGATGTTTCTTTTGATTAAACAAAAAAATAATTAATAAAACCATTGCATATCATTCATCATTCTTGCATAAACACATTCTTCTTCTCTACGAATCTCACGTTTGTGTCTCGGTTCTAGAGTCAAACTGTCTCATTCGCACAATACTCAGTCCAATAGACAAAAGAAAATGGATGATCTCTAGGAAGAGAACAGAGAGTTGAGAGAAGAGATCGACACTCTGAAAGAAGATTTGAGAAAGCTTCATAACGTCATGCAAGCTCTAGCAGAGGCTCAGATACAACAACAGCGGACTGTGATCTCCGAGACCACATCAACGCCCATAGTGGAGAAGTCTGATCCTAGGTACAAAATGCCGAAAGATCGTCCATGGGGCATTCCACTCAACTATATCCCAGAAGGATATATCCCGCCGATCATGGAAGATCTGGAAAATGCAGCAGGAACCGTTTGTCCTGAAGGTTACAAACTTCGGGTAAGCGAAGATGCCAGGGTCATGAAAACAACTCCTGAAGGTCACAAACTTCGGGAGACACCGAGAGTCTCTGCCATGATGACTATACCACCACCCATGGTACACACTGTCCCAGAAGGACAGATTCCATAGATAGTTTCGGGTGGAAACGAAAGTATGATCGACAGAATGAATGAGTTCCAAGAACAGTTCCTGGAAATGCAGAAAGAGATGCAAGCCATTTGCGGTCAGGACCTATTTGGAAAAGATGCCGTAGAACTTTGCTTGGTCCCCAATGTGAAAGTTTCGCACAAGTTCCAAGTGCCCGATTTTGAAAAATACAAGGGCAACTCTTGCCCTCCAAGTCATTTAGTGATGTACGCTCGGTGAATGTCAGCTCAGACAAAGAACCATTAGCTACTGATTCACTACTATCAGAGATCATGGCGCTGCCTTCGTTCGGAAGTATAAGTATAACCTGGACATGGCACCAGACAAAGATCAACTCAGATCAATGTCACAAAAGGACAAGGAAACCTTCAAAGAGTACGCTCAGAGATGGCGTGAAATCGCCGCTCATATTTGTCCACCTCTTGAAGGAAAAGAGATGACAAAGATATTCTTGAAAACCTTAAGCTCATTTTATTACGACAGAATGGTCGCCAGTGTGCCCAGTGACTTCACCGAGATGGTGGGCATGGGAGTTCGTCTTGAGGAAGCCGTTCAAGAAGGACGTCTAGTTAAAGACGCTGGATCATAAAGTAGTACAAAATGATACTGTAATGCTCTCCCTAAGAAAAAAGAGTAGGATATTGGGAATATCTCTCTTGGAAAGCAAAGGCGGCATTACCAACAAGTAGCAGCTGTAACTCCTGCTATTAACCCAGCTCCTATTCCTACGTATCAACCTCAGGTTGCGCTGAGCCAACCAAATCAATAGCAATATCAGCAAAGGACATAACAGCCTCTTCTGCAGGCTCATCCTCAGTACAACAACAACCGTACAACGCGACCACCAGGGTTCGACCCTATACCAATGTTGTATGCAGAATTGTTTCCGTTACAACTGGTCAAGGGGCACGTCCAAACCAAGTCACCTCTTACAGTACCAGAAAATCCGCCTTTTTGGTTCAAGGCGGATCAGACTTGTCCTTACCATAAAGGAGGACCAGGGCATAACATAGAAAACTGCCTCAGTTTCAAATCCGA
Source organism: Lathyrus tuberosus (assembly GCA_022829125.1). NCBI lineage: Eukaryota > Viridiplantae > Streptophyta > Magnoliopsida > Fabales > Fabaceae > Lathyrus > Lathyrus tuberosus. The sequence continues at coordinate 5,184,155 of JALAZF010000159.1, forward strand.
TGTACAAAAACTTATTAGGAGTGGGGTCTTATCTTTCAAAGATACGAATCCAAATGATCTCACAAACTCGTTGCCTCAACACGAGAAAGCTGCAATCAATTTGATAGAAGGAGAGTCTAACGAAAGCTATCAAATTCATGGTGTACTCTTATTAAGGGCTAATCTGGTCAAGATGCATCGCAGATAGAGCGGGTATGGCCATATACCACCTCATAACTATCACCAGTGTGATATCTGCTCTAAGGACAATCAAAGATGTTCTGTGGTGCAATCAGCTCTACAGGAACAATTCAATCTCGGATGGATCCAAGAGCACCGAATTTGTGGGGTCAACATGACTTATACGAATTCCAACATCATTCAGAGCCACGACATCCGTGCGATGAATGTCAACTTGGTGGAAATGCACTCAAGGCAAAGCTAACATCATGATCTGCCATGACACGATTATGATTCCTGTCTGATTTGCTCAGTAAACAATCAAGGATGCTCTTTTGTACAAGAGGCCCTCCAGCGTCAGATGGATCTTGGGTGGAACCAGGACTACCATGATAAAAATCTTTATCAGATCAACATGATTCAAATCTTCGATATTCGCTTGATGAATACCAGCTTGGTGGAATTACACGCTAAGCAAGTCCAGCTCGGTTTTCTAACTTCGCATAATTCTCAGAACTATAAAGGATGTTGTGAGAGTAACCAGGGATGTGCTCTCGTTCAAAGAACTTTACAATACTTGTTAAACCACTGGTGGCTTCCGATCTATATGGACGAAGACACGCAACAAGTCAGTATGATCGACGGGAACCCTACTAGGCATCAAATTCAGGATGCTCGATCAATGGAAACAGACCTAGTGAGGTTACACTGTATTCAAAGCGGACGTGGCCAGGTGCCACCACATAACTATGAACGCTGTAGAGTTTGCTCGGAAAATAACCAAGGATGTTACCTCGTACGAGCAGCCCTTCAAGGTCAGTTGGACCGCAAAGAGATTCACCCATAACCAGTTTCGGGGTCCTTTAACTGGATGCCAGACTACTTCGCTGATCAAATCAAAGATGTGGTTGTAATCTCTGACCCTGAGAGAACCAAGGATGTTTGTGCCATCATCCCTCTACTGGACGAATCAAAGGTTCTTAGCCAATAACTGATTGAAATTACCTACGACAGTCAGAAAAATCAAAAGGCTCCTATAATTAAATATCTACCGAGACTGTTACCATATGAAACAGCTAAGGAGATCCCTTACAAATACGGTGCAATAATAATTGAGAATGGAAAGGAAGTTCCATTACCCTCCGTCGTGAATATTGCAGACATCAGTCGAGTAACACGGAGCGGTCGAATCTTCAACCGAGGAGTTGGAGAACCTAACAAAGAAAAGGAACTTTAGACAGAAGCTCCCAATCCACCGGTCGGTCAGTCCAATGATCCCGACCTTTCAAAAAACAATGATGAGATGTTGAAGCTCATCCAAAGGAGTGAATACAACATTGTTGATCAGATGCTACAAACTCCTTCAAAGATCTCCGTGCTATCACTTTTACTCAGTTCTGAAGCCCACAGAGAGGCTCTACAGAAAGTCTTAGAGCAGGCCTTTGTGGAACAGGATGTGTCAATACAACAGTTCGATAGTATCATCTCTAACATCACTTCCTGCAACAACTTAGGATTCAGTGATGAGGATTTGCCAGAAGAGGGCAAAAGTCATAACTTGGCGCTCAACTGCCAAGACGATGCTTTGGCCAACGTACCGGTAGATACCAGATCGGCCATCAACGTTATGACAAAGTCCACTCTAACGCGACTATCATTCAAAGGATCCTCGATGAGGGGCAGTGAGGTCATCGTTAAAGTCTTTGACGGATCTCAGAAAGCAGTTATCGGCGAAGTCGACCTTCCCATAACTATCGGTCCTCACACTTTCCTAATCACTTTCCAGGTCATGGAAGTCCGGGCAGCGTACAACTGTTTATTAGGAAGACCTTGGATACACCAGGCTGGGGCAGTCACTTCGACACTGCACCAGAAACTGAAGTTCATCAAGAACGATCAACTCGTCACGATCTGTGGAGAACAATCCTTGATCGTGAGTAACCTGTCATTATCTACTTGTATAGAACCCGAGGAGGTTGTTGGAATCAGTTCCAAGCACTTTAGGTGAGTAATGAGAATCAATCAGAGAAAGGAACCTCTATTTCCTCATACTGAGATGCTCTCGAAGTGATCAAAAGTAACAATGCAAAACGATGAGGACAGCTTGTCATTCCTACTGATAACAGAACAAAGAAGGGTCTTGGTTTTTCCACAACCTGCACCCAGACAGCTACTAACGATGAAAGTCTTCATCCCATTTAGGACTTCTTCCATAGTGGAGGTTTCCTTCACCCTGTGCCTCAAGCAGTCCATACCATCAACGAGGGAGATCCCTCCGATACGGATGAAGAATGGAAGCCCTCAATCAGATCAAAGGAGATTGGAACACATACCAATCAGGACTAATTCCTTACAAAGATTACGCGAGAAGATTGTTACCATTATTCAACAGAATCGAGTTTCATCATATCCCTCGTGAGGAAAATCACATGGCTGATGCATTAGTCACTCTCTCTTCCATGATTAGTGTAGGTCAATGGAATAACCTACCTAAGATCGACATAATGCCCCTTAAAAGGCACGCTTACATCTTCACAATTAAAGCAGTCATAGACGACAAACCTTGGTATCACGATATCAAATGCTTCCTTTAGAAACAAGAGTACCCACCTAGGGCACTAAGGAAGGACAGGAAAATTCTCAGAAGGCTGACAGGCAGTTTCTTCCTGAGCGGTGATACTCTCTATAAGAGAAACTTTGACATGGTCTTGCTCCGATGCGTAGACAGACCAGAGGCAGACATGCTGATAAAAGAAATTCACGAAGGATCCTTTGGCACTCATGCCAACGGACACACAATGGCGAGAAAAATTCTAAGAGCAGGGTACTACTGGTTGACCATGGAATCCGACTGCTACAAGTACATGAGGAAGTGTCACAAGTGTCAGATATACTCAGACAAAATCCATGTATCACCTACACATCTCAAAGTTCTTTCTTCCCCATGGCCTTTTTCTATATGGGGAATCGACATGATTGGCATGATTGAACCCAGGGCTTCAAACGGACATCGGTTCATCCTGGTAGCCATTGATTACTTCACCAAGTGGGTCGAAGCAGCATCATACGCTAATGTGACACGACAAGTGGTGGTCCGATTTATAAAAAACAATATCATCTGCCGTTATGGTGTTCCAAGCCAGATCATTACATATAATGAATCTAACTTGAACAATAAGATGATGAAAGAGTTGTGCGCAGAGTTCAAGATCGAACACCATAACTCATATCCCTACCGACCCAAGATGAACGGGGCAGTAGAAGCGGCTAACAAGAACATCAAGAAGATCGTTCAAAAGATGGTTGTAACCTATAAAGACTGGCAAGAGATGCTACCCTTTGCTCTTCACAGTTATCGCACATCTGTCCGCACTTCAACAGAGGTAACCCCTTTCTCTCTAGTAAATGGCATGGAGGCAGTGCTTCCCATAGAAGTAGAGATCCCATTAATCCGGGTATTGATGGAAGCTAAGCTTACAGAAGCTGAATGGTGTCAAAGTCGACACGGCGAACTGAATCTGATCGAAGAAAAGCGAATCACGACTCTATGCCACGGTCAGTTGTATCAACAAAGAATGAAGAAGGCGTTCGATAAAAAGGTTCGACCTCGTGTCTTCAGGAAAGGAGACCTCGTGCTCAAGAAGATACAATCATTTCTCACTGATTCTTGGGGCAAGTGGACTCCAAACTATGACGGCCACTACGTGGTCAAGAAAGCTTTCTCAGGCAGCGCCTTGAGACTTGCAACCATGGACGGAGAGGAATTTGACTACCCCACGAATGTTGACGTAGTCAAGAAATACTTCGCCTAAACTAAAAAAAAAAGAAAAAAACGTCTCGGTGGATTGAAAACCTGAAATGGCGGTCTGTAGCGAGCGATTTTGGACATGGTTCTTAAGCACTGCTGCTTTGGGGTACTACAGGTCGATTCATTTTTTATCCTATTGAAGCTGATGAAGGAAGGGAAATAGATGTCTCCAATTAAACCTGCTTGCATACTGAGTTTAAACAGATGACTGCTGGTTTACAGATGCGGTTTAGATTGTGGGCCTCTCTCTGCTAATTTTGGTAAGAATGAAATGACGGGACTATTCATGGGGTTTTTAGGACTTATGCTTTTCGATTGATTTGGTGGAGATACTGGATTTGGGTTTTTGATTAGTGTGCTCGCTAAGATTTTTCAATATTATGCCTACGTATTCCCGTTTAACGAAACAGGGAAATCAGAGCGATCGTAGTTCCTCCTATTCTATGGGAGGAAAAAAGGTTGTTTTTATAACGCCCCGTTTTGTCCGATTTATTTAATCGAGCCGATTTAATTATTTTTGTTTTTATAGTATTTTATTCTTGACTTTTATTTGACAATATATTTTTTTTTCATCGTTATTATGTTTTATCGCGTTTTGAGAGCGTTTGCGAGATATTTGAGCTGAGGGGTTAAATGGTCATTTGATTAGTTAGATATTTATATAAATAGAGAATTGAGAGAAAAAGAGAGAGAAAAGAAGAGAAAGAGAAAGGAAGGGAAAGAGAGGAGAAGAGGAAAATCGAAGTAAACTCCATTTCAAGCGCGATTAATCGGGTAAGGGTGAGAAGTTTCGATTATATCTTGCTTGTATATGTATATGTATGTGTATGTTTGAATGTTTACTTGTTTCTCTTAGTTTTTCAATTATAGGTCGAAATGAGATAAGCGAGTAGAAATCGATGTTTTCCCGGTCGGAATTCGATATAAACTGCGTTGTATGATCACACTGTGTTTATGAACAATCGTTGACACTTGTTTTGCTGTTGGAATTGATTTGGGATGGAAAATGGAATTTTTGGGGTTTTGGAACGGTGTAAAATGCAGCAGAATTTTGTGTTTCTAGTGTAGGGCGTCGGGCGGTGTTTTGAGCGTCGAGCGACGCATGGGTCGCGCCGCTGCTCCGCCGGGTGAGACCCAAGAGGCGCAGCTTGTCATGCTGCTGACTCTTTTAAGTTTTGGTTGGAGGTTTTACGCCCCTGCTTTGCCGGGCGAATTAGAGGCGAAGGGACACCGCCTGGCGGTTCTTGGGGAGCGTCGGGCGCTGCTGGGACTTTTTCAAAAGTTCCCTTTCCTCTTAAATTCCATAACTTGTGATCCGATGATCCGTTTTGAACGTTCTTTGTACCGATGGAAAGCTAATGAGAGGTTCTTTCGTATAAAAATGGTTTTGAGATTAGTGGCCGATTTAATTGTGTCGGGAATTTGGAAATGTGTCGTTTTGCTGACTTTTACCGTCTTAACTGTGTGTATTTGATGTGTTATCATGCAATATGCTTTTGATATATAACGTATGACTTGTGTGTTGTTGTATGATGTTAATGCATGTGATGAAATGTTGTGATGATGGTTTGTGGCCTAAGGGAAAGTAAATGCATTGTGTTGTGAATTGATATGAGGGTATATGCTAAAATGCTAATTGTTGTGGTTTGTGGATTATGATGAAATGCATTGTTTTGGGTTTGATTGCATTGCATGATTATTGATGTTGAGATGGTTCACATGGTTGTATATGCATTTGATTGTCATGAGTCATTGTATGTCAAGCATCATGATATGCATTCTTCTGATGTCGTGTGCCCTAGTGGGTGTGAGCGACGAAACGATTCCAGAGGGAATCTGCTGTAACGGTCATGTGCCTTATACAAAGAGGACCTAAAGCGACGTTATAGACGATCGTGTGGCTTATACAAAGAGGACCTAAAGCGATCGGATCGTGTGCCTTATACAAAGAGGACCTAAAGCGATCCATAAACGTCGTGTGCCTTATACAAAGAGGACCTAAAGCGACGGGGAACATCGTTTGCCCGACGGGGAGTTACACTAAGTAACAAGCAATGATTCCAATAATTCCTGAGCGAATTAATGATGAGAATGATGGATGGATGGTACTGCATTGCATTGCATAGAGTCGTTGTGTCGGGCTCTGTGCATATGCATAAATTATGAATGGATTGATTATGTGTGGAAAATCATGAATGGATTAATTATGTGTGGAAAATCATGAATGGATTGATTATGTGTTGAGCTTGTGATAACATTGGTGATTTGATATACATTGGTGATAAATGCATTGGTTATGGATGGTATGTTTTATGTATAGACATATGCTATGTTTTGTGGGGATGTTGTACCTTACAATGATTGTATTAATTCTCAATGGTATGTTATATATGAATACACGTGATGTGGTGGTGTGTTTCCATATGCTATAACCTTAGTATGACTTTGGTGTGAATATGTGATTGTGTGGGTATAATCGATATATGCTATGTGGTCGGATGATTAGAAATATGTTAGGTATCTGTGGCATGCTAAGTGTATTAGTATGTGATGCTTGTGGTGAGAATAATTGTGCATGTAAATTTAATGTGTTTGCATATTATTATGCAATCTTGGTTTAGTTGTTATTTCTCACCCTTCTTCTGTGGTTTGTTGCTCTATGAGGCAATTGCAGATTAGTATCTTGGAGGATTTTGTGAAGCTTAGTTCTCCATCCTTTTGTCGGTCTGTCTGCTCTGATACGTAACACGAGAGTCGGGGAACGCTTTTGTGATATATGTATACATTTATGGATCTATTTTATATTACCTTTGTATGAATATTCTGATGTTATAAAATAATTTATTTTGTAAAACAAGTCAGTTATGGATCTTTCCGCTTTATTCCATAATTGAACTTTCCTTTTGTTGGAAAAAAGTTTCCTTTTTAGGTTATTCCATTTTGTGTTATGTATCAAATTTATGAGCAGGGATTGTATTTTCTTTCTTCAAATGTGGCTTCCTTATTTCTGTCGAAAAGAATTTATTTTTATTCACTCTGATTTATTTATGTATTATTTATTCGCGATGGGAATTGGGGTGTTACATTAGTGGTATCAGAGCAGGTTGGTCCGTCCGGCCAAGTTGTTGAGTCAGTTGGTGTGACAGTTGAATACTGTCGATGTTGTTTGTTCCTTAGTATGTGATATGTGTGGGAAACACTGTCAGTACTTTCTAGTTTTCTAATCCTTTGTCTACAGGATTTAGAATGAGATAAGTGGGGGAGAAGCTGGTGCTTCTCCAAGTTGCTTCAGTTGTGTGCCGTTGGTTGCAAGATTGTAAGTGTTGTTTGGCCAGTGTGGTTCCCGGTTCCGGAGGGAATGCCGAGGTAAGGTTTACGTCGACTAAGGATTTGTGTCTTAGGTAGTTTTGTGCACAAGATGCAAGAAATGCTATTATAGTTTGGTAAAGAAGGTTTATGCCCCACCATGATTGTCAGCTGTCTATTGACAAATTGAGGAACTGATCACCCTTAATCTCTTGTTGATAGTAGACGGGAATTATGTTGGATGGAATAGACGGGTCTTTCCGGCTTTGATAGTGTGTGCAATGAATTGTTTGGAATTTAAGAAAATGGATACAGATTGTTTTGTTGAGTCGTTGAAGATCCCTATATCGGAAGATGAGAAGGATTAGAGGTTTTGGTATGTTGGTCAAGTTGGGAAGTCATTGAGAGAGAATGATTGGTTATTATTAATGACTGCTTCTCAGAGAGTAGAGAGTGAACTTAAATTGGACGAAGGTGAATAGTTGAGGTTTATATCTGCTAAGTAAGTAGAAAACTCTTAGGGGATGAGACTAAGATGTTTGTTATGTTGGTGATGATAGGGTTCTGGGAATTGGCAGGAAAGTCACAGTGATGGGCCGTCAGTTGTGCATGGTTTTCAGATGTGTTTTTGGATGGAACATTAGTGTGTTGACTTGACGAGGTACAGCATGGTTGATAAGGAAAATGATGATAGCATGAGGTTGCGTGTTAATCAGTGAGTAGTAGGGGAACTTGCAGTTGTGTTCTGGATAGCTTAAGTTTTGGATTGTGACGAATCGCGAACAATTTGAGAGTTCTTTTGGGTTGGTTGTTGCTAAATGTTGGGATTTATGGAATCTGGACTGTCACGAGAAGAAATTGTGTATGGATTACTGACAGTTGAATAAGGTAACGATTGAGAATAAGTGTCCACTTTCAAGAATAGATAACTGGAATGGTTTGGTTGAGTTTGAGTGAAATCACAATTGTTTGGAATGTTTGATAAGAGTGGTGAATTGTGTGAGAGGAGGCTTTGATCGATTTAATGTGACTAGTTATGTTTGTTATCATCGGGATAGGCTGTTATTTACTCAGTTAAGCTTGTATGTGAGTAACCAGTTACCTAGTGAAAATTTTTGCAAAAGCTTTAAGGATTTATATCTTTTGGAATTTGGTTAGGCGTTACAACGTACAGTGATGTTATTTGGTGTTAGTAATGCGTTTGTAATGTTTATGGAGTAGATGAATCGTATATTCCATATTTATTTGGATGAGTTCGTAATGGTTTTGATTGAGGGTATTCGGATCTGTTATAAACTCAGAGGAAGAACAGGTAGGGGGTTTGAGATTTGAATTACAAGTGTTGAAAAGAGAAGAAGTTTTATGCTAAGTTATTCAAGTGAGAATTTGGGTTGAAAAAGGTTAGTTTTCTTGGATATGTTATTTCAGATGAGTGTATGGTTATGGATCCATCGGAAGTAGATGCAGTTCTACATTGAGAGGCTCCGAAGTTGGTTAAGGAGATTAGAAACTTTTGGGCGTAGTTGGTTGTTACTGTAGGTTATGGAAGACTTTGCTAAGTGAGTACTTCTGTTATCTCTGTTGACTGGCAAAGGGAGAGTCGTTTGTTTTGGATGTTTGTTGTGAGTTAGTTTTGGAGAGCTAATGTAGAAGTTGTCTAAGGCTCCAATTTTGATTCTGTGTGATCCTAATAAACTGTGTATGGAATATTGGGATGCGTCCTTGATGAGGTTAGTCAGTGTGTTAATGCAAGAGGGTAAAGTCGTAGCTTATGCTTTACGACAATTGAGGATTCATAAAAGGATCTATACTATTCAGGATTTGGAATTGGTTGCGGTTGTATTGTGTTGGAATATTTGGAGGTATTATCTTTATGGTTCTAGGTTCGAAGAGTTTAGTAATCACAAGAATATTGAGTACCTGGTTGGTCAAAAGGAATAGAGTATGAGACAATGAGGATGGTTAGGATCCGTGATGAGTTATGAATTTGGCTTGGATTATCCTTCGGGGAAAATCTAATGTTGTTCCTGAAGAGTTAAGTCGATAGTCTTTGCATATGGTTGTTTTGATGGTCAGAGGATTAAAATTATTTGAGCAATTCAGAGACTTGTGTCTGGTGTGTAAGATAACACAGTAGAGTGTGAGGTTGGGTATATTAAAAGTGAACAGTGATTTTTGGCGAATATGAGAAAGAGTTAGACTTTGGGCATGAGATTGGTAGTTTTGATGGTTACGAGTAATTAGAGTGCGCAGGGGAAGCGTGATGTGGAACATTTTGTATTTGCGTGTGGGACTTGTAAGAGTTCATAGGTTGAACATTGGGAACATGTAGGAATGATGAGACTATTGGACGTTTCAGAATGAGAGTGTTAGGTGAAAGGTTTAAATATTATTCATGGGCTACAATGTAGATGGATGTTTTGGTTATATGTTCGATTGGTGAATCGTAGCATTGTTGTAGCATTATAGTGTGACAAGGATGTTGGTATTGTGGTTATGTAGAGGTTGTTGAAACGATGTTTGGTCGTGGAACTTTATGTTCTTGTTTGTGTTGTTGCCTCGTTTCCACCGTGATTGTTCGAGTGCGAGTAGCTTATTCCTGTGTGTGTTCGTAACTTGGGTATTCTTTGAGTCATGAGTTGGTCGTCAAGTGCATTGTATGGGCTTTGCATCTTGTCGTTGTAGTTGTCGTCGTTGTCGTGTCGTCGTTGTAGCTGCTATTAGCAAGGTGGTTTGTCAGTTTGTGTTATTCGTGGCGTGCCTTTGGTAGGCATGATAGTTTGTTAGTCGGATGCGAGAGTCGTATCCGGAGTTGTTCGTATCAGTTATATTTTCGAGGAAGAAAATGTCTAAGTGGGGGAGAATTGTAACGCCCCATTTTGTCCGATTAATTTAATCAAGTCGATTTAATTATTTTCGTTTTTATATTATTTTATTCTTGACTTTTATTTGACAATGTATTATTTTTCATCGTTATTATGTTTTATCACGTTTTGAGAGCGTTTGCGAGATATTTGAGCTGAGGGGTTAAATGGTCATTTGATTAGTTAGATATTTATATAAATAGAGAATTGAGAGAAAAAGAGAGAGAAAAAAAGAGAAAGAGAAAGGAAGGGAAAGAGAGGAGAAGAGGAAAATCGAAGAAAACTCCGTTTCAAGCGCGATTAATCGGGTAAGGGTGAGAAGTTTCGATTATATCTTGCTTGTATATGTATATGTATGTGTATGTTTGAATGTTTACTTGTTTCTCTTAGTTTTTCAATTATAGGTCGAAATGAGATAACCGAGTAGAAATCGATGTTTTCCCGGTCGGAATTCGATATAAATTGCGTTGTATGATCACACTGTGTTTATGAACAATCGTTGACACTTGTTTTGCTGTTGGAATTGATTTGGGATGGAAAATGGAATATTTGGGGTTTTGGAACTGTATAAAACGCAGCAGAATTTTCTCTTTCTAGTGTAGGGCGCCGGGCGGTGCTTTGAGCGTCGGGCGACGCATGGGTCGCGCCGCTGCTCCGCCGGGTGATACCCAAGAGGCGCAGCTTGTCACGCTGCTGACTATTTTAAGTTTTGATTGGAGGTTTTACGCCCCTGCTTCGCCGGGCGAAGTAGAGGCGAAGGGACACTGCCGGGCGGTTCTTGGGGAGCGCCGGGCGCTGCTGGGACTTTTTCAAAAGTTCCCTTTCCTCTTAAATTCCATAACTTGTGATCCGATGATCCGTTTTGAACGTTCTTTGTACCGATGGAAAGCTAATGAGAGGTTCTTTCGTATAAAAATGGTTTTGAGATTAGTGGCCGATTTAATTGTGTCGGGAATTCCGAAATGTGTCGTTTTGCCGACTTTTACCGTCTTAACTGTGTGTATTTGATGTGTTATCATGCAATATGCTTTTGATATATAACGTATGACTTGTCTGCTGTTGTATGATGTGAATGCATGTGATGAAATGTTATGATGATGGTTTGTGGCCTAAGGGAAAGTAAATGCATTGTGTTTTGAATTGATATGAGGATATATGCTAAAATGCTAATTGTTTTGGTTTGTGGATTATGATGAAATGCATTGTTTTGGGTTTGATTGCAATGCATAATTATTGATGTTGAGATGGTTCACATGTTTGTATATGCATTTGATTGTCATGAGTCATTGTATGCCAAGCATCATGATATTCATTCTTGTTATGTCGTGTGCCCTAGTGGGTGTGAGCCACGAAACGATTCCAGAGGAAATCTGATGTAGCGGTCGTGTGCCTTATACAAAGAAGACCTAAAGCGACGTTATAGACGATCGTCTGCCTTATACAAAGGGGACCTAAAGCGATCAGATCATGTGCCTTATACAAAGAGGACCTAAAGCGATCCATAAACGTCGTGTGCCTTATACAAAGAGGACCTAAAGCGATGGGGAACATCGTTTTCCCGTCGGGGAGTTACACTAAGTAACAAGCGATGATTCCAATAATTCCTGAGTGAATTAATTATGAGAATGATGGATGGATGGTACCGCATTGCATTGCATAGAGTCGTTATGTCGGTCTCTGTGCATATGTATAAATTATGAATGGATTGATTATGTGTGGAAAATCATGAATGGATTGATTATGTGTGGAAAATCATGAATGGATTGATTATGTGTTGAGCTTGTGATAGCATTGGTGATTTGATATGCATTGGTGATAAATGCATTGGTTATGGATGGTATATTTTATGTATAGACATATGCTATGTTTTGTGGGGATGTTTTACCTTACAATGATTGTATTAATTCTCCATGGTATGTTATATATGAATACACGTGATGTGGTGGTGTATTTCCATATGCTATAACCTTGGTATACCTTATGTGTGACTATGTGATTTTGTGGGTATAATCGATATATGCTTTGTGGTTAGATGATTAGAAATATGTTAGGTATCTGTGGCATGCTATGTGTATTAGTATGTGATGCTTGTGGTGAGAATAATTGTGCGTGTGAATTTAATGTGTTTGCATATTATTATGCAATCTTGGTTTAGTTGTTATTTCTCACCCTTCTGCTGTGGTTTGTTGCTCTATGAGGCAATTGCAGATTAGTATCTTGGAGGATTTTGTGAAGCTTAGTTCTCCATCCTTTTGTCGGTCTGTCTGCTTTGATACGTAACACGGGAGTCGGGGAATGCTTTTGTGATATATGTATACATTTATGGATCTATTTTGTATTACCTTTGTATGAATATTCTGATGTTATAAAATAATTTATTTTGTAAAACAAGTCAGTTATGGATCTTTCCGCTTTATTCCATAATTGAACTTTCCTTTTGTTGGATAAAAGTTTCCCTTTCAGGTTATTCCATTTTGTGTTATGTATCAAATTTATAAGCATGTATTGTATTTTCTTTCTTCAAATGTGGAATCCTTATTTCCGTCGAAAACAATTTATTTTTATTCACTCTGATTTATTTATGTATTATTTATTCGCGATGGGAATTGGGGTGTTACAGTTTTGGTGTCTTGTTCAAAGCCCAAGACGTGAAACTGAAGGTTTTTCAAAGCCCAAGATGTGAAGCTGAAAGGTTTTGACTTTAGAGAGAATTTGTCATCTCTAAAGAGGGGTATTTGGTCTGTTTGTCACAACTGTTGTGTGACTGGTTATAAAGGAGAATTACTTTAACTGGGATATGTGAATCCAGCAATGCCATAATTTCCTTTATAGGGGATTTTTTAACCTGAAGGAGAAGACTTTAACTCAATGTAGAGCAATGCCATCTTTCCTTAGGAATTTCTCATGCTAAAAGAGGGACAATAGCGTGGATGTAAATAATCCAGAGGCTTGCCGCTTACAGCAATTAGATGGGGGAAAAGAGTTATTGATGTTTGTATACTGTGATCAAGGCACAGATTTTGATGCTAAAAGGTTGATTGACTCAACCGGTGTTTTCCTTATACAAAGCCTAAGAGGAGGCTATTGACCCGACAAGAGGGTGTCTTTTATCTGTCTCGTACAAAGCCCGAGATGGAGGCTTAAGGTGATTGACTCAACAAGAGAGTGCTTTTATGTGTCTTGCCCGAAGCCCAAGGCGGAGGCTAAAAGGGTTGACTCAATAAGAGAGTCTATTATGTCTCGTACGAAGCTTGAGAGAGAGGCTAAAGGAGTTGACTCAATAAGAGAGTCTTTTATACTCAACAAGAGAGTGTTTTGGTATCTCGTACGAAGCCCGAGATGGAGGCTGAAAAGGGATTGACTCAACAAGAGAGTCTTTTATACTCAGCAAGAGAGTGCTTTTGTATCTCGTACGAAGCCCGAGCTGGAGGCTAAAAGGGGTTGACTCAACAAGAGAGTCTTTTATACTCAAACAGAGAGTGCTTTTGTATCTCGTACGAAGCCCGAGATGGAGGCTGTAAAAGGTTGACTCAACAAGAGAGTCTTTTATACTCAACAAGAGAGTGTTTTTGTATCTCGTACGAAGCCCGAGATGGAGGCTGAAAAAGGTTGACTCAACAAGAGAGTGTTTTGGTATCTCGTACGAAGCCCGAGATGGAGGCTGAAAAGGGATTGACTCAACAAGAGAGTTTTTTATACTCAACAAGAGAGTGTGAAAAGGTTTGCTCTGCTGGGGAGTATCATTGTACAAAGCCCAAGAGGAGGCCATTGTAACTGTTTCAGTTTAGTGACAGGTCCAGTATGTTGGACAAAGAGAAGATTAGTTCTTATGAAGGGAACGATTAAAGGTATTGGTGTGCTTTGGGATTGATTAGAGGATCAAAGTTATTTCCTATTCTTTAAGGAAATGGAAAATCCAAAGGGTATTGAGACTGTCCAAGTCTACTGTTTTGAGAAATCGATTCTCAGGTAGTGAATGATCTTTGTATGATGCCCAAGAGAATGCTGGTTTGTTAAGGGATGAAGATCAACCCATTAACTGGTCTGACATTTGACTCAGAAAGACAGCTCTAGCAAATTGATGACTATGTTATGTTCCTATACCTGTAGAGGTCTCTGGGTCCTTGTACTAAGCCCAAGAGAAGGCATGAGAGCTATTAAGAAGCCGAAGGGTCCTTGTACAACGCCCAAGAGGAGGCGGGATGCTTTTAAGAAGCTTGTAGGTCCCCAAACCCCGAGAAGTTCAAGACATGCCATTCACCGAGAATAGATCAAGCCAAGAAAGTTCGAGAATTTGGAAGAAACTCAAGAGATGCCATTCACGGAGATAAGATCATCTCTGAGGAGTAGAGTTTCTTTGACGATTTCTAAGGGTGACAGTCTGAGAAAGGGTTCACGAAGAATGCTGCCTTTCACGTCTCCATATTGTTTAACCCCAAGAGGAGGGAAGACTGTGACTGGTAATCCTATGGGGATCTAGTTTTGTTTTTATTTAAAAGTGACCAACAGGGCTTTACTTAGTGCTAGACGTAGTTGTCGGGGAAAACTCTAAATAACTATACTAGTATTACACAGTTGGTATATGACGAGTATATAAAAGTTTGTGAAAGAAGACTTACAGTGAGCAGCCCCACAATACAGTTATATATATGAAAGCAAATAAAGAAAGCGGGTAAACACTTACTCGGTTGTAGAGCTTCCATGCTATTTTATTAGTTGTTTCAACAAAGAAAACTTTGATAACAATATTATATTATAAATCAAAGGAGAAAGTGCTTTGAAAAGATTGTTGGGGCTTACAACTCAAGGAGAGGCCCAAGGTTTATCAGTGATTGCACTGTTGTTTTGAATTTGTACAGGGACTTATACAAGTGACTGAGGCCCAAAAAAGGTTTTCTGTACAAAGGGATGAGTTTTACACTCTCTCAAGAGGCCCAAAGGTTTAAAGAAAAAGAATGGGGCTTATAACACGAGGGTAGGCCCAGATGATTTGTTTTTGAATTGGCGATCGCGCCGAGATTTTCGTTTAACGCAGAGGGACTTATACAATGTATGAGGCGCAAAATTGTTTTGGTTAAAAGGGGAATGGGTCTTATACTCTATTAGAGGCCCAATTATTTTTTTTGTACAAGTGGTGGGGCTTACAACTCAAGGAGAGGCCCAAGGTCCTTTTTTAGAAAAGGCGACGATCGCGCCGAACTTTTTGACGGTATTGGGACTTTTACAATACACTGATGCCCAAAATTTGTTTTGCAAAGGGTTGGGTCTTACACTCTCTCAAGAGGCCCAAAAAGTTTAAGGAATGGGTCTTATAGCTCAAGGAGAGGCCTAGAGTTTATTTGTTTGAAAAATGGCGATCGAGCCGAGGTTTGAAAACACAATGGGTCTTATACGATGACCGAGGCCCAAATTATTTTGGTTTTCAAAAGGGGTTGGGTCTTACACTCTATTAGAGGCCCAAAGGTGTTTAAAAGTTTTGTTTGAGTGAAAATCAAGGAAACCCTAAATTTGTTTTCTTTTAAAAGTAAATATTTAAAGAAAATCAAATAAAAATGATAAAAATACCAAATAAGTTTGAATAAACCACTTGTGATTTTTGTTTAAGGTTTGAAAAATGAGGTTTTAATCACAAGATGAATTAAAACTCATTTGGTTTTGATTTTCAAAGTAGATATTCACTTTTAAATGTTTAAAAAAACAATTACAAAGGAAACTATTCACAAAAATACTAATTATATTAAATAAATAATATAAACTTAATTTTTTTGTGGAATTAAATATTTCAACATTTTTGTGATTTTTTGCAAAAAGAACCAATAAAAAATAATTAAAATTGAGGGAGTTATTAATTTTTCAAATAATTAAAAATAATAAGAAAAACAATAAAAAAGTGAAAAAAAAAAGCAAAAAGAGGATCTGGGGCGAGGGGGATTCGAACCCCAGACCTCTTGTGTATAGGGCGCGCGCCTTACCACTAGGGTGGTGATACATCCGTTGATTGAAACACAACCATAAATATACAAGGCTTGCCTTGTTTTTGGCCTGGCCCAAGGCAAGGCAAAGGAAGATTTTGGTTGAAAATGTGAAGGCCATAACTTTCTCATTTCTCCATGGATTGGGACAAAATTTAGGTCTATGCTGCCTAGAATTTCACAAGGAATCCAATGGTGGTGGTGTTTTTTTCAGATCATGCTCCAATTGAAAAACCCAATAGTGGTTTTGAAATAGACCATGATTTGCATTTTCTATGCCATCTCTTGGTACAAGCATGAATTGCATGATAAATTGGTGCAAACACAACACATATAACATGTATAAGAGATGCATGATCAGTGGCCATCAAAAGAAAGCGTGATTCAAAGAATCCAAGTTGTGATGCTTACCTCTTTTTGGAGTTTTGGTGCAATCTGCCAAGCAACTTGTTCCAGAAATGATTTGATGCTTTGGAAACCCTCAAATGATCTCTTAGAAGCTTTTAGGATGGTTGGAATCAGCTGAAAACCTCAGGAGCAAGTTTGAGCTCTTTCTTGCAAAAGGGGCAAAAGTGACCAAAATAGAAACTCTCTCAAATGGTGTTCCAGATGTGTGGAACCTTTTGGGACAGTTCAAGGATGATATTTGGAGTGTGTTTTTGGTTTTATCTGGTTTGGAAAGTGACTGAATCAAGACATGGCTTGAAAAATGCACAAAAGTCCTATTTTGAGGTTTTGAGAGGTGACTTTGTGATTTTGGTGTTACAGGTCACTTGTGAGAGTTTGGACAACTTAGATATGACATATTGGATGTGTTTGGATCATGAGTTGTGGTGGAATTGCTCTCTAACTCAAAAACTCAGAGTTACCTTGCTAAAGAAGGTATTTTTGCCTAGAGAAAGAGATTTTGAGGAAAGCAAGTGTTGTAGTACTTTGGTGTACTCAAACTGAATGCAATTGAGCTCTATTTATAATAGAGCAAGTTTGTTTTGGTTTCAATAGTGAATGGCAACTGCAACATAGGTTTGGCCAATGTTGAGCAATGAGAATCCAAGTCTCCTCTAGCCATTAACTAGAGGTTAGGGCACAGGCTGCTGGTTCCCTTGGTCTTGGATAAGTCTTGACTGAATTCAGTTGGAAATGGCTCAGTCCATGCCACCTTGGTGTATGCATTGAATGCTTCAATCCAAAATTGGAGTATTGTCCCTCTTTTAGGGATTTCTAGGTTTGGCATGCTATTTTTGGTTCCAAAGACTTGGGAGGCTTGGGATCAGAGTTGGTTCCTCCTTGGTCCCCCCTTGAGGTGTTCAGATGGATAGAGTTGCTTGCCCTTTGCAAAATTTGGGCAAATCGAGCAAAACTCCAAAATCTGCCTTGCCATGACAGTTTGCAGCAAGGCATATTGGCATGGTCATATCTCATGGCACAAGTGGAATTTGATGGAGTTCTTGGCCATTTTGGAAAGCCATCATATGATACAACAACTGTTTGATCATAATTGGTTTTGATACTTTTTGGATCCAAGTGAAAAATCCCCCTACATTTGGGAAAAAGTGAAGGCAGATTGTGACTTAGTGAAAATTTCACTAAGTGTTGGAAAAAGTGGCATTTCATGTTTTTAGCCATTTTGATCATTCCATAACTCAACATCCATGAGGAATTGGAATGAGGTGTAGTTGAAGCTTTTGTAGAGGGCCATGAGAGCTATAAATCCAGCTTTGAATGGGGAAAAATGACCTTGTGGTTTAGGAGTTATGATCCTCCAAAGTTGGTACCCTAGCCACTTTATTCCATAACTCAGAAAAAATCAAAGTTTTTATGGTTACCCCTTTTACAAGTTATCCCACTTTTCTTGATTTTTCTTGATGAATGCTGATTCAAATCACACATTAACATCATTTTAGGGTCAAAGAACCATAATTTTGAAAAATCTCAAAAAGTCAAAGTTGACTTTTGTGCACAGTTGACTTTTTATCAGATGAATTCCAAACTGTGCAATCCTTTATGAAATCAAGTCCTTGACCTAAATGAAACTTGATGTATTGATTTCATAGGTGTTATAGGGTGTATTGAATCATGTCCTAGGGTTTGGGAGCATGTCCTGGTCAAAAGTCAAAGCTACAATTGACTTTTCCCGCGAAACCGTAATTGTGGTTCAGATGAAATTGAAACTTGTTGCTCAAGGTTCTTGAATTAATCCATTGTTGTAAATGGATCAATTTAGTATGTTAGAGACCCTCAAACCATATCTTGAGGTCTTGGCTCATGTTTTGTCCCAAAAGTCAACTTAGGGGTGAATTAGGTCAAGAAACCCTAATTCCTAATTTTTTATGAATGCATCCCCTGAGGATAAATTGACTTTATGATTAGGTTTATGATGTCCCATGGAGCATCTTAGGTTATGCTTTGAAGCATTGGCTCATGCCCAAAGGAAAATTTCCATCTGGAGGCCCTGGTCGACCAAAACCCTAATTTGGTGACACTGACAATCTTGAGGCTTGATCCACTCAGAATGTTGCAGCCTTGTGCTTAATCCCTGAAGTGGGAGTCCTATTGATCCATTGTGGATGTTTGAGAGGTTAGACAAGTTGAAGATCATGTTATTCCTTGATTGATCTTTTGTCTAAGAGCTCTGAGAGGGCTTGAAACCCTAATTATTGTTTGTAGTGAATGCTCACCCATCTTTGGGGAGACTGATGAGGCATGAAGGTTCCTCCATATTGTGATGATGATTTGCACAATGATTGGAAATCTTAGTGGTAAAAATTTGGGGTATGACAGATGCCCCTATTTAATCTTCTTGGACCCGAAGGTGTGAATGGCGAAGGTATTCGGGCATTCGGGGTGCAAGAGGATTAAATATCGGAATACCCAAAATTTTGATGGTGGTTATGAATGGAAGTTTGCGTATCCATCTTCTTTTGCTAAGCAATGATGCTTAGAAAAGGTAAACTTCCCCTCGATCCTGGTCTTCAGTCAAGGAACAGGTCTCAGTTTCTGAAATAAACTTCCCCTCGATCCTGGCTTCCTACCAAGGAACTGATCTAAGTTTCTGATGTAAACTTCCCCTCGATCCTAGTTTCCTACCAAAGAATTGGTCTCAGTTTCTTTTGTCAATAAACTTTTTTGATAAGTGACGCTATGCGTAGCGATTTTCCTCAAACTTCTCACCGAATTTTCCTGGGGAGATGCCATTTGATAGAAAAATTTTGATGTCAGAGTTGCTGGGGAACCCAGTCGTCTGAGTTGTAGAGGTGCACAAACTTCTCTGTTGGAGACGCCATTTGTCGACTCTATTGGGGAAAACGAGTCTCTTGAGAGACTGTTTCTTCTTGGGGTATTACATCCTACTTTTCTCGGGATCTTCCCGGAGAAATGCCATATGATGTGATCCAATTTTGAGGTGCTGATGACCTTTTTGTCAGCGGATTTTTTCGGAGAAAAACTGTTGCATTGTCGAATCTCTGATTAAGAGGCTTTCTCTGGAGATTTTCCTTAATCTGGGAAAGCGGAGATATCATCTTCACTGACGAAGAGTGATGTTTGTCGAAAGTTCTCTGGTCTTTCAGAGGTTCAAGTTATCAAAGTGGTCAAGGCCCACTCTAATCCAGAAATAAACTGGAGGAGAGAGATTGTTCAGACGCGACATTTCCTGACGAGGAAAGGACTGACAACTCGATTGAGATGACTTCTATCACTAGGGGACAAGACCGACTAGAGCGATAGTGGTGCAATATGAATGTGAATGCAAATTAACAATGTATGATGTATGAATGTTTATGCTGACAAAACTGACACGACATACAGACTAGTAGATGAACATGACTGGATACTCGGCCACAGTGGGAGATGAAAAGTATCAATGTTCCAAGATAGCAATCCTGCCTTGCTTAGGAGAGATATTCCTTGTGGGGAACAACCGTTGGTCGGGCTTAAGAGGTCAGGACTCTGCCAGGGGTATCAGATGGGAAAGCCGCATCTGATACAGCTGATCCTTCATTCAGGCGCACTAGCATAGAAGGAGTACTTTCATTCTGCACTTCGAAGCTCGCTTACTTCTGGAGACACAATTGATGTTCTTTCGATGTTCAACAGTCAAAAGTTTATTTTAAAAGCAGAAAATTTTTACAAGTAAAATCATTTTTTGTTTTATTTCAAGAATCGTTGATCATGTTAAAATGTCGTTCTATAAAGCTAAAACAAATAAGAATTATAAACAAAAGCACAAGGGCTCAAATTTTATTGATAGGATGGAGATCAGCTAAACGCGTGATTCCATAGAGTATTTACAAAGTTTAGAAAATGGTAATTTAAAGGAAAAGGGCTACATTGAAACATGACAACCACTATTCTTCTACCAACTTTGAATTCTGGGAATCCTGAGCTTCTGTCGAAGATGACCTTGACTGGAGTTTTTCTCCTGATTGACGGCGTTACTGCTGAGGAGTTGAACTGATCAGACGTAGTTACTTGCCATTAATCCCTAACTTTTGCCTGGATTATACTTTGAGATTTCCAATCCACCGGGATGATTTTTGATCATGTCTCTAATTTTTGCCTGGACCGCCCTTTCGGGTTTTCAATCCACCGAGACTTTTTTTTAGTTTAGGCGAAGTATTTCTTGACTAGATCAACATTCGTGGGGTAGCCAAATTCTTCTCCATCCATGGTTACAAGTCTCAAGGCTCCGCCTGAGAAAGCGTTCTTGACCACATAAGGGTCGCCATAATTCGGAGTCCATTTGTCCCGAGAGTCAGTGAGGAAAGATTGTATCTTTTTTAGTACAAGGTCTCCTTTTCTGAAGACGCGAGGTTGGACCTTTTTGTCAAACACCTTCTTCATCCTTTGTTGATACAACTGACTGTGGCATAGTGCCGTGATTCGCTTCTCTTCGATCAAGTTCAGTTCGTCGAGTCGATTTTGACACCACTCAGCTTCTGTAAGCTTAGCTTCCATCAATACCCGGATTGATGGGATCTCTACTTTGATGGGGAGCACTACCTCCATGCCATATACTAGAGAGAAAAGGATTGCCCCTGTTGAAGTTCAGACAGATGTGCGATAACCGTGAAGAGCAAAGGGTAGCATCTCGTGCCAGTGTTTATAGGTTACAACCATCTTCTGAACGATCCTCTTGATGTTCTTGTTAGCCGCTTCTACCTTCCCGTTCATCTTGGGTCGGAAGAGAGATGAGTTATGGTGTTCGATCTTGAACTCTGCGCACAACTCTTTCGTCATCTTATTGTTTAAGTAAGATCCATTATCTGTAATGATCTGACTCGGAACACCATAACGGCAAATGATATTGTTTTTGATGAATAGAACACCACTTGTCGGGTTACATGAGCGTATGACGCTGCTTCGACCCACCAGGTGAAGTAGTCAATGGCTACTAGAATGAACCGATGTCTGTTAGAAGCCTTGGGCTCAATCATGCCAATCATGTCGATTCCCCAAATGCAAAAAGGCCATGGGGAAGAAAGAACTTTGAGATGCGTTGGCGGTACATGGATTTTGTCAGAGTATATTTGACACTTGTGACACCTCCTCATGTACTTGTAGCAATCGGATTCTATGGTCAACCAGTAGTACCCTGCTCTCAGAATTTTTCTCGCCATTGTATGTCCATTGGCATGAGTGCCAAAGGATCCTTCATGAATTTCTTTTATCAGCATGTCTACTTCTGGTCTGTCTACGCATCAGAGCAAGACCATGTCAAAGTTTCTCTTATAGAGTGTGTCACCGCTCAGGAAGAAGTTGCCTGCTAGTCTTCTGAGGGTCTTTCTATCTTTTCTGGATGGCCCAAGTGGGTACTCCTGTTTCTGAAGGAAGCATTTGATATCGTGATACCAAGTTTTGTCATCTATGACTGCTTCAATCGTGAAGATGTAAGCGGGCCGTTCAAGGCGCATTATGTCGATCTTAGGCAGGTCGTTCCATTGTCCTACACTAATCATGGAAGAGAGTGTGGCTAAGGCATCAACCATGTGATTCTCTTCACGAGGGATATGATGAAACTCGATTCTGTTGAAGAAGGGTAACAACCTTCTTGCATAGTCTTTGTAAGGAATCAATCCTGATTGGTAGGTGTTCCAATCTCCTTTGATCTGATTGATAACCAAAGCTGAGTCGCCATATACGTCCAAGTTTTTGATCCTTAAGTCGATTGCTTCTTCGAGATCCATGATACAAGCTTCGTATTTGGCCTCGTTGTTTATACATTTGAACGTAAGTCTGGCGGTGAAAGGAACGCGGGTACCCTGAGAGGTTATGATGATTGCCCCAATTCTGTTTCCGTAATGATTGACAACTCCTTCAAAGATAAGTCACCATTGGGAACCTGGTTCTGGACCTTCACTGGGTAGCGGTTCATCGCAGTATTTCATTTTTAGATACATGACATCTTCGTCTGGGAAGTCAAACCCGATTTATTCCTGATCGTCAATCGGTTAATGATATAAAAGATCGGCTAAAATACTCCCTTTAACGACTTTCTGAGCGTGGTACTCTATGTCGTATTCTAATAACAACATCTGCCAATGGGCAATCCTTCCCGTGAGAGCAGGCTTTTTAAATACATATTTGATTGGATCCATTTCGGAGACCAACCAAGTAGTGTGACGAATCATGTGCTGACGAAGGCGTTTGGCTGCCCAAGCCAAAGCACAACAAGTTTTCTCAAGCATAGTGTACCGAGTCTCGCAGTCGGTGAATTTCTTGCTCAAATAGTAGATGGCAGATTCTTTCCTTTTGGTTTTGTCTTGTTGGCCAAGTACACAACCCATCGAGTCTTCCAAGACTGTTAGGCAGATGATCAGTGGTCTTCCTTCCACTGGAGGTGATAGAATCGGCGGATTCAACAGGTATTCCTTGATACTGTCGAAGGCAGTTTGGCAATCTTCTGTCCAAACATAGTCCTGATTCTTTTTGAGTAATTTGAAAATCGGCGCATAAGTCGCGGTCATAAGGAATATGAATCTGGAGATGTAGTTCAAACGTCCCAAGAATCCTCTGACTTGTTTTTCAGTTTTCGGAGAAGGCATTTCTCGAATGAACTTGACCTTGTCAGGAACAACCTCAATTCCTTTCTGGCTAATGATGAACCCTAAGAGTTTCCCTGAACGGACACCGAAGGTGCACTTGTTGGGATTCAAATGGAGTTTGTACTTTCTCAACCGCTCGAATAGTTTTGACAGGTGGGTCACATGCTCCTCTTCTGTCTTAGATTTTGCAATCATGTCATCGACATATACCTCAATCTCCTTGTGTATCATGTCATGAAACAGAGTAGTCATGTCCCTTTGATAGGTTGCCCCGACGTTCTTCAAACTGAATGGCATTACCTTGTAACAAAAGGTACCCCATGGGGTAATGAACAAAGTTTTCTCCATGTCTTTAGGCGCCATTTTAATCTGATTATAGCCCGAGAATCCATCCATGAAGGAGAAAACTTTGAACTTTGTTGTACTATCTACCAGCATGTCAATGTGTGGTAAGGGAAAGTCATCCTTTGGACTTGCCTTGTTCAAATCTCTGTAGTCGACACACATCCTAACTTTTCCGTCCTTTTTTGGAACGGGTACGATGTTGGCTAACCATTGAGGATATTCAGACGTGGCGAGGAAGCCCGCGTCATTTTGTTTCTATACCTCCTCTTTGATTTTGATGGCCATGTCCGGGTGAGTCCGTCTCAACCTTTGTTTTACTGGCTGACATTCCGATCTCATCGGTAAATGATGTTCCACGATGCTGGTATCCAACCCTGGCATGTCTTGGTAGGACCAAGTAAACACATCGGGGAATTCTCTGAGAAGCTTTGTTAGACTCTCTTTGGCAGTTGGACTAAACAGTGCCCCAATCCTGATTTCTTTTCTCTCTTTTTCTGAACCCACGTTGATTGTTTCCAACGGCTCTTTGTGAGGCTCAATGAACCTTTCCTCTTGTCGGAGTAATCGGGAGATCTCTTCTAGAATTTCGTCGTCAACTTCTTCTTCAGCCCCGAATACCGGGAACTCAAAGTCGGGAGAAGGCATCAGATTGTATGTTTCAACGGGGTTTAAAATAAGCAATCTGCATGACGTGATGATTGTTTTTAGAAGAGATAGAGAAAATGCAAGTGTGTGCAGTGTATTTTTTTTTTAAAAACTGCTCGTTTATCTTGAATTGTTTTTTCAGGATTTCCATTTTCTGAGAAAAGCGAAAAGAGAAAACAACAATTAATGCGAAAATTACAGAACGACGTTATTTTATTAATGAACAAGTCGATTCTTGAAACTACAACCCTATAAAACAAAACTCTGTCACTTCGAGCAAAGCGAAGAGGAATATTTACAGAAAGTGAGCCCTATAAAAACATTTGTTTCACCTGGGCAGGGTGAAAGGTTAAAGACGACAATTACTTTGACTTATGAACAATCTTCGGAACATCGACAACAACCCATTGGCGGCGAACTCCTCGGTGAATCACAAAGTCTGGCACTTTCCTTGACTTGTCTTCAGAAATAACATTGATTTCTGGCGGAGCAGGATCATTGGAATCTGCCTCCCAGGCAGAGTTATCATAGGAGGATTCCTCTGTTGTATTTTGCAGAGTATTTGTGCCCTCAGGCAAATCTCCCCATCCAGTTGGTTGGATTTCATTGAGCCTGATAGGAGAGCTCTCAGGAGCGGTGTATTTTACCATGAAGTCGTATTTTCCACTCGGTTGTCCCAAGGTGTCCCACACCTCTTTGGAACTGAGGAGTCATCTCTCTCGATGACGTTGACCTCAGGAAAAGTATAGTTGATGAATTCTAGTCCGGCAAGCTTTGCCAATTCATCGTCGTACTGGATAGGTTCCGAACGACCTGAGTGTTGATCCCATGACATGGTGGGGACACAGGTATTCTGTTCAATGATGCTCAGCTGATTTCCATTGTTCGGCTGACTCTCTTGCCCCAAGTTTCCTGGGTACGGCTGCCAAATAGGCAGGCCATCCATTGGGCCATAATAGTTGTGGTCAAAGTTGTCTTTCATCAGAGTGTCCTCCTCTAATGAGTTTGGTGGAGCACGACATCCTTCTGGATCACAATCTCCATATATCATTTCGACATCTGACCTGGGTATGAATCTCGGACTCTGTGCAGGATAGCAAAATGGCGTAGGCACCTCTTCCTGAGACATATAACCGTCCTTGTTAAGATAGGACTTCCATTCTTCCTCCATATCGGAGGAATCCTCCTCGTTGATAGTATGGACTGTTTGAGGCACTGGTGAAGAAAACCTCCACTGTGGAAGAAGTCCTGAATGGGATGAAGACTTTCAGCGTTAACAGCTGTCTTGGTGCAGGTTGCAGAAAAACCAAGACCCTCCTTTGTTTTGTTATCGGTAGGAATGACAAGCTATCCCCATCCTTTTGTATTGTTATTTTTTATCACTTCGAGAGCATCTTTGTATGAGGAAAGTGATTAGGAAAGTGTAAGGACCGATAGTTATGGGAAGGTCGACTTCGCCAATAACTACTTTCTGAGATCCGTCAAAGGCTTTGACGATAACCTAACTACCCCTCATCGGGGATCCTTTGAATGATAGTCGCATTAATGTGGACTTCGGCATAACGTTGATGGCCGATCCTGTGTCTACAGGTACGCTGGCTAAAGCATCATCCTGGAAGTTAACTATGATATTGCGCCATGTTGTGACTTTTGCCCCCCTCTGGCAAGTCATCATCACTGAATCCTAAGTTGTTGCAGGAAGTGATGTTAGAGATGATGTTATCGAACTGTCGTATTGACACATCCTGTTCCACAAAGGCCTGCTCTAAGACTTTCTGTAGAGCCTCTCTGTGTGCTTCGGAACTGAGTAAAAGTGATAACACAGAGATCTTTGAAGGAGTTTGTAATAGCTGATCAACAATGTTGTATTCACTCCTTTGGATGAGCTTCAACATCTCATCATTGTTTTTCGGAAGGTCGGGATTACTGGATTGACCGACTGGTGGATTGGGAGCTTCTGTCTGAAGTTCCTTTTCTTTATTAGGATCTCCAACTCCTCGGTTGAAGATTCGACCGCTCCGTGTTACTCCACTGATGTCTGCAATATTCACGATAGAGGGTAATGGAATTTCCTTTCCATTTTCAATTATCGTTGCATCGTATTTGTAAGGGATCGCCTTAGCTGATTCATACGGTAATGGTCCCGACAGATAGATAACTACAGGAGCCTTCTGATTTTTCTGACTGTCATAAGTAACTTCAATCAGTTCCTGGCTAAGAACTTTTGATTCGTCCAGTAGAGGGATGATGGTACAAACATCCTTGTTCCTCTCAGGGTTAGAGATTACAACCACATCTCTGATCTGATCAGCGAAGTAGTCTGGCGTCCAGTCAACGGACCCTGAAGCTAGGTTTAGGTGAATCTCCTTGCGATCCAACTGACCTTGGAGAGCTGCTCGCATGAGGTAGCATCCTTGGTTATTCTCCGAGCAGACTCTACAACGTTCATAGTTGTGTGATGGCACCTGGCCATGCCTGCTTTGAATGCAGTGCAACCTTACCAGGTTTGTTTCCATAGATCGGACATCTTGACTTTGACGCCGAGTAGGGTTTCTGTTAAGCACACTGATTTTTTGCGTGTCTTCGTCCAGATAGATTGGAAGCCACCAGTGGTTTAACAAGTGTTGTAAATTTCTCTGAACAAGAGCACACCCTTGGTTACTCTCACAACATCCTTTGCAGTTCTGAAAATTATGCGAAGTGAGAAAACCGAGCTGGACCTGCCTGGCAGGTAACTCCACCAAGCTGGTATTCATGAGACGAATGTCAAATATTTGAATCATGTTGATCTGATAAAGATTTTTATCATGATAGTCCTGGATCCACCTAAGATCCATCTGACGCTGGAGGGCCTCTTGTACAAAAGAGCATCCCTATTTGTTTACCGAGCAAGTCAGACAGGAATTATAATCGTGTCGCGGTAGATTATGATACTGGCTTTGCCTTGAGTGCATCGCCACCAAATTGACATTCATTGCACGGATGTCGTGCTTCTGAATGATGTTGGAATTTGTATAGGTTATGTTAACTCCACGAATTCGATGCTCTTGGATCCATCTGAGATCCAATTGTTCCTGTAGAGCTGATTGCACCACAGAACATCCTTGATTGCTTTTAGAGTAGATATCACACTGGTGATAATTATGAGGTGGCACATGGCCATATCCGCTCTGTCTACAATGCATCTTGACCAAGTTGGCCCTTAACAAGAGTACATCATGAATTTGATAGGTGTTGTTAGACTCTCCCTCTATCAAATTGACTGCAGCTTTCTCGTGTTGAGGCAGCGGGTTCGTGAGAACATTCAGATTCGTATCTTTGAAAGATAAAACCCTGCTCCTAACAAGCTTTTGTACATTGGATTTGAAACTGAGACAGTTTTCTATGTTATGCCCTGGTCCTCCTTGATGATAAGGGCAAGTTTGATCTGCTTTGAACCAAAAAGGCGGATTTTCCGATACTGTAAGAGGAGCCCGGGTTTGGACATGCCCCTTGACCAGTAGTAACGGAAATAGCTCTGCGTACAACACACTTATAGGGTCAAACCCTGGAGGTCGCGTCGTATAGTTATTGTTATACTGAGGACGAGCCTGCTGAAGAGGTTGTTGTGTCCTTTGCTGAAGTTGTTGTTGATTAGGTTGGCTCTGCGCAACCTGAGGTTGATACGTAGGAATAGGCGCCGGGTTGATAGCAGGAGTTACAGCTGCTACTGGTTGATAATGTCGCCTTTGCTTTCCGAGAGAGATATTCCCAATATCCTGCTCTTTTTTCTTAGGGAGAGCACTACCGTATCGTTTTGTACTACTTGATGATCCAACGTCTTTTACTAAACGTCCTTCTCGGACCGCTTCCTCAAGTCGAACTCCCATGCCCACCATCTCGGTGAAGTCACTGGGCGCACTGGCGCCCATTCTGTCATAGTAAAATGAGCTCAAGGTTTTTAAAAAGATCTTTGTCATCTCTTTTTCCTCAAGAGGTGGACAAATCTGGGCGGCGATTTCACGCCATCTCTGAGCGTACTCCTTAAAGGTTTCCTTGTCCTTTTGTGACATCGATCTGAGTTGATCTTTGTCTGGTGTCATGTCCAGATTATATTTGTACTGCTGAACGAAGGCAGTGCCCAGATCTCTGAATGTGCCGATCGTGGCGCAGTTTAAACCCAAGTACCATTTTAATGCGGCACCGGTTAAACTATCCTGAAAGTAGTGAATGAGAAGCTCCTGGTTCTTTGTCTGAGCTGACATTCGCCGAGCGTACATCACCAGATGGCTCTAAGGGCAAGAGTTACCCTTGTATTTTTCAAAGTCGGGCACTTGGAACTTGTGTGGAACTTTCACATTGGGGACCAAGCAGAGGTCCACGGCGTCCTTTCCAAATAGATCCTGACCGCGAAGGGCATGCAGTTCTTTCTGCATTTCCAGGAATTGTTCCTGGAATTCATTCATTCTGTCGAACATGATGTCATTTCCACCAGAATGTATCTGTGGAATCTGTCCTTCTGGGACAGTGTGTACCACGGGTGGTGGTATAGTCATTATGGCCGAGACTCTCGGTTCCTCCCGAAGTTTGTAACCTTCAGGAGTTGTTGTTATGTCCCATGCATCTTCGCTTTCCCGAAGTTTGTAAAATTTAGGCCCAGCGGCTCCTGCTGCGGTTCCCTAATCCTCATCGATCGGTGGAACATATCCTTCCGGGATATAGTTGATAGGCATGCCCCAGGGACGATCTTTCGGCATTTTGTACCTAGGATCGGACTTCTCCACTATGGGCGTTATGTGATCTCTGAGATCACAGTCCTTTGTTGTTGCATCTGAGCTTCTGCTAGAGCATGCATGTTGTTGTGAAGCTTTCTCAGATCCTCTTTCAGAGTGTCAAGCTCTTCTCTCAACTCTCGGTTCTCTTCATCGAGATCATCCATCTTTTTCTGACGATTGGCCCGAGTATTGTACGAATGAGACAGTTTGACTCTAGAATCGAGACGCAAACGTGAGATTCGTAGGTAAGAAGAATGCGTTTATGAGAATGATGAATGCAATGATTATTAGTTATTTTTGTTTATTCAAAGTAAACTTCGACAATTAGATTGCAAATATCAAACAGTGGGGAAACCCCATTTTATTGAATTCAAAGGATTGCAGAAATGGAAATACAGTAGATTACAGAGTGTTGAAAAAAAGGAAATCTAAACTAATGGATCCTGAGTCCTCTCTAAAGAGAGCTCAGGTGCTAGTTCGGGTGCTTTCCATTTCTTTGACCGGGGCTCTTCAGTCGTTGTCGGGTTGTCATTCCTTTGCTAAGTGAAAGGCGTGAGCAAACTCCTTTGGTCATCCTGATTCTCTACAGCATGTTCCTCTAAAATCTCAATCAAAGCATCTTTTTCTTTTAATAGCTGCTGTATTTTCTTACATTCCACATTTAGAATACGGTACTTGTTCTTCCAAGACCTCTTCTCCTGCTGAACTTTGCTGAGAGTAACCTGAAGTTTTTTCGTCTTAGACATGAAATAAAGGGAAGAGTCCCTTAATGGAAGAATTTCCTGACGAGGGTAAGGCATCCTCAGCTTGAGATCTCTAGTTTGTACCCAGTGGAGATAAGGCTCCACCGAGACACAGTCTGGTTTTCCTAGAGACTCTCTTCCTTTCCTGTGAACGTGTTTCCAAGCGTGCACTATTTCCGTCTTTAGTGCTCTGTCATTTTCTCCTTCTTTGAAGAAAAGACCTTCAAGATGAGCACTGCGCGGGACATGCCTCATCGGGTATCCAAATTGACGACGAACTAGCACCGAATGATAGTTGATCCCTCCCTTAGTTCCTATAAGGGGTACATTTGGGAAATTTCCACAACGGTCAATGATCCTGATCCCGTCATAGATTCGATTGTACAAATTGATGTCATAGTTAGTAAGAGACACGACTCTCTGCGACCAACGTAAAGTATTCTTTTGATCCCAAAATGCAGCAGACTTGGGCAAGTGGGAAGTGAACCATTTGTATAGCAGGGGTACACAACACGTGATCATTCCTCCACTATATAAATTCCTTAAGTGTACCGAATGATACGCATCTGCGAGTAAGGTCGGTACAGGGTTTCCAATCAGGAAAATCTTAATGGCGTTGACATCTACGAAGTTATCAATGTTGGAAACAAAAATAACACGTAGGAGAGTAAAACAAAGATACTCTCGAAAGCGGCCACGTTCCCTATACTGGTAAAATACAGGGCTTTCTTTGTCAAGAACTGGGCTGGCAAACCTTGGATGCCACCCTTAGTGGTCATGTGAGTCCTGACTTCTGGCTCGTCCAAATAAATTGCTCTTGCAATGGTCTGATCCTTTGGAATTTCTTCCACTCCAGAAAAAGGAGCCTGATCAGTGATATGTAAATCAGTCAAGTGAGAATACTCCTCTAGCGTTGGTGCAAGCTGATAATCCGGGAATGTGAAACAGTGATAGACCGGATCGTAGAACTGGATTAGTGTGGACAGGATTCCTTCGATTACATGGACCCTTAATAGAGATAGAAGTCCCCCATACTTAGCTCTGAAGGCCTCAGGGTTGGTGATCATCCTCGCCAAACCTCTCAAATCCTCCAACTTTGGAACCTTGAAGGTGTACTTATGAGTTTTCCTTCTACCGAAATCTATTAGCGCAATCTCCTTTCTCTGATATTTGCAATCATTGTCTCAGTTTAATTTGAAAAAGAGAGACTAGAAGAGAAGATTTTCTTTGTTTTAATGTTTTTTAAATGAATGCATGAATGCAGCACACAAAAACATAGAAAACACATGGGGTCAAAAGGTCGGTGTCATGAAGTCAAGGCTCTACCCCCCCCCCCCCCCCCCAAAGGTTTATACTAGTGATTTTTTGTACCTGTCCGCAAAATCATTGACCCCTCTGGGATAACAACAGCAAGCGGATCGCCAGCGAGCTGATGTATCCTAGAGTGATCTCAGATGAGGGTAGTATCGTGTGACAACTATTTCTGATAGCTTCCGCACTACAAAATGGCTTAAGTCTGCTAAAACCCTCAGCTTCTCAGATAACCCAGTCGACCACACTTCTTTCAACAACCGAAGTCGTATAGGAAATGTATCTGCAAAGGGAGTCTCCACTGAGTTTGATGGTCGATCGGGGGCTCTTAACTGGAATCCACTCCCAGTAAGATTACCCGCACTGCTATCACCTATCTTAGGTGTATACTCAATCTTTCCACATGCGACATCACACACATTCCCATTAGGAAAAAAATAAACACAGATACTAATTAGGAAAAGCAGTATATATATTTGTCTTAATCATCTTAGACCTCTAGTCTTATGATCCTATACAAACAATGACTCCCCAGCAGAGCTGTCATTTCTGGGACACTTTGAGAACTTAAGGTTACACCCAGAGAGATAAGAGGGACAAAATGCCCTGCGTGGCTCCATGGTGGGAGCCATTTTTTCTGTAGCGAGCGATTTTGGACGTGGTTCTTAAGCACTGCCGCTCTGGGGTACTACAGGTCAATTCATTTTTCATCCCATTGAAGCTTATGAAGGAAGGGAAATAGATGTCTCCAATTAACCCTGCTTGCATACTGAGTTTAAACAGATGACTATTGGTTTATAGATGCGGTTTAGATTGTAGGCCTCTCTCTGCTTATTTGGTTAAGAATGAAATGACGCGACTATTCATGGGGTTTTTAGGACTGATGCTGAAATTCTGGTATGACAGATCCCAGATGTCCTACAGGATGTCGAGACATCTGGTCTGTTACAGAAAACATGGCAAGGTATAAACAATAACAGTACTAAAAAGCATAAACCACACACATAATTTGTTCACCCAGTTCGGTCTAACAACCTACATCTGGGGGCATACCAAGCCAGGAAGGAAGTCCACTATTAGCAGTATTAAATTACAGACTCAACAGTCCCAGTTGACAATCTCCTAACTTAATCACTACCCAATGACCCTTCTACCTAAGTCCTCCCTAGGTAAGAGACTCCATCTCACTTCCAATCATCGCAATGATGTCTAGCAGTCAACACCTCAGCAACTGCATCAACAACTTGATTTCCAACAACTCTTCAATCACGGAAAAGTAGAAGACATACTTGCATGACACTACCTAGACATGACACACATGACTAAGAACAATACTTAGAGTTGCTTAACAGCTTCCTCCAAGAACAACACTCACTCTTGCTTAAAAGCTTCGAGGAGAACAATGACCATCTCACAATCCGAGTGGTTCACACATACCAATTCTCCAAAAGAGTGGTTCACAAGAACGAAACCCTAATAATTTTACATCTTGGAATCATTACAAAATCAGGTTACAAACACTCCTATTTATAACCTACATCCCAACTGGATTTGGGCTTCAAATCACAATAAAACTGGTGTTAAAAATCTGCAATAACTTATGCACCAAAATAGGTCTTCAATCAAATCTTTCCTAATATGTCTCCATATTTAGAAAGTAGTGAAAATCCGAAAACCAACACAAAATCTTAACTCAATTACTTTGGACGCCACATAGGATAACTAAATATTCACAGAATATTCAGTAACAAATAACAACTAACAGAATCTTCCTTTTAATCCAATAACAGACGCGATGTCCTATGATCCAGGATGAGACATCTTTATCCGACATGTTGAATGCAGTAAATTAGAACATCTTGATTAACCATCACATGACAGCAAAACATCAACACCTTAAAACAACT
Source organism: Lathyrus tuberosus (assembly GCA_022829125.1). Taxonomy (NCBI): domain Eukaryota; kingdom Viridiplantae; phylum Streptophyta; class Magnoliopsida; order Fabales; family Fabaceae; genus Lathyrus; species Lathyrus tuberosus. The sequence continues at coordinate 5,217,012 of JALAZF010000159.1, forward strand.
ATGCACTCATATCAGTTTAGTGCAGCACAACATGTCAAGACATCCCACTTGACATCTCCACAATCTACGACTAATCTAATATGACAGATACTGAACATAACTAGTTAGTTCAGAACAGCATGTCAAGACATCCTCCTTGACATTTCACAACCTGCAACTAAACTATTATGGCAGATACACAAAACAGCATGTTAAAACAACTTTAGTGACATAAAGCTATCATATAGGTTTTAACAAAATTTAGCCAACACAAATACTGCATAGCTACAGAACTAACAAACCCCCCCTTTGGCAAATTTTGGCCAAAACCATCATATCATATCAAATATATCAGCAGCAGAAGATATTCACACACATCAGTAGCAGATAAAACAATTATCAGCACTGTAACACCTACACAAGCAGATCAGCACTCAATCTTCATCTGCACACATACACAACCTCACACAGCAGCAAATTCACAACAACATTTACCAACTAGCTCACCACTCACACTAGCAATCACAAATAAATGTTAGAACATCATATGGGACATCAGATATCAGCACATCATGCAATCACACACTACATCATGCAATCACAATCTCTCCCCCTTTTTAGCCATATTTGACAAAGCAATAGCACACCAGAGAAATATCCACACAACCTTTGAATAACACAACCAGCTCCCCCTCAAGGAAACAACCAAGGAACACTACTACTTCTTACTTCTCCCCCTTTTTAGCCATAATATACCAAACGAAGCAATTATGCATCTAAGGACAATCAACCAACAGCAAGCAAGTCAGTAGCAGAACACATCCAACTCAGAAGCTTGTACAATCTGACAGTATACAGTACTCTCCCTGACATGGATAACCAATGCTCCATTGCAAGAAGAACACCCAAAATGAATGGAAAACACAAGACGCATCTCCATGTCTTCAAGAGCGCACCCTCTGTTCAACACACCTGCTGAACATATTCACCTACTGCTTGACCCTCAAGCAAACCATGTACCAAAATAGTACATAAATCAGATATAAGCTTGTGTTCTCTGGAGACAAAAACCATAACATTCTGAACAGAATGTTCTGTCAGTAGATCTTAAGACATCAGTCTTGACATCATGAACAGAATCCATCTGCACTAAGAAAAACACCACATTCCAAATAAAAATAGAATCTCCAAGCTCCCTCTTAAGCCAAGGGACCAGAAACAACCAGAACAAAAACACATCATAACCCATCACATCACAGAAGATCACAAGAACACAGGAACAGTATTCTCTCACCCAAATCTCCAAAGGAAATCATTCCCTATCATTCTCCCGTATGATAATTTAGAATACTCCTGATCAGTTGATGAGTATCTTCACCTTTAGACTTTTAAGCAATCAATATCTGATCTGCTTCAGTCTTCTCTACATTCTCCATCCAAGGCAGACCTTCTACTTCATCATTCTCCCGTATGACTATGTAGACGCTCCTTAGGCATAATGTAGGCACCAAGCTCCTGAACCAGACCACAATCCTCCTTCACCAAGGAAATCCAACCCAGATAATGTTCCAACACCAAGTTAGACCATCTGCCACACACCAAGACATCCTCACCATGATTCTTGATATGCTCCACCAACTGGACTTACTATAACATAGTAATCCAAAGAACTAGAGAGATAAACTCTCATCCACCTTCAAGAAGAATAATCTCCTTGAGTCTTCAACTCATCACCCTTCTGCCCAAGAGTAACTTGTTCCAAGACAATCCTCAATAATAACCAGCTGCCACACTCTGAGTATCTTGATTCTTCGAATCCACTTCTGAGATCAACCAAATACCACAGTTTGATCACCTCATTCATGAATTCTCATATGAAAACAACCAAATGCCACATTTTGATCTTTTTCACATTTGTCAGAACTCTCACAAAGATATCCTGATCCACCAAGGAAACTTGATCTTCAAGTCACATGTTCCAATTGCTCAATAGCAAACACACTTAGACTCCCTAAGGCATGGTCATGTAACATCTTCTCCTTCCTGCACCTCCCGCAAACTGCCATGAGAACGATATTTTTGAAACATCCTATTGTTCATTCCTGTAGATCACCCTATCATAAGCTGATGTGCCACATCACCAACTGAGACTTCTGATGTTAAGCTAGATGTCAGAACATTATGACATCCAACTGTTGAATTCAGCTCCTCCTTCTGCCACTCAGAAGAACCTCCTCCCTTTGCAGAAACAGATTTCCATGCTCTCATAGACTTGATTCAACAATCAAGTTTGAGTATACAACCTCCATCCTGCTCAGAAACTCCAAAGACTTCAAACCTACCACATCTGAATCTTCAGAAAATAAGTAGTTCAAGACTACCCCATAGCTATACCAAAGAATGCCACTTCCCTTAGTAGAGCCGTCAATAGAAACCCAGAGATAACAGCCACATATCCTCGACTTTCACAAAAAAACCATGCTCCAAAGCACCTAGATCAGAAATAAACTGATCCAACCATCAAGATTATGATGTCTTCACAGCATAATTCAGGTTGTCACACACCACAAAGAGAAATAAACAGCCAAATAGAGAAAAGTAAATTCTCAACACTTCTACAGTCCTGCACTTTTACATCAAACATATACATAGTCTTCCGTCAATGTATTTTGTCATTAGTTGAAAGCATAACACCTTAGATAAACGCTCAGCTCCCGTCAGAGTATTCACTATCGGTTAGATGCACATCCTTATCAAAAACAGACAAATACTCAACTCCTGTCAAGATATATGTGATAAGGTAACCTTCTCACACAAGGTACGACATTCTTTTCCTGCACACTTGTGGCACTAGCTGATCCCTCTTTTATTAATCCACACCACTAATCACTTCAGATTAGGTAAGTGGCTTAACCTGATACTCCACCATGTGCACAACAAACTTCCTTGGTTGAGGAAGCAATGATGTTTCAACATCAGTTCTGACATCAGTCTAAATCACATTAACCATATACTATGGCTTTGGAGACAACAACCACAGTAATCCACACACATCTCTTGCAAGGGACACAAAAGGATCGACCATCAGCATCTGATCAACCTTCAAAACCAGACCATACACACAAGTAGGAACCTGCATACTCTACATCTCAAGAATCTTCTTCTCAACCTTCTGATGTTCAGACCTTCTGTCTGTCTTTGAGATGTTGAATGCCATCCTTCTGCACCTAAAGAGGAGATTCCCTCTAACAGGCTTCTGGAGCAAAAAAAATATTGACTGGTCATCACAAACAGATTGTTAAATAAAATGTGCTTCTCCCTAATCCTTGCAAAAACATGTTCCATTATGTGAGGACACCACATAACTGAACTCCAGCTTAAGAAGAACCTTCTTATGCCAATACCAGGGAACCATAATCTTTTGGTTCAAAAAGAAACACCAACTCCTCCTTGCTCCAAACACATTTGCAATGCCAAATCTTTATCCACAAGATTCTGCACACTCTGGTGGTTTGATGTCACAACAACTGGTAGAACATCATTCAAGAACAACACCATGGGCTCCTTCAATTTAGACCTGTGGATGGTCTTTCAGAGAAGAGAGCAAAAATAAATTGCATCCTTCTGATCTCTCATCAACATACTTATTGAAAATGCCTTAATGAGTGGACTTGGGTCAAACCTCAAGTATCTTTGGTCACTTTAATAAGCCAGTCAATATTATCCTCAAGTATCACAACACCATGTGATACACCTTCAGAGGAGAACAAAGTGTTGCAGCCTTAACACACAAAACCACCAGGAATTTTCCATCAAATATATATAAGCAGCGGAACGCACACCAGAAAACTCCTCTATAACCCTTGCACAAACACGACACTCCATAGGTTTGAAATTAAATCAAACCACACAGCAGCTCACCATCAAAGCTACAACCCTGATAACAATAGACAAGTCCAATACACACTATGTCATGAACAGTCCATCCTCCACTTCTAGGGACCATTCAACCAAAAAAAACTTCTCCAAGTTCAAGAAACTTTTCAGTAGGTCCCACCTACCTTGCCCATGACCAGAAAGTATCTTCCCTAGGATCTCACCCAGAAACAGAACAGGATGCCTGCTCTGATACCAATTGAAATTCTGGTATGACAGATCCCAGATGTCCTACAGGATGTCGAGACATCTGGTCTGTTTCAGAAAACATGGCAAGGTATAAACAATAACAGTACTAAAAAGCATAAACCACACACAGAATTTGTTCACCCAGTTCGGTCTAACAACCTACATTTGGGGGCATACCAAGCCAGGAAAGAAGTCCACTATTAGCAGTATTAAATTTCAGACTCAACAGTCCCAGTTGACAATCTCCTAACTTAATCACTACCCAATGACCCTTCTACCTAAGTCCTCCCTAGGTAAGAGACTCCATCTCACTTCCAATCATCGCAATGATGTCTAGCAGTCAACACCACAGCAACTGCATCAACAACTTGATTTCCAACAACTCTTCAATCACGGAAAAGTAGAAGACATACTTCCATGGCACTACCTAGACATGACACACATGACTAAGAACAATACTTAGAGTTGCTTAACAGCTTCCTCCAAGAACAACACTCACTCTTGCTTAAAAGCTTCGAGGAGAACAGTGACCATCTCACAATCCGAGTGGTTCACACATACCAACTCTCCTAGAGAGTGGTTCACAAGAACGAAACCCTAATAATCTTACATCTTGGAATTGTTACAAAATCAGGTTACAAACACTCCTATTTATAACCTACATCCCAACTGGATTTGGGCTTCAAATTATAATAAAACTGGTGTTAAAAATCTGCAATAACTTATGCACCAAAATAGGTCTTCAATCAAATCTTTCCTAATATGTCTCCATATTTAGAAAGTAGTGAAAATCCGAAAACCAACACAAAATCTTAACTCAATTACTTTGGACGCGACATAGGATAACTAAATATTCACAGAATATTCAGTAACAAATAACAACTAACAGAATCTTCCTTTTAATCCAATAACAGACGCGATGTCCTATGATCCAGGATGGGACATCTTTATCCGACATGATGAATGCAGTAAATTAGAACATCTTGATTAACCATCACATGACAACAAAACAGCAACACCTTAAAACAACCATGCACTCACATCAGCTTAGTGCAGCACAACATGTCAAGACATCACACTTGACATCTCCACAACCTGCAACTAATCTAATATGACAGATACTGGACATAACTAGTTAGTGCAGAACAGCATGTCAAGACATCCTCCTTGACATTTCATAACCTGCAACTAAACTATTATGGCAGATACACAAAACAACATGTTAAAACAACTTTAGTGACATAAAGCTATCATATAGGTTTTACCAAAATTTAGCCAACACAAATACTTCATAGCTGTAGAACTAACAGATGCTTTTCGATTGATTTGGTGGAGATACTGGATTTTGGGTTTTTGATTAGTGTTCTCACTAAGACTTTTCAATCTTATGCCTACGTATTCCCGTTTAACGAAACAGGGAAATCAGAGCGATCGTAGTTCCTCCTATTCTATGGAGGAAAAAAGGTTGTTTTGGTGTCTTGTTCAAAGCCCAAGACGTGAAGCTGAAGGTAGTTTGTATCTTGTTCAAAGCCCAAGATGTGAAGCTGAAAGGTTTTAACTTTAGAGAGAATTTTTCATCTCTAAAGAGAGGTATTTGGTCTGTTTGTCACAACTGTTGTGTGACTGGTTATAAAGGAGAATTACTTTAACTGGGATATATGAATCCAACTATGCCATAATTTCCTTTATAGGGGATTTTTTAACCTGAAGGAGAAGACTTTAACTCAATGTAGAGCAATTCCATCTTTCCTTAGGAATTTCTCATGCCAAAAGAGGGACAGTAGCGTGGATGTAAATAATCCAGAGGCTTGCCGCTTACAGCAATTAGATGGGGGAAAGGAGTTATTGATGTTTGTATACTGTGATCAAGGCACAACTTTTAATGCTAAAAGGTTGATTGACTCAACCGGGGTTTTCCTTATACAAAGCCTAAGAGGAGGCTATTGACCCGACAAGAGGGTGTCTTTTATCTGTCTCGTACAAAGCCCGAGACGGAGGCTGAAGGTGATTGACTCAACAAGAGAGTGCTTTTATGTGTCTTGTATGAAGCCCAAGGCGGAGGCTAAAAGGGTTGACTTAAATAGAGAGTCTATTATATGTCTCGTACGAAGCCCGAGAGAGAGGCTAAAGGAGTTGACTCAACAAGAGAGTCTTTTATACTCAACAAGAGAGTGTGTTGGTATCTCATACGAAGCCCGAGATGGAGGCTGAAAAGGGATTGACTCAACAAGAGAGTCTTTTATACTCAGCAAGAGAGTGCTTTTGTATCTCGTACGAAGCCCGAGATGGAGGCTAAAAGGGGTTGACTCAACAAGAGAGTCTTTTATACTCAACAAGAGAGTGCTTTTGTATCTCGTACGAAGCCCGAGATGGAGGCTGAAAAAGGTTGACTCAACAAGAGAGTCTTTTATACTCAACAAGAGAGTGTTTTTGTATCTCGTATGAAGCCCGAGATAGAGGCTGAAAAAGGTTGACTCAACAAGAGAGTCTTTTATACTCAACAAGATAGTGTTTTGGTATCTCGTACGAAGCACGAGATAGAGGCTGAAAAGGGATTGACTCAACAAGAGAGTCTTTTATACTCAACAAGAGAGTGTGAAAAGGTTTGCTCCGCTGGGGAGTATCATTGTACAAAGACCAAGAGGAGCCCATTGTAACTGTTTAAGTTTAGTGACAGGTCCAGTATGTTGGACCAACAGAAGATCAGTTCTTATAAAGGGAACGATTAAAGGTATTGTTGTGCTTTGGGATTGATAAGAGGATCAGGGTTATTTCCTATTCTTTAAGGAAATGGAAAATCCAAAGGGTATTGAGACTGTCCAAGTCTACTGGTGTTTTGAGAAATCGATTCTCAGGTAGTGAATGATCTTTGTATGATGCCCAAGAGAAGGCTGGTTTGTTAAGGGATAAAGATCAACCGATTAACTGGTCTGACATTTGACTCAGAAAGACAGCTCTAGCAAATTGATTACTAGGTTCTGTTCCTATACCTGTAGAGGTCTCTGGGTCCTTGTACTAAGCTGAAGAGAAGGCATGAGAGCTTTTAAGAAGCCGAATGGTCCTTGTACAATGCCCAAGAGGAGGCGGGGATGCTTTTAAGAAGCCTGTGGGTCCCCAAACCCCGAGAAGTTCAAGACATGCCATTCATCGAGATAGATCAAGCCAGGAAAGTTCGAGAATTTGAAAGAAACTCAAGAGATGTCATTCACGGAGAAAAGATCATCTCTGGGGAGTAGAGTTTCTTTGACGATTTCTAAGGGTGACAGTCTGAGAAAGGGTTCACGAAGAATGTTGTCTTTCACGTCTCCATATTGTTTAACCCCAAGAGGAGGGAAGACTGTGTCTGGTAATCCTATGGGGATCTAGTTTTGTTTGTATTTAAGAGTGACCAACAGGGCTTTACTTAGTGCTAGACGTAGTTGCTGGGGAAAACTCTAAATAACTATACTAGTATTACACAGTTGGTATATGATGAGTATATAAAAGTTTGTGAAAGAAGACTTACAGTGAGCAACCCCACAATACAGTTATATATATGAAAGCAGATAAAGAAAGCGGGTAAACACTTACTCGGTTGTAGAGCTTCCATGCTGTTTTTTTAGTTGTTTCAACAAAGAAAACTTTGATAACAATATTATATTATAAATCAAAGGAGAAAGTGCTTTGAAAAGATTGTTGGGGCTTACAACTCAAGGAGAGGCCCAAGGTTTTATCAGTGATTACACTGTTGTTTTGAATTTGTACAGGGACTTATACAAGTGACTGAGGCCCAAATAAGGTTTTCTGTACAAAGGGATGGGTTTTACACTCTCTCAAGAGGCCCAAAGGTTTAAAGAAAAAGAATGGGGCTTATAACACGAGGGTAGGCCCAGATGATTTGTTTTTGAATTGGCGATCGCGCCGAGATTTTCTTTTAACGCAGAGGGACTTATACAATGTCTGAGGCCCAAAATTGTTTTGGTTAAAAGGGGATTGGGTCTTATACTCTATTAGAGGCCCAATTATTTTTTTTTGTACAAGTGGTGGGGCTTACAGCTCAAGGAGAGGCCCAAGGTCCTTTTTAGAAAAGGCGACGATCGCGCCGAACTTTTTGACGGTATCGGGACTTATACAATACACTGAGGCCCAAAATTTGTTTTGCAAAGGGTTGGGTCTTACACTCTCTCAAGAGGCCCAAAAAGTTTAAGGAATGGGTCTTATAGCTCAAGGAGAGGCCCAGAGTTTATTTGTTTGAAAAATGGCGATCGCGCCGAGGTTTGAAAACACAATGGGTCTTATACGATGACCGAGGCCCAAATTATTTTGGTTTTCAAAAGGGGTTGGGTCTTACACTCTATTAGAGGCCCAAAGGTGTTTAAAAGTTTTGTTTGAGTGAAAATCAAGGAAACCCTAAATTTGTTTTCTTTCAAAAGATACCAAATAAAGAAAATCAAATAAAAATGATAAAAATACCAAATAAGTTTGAATAAACCACTTGTGATTTTTGTTTAAGGTTTGAAAAATGAGGTTTTAATCACAAGATGAATTAAAACTCATTTGGTTTTGATTTTCAAAGTAGATATTCACTTTTAAATGTTTAAAAAAACAATTAAAAAGGAAATTATTCACAAAAATAGTAATTATATTAAATAAACAATATAAACTTAATTTATTTGTGGAATTAAATATTTCAACATTTTTTTTATTTTTTGCAAAAAGAACCAATAAAAAATAATTAAAATTGAGGGAGTTATTAACTTTTCAAATAATAAAAAAATAATAAAAAAGTGAAAAAAAAGCAAAAAGAGGATCTGGGGCGAGGGGGATTCGAACCCCAGACCTCTTGTGTATAGGGCGCGCGCCTTACCACTGGAGTGGTGATACATCCGTTGATTGAAACACAACAACAAATATACATGGTTTGCCTTGTTTTTGGCCTGGCCCAAGGCAAGGCAAGGCAAGATTTTGGTTGAAAACGTGAAGGCCATAACTTTCTCATTTCTCCATGGATTGGGACAAAATTTAGGTCTATCCTGCCTAGAATTTCACAAGGAATCCAATGGTGGTGGTGTTTTTTTCAGATCATGCTGCTATTGAAAAACCCAATAGTGGTTTTGAAATAGGCCATGATTTGCATTTTCTATGCCATCTCTTGGTACAAGCATGAATTACATGATAAATTGGTGCAAATACAACACATATAACATGTATAAGAGATGCATGATCAGTGGACATCAAAAGAAAGCATGATTCAAAGAATCCAAGTTGTGATGCTTACCTCTTTTTGGAGTTTTTGTGCAATCTGCCAAGCCACTTGTTCCAGAAATGATTTGATGCTTTGGACACCCTCAAATGATCTCTTAGAAGCTTTTAGGATGGTTGGAATCAGCTGGAAACCTCAGGAGCAAGTTTGAGCTCTTTCTTGCAAAAGGGGCAAAAGTGACCAAAATAGCAACTCTCTCAAATGGTTTTCCAGATGTGTGGAACCATTTGGGACAGTTCAAGGATGATATTTGGAGTGTGTTTGAGGTTTTATCTGGTTTGGAAAGTGACTGAATCAAGATATGGCTTGAAAAATGCACAAAAGTCCTATTTTGAGATTTTTAGAGGTGACTTTGTGATTTTGGTGTTACAGGTCACTTGTGAGAGTTTGGACAGCTTAGATATGAGATATTGGATGTGTTTGGATCTTGAGCCGTGGTGGAATTGCTCTCTAACTCAAAAACTCAGAGTTACCTTGCTAAAGAAGGTATTTTTGCCTAGAGAAAGAGATTTTGAGGAAAGCAAGTGTTGTAGTGCTTTGGTGTACTCAAACTGAACATAATTGAGCTCTATTTGTAATAGAGCAAGTTTGTTTTGGTTGCAATAGTGAATGACAACTGCAGCAGAGGTTTGGCCAATGTTGAGCAATGAGAATCCAAGTATCCTCTAGCCATTGACTAGAGGTTAGGGCACAGGCTGCTGGTTCCCTTGGTCTTGGATAAGTCTTGATTGAATTCAGTTGGAAATGGCTCAGTCCATGCCACCTTGGTGTATGCATTGAATGCTTTAATCTAAAATTGGAGTCTTGTCCCTCTTTTAGGGATTTCTAGGTTTGGCATGCTATTTTTGGTTCCAAAGACTTGGGAGGCTTGGGATCAGAGTTGGTTCCTCCTTGGTCCCCCCTTGAGGTGTTCAGATGGATAGAGTTGCTGGTCCTTTGCAAAATTTGGGCAAATCGAGCAAAACTCCAAAATCAGCCTTGCCATGACAGTTTGCAGCAAGGCATATTGGCATGGTCATATCTCATGGCACAAGTGGAATTTGATGGAGTTCTTGGCCATTTTGGAAAGCCCTCATATGATAAAACAACTGTTTGATCATAATTGGTTTTGATACTTTTTGGATCCAAGTGAAAAATCCCCCTACATTTGGGAAAAAGTGAAGGCAGATTCTGACTTAGTGAAAATTTCACTAAGTGTTGGAAAAAGTGGCATTTCATGTTTTCAGCCATTTTGATCATTCCATAACTCAACATCCATGAGGAATTGGAATGAGGTGTAGTTGAAGCTTTTGTAGAGGGCCATGAGAGCTACAAATCCAGCTTTGAATGGGGAAAAATGGCCTTGTGATTTAGGAGTTATGATCCTCCAAAGTTGGTACCCTAGCCACTTTATTCCATAACTTAGAAAATTTCTAAGTTTTTATGGTTACCCCTTTTACAAGTTATCCCACTTTTCTTGATTTTTCTTGATTAATGTTGATTCAAATCACACATTAACATCATTTTAAGGTCAAAGAACCATAATTGTGAAAAATCTCAAAAAGTCAAAGTTTACTTTTGTGCACAGTTGACTTTTTATCATATGAATTCCAAACTGTGCAATCCTTTATGAAATCAATTCCTTGACCTAACTCAAACTTGATGGATTGATTTCATAGGTGTTATAGGGTGTATTGAATCAGGTCCTAGGGTTTGGGAGCATGTCCTGGTTAAAAGTAAAAGCTACCGTTGACTTTTCCCGCGAAACCCTAACTGTGGTTCAGATGAAATTGAAACTTGTTGCTCAACCTTCTTGGATTAATCCATTATTGTAAATGGATAAATTTAGTATGTTAGAGACCCTCAAACCATCTCTTGAGGTCTTGGCTCATGTTTTGTCCCAAAAATCAACTTAGGGGTGAATTAGGTCAAGAAACCCTAATTCCTGATTTTTTATGAATGCATCCTCTGAGGCTAAATTGACTTAATGATTGGGTTTATGATGTCCCATGGAGCATCTTAGGTTATGCTTTGAAGCATTGTCTCATGCCCAGAGGAAAATTTCCATCTGGAGGCCCTGGTCGACCAAACCCCTAATTTGGTGACACTGGCGATCTTGAGGCTTGATCCACTCAGAATGTTGCAGCCTTGTGCTTAATCCCTGAAGTGGGAGTCCTCTTGATCCATTTTGGATGTTTGAGAGGTTATAAAATTTAAATATCATGTCATTCCTTGATTGATCTTTTGTCTAAGAGCTCTGAGAGGGCTTGAAACCCTAATTATTGTTTGTAGTGAATGCTCACCCATCTTTGGGGAGACTGATGAAGCATGAAGGTTCCTCCATATTGTGATGATGATTTGCGCAATGATGGGAAATCTTAGTGGTCAAAATTTGGGGTATGACACGGTCCATGAAAAAATTAGAGACATGATCAAAAATCATCCAGATGGATTGGAAATCTAAAAGTATAATCCAGGCAAAAGTTAGGGATACTGGCAAGTAACTACGTCCAACAGGGGCAAGTCCCTCAGCAGCAGTTACACCACCCATTGAAAGAAAACTCCAGTCAAGGTCATCTTCGACAGAATCTCAGGATGCCCGAAATTCAAAGTTGGTAGAAGGATAGTGGTCGTTATGTTTCAATGTAGCCCTTTTCCCTTAAATTACCATTTTCTAACTTTGTAAATACTCTATGGAATCACGCGTTTGGCTGATTTCCCTTCTATCAATAAAATTTTAGCCCTTGTGCTTTTGTTTGCAATTCTTATTTGTTTTAGCTTTACAGAACGACATTTTTAAAATGATTGACGATTCTAGAAACGAAACAAAAATGAATTTACTTGTCAAACTTTTTTGCTTTTAAAACAAAGATGGCAATTCTTTTGACTGTCGAACATCGAAAGAACATCAATCGCTTCTCCAAAGTTGGTTGAGCTTCAAAGTGCATAATCAAAGTACTCCTTCTAAACCAGTACACCTGAACGAAGGATCAATTGTGTCAGAAACCATGTTTCATCTGACACCCCTGGAAGAGTTCTTACCTCCTAAGTCTGACCAATGGTTGTTCCCCGCATGGACTATTTCTCCTAAGCAAGGCAGAATTGCTATCGTGAACCAGTGATACTTTTCATCCCCCACCGTGGTCGAGTATCCAGTCGTGTTCATCTACTGGTCTGTATGTCACGTCAATTTTGTCAGCATAAACATACATCCATCATGCATTATTGATTCACATTCATATTGCATCACCATCACTCTAGTCGGTCTTATCCCCTAGTGATAACGGTCCTCTCAATCGAGTTGTCAGTTCTTTCCTCGTCATGAAATGTTGCGTCTGAACTATCTCTCTCCTCCAGTTTATTTCTGGATTAGAATTGGCCCTTGACCACTTTGATAACTTGAACCTCTGAAAAACCAGAGAATCTTCGACAAACGTCACTCTTCGCCATTTAAGATGATATTTTCGCTTTCCCGGATTAAGGAAAATCCCTAGAGAAAGCCTCTTAATCAAAGATTCAACAATACAGCAGTTTTTCTCCGAAAAATCCGCTGACGAAAAGGTCATCAACACCTCGAAATTGGATCACGTTGTATGGCATTTCTCTGAGAAGATCTCTGAGAAAAGTATGACGTAATATCCCCAAGCGGAAACAATCTCTCAAGAGACTCGTTTTCCCCGATAGAGTCGACAAATGGCGTCTCCAACAGAGAAGTTTGTACACCTCTACAAATTAGACGAATGGGTTCCCCAGCAACTCTGACATCAAAACTTTTTCCGTCAAATGGCATCTCCCCAGGAAAATTCGGCGAGAAGTTTGAGGAAAATCACTACACATAGCGTCCCTTGTCAAGAAAGTTTATTGACAAAAGAAACTTAGACCAATTCCTTGGTAGGAAACCAGGATCGAGGGGAAGTTTATTTCAGAAACTGAGACCAGTTCCTTGGTAGGAAACCAGGATCGAGGGAAGTTTACATCAGAAACATAGACCAGTTCCTTGGTAGGAAACCAGGATCGAGGGGAAGTTTAAATCAGAAACTAAGCCCAGTTCCTTGGTAGGAAACCAGGATCGAGGGGAAGTTTATTTCAGAAACTAAGACCAGTTCCTTGGTAGGAAATCAGGATCGAGGGGAAGTTTATTTCAGAAACTAAGACCAGTTCCTTGGTAGGAAACCTTGATCGAGGGGAAGTTTATTTCAGAAACTGAGACCTGTTCTTTGGTAGGAAACCAAGATCGAGGGGAAGTTTACATCAGAAACTTAGACCATTTCCTTGGTAGGAACCCAGGATTGAGGGGAAGTTTACATTAGAAACTAAGCCCAGTTCCTTGGTAGGAAACCAGGATCGAGGGGAAGTTTATTTCAGAAATTGAGACCAGTTCCTTTGTAGGAAATCAGGATCGAGGGGAAGTTTATTTCAGAAACTTAGACCAGTTCCTTGGTAGAAAACCAGGATCGAGGGGAAGTTTATTTCTGAAACTGAGACCAGTTCCTTGGCTGAAGACCAGGATCGAGGGGAAGTTTACCTTTTCTAAGCATCATTGCTTAGATAAAGAAGAAGGATGCATGAACTACCATTCCTAACCACCATCAAAATTTCGGGTATTCCGATATTTAATCCTCTTGCACCCCGAATGCCCGAATACCTTCGCCATTCACACCTTCGGGTCCAAGAAGATTAAATAGGGGCATCTGTCATATCCCAAATTTTGACCACTAAGATTTCCCATCATTGGGAAAATCATCATCAAAATATGGATGTACCTTTATGCCTCATCAATCTCCTCAAGGAATTGTTGAACATTCACTACTATCATAAATTAGGGTTTCAAGCCCTCTCTGAGCCTTAGACAAAGGATCAATCAAGGAATGACATGATCTTCAACTTATCTAACCTCTCAAACATCCTCAATGGATCAAGAGGACTCCCACAGCAAGAATCAAGCACAATGTTGCTGCATTCCAGGTGGATTAAGCCTCAAGATCGCCAGTGTCACCAAATTAGGGTTTTGGTCGACCAGGGCCTCCAGATGGAAATTTTCCTCTGCGCATGAGCCAATGCTTCAAAGCATAACATAAAATACTCTATGGAACCTCATGGACCCAATCATCAAGTCAGTTTAACCTCAGGGGATGCATTCATCAAAAATCAGGAATTAGGGTTTCTTGACCTAATTCACCCCTAAGTTGACTTTTGGGACAAATCATGAGCCAAGACCTCAAGACATGATTTGAGGGTCTCTAAACCACTACATTGATCCATTTGCAACAATGGATTGATCCAAGAAGCTTGATCAACAAGTTTCAATTTCATCTGAACCACAATTAGGGTTTCATGGGAAAAGTCAAATGTGCCTTTGACTTTTGACCCAGGCATGCTCCCAAACCTTGGGACATGATTCATTACACCCTATAACACCTATGAAATCAATCCATCAAGTTTTATTTAGTTCAAGGACTTGATTTCATAGAGGATCGCACAGTTTGGAATTCATATGACAAAAAGTCAACTGTGCACAAAAGTCAACTTTGACTTTTTGAGATTTTTCACAATTATGGTTCTTTGACCCTAAAATGATGTTAATGTATGATTGGAATCATCATTCATCAAGAAAAATCAAGAAAAGTGGGATAACTTGTAAAAGGGGTAACCATAAAAAACTTAGAAATTTTCTAAGTTATGGAACAAAGTGGCTAGGGTACCAACTTCCAAGGATCATAACTTGAGATCCAAGCAACCATTTGGGCTGATCCAAAGATGGATTTGTAGCTCTCATTGCATACTTTAAAAGTGTCAACTACACCTCATTCCAATTCCTCATGGATTTCAAGTTATGGAATGGCCAAAATCACAAAAAGTGAAAATGTCACTTTTTTCCAACACTTAGGGAAATTTTCACTAAGTCAGAATCTGCCTTCACTTTTTTCCAAATGTAGGGGCATTTTTCACTTGGATCCAAAAGGTATCAAAACCAACTATGATCACACATATGTTGTATCATATGAGAGCTTTCCAAAATGGCCAAGAACTCCATGAAATTTCACTTGAGCCATGAGATAGGACCATGCCAATATGCCTTGCTACAAACTGTCATGGCAAGGCAGATTTTTGCATTTTGCTCGATTTTCTAAATTTGTACAAATGGAAAACATGTCTATCCATCTGAACACCTCAGTGAGGGACCAAGGAGGGACAAACACTGATACATAAGCCTCCCAAGTCCTTGGAACTAAAAATAGCATGCCAAACCTAGAAATCCCTAAAGAGGAGACACGACTCCAATTTCGTTTTGGACATTTAATGGATGCACCAAGGTGGCATGGACTGAGCCATTTCCAACTGAATTATGTCAAGACATATCCAAGACCAAGGGAATCAGCAGCCTGTGCTCTAACCTCTAGTCAATGGCTAGATGAGACTTGAGATTCCAAAATGCAACCATTGGCCAAACCTCTGCAGTAGTTGCCATTCACTATTGCCTGCAAAAAAAACTTGCTCTACTATAAATAGAGCTCATTTGTGATCAGTTTGAGTACACCAAACCCATCAAACAAATGCTTTCCTCAAAATCACCTTCTCACTTCCAAATTTGCCTTCCAAAGCAAGTCACTATCGGGTTTTGAGTTTGAGAGCAATTCCAACCAAACCAATCACACACACACACCTCATAAACATCATATAGAAGTGATCCAAACACTTAAACAACATCTAGAACACTGATTTCTCAGAATCACCAGCCAGCTGCTCAAGGTTTTAACCAAGTTGCAGTTGGGATACTATCTTCAGTTCCAACTTGTTTAAAACCATTCCAAGCACTCAGGAACATCACTTGGCACCTAGGGAAGCTATCCACATCATTGGAACCTAGTTGTAACACCTCTAACACAAAACATGATCACCAGCTGCAAGAGGTAAGCATGAGCTCTTCTAACTCTATGATCCATGCATTTTTTGCTGCACAATAATTTGGCCATATGTTCATAATCATGCATAGAGTGTTTTCCCTCAATTAATTGCTTTGTTTGAATCGTGTATGGAATTTCTGAGCCTTCATGCAAATTTTAGGGTTCTTGAGGTTTCTCTTTGATTTCTTATTCCATGCTTAAAATAAATTAAATTAAAGACCATAGACATGATCGTGAGGTGAAAACGAGTAGATTGATATGTGGATTGTGTGATTTCATCAAGTATTCAGTGAGATTGATGAGAAAACGCAAATCTGGGCAAAACAGAGCACGCGGGCAAGGCCAAGATGTTCTTGGCGCCCTTTTTCAAATATTTGAATATTTGAATTTTGTGATTTTTATTTAATTGATTCAAAAATTAATTTCTCCCTGAGTTTTAATGATTTTGAGTTGATTCTTTTTTTAATAATTCAAAAAAATGTTAAAATATTTTATTTTACCAAAAAAATCCCAAAAATATTATATATTTCATATATTTGATATTTTTGCAAAGAATTAATGTTTTATTTATTTTTAACATTTGAAATATTTTTTCTCCCTTGATTTTCCAAACTTAATTGATTTCCAATCATTTTGTGGATATAAACATGATTTTTCAAACATTAATCCAAGATCACAATTTGTTTTCACACATGTTTAACAATTTTGATCATTTTAATTGAATTTTTATTCAATTAAAATATATTTTGAAAACAAATTAGGGTTTTGATTAATTCAACCTTCATCAAACTTTTTTAAAACACTTTGGGCCTCTAATAGAGTGTAAGTCCCATCCTTTTTTGTACATAAACCATTTTGGGCCTCAGATATTGTATAAGTCCCGACACAATAAAAAATCTCGGCGCGATCGCCAGTTTAAAATCATCTGGGCCTCTCCCTGAGTTGTAAGCCTCATCACTTGTACAAAAAACAATTTTGGGCCTCTAATAGAGTGTACGAACCAACCCCTTTGAAAACCAAACTTTTTTTGGTCCTCAGTCATTGTATAAGACCCAATGCGTTTTCAAAAATCTCGGCGCGATCGCCATATCAAAACGGAAAACTTTTGGCCCTATCCTCGTGTTATAAGCCCCATTTACTTTCTTTAAAACACTTTGGGCCTCTAATAGAGTGTAAGACCCAATCCCCTTGTACATAAAACTTTGTGGGCCTCACATATTGTATAAGTCCCTCTGTACAGTTTTCAAAAACAGCGATGCAATCATCGTTAAAACTTGGGCCTCCTTGAGCTATAAGCCCCAACAATCTTTTCAAAACACTTTCTCCTTTGATTTTGAACATAATATTGTTATCAAAGTTTTCTTTGTTGAACAACTAACAAAACAGCATGGAAGCTCTACAACGGGTAAGTGTTTATCCGCTTTCATTTATCGCCTTCATACGTATATAACTGTATTGTGGGGTTGTTTCACTGTAAGTCTTCTTTCACATCCTTTTATATACTCGTCAAATATCAGTTGTGTAATACTAGTATAGTTTTTAGAGTTTTCCCCGGCAACTACGTCTAGCACTAGGTAAAGCCTTGTTGGTCACTCTTAAATACGAACAAAACTAGATCCCCCATAGGATTACCAGATACAGTCTTCCCTCATCTTGGGGTTAAACAATATCGAAACGTGAAAGGCAACATTCTCGGTGAACCCTTTCTCAGACTGTGAATAGCAAGTCTTGAGTTTCTTCCAAATCCTTGAACTTTCCTGGCTTGATCTATTGTCTGTGAATAGCGTGTCTTGAACTTCTCTTGGTTTGGGGACCCACAGGCTTCCTAAAAGCATCCCCGCCTCCTCTTGGGCATTGTACAAGGACCCTTTGGCTTCTTAGAAGTTATCATGCCTTCTCTTGGGCTTAATACAAGGACCCTGACGACCTCTTAAAGGTATAAGACAGAACTTAGTCATCCTTTGCTAGAGAAATCTTTCCAGCGTCAAAACTCCGGCTGTTGTAGGGTTGATACTCATCCCTTAATACCCATGCCTCCTCTTAGGTATTATACAAAAGATAAACTTGGACAGTCTAAAACCCTTGAGTCTCAAAGACATTCTCAAGTTCCCTTCAAACATAGTCAGAAACCTGGTCTCTCTCATGAGAGTTCCCCATACTTGGACCCGCTTCAGGATCTCCAGAATCCACAGCGGTAAGGTAGCCTCCTCTTGGACTTTGTACAATGACTCTCCCTAACAGAGTTAACCTTTTCAGACTCTCTTGTTGAGTCACTTTCCTTTTTAGCCTCCATCTCGGGCTTCATACGAGATACCAAATCAATATCTTGATGATTATAAAGGACTCTCTTGTTGAGTATAAAAGACTCTCTTGTTGAATCAAGTCTCTTTTAGCCTCCATCTCGGGCTTCGTACGAGATACTAAAACACTCTCTTGTTGAGTATAAAAGACTCGCTTGTTGAGTTAATTCCCTTTTAGCCTCCATCTCGGGCTTCGTACGAGATACTAAAATCACTCTGTTGTTGAGTATAAAAAACTCTCTTGTTGAGTCAATTCCCTTTTGGCCTCCATCTCGGGCTTCGTACGAGATACTAAAATCACTCTCTTGTTGAGTATAAAAGACTCTCTTGTTGAGTCAAAGTCCTTTTTAGCCTCCGTCTTAGGCTTCGTATAAGACAGATAGAAAACACTCTCTTGTTGAGTATAAAAGACTCTCTTATTGAGTCATTTCCCCTTTTAGCCTCTATCTCGAGCTTCGTACGAGAGAGCAAAACACTCTCTTGTTGAGTATAAAAGACTCTCTTGTTGAATCAAACCTTTTAGCCTCCGTCTTGGGCTTCGTACAAGACACATATAAAAACACTCTCTTGTTGAGTCAGTCACTTGTTAGCACTCTCTTGTTGAGTCAACCCTTTTAGCCTTTATATCGGGCTTCGTACGAGACAACAAATAAACAACATCCTCTTGTTCAGTCAATTTCCTCCTCTTAGGCTTTGTATAAGAATACCTCGGTTGAGTCAATCAACCTTTTAGCATCAAATATGTGCCTTGCTCACAGCATACAAACATCAACAACTCCTCTTTAGAGATGACAAATTCTCTCTCACTCAAACCCTTTTAGGGCTTTGAACAAGATACAAACCACCTTTAGCTTCATGTCTTGGGCTTTGAACAAGACACCAAACCAACCTTTTTCCTCCCATAGAATAGGAGGAACTACGATCGCTCTGATTTCCCTGTTTCGTTAAACGGGAATACGTAGGCATAAGATTGCAAAATCTTAGCGAGCACACTAATCAAAAACCCAAAATCCAGTATCTCCATCAAATCAACCCAAAAGCATCAAATCTAAACACATTACCAAAAACCTCACAAATAGTCCAAACACTGTGTTCTTAACAAAATAACCTAAGAGAGACCCACAATCTTAATAGCATCTGTAAACCAATAGTCACCTGTTTAAACTTAGTATGCAAGACGGGTTAATTGGAGACATCTATTTCCCTTCCTTAATCAGCTTCAATAAGATAAAAAATGAATCGAACTGTAGTACCCCAAAGCGATAGTGCTTCGCAACCACGCAAAAATTCGCGCTACACCCTCCAACATTTTCAAATATTTTCATACTAAAGATAACAACTGTAGAAGTATGATCAAGCACAATTTTTTTGATCGCTTCAAATTTTCTATTGCATTGATCACAAGGACTCTCAACTTCTACTAATTCAAAGCCTGTAAACAAATTCAACGATTCATAAAGCGAACATTCTTCAGTCATTTCCAGGTTCATATCAATAAAAGTGTCAGGCCTATGAGTTAAATGGCCACAAAATATGCATTGAGCCTAAAAATAATAAGATATATAAACTGACAACATCAATAAACAAAACATTTATTGAAAAATCAGCAAAAATATTCAAACACAACTAAGTACCATGACTAGAAAACAACCCCGAAATATATCATCAACGGATGAGAAAGCCGCAGCTAATTTTTGTAAAAATACAATTAAAAATTCCTGAGCATCGGCTTCAATACCATGTTGAAAACCGTTTGTATAAGCTATCAAAATTAAGCATAACAATAAAGCACAAAACAAATTATTTACATTGAAAAAACTTTAAAAAAAATATTCCATAAGGATACTAAGTATACTATCTTTAAAGACGGTTGGAGAAATGGAAGTCCATGTGTAGCGTGTGATTTTTGTCGGTGACGTGACCAGCTTACCGCAAATTGGATCTAGGTGCTACTTTTTTATTTCTTATTTATCCTATGAAGCTGGAAAGGAAAGGAAAGATATCTAAAACTAACCTTGCACGCAAATGTTTTCTTTAACAAATGCTAAGAGATCGGGGTTCGCGGTCTAGTTATACAAAGGGAAGCTATTAACACCCAGTGGATCTATGGTAATCCATATGAACCTTCTTTTGCATGTATTTCTGTTACTTTAAGATGCTTTCTCGTGTTTGTCTGTATTGGCTTGGGAAAGTTTCTCCTTTGGGAGTGTTGAGAGAATGTTTTAGTTGTTTTTATATTTTCTGTTGTTTTTGGGAAGGTACTGGACCTAGAGTTTTTGATTTGTGTGCTCGCTAAGATTTCAGAATCTTATGCCTATGTATTCCCGTATATAGATCTGGGAAATCAGAGTTGTAATACCCCGTATTTTACTCCGAATAATATTATATTGTGATCGACTGAGCCCAGTGTACTCTGAGAAATTATTTGATAAAATAATTAAAGTAACTGAGGAACTTAGAATAAATCCAATTAATATTATCTGACTCTGAGGTATTTTATTAATTTGGACTTTAGAGACTTTTTGGACATTTAGTAGTATTATTTACTAATACTATTTTTGCTACTTAATCCATTTTCCTCCCACTTTCCAAACATAAAGAAAAAGATAGTAAGAAAGAGAGAGAAAGAAGGAAGAAAGAAAAGGAAAGGAAGGAGAAAAAGTGGAGGAGAAGAAATTTGAAGAACTTCAAGAACAAATCATCATCCATTCATCCAAGCTTCACCCAATCATCTCATCTTCCTCATTTTCAACCTCTAACCAAGGTGGGTTCTAGTTAGAACTTATTTTTAGAAGTTTTAGAAATGGTTGGTTTAGGTCGAAATTATTGAAATCGAAGTTTTAACGGTTGGAATTTGATATAAATCGAAATGAATGATCAATATACTTGTAGAAACATATATTGATGATTGTTTTGAAGTTTTAGTTTGTTTTGATTTGTTGGAAATTTTAGGTTTATGTAGAATTTGTGATTTTGTTCAAAACTTGGTTTGTGAAGTTTGATGATGAAACTATGTTAGAAACATGTTGAATATGCCTCTAATTGGTTGTTGAAACTGGTATTGAGGATGTAGAGGAGCTGGTTTTGAACTGTTATAGCGGGTATTTTTCTGAGTTTCGCAGAGCGCGCTTAGCGCGCAGACGCCCGCTCAGCGCGCAGCTGAAATCCCGCAACCTCAGATGGCAGAGAGAAGCGCACTCAGCGCACTCAGGGGGGCGCTTAGCGCGACCTGGGACTTGGGATTTTATTCCTTAAGTGAGAAAATTCATAACTTTTGACCCGTTTATTGGATTCGATCATTCTTTATATCGATGTAAAGCCGAGGAGATATTCTATGCAATGGAGATGAAATATGTCGATTTCACCGACCGATTAAATAATCGAGAAAGTTCCAAAAGTAATATATTTATGTTTAATTGTTGTATATTGTTCTATTATGCAATTATGATATGTCTTGCTTATCCTACTATTGTTTAGCATGATTGTAAGTGAATATGCATGTTAATATGAAATGAGATAGGAAGAGTGAGGAAACCTCAAACTTGAACTATAGGAGAATCTAGTAAGAGTTAGAAAATTGTAGACAACTCTAGATGGCGATGCTCGGGCACGTGTTGTTGGAAGATACACCCTTGCCGAGTATTGGCCTAGTTGAGAGTGAAACACTAGTATGGAACATGTGGTTAACCTTTGTGGTTGTGGAAAAGGCAAGAGAGGCCTTAAGGCGGTGTAGTCTTGTGATTGTCGAATACAATCGTAATTGTTGTTTGTGATCATGTAATCGTAACCGGTATATTTTGAGTGTAGTTTCATGGGACTCGAGCTCCTCTGAAACGGGTACACAATTACTTGGTAGGTTTGATTCCCTACGTGTAGTACGATTGGAGCCTATGATATGGGTAGAGACTTGTGATGGATAACAGGCCATGAGAAGTGACGGTTCACGGTTAACAGGCCGATGATCCCGAATCCAATTCGTATGCCAAGTAACTACAAGGATCTATGACTCGGGTCGCCTTCTAGACGTAGAAGCGGATGAGAAGATGAGATGTCTTGGTATGGTTATCGTTTAGTGATGTTGTGAGTTAATGAACTCATGTCATGTTTCCATATAGTGTGAGAATTAAAGTGTGAACTCAAGAGTCCTTTTCCCTTTTCCCCGGACTTGAGTTAGGATTGTTAGAACCTTATTAATCCGAGAGAATCCATAAGATAGGGAACTCACTGAGATTTGATGTATCTCACCCCACGTTGTTGATGTATCTCAGGTGCTTCAGGTTCCGAGAAGGGTAAGGATAAGGTCGTGTGATCTTTTCCTTGCTTGTTGATGGCTAGCTTCCGTAGCGGGGTTTATTTTGAGATCATTGTTGATCTAGTTCTTAGCTTTTATCTTTTGAACATCTTATGTATATTATGCCTTTAGAACTTTTAGTTGTTGTATTTGGGGGCAAGTAATATATATAATGTGTTAACTAGGAGCTTATAGTGTTTCAGTACCAAACACTTAGATTCATATATAACATTTATGGTTTGATGGATGAGTTTTATATATGGGTGTTACAAGAGCAATCGTAGTTCCTCCTATTCTATGGGAGGAAAGATGTGTGGTGTCTTGTTCAAAGCCTAAGATTGAAGCTTAAAGAGTATTTGTGTCTTGTTCAAAACCCAAGACTGAAGCTAAAAGGGTGACTGAGAGAGAATTTGTCATCTCTAAATGGAGATATCTCACATATTCATCACAAAATGTTGAGAAACTGATTATAAGGGAAATTACTTTAACTGGGATATGTGAATCCAGCAATGCCATAATTTCCTTTATAAGGGTGGTTCCATGAAGGAGGAAAGCTTTAACTCAGTGTGGAGCAATGCCATTTTTTCCTTATGAATCTTTCATGCTAAGAGAGGGACATTGGATTGGATGTTAGGGATCCAGAGGCTTGCCACTTACAGATGTTAGAGGAAAGATGAATTCTGACAAGGATAAAGGAAGGACTCCAGCTTGGATTTTGAACCAAAAGGATTTTTTACTCTTACTGGGAATCAAGGAAGAGTTGGAGTACCAGATGCCATGAGGTTTTGATTCTATTAGGGATTTGTTGATGGTTGATTGACCCTGGTTGGGGATTTCTTAAAATGAAAGATTAAGCCTTGTTGGGGGTCAGAGGGGCTTAAAGTTGAGTTTGAAAACCTATGGAGGTTTTAAATCTGCTAGAGATTAGTATATTGGTAAAATAATCAGGGCTCTTCCTGTGCTTTTAGGAAACTTGAGGGTCTTTGTGTGAGATCCAAGAGGAAATGAGACTTTCCAAGTCTACTTGAATGAAGTCTAAGAGGAGGCTGAGATTGTCCAAGTCTCTCAAGAAGTGGTAGGCTCTAGTGTAGAGAAGGGTCTTTGTATGATGCCCAAGAGGAGGCTGAGGGTTTAAGGGATGAAGATCAACCCTGGAATGATTTGATGTTCTGGAAATTTGACCCTCCTGGAGATTGAACTAGTAGAGATAACTAATTTATATCCTATGCCTTTAGGAGGCCTTTGGGTCCTTGTACTAAGCCCAAGAGGATGCTGGGGAAACTACCAAGAAGCATGTTGGTCCTTTTACTAAGCACAAGAGGAGGTTAGGGATGCGTTTAGGAAGCCTGTGGGTCCAAGCCTAAGAAAAGCTCAAGAAAGGTTTCACCGGGAATTAATCCTTTCTTTGTTGAACATTTCTAAGGTTTGAAGAAATTCAAAAGAGGTTTCACCGGGAATTAATCCTCTCTGGGGAAATGAATTTCGTGCACACATATATTTCTAAGTTTTAACAGTCTTGAGGAGGCAGACTGTATAGGGAATTTCCTATGGGGAACTTGTTTTGACTATGTTATAAAGTAACCTCTGGTTTGACCTAAACATATACCTAACTGTCGGGGGAAACTCTAAACAATATGCCCAAGTATATATATATATATATATATATATATATATATATATATATATATATATACATCGATAAGTGATTTGACAGATATATAAACAATTATGCATTGAATAAAAAATATGTTGGGACTTACATTCTGAGAGGAGGCCCAAGTGTATTGTGATCTGTTGTATTGACTACAACTGTATGCTTTGATTAGGGTTTCAAGAAATTGAAGAAAGTTTTGAGAAAACTTTGAATTTTGAATATGAATTAAGAGAAAGTTTGTTTAAAAAGAAAAGAGTGTTTGGGGCTTATAGCTCAAAGAGAGGCCCAAGTGGTCTAAAGGCAGTTTCACCAGGAATAATGCCCCTCTTAGTACCAGTTTTAAAACAGATAAAGGATTTTGAAAATAGAGATATGGGGCTTACAATTCAAGGAGAGGCCCATTAAATTTGTTTATTGTTTAAAACAAGGTTTTGTACAAAAAGATTAGGGCTTATACTCAAGGAGAGGCCCAGATGACTTATTTGAAAACATTGATCGCACTGCGATACCAAAAGACATTGTGGGGCTTATACTATAGCAAAGGCCCAAAAAAATTATTTTTGTACAAAAAGGATTGGGTCTTACACTCTAATAGAGGCCCAAAAGTGTTTGTGAAGAAAGAATATTGGGGCTTATACTCAAGGAGAGGCCCAGATGATTTATTTGAAAAGGCGACGATCGCGCCATGATTTTGAAAATCACAGAGGGACTTATATAATGACTGAGGCCCAACATTATTTATGTACAATAAGGAATGAGTCTTACACTCTAATAGGCCCAAAAGTTTATTTTTATACAAGAGTTGGGGCTTATAGCTCAAGGAGATCCCAGATGAAAAACAACGATCGCACCGTTTATTTTGAAAATCGTATCGAGACTTATACAATGACTGAGGCCCAAAATGGTATATTTACAAAGGGGATGAGTCTTACACTCTATTAAAGGCCCAAAAGTGTTTCAAATGAAGTTTGAAAAAGTCAAAAATAAGGGAAAACCCTAATTTTAATTTAAATTTTTAATTTTCAAAGGAAATTAAATAAAAAATTATATAAAATATCAAATATATTCAAATAAAAGTTGGCAACTTTGAAAAATGTTTTGAAAAATCATGTTTAATCACATGAAAACTTGGAATTCATTTGAATTTGAAAAATCAAGGTGGAATTTTCATTTTAAAATTTTTCAAAACAAATAAAATGAACTTATTTACAAAAATTAAAGCTATATTAAATAAAAAATATTAATTTGATTTTTTTGTAGAATAAAATATTTTAACATTTTTGTGAATTTTTTAAAAAAGAACCAATAAAAAATGATAAAAATTGAGAAAGAAATTAATTTTTGAAAACAATTAAGAAAATGACCTAAAATTCAAAAATTCAAAATATGGCGCCAACGGTCATCTTCTTCCTCACGACCTCCCTCCATGGCCGTTTTGCAAAACCTCACATATCTCTCTTAATACATAATGGTTTTGACTTTTGTAAACACAAAAGTTGTGTATTTTTGAACAAGGATTTTAGTGATATAAATTAGGCAAAATAACATTTTTCGTCCCTTAACTTTACCCCAGGGTCAAGTTTGGTCCCTTAACTTTAAAAAGTGGCTAGTTCGTCCCTTAACTTTTAAAATAGTGTCAAAGTAGTCCTTGCCGTTAGTTGGCTCAAACGTCCGTTATTCTTGGTTACGTGGTAGCTGACATGGATTTGGAACATCATCTTCTTCTTTCTTGGTTACGTTTGCAGTGGTTGTTCTCCCCTATTTCATTTTTAGGGAAAATCGAATTCTTCCTTTCTTCACAATTTCATTCAAAAATCAACGGTTGTGTTCATCCAAGCATAAAATTGGGATGTTCTTCGTCGATGTTGAGTTAGAAAAATTCAGAAAGTGGGGATTCAATAGAAAGTGGTAGGTCAAGATGGAAACCCATGTGTCATTGTGGAGACATGGTTGTTCTTCAAAGGGAAAAAACTGTGAAGAATATGGGGAAACTCTTTTGGGGTTGTCCCAATTATAAGGTATCCAATATATTTTATGAGTGTTTGCTTTCTGTTATAGATTCATCTTGAACTTCTTACAATGCAAATTTCAGATGCAAGCTGAATGCAATTATTTTCATTGGTTCCATGAGGATGCGTGTGATGAGAAGGAAGAATTGTGTAATACCTCATATTTTAATTGCTCTATATAATATTAGTTGTGATCAACTGAGTTCCGGTGTGCTCTGAGAAATTATCTGCAAAGATAATTAGAGTAACTGTTGAGCTCAGAGTAAATCCAATTAATATTATCTGACTCTGAGGTCTTATTATTTGGAGGTATAGAGACGTTTTGGACATTTAGTAGTATTACTAACTAATGATATTTTACTATATCATTTCTTTTCCTCCATGCCAAACAAAGAAAGAAAAGATAGAAAGAAGTGGAAGAAGAGTAGAGAGAAGAAAGAGGAAAGGAAGGAAAAAGAGGAGAAAAACCTAGAAGAGAGAAAGATCAAGATCATCATCTCTTCTTCATCAAATCATCTCATCTTCTTCATCATCATCCTCTAATCAAGGTGGGTTCTAGATAAAAAATTTAGTTGTAGAATTTTCGAATTCTAGAGCTAGGTTAGATATTCGAGAAAATGAGTAATTTTACTAAATCAAAGAATCTAACGGTTGAAATGTGATATAAATTGTGTAGTATGATCAATATATGTGTGGAATCATTTGTTGATAATTGTTATGA
Source organism: Lathyrus tuberosus (assembly GCA_022829125.1). NCBI lineage: Eukaryota > Viridiplantae > Streptophyta > Magnoliopsida > Fabales > Fabaceae > Lathyrus > Lathyrus tuberosus. The sequence continues at coordinate 5,244,217 of JALAZF010000159.1, forward strand.
TGTTTGATCATGATTGGAATGAGTTTGAGATGGAAAGGTATGATTAAAAACAAGTTCTTTTGCTTCTGAGCCCAGAGTAACCGGTTACAGCATATGTGTTAACTAGTTACCCTTTGAAAAAATTGACATCCTGCGCAGATTTTGAACGCACTAACCGGTTACCCTGTGGGACGTAACCGGTTAACAAAATGTGCCTCTAACTATCATTTTGCTTCTGTGTGAATAGTGACAACTGAGTAACCGATTATAGCATATGTGCTAACCGGTTACCACTGTTAGTTTTCCAAAAAATATTTTCTAAAATTCATATCTTTTGACTCGGGTGTCCGATTTAAATGTTCTTTATATTGATGTAAAGCTAGGAAAATATTCTGTACAATGGAAATGGGAAATATAGATTGTACGGCCGATTAAATAATCAGAGGAATTCAAAAAGTGGTATAATTATGTTTTAATTATCATATGAAATTCTATTGTGCAATTGCGATATATCTTGCTCATCCTATTATTGTTTAAACGTGGTTGTGAGTGAATATTCATGTTAAAATGAAAATGGAATACGAAGGGTGAGGAAACCTCGACATAAAATTAGTAGATTCTAGTAGTGTGACTAGTAATTGATAGTTAACTCTAGATGGCGATGCTCGGGCATGTGTTGTAGAAAGGTGCATCCTTGCCGAGTAATGGTCTAGATGAGAGTGAAACACTAGTATGGAACATGTATGAATCTAGTATAGGTAAGAAGGCAAATGTGGCCTTGTGATTGTCGAATACAGTCACGCATGTGTGAGAAATCATGTAATTGTAACCGTTTCCCCTGAGTTGCAGTTTCATGAGTCTCGGACTCCTCTGGAATGTATGCATAATTACTTGGCAGGTTTGATTCCCGCGTGTAGTATGAATGGAGCCTATATGGTAAAGAGACTTGCGATGGTTAATAGGCCATGAGAAGTGACGGTTCACGGTTAACAGGCCGATGATCCCGAATCCATTTCATATGTCAAGTAAGTTACGAGGATCTATGACTCAGGTCGCCTTCTAGACGTAGAAGCGGACGAGAAAAGGAGATACCTTGGTAAGGTTATCGATTAGTGATATTATGAGTTAATGAACTCGTGAGCATGTTTCCATATAGTGTGAGATTTGAATTGTGAACTCGAAGTCCCTTCCGTTTTCCTTGGACTTGAGTTAGGATTGGTTAGAACTTGTAAAGTCGAGAGAATCCATAAGATAGGGAACTCACTGCGATTTGTTATCTCACCCCATGTTGTTGATTATATTACAGGTACTACAGGTTCCGCGAAGGGTAAGGATAAAGTGGTTTGACTTTTCCTTACGGATCGTAGCTTTTGGGATGGCATGGCTTCCGCTATGACGTTTTATTTTGAGATCATTATTATGATCTAGTTCTTAGTTTATTTTGGGACATCTTGTATATGTTATGCCTTAGACTTTTAGTATTTTGTGTTGTGGGCATGTAATGTATGCAATGTGTTAACTAGGAACTTATGGTATTTCAGTACCAAAACTTGGATTCATGTATAATATATATGCTTTGATGTATGTTGTTATATATGGGTGTTACATGTGGTATCAGAGCAGGTCGTATCCTCGACCTAGCCATGAAATATTATAAGTATTTCTTTCCATTTCATATGCGTTGTGTCACCATTGGTCTTAAATGTTATATGTATAGCATTGAGCCTGATCAACTTAATTCTATCTGTATGACATTTAGGAACATGGCTGACAGACGCAGAAGCAATCGTGGTAGACCCGCAAATCCTCCATTTGGGACGAATTCATCGGGCGGCGAGGAGTATGTCCCATGGCCCCAGTTCTTACAACAGATGCAGCAGCAGCAGAACCAGATCATGCAACAGATAACACAACAGATGGATGGGGGTTTTAATCCTCTGGTGGTTATTCCAGATACTGTAGGTGGAGGCTTTCGGGATTTCATCCGCATGAATCCTCTTGAATTTCATGGTGGATTAGATCCTGTGAAGGCTCATGAATGGGTGGCTGGCATGGAGAGAATCTTTCTGATAGTCCAGTGTAGTGAGGAGAACAAGGTCGTATTTGCTTCTCACTTGTTGAAAGGTCCTGCTATGAGGTGGTGGGAAAGTGCTTCAGCTTTGATGACTATCTAAGAGGTGCCTAAAGTCTGGGAGCAATTTAAGGTTACGTTTATGGAGAACTATTTCCATGGTTCTTTGAGGACTCAAAAGGAGTTCGATTTCCAACAGTTGAGGCAAGGTACTTTGACTGTGGCTGCTTATGCTGAGAAGTTTGAAATCATGGCTGCTTACTCTAGGCAGACTATGTATGCTCCGGATGAAAAGTGGAAAATTGACCAATTCCTCTTTGGTTTGAAAGCTGAGATTTCTCACAGTGTGTCTCAAAGAGAGTTCACGAGTTATGCTGAATTGCTAAGGCAATGTTATGTGGTTGAGAACAATTTGAAGAAAGTTCAGGCAGAAGGAGATTTGCATAGGTCGAACTAGAATGATCGTGGAAAATCCAACCAGCAGTTTAGGCCTAGGCAACAAGCTTTCAAAGGGAAACAAGTTCAGAATTCTAGAGCAAGTGCACCTCCTGTGTGTCATACTTGTGGTAAGAATCATCATGGTAGGTGTGGTTTTGAAGGGATGAAGTGTTATCAGTGTCAGAAAGTGGGCCATATTGCGAGAGATTATCCTCAGAATAAGAATCAGGCCCAAGGAAAGAATACCGATCGAGTTTATACTTTGGATGCAAAGAAAGCAAAGGGCGATAACTCTTTGATCGCTGGTACGTGTTTCGTTAATGGGTTTCCTTGTTTTGTATTATTTGATTGTGGAGCGACAGACTCTTTTGTGTCAATGCAATGTTTGAAACGGCTTGGGTTGCAAGCTAGTCTGTTATCTCCTCCCATGGTGGTCACTACTGCCATGGATGAGATAGTTGAAACGCCTTTAATGTGCGAGAATTATGTTTTGTCTATGGATGGGAGAGTTTTTCAGATTGATCTTATCTGTTTGCCGCTTAAGAAAGTAGACGTTGTTTTGGGAATGGATTGGCTTTCTTCTAATTCGGTTTTCATCGGGTGTGAGGATAAGCTAATCATTATTCCATCTACTGAAGCCTCTCCGAAGGATATATTGACAACTATTTTAGAAGGTACGGTTGGAATGATAAATTTCTTGTTTGAGAAGGAAAAATCTATTCTTTTGGTTCTCACTAAGGAGGAAAGTAGCGACCTTCAAGTTTTGAGTATCCCTGTAGTCTGTGGATTTTCAGAGGCTTTCCCCGAGGATGTCACTTCTCTTCCTCCGGAGAGGGAAGTGGAATTTTCTATTGACTTGATATCGGGAACGGCTCCTATATCCGTTTCTCCGTATCGGATGGCACCACTTGAGTTAAGGGAATTGAAGGATCAATTGGAAGAGTTAATGGCTAATCATTTTGTCCGACCCAGTGTTTCACCCTGGGGAGCTCCAGTGTTATTGGTAAAGAAGAAAGATGGTGGAATGCGGTTGTGTATTGATTACCGACAGTTGAATAAAGTCACCATCAAGAATAAGTACCTGTTGCCAAGGATAGACAATCTGTTAGATCAATTTAAAGGAGCCAGTGTGTTCTCGAAGATTGATTTACGGTCGGGATATCACCAGATCCGTGTGAAGAGTTCGGATGTATCAAAGACCGCATTTAGAACCCGTTACGGTCATTATGAATTCTTAGTAATGCCTTTCGGTGTGACGAACGCTCCGGAAGCTTTTATGGATTACATGAATCGGATATTTCAAGCTTACTTGGACCAATTTGTTGTAATCTTCATTGATGACATTCTTGTTTATTCTCGTACTTCACAAGAGCACGAGGGACATTTGAGAATCGTTTTATCAATCTTACAAGAGAAGCAACTTTTTACCAAGTTGAGCAATTGTGAGTTTTGGATGTCGGAGGTTAGTTTTCTTGGTCACGTCATATCTCAGGGAGGCGTGGCGGTTGATCCATCAAAAGTTGAAGCGGTAATTAATTGGGAGAGACTGAAGAACGTCTCGGAAGTTAGAAGTTTCTTGGGACTGGCAGGTTATTACAGAAGGTTTATAAAGAGCTTTTCTCAATTGGCGTTACCAATGACTAAACTTACTCGGAAGGATTTTCCTTATGAGTGGGATTCAGCTTGTGAGCAAAGTTTTATGAGTTTGAAAGAAAGATTAGCGACTGCTCCTGTTTTGATCATTCCTGATCCTAGCAAGTCGTATGAGGTATTTTGTGATGCATCTAAGATGGGATTAGGAGGTGTTTTGATGCAAGATAGTCACGTTATGGCTTATGCTTCTCGATAGTTGAAAGTCCACGAGAAGAATTATCCGACGCATGATTTGGAATTGGCGGCAGTGGTGTTTACTCTGAAAGTGTGGCGTCATTATCTGTATGGAGTACATTTTGAAATGTTTAGTGACCATAAGAGTTTAAAATATCTTTTTGACCAAAAAGGGTTGAATATGCATCAACAGAGATGGATGGAATATCTGAAGGATTATGATTTGGAACTAAAGTACCATCCGAGTAAAGCGAACAAAGTGGCGGATGCATTGAGTAGGAAAATGTTACGAAATGCCGAGTTGATGCTGTTAGAGTATGCCTTATTGGAAAAGTTTAGAGATCTAAATCTTCAATTTGTTTGGACTCCTAATGGTGTGATCATGGGAAATTTGAATGTTAATTCTACTCTTAGAGAGGAAATTCAACAAGGACAAATATTGGATGACAAGTTGCAAGAAGTGTTAGTTCAACCGGGTTTTGTGCGAGCTACTGACAGAATTATTATGTTTAACCAAAGGATTTATGTTCCGAACGATGCGGTGTTGAAAAGAAGGATTTTAGAGGAAGCGCATATAGGTGCCTTTACTATACATCCAGGTTCTTCAAAGATGTATCAAGATTTAAAGAACGACTATTGGTGGTCCGGTATGAAAAGAGATGTTGCGGTATATGTATCGGAGTGTGCGGTATGCCAACAAGTAAAGACTGAGCATCCGAGACTGGGAGGATTGTTACAACCTTTAGAAATTCCAGTATGGAAGTGGGATAGTATTTCTATGGACTTCACAGTTGAATTACCCCGTACTCAAGGTGGATATGATTCTATTTGGGTAATTGTAGAGCAGTTGACAAAATTGGCACATTTCTTGGCCGTGAAGACTACATACAAGGCAAGTCATCTTGCAAGGTTGTTTATTTCAGAAATTGTGAGGCTACATGTTATTCCTTCTAGTATTGTGTCCGATAGAGATCCAAAGTTTACTTCGAGGTTTTGGAGAGCTTTTCAACAAGCTATGGGGACAAAGTTGTGTTTGAGTACGTCGAATCATCTGCAGACGGATGGTCAGACGGAACGGACGATACAAACAATGGAAGATATGTTGAGAGCTTGTGTGCTTGGAAGTGGGGGAAATTGGATAGAAATTTTGTCGTTGATTGAGTTTTCGTACAACAATAGTTATCACACGAGTATTTGTAACGCCCCGGTTTTTGTTAGATTTATTTAATCGAGTCTATTAAATTATTTTTGGTTATTATATTATTTTATTCTTGACTTTTATTTGACGATATGTTATTTTTCATCGTTGTTATGTTTTATCGCGTTTTGGGAACGTTTGCGAGAAAATTGAGTGTAGGGGTATTTTGGTCTTTTGCTTGGGTAGATATTATGTTTTTCATTTAAAATAGAACATAGAGAGAAAAAAAGAGAGAAATAGGAAGGGAAGAAAGAAAACAAGGAAAAGAGAGTGAGAAGAAGAAAAAGAGGAAAACTTGAAAGTTTGAGAGACCGATTCAACCGACACTTCGAAGCACGATTAATCGGGTAAGGGTGCGAAACTCGGTTATTCTATGTTTGCGTATGAGTATGTATGTGTGTGTTGGAAGTTTTACTAGTTTTTCAATTACAGGTCAAAATGAGATAAACGAGTAGAAATCGATGTTTTCACGGTCGAAAATTGATATAAATTGTGTTGTATGATCACACTGTGTTTATGAACAATTACTGATACTTGTTTTGCTGTTGGAATTGGTTTGGGATGAAAAATGAGATTTTTGGGCTTGGATTTTCGAAGGGTGTTTTTTCTGAAAATTGCAGTGCCCGCTTAGCGCACAGATGCCCGCTTAGCGCGGTTTCAAAAATTTACAACCTCACCAGGCAGTGAGGAGGGCGCTCAGCGCGGGGAGGAACCCGATTAGCGCGACCTGGAACATCAAAATTGAGACTATTTTCTAAATTCCGTAACTTTTGATCCGTAACTCGGATCGGGACGTTCTTTGTATCGTTGGAAAGCTAATGAGACGTTCTTTCTTATAGAAATGGTTTTGGGATTGTTGGCCGATTTAATTATGTCAGGAATTCAGAAATATGTCATTTTGCCGACTTTTACCGTCTTAACTGTGTGTATTTGATGTGTTATCATGCAATATGCTTTTGATATATAACGTATGACTGGTGTGTTGTTATATGATGTGAATGCATGTGATGAAATGTTGTGATGATGGTTTGTGGCCTATGGGCAAGTAAATGCATTGTGTTGTGTTTGATTGTATATGCATGATTATGGATGTTTGAATGGTTCACGTGGTTGTATATATGTATGCATTTGATTGTCATGAGTCAATGTATGCCAAGCATCATGATATGCATTCTTGTGATGTCGTGTGCCCTAGTGGGTGTGAACGACGAAACGATTCCAGAGGGAATCAGTTGTAACGGTCGTGTGCCTTATACAAAGAGGACCTAAAGCGACGTTATAGACGATCGTGTGCCTTATACAAAGAGGACCTAAAGCGATTGAATCGTGTGCCATATACAAAGAGGACCTAAAGTGATCCATAAACGTCGTGTGCCTTATACAAAGAGGACCTAAAGCGATGATTCCAATAATTCCTGAGTGAATTAATGATGAGATGATGGATGGAATGGTACCGCATTGCATTGCATAGAGTCGTTGTGTCGGTCTCTGTGCATTTTCATAAATCATGAATGGATTTATAATGTGTGGAAAATCATGAATGGATTGATTATGTGTGGAATTGTGAATGGAATTGATGAGTTGGTATATATATATATATATATATATATATATATATATATATATATATATATATATATATATATATATATATATATATATATATGTTGGTGATAAATGTATTGAGCATGATCGATATGCCTCTGTGATGGATGTACGAGATGTGAATTGTGTTGTTTTGTATTTGAATTATGGTGTAAGTTGTGGTGAGAATGTTTTACATGTGTATTTTGTCTTATTACATAATTGTATGCAATTATATTATAATTGTGTTTCTCACCCTTCTACTGTTTTGAATGCTTTATGAGGCATTGCAGATTAGATGCTGGAGGTCTTTTTGGTGAAGATTATGTCTTCATTCTTTTGTCGGTCGGCTCTGATATGTAGCACCGGGTAGTCGGGGAGATCGTTATGCGTATATGTATATATATCTTTTTGGAGTGTACATGTATGACTCTGTATATGACAGACAAACCTTTATGTTTATATATGAGATTTCAGTTGCACATTTTCCGCTTTTATTCTGTATCTGAATTGTGGGTGTTAGGAACTGAGTTCCTCTATTTATGTTGCTACCTGATTGTTGCATATCTATATGAGCAGGTTGTTATATTTCTTCACGTTGATGTGATGCTCCTGTCTATGCCATGAATGTTTTAATTACACTCTGATTATTTGTTATCGCTTTAATTGCTCGGGGTATAGATTGGGGGTGTTACATTAAGTGGTATCAGAGCCAGTTTGTACAAGTCCGTGTCGGTCATTGTGACCAAGTTGTTTGCCGTGTGACATTGTGTTTGGGTGAGCTTTTGGTTAACCATAGTTGTTGTTATTAGATATGAACAGAATATGGCTGGTAGGAATGACGATGCTCTTGCTGCTGCTATACAAGCTGTGGCGCATGCTGTGCGGGTGCACCTAATGCTGGTGGGAATGATGAGTTCAGGAAGAACAAACCGCCTATCTTTAAAGGAATATATGATCCTGATGGTGCTAATATTTGGATTAAGGATATTGAAAGAATCTTTCGAGTGATGGACTGTGCTGAGGAACAGAAGGTGAGACTGGGTACTCACATGTTGCAGGAGGAAACTGATGATTGGTGGGTTAGTACACGTCATGTGTGGGAAGCTGTAGGTGAAGTGGTCACTTGGGCTTTGTTTAGCAGTGAGTTTTTGAGGAAGTATTTTCCTGAAGATGTTATAGGAAAGAAAGAAATAGAGTTCTTGGAATTGAAACAGGGTAATATGTCTATTACGGATTACACTGCTAAGTTTGTGGAGCTTGTTCAGTTTTATCCATATTATGCTGAAGCAACTGCGGAGTTTTCCAAATGTGTGAAGTTTGAGAACGGGTTGCGTCCCGAGATCAAACAGGCAATTGGTTATCAAAGAATTAGGAGGTTTTCGGATTTGGTGGATTGTTGTAGAATTTATGAGGAGGATAGCAAAGCTCGTTCTACTCATTATAAGAGTGTGAACGAAAGGAAAGGAAAGCAACCGTTTCGTAGTGGTCCTTATGTGTCACCAGCTGACAAGGGTAAGCAAAGGGTTAATTTTGATAAAAGCCCAAGTGGGGGAGGTGTGTCTAATCCTCTGAGATGTTTTAGGTGTGGTGACTTAGGACATCGTCAGTTTGAATGTAGAAAGGATATGAGGAAGTGTTCCAATTGTGGAGGTTTAGGACATGTCGCAGCTGATTGCAAGAGGAATGTGGTGAAGTGTTTCAACTGTGGTGAACCTGGTCATGTTAGTACGAGGTGTCCAAAACCAAAGCAAGCTCAGGCTGGAGGGAAAGTATTTGCCTTGGCAGGAACTCAAACTACTAGTGCAGATCATCTGATCAGAGGTACTTGTTTTATTAATAGTACGCCTTTAGTTGCCATTATTGATACCGGAGCGACTCATTCGTTTATTTCGTCTGAGTGTGAGAAGCGTTTAAATCTTTTGTTGACGTCGTTGGGTGGAGAAATAGTTATTGATACTCCAGCAATGGGGTCGGTAACTACTTCTTTGGTTTGTTTAAGTTGTACTTTGACCATTTATGGTAAAGATTTTGATATGGATTTGGTGTGTCTGCCGTTGGAGGGTTTAGACGTGGTTCTGGGAATGAATTGGTTGCAGTTCGATTGAGTTCATATCGATTGTTATCATAAGTTGGTAAGATTTCCTTCTCTTGAAGAAGACGAGGAATCGAGTTTCTTATCTACCAAAGAGTTGAAGAAACTTTTGGCGGATGAAGCTCAGTTGTTCGGGTTGTTTACATCGTTGACTATGGATATTCAAGTTGCAATAGATGTGTTTCCAGTTGTGTGTGATTTTCCCGAGGTGTTTCCGGAGGATATTTCAGATGTGCCGCCAGAAAGAGAGGTGGAGTTTTCTATAGATCTAGTTCCTGGTACTAGACCTGTATCTATGGCACCATATTGTATGTAGGCATCTGAGTTGGTTGAGTTGAAGAAGCAGTTGAATGAATTATTAGAAAAGAGGTTTGTGAGGCCGAGTGTATCGCCTTGGGGTGCTCCAGTTTTATTGGTGAAGAAGAAAGATGAAGGTATACGATTGTGTATTGATTATCGCCAGCTGAATAAGGTGACGATTAAGAATAAGTATCCTCTTCCGAGAATTGATGATCTGATGGACCAGTTGGTAGGTGCGTGTGTGTTTAGTAAAATTGATTTGAGGTCAGGATATCATCAGATTAGACTGAAAGAGGAAGATATTCAGAAGACGGCTTTTAGGACACGATACGGACATTACAAATATTCCGTGATGTCGTTCGGGGTTTCTAATGCGCCGGGAGTGTTTATGGAGTATATAAATCGTATTTTCCATGAGCATTTAGATCAATTTGTTGTTGTGTTTATCGATGACATCTTGATTTATTCTAAGTCCCGGGAGGATCATGTGGAGCATTTCCGTATAGTATTGCAAATTTTGAAGGAAAAGAGACTTTATGCCAAGTTGTCCAAGTGTGAGTTCTGGTTGTCGGAAGTGAGTTTTCTTGGGCACGTGATTTCAGGTAATGGTATTGCTGTGGATCCATCCAAAGTAGATGCAGTTCTACAATGGGAGGCTCCTAGATCTGTTACTGAAATTAGAAGCTTTTTGGGTTTAGCTGGATATTATCAAAGATTCATTGAAGGCTTTTCCAAGTTAGCACTTCCATTGACCCAGCTGACTTGTAAAGGTAAAGCGTTTATTTGGGATATTCGGTGTAAGGAAAGTTTTAGTGAGCTGAAGAGAAGATTGACTACAGCTCCGATTTTGATCTTACCGAATCCTAGTGAATCGTTTGTCGTGTATTGCGATGCATCTTTGAGTGGGTTAGGTGGAGTGTTGATGCAAGAAGGTAAGGTGGTGGCTTATGCTTCGAGGCAATTGAGGGTTCATGAGAAGAATTATTCTACTCATGATTTGGAATTAGCTGCAGTGGTTTTTGTATTGAAAATTTGGAGGCATTATCTCTACGGTGCAAGATTCGAAGTCTTTAGTGATCATAAGAGTTTGAAATACTTGTTTGATCAGAAAGAGTTGAATATGAGGCAATGGAGATGGTTGGAATTTTTGAAGGACTACGATTTTAGCTTGAATTACCATCCTGGTAAAGCTAATGTGGTAGCCGATGCGTTAAGCCGGAAATCTTTGAATATGTCTGCTTTGATGGTTAAGGAGTGGGAACTTTTGGAAGCATTTAGAGATTTGAGTTTGGTGTGTGAATTGACATCTGACAGTGTGAGGCTTGGTATGTTAAGAGTCACTAATGATTTTCTGTTGACAATTAGCGAGAAATAGAGGCTGGATGTGAAATTTGTTGATTTGATGACGGTTGGAGGTAAATGTGTGAATGATGACTTTAAAGTGGATGATAAGGGTGTTTTGAGATTCTGTGGTAGAATTTGTATTTCTGATGATTCGGACTTGAAAAAGATGATTTTAGAGGAAGGACACCGGAGTAATTTGAGTATACATCTGGGAGCTAATAAGATGTATCAAGATTTGAAGAAGATCTTTTGGTGGTCCGGATTGAAGAGGGATGTGGCTCAGTTTGTTTATGCGTGTTTGACGTGTCAGAAGTCAAAGGTAGAACATCAGAAGCCTAGTGGATTATTGCAACCATTGGATATTCCCGAGTGGAAATGGGACATCATTTCAATGGATTTTGTGACAGGGTTGCCGAATACTTAGAGGGGACATAATGCTATTTGGGTGGTTGTGGATAGGCTGACTAAATCGGCGCATTTCATTCCGATTGACATCAGTTTTTCTATGGAGAGGTTGGCTGAGATTTATATCCGTGTGATTGTGAGATTACATGGTGGTCTGTTGTGTATGGTTTCAGATCGAGATCCGAGGGTTACTTCCAGATTTTGGGAAAGTTTGCAAAAGGCGTTAGGTTCCAAGTTGAGATTGAGTTCTGCTTATCATCCTCAGACGGATGGTCAGACCGAGAGAACTATTCAGTTGTTGGAAGATTTGCTGAGAGCTTGTTTTCTTGAGCAAGGTGGTGCTTGGGATAGTTATCTTTCGTTGGTTGAATTCACGTATAACAACAGTTTCCATTCGAGTATTGGAATGGCACCTTTTGAAGCTTTGTATGGAAGAAGATATCGAACACCTTTGTGTTGGCATGAATCTGGTGAGAGTTCGGTGGTTGGATCAGAGTTAATTCAACAAACTACGGAAAAGGTGAAACTTATTCGTGAGAAAATGAAGGCTTCTCAAAGTAGGCAGAAGAGTTATCATGATCGAGGGAGGAAAGATCTTGAGTTTCAAGAAGGCGATCATGTATTTTTCAGAGTTACATCGGTGAAGGGTGTTGGACGTGCATTGAAGTCGAAGAAGCTTACTTCTCGGTTTATTGGTCCTTATCAGATATCCGCGAGAGTGGGTGTTGTGGCTAATCGGGTGGCGTTGCCACCGAATCTTTTGAATTTGCATGATGTGTTCCATGTTTCACAGCTTCGGAAGTATGTTCAGGATCCGTCGCATGTGATTCCAATGGATAAGGTTGAGGTAAGGGAGAACCTTACGGTTGAGGCATTACTGGTGAGGATTTTGGATCGCGAGTTGAAGCGGTTAAGACGCAAGGATATTGCGCTTGTGAAAGTAGCGTGGGGAGGCGTTACTGAGGGCAATTTGACTTGGGAGTTGGAGAGTCATATGCGGGAGTCGTATCCAGAGTTGTTCGTCTCAGGTAATATTTTCGAGGACGAAATTTTCTAAGTGGGGGAGAGTTGTAACGCCCCGTTTTTGTTAGATTTATTTAATCGAGTCGATTTATTTATTTTTGGTTATTATATTATTTTATTCTTGAATTTTATTTGGCGATATGTTATTTTTCATTGTTGTTATGTTTTATCGTGTTTTGGGAACGTTTGCGAGAAAATTGAGTGTAGGGGTATTTTGGTCTTATGCTTGGGCAGATATTATGTTTTTCATTTAAAATAGAAACATAGAGAGGAAAAAAGAGAGAAATAGGAAGGGAAGAAAGAAAAGAAGGAAAAGAGAGTGAGAAGAAGAAAAAGAGGAAAACTTGAAAGTTTGAGAGATCGATTCAACCGACACTTCGAAGCACAATTAATCGGGTAAGGGTACGAAACTCGGTTATTCGATGTTTGCGTATGAGTATGTATGTGTGTGTTGGAAGTTTTACTAGTTTTTCAATTACAGGTCGAAATGAGATAAACGAGTAGAAATCGATGTTTTCACGCTCGAAAATCGATATAAATTGCGTTGTATGATCACACTGTGTTTATGAACAATTACTAATACTTGTTTTGCTGTTGGAATTGGTTTTGGATGAAAAATGGGATTTTTGGGCTTGGATTTTCGAAGGGTGTTTTTTCTGAAAATCCTAGTGCCCGCTTAGCGGGCAGATGCCCACTTAGCGCGGTTTCAAAAATTTACAACCTCACCAGGCAGTGAGGAGCGCGCTCAGCGCGGGGAGGAACCCGCGACCTGGAACATCAAAATTGAGACTATTTTCTAAACTCCGTAACTTTTGATCTGTAACTCGGATCGGGACATTCTTTGTATCGTTGGAAAGCTAATGAGACGTTATTTCTTATAAAAATGGTTTTGGGATTGTTGGCCGATTTAATTATGTCGAGAATTTGGAAATGTGTCATTTTGCCGACTTTTACCGTCTTAACTATGTGTATTTGATGTGTTATCATGCAATATGCTTTTGATATATAACGTATGACTGGTGTGCTGTTATATGATGCGAATGCATGTGATGAAATGTTGTGATGATGGTTTGTGGCCTAAGGGCATGTAAATGCATTGCGTTGCGTTTGATTGTATATGCATGATTATGGATGTTGGAATGGTTCACATGGTTGTATATATGTATGCATTTGATTGTCATGATTCAATGTATGCCAAGCATCATGATATGCATTCTTGTGATGTCGTGTGCCCTAGTAGGTGTGAGCGACGAAATGATTCCAGAGGGAATCTGCTGTAACGGTCGTGTGCCTTATACAAAGAGGACCTAAAGCGATGTTATAGACGATCGTGTGCCTTATACAAAGAGGACCTAAAGCGATCGGATCGTGTGACTTATAGAAAGAGGACCTAAAGCGACCCATAAACGTCGTGTACCTTATACAAAGAGGACCTAAAGCGACGGGGAACATCGTTTGCCCGACGGGGAGTTACACTAAGTAACAAGCGATGGTTCCAATAATTTCTGAGTGAATTAATGATGAGATGATGGATGGAATGGTACCGCATTGCATTGCATAGAGTCGTTGTGTCGGTCTCTGTGCATTTGCATAAATCATGAATGGATTGATTATGTGTGGAATTGTGAATGGAATTGATGAGTTGATATGTATATATATATATATATATGTTGGTGATAAATGTATTGAGCATGATTGATATGCCTTTGTGATGGATGTACGAGATGTGAATTGTGTTGTTTTGTATTTGAATTATGGTGTAAGTTGTGGTGAGAATGTTTTACATGTGTATTTTGTGTTATTACATAATTGTATGCAATTATATTATAATTGTGTTTCTCACCCTTCTGCTGTTTTGAATGCTCTATGAGGCATTGCAGATTAGATACTGGAGGTCTTTTTGGTGAATATTATGTCTTCATTCTTTTGTCGGTCGGCTCTGATATGTAACACCGGGTAATCGGGGAGATCGTTATGTGTATATGTATATATATCTTTTTGGAGTGTACATGTATGACTCTGTATATGACAGACAAACCTTTATGTTTATATATGAGATTTCAGTTGCAGATTTTCCGTTTTTATTCTGTATCTGAATTGTGGGTGTTAGGAATTGAGTTCCTCTGTTTATGTTGCTACCTGATTGTTGCATATCTGTATGAGCAGGTTGTTATATTTCTTCAAGTTGATGTGGCGCTCCTGTCTATGCCATGAATGTTTTAATTACACTCTGATTATTTGTTATCGCTTTAATTGCTCGGGGTATAGATTCGGGGTGTTATAGTATTCGTATGGCTCCTTATGAGGCGCTATATGGAAGGAAATGTAGGACGCCTTTGTGTTGGGCGGGAGTTGGAGAAGATAGAATTTTGGGACCGGAAATTATTCAAGAGACTACGAAAAAGATTTGAATGATCCGTGAGAAAGTTAAACAAGCACAAGACCGTCAGAAAAGTTATGCGGATAACCGAAGGAGACATTTAGAATTTGAAGAAGGTGATCACGTGCGTTTGAAGGTTACTTCGAGATTGAGATTGAAAGGACCGTTTAAGTCACAAAAGTTAAGTCCGAGATACGTGAGACCGTATCAAGTTCTAGAAAGGATTGGTGAAGTAGCATATAGATTGGCCTTACCGCCTTCTCTGTCGCAAATGCACGATGTTTTTCATGTGTCTCAGCTTCGGAAGTTTGTTCCAGATCCTCTTCAGCCAATTCTACCGGATATGATTGAGATAGAAGCAGATTTAATGTTTGAGCCTCAACCAAGTCGTATCACGGGAAGAGAAACTAAGGTACTAAGGAATAAAGAGATTCCTCTTGTAAGGGTTCAGTGGGATGCGACGCATTCGGGTGATGCAACTTAGGAACTTGAATCAGAGATGCGAGATGCTTACCCTCATCTTTTCAGGTAATCTTTTAAATTCGAGGATGAATTTCTATTTAAGGAGGGGAGGATGTAATACCCTGTATCTTAATTTCTCTAGATAATATTAGTTGTGATCAACTGAGTTCCGGTGTGCTCTTAGAAATTATCTGCAAAGATAATTAGAGTAACTATTGAGCTCAAAGTAAATCCAATTAATATTATCTGACTCTGAGGTTTTATTATTTGGAGCTATAGAGACTTTTTGGACATTTAGTAGTATTACCAACTAATGATATTTTACTATATCATTTCTTTTCCTCCTTGCCAAACATAGAAAGAAAAGATAGAAAGATGTGGAAGAAGAGTAGAGAGAAGAAAGAGGAAAGGAAGGAAAAAGAGGAGAAAAACCTAGAAGAGAGAAAGATCAAGATCATCATCTCTTCTTCATCAAATCATCTCATTTTCTTCATCATCATCCTCTAATCAAGGTGAGTTCTAGATAGAAAATTTAGTTGTAGAATTTTTTATTTCTAGAGCTAGGTTAGATATTTGAGAAAATGAGTAATTTTGCTAAATCAAAGAATCTAACGGTTGAAATGTGATATAAATTGTGTAGTATGATCAATATATGTGTGGATCATCTGTTGATAATTGTTATGATGTTTGATCATGATTAGAATGAGTTTGAGATGGAAAGGTATGATTAAAAACAAGTTTTTTTTGGTTCTGAGCCCAGAGTAACTGGTTACAGCATTTGTGCTAACGGGTTACCCTTTGAAAAAATTGACATCCTGCGCAGATTTTGAACGCAGTAACCGGTTATCCTGTTGGACGTAACCGGTTAACAAAATGTGCCTCTAACTCTCATTTTGCTTCTGTGTGAATAGTGACAACTGAGTAACCAGTTACAACATATGTGCTAACCGGTTACCACTGTTAGTTTTCCAAAAAATATTTTCTAAAATTCATATCTTTTGACTCGGGTGCCCGATTTAAACGTTCTTTATATCAATGTAAAGCTAGGAAAATATTCTATACAATGGAAGTGGAAAATATAGATTTTACGGCCGATTAAATAATCGGAGGAATTCCAAAAGTGGTATAATTATGTTTTAATTATCATATGAAATTCTATTGTGCAATTGCGATATATCTTGCTCATCCTATTATTGTTTAAACGTGGCTGTGAGTGAATATGCATGCTAAAATGAAAATGGAATAGGAAGGGTGAGGAAACATCGACATAAAATTAGTAGATTCTAGTAGTGTGACTAGAAATTGATAGTTAACTCTAGATGGCGATGTTCGGGCATGTGTTGTAGAAAGGTGCATCCTTGTCGAGTAATGGTCTAGATGAGAGTGAAACACTAGTATGAAACATGTATGAATCTAGTATAGGTGAGAAGGCAAATGTGGCCTTGTGATTGTCGAATACAATCACGCATGTGTGAGAAATCATGTAATTATAACCGTTTCCCCTGAGTTGCAGTTTCATGAGTCTAAGACTCCTCTGGAACGTATGCATAATTACTTGGCAGGTTTGATTCCCGCGTGTAGTATGAATGGAGCCTATATGGTAAAGAGACTTGAGATGGTTAACAGCCTATGAGAAGTGACGATTCACGGTTAACAGGCCGATGATCCCGAATCCATGTCATATGTCAAGTAAGTTACGAGGATCTATGACTCGGGTCGCCTTCTAGACGTAGAAGCGGACGAGAAAAGGAGATACCTTGGTAAGGTTATCGATTAGTGATATTATGAGTTAATGAACTCGTGAGCATGTTTCCGTATAGTGTGAGATTTGAATTATGAACTCGAAGTCCCTTCCCTTTTCCTTGGACTTGAGTTAGGACTGGTTAGAACCTTGTAAAGCTGAGAGAATCCATAAGATAGGGAACTCACTGAGATTTGTTATCTCACCCCATGTTGTTGATTATATTACAGGTACTACAGGTTCCGCGAAGGGTAAGGATAAAGTGGTTTGACTTTTCCTTACGGATCGTAGCTTTTGGGATGACATGGCTTCCGCTATGACGTTTTATTTTGAGATCATTATTATGATCTAGTTCTTAGTGTATTTTGGGACATCTTGTATATGTTATGCCTTAGACTTTTAGTATTTGGTATTGTGGGCATGTAATGTATACAATGTGTTAACTAGGAACTTATGGTATTTCAGTACCAAAACTTGGATTCATGTATAATATATATGCTTTGATGTATGTTGTTATATATGGGTGTTACAAATTGTTGATGTATAGGATGGGTGTGGTTACAAAGGGACTGGGTGAAGCAAAAAAAGACATTGAAGAACTTGAGAAAAATACATTGTAATGATTTTTAGAATGAATTAGGTTAGTTAGAATGAGTTAGTTGTTTGTATCAGTTGTAATGTTATCTTGAATGTTTGTATTTGATGTTATCTTGAATGAATGTTGAAACCTTTTAAGAATGAATTTTATGAGTTTGATCTTCACAATGTATTTTTAATGTTGTAAATAACCTGTAATTTTTGGTATGACTTATAAATTTGGTCATGACCTATAAATTTGGACATGACCTATAACATTGGACATGACCTATAATGTTCCATAATTACTACAGAATTGCCAAATGTTCCATAACATAATATGTTCATAACTGATTTGTTCATAACACATTTGAACGTGACCTATAATTGTAACATAACTGGACATGACCTATAATTGTTCCATAACTGGAAATTTTCTATAACAGAAAATGTTCATAAGTAGAATATGTTCATAACAGAATATGTTAATAACAGAATATACTCATAAACTGCAGTAGATATTTTTGTCCATAACATAAGCGCCAAAGTGCACCAAACTGGTAGTAGATATAGTTAGGTTCATAACACAAGCATCAAAATACATAATAAACTTGTTCAGCACCATAGTGCATAAAAAAACACAATAAACTTGTTCATTACATCAATACCATAGCGCACAAAATACAACATAAACTAACTAATCCTAAATATTTCTAGGGATTCTTCTTTGGAGTTGTCCTCTTAGTTGGAGTAGATCTCCTTGTGACTGGACCAACAACATTCTTGGCCGCAGGTAACCTGGTTGTAGGCCCAGGTGGTACAAATGGCCTTGGTGCCTTCCTAACAGATAGCTTTTGTATCTTTCCCTTGGCAGGACCATGAGTCTTCTGAGCAGCCTTTCCCTTAGAGGATTGGGCATATTGTTGGGCAGTTTGAGTTGTAGTCTGAGAGGCTTGGGTAGATTGTTGAGCAGACTGAGTTGTAGTCTGAGAGTCTTGGGCAGATTGTTGAGCAGTCTGAGTAGAAGTCTGAGAGGCTTGGGTAGTCTGAGTTGTTGTGTCCTTACAAGCAGACTTGTAGTGTCCTGCCTTCATACACCTACTGCATTTCACCAAGAAACCAGTTCTCCTTATTTTGCGATCAGGGCCATCAATCTTGTTCTAAATTCCTCTTCTTTTTAGGTCTACCAGACATCTTCTTGAACTTGGGTGGTTGCACATCAGGATATGGTGTCTTAACCCACAAGTTTGATCCATTAATAGGGTAGATCACATGCTTATAAACTGGCTTGTACTTTGAAACCCTATAATACTCTGGGATGTAACTATCTATTTTGAAATTCCTACTCTTCATAGCAAACAAAGCATGAACACATGGGAGTCCTGTGAGTTCCCATCTTCTACATGAACATATATGGTCTTTCAGGTTCACAACAAATTTATCAACTTGATTTTCCAAGTGCCTTACTTCAAATATATGTTCATCAGACATCCTAAAGAAACAAACAAATAGAATAAATGAGTCACATGTTTGAACTGTATGTTACAGGCACCCTAAAGAATTAATATGTGTTGATATTACATATCTTACTAGCCAGTTGTTGGTGTATGTGCTTGTGACATCAACTTTCTTTCTAATATTGGGCAAGATGTCATTCTCAACCAAAGTACTAAACCTCATTCTGTTATTAGCCCATCTCTCCATCAAGTATATTTTGATGTCTTCCAGCATATTGATTGGAGGTTTTTCCCTTGCATCAAGAATAACACTATTAAAGGATTCAGTCATGTTGTTGAGAACAACATCACATTTGTTTGTATTCTTAAACACCCATCTAGACCTATTACATGCCTGCACAACTTAAAGCTTTACTTACATGAAGTATGGCATATGTAAAGCCTTCTAAAATATGGCATGTGATCCTCAACACCTTGTGGTACATGATCAACATTGATCTTAACTGTTGACCCTGGATTGGCTCTTAACAGTTCATGACAGTAGTCATATACCCTTGTGTAATCTCCCAAAAATGAACCATCAACATAATCTCTTTCTGTATATTTTGCTCTTATTGCTTTGGTTTTGTTCACCCCTACATTCCATTTTTTTGTGCCTTCTCCTTGATATCCTTTATGCTCAACCATGGATTATTTTTCAATCTATTCTGAATTCTTTTACTCAACCATTTTGTACTCATTAGTTTGACATTATACTCTCTACGACAACTATGTTTGTCAATCAACTTCCTGAGTTGCCAAGTGTCTTCATTTGACAACTTGCTACAATATGCATCCCACTCACAACCAACTTTACATTTAATCCTTACCCTAACTCTGTCATTCTTTACAAACCTTAGGTCTCTACCATTTTGCACAGCATAAGATGTTATTGCTTCCTTAAAATCACCCTTTGAACTAAAATTCACTCCCACATCCCACTTGTAATCAAACATGTCTTTTGGCTGTCTAAAAATTAGATGCTTTTTTCTTGGAACTCCACTACTATCATCACTGTCACAACCACTTTGCATGTCCTCACTGTCATTGTCATTCCCTTTATCTTCTACAGACTTTCCATTAAGTTTTTGGACTTTTCCATTACCATCACTTTCAACACCAATTAGGGTATCAAGTTCATTCTCCTCAATCTCATCATACCCATCAGACTCATCCTCAAAAGCCACTTCTTGTGCACTATCATACTTGTAGTCCTCATCTTCACTATCATAAGAACTTAAGCCATCATCATCTTTACCAACTTACCTTGTTCAAATCCAACATTGTTTTCCTCAACTCCAGGTTTAACTTGTTCAACTCCAACATTAATTTCCTCAACGTTAACTTGTTCAACTCAAACATTTATTTCCTCAACTCCAACAGTACCCTCATTCACTACAGGATTAACTTGATCAACACCAGCATTACCTTCCTCAAACCCAGCAGTGGCTTGACCAACTCCAACATCACCTTCCTCCATCACAACAGTGGTTTGTTCAACTCCAACAACTTCATCAACCAGTTGACTAAGTAACTCCTCCACCTCATATACAATTTTAGCATGGCCCTCATCAACATTGTCAACAACAACATCACAATAGTCAGGTTGAGACAATGTGTGTTGAATGTAAATATCAACACTTTGGTGCACCCTATACAAATCTGCAATTTAAAGCACCCTTGTCAACAACAAGTGCATTCATCCCAAATTGAGGGTCCTTGTAATAGATTATTTCAAACTCCCTATAACCCAAGTCTTTCAATACACCAACTAGCTCAAAATAACTCCATTTGTCTACATCTACTACTCCATTCTCATATACACTAAGACCCTCATTAGTGAATTCACCACTATGATGAATTTTGAGATTTATGAATTTATCCATGACACCTAATCATATTATCTAAATAATTAGAGTTTACACTAACAATTTTACATAAACCCTAAATCTGAACATAAACCCTAAATTTTCGTTTAACCTAAATCAGAAAGAAATGAACTAACCTTTTCATAAACACTTCTTGAGTCGTCTTCAATCCTTCACGTCTGCAACAATCCTTCGCGTCTGCTTCAATCCCTTTGCGTTTTCCCTAGCAGAGCTTCGTTGAGTTTCTCCAATTTGTTTTAACCTTTTGATGTTCTGGGTAATGAAAAGCTACTTCAATTTGTTTTAACACATCCTCATTTCCACGCCAACCACATAAAGTCCACCTAGAAATATGTGGCATGTGATTTCAACCTTTGACTAACGGAACCTGATGGAAGGATAAACGTGACACAATTTTAAAAGTTAAGGGACGAACTAGCCACTTTTTAAAGTTAAGGGACCAAACTGGACCCTGGGGCTAAGTTAAGGGACGAAAAGGGTTATTTTGCCTATAAATTAATTGCATTTATATTAAGTGTGGAGTGAGAAATCAAAAGATGAACACGTGAACCCTAATTTTTGCAAAAACACTATGGAAACCTATACACGATAGCTACAAAGGAATTGATTGAGGGGAAACACTATACATAAGTGCAAAAACATGTTTGTAACTTGAAAACACATTTATGATGCATGGATCATAGAGTTTGAGAGTGTCAGGCTTACCACTGCAAAAGGAAATTGAAACCTCAGTTTTAGGTGTTACAAAAGTGTTTTGATGATCTGAACAGCTTCCTTAGACCTCAAGTAGTGTGTTTGGAAGGTTGGAATGGATTGAAACAACTTGGAACTTGTTGTGGTACCCCAACTGCAAATAGGCCAAAAAGCTTGAGCAAATGGATGGTGACTTTGTGATTCTGGTGTTCCAGATGTGTTTTGAGGGCATGGATCACTTGTATATGACATATGTGAGGTGTTAGGATGGTTGGTTTGGATGGAATTGCTCTCTATTTGAAAATTCGAATGTGACTTATAAGAGAAGCAAATTCTAGTTTTTGTAGAGTGATTGGAAGGAAAGCATGGGTTGTTATGCTATGTTGTACTTAAAGTGATCAGAAAGAACCTCTATTTATAGTAGAGAAACTTTGTTTTGGGAGCAATAGTGATTGGAGGCTGGATCACTCCATTATCCATTGAACTTTGTCATGTAGCCAAAGTCTCCTATAGCCATTGACTTGGGTCAATCTTGCAGGCCTATGGTCTTTTGATGCTTGAGTTCATCTTGACTCATTTACAATGTTGTGGACTGATACATGCCAGCTCCATGCATCCCTTAAATGCTTCATGACAAATTTGAAAGTTTTGGATTTTGAACTTTGAATGTCACATGCCTAAAGGATGAGGTTTTTAACTTGGTGGCCTTGTGATCAGATTCTTCATCATTCAAGTTGATTTTGGACATAAATGAAATGATGCAAGTGTCCAAAATTGGCTCAAGAAATCGTGGGAACCAAGTTATGTTTTCATGCCTTTGTGTGGGCAGGCTGAAAAATACCATTTTTGTAGGCTTATAACTCCTTGCTCAAGTTGAACCATGGGAGGCTCTTGTACTTTTTGAAAAGCCCCAATAACATACTTCAAATTTGATGTTTAACTTTGGTCTTGAATCATCTTGGATAATAATGAAAAATGGCCTCAAAGTTGGTGAAAATGCAAAACAGATTATGTCCAAAATTTCACTAAGTGTTGGAAAAATGGCCATTTTCATATTTTTGTGATTTTGATCAATCCATAACTCAAAATCCATGAGGATTTGGAATATGTTGTAGTTGACAACCTTGAAGTATGTA
The DNA here is from genome assembly GCA_022829125.1 of Lathyrus tuberosus. NCBI lineage: Eukaryota > Viridiplantae > Streptophyta > Magnoliopsida > Fabales > Fabaceae > Lathyrus > Lathyrus tuberosus. Next base: position 5,266,854 of record JALAZF010000159.1, read on the forward strand.
ATGAGAGCTTTCATTTGAGTTGTGGATGGAAGAAAAAGGTTGCTTGGATCACAAGTTATGGTCTTGCAAAGTTGGGTATAAATCAATTTTTTTCATAACTTGGTGAAATTTCAAGTTTTTTACAAGTAACCCTACTTTTGTTGATTTTTCTTGATGGATGATGATCCAAACCATAAGTTAACATTGTTTTTGACTTAGGGAAGACTTGTATTTCAAGAAATTCAAAAAGTCGAACTTGTTTTTTTTTTACACAGTTGACTTTTTATCAGATGAATTTTAAACTTTGTGATCCTCTATGAAAACAAGTCCTTGACCTAATTCAAACCTAATGGATGGATTCCATAGGTGTTTTAGAGTGTCTTGAATCATGTCCCAAGGTTTGGGATCATGTCTTGGTCAAAAGTCAAAGGTATAGTTGACTTTTCATCAAAAAACCCTAATTGGTCCAGATGAATTTGAATCCTTGTATTGCTTATGAACCAAGTTCTTTGAATCAATCCAATCTTGTAAATGAATCAATATGAGGCATTGGAGGTCTTCAAAACACTTCTTGAGGTCTTGGCTCATGCCTTGCTCAAAAAGTCAACTTAGGGGTGAATTAGGTCAAGAAACCCTAATTCCTGATTTTTGATGAATGCATCCCCTGAGGCTATTTATAACTTGTGATTGGATACATGGGGTCCCTTTGAGCTTCTTGGATCATGTTTTGAAGCATTGGCTCATGCCCAGATAAAAATTTCTCTCTGGAGGCCTTGGTCGACCAAAACCCTAATTTGGTGACACTGATGATCTTGAGGCTTGATCAACTTGAGATGTTGCATTTTCATGCTTGATTCATGATGTGGGAGACCTCTTGATCCTTCATGGATGTTTGAGAGGATTGACAAGTTAAGGATCATGTCCATTCTTGATTGATCCTTTGTCTGAGTACTCTGAGAAGGCTCAAAACCCTAATTCTTGGTTGAGGTGAATGCCCAATAATCTTTGAGAGATTTGAAGAGGTATGAAGGTACATCCATATTGTGGTGATGATTTGCACAATGATGGGAAATCTTGTGGTCAAAATTTAGGGTATGACAGATGCCCCTATTTAATCTTCTTGGACCTGAAGGTGTGAATGGCGAAGATGTTCGGACATTCAAGGTAAAAGGGGATTAAATATCGGAATACTCGAAATTTTGATTGTGGTCATGAACGATAGTTATTTGCTCATCCATCTTTTTTTTCTAAGCAATGTTACTTAGAAAAGGGTAAAACTTCCCCTCGATCCTGGTCATCAGCCACGGAACTGGTCTTAGTTTCTTCTGAAATAAACCTCCCCTCGAACCTGGTCTTTATCCATGGAACTGGTCTCAGCTTTCTTCTTTTGAAATAAACCTCCCCTCGATCTTGGTCTTCAGCCACGGAACTGGTCTCAGTTTCTTCTTTTGAAATAAACCTCCCCTCGATCTTGGTCTTCAGCCACAATACGGGTCTCAGTATCTTCTTGTCGAGTTCTATTCTTCATAAGGAATGATATCCGTTGTAGCGGTCTTCATCAAACATATCGCCAAGTTTTACTAGGTAGACGCCATTTGATGGAAAAAGATTTGATGTCAGACTTGCTGGGGAGAACCATTTGTCTGAACTACAGAGGTGTGCAAACTTATCTGTGGAATATGCCATTTGTCGACCTACTGGGGAAAATAAGTCTCTTGAGATATTGCTTTTTTCTTGGTGGTGTTACATCATACTTCTCTTTGAGACCTTTTTCAGAGAAATGCCATGTGATGTAATCCAATTTTGTGGTGCCGATGACTTCATTGAAAACAATTTTTTCGGGGAGAAATTGTCGTATTGCCAAGAGTCTTCTGTTGAGAGGCTTTCTCTGGGGATTTTATTTAATTCGGGAAAGCAAAATATCATCTTCAATGGTGTAGAGTGATGTTTCAAAAATATGCATATCCAAATGGCTTCTTGCCTTTCAGAGTTTCAAGTCATCAAAGTGGTTGAGGACTGATTTCAATCCAGGAATGCATTGGAGAGAGATTGTCTAGACGGTACATTTTTTTGGCAAGGAAAGAACTTAGACCGGAATTTTGTCCTATCAGACGCAGAAAGGAAAATTGACAACTCTATCGGAGAGAAGACGTTTATCACTTGGGGATGAAAATGACCAGAGTGATATTAATGCAACATGTGTATGAATATGAATCAATTACGCATTATGATGTATGTATGTTTATGCTGACAAAACAGACATGACATACAGACTAGTGAGGAAAACAACTGGATACTCGGTCACTCTGGGAGATGGGGGTATCATTGGAGATTCTGAAAGTTGTACGTTTACTCGGGAATATAGATTCCTGCATTCGTTCCGATTTCTGGAGGTACAAATATACTAGGCATAGAAATCCGTTTTCTTGTTTTTTCAGAGATGGACCCTACTGGGGAGAAAAGCCGACAATTGGTTCTCAAAAGTAGGAACTTTGTCGGGGATGTCAAATGGGACATCCCATCTGAAGTAGTTGATCCTTTATTCAGGAAGTAATTTTGATTCTGCCTTTTGAAGTCTGATCACTACCGGAGAAGCAGTCGATATTCCTTTTTTGTGCTCATTAATCAAAAAGAAATGACCATCTTTTTTTTAAAAGCAGAAGTAAATTTGACAAGTAAATTCATTTTTTGTTTCAAGAATTGTTGATCATATTAAAATGTCATTCTGCAAAGCAAAATAAATGAGAATTGCAAACAAACAGGCACAAGGGCTCAAGTTTTATTGATAGAATGGTGATCAGCTTAATGCGTGATCCCATAGAGCATTACAAAGTTTAGAAAATGGTAATTTAAAGGGAAATGGGCTATATTGAAACATAACGACCGCTATCCTTCTACCAACTTTGAATTCTGGACATTCTGAGCTTCTATCGAAGATAGCCTTGACTGAAGTTTTTCTGACTGATGACATTACCACTGAGGCGTCAATCCTGTCGGACATAGTTACTTGCCATGAATCCATAACTTTTGCCTAGATTACCCTCTCAGGTTTTCAATCTATCGGGATGATTTTTGCTTATGTCTCTAATTTTTTCCTGGACCGCCCTTTCGAGTTTTCAATCCAACGAGACGTTTTTTTTATTTAGGCGAAGTATTTCTTGACTACATCAACATTTTTGGGGTAGGTAAAATCCTCTCCATCCATGGTTGCGAGTCTTAAGGCACCGCATGAGAAGGCTTTCTTAACAACATGGGGCCATCGTAATTCGGAGTCCATTTCCCTTGGAATCAGTGAGAAATGATTGTATCTTCTTGAGCACAAGGTCTCCTTTCCTAAAGACACGTGGTCAGACCTTTTTAATAAACGCCTTCTTCATTTTTTTTGATACAACTGGCCATGTGTAGCACCCCAAAATTTGCCCTCATGTTCTAATTTTAACTGGCTTATGTTTCATCTCATTTTGCATCGTCATTTCTGCATTTGTGTGTTTTTTTTGGGCATGGGATCAAGGTATTTTCTCGCGCTTCAGCAGCTCATCCAGTTCAAAAGAGATTCCAGTAGTGTTTAGGGCCAAGCAGATAGCTTTCAAAATCTTTTTGAGCATTTATTTTGCTCATTAGATGATTGATAATCAGAAGCTCTGGCAGTCATTTTTTTAACAGCGATTCAGCACCAGACGATCATTTTCGGTAGTATTTCGAGTATGAAACATAGTTCACAACATATTTCAAGTGTGTTTCAGTGTTAATATCAAATGGCAAGTTTCAGAGGTTTAACACAACTCAGAACAATTGGAATCGGACAATTCTCCAAGTTTCCCTCTAAAAAGCGCCAAATTCAAATTTTTCTTGTGTTAAACGATTAACACATTTTGTACTGAAAATGCTTAATCGATTAACCAAGGAAAAATTTGCCCAAATACCTCATTTTTCAGCACTGCATCTTTTTTATTCAAATTTTAATCACCCAATTTCATTTTTACACCAGTAGAAGGATCTAGAGAGAATGATTTTCCATCCAAAATTCAAATTCTTTCCACTCTAATTCCTCATTTCTTTTCCTAATTCATTTTCCACCCCAATTTCCACCCACTAAGCCTCACTCCAAACCCAAACTTAACTCCTAACCTAGGGGTTATTTAATCTAATCAACTCCAAACCTCACATAATCTTGATCATTTTTCACTCTCAATTTTCAGAATTCTCTCTCAATTCTCTCTCACTTTTTCACTCACAACCTCCATTTTCAACCACACTCAAAGCTGTTCCATAGCAATTAACAAGTTCTTCATTGGAACTTGTTAATTCTTGAGCTAAAGCCTCTCATTACCACTTCGTTTTTGCTTTCCATTGGTGAATTTCGTTGGGATCTAGATCCGAAATTTCAGAAGTGCTTATTGGAAGTGATTTTGGAGCATTGTTATCTTATTGCTTGGATTTTCAGCTTTTGCTTGCAAGGAGCTCAAAGATCTTGGAATTTCTTGCTTGGATTCATCAATTTCTGTTTGCAACACTTACCAAAGCAATTCTCAGCTTTGTAGGTTAGTTTTCCTTAAAACTATGCTTAATCTAGCTTAATTCCAACTTATACAATGTAGATCTTTGGTTGTTGTTGATTTTGATCTAGTTGCTTGAATTTGATTCTTAATTTTGATGATTATTGGATCTAAATGATGTTTGAATACTGTGTTTGAACTTAATTTTTGTGCATTATTGATTTCATGATCATTTGGAGTGATTGCATAAATGATTTTGCTGCTGGAAAGTGATTTTTCAAACTAATTTTTTGCTGCCAGAACAGTGTTAATCGATTAACCAATTACAGTGCAATTAGGTTAATATATTAACCAGTGTAAATTTTACTGTTTCAGGGCTGTTAATCGATTAACCTAATTGCACTGCAAATGGTTAATCGGTTAACACTACTGCAGAGTACGATTTTTGTGCATTTTTGAGCATGTTTCAATCCCGTTTCACTTTTAATCTTCATGGATTGATATGACGCATATTTGTGGACTGTTTTGATGATGTTGCACCTCACACCATTGTATGAACCTGATTTTCCGACACGCGATTCTTAGTTTTTTGTCGATGAATGTTCATGTTTTGCATTGATCTTTTCTTAACATGATGAACACTTTGCACACACTCCGTGAGCATGTTAATTGTGAATTATTGCTGGTGTTGCTGGAGTTGTTGTGTTGTACATGCTTGCTTGCATTTAATTTCATGTGAAGCATGCTTGATTTAACTTGTTCATGTGCTTAAGTTTGTGCATTCTTTCATGATTGTCTCCAAGCATTGCTTACTATGGTGTGTAGTGTGTTTGTAATCATGATTGATTGAGGAATGTGTGACGCTTGATGCATGTTCGCTATTCCATATTCGATTCATTTTTTATTGCATGCTGCCCTATTTTTACAGCGGCTGTTCTGAATTGTTTATGTGCTGTCTATTGTATTCACTTGTTGCCTGCTGCCTTCTACATCTATTTTATGCTGAAAATGTGTGCTGTTAAAAGCTGTCTTGTTTGTATGCTGGTTTTTACCGCTGTGCAGGTGCTGAAGCGTTGTTGTAGCTGCTGTTTTTAGTTTCGTTTCTTGTTTTTCGATTCGTTTTTGCATGCTAACTTAGGTAGATGTCCCCTTCTTACCTCGACCATAAGGCCACTTTTGCATGACAACATTAGGATAAAATTCCCGTAGCATTTTCTTTTCAACTTGAGTCTTCTCTTCTCATCTCATAACAATTCTAAAACACTTAATAAAGGTAACGTGTATTGCGCATGAGCCTTGTATGTGGAGAATGAGGAATGAGGGGTTTCCTCTCATTTTTCTAGACTGTTTGGTGGACGTTCCATCTTGGAACGATTAGCTAGGCATTCGTTCCTGTGTTATAGACTTTGCTGCAAATCAAGTTACAAACTAACTTCAATCCACTTCTGTCTAAAAACACAAAACAAATCCAAACCTTTTCATCCTTCGGGATTGTTCAGTTTCATATCATTTTCAGAAAAGAGCACGTTATTTTCCGTTTTGTCACAAACAGGCATCGACCCTAACTGCCGGACGCGAACTTAACGTCGCTCATAAAAAACACTAAGACCTTGTTAGGTCGAACTACGACTGCTCTGATTTAGATTGAGGATACGTAGGCACAAGACGACGATGTCTTGGTGAACAACCTCTCCCCTCTTAGTGCGTAGTCTGTCCGAACTACGTTGACTTTGACTTTCCCATTGCACGAGGGAATACGTAGGCATAGGACGACGATGTCCTATCGAGTCACTTCTTTTTCTTTTCTTCCTCACTTCTTCGTTCTTTTCCGTTCCCGTTTCTTCTCCTTTCTAGTAGCAGTGGAGCTCCAGATGATGACACCCTTTGATCGAGACCGCAAGCATGGATCCCATCGAGTACGATGGACGCGTGGGGGTGCTAATACCTTCCCCTCGCGTAACCGACTCCCTTACCCGTTTCTCTTCGTCGTGAGACCATGCTTTTCCTTTCCCTCAGATTTACGCAGTGTTTCCTTTCCCTCTCTTGGGATAAATACCCATTGCTGGCGACTCTGTTTCCTCGCCACTTTCGCGTTTGTACTTGGATGAAAATCTCGGGAGCGGCAGCTGGCGACTCTGCTGGGGATCCTAGTTCCCTATGCGAGTCAATCCTAGCGTTTGTCTGTTTATTTTCATTGGGTGCTTATTGTTGTTCTTTATTTTGTTGTATATTACTGTTTTTACCGCATTTATTGTATTTCATTGTTCTCATGTGCTGGACTGTGTTGTACTGTACTGGTTTCTCTATTTGGCGGGTTGGGATTCTTTGAGAGATAAGCCTAATACACTGGCTTGAGTATACACTTAGGACTAGAGTGGAAAGTAGTGGGACCTACACGCCATCTTGGTACGTTTGGTGTTCACGAAATTCACATCCAGACGAGGCTATCTTGGGAGATATTCTGATGTGCGTGTCTTGCCCATTTCAGAGTGTTGATCTAGAGAGCTTTCGACTCTGGCGACCGTTTCTCTGAGGACTGAGCTGAGGCACTCCTCCCAAGAGGTAGTAATGGCAGACCAGAAATGGCAAACCCATTATACTTCTTGATCCGGGGACCCGAAGCTGGGAACTTACATTATTTTTGGGGGAATCAGTGGACGACCTCTTTGTTTGGCGATAGTATTGTACGCTGAGGGATGAATGTACCATTGCTTCTCAAATCGAGAATCCGACGCTGAGGATCCTCAGTTTTCTTAAACCCACATGTGAGGGGGGCTGGGTGTTTACAGGTTTGCAGGTAACCATAACTTTCATCCTACCTGGTATTCTGGTTTTCTTATCAGTGTGAACTTATCAGCCTGGTATTCTGGTTATTCTAGTATTCTGGTTATTCGGATATTCTGATATTCCGGTATTCTATTCAGAGCAGGCCTTTGAACTTATCCATTCAGCAGCACAGCAGTACAGAGCTTTATGAAAGCCTTGATCTCATGTCTGTTGCATCTACATCATCATTTTTGCGTACATGTTCTTGTATATCCAAGGGATATTAACTTTGAGACTTGCTGTTGATCATTTCCGTCTATTTCTTGTGGTTCTTTTGTGAAAAAACTTGAATCAAAGCAGAATGATTCCTTGGAAATATTCGAACATGGCATTTGCATTGCATTTCCCTACTCATATGCATGGCAGGTGTTTGAGGTTGGTCTTTTGATCCCGATCGGGTTTTCTTCATGGTTGCAGATTCAATATTTTTAAGCCGTATCCTACTTGAGCAAAATCAGAAGAAAGCCATGGAACAAACGCAAGCTGAGATGATTGCGATGCAGGCTCGCATGGCTCAGTTTATAGAGTTAATGCAAGGTGTTGCTCAAGGTCAAGAGCAGTTAAGGACTCTGGTCCAGCCTCTGATTGCTAGAGTCGATGAGGATGTGGTTACGCATGGAGGTGTTCATACTGGTGTTATTCCTCCAGGCGGAGGTGTTAGTGGTAATGGTGTCCATACTGGTCCTCCGGGCGGAGGTATTCCCGTTCCTTCTGTTGTTATCCCTCCGGGAGGAGGAGAGAATGTTGTGATTCCTTCTGTAGTAGGGGGACGTAACAATGTCTTTGCAGTACATGTCCGTCGCTATAATGATCAACAGGATGATGTCTTCTCTCTGCCAGGTGGGGATGCTGGCCCCCAACTTGATAGTGATAAAAGATTCATATTGATTGAGGAGAAACTGGAACGTTTGAGAATCATAATTCCCTAGGATTGGATTTGGAGGACTTGGGATTGGTTCCCGGTGTCAGGATTCCGCACAAGTTTCAGGTGTCCACTTTTGAAAAGTATACTGGTGTCACTTTCCCGAAGACTCATGTCAGGGCTTATGCTAGAAATATGGCTGCCTATTCTGATGATGAGAAGTTACTGATGCACTTTTTCCAAGATAGCCTGTCTGGGGCATCCTTGGAATGGTATATGCAGTTAGAAAGATGCCATGTTCGAAACTGGCGTGAATTAGTTGAGGCTTTTGTTAAGCACTATCAATACAATACAGACATGGCTCCTAATAGGACTCAGCTTCAAAACCTTTCTCAAAAGAATAATGAGAGTTTTAAGGAATACGCCCAGAGGTGGCGTGGACTGGCAGCTAGAGTCCAGCCTCCCATGGTTGAGAGAGAGATGGTTGATATGTTCGTGACCGCCCTTCCAGGGCCCTATTATGACAAATTGGTAAGCTGTATGTCCGGTGGATTTATTGATTTGGTTCTGGTCGGAGAGAAGGTTGAGAGTGGAATCAGAATGGGAAAGATTCAAGTTGCTTCTGGTTCTTCTGAAGATGCAAAGAAACGTTACAAGGGGAAAGAAGGAGAGATTAATGACGTTCAGTACCAACAACCTTATGCTCCTCAACAACAAAACTATCAGCGTCAGAATCAGCATAGGCCTTGCAACAACTTGGAAAGAAGGAATGCTCTTCTTCATCCAGTTCCCATGTCGTACAGTAAACTCTTGCCACACCTGGTTCAAAATTCATTGGTGGAGGCAAAGACTTTGAAGCCTGTTCCAGAACCATACCCTCCGGGGTACAATCCCCATGTGCAATGTGGATATCATGGAGGATCCATGGGGCACTCAACTGAAGATTGTAAAGCCTTCCAGGGCAAAGTACAACAATTGATTGACAAAGGGTACATATCCTTTCCAGAGGGAAATTTGGTGGTGCATGTCGACCTCTCATTTGTTTGAATTCGAAGACTTTAAGGGTCATCTCCTAAAGCCAATGGTCTAGACAGGAAGATATTTTCAACATTGGTAAATCCCTGGGCATTTTTATCATTTGCATTTGTAATTTCTTTCCTGTTAATTGCTACTTGTTTAAACATTGTTTTTCTGAATGGTAATATTAATGAAGTGATTATGCATTTTCTGAATCAATCATGGCTCCTTCGCTCATTTTTCTCATTTATTGCAAAGCACAAACACGTACACGTCTTATCCATTTTCTTTATCAAGTTGTTGTTTTGGAAAAGATTGGAGGGAGGATGATGAAAACGAAATACCCATAATTGTTGATCGTATACTTTCGGATAAAATCTGCTGATGATGTACAAGCATTGTTTCAAATCCCCTAAACACTGGAGAGATAAGGAGTTAGTCCCTAGTTAGCCACTTCGAGCCTAGAAGTAGGAGTTTCTTTCGGACTTTCAAACCCTTACATCTTAACCTGGGGCAGGGTAGTTGTCAGTTAATTTGACCGAGCGTTCAAATTTCAAGAGAAAAGTCCCCAGTCGAGGACCAATCACATCATATTCCTCTCAAGAGGTCGTACCTCACCAACCACAAGGATTATCCCTCACGGCGAAGAGTGAGGCAGTCACAACCTTTTCGAAGAAATCAAGACAGCCAGTGTCACACGACTTGTTTCAAAAAAAGGAAAAAAAGAGAAAGAAAAAGCCCGCTAAGTCGAAAACCTGCAAAGTGACTTATGAAAAAGTTAGGGCATCCCGTTGGACTTCAAAATCGAAAAAATTCAAAAAAAAAATCAGTCCAGAAAAAATTAAGGGAAAATAAAAGAATAAAAAAATAGGATAAAAAGGAAAATCCTCGAGCAAGAACAAGTCGTGTGACTACAGACACCAAAGGCGAGTGGGGTGACTGTTGCTCCGAAAACTTTGTGGTTTCCTTAACCATCACTTCCACCATTCAATAGCCTTTTAAAAGGTGAGCGCTTGTGCCAAGTTATCTGAACGTAGGACTGGAGTACATCACGAATAAGGGGTGGGTAATAATCGAACTTTGAGATTTTTATCCTTTGTTTCAATAACCGTGAACCAGGCCACGATTCAACCCTTAAAAGACCTAATTGAGGCAGGGTTTATTCTGAAAGTATACTACAACAAGGTTGCGTAAACTGACTCCTACAAGATTTGCTAATCTTCTTCTTGACATATCTTTCACTAGCTAAATCAGCACTGCGTTTGGACTAATGGTCCATTCGCCACACACTATAACATCATTCTAATAATGATTTATTCATAGCTTGCATGAGCATTGCAATAAAATTTCCATTTGTAAACGAACAGGTTTAATTGCAGGTCAGTAATTGACATTGAGGAAATTCCAACAGGGAACAATTGAACAAAACTGGATCATTCGGCAAAGTTGATCAGAATCAAATGTACCTTGTAGTCCTTCGGATTTGGGGCATTGACATCCAATGGATATGGAATCAATCAGTCAAGAGCAAGTCCTCAAATATCGGTTGATTATGGAGCAAAACATTCAAGAATCGGTTGATCAGAGGAGAATCATCTCAAAACTTTACCAAGCCGGGACAGGCCACCTCTAGAGCATGAGAGTTATCCACTCCTGATGACGGTTAATTGAAAGCACCTCTTCAAAGTTCAGAATACTGGGGCAGAGTATTTCAAGTCATTACAAATCCTTTCGAGGCAATTTACTTTATGTATTATGAAGTTTGGGGCAATTGCGTCGAGATCTGATAAATCTCTCCAAGAGTTCGAAGACCCTGAGGTAGTGTGAATGCCTGGTCTTCTATAAAATCCTCTTGAGATGATTTCTTCCATTAGACCTGGTGGTCTGGGGAAAGTGGAGAGTTCAAATGGCCGTTTATGACCATAGAGATAGGTTAGGCTGGGAAACAAGTTTGTTTTTTCCCAATAGTGTTACTCTCCCCAACACTAAAAGTTCATCATCCCCAGCAGAGCTTACTCTCCCCAGCAAGAGTGCAGAGAACTGTGTCCCCAGCCGAAGTCATGGTTGGTTTATTATTCTTTAACAAGCAGTCACAAGTGGATTTCTCCAGATGGATGTTGTTGTATCTCCAGCAAAAGATACGTGAATGTCTCAGGAAAAGACTTTATCTTCCCCGCAGAGTTCGGTACTCACTTCCTCAGTAGGTCAGGAGGTGTAATTCCGTCAGCAACGGCATGCTATAATCCCCAGCAGGGTAAAATATTTTCTCCAACAACAAGTTAAGCTCAATGACATCCCTCGACAGGCTTAGTATTGTTAACTTTTCTCCCCAAGCAGAGTTTGGTGGTAATCCTCGCAACGGTTTGTCCAACGGTGGTTGACATCCCCAGCAGGTTCTAAGTCCAATTGTTATTGGCACTTTTTAGCAACAGGTTTTGAGTTCCATCTTCAGCAGTTGTCATTTTTAATTCCCCTAGCAGAGAAGAAGCATCAGGTTTTGGGTTATATCTTCGGCGATGGTTATTTGTAGCCCCCAATGAGGGGAAGTTCTCTTTGGGTTTCGTCTTCAACAGAGGCTTGGGTCAGAAAAATTTTCAGTGTAATTTTCCTCAGCAGGGTTTCGTTTTAGGAGACAATTTGGGTTGTCGTCCCCAGTGGGAGTTTCCTTCATTTTCAGCGTTTATTTCGCTGAAGCGCCTTTCTTGCATCGCATAGCATTTTTGCAGTGCATCCTCCAAACGCGTAGCATTTCCATTTCGTATGGAGCATTGCATCATAGAAAAATTCAAACATATGCATTTGAACCATAAGCCAGGTTTGATACTTTCTTTGCCAGTTCTCTTCCTCAGCAGAGATTGCATAACTCAGGAGATTTTGTTTTATCCTCGGTGAGATCGCCGAGGGATGTGTTCATCTTACCTGTGCTCCCTGGCAGAGTCTTCTATTTAGACTTCTCCTTTCCCCAGCGGAGTCATCTTATCTTTGGGTTGTAAGTCCGTTAATTTTACCTCTTGCCCTTTCGGTTCACGACCGTATCTTTGCTAGGAGTCTGCCTTTGATTGGCCAACCCCTTTGGTAAACCCAGTTCTCGCCTGGTAGTCAGTTCTCGCCTGACATCTTTTATGAAACCCAGTTCTCGCCTGGTAGTTAGTTCTCGTCTGACCTTATTTTGTGAAACCCAGTTCTCGCCTGACCTATTTTGCAAACCCAGTTCTTGCCTGGTAGTCAGTTCTCGATTGACTTATTTCGTGAAACCCAGTTCTCGCCTCGTAGTCAGTTCGCGTCTGACTTATTTCGTGAAACCGAGTTCTCGCCTGGTAGTCAGTTCTCGTCTGACTTATTTCGTGAAACTCAGTTCTCGCCTGGTAGTCAGTTCTCGTCTGACTTTTTTTGTGAAACCCAGTTCTCGCCTGGTAGTCAGTTCACGTCTGACCTATTTCGTGAAACCCAGTTCTCGCCTAGTAGTTAGTTCTCGTCTGACTTATTTTGTGAAACCCAGTTCTCACCTGGTAGTCAGTTCTCATCTGACTTATTTTGTGAAACCCAGTTCTCGCCTGGTAGTCAGTTCTCGTCTGACTTATTCAGTTTTCGTCTGACTTATATCGTGAAACCCTATTCTCGCCTGGTAGTCAATTCCCGTCTGACTTATTTCGTGAAACCCAGTTCTCACATGGTAGTCAGTTCTCATCTGACTTATTTCGTGAAACTTAGTTCTTGTCTGGTAGTCAGTTCTCGCCTAACCTGTCTTTGTAAGTACAATTCCGGACTGGGCTCCAATCACTTCTCTCCCCACAGTTTGCAAATTTCGCGGTTCTTTTGGTATTCAATCTCCGTGTACCTTGAATGTCTGAAAGCCATTGTTATCATCCCTTCAGGTCCAAGATGATTGAATAGGGGCAGCTGTAGCACCCCAAAATTTGCCCTCATGTTCTAATTTTAGCTGGCTTATGTTTCATCTCATTTTGCATCGTCATTTTTGCATTTGCATGTTTCTTTTAGGCATGGGATCAAGGTATTTTCGTGCGCTTCAACAGCTCATCCAGTTCAAAAGAGATTCCAGTAGTGTTTAGGGTCAAGCAGATAGCTTTCAAAGTCTTTTTTAGCATTTATTTTCCTCATTAGATGATTTGATAATCAGAAGCTCTAGCAGTCATTTTTTTATCAGCGATTCAGCACCAGGCGATCATTTTCGTCAGTATTCCAAGTACGAAACAGAGTTCACAGCATATTTCAAGTGTGTTTTAGTGTTAATATCAAATGGCAAGTTTAAGAGCTCTAACACGGCTCAGAACAAGTGGAATCGGACAATTCTCCAAGTTTCCCTCCAAAATGCGCCAAATTCAAATTTTCCTTATGTTAATCGATTAACACATTTTGTACTGAAAATGGTTAATCGATTAACCAAGGAAAAATTTGCCCAAATACCTCATTTTTCAGCACTGCATCTTTTTAATTCAAATTTTAATCACCCAATTTCATTTTTACACCAGTAGAAGGATCTAGAGAGAATGATTTCCCATCAAAAATTCAAATTCTTTCCACTCTAATTCCTCATTTCCTTTCCTAATTCATTTTCCACCCCAATTTCCACCCACTAAGCCTCAATCCAAACCCAAACTTAACTCCTAACCTAGGGATTATTTAATCTAATCAACTCCAAACCTCACATAAACTTGATCATTTTTCACTCTCAATTTTCAGAATTCTCTCTCAATTCTCTCGCACTTTTTCGCTCTCAACCTCCATTTTCAACCACACTCAAAGCCTTCCATAGAAATTAACAAGTTCTTCATTGGAACTTGTTAATTCTTGAGCTAAAGCCTCTCATTACCACTTCATTTTTGCTTTCCATTGGTATTTTTGTTGGGATCTATATCCGAAATTTCAGAAGTGCTTATTGGAAGTGATTTTGGAGCATTGTTATCTTATTCCTTGGATTTTCAGCTTTTGCTTGCAAGGAGCTCATAGATCTTGGAATTTCTTGCTTGGATTCATCAATTTCTGTTTGCAACACTTACCAAAGCAATTTTCAGCTTTGTAGGTTGGTTTTCCTTAGATCTATGCTTAATCTAGCTTAATTCAAACTTATAAAATGTAGATCTTTGGTTGTTGTTGATTTTGATCTATTTGCTTGAATTTGATTCTTAATGTTGATGTTTATTGGATCTAAATGATGTTTGAATACTGTGTTTGAACTTAATTTTCATGCATTATTGATTTCATGATCATTTAGAGTGATTGCATAACTGATTTTGCTGCTTGAAAGTGATTTTTCAAACTGATTTTTTGCTGCCAGAACAGTGTTAATCGATTAACCAATTGTAGTGCAATTAGGTTAATAGATTAACCAGTGTAAATTTTGCTGTTTCAGGGCTGTTAATTGATTAACCTTATTGCAATGCAAATGGTTAAGCGATTAACACTGCTGCAGAGTGTGATTTTTGTGCATTTTTGAGCATGTTTCGATCCCGTTTCACTTTTAATCTTCATGGATTGATATGACGCATATTTGTGGACTGTTTTGATGATGTTGCATCTCACACCATTGTATGAACATGATTTACCGACACGCGATTCTTGGTTTTTTATCGATGAATGTTCATGTTTTGCATTGATGTTTTCTTAACGTGATGAACACTTTGCACACACTCCGTGAGCATGTTAATTATGAATTATTGCTAGTGTTGTTGGAGTTGTTGTGTTGTACATGCTTGCTTGCATTTAATTTCATGTGAAGTATGCTTGATTTAACTTGTTCATGTGCTTAAGGTTTTGCATTCTTTCATGATTGTCTCCAAGCATTGCTTACTATGGTGTGTGGTGTGTTTGTAATCATGATTGATTGAGGAATGTGTGACGTTTGATGCATGTTCCCTATGCCATGTTCGATTCATTTTTGATTGTATGCTGCCCTGTTTTTACAGCTGTTGTTCTGATAACAATTCTAAAACACTTAATAAAGGTAACGTGTATTACGCATGAGCCTTGTATGTGGGGAATGAGGAATGATGGGTTTCCTCTCATTTTTCTAGAGTATTTGGTGGACATTCCATCTTGGAACGATTTGCTAGGCATTCGTTCCTATGTCATAGACTTCGGTGCAATGCAAGTTACGAACTAACTTCAATCCACTTCTGTCTAAAAAACACAAAACAAATCCAAACCTTTTCATCCTTCGGGATTGTTCAGTTTCAGATCATTTTCAGAAAAGAGCACGTTATTTTCCGTTTTGTCGCAAACAGGCATCGACCCTAACTGCCGGACGTGAACTTAACGTCGCTCATAAAAAACACTAAGACCTTGTTAAGTCGAACTACGACTGCTCTGATTTCCTCCTTCTGGTTATATTGAGGATACGTAGGCACAAGACGGCGATGTCTTGGCGAGCAACCTCCCCCCTCTTAGTGCGTAGTATGTCCGAACTACGTTGACTCTAGCTTTCCCATTGCACGAGGGAATGCGTAGGCATAGGACGGCGATGTCCTATCGAGTCACTTCTTTTTCTTTTCTTCCTTGCTTCTTCGTTCTTTTTCGTTCCCGTTTCTTCTCCTTTCCAGTAGTAGTGGAGCTCCAGATGATGACACCCTTTGATCGAGACAGCAAGTGTGGATCCCGTCGAGTACGATGAACGCGTGGGGGTGCTAATACCTTCCCCTCCCGTAACCGACTCCCTTACCCGTTTCTCTTGGTCGTGAGACCATGCTTTTCCTTTCCCTCAGGTTTACGCAGTGTTTCCTTTCCCTCTCTTGGGATAAATACACATTGTTGGCGACTCTGTTTCCGCGCCACTTTAGCGTTTGTACTTGGATGAAAATCCCGGGAGCGACACCATGGCACAAAGCCGTCATTCTCTTTTCTTCGATTAGGTTCAGTTCATCATATCAACTTTGACACCATTCAGCTTCTGTTTGCTTGGCTTCCACCAATACCCTCATTGGTAGTATCTCTACTTCTATGGGGAGCACTGCTTCCATGCCATATACTAGAGAGAAATGAGTTGCCCCTATTGAGCTGCGAAAAGATGTGCGATAACCGTGAAGAGAAAAGGGTAGCATCTCGTGCCAGTCTTTGTAGGTTACAACCATCTTCTGAATGATCTTCTTGATATTCTTGTTAGCCGCTTCTACCACTCCATTCATTTTGGGTCGGTAGGGAGATAAGTTATGGTGTTCGATCTTGAACTTAGCACACAACTCTTTCATCATCTTGTTGTTCAAGTTGGATCTATTATCTGTAATGATCTGGCTTGGAACACCCTAACGGCAGATGAGATTGTTCTTGATAAATCGGACCACCACTTGTCAGGTTACATTGGTGTTTGACACTTCTTCAACCCACTTGGTGAAGTAATCAATGGCTACCAGGATGAACCGATGTCCGTTTGAAGCTTTGGGTTCAATCATGCCAATCATGTCGATTCCCCATATAGAGAAAGTCCATGGAGAAGAAAGGACTTTGAGATGCGTTGGTGGTACATGGATTTTGTCAGCGTATATCTGACACTTATGACATTTCCTCATGTACTTGTAGCAATAGGACTCCATTGTCTGCCAATAATATCCTGCTCTCAGAATTTTTCTTGCCATTGTACGTCCATTGGCATGAGTGCCAAAGGAGCCTTCGTGAATTTCTCTCATTAACATGTTTATTTCTTGTCTGTCTACGCATCTGAGCAAAACCATGTCGAAGTTTCTCTTGTAGAGTGTATCACTGTTCAGGAAGAAGTTGCCAGCCAGTCTTCGAAGAGTCTTCCTATCTTTTCTTGATGCCCCAGACGGGTATTCTTGTCTTTGAAGGAAGCACTTGATATCATGATACCATGGTTTTTCATCTATGATTGCTTCAATTGTGAAGATGTAAGTGGGCCTTTCAAGGTGTATTATGTCAATTTTAGGTACGTCGTTCCAATGATTTACAGTAATCATGAAAGAGAGAGTGGCTAGTGCATCAGCCATGTGGTTTTCTTCACGAGGGATATGATGAAACTCGATTCTGTTGAAGAATGGTAACAACCTTCTCGCGTAGTCTTTGTAAGGAATCAACCCTAATTCGTATGTATTCCACTCTCCTTTGATCTGATTGATAACTAGAGTTGAGTCATCATACACATCCAAGTTCTTTATTCTTAAGTCGAATGCTTCTTCGAGACCCATGATACATGCTTCGTATTCGGCCTCATTGTTTGTGCATTTGAATGTTAATCTGGTAGTGAAAGGAATATGGGTACCCTGAGGTGTTACGATGATTGCCCCAATTCTGTTTCCATAAGCATTGACGGCTCCATCGAATATTAAACCCCATCGGGATCTTGGTTCTGGCCCTTTGCTGGGTAGCGATTCATCGCAATCTTTCATTTTTAAGTACATGACATCTTCATCTGGGAAGTCAAACTCGACTGATTCCTGATCGTCAATCGGTTGATGAGCCAAATGATCAGCTAAAATACTTCCTTTGATGGCTTTTTGAGCATGATATTTGATGTCATATTCCGATAACAACATCTGCCAATAGGCAATCCTTCCTGTGAGAGCAGGCCTTTCAAAGACGTACTTGATCGGATCCATTTCGGAGATTAACTAAGTAGTGTGAAAAATCATGTACAGGCGAAGACGTTTGGCTGCCCAAGCCAGAGCGCAACAAGTTTTCTCGAGCATAGTGTATCAAGTTTCACAGTCCGTGAACTTCTTGTGTAAGTAGTGGCATGGACTGAGCCTCTTCCAACTGAATTCAGTCAAGACATATCCAAGACCAAGGGAACCAGCAGCCTGTGCCCTAACCTCTAGTCAATGGCTAGAGGAGACTTGGATTCCCATTGATCAACATTGGCCAAAAGACTGCAGCAGTTGCCATTCACTATTTCTTGCAAAACAAACTTGCTCCACTATAAATAGAGCTCATGTGTGCTCAGTTTGAGTATACCAAAGCCATCAAACAGATGCTTACCTCAAAATCACTTTCTCTAGGCAAAAATACCTTGTTTATCAAGGTAACTCTGAGTTTTTGAGTTATAGAGCATTTCCATCACAGCTCATGATCCAAACACATCTACTATGTCATATGTAAGCTGTCCAAACTCTCACAAGTAACCTGTAACACCAAAATCACAAAGTCCCCTCTCAAAACCTCAAAATAGGACTTTTGTGCATTTTTCAAGCCATGTCTTGAATCAGTCACTTTCCAAACCAGATAAAACCTCAAACACACTCCAAATATCATCCTTGAACTGTCCCAAATGGTTCCCAACATCTGGAACATCATTTGAGAGAGTTGTTATTTTGGCCACTTTTGCCCCTTTTGCAAGAAAGGGTCAATTTCCATTCCTGAGGTTTCCAGCTGATTCCAATCATCCTAAAAGCTTCTAAGGGATCATTTGAGAGTGTCCAAAGCATCAAAAGATTTCTGGAACAAAGCACTTGGTAGATAGCCCAGAAGCTCCAAAGAGAGGTAAGCATCACAACTTGAACTCTCTGAAATATACTTTGCTTTGAAGTCCACTGATCATGCATCTCTTATACATGTTATATGTGTTGTGTTTGCACCAATTTATCATGTAATTCACAACTGTACCAAGAGGTAGCACATAAAATGCAAAACATGGCCTATTTCAAAACCACTATCGGGTTTTGAGGAGGATTTGTTTTCTGGAAAAACCACCACCACCATTGGATTCCTTAGGAAATTCTAGGCCAGATGCATATAAATTTTGTCTCCATCCATGGAGAAATGAGAAAGTTATGGCCTTCACGTTTCTAACCAATATCTTTCCTTGCCTTGCCTTGGGTCAGGCCAAAAACAAGGCAAGCCTTGTATATTTGTGGTTGTGTTTCAATCAACGGGTGTATCACCACCCCAGTGCTAAGGCGCGCGCCCTGTACACAAGAGGTCTGGGGTTCAAATCCCCCTCGCCTCATACCCTCTTTTTTACCACATTTTCATATTTTTTCATATTTTATTACTTTTCATATTATTTTTAATGATTTGAACAATTAATAACTCCCTCAATTTTAATTATTTTTTATTGGTTCTTTTTGCAAAAAATCACAAAAATGTTTAAATATTTTATCCAACAAAAAAATTAAATTTATATTATTTATTTAATATAATTGGTATTTTTGTGAATAAATTCATTTTTAATTGTTTTTTAACATTTAAAAGTGAATATTTATCTTGAAAATCAAAGCCAAATGAATTTTAATTAATCTTGTGATTAAAACCTCATTTTTCAAACCTTAAACAAAAACCACAAGTGGTTTATTCAAACTTATTTGGTATTTTTATCATTTTATTGATTTTCTTTAAATATTAACTTTTAAAGGAAAACAAATTTAGGGTTTCTTTGATTTTCACCCTCACAAATCTTTTTTCAAACACTTTTGGGCCTCTAGTAGAGTGTAAGACCCAACCCTTTTTGAAAACCTTTTTGGGCCACAGTGTATTGTATAAGTCCCGATATCGTCAAAAAGTTCGGTACGATCGTCGCCTCTTTTAAAATAAAACCCATGGGCCTCTCCTTGAGTTGTAAGCCCCATCTCTTGTACAAAAAATAAACTTCTTCGGGCCTCTAATAGAGTGTAAGACCCAATCCCCTTTTAACCAAAACTTTTCGGGGCCTCAGACATTGTATAAGTCCCTCTGCGTTAAAAGAAAAATCTCGGTGTGATCGCCAGTTCAAAAATCAAATCATCTGGGCCTACCCTCGTGTTATAAGCCCCATTCCTTTTCTTTAAACACCTTTGGGCCTCTTGAGAGAGTTTAAGACCCATCCCTTTCTACAGAAAACCATTTTGGGCCTCAGTCACTTGTATTAGTCCCTGTACAATTTCAAAACAACAGTGCAATCACTGATGAAACCTTGGGCCTCTCCTTGAGCTGTAAGCCCCAACAATCTTTTCAAAGCACTTTCTCCTTTGATTTGGAATATAATATTGTTATCAAAGTTTTCTTTGTTGAACAACTATTAAAACAGCATGGAAGCTCTACAACCGAGTAAGTGCTTACCCACTTTCATTTATCGCTTTCATATGTATGTAACTGTATTGTGGGGCTGCTTCACTGTAAGTCTTCTTTCACATCCTTTTATATACTTGTCAAATATCAATTGTGTAATACTAGTATAGTTATTTAGAGGTTTCCCTGGCAACTACGTCTAGCAATAGGTAAAGCCCTGTTTGTAACTCTTAAATACAAACAAAACTAGATCCCCATAGGATTACCAGATACAGTCTTCCCTCCTCTTGGGGTTAAACAATATGGAAACGTGAAAGGCAGCATTCTCGGTGAACCCTTTCTCAGACTGTCACTCTTAGAAATTGTCAAAGAAACTCTACTCCCCAGAGTTGATCTATTCTCCGTGAATAGCATCTCTTGAGTTTCTTCCAAATCCTTGAACTTTCCTGGCTTGATCTATTCCCGATGAATAGCATGTCTTGAACTTCTTTTGGTTTGGGGACCCACAGGCTTCCTAAAAGCATCCTCGCCTCCTCTTGGGCATTGTACAAGGACCCTTCGGCTTCTTAAAAGTTCTAATGCCTTCTCTTGGGCTTAATACAAGGACCCTGACGACCTCTTAAAGGTATAAGACAGAACTTAGTCATACTTTGCTAGAGCAGTCTTCCCAACGTCAAAACTCCGGCCGTTGTAGGGTTGATACTCGTCCCTTAATGCTCGTGCCTCCTCTTAGGCATTATACAAAAGATAAAACTCTAGACTTGGACAGTCTAAGACCCTTGAGTCTCAAAGACATTCTAAATTTACCTTCAAACATAGGCAGAAACCTGGTCTCTCCCATGAGAGTTCCCCACACTTAGACCCGCTTCAGGATCTCCAGGATCCACAGCGGTAAGGTATCCCCCTCTTGGGCTTTGTACAAATGACTCTCCCCTAGCGGAGCTAACCTTTTCAGACTCTCTTGTTGTGTCAACCACTTTTAGCCTCCATCTCGGGCTTCGTACGAGATAGAAAACACTCTCTTGTTGAGGATAAAAGACCCTCTTGTTAGGTCAATCTCCCTTTTAGCCTCCATCTCGGGCTTCGTACGAGATAGAAAACACTCTCTTGTTGAGTATAAAAGACTCTCTTGTTGAGTCAATCACCTGTCAAAAGGACTCTCTTGTTGAGTCAAACCACTTTCAGCCTCCGTCTTGGGCTTCATACAAGGCACATATAAATCACTCTCTTGTTGAGTATAAAAGAGTCTCTTGTTGAGTCACTTCCCTTTTAGCCTCTATCTCGGGCTTCGTACGAGACACTAAATCACTCTCTTGTTGAGTATAAAAGACGCTCTTGTTGAGTCAAATCCCTTTTTAGCCTCCGTTCCTATAAGACAAATAGAAAACATTCTCTTGTTGAGTATAAAGGACCCTCTTGTTGAGTAAATTCCCTTTCAGCCTCTATCTCGGGCTTCGTACGAGACAGCAAAACACTCTCTTGTTGAGTATAAAAGACCCTCTTGTTGGGACACAAACCTTTTAGCCTCTATCTCGGGCTTCGTACGAGACATATAAAAACACCCTCTTGTTGGGTCAATAGCCTCCTCTTAGGCTTTGTATAAAGAAAACCCCGGTTGAGTCAATCAATCTTTTAGCATCAAAGTCATGCCTTGCTCACATCATACAAACATCAACAACTCCTAAAATTCTGGTATCAGATGTGTGATGTTAAGTGTGATGTCACAACAACATAATCTGCTATGAACAAGGCAAGAAACAATAGTAAATAACACCAAGAAATGTTCACCCAGTTCGGTCTAACTACCTACGTCTGGGGGCTACCAAGCCAGGGAGGAAACTCACTATTAGTAGTATCAAATTACAGACAAAACAATCCCAGTTGACATCTACCTAATTTAATCACTACCCAATGACAATTTCTACCTAAGAAACCACTTAGGTATGAGAAACCACTCACTCCCTAATTCACCACAGTGATACAATCCAATGATTACAAATTAAAACCCACCTTGATTCTGCTTCACAGCTTTGATCAAGGACTAAACACTCTTGCTTAAAAGCTCTAGAGTGAAACACTTACAACTCAAAATAGTAACACCAATTCACACACGAATGGTTTACAAAACACACGAAGACACAATTGACACTCAGTCTTTAGCACTTTTTCTTCGTCATTCTACAAAAAGGGTTGAGGCTGCTTTTATAGAAATCTGACTTGGGCTTGGATCTCCTTCCAAAATAATCTGATTTGATTTGTTATTAATCATAAATTAAAACAGAATCTTTTCAAATCAGCCCTAATGTTAGCTCCATAATCTGCTCCATATCTGATTGAAAATATAAATATTTTCTCCAAGAAATTCGCATCTAATCTCTCTAACAGATCTCCTCAGAACTCAATAACACGCGCAGCCCTAGAACATCACAATTGATGTTCTGATGTTTTGGTATAGTGATGTCAAGACATCACCTATAACATCAGCATATAAAACTTCAACCCTGCAACAGCTAATGTTAGGAAACCAATGTTATGACATCAGACATATGACATCAACATTGTTCAACTTTGTTTTACCAAAATTCTAGCCAACACAAGAACTAGCAATCTCCCCCTTTGGCTAATTTTGGCTAAAACAAACTCTGCCATCATCAGATGTACCTGCAGCGGAAAAAAACTTCAAACATAAACTTCAAACCAGCAGCAACACAGTCAAACTGGACACAGCATACAGCTAAACTCCCCCTCAAAACAAGAACCAGCATACCAGCTGTTCAAACCTGCACACTCCCCCTCAAGCCTAGAACCACACCAGACAACTAGGAAACACATAGGCACAACACATAGGCTAACTCTCCCCCTTTTTAGCCACAATTTGCCAACTACCAATAAGTTAGACCCTACCACTTTTCTTTAGATAGTCCTACTAGCTCTCCTTGTCAGTCTAAAGTCAGCACCACAAGACAAGACACATCATAGAACAAAACCAAGATAAGCAAAAAAAATACAATTATCCAAGTTACACACCATGCACACATTGTGCAGAAGAAACTATAAACTACAACAGCAAAAGCAGTACTTTAATCTTCATTAGCATCAGAACCATCTGCATCATTCTCCTCACCTTCCTCTGACTCTGAATCTTCAAGATTGACATTCACATCATCTTCACCCTGTTCCAAGGATTTGATCATCTGCTCAATTTTCAACTTCCTAGTAGTGCTAGTACTGATAACCATATCAAGATCCTTGCAGGTTGCCTTTAATTCTTCAATCAACTCAGCTTTAGTACTGGCCTTCTTAACACCAGAACTTGATGTTACAACAATGTCTGGAACATGACTCCCAACAAATAGTTTGGGATGCAAGGACAAAGCTGACTCCCTCTTACATGCTACATCTGAACTAGTTAAAATTCCAGGATGTTGATCTAAGATCATTCCACAGACAAGGGAAGGGAATGCTATAGGCATCTTGATAGCATTAGTGGCACCATGCTTCACAACTTGATCAAATATGTAATTTCCATAATTGAACTTGACCTTTTTCCCAACAGCATAAATAAACCTCCCTAATCCCACAACTATGGTGGTTTTATGATTAGTAGGTACCCAGTTCGCGGCTCCAATTTTGTGCAAAATAGCATACTTGATACTGAGTTTGCTAGCTGTCAATTTATCCTTCAGTGGCCACACCTTCACTTGAGTGGCTGTGATCTCTTTACACACATCATTATCAGTCACTTCCAGTTCACAAACCTCTTGATCATCTCTTCCCAGATACTTGTTGATGGTACTAGGAGAGAAATTAATACACTTATCCCTCACAAACACCTTCATGAAGTCCACACTTCTTTGATCAGAAATGTCTATAGGAATGTTAACAACAAATTCCTTAACAAGCCCACCATAGCACTTAGAGAATTTAGTCACAGTCTTCAACAGGCCAGCAACATGAATGAGCTCCATAATTTCTTTCATCTCCAATGCATCTTTTCCAAACTCTCTTTCCTAAGCTAATCTCCTTTGGCCCACAAATTTCCACAATGGAGCACTGCTAGCATAATGAAAGGATATGTTGTCCACTGGCACTTCAGGCACCTTATCAGAAATTCTCTTCAGAATGGACTTTCTGACAGGGGTGATGTCTTGAACATCTTCCTCAACATCATCCTCAGATTCAGATTCTTCTCTAACCTTTCTCTTTTTGGAGGTCACATCAACCTTGCTCCAAGATTTAGTTGGACCAACAGCAGATGTCTTTTTCTTCTTGCCTTCAGCTGTCATCTTAGGAGAAGATTGTTTTTGATGGTCACTTAAAAGCCAATAAATGGATTTTCCCCTCCAAAACAAATTTCCTTTTAAGCTTTTGAAATTTAATAAATGCACACCATAATTCACTAACCTTTGATGCCATTTCCACATACCCACATTTCTACTTAAGACTTCCCAAATTTTAGCACACATATCTTTAGAGAAATTGTCATTATACTTCATCTCTGAATGATCACCCTCTATGACCTTAGTTTCTTCAATATTTCCTCTGAATGGATGCATCACACTATGTTGGTTGGTGATCCTTCTAATGTCACATTCAGATGTCATAACATCATCCTTGACATTACCTGATGAACTGGACTTTTGAGGAACCCATAAGTAACAATTATCTATGGATCTAACTCCCCTCTTAACGACTTCACTCTTCTCATTAGTCACTAAACATTCATCTTTAGTGTAGCTAACCTCGAATCCTTCATCACCTAACTGACTGATGCTAATCAAATTAGAGGTCAATCCTTTGACCAGAAGTACACTTTCAAGATTAGGACCAACCTCACACTTCAATTTTCCAATTCCTTTGACTTCCCCTTTTTCCCCATTACCAAAAGTTACATCATTTGTGGAGTAAGTCCTAATATCCCCCAAATGATTCTTGAAACCTGTCATATGCCTTGAGCAACCACTGTCAAAATACCAACCATCCATAGTTGGGGTTCTAACATATGAGTGAGCTAAAAGACATGTGACAGCAGCTTTAGGAACCCATTATTTACCAGTCTGAGGTATGTCCTGCTTCTGTATAGGTTGAGGAACAGGCTTGGGATACCCATGCAGTTTAAAGCAAGAAGATTGTATATGGACAAATCTTCCACAATAGTAACATCTAACTCTTTGAATCTCTTCTCTGAAGTGATTGAAATATCTCCCACCTTGATGATGATTTCTGTCATAATGCTGAGGCTGCCATCTGTCAAAATATTGATGCTTTCTTCTCCCATAAGTAGGTTGTCTTTTATAGTGCTTAGGCTGTCTTTTACCATGATGATGTGCCCTTCTTCTGCCATAACCATGAGGCACAGCATTATTAGGTCCAACCCCATACATTTTCCCTTGATGTTGAGACATCAGATGGAACATGTTATGTTTGAGATTATAAGCCTGCATACTCCTATGGTATTGGGGAGGCATATACTGTCTAGCTCCAGAACCCTGGTGTTTTCCTTGAGGTTGAGGGATAAACTTCTTAGGTACAGGACCATAGCCCTTTCCACTATTTTGAGGCCCAAGGTGAGGGACACCCTTCTTGATTCCAGAACCATGTCCTTTTTCATGCTGATGAGGAATGTCTTGTTTAACCCCAGAAGAACTAGCCTCTGCAGATATCTTCCTCTCACCCTCATATCCTAAACCAGTCTTATCACTTGCCCCTTTTCCAGCTTCAAGTATTTTATCCAGAGTGTCAGTTCCACTATTTAACATTCTGATGGATTTAGACATTTGATCAAGCTGGGATTTTAACAACAAAACTTCATTCTTAAGTTCAGCTTTCTCAGTCTCAAGCTGTACAATAATCTTCTTCTGCTTCTCCCCTTCTTGAAGGACCTCTTCACTTTTCAGGCACAGCTCTTGATAAGAAGATGCCAGCTCTTCAATGGTCAGTTCATCATCACTAGACTCTCCATCAGAGGCACGTAGACCAGTCAATGCCTTAACATGCTTGTCATTCCCCTCTTCACTTTCACTATCTGTATCAGACCAGGAAATAGATAACCCCTTTTTCTGGTTTTTTAAGTATGTAAGATATTCTTTCTTGACATGACCATAACCTTCACACTCATAGCATTGAACTCCTTTGTCATGACTGGACTTTTCTTCATCTCTTATTTTCTTCACTTGATCACTAGACCTGTTGTTGTCAGATGTGATGTTCTTAACATTAGGTCTATAGTTTCTGTCCATTCTCTTTAACACCTTATTGAACTGTCTTTCAAGCATCACAACAGCATTTGACAGTTCCTCCTGAGTTTCAAGATTACACTCCTTCTTGCCATCTTCAGTATTAGACACCAAAGCTATGCTTTTAGTCTTCTTTTCAGGCTCCTCATTTAATCCCAACTCAAAGGTTTGAAGAGAACCAATCAATTCATCAACTCTCATCTTTCTGATGTCTTGAGCTTCCTCAATAGCAGTCACCTTCATTTTGTATCTCTTGGGAAGAGATCTAAGAATCTTCCTTACCAGCTTCTCTTCAGTCATCCTCTCTCCAAGGGCACTAGAAGCATTTGACAGCTCAAGGATGTTCATGTGGAAATCATGGATTGTCTCATCCTTCTTCATCTTCAGATTTTCAAACTTCGTTGTCAAAAGTTGAAGTCTTGACATCTTGACTTTAGAGGTCCCTTCACGAGTTGTCTTCAAGATATCCCATGCTTCCTTAGCTACTTCACAAGTGTTGACCAACCTGAAGATGTTCTTATCAACACCATTGAATATGGCATTTAAGGCTTTAGAATTCCCAAGGGCAAGCTCATCTTCTTCCTTGGTCATTTCTTCTTCAGGTTTCAGTTTTGAGCTACCCTCTACTTCTTTTCCATTCTCATCCTTTTCCACAATAACAGGATGTTTCCATTCTTTCATAATAGCCTTCCAAGCCCTGCTGTCGAAGGACTTCAAGAAGGTAACCATCAGTGGTTTTCAATAGTCATAATTAGAGCCATCTAGAATAGGGGGTCTATTCACAAATCCACTAGTCTCCTTGTCCATTGTACCAGAAAGTATCAGCCCTAGATCTCACCCAGATGCAGAGCAGGATGCCTGCTCTGATACCAATTGAAATTTTGGTATCAGATGTGTGATGTTAAGTGTGATGTCACAACAACACAATCTGCTATGAACAAGGAAATAAACAACAGTAAATAACACCAAGAATTATTCACCCAGTTCGGTCTAACTACCTATGTCTGGGGGCTACCAAGCCAGGGAGGAAACTCACTATTAGTAGTATCAAATTACAGACTCAACAATCCCAGTTGACATCTACCTAATTTAATCACTACCCAATGACAATTTCTACCTAAGAAACCACTTAGGTATGAGAAACCACTCACTCCCTAATTCACCACAGTGATACAATCCAATGATTACAAATTAAAATACACCTTGATTCTGCTCCATAGCTTTGATCAAGGACCAAATACTCTTGCTTAAAAGCTCTAGAGTGAAACACTTACAACTCAAAATAGTAACACCAATTCACACACGAATGGTTTACAAAACACACGAAGACACAATTGACACTCAGTCTTTAGCACTTTTTCTTCGTCATTCTACAAAAAGGGTTGAGGCTGCTTTTGTAGAAATCTGACTTGGGCTTGGATCTCCTTCCAGAATAATCTGATTTGATTTGTTATTAATCATAAATTAAAACATAATCTTTTCAAATCAGCCCTAATGTTAGCTCCATAATCTGCTCCATATCTGATTGAAAATATAAATATTTTCTCCAAGAAATTCGCATCCAATCTCTCTAACAGATCTCCTCAGAACTCACTAACACGCGCAGCCCTAGAACATCACAATCTGATGTTCTGATGTTCTGGTATAGTGATGTCAAGATATCACCTATAACATCAGCATATAAAACTTCAACCCTGCAACAGCTAATGTTAGGAAACCAATGTTATGACATCAGACATATGACATCAATATTGTTCAACTTTGTTTTACCAAAATTCCAGCCAACACAAGAACTAACAACTCCTCTTTAGAGATGACAAATTCTCTCTAAGCCAAACCCCTTTAGCTTCACATCTTGGGCTTTGAACAAGATACAAACCATCTTTAGCTTCACGTCTTGGGCTTTGAACAAGACATCAAAACACCTCTTTCCTCCCATAGAATAGGAGGAACTACGATCGCTCTGATTTCCCTGTTTCGTTAAACGGGAATACGTAGGCATAACTAATCAAAAACCCAAAATCCAGAATATCCACCAAATCAACCCAAAAGCATCAAATTTAAGCACATTACCAAAACCTCACAAATGATCCAGATACTGTGTTCTTAAAAAATTAATCGAAGATTGGGCCCCACATCCACAAGGCATTTGTAAACCAACAGTTTTGACTGTTTAAACTCAGTACGCAAGCAGGGTTAATTGGAGACATCTATTTCCCTTCCTTAATCAGCTTAACAGGATAAAAAATGAATTGAACTGTAGTGCCCAAGCAATAGTGATTCAAGACCACAAAATTCGCGCTACAGAAAAAATGGCGCCCACCGTGGGGCCATGTTCTTTTTCTTACAATCTTCGATAGAAACCTTAAGTTCTCGAAATGTCACAGAAATGGCGACTCTGCTGGGGAGTCATTGTCTGTATAGGATCATAAGACTAGAGGTCTAGGATGATTAAGACAAATATATGTACTGCTTTTCCTAATTGATATGTGTGTTTATTTTTCTGCTAATGGGAATGCGTGTGATGCCGCATGTGGAAAGATTGAGTATACACCTAAGATAGGTGATGACAATACGGGTAATCTTACTGGGAGTGAATTCCAGCTAAGAGTCCATGGTCGACCATCAAACTCAGTGGAGACTCCCTTTGCAGATACATTACCTATACGACTTCGGTTGTTGAAAGTAGTGTGGTCGACTGGGTTATCTGAGAAGCTGAGGTTTTTAGTAGACTGAAACCATTTTGTAGTGCGGAAGCTATCGAAAATAGTTGTCACGCGATACTACCCTTATTTGAGATCACTCTAAGATACATCAGCTCGCTGGCGATCCGCTTGCTGTTGTTATCCTAAGAGGGGTCAATGATTTTGCGGATAGGTACAAAAAATCACCAGTATAAACCTTTGGGGGGAGGGGGGGTAGAGCCTTGACTTCATGACACCGACCCTTTGACCCCATGCTTTTTCTATGTTTTTGTGTGCTGCATTCATGCATTCATCTAAAAAACATTCCGAAAAGAAAATCTTCTCTTATAGTCTCTCTTTTTCAAATTAAACTAAGACAATAATTGTAAATGTCAGATAAAGAGATTGCGCTAATGGATTTTGGTAGAAGAAAAACTCACAAGTACACCTTCAAGGTTCCAAAACTAGAGGATTTGAGAGGTCTGGCGAGAATGATCACCAACCACGAGGCTTTTAGAGCCAAGTATGGAGGACTGCTATCTCTGTTAAGGGTTCATGTAATTGAAGGAATTATGTCTACACTAATCCAGTTCTACGATACGATCTATCACTGTTTCACATTTCCGGATTATCAGCTAGAACCAACACTGGAGGAGTACTCTCACCTGACTGATCTGCATATCACTGATCAAGCTCTCTTTTCTGGACTGGTAGAAATTCCAAAAGATTAAACTATTGCAAGAGCAATTTATTTGGACGAGTCAGAAGTCAGGACTCACATGACCACTAAGGGTGGCATCCAAGGTTTGCCATCCCATTTCATGACAAAGAAAGCTCTATACTTTTCCAGTATAGGGAACGTGGTCGCTTTCGAGAGCATCTTTGTTTTTCTCACCTACGGGTTATTTTTGTTTCCCAACATCAATAACTTTGTAGATATCAATGCCATTAAGATATGCCTGATTGGAAATCCCGTACCAACCTTGCTCACAGATGCATATCATTCGGTACACTTAAGGAATTTATACAGCGGAGGAATGATCACGTGTTGTGTACCCATGTTATACAAATGGTTCACTTCCCATTTGCTCAAGTCTGCTGCATTTTGGGATCAAAATAATACTTTACGTTGGTCGCAGAGAATCATGTCTCTTACCAACTATGACATTGATTGGTACAATCGAATCTATGACGGGATCAGAATCATTGACCGTTGTAGAAATTTCCCAAATGTACCCCTTATAGGAACTAAGGGGGGAATCAACTATCATCCGGTGTTAGTCCGTCGTCAATTTGGATATTCGATGAGGCATGTCCCGCGTAATGCTCATCTGGAAGGTCTTTTCTTCAAGGAATGAGAAAATGACAGGGAACTAAAGACTGAAATAGTGCATGCCTGGAAACACGTTCACAGGAAAGGAAGAGAGTCTCTAGAAAAACCAGACTGTGTCTCGGTGGAGCCTTATCTCCACTGGGTACAAACTAGAGCTCTCAAGCTGAGGATGCCTTACCCTCGTCAGGAAGTTCTTCCGTTAAGGGACTCTGTCCTTTATTTTATGCCTGATACGGAAAAACTTCAGGTTACTCTTAACAAAGTTCAGCAGGAGAGGAGGTCTTGGAGGAACAAGTACCATATTCTCAATGTGGATGGTAAGAAAACACAGCAACTGTTAAAAGAAAAAGATGCTCTGATTGAGATTTTAGAGCAACATGCTGTAGAAAATCAGGATGACTAAAGGAATTTGCTCGCTCCTTTCACTTGGCAAAGGAATGACAACCCGACAACGGCCCAAGAGCCCCGGTCAAAGAAAAGGAAAGTACCAGAACCAGCACCTAAGCTCTCCTCTAGGAGGACTCAGGATCCATTAGCTTAGATTCCCTTTTTACAGCACTTTGTAAATTACTGTATTTCCGTTTCCGCAATCTTTGAATTCAATAAAACGGGGTTTCCCCACTGTGTGATATTTGCAATCCAATTGTTGAAGTTTATTTTGATTAAAAACAAAAAAATTAACAAAAATAATTAATATAATCATTGCATATATGTCATACCCCAAATTTTGGCCACTAAGAGTTCCCATCATTGTGCAAATCATCATCACAATATGGAGGAACCATCATACCTCATCAGTCTCCCCAAAGATGGGTGAGCATTCATTATTATCAAAAATTAAGGTTTCAAGCCCTCTTAGAGTTCTTAGACAAAAGATCAATCAAGGAATGACATGATCTTCAACTTGTCTAAACCTCTCAAACATCCACAATGGATCAAGAGGACTCCCACAGTAAGAATCAAGCACAATGTTGCAGCATTCCAGGTAGATTAAGCCTCAAGATCACCAGTGTCACCAAATTAGGGTTTTTGTCGACCAGGGCCTCCAGATGCAAAATTTTTCCTCTGAGCATGAGCCAATGCTTCAAAGCATAACCTATGATTCCCCAAGGAACGTCATGAACCCAATCATCAAGTCAATTTAGCCTCAGGGGATGCATTCATCAAAAATCAGGAATTAGGGTTTCTTGACCTAATTCACCCCTAAGTTGACTTTTGGGACAAAAATGAGCCAAGACCTCAAGGCATCATTTTAGGGACCCTAACACAACACATTGATCCATTTGCAACAATGGATTAATCCAAGAAGCTTGAGCAACAAGTTTCTATTTCATCTGAACCACAGTTAGGGTTTCGCGGGAAAAGTCAACTATAGCTTTGACATTTGACCAGGACATGCTCCCAAACTCTAGGACATTATTCAATACACCCTATAACACCTATGAAATTAATCCATCAAGGTTGATTTAGGTCAAGGACTTGATTTCATAGAGGATCGCACAGTTTGGAATTCATCTGACAAAAAGTCAACTGTGCACAAAAGTTAACTTTGACTTTTTGAGATTTTTCACAAATATGGTTCTTTGACCCTAAAATGATGTTAATGTGTGATTTGAATCAACATTCATCAAGAAAAAACAAGAAAAGTGGGATAACTTGTAAAAAGGGTAACCATAAAAACTTAGAAATTTTCTAAGTTATGGAACAAAGTGGCTAGGGTACCAACTTTGGAGGATCATAACTCCTAAACCACAAGGCCATTTTTCCCCATTCAAAGCTGGATTTGTAGCCCTCATGACCCTCTACAAAAGCTTCAACTACACCTCATTCCAATGCATCATGGCTGAAAACATGAAATGCCAATTTTTCCAACACTTAGTGAAACTTTCACTAAGTCAGAATCTGCCTTCACTTTTTCTCAAATGTAGGGGGATTTTTCACTTGGATCCAAAAAGTATCAAAACCAACTATGATCAAAAAGTTATTATATCATATGAGGGCTTTCCAAAATGGCCAAGAACTCCATCAAATTCCACTTGATCCATGAGATATGACAATGCCAATATGCCTTGCTGCAAACTGTCATGGCAAGGCAGATTTTGGAGTTTTGCTCGATTTGCCCAAATTTTGCAAAGGGCAAGCAACTCTATCCATCTGAACGCCTCAAGGGGGGACCAAGGAGGAACCAACTCTGATCCCAAGCCTCCCAAGTCTTTGGAACCAAAAATAGCATGTCAAACCTAGGAATCCCTAAAAGAGAGACAAGACTCCAATTTTGGATTGGAGCATTCAATGGATGCACCAAGGTGGCATGGACTGAGCCATTCCCAACTGAATTCAGTCAAGACTTATCCAAGACCAAGGGAACCAGCAGCCTGTGCCCTAACCTCTATTCAATGGCTAGAGTAGACTTGGATTCTCATTGCTCAACATTGGCCAAACCTCTGCTGCAGTTGCCATTCACTATTGTAGCCAAAACAAACTTGCTCTACTATAAATAGAGCTCAATTGTGTTCAGTTTAAGTACACCAAAGCACTACAACACTTGCTTTCCTCAAAATCTTTTTCTCTAGGCAAAAATACCTTCTTTAGCAAGGTAACTCTGAGTTTTTGAGTTAGAGAGCAATTCCACCACAGCTCATGATCCAAACACATCCAATATGTCATATCTAAGCTGTCCAAACTCTCACAAGTGACCTGTAACACCAAAATCACAAAGTCACCTCTCAAAACCTCAAAATAGGCCTTTTGTGCATTTTTCAAGCCATGTCTTGATTCAGTCACTTTCCAAACCAGATAAAACCTCAAACACACTCCAAATATCATCCTTGAACTGTCCCAAATGGTTCCCCCCGTCTGGAACACCATTTGAGAGAGTTGCTATTTTGGCCAATTTTGCCCCTTTTGCAAGAAAGAGCTCAAACTTGTTCCTGAGGTTTCCAGCTGATTCCATCCATCCTAAAAGCTTCTAAGGGATCATTCGAGGTTGTTCAATGCATCAAATCATTTCTGGAACAAAGCCCTTGGTAGATTGCACAAAAGCTCCAAAAAGAGGTAAGCATCACAACTTGGATTCTTTGAATCATGCTTTCTTTTGATGTCCACTGATCATGCATCTCTTATACATGTTATATGTGTTGTGTTTGCACCAATTTATCATGTAATTCATGCTTGAACCAAGAGATGGCACAGAAAATGCAAATCATGGCCTATTTCAAAACCACTATCGGGTTTTTCAATAGGAGCATGATCTGAAAAAAAACACCACCACCATTGGATTCCTTGTGAAATTCTAGGCAGGATAGACCTAAATTTTGTCCCAATCCATGGAGAAATGAGAAAGTTATGGCCTTCACGTTTTCAACCAAAATCTTGCCTTGCCTTGCCTTGGGCCTGGCCAAAAGCAAGGCAAGCCTTGTATATTTGTGGTTGTGTTTCAATCAACGGATGTATCACCACCCCAGTGGTAAGGCGCGCGCCCTATACACAAGAGGTCTGGGGTTCAAATCCCCCACGCCCCAGATCCTCTTTTTGCTATTTTTTCCACTTTTTTATTATTTTTCTTATTATTTTTAATGATTTGAAAAATTAATAACTCCCTCAATTTTAATTATTTTTGATTGGTTCTTTTTGTAAAAAATCACAAAAATGTTGAAATATTTTATTCCACAAAAAAATTAAGTTTATATTATTTATTTAATATAATTAGTATTTTTGTGAATAATTTCCTTTTTAATTGTTTTTTAAACATTTAAAAGTGAATATCTACTTTGAAAATCAAAACCAAATGAGTTTTAATTCATCTTGTGATTAAAACCTCATTTTTCAAACTTTAAACAAAAATCACAAGTGGTTTCTTCAAACTTATTTGGTATTTTTATCATTTTTATTTGATTTTCTTTAAATATTTACTTTTAAAAGAAACAAATTTAGGGTTTCCTTGATTTTCACTCAAACAAACACTCATGGGCCTCTAGTAGAGTGTAAGACCCAACCCTTTTTGAAAAACAAAATTATTTGGGCCTCAGTGTATTGTATAAGTTCCGATACCATCAAAAAGTTCGGCACGATCGTCGCCTTTTTTAACAGAAACCTTTGGCCTCTCCTTGAGCTGTAAGCCCCATCCCTGGTACAAAAACACTTTGGGCCTCTAATAGAGTGTAAGACCCAACCTCTTTTGTAGATACACCACCTTTTAGGCCTCAGTCGTTGTATAAGACCCACCGTATTTTCAAAAAAAAAATAAACGGCGCGATCATCGCTTTTTTAACAAAAATAAAACCTTTTTGGGCCTCTCCTTGAGCTGTAAGCCCCATCACTTGTAAAAAAATAAATCTTTGGGCCTCTAATAGAGTGTAAGACCTAATCCCCTTTTAACCTAAACCTTTTGGGCCTCAGACATTGTATAAGTCCCTCTGCGTTAAAAGAGAAATCTCGAAGCGATCGCCAATTCAAAAACAAATCATCTGGGCCTCTCTTTGAACTGTAAGCCCTACCACTGGTATAAAAATAAACCTTTGGGCCTCTTGAGAGAGTGTAAGACCCATCCCTTTGTACAGAGAACCTTTTTGGGCCTCAGTCACTTGTATAAGTCCCTGTACAATTTCAAAACAACGGTGCAATCATCGTTAAACTTTGGGCCTCTCCTTGAGCTGTAAGCCCCAACAATCTTTTCAAAGCAATTTCTCCTTTGATTTTGAATATAATATTATTATCAAAGCTTTCTTTGTTGAACAACTAACCAAACAGCATGGAAGCTCTACAACCGAGTAAGTGTTTACCTGCTTTCATATATATATATATATATATATATATATATATATATATATAACTGTATTTGGGGCTGCTCGTGTAACGCCCCAGTTTTAGTTGTTTTTATTTAATTGAGTCGTTTTGATTATTTTATTATTATATTGTTTTATTTCTGACTTTTATTTGAAAATATGTTATTTCTCATCGTGATTATATTTTATCGCGCTTTGGGAGCGTTTGCAAGATATTTGAGTGTAGGGGTATTTTGGTCTTTTCATTTATTTTCTTAAGTTAGAAATATGAATAGAAATAGAAAGAGAGAAAAATAGTAAGGAATGAAAAAGAAGAGAAGAAAAAGAGAAAGAAGGAAAGAGAAGAGAAAGAAGAAAAGAGAGAAAAACTTGTGGATTAAGGAATCGATCAACTGACTTTTCTAAACACGATTAAATCGGGTAAGGGTGCGAAACTCGATTATCTTATGCTTGTGTATGATTATGTATGTGTGTGTGAATGTTTGTGGTGTTCTATATCGTTTCGATTTTAGGTCGGAGGAGAGAAATCGATGTTTTTGCGGTTGGAAATCGGTGTAAACGTTGTAGAATACTTGCTACCATGATTGGATTATGTTCTGATTGCTATGTGTTGGTTTGGAAATGTTTTGGTGGGGAAAATATGGTTTTGGG
The DNA here is from genome assembly GCA_022829125.1 of Lathyrus tuberosus. Lineage (NCBI taxonomy): Eukaryota > Viridiplantae > Streptophyta > Magnoliopsida > Fabales > Fabaceae > Lathyrus > Lathyrus tuberosus. The sequence goes on from JALAZF010000159.1 coordinate 5,302,669, forward strand.
TTGTGTAACAGTGTTGCTGGGTTTTTTTGAATTCGCAGGTTCGCACTGCGAATCCCCTAGCAAAGGGGAAAGCGAGCATTCGCTAGCTATTCGCACTGCGAAGGTGAGGGCGAGCATTCGCCAGAGACTCGCACTACGAACTTTGTGTTGTTTTGTGGTGTTTTCTTTCTGCCATGGTTCGCTGAGAGACTCGCACTGAGAAGGGGGGAGCGAAGATTCGCTGGGCGTTCGCATTGCGAATGTTGGGAGTTTTTTAGGCTATTTTCCTTTCTGACTTGGTTCGCTGGGACATTCGCACTGCGAATGAAGAAGCGAAGGACTCGCTAGGAGCTTCGCAATGCGAACATGACAGCTTTTTCCCAATTTTTTTTCTTTATAAATTTTGATCCATGAGTCGGTTTGAGGCGTGGTTTGGTGCGTTGGAAAGCTTTTGACATGTTCTTTCTTATTAAACTGGTTTTGAGATTGTTGGCTGATTAAATTATGTCGGGAATTTGGAAAAGTGTCTTTTTGTCAACTTGTACCATCTTAATTGTGTGTAGTTGATGTGTTATCATGCAATATGCCTTTGATAGATATGGTATGACTTGTGTGCTGTTGTATGATGCAAATGCATGTGTTTAGATGGTGTGATGATGGTTTATGGCCGTATGGCAAAGAAATGCATTGTTTTGGGCTTGAATTGCAAAGCATGATTATTGTTGATTGAGATGGTTGCATATATGTGTGCATTTGAATGTCATGAGTCATTGTATGCCAAGCATCATGATATGCATTCTTGTGATGTCGTGTGCCCTAGTGGGTGTGAGCGACGAATCGATTCCAGAGGGAATCCGCTATAACATCGTGTGCCTTATACAAAGAGGACCCAAAGCGATGATTATAGACGATCGTGTGCCTTATACAAACAGGACCTAAAGCGATCGGATCGTGTGCCTTATACAAAGAGGACCTAAAGCGATCCATAAACGTCGTGTGCCTTAAAAAATATAAGAGGACCTAAAGCGACGGGGAACATCGTATGCCCGGCGGGGAGTTACACTAAGTAACGAGCGATGGTTCCAATAGTTCCTGAGTGAACTGGTGATGAGATTGATGGATGGATGGTACCGCATGGCATTTGCATAGAGTCGTTGTGTCGGTCTCTGTGCATATGCATAAATCATGAATGGATTGATTGGGTGTGGAATTGTGAATGAGATTGATGACTTGATATATTCCTCTATATGCGTGTTAATTGCTTTGAGCATGAGTTGTATTCCTTGGTGATGGTTATATGTGTTATGCATTGTGTTGTTTGGTCTTTGAATTATGTCGTAAGTTGTGGTGAGAATATTTTACATGTGTATTGGTGTATTATTATATAATTGTATGCAATTATATTATGATTGTGTTTCTCACCCTTCTGCTATTTTTAATGCTCTATGCGGCATTGCAGATTAGATGTTGGAGGTCTTTTTGTGAAGCTTAGGTCTTCATTCTTTTGTCGGTCGGCTCTGATATGTAGCACCGGGTAGTCGGGGAGATCGAGTGTGATTATTTTGTATTATGTATATGTATCTTTTGGATTGTACATGTATGATATTGGATATGACAGACAAACTTTTATGGTATATATATATGAGATTCAGTTATGGATTTTCCACTTTTATTCTGTATCTGAATTGTGGGTGTTAGGAACTCAGTTCCTTGTTATGTGCTACCTGAATTGTTACATATCTTTATGAGCAGGTTATTGTATTTTGTTGAAATTGATGTGATGTTCTCCAGTCTATGCCGTGAATCTTTAATTATACTCTGATTATATGTTATCGCTTTATATTATTTGGGGGTATAGATTGGGGGTGTTACAGCTCGCTGTAAGTCTTCTTTCACAAAATTTTATATACCTGTCAAATATCCACTGTGTAATACTAGTATAGTTATTTTGAGTTTTCCCCGGCAACTACGTCTAGCACTAGGTAAAGCCCTGTTGGTCACTCTTAAATACAAACAAAACTAGATCCCCATAGGATTACCAGACACAGTCTTTCCTCCTCTTGGGGTTAAACAATATGGAGACATGAAAGGCAGATTCTCTGTGAACCCTTTCTCAGACTGTCACCCTTAGAAATTGTCAAAGAAACTCTAACTCCCCAGAGATGATATTTTCTCCGTGAATGGCATCTCTTTAGTTTCTTCCAAATTCTCGAACTTTCCTGGCTTGATCTATTCTCAGTGAATGGCATGTCTTGAACTTCTCGGGGTTTGGGGACCCCCAGGCTTCTTAAAAGCATCCCCGCCTCCTCTTGGGCGTTGTACAAGGACCCTTCGGCTTCTTAAAAGCTCTTATGCCTCCTCTTGGGCTTAGTACAAGGACCCAGAGACCTCTACAGGTATAAGAACAAAACCTAGTCATTAATTTGCTAGAGCTGTCTTTCTGAGTCAAGTATTAGACCAGTTAATGGGTTGACCTTCATCCCTTAATATACCAGCCTTCTCTTGGGCATCATACAAAGATCATTCACTATCAGAGAATCGATTTCTCAAAACACCCGTAGACTTGGACAGTCTCAATACCCTTTGGATTTCCCATTTCCTTAAAGAACAAGATATATCCCTGATCCTCTGATCAATCCCAAGGTACAACATTACCCATATAAGAATTGATTTTCTCTTTTATCCAACATACTGGACCTGTCACTAAACTGAAACAATTGCCAACGGATAGCCTCCTCTTAGGCTTTGTATAATGATCCTTTCCTCAGGAAAGTTAGCCTCCTCTTGGGCTTTGTACAATGATTTTCCCCAAGGGAGCTAACCTTTTCAGACTCTCTTGTTGGGTCACTTCCCTTTTAAGCCTCCGTCTTGGGCTTCGTACAAGACACATATTAAAACACTCTCTTGTTGAGTATAAAAGACTCTCTTGCTGAGTCAATCTCCCAATAGCCTCCATCTCGGGCTTCATACAAGATACTAAATCACTCTCTTGTTGAGTATAAAAGACTCTCTTGTTTAGCATCAAAATTGTGCCTTGTTCATAGCATACAAACATCAACAACTCCCCTTTAAAGATGACAAATTCTCTCTAAAGTCAAAATCCTTTAGCTTCATATCTTGGGCTTCGAACAAGATACAAATAGACCCTTCAGCTTCACATCTTGGGCTTTGAACAAGATACAAACCACCTTTAGCTCCACGTCTTGGGCTTTGAACAAGACACCAAAAACAACCTTTTTCCTCCCATAGAATAGGAGGAACTACGATCGCTCTGATTTCCCTGTTTTGTCAAACGGGAATACGTAGGCATAAGATTGGAAAAATCTTAGCGAGCACACTAATCAAACACCCAAAATCCCATACCTTCACACATCAATCAAAAAGCATCAGTCCTAACATCCTACCAATAGCATAATCCCGTCATACTGTGTTCTTAGCAAAATAAGCAGAGAGAGGCCCACAATCTAAACCGCATCTGTAAACCAACAGTTTTTTACTGTTTAACCTCAGTATACAAGTAGGGTTAATTGGAGACATCTATTTCCCTTCCTTCATCAGCTTCAATAGGATAAAAAATGAATCGACCTGTAGTGCCCCAGAGCGACAGTGCTTAAGAACCACGTCCAAAATCGCTCGCTACAATATCATTCATCATTCTCGCATAAGCACATTCTTCTTCCCTACGAATATTACGTTTGTGTCTCAATTCTAGAGTCAAATTGTCTCATTCGTACAATACTCGGGACAATCGCCAGAAAAAGATGGATGATCTCGAGGAAGAGAACAGAGAGTTAAGAGAAGAGATCGACACTCTAAAAGAGGATCTGAGAAAGCTTCATAACGACATGCAAGCTCTATCAGAAGCTCAAATGCAACAACAAAGGACTGTGATCTTAGAGATCGCATCAATGCCTATAGTGGAGAAGTCTGATCCTAGGTACAAAATGCCGAAAGATCTTCCCTGGGGCATGCCACTCAACTATATCCCTGAAGGATATATCCCGCCGATCATGGAAGATCCGGAAAATGCAGCAGGAACTGCTGGGCCTGAAGGTTACAAACTTCGGGAAAGCGAAGATGCCAGGGGCATCACAACAACTCTTGAAGGTTACAAACTTCGGGAGATACTGAGAGTCTCGGCCATAATGACTATACCACCACCCATGGTACACACTATCCCTGAAGGACAGATTCCACATATACCTTCTGGTGGAAGCGAAAATATGTTCAAAAGAATGAATGAGTTCCAGGAACAGTTCCTGGAAATACAGAAAGAACTGCAAGCCATTCGTGGTCAGGATTTATTTGGAAAGGACATCGCGGACCTTTGTTTGGTCCCTAATGTGAAAGTTCCACACAAGTTCCAAGTGCCCGATTTTGAAAAGTACAAGGGTAACTCTTGCCCTCAAAGCCACTTGGTTATGTACGATCGGCGAATGTCAGCTCAGACAAAGAACTAGGAGCTACTAATTCATTACTTTCAAGATAGTTTAACCGGTGCCACATTAAAATGGTACATGGGTTTAAATTGTGCTACGATCGGCACGTTCAGAGATCTTGGCACTGCTTTCGTTCAACAATATAAATACAATTAGGACATGGCACCAGACAGAGATCAACTCAGATCAATGTCACAAAAGGACAAGGAAACTTTTAAGGAGTACGCTCAGAGATGGCATGAAATTGCCACTCAGATTTCTCCACCTCTAGAGGAAAAAGAGATGACAAAGATCTTCTTAAAAACCTTGAGCTCATTTTACTATGATAGGATGGTTGCCAGTGCACCTAGCGACTTCACCGAAATGGTCGGTATGGGGGTACGTCTCGAGGAAGCGGTCCGAGAAGGACGTTTAGTTAAAGACGATGGACCATCAAGTAGTACAAAATGATACAGTAGTGCTCTCCCTAAGAAAAAAGAGCAGGATATTGGGAATATATCTCTCGGAAAGCAAAGGCGACGATACCAACCAGTAGCAGCTGTAACTCCTGCTATTAACCCAGTGCCTGTTCCTACGTATCAACCTCAGGTTGCACAAAGCCAACCTAATCAACAACCAAATCAGCAAAGGACACAACAGCCTCTTCAGCAGGCTCTCCCCCGTATAACAACAACCGTACAACGCGGCCACCAGGGCTTGATCCTATACCCATGTTGTACGCAGAACTATTTCCATTATTACTGGCCAAGGGACACGTCCAAACTAAGTCTCCACTTACAGTACCGGAAAATCAGCTCTACAGGAACAATTGGATCTCGTATGGATCCAAGAGCACCGAATTTTTGGGGTCAACATGACCTACACAAATTCCAACATCATTGAGAACCACGACATCCGTGCGATGAATGTCAACTTGGTGGCAATGCTCTCAAGGAAAAGCCAGTATCATAATCTGCCGCGGCACGATTACAATTCCTGTCTGACTTGTTCGGTAAACAAACAAGGATGCTCTTTTGTACAAGAGGCCCTCCAGCGTCAGGTTGATCTTGGATGGATCTAGGACTACCATGATAAAAATCTTTATCAGATCAACATGATTCAAATCTTTGATATTTGCTTGATGAATACCAGCTTGGTGGAATTACACACTAAGCAAGTCCAGCTCGGTTTTCTAACTTCGCACAATTATCAGAACTGTAAAGGATGTTGTGGGAGTGACTAGGGATGTGCTCTCGTTCAAAGAACTTTACAACACTTGTTAAACCACTGGTGGCTTCCGATCTATATGGACAAAGACACGCAACAAGTCAGTATGATCGACGGGAACCCTACTAGGCATCAAAGTCAGGATGCTCGATCAATGGAAATAGACCCGGTGAGGTTACACTGTATTCAAAGTGGAGGTGTCCATGTACCACCACACAACTATGAACGTTGTAGAGTTTGCTCAGAAAATAACCAAGGATGTTACCTCGTACAAGCAGCCCTTCAAGGTCAGTTGGACCGCAAAGAGATTCACCCATACCCAGTGTCGGGGTCCATTAACTGGACGCCAGACTACTTCGCTGATCAAATCAAAGATGTGGTTGTAATCTATGACCCTGAGAGGAACAAGGATGTTTGTACCATCATTCCTCTACTGGACGAATTAAAGGCTCTTAGCCAAGAACTTATTGAAGTTACTTACGACAGTTAGATAAATCAGAAGGCTCCTGTAGTCGTCTATCTACCGGGACCAGTGTCGTACAAATCTGATAAGGCGATCCCTTACAAATACGGTGCAACAATAATTGAGAATGGAAAGGAAATTCCATTACCCTCCGTCGTGAATATTGCAGACATCAGTCGAGTAACACGGAGCGGTCGAATCTTTAACCGAGGAGTTGGAGAACCTAACAAAGAAAAGGAACCTATGACGGAAGTTCCCAATCCACCAGTCGGTCAATCCAGTGATCTCGGCCTATCAAACAACAACGATGAGATGTTGAAGCTCATCTAAAGAAGTGAATACAACATTGGTGATCAGCTGTTACAAACTCCTTCAAGGATCTCTGTGCTGTCACTTTTACTCAGTTCCGAAGCCCACAGGGAGGCTCTATAGAAAGTCTTAGAGCAGGCCTTTGTGGAACAGGGTGTGTCAATACGACAGTTTGATAGTATCATCTCTAACATCACTTCCTGCAACAACTTAGGATTCAGTGATGAGGATTTGCCAGAAGAGGGTAAAAGTCACAACATGGCGCTCAATATCACAGTCAACTGCCAGGACGATGCTTTAGCCAGTGTGCTGGTAGATACCGGATCGGCCATCAACGTTATCCCAAAGTCCACTTTAATCCGACTATCATTCAAAGGATCCCCGATGAGGGGCAGTGAGGTCATCGTCAAAGCCTTTGATGGATCTCAGAAAGCAGTTATCGGCGAAGTCGACCTTCCCATAACTATCGGTCCTCACACTTTCCTAATCACTTTCCAGGTCATGGACGTCCGGGCAGTGTACAACTGTTTATTAGGAAAGCCTTGGATACACCAGGCTGAGGCAGTCACTTCGACACTGCACCAGAAACTGAAGTTCGTCAAGAACAATCAACTCGTCATGTTCTGCGGAGAACAAGCCTTGATCGTGAGTAACCTTTCATTATCCACTTGTATAGAACCTGAGGAGGTTGTTGGAACACATTTCCAAGCACTTTCGGTGAGCAATGAGAATCAATCAGAGAAAGGAACCTTTATTTCCTCATATAGAGATGCTCTCGAAGTGATCAAAAGTAACAACGCAAAAGGGTGGGGACAGCTTGTCATTCCTACTGATAACAAAGCAAAGAAGGGTCTTGGTTTTTCTTCAGCCTGTACCCAGACTGCTACTAACGATGAAAGTTTTCATCCCATTCAGGAATTCTTTCGTAGTGAAGGTTTCCTTCACCCAGTGTCTCAAGAAGTACATACCATCAATGAGTGAGATCCCCTTGATACAGATGAGGAGTGGAAGTCCTATCTTAATGAGGACGGCTATATCTCTCAAGAATAGGTGCATATGCCATTTTTCTATCCCGCAGAGTCCGAGATTTATACCCAGGTCAGATGTCAGAATGATACACGGAGATTGTGATTCGGAAGGATGTCGTGCTCCACCAAACTCATTAGAGGAAGACACTCTGATGAAAGACAACTTTGACCACGACTATTATGGCTTGATGGATGGTATGCCTATCTGGCAACCGTACCCAGGAAACTCAAGGCAAGAAAATCAGTCCAACAGTGAAAATCAGCTGAGCATCATTGAACAGAATACATGCGTCCCCACCATGTCATGGGAACAACACTCAGGTCATTCAGAAAATATCCAGTACGATGATGAATTGACTAGAATTCATCAACTATGTTTTTCCTAAGGTCAACGTCATCGAAAGCGATGGCTCCTCCAGTTCCACAGAAGTGTTGGACGCCCTATGACAACCAAGTGGAAAATTCGACTTCTTGGTCAAATACACCGCTCCTGAAAGCTCTCGTATCAGGCTCGAAGACATCCACCCAACTGGATGGGGAGATTTACCTGAGGGTACAAATACTATGCAAAATACAACTGAGGAATCCTCCTACGACAACCCTGCTCGGGAGACAGATTCCAATGATCCTGCTCTGCCAGAAATCAGCGTCATTTCTGAAGACAAATCAAGGAAGGTACCAGACTTTGTGATTCACCCAAGAGTTCACTGCCAATGGGTTACTGTCGATGTTCCGAAGATTGTTCATAAGTCAAAGTAATTATCGTCTTTATCTTAACCTTTCACCTTGCCCAAGTGAAATGGATGTTTTAATAGGGCTCACTTTCTGTAAATATCCCTCTTCGCTTTGCCCAAAGCGACAGAGTTTTGTTTTATAGGGCTGTAGTTTCAAGAATCGTCCAGATCATAAATAAAATAACGTCGTTCTGTAATTTCCGCATTAATTGTTGTTTTCTCTTTTCGTTTTTCCAGAAAATGGTAATCCTAAAAACCAATTCAATAATATAAACAAGCAGTTTTCAAAAGAAAATACATTGCACACACTCTTGCATTTTCTCTATCTCTTCTAAAAAACAATCATCACGTCATGCAGATTGCTTGTTTTAAACCCCGTTGAAACATACGATCCGATGCCTTCTCCCAACTTTGAATTTTCGGTATTTGGGGCTGAAGAAGAAGTTGAAGACGAAATTCCAGAAGAGATCTCCCGATTACTCAAATAGGAGGAAAGGTCCATTGAACCTCACAAAGAGCCGTTGGAAACAGTAAACTTGGGTTCGGAGGAGGAAAGAAAAGAAGTCAGGATTGGGGCACTGCTCAGTCCAACTGCCAAAGAGGGTTTAACAAAGCTTCTCAAAGAGTTTCCCGTTGTATTCGCTTGGTCCTATCAGGACATGCCAGGGTTGGATACCAGCACCGTAGAACATCATTTACCGTTAAGATCAGAATGTCTGCCAGTAAAACAGAGGTTGAGAAGAACTCACCCGAACATGGCCATCCAAATCAAGAAGGAGGTACAGAAACAGATTGACGCGGGTTTCCTCGCCACGTCAGAATATCCTCAATGGTTAGCCAACATCGTACCAGTTCCAAAAAAGGACGGAAAGGTCAGAATGTGTATCGACTACAGAGATCTAATTAAGGCTAGTCCAAAGGACGACTTTCCTTTGCCACACATTGACATGCTGGTAGACAGTATAACAAAATTCAAAGTTTTCTCCATCATGGATGGATTCTCGGGCTATAATCAGATCAAAGTGGTGCCAAAAGACATGGAGAAAACTTCATTTATTACCCCATGGGGTACCTTTTGTTACAAGGTAATACTGTCCGGTTTGAAGAACGCCGGGGCAACCTATCAAAGGGCCATGACTACTCTGTTTCATGACATGATACACAAGAAAATTGAGGTATATGTCGATGATATGATTGCCAAATCTAAAACAGAGGAGGAGCGTGTGACCCACCTGTCCAAACTATTCGAGCTGTTGAGAAAGTACAAACTCCGCTTGAATCCCAATAAGTGCACATTTGGTGTTCGCTCAGGGAAACTGCTAGGATTCATCGTCAGCCAGAAAGGAATTGAGGTTGATCCTGACAAGGTCAAGGCCATTCAAGAAATGCCTTCTCCAAAGACTGAAAAACAAGTCAGGGGATTCCTGGGACATTTGAATTACATTTCCAGATTTATATTCCTCATGACCGCGACGTGTGCGCCAATTTTCAAATTACTTAAAAAGAACCAGGACTGCATTTGGTCAGAAGATTGCCAAACCGCCTTCGACAATAACAAGGAATACCTGTTGAACCCACCGATTCTATCACCTCCAGTGGAAGGAAGACCACTGATCATTTACCTAACAGTCTTGGAAGACTTCATGGGTTGTGTACTTGGCCAACAAGATGAAACAAAAAGGAAAGAGTCTGCCATTTACTATTTGAGCAAGAAGTTCACGGACTGTGAAACTTAGGACACTATGCTTGAGAAAACTTGCTATGCTCTGGCTTGGGTCGCCAAACGTCTTCGCCAGTACATGATTCGTCACACTACTTGGTTGGTCTCCAAAATGGATCCAATCAAGTATGTATTTGAAAAGCCTGCTCTTACGGGAAGGATTGCCCGTTGGCAGATGTTGTTATCAGAATATGACATCGAGTACCACGCTCAAAAAGCCGTCAAAGGGAGTATTTTAGCCGAATATTTGGCTCATCAACCGATTGACGATCAAGAATCAATCGGGTTTGACTTCCCAGACGAAGATTTCATGTATCTAAAAATTAAAGATTGCGATGAACCGCTACCCAGTGAAGGGCAGAACCAGGTTCCCAATGGGGACTTATCTTTAACGGAGTTGTCAATCATTATGGAAACGGAATTGGGACAATCATCATAACACCTCAGGGTACCCACATTCCTTTCACAGCCCGACTGACATTCAAGTGTACAAACAACGAGGCCGAATACGAAGCTTGTATCATGGGTCTCGAAGAAGCGATCGACTTAAGGATCAAGAACTCGGACGTATATGGCGACTCAGCCCTGGTTATTAATCAGATCAAAGGAGATTGGAACACATACCAATCTGGGCTGATTCCTTACAAAGATTACGCGAGAAGGTTGTTACCATTCTTCAACATAATAGAGTTTTATCACATCCCTCGTGAGGAGAATCACATGGCTGGTGCATTAGCCACTCTCTCTTCCATGATTAGTGTAGGTCAATGGAATGGCCTACCTAAGATAGACATAATGCGCCTTGAAAGGCCCGCTTACATCTTCACAATTGAAGTAGTCATAGATGACAAACCTTGGTATCATGATATCAAATGCTTCCTTCAGAAACAAGAGTATCCACCTGGGGCATCTAGAAAGGACAGAAAGACCCTCAGAAGACTAGCAGGCAGCTTCTTCCTGAGCGGTGATACACTCTATAAGAGAAACTTCGACATGGTCTTGCTCCGATGCATAGACAGACCAGAAGAAAACATGTTGATGAAAGAAATTCATGAAGGATCTTTTGACACTCATGCCAACGGACACACAATGGCGAGCAAAATTCTAAGAGCAGGATACTACTGGTTGACCATGGAATCCGACTGCTACAAGTACATGAGGAAGTGTCACAAGTGTCAGATATACTCAGACAAAATCCATGTACCGCCAATGCATCTCAAAGTTCTTTCTTCCCCGTGGCCTTTTTCCATATGGGGAATCGACATGATTGGCATGATTGAACCAAAGGCTTCGAACGGACATCGGTTCATCCTAGTAGCCATTGACTACTTCACCAAGTGGGTCGAAGCAGCGTCATACGCCAATGTAACCCGACAAGTGGTGGTCCGATTTGTCAAAAACAATATCATTTGTCGTTATGGTGTTCCAAGCCAGATCGGATAATGGATCTAACTTGAACAATAAGATGATGAAAGAGTTGTGTGCTGAGTTCAAGATCGAACACAATAGCTCATCTCCCTACCTACCTAAAATGAATGGAGCGGTAGAAGCGGTTAACAAGAACATCAAGAGGATTATTCAAAAGATGGTTGTAACTTACAAAGACTGGCACGAGATGCTACCCTTTGCTCTTCACGGTTATCGCACATCAGTCTGCACTTCAACAGGGGCAACCCCTTTCTCTCTAGTATATGGCATGGAAGCAATGCTCCCCATCGAAGTAGAGATCCCATCAATTCGGGTATTGATGGAAGCTAAGCTTACAGAAGCTGAATGGTGTCAAAGTCGACACGATGAATTGAACCTGATCGAAGAAAAATGAATGACGGCTCTATGCCATGGTCAGTTGTATCAGCAAAGAATGAAGAAGGCGTTCGACAAAAAGGTTCGACCTCGCGTCTTCAGGAAAGGAGACCTTGTGCTAAAAAAGATACAATCATTTCTCATTGATTCTCGGGGCAAGTGGACTCCAAATTATGACGGCCCTTATGTGGTCAAGAAAGCCTTCTCAGGCGGCACCTTGAGACTTGCAACCATGGACGGAGAGGAATTTTCCTACCCCACGAATGTTGATGTAGTCAAGAAATACTTCGCCTAAACTAAAAAAAAAGGTCTCGGTCGATTGAAAACCCGAAAGGGCGGTCCAGGCAAAAATTAGAGACATGATCAAAAATCATCCCGGTGGATTGGAAATCTCAAAGTACAATCCAGGTAAAAGTTAGGGATAGTGGCAAGTAACTACGTCTAACACGGGTAAATCCTTAGCAGCATTCATGCCATCCATCAGAAAACTCCAGTCAAGGTCATCTTCGACAGAGGCTCAGGATGTCCGGAATTTAAAGTTAGTAGAAGGATAGTGGTCGTTATGTTTCAATGTAGCCCCTTTCCCTTAAATTACCATTTTCTAACTTTGTAAATACTCTATGGAATCACGCGTTTGGCTGATTTCCATCCTATCAATAAAAATTTGAGCCCTTGTGCTTTTGTTTGCAATTCTTATTTGTTTTAGCTTTACAGAACGACATTTTAACATGATCAATGGTTCTTGAAATAAAACAAAAACGAATTTACTTGTCAAATTTTTCTGCTTTTAAAATAAAGATGGCAATTTCTTTTGACTGTTGAACATCGAAAGAACATCGGTCGCTTCTCCAGAGGCGGTCAAGCTTCAAAGTGCAGAATCAAAGTACTCCTTCTAAACCAGTACACCTGATTGAAGGATCAGCTATGTCAGAGACCGTGTTTCATCTGACATCCCCCGGCAGAGTACTTACCTCCTAAGCCCGACCAACGATTGTTCCCCTCAGGGACTATCTCTCCTAAGTAAGGCAGAATTGCTATAGTGAACAAGTGATACTTTTCATCCCCCACTGTGGCCGAGTATCCAGTCGTGTTCATCTACTAGTATGTATGTCGCGTCAGTTTTGTCAGCATAAACATACATACATCATGCATTTTTGATTTACATTCACATTCATATTGCATCACCATCACTCTAGTCGATCTTATCCCCTAGTGATAAAGGTATTCTCGATCGAGTTGTCAGTTCTTTCCTCGTCAGGAAATGTTGCGTCCGAACTATCTCTTTCCTCCAGTTTATTTCTGGATTAGAGTTGGCCCTTGACCACTTTGATAACTTGAACCTCTTAAAAACCAGAGAACCCTCGACAAACGTCACTCTTCGCCATTGAAGATGATATTTTCGCTTTTCCGGATTAAGGAAAATCCCCAGAGAAAGCCTCTTAATCAGAGATTCGACAATACAACAATTTTTCTCCAAAAAATCCGCTGACGAAAAGGTCATCAGCACCTCAAAATTGGATCACATCATATGGCATTTCTCCGAGAAGATCCCGAGAAAAGTGTGATGTAATACCCCAAGCGGAAACAGGATCTCAAGAGACTCGTTTTCCCCAGTAGAGCCGACGAATGGCGTCTCTAACAGAGAAGTTTGTACACCTCTACAACTCAGACAGCTGGGTTCCCTGGCAACTCTGACATTAGATCTTTTTCCATCAAATGGCATCTCCCTAGGAAAATTCTGCGAGAAGTTTGAGGAAAACCGCTACACGTAGCGTCCCTTGTCAAGAAAGTTTATTGACAAAAGAAACTAAGACCAGTTCCTTGGTAGGAAACCAGGATCGAGGGGAAGTTTACAAAAGAAACTGAGACCAGTTCCTTGGTAGGAAACCAAAATCGAGGGGAAGTTTACATCAGAAACTTAGACCAGTTCCTTGGTAGGAAACCAGGATCGAGGGGAAGTTATTTCAGAAACTTAGACCAGTTCCTTGGTAGGAAACCATGATCAAGGGGAAGTTTATTTCAGAAACTTAGACCTGTTCCTTGGTAGGAAACTAGGATCGAGGGGAAGTTTATTTCAGAAACTTAGACCAGTTCCTTGGTAGGAAACCAGGATCGAGGGGAAGTTTATTTCAAAAGAAAACTGAGACCAGTTCCTTGGCTGAAGACCAGGATCGAGGGGAAGTTTTTACCTTTTCTAAGCCTCATTGCTTAGCAAAAGAAGATGGATAAGCAAGCATGCATTCATAACCACCATCAAAATTTTGGGTATTCCGATATTTAATCCTCTTGCACCCCGAATGCCCGAATACCTTCGCCATTCACACCTTCGGGTCCAAGAAGATTAAATAAGGGCATCTATCATTCCCCAAATTTTGACCACTAAGATTTCCCATGATTGTGTAAATTATCAACACAATATGAATGTATCATTATGCCTTACCAGTCTCCCCAAAGATGGGCGAGCATTCCCTACAAACAATAATTAGGGTTTCAAGCACTCTCAGAGTTCTGAGACAAAGGATCAATCAAGAATTGACATGATCTTCAACTTGTCTAAGCTCTCAAACATCCACAAAGGATCAAGAGGACTCCCACCTCAATGATTAAGCACAATGTTGTAGCATTCTGAGTGGATTAAGCCTCAAGATCGCCAGTGTCACCAAATTAGGGTTTTGGTCGACCAGGGCCTCCAGATGGAAATTTTCCTCTGGGCATGAGCCAATGCTTCAAAGCACAACCTAAAATACTCTAAGGGACCTCATAAACCCAATCATCAAGTCAATTTTGCCTCAGGGGATGCATTAATAAAAAATCAGGAATTAGGGTTTCTTGACCTAATTCACCCCTAAGTTGACTTTTGGGACAAAACATGAGCCAAGACCTCAAGACATGGTTTAAGGGTCTCTAACACACTACATTGATCCATTTGTAACAATGGATTGATCTAAGAAGCTTGAGCAACAAGTTTCAAATTCGTCTGAACCACAATTAGGGTTTTAAAGAAAAAGTCAACTGTGCCTTTGACTTTTGACCCAGGCATGCTCCCAAACCCTAGGACATGATTCAATACACCCTATAACACCTATGAAATCAATCCATCAAGTTTGATTTAGGTCAAGGACTTGATTTCATAGAGGATCGTACAGTTTGGAATTCATCTGACAAAATGTCAACTGTGCACCAAAGTCAACTTTGACTTTTTGAGATTTTTCATAATTATGGTTCTTTGACCATAAAATGATGTTAATGTATGATTGGAATCATCATTCATCAAGAAAAATCAAGAAAAGTGGGATAACTTGTAAAAGGGGTAACCATAAAAAACTTATAAATTTTCTAAGTTATGGAACAAAGTGGCTAGGGTACCAACTTTTGAGGATCATATCTCCTAAACCACAAGGCCATTTTTCCCCATTCAAAGCTAGATTTATAGCTCTCATGACCCTCTACAAAAGCTTCAACTACACCTCACTCCAATTCCTCATGGATTTTAAGTTATGGAGTGACCAAAATGACAAAAAGTGAAAATGTCATTTTTTTCCAACACTTAGTGAAAATTTCACTAAGTCAGAATCTGCCTTCACTTTTTTCCAAATGTAGGGGAATTTTTCACTTGGATCCAAAAGGTATCAAAACAAACTATGATCACACATATGTTGTATCATATGAGAGCTTTCCAAAATGACCAAGAACCCCATGAAATTCCACTTGAGCCATGAGATATGACCATGCCAATATGCCTTGCTGCAAACTGTCATGGCAAGGCAGATTTTGGCATTTTGCTCGATTTGCCAAATTTGTGCAAATGAAAAACATGTTTATCCATCTGAACACCTCAGTGAGGGACCAAAGAGGGACAAACACTGATCCATAAGCCTCCCAAGTCCTTGGAACCAAAAGTAGCATGCCAAACCTAGAAATCCCTAAAGAGGGGACAAGACTCCAATTTTGTTTTGGAGCATTCAATGGATGCACCAAGGTGGCATGGACTGAGCCTCTTCCAACTGAATTCAGTCAAGACATATCCAAGACCAAGGGAACCAGCAGCCTATGCCCTAACCTCTAGTCAATGGCTAGAGGAGACTTGGATTCCCATTGATCAACATTGGCCAAACCTCTGCAGCAGTTGCCATTCACTATTGCTTGCAAAACAAACTTGCTCCATTATAAATAGAGCTCATTTGTTCTCAGTTTATGTACACCAAAGCCATCAAACAGATGCTTTCCTCAAAATCACTTTCTCTAGGCAAAAATACCTTCTTTATCAAGGTAACTCTGAGTTTTTGAGTTAGAGAGCATTTCAATCATAGCTCATGATCCAAACACATCCAATATGTCATATCTAAGATGTCCAAACTCTCACAAGTGATCTGTAACACCAAAATTCACAAAGTCCCCTCTCAAAACCTCAAAATAGGACTTTTGTGCATTTTTCAAGCCATGTCTTGAATCAGTCACTTTCCAAACCAGATAAAACCTTAAACACCTCCAAATATCATCCTTGAACTGTCCCAAATGGTTCCCAACATCTGGAACATCATTTGAGAGAGTTGCTATTTTGGCCACTTTTGCCCCTTTTGCAAGAAAGGGCCAATTTCCATTCCTGAGGTTTCCAGCTGATTCCAATCATCCTAAAAGCTTCTAAGGGATCATTTGAGAGTGTCTAAAGCATCAAAACATTTTTGGAACAAAGTACTTGGTAGATAGCCCAAAATCTCCAAAGAGAGGTAAGCATCACAACTTGAACTCTCTGAAATATGCCTTGCTTTGAAGTCCACTGATCATGCATCTCTTATACATGTTATATCTGTTTTGTTTGCACCAATTTATCATGTAATTCACACCTGTACCAAGAGGTAGCACAGAAAATGCAAAACATGGCCTATTTCAAAACCACTATCGGATTTTGAGGAGGATTTGTTTTCTGGAAAAACCATCACCACCATTGGATTCCTTAGGAAATTCTAGGCCAGATGCATATAAATTGTCTCCATCCATGAAGAAATGAGAAAGTTATGGCCTTCACGTTTCTAACCAAAATCTTACCTTGCCTTGCCTTGGGCCAGGCCAAAAACAAGGCAAGCCTTGTATATTTGTGGTTGTGTTTCAATCAACGGATGTATCACCACCCCAGTGGTAAGGCGCGCGCCCTGTACAAAAGAGGTCTGGGGTTCGAATCCCCCTCGCCCCAGACCCTCTTTTTTACCACTTTTTCATATTTTTTCATATTTTATTACTTTTCATATTATTTTTAATGATTTGAAAAATTAATAACTCCCTCAATTTTAATTATTTTTTATTGGTTCTTTTTGCAAAAAAACACAAATATATTGAAATATTTTATCCCACAAAAAAATTAAATTTATATTATTTATTTAATATAATTGGTATTTTTGTGAATAAATTCATTTTTAATTGTTTTTTTAACATTTAAAAGTGAATATTTATCTTGAAAATCAAAGCCAAATGAATTTTAATTCATCTTGTGATTAAAACCTCATTTTTCAAACCTTAAAAAAAATCACAAGTGGTTTATTCAAACTTATTGGGTATTTTTATCATTTTATTGATTTTCTTTAAATATTTACTTTTAAAGGAAAACAAATTTAGGGTTTCTTTGATTTTCACCCTCACAAATCTTTTTTAAACACTTTTCGGCCTCTAGTAGAGTGTAAGACCCAACCCTTTTTTAAAACCTTTTTGGGCCTCAGTGTATTGTATAAGTCCCGATACCTTCAAAAAGTTCGGCGCGATCGTCGCCTCTTTTAAAATAAAACCCATGGGCCTCTCCTTGAGTTGTAAGCCCCATCTCTTGTACAAAAAATAAACTTCTTCAGACCTCTAATAGAGTGTAAGACCCAATCCCCTTTTAACCAAAACTTTTCGGGGCCTCAGACATTGTATAAGTCCCTCTGCGTTAAAAGAAAAATCTCGAAGTGATCACCAGTTCAAAAATCAAATCATCTGGGCCTACCCTCGTGTTATAAGCCCCATTCCTTTTCTTTAAACACCTTTAGGCCTCTTGAGAGAGTGTAAGACCCATCCCTTTGTACAGAAAACCTTTTTGGGCCTTAGTCACTTGTATAAGTCCCTGTACAATTTCAAAACAACAGTGCAATCACTGATAAAACCTTGGGTCTCTCATTGAGCTGTAAGCCCCAACAATCTTTTCAAAGCACTTTCTCCTTTGATTTGGAATATAATATTGTTATCAAAGTTTTCTTTATTGAACAACTAACAAAACAGCATGGAAGCTCTACAACCGAGTAAGTGTTTACCCACTTTCATTTATCGCTTTCATATGTATGTAACTGTATTATGGGGCTGCTTCACTGTAAGTCTTCTTTCACATCCTTTTATATACTTGTCAAATATCAACTGTGTAATACTAGTATAGTTATTTAGAGTTTTCCCTGGCAACTACGTCTAGCAATAGGTAAAGCCCTATTGGTCACTCTTAAATACAAACAAAACTAGATCCCCATAGGATTACCAGATACAGTCTTTCCTCCTCTTGGGGTTAAACAATATGGAAACTTGAAAGGCAGCATTCTCGGTGAACCCTTTCTCGGACGGTCACTCTTAGAAATTGTTAAAGAAACTCTACTCCCCAGAGTTGATCTATTCTCCGTGAATAGCATCTCTTGAGTTTCTTTCAAATCCTTGAACTTTCATGGCTTGATCTATTCTCGGTGAATAGCATGTCTTGAACTTCTCTTGGTTTGGGGACCCACAGGCTTCCTAAAAGCATCCCCTCCTCCTCTTGGGCGTTGTACAAGGACCCTTCGGCTTCTTAAAAGTTCTAATGCCTTCTCTTGGGCTTAATACAAGGACCCTAACGAACTCTTAAAGGTATAAGACAGAACTTAGTCATCCTTTGCTAGAGCAGTCTTTCCAGCGTCAAAACTCCGGCCGTTGTAGGGTTGATACTCATCCCTTAATGACCGTGCCTCCTCTTGGGCATTATACAAAAGATAAAACTTTAGACTTGGCCAGTCTAAGACCCTTGAGTCTCAAAGACATTCTCAAGTTCCCTTCAAACATAGGCAGAAACTCGGTCTCTCTCATGAGAGTTCCCCACACTTAGACCCGCTTCAGGATCTCCAAGATCCACAGCAGTAAGGTAGCCCCCTCTTGGGCTTTGTACAAATGACTCTCCCCTAGCGGAGCTAACCTTTTCAGACTCTCTTGTTGAGTCAACCACTTTTAGCCTCCATCTCGGGCTTCATACGAGATAGAATAAACTCTCTTGTTAAGTATAAAAGACCCTCTTGTTGGGTTAATCTCCCTTGTTAGTTCTTGTGATTGACTGAAATTTTGGAAAAACAATGTTAATGTCATGGTTGATGTTGCAACATGAGCTTCTAACATTATTGTTATGTTTAGGTAACATTCTGGTTTTGTTAAAGTTGTAAGGGTTGCAGTTGTGTGTTGATGTTAAACCCGATGTCCTGACATCAGTAGTGAACATCAGTCTAAGTTAATTTATTGGGGTTGCGCGTGTTTCTGGCTTTAATGAGATATTCTACTGAAGAGAATCAGAGATTGTAGGCGAATATCATGGGTTAGATATATTATGTTGCAATCAGTTATGAAGAAGATTAGTTTGTTACTAATTTAATGCAAAAAGATATGGAGAATAATTAGAGTTAATTATGAAGAGTTGATTGAAGATTTAATTGAAGATCTATTTAGTAGCAGAATCTTTTGCAGATTTGGAGCAGAAGATTTGATGTGATTTGAAGGCCCAAATCCAGTTGGGAAAAAGTTATAAATTGAATGCTTGTAACCTAGAAGAGGTACGGGTCCAAAATGTAGATCATTAGGGCTTTGTCTAAGTGAGCCACTCAGGTTGTGAGATGGTCACTGTGTTCTCACTCAGAAACCTGTAGGTAATGAGTGTGGTATTGTTCTTGGAGGAAGCTTTGAAGCAACTCCAAGGTGTGTCTTTAAAGTGTATCTTCTACTTTGTTGTGTTTGAAGAGTTTTTGGAAATCAAGTTGTTGATGCAGTGACTGAGATGTTGACTGCTAGACATCATTGCGATGATTGGGAGTGAGATGGAGTCTCTTATCTAGGGAGGACTTAGATAGAAGGGTCATTGGGTAGTTATTAAATTAGGTAGATTGTCAACTGGTTTGTTGAGTCTGTAATTTGATATTGCTAATAGTGGACTTCCTTCCTGGCTTGGTATGGCCCCAGATGTAGGTTGTTAGACCGAACTGGGAGAACAAATTCTGTGTTGTTTACTGTTTTTATCTGCAACTATGATTGCCTTGTTCATACAACAGATATTGATGTTGTGACATCGCACTTGACATCACATATCTGATACCAGAATTTCAATTGGTATCAGAGCAGGCATCCTGTTCTGTTTCTGGGTGAGGTCCTGGGAAGATACTTTCTGGTTCATGTGCAAGGAAGATAGTTTTGCTGAGTTATGGACTTGGTCAGTTCATATAGTTATTTGTATGATCCCTTGAAGTGGAGGATGGACTATTTGTGACAGGGTATGTATTGGCTCTGTTTGAAGTTGTCAGGCAAGTGGTGAGCTGGTTTGTAGGGGGATTTTTTTTTAAACCTATGCTGACCTGTTGCACCTGGAGTATGGTGGTGTGCTTGAAAGAGTTGTAGAGGAGTTTTCTGTTGTGTGTTCCGCTGCATGGTATCTGATGTAACCCTGGTTGGTTCTTGTATCTCTGGTGGTGAAATTCTAGGAAGGTATTCTCTTGGAAAGACATTAGGGTTTGGTCTCCTCAGCTGGATATTCTATGATGTTGTAGTCTATGCACAACAGCTTCAACCGTTTGGTTAGAGATGCCAAAGATACTTGAGGATTATCTCATATCTTTATTTTGGGAAAGAAGTGATCAAAAGGTGAATGGATCTTATCAAATACTGTATGACATGGAAGGTTCATTTTTTTTGAAGAAGAATATATTTCAAATCTGGCATTGAAGACCAATCTGTCCAGAACATTGATTCCTTCTTTATCAATTTTCTTGATGGTGAAAGAAGAGGGTGGAGCCAAAGCAAAAGAGTATCACTGTCAAATCCTTCATGCGGGAGTGAAGATCTTGATAAGTTATCTCTTAAGCTTAGTTGTGGTGACCTAAGTAGGAGGATTTTCCTGGTTATGATGTCAATGCAGTTCTGGTATATCTGAAGATGAATTCTCTTGTGAAGATACTTGGTTCTGATTTTCAAAATCATGAACTGGAGGAAGTTTCATCAAGAAAGAAGCTGAGCTTAATATGTCAATTCTAATGTCTCGACATCGCGTTACACATCAGCAGTTTATGGTAAATTCTAAGTCAAAGACCTATTAGATTGTAGCTGTTTTGAAGGATCACTGAAGCTATGAAGTTGAACAATTTTTGAGATGCTGTCATAGCATTTCAGCTGGAACTGGTTGAAGAAAAGATAGTAATCTTGATAGCAGAAGAGAAGGAGATGATCCTTGTTTAAGCTAACATGTCTGAGGACAATTTTATAGGGAAAATGCATCCAAGAGTTTGTGTGCAGTAGTAGTGTAAATCAGTCTGTGGTCTATTGGTGTTTGCATGAGCTCTTTCAGTTTTGTGGCTTGAAGGATTGGAAGTAGCAGAGTGTCTAAGGTATGTTTATGCAGAAGGATGGCAGTTATCACTCTTAATTTAGACAAGAGGTCTGAACCTTGTGGGTATAAGAAGAAGCTTCTGGAAGAGTGTGTTATGCAAGTTACTGCAGTTTTGTTGGTCTGATCTTGGAAGTTGATCAGATGTTGATATGTTCTTGTATGTTCGCTGCAAAAGATATGGGTGGATTACTCTGGTTGTAGTCTCCAAATCCTAGTAGATGTTTAATGTGATTTAGACTGATGTCGGAACTGATGTTGAAACATCATTTCAGTTCTTTGCTCAGGGTGGAGTGAAAGATCAAGACACTGACCTAACTTGGAAGGCTTTTGTGGTATGAATGGTTGTCATAATGGTTTATCATGAAGAAGATTCAGAAGATGCTGGAATCTGAAGAAGGGTTAAACCACAAGGATTTAACATCAATCGCTATTTGTGAAATTCACAAGTATTTAATTGATTATCCTTGAAAGACAATATTAAGGATGTTCTGTTAATTGTTTTAACATCTTTTCATCAGAGGTTTGGAGAATCATGGGAGGGGTTCTACATTCGCTCACAAGTCGCCTAGGTGTTGACCTGGGATTATTTCTTAGCATTTGTTCCTAGAAAGTAGTGTGAATGACTTGTCCAGATGGTGGTGCTGTTGAAGATGAAGATGGAAGACTATGAAGACATCATAATCTAGATGGTTACAGCTTGGATCAGTTTATTTCTGATCTAAGTGGTTTGGAGCATGGGGTTTGCTCTGGTTGTGAAGGTCGAGGATAAGTGGCAGTTATCTCTGGATTTCTTCTGACGGCTCTACTAAGGGAAGTGACTTTCTTTAGTATTGCTATGGGGTAGTCTTGGACTACTTATTTTATGAAGATTCAGATGTGGTAGGTTTGAAGTCTTTGGAGTTTCTAAGCAGGATGGAGGTTGTCTACTCAAACTTGATTGTTGAATCAAGTTTATGAGAGCATGGAAATCTGTTTCTGTAAAGGGAGGAGGTTCTTCTGAGTGGCAGAAGGTAGAGCTGAATTCAACAGTTGGATGACATAATGTTCTGACATCTAGCTTAACATCAGGAGTCTCAGCTGGTGATGTGGCACATCAGCTAATGATAGGGTGATCTACAGGAATGAACAATAGGGTGCTTCAAAAAGATCGTTCTCATGGAAGTTTGCAGGAGCTGCAGGAAGGAGAAGATGTTACATGACCATGGCTTAGGGAGTCTAAGTGTGTTTGCTTTTGCGCAAGTGGAACATGTGATTTGAAGATCAAGTTTCCTTGGTGGATCAAGATATCTTTGTGAGAGTTCTGACAAACATGAAAAAGGTCAAAATGTGGCATTTGGTTGTTTTCATATGAGGATTCATGAATGAGGTGATCAAACTGTGGCATTTGGTTGATCTCAGAAGTGGATTCGAAGAATCAAGATAATCAGAGTGTGGCAGCTGGTTATTATTAAGGATTGTCTTGGAACAAGTTACTCTTGGGCAAAAGGGTGATGAGTTAAAGACTCGAGGAGATTATTCTTCTTGAAGGTGGATGAGAGTTTAATTCTCTAGGTCTTTGGATTACTATGCAATAGTAAGTCCAGTTGGTGGAGCATATCAAGAATCATGGTGATGATATCTTGGTGTGTGGCAAATGTTCGAACCTGTGAAGGATGATTTTGTTCTGGTTCTGAAGCTTGGTGCATATATTATGCCTAAGGAGCGTCTACATAGTCATACGGGAGAATGATGAAGTAGAAGGTCTGCCTTGGATGTAGAATGTAGAGAATACTGAAGTGGATCAGGCATTGATTGATTGGAAGTCTGAAGATGAAGAGTATGATAGGGAATGACTGCCTTTGGAGAAAGGGACAATGGTACTTGGTTGAATCTTATGAAGATATAATGTCAGATAACATGTTATGACATTAGGCTGTTGGATGACATGTTGGTGTGGACATGAATGGTTCTAGCCATGTGAAGCTAATTGTTTGAATCATATGCGCACATGCTTCTGAGGAGAAGTCTGAAGGACAACTTTGGTTGTGTATGGGAGAATTTATTTTTCTCTGCAGATTTTGGAAGAGCTTTGTGAGGAGTCTTGGGTTGATAATATTGTGAGCCAGCAGACATTGTCTGATAAGATGTTAGAACATGGTACAGGACATGTTTTTCTTGAGCCAAACAAGGAATTATTCTGGACGGTGGTGTAAGGATAAGGTGAAACACGTGTCTTCGACTATGCATGGAACTGTTTTGGCACAATTTATGGTAAAAATCAGTTAAGAACAATAAAGGAGGTCAAGACTGTTTTGGATGGTAGACATTGAATTTGGATGGAGTTTTTAGTACCTAAAATAGCGTTTCTGTGACCAAGAACCTTGACATATTCAAAGCTCGTTAATTCCAAAGTAACTGATCAGCTATTTATAGGGGTTATTCTTTTCTCCTTCAGCAAGTAAGTGTTCTTGTTTCATAAGTCTTATGGCTTTTGTTCGTTTTTGGGTGAGCACTACTTGGGTCTGGTTCTGTGAGGGCTTTCTTTGCCAATTTTTGGCTAAAAAGGGGGAGAAAGGGTTTGTAGATGTCTGGAGTCTGCAGTTCTAGATGTGGTTTGCAGATGTCGAAGAGGATGGCCTATCCTTAACCACATGTAGAGTCTTTGTGACTTGTGTCCTGAGTTATGAACACAGTTGTGACTTGTGTTCTGAGTTACCTGGGTTGGAAGATTGGCACTTCTTAAGTTTCATCTTATGCCAAAGGTTGACTAGGGGCGTCTGATCAAATAAGGTGTGCAGAAATCTCTTATGCCACCATTGGTCTTTTATGTCTAGACAGCCGTTTCTTTTCTGGAGGAGTCTTCTACATTTGTTCTGGGTTTGTCCTGGAAGGAAAAAGAAATGTGTTGTATTGAAGGGGAGTGTCAAATATCTTCTTCCTCATGTGCACCAAATGACTTCAGGACGCTCCACTTCTTAAGTCCTAATGTGCTGCCTGAAGTTCTTGTGCTGTGGTGCTCGGAGATGATTTTATGGAGCTCATAGAGATTGCTGAAGATGATTCTCCATGGTTGCTGATTCACAGTAGCTACTGATGGTTACTGTTAGGGTCAGTAGTTGCTGATGACCACTGACAGTAGTATAGGGTTGTTATTGCTGCTGCAATCTGAGCTGTAATGTTTATATATTTGTTTTAGCCAAAATTAGCCAAAGGGGGAGATTGTTAGTTCTTGTGATTGGCTGAAATTTTGGAAAAACAATGTTAATGTCATGGTTGATGTTGCAACATGAGCTTCTAACATTATTGTTATGTTTAGGTAACATTCTGGTTTTGTTAAAATTGTAAGGGTTGCAGTTGTGTGCTGATGTTAAACCCGATGTCCTGACATCAGTAGTGAACATCAGTCTGAGTTGATTTATTGGGGTTGCGCGTGTTTCTGGTTTTAATGAGATATTCTGCTGAAGAGAATCAGAGATTGCAAGCGAATATCATGGGTTAGATATATTCTGTTGCAATCAGTTATGAAGAAGATTAGTTTGTTACTAATTTAATGCAAAAAGATATGGAGAATAATTAGAGTTAATTATGAAGAGTTGATTGAAGATTTAATTGAAGATCTATTTAGTAGCAGAATCTTTTGCAGATTTGGAGCAGAAGATTTGATGTGATTTGAAGGCCCAAATCCAGTTGGGAAAACGTTATAAATTGAATGCTTGTAACCTAGAAGATGTACGGGTCCAAGATGTAGATCATTAGGGCTTTGTCTAAGTGAGCCGCTCGGGTTGTGAGATGGTCACTGTGTTCTCACTCAGAAACCTGTAGGTAATGAGTGTGGTATTGTTCTTGGAGGAAGCTTTGAAGCAACTCCAAGGTGTGTCTTTGAAGTGTATCTTCTACTTTGTTGTGTTTGAAGAGTTTTTGGAAATCAAGTTGTTGATGCAGTGACTGAGATGTTAACTGCAAGACATCATTGCGATGATTGGGAGTGAGATGGAGTCTCTTATCTAGGGAGGACTTAGATAGAAGGGTCATTGGGTAGTGATTAAATTAGGTAGATTGTTAACTGGTTTGTTGAGTCTGTAATTTGATACTGCTAATAGTGGACTTCCTTCCTGTCTTGGTATGCCCCCAGATGTAGGTTGTTAGACCGAACTGGGTGAACAAATTCTGTGTTGTTTACTGTTTTTATCTGCAACTATGATTGCCTTGTTCATACAACAGATATTGATGTTGTGATATCGCACTTGACATCACATATCTGATACCAGAATTTCATCCCTTTTAGCCTCCATCTCGGGCTTCGTATGAGATAGAAAACACTCTCTTGTTGAGTATAAAAGACTCTCTTGTTGAGTCAATCACTTGTCAAAAGGACTCTCTTGTTGAGTCAAACCACTTTTAGCCTCCTTCTTGGGCTTCATACAAGGCACATATAAATCACTCTCTTGTTAAGTATAAAAGACTCTCTTGTTGAGTCACCTCCCTTTTAGCCTCCATCTCGGGCTTCGTACGAGACACTAAATCACTCTCTTGTTGAGTATAAAAGATTCTCTTGTTGAGTCAAATCCCATTTTAGCCTCCGTCTTAGGCTTCGTATAAGACAGATAGAAAACACTCTCTTGTTGAGTATAAAGGACTCTCTTGTTGAGTCAATTCTCTTTCAGCCTCTATCTCGAGCTTCGTACGAGACAGCAAAACACTCTCTTGTTGAGTATACAAGACCCTCTTGTTGGGTCACAAATCTTTTAGCCTCTATCTCGGGTTCGTACGAGACATATAAAAACACTCTCTTGTTGGGTCAATAGCCTCCTCTTAGGCTTTGTATAAAGAAAACCCCGGTTGAGTCAATCAACCTTTTAGCATCAAAGTCATGCCTTTCTCACAGCATACAAACATCAACAACTTCTCTTTAGAGATGACAAATTCTCTCTCAGCCAAACCCCTTTAGCTTCACATCTTGGGCTTTTAACAAGATACAAACCATCTTTAGCTTCACGTCTTGGGCTTTGAACAAGACACTAAAACACCTCTTTCCTCCCATAGAATAGGAGGAACTACGATCGCTCTGATTTCCCTGTTTCGTTAAACGGGAATACGTAGGCATAAGATTGCAAAAATCTTAGCGAGCACACTAATCAAAAACCCAAAATCCAATATCTCCACCAAATCAACCCAAAAGCATCAAATTTAAACACATTACCAAAACCTCACAAATGATCCAGATATTTTGTTCTTAACAAAATAATCGAAGATTGGGCCCCACATCCACAAGGCATCTGTAAACCAACAGTTTTGACTGTTTAAACTCAGTATGCAAGCAGGGTTAATTGGAGACATCTATTTCCCTTCCTTAATCAGCTTAACAGGATAAAAATTGAATCGAACTGTAGTGCCCAAGTGATAGTGATTCAAGACCACAAAAATCACGCTACAAGGTGGATTCAACAAATATTCTTTGATGCTTTCGAAAGCCTATTGGCAATCTTCCTTCTATATACAGCTTTGGTTCTTTCTGAGTAGTTTGAAGATCGGCGCGCATGTCACCATCACGAGGGATATGAATCTTGAGATGTAATTCAGACGTCCTAAAAATCCTCTGACCTATTTTTCAGTCTTTGGTGAAGGAATTTCTTGAATGGCCTTGACTTTGTCGGGATCAACCTCAATTCTTTTTGGCTGACTATGAATCCCTAGAGTTTTCCTGAGCGAACATCGAATGTGCACTTATTAGGATTCAAGCGGAGTTTGTATTTTCTCAAACGCCTGAATACCTTTGATAGGTGTCCCACATGTTCTTCTTCTATTTTAGATTTGACAATCATGTCATCGACGTACACTTCAATCTCTTTGTGCATCATGTCATGAAACAGAGTTGTCATGGCCCTTTGATAGGTTTCCCCTGCGTTCTTCAACTGAATGGCATTACCTTGTAACAAAAGGTGCCCCATGGGGTGATGAATGAAGTTTTTTCTATATCTTCCGATGCCATTTTGATTTGATTAAAGCCCGAGAATCCATCCATGAAGGAGAAGACTTTTAATTTTGCTATAATGTCTACCAGCATGTCAATGTGTGGTAAGGGGAAGTCATCCTTTGGACTTGCTTTGTTTAGATCCCTGTAGTCTACATACGTTATGACTTTTCTGTCCTTTTTCAGAACTGGCACTATGTTAGCTAACCATTGAGGATATTCTGAGGTAGCGAGGAAACCTGCGTCGATCTACTTCTGCACTTCCTCCTTAATTTTGATGGCCATATCTGGATGAGTCCTTCTTAGTCTTTGTTTTACCGGAGGACATTCTGTTTTCAGTGGTAAGTGATGTTCCACGATGCTGGTATCCAACCCTAGCATGTCCTGATAGGACCAAGCAAATACATCTGGAAACTCTTTGAGAAGTTTTATTAAGCCTTCTCTGACAGTTGGACTAAGCAATGCTCCAATCTTAACTTCTTTCTTTTCTTCTTCTGAACCCAAATTGACCGTTTCCAATGGCTCTTTGTGAGGCCCAATGGACCTTTCCTCTTGTCTGAGTAGTCAGGAGATCTCTTCTGGAATTTCTTCGTCCTCTTCTTCTTCAGCTTCAAATAGCGGGAATTCAAAGTTGGAGAAGGCATTGGATCGTATGTTTCAATGGGGTTCAAAATAAGAAATCTGCATGACGTGGTGATTCTTTTTTTTTTTAAAAGACAGAAAGAATGTAAGAGTGTGTATAGTGTATTTTCTGAAAACGCTTGTTTTTATTTTGGGTTGTTTTTTAGGATTACCATTTTCTGAAGAAAAAAAATGAAATTGAAAACAGCACTAAATGCGAGAATTCAAAATGACATTATTTATTCATGATTTGTCGATTCTTGAAACACAACCCTATAAAACAAAACTCTGTCGCTTTGGGTGAAGCGAAGAGGGACATTTACAGAAAAGTGAGCCCTATAAAACATTCATTTCACCCGAGCAAGGTGAAAGGTCAAAATAAAGATGGTAATTACTTCAACTTATGAACGACTTTTGGGACATCGACTGTAACCCAATGGCGACGAACTCCTCTGTGAATCACAAAGTCTGGTACTTCCCTTCTTGGTTTGTCTTCAGAAATGACACTGATTTCTGGCGGAGTAGGATCATTGGAGTCTTCCTCCCATGCAGAGTTATCATAAGAGGACTCTTCTGTTGCATCTTCCATAATATTTTTACTCTCTAGAGGATCTCCCCATCCAGTTGGCTAGATGTCCTCATATCTGATGCGAGAGCTTTTGGGAGCAGTGTATTTGACTAGAAAGTCGTACTTGCCGCTTGGTTGTCCCAAGGTATCCCAGGTTTCTGTGGGAATAGACGAGCCATCTTCCTCAATTACATTGACCTCAGGAAATGCATAGTTGATGAATTCTTGTCCTGCAATCTTTGCAAATTCATCAACGTTGTGTTGGACATTTTCGGAATGGCTTGAGTAAGGATTCCATGACTCTGAGGGAACATGGGTATTCTTTTATCAAGACTACTCAATTGATAGGCATAGTCTGGCTGATTCTTTTGCCCCAAGTCCTTCGTGTATGGATTCCAGATAAGCAAGTCATCCAGGGGATCATAATAATCATAGTCAAATTTGTCTTTCATTAAATGGTCTTCTCTAATGATTTGGGTGGAGCACGGCATCCTTCGGGATCACAATCTCCATAGATCATCCTAATATCTGATCTCGGTATATATAACCGTCATCGTTGAGATAAGACTTCCTCTCAAAACACTTAGACAAAAGATCAATCAAGAAATGACATGATCTTCAACTTATCTAACCTCTCAAACATCCAGGAAGGATCAAGAGGTCTCCTATATCAAGAATCAAGCACAAGGATGCAACATTCCAAGTGGAACAAGCCTCAAGATCGCCAGTGTCACCAAATTAGGGTTTTGGTCGACCAAGGCCTCCAGATGAAAATTTTCATCTAGACATAAGCCAATATCTCAAAAAATGATCCAAAATTCTCCAAGGGACCTCATGGATCCAATCATCAAGTTAAAATAGCCTCAGGGGATGCATTCATAAAAAATAAGGAATTAGGGTTTCTTGACCTAATTCAACCCTAAGTTGACTTTTGGAGCAAGACATGAGCCAAGACCTCAAGAAGTGTCTTGAAGACCTCCAATACATCATATTGATCTATTTAAAAGATTGGATTGATTCAAAGAACTTGGTTCATAAGCCTTACAAAGATTCAAATTCATCTGGGCCAATTAGGGTTTCTTGATGTAAAAGTCAACTATACCTTTGACTTTTGACCAAGACATATTCCCAAACCTTGGGACATGATTCAAGACCCTCTAAAACACATATGGAATCCATCCATTAGGTTTGAATTAGGTCAAGAACTTGATTTCATAGAGGATCACACAGTTTGAATTTCATATGACAAAAAGTCAACTGTGTCAAAAAGTCAAGTTTGACTTTTTGAATTTCTTGACAAACAAGGCTTCCGTAAATCAAGAACAATTTTAACTCATGGTTTGGATCATCATCCATAGAGAAATATCAAGAAAATATAGGTAACTTGAAAAAGGGGGCAACCATAAGAAACTTAAAATTTTCTAAGTTATGGAACAAAATGGATTTGGTACCAACTTTGCAAGGTCATAACTCCCAAACCATAAATCCTTTTTCTCCCATCCAAAGCTCAAATGAAAGTTCACATGACATACTTCAAAAGTGTCAACTAGAAAAGATTCCAAATCCTCGTGGATTTTGAGTTATGGATTGATCAAATTCACTAAAACATGTTCATATCCAACACTTAGGGAAAATTCTGCCTAAGTAGATTTCAACAAAAACTTCAAAACTTGAAGGATTTTTTCACATAGATCCAAGATGAATCAAGTCCATATGTAAACACCAAAGTTGAAGACATTGTATCAACATTTTAAAGAGCTCACCAGCATGAAAAAACTCCAACTGAACCAAGAGATATGGCCATCATAAACCACCTTGCTACACCTGTTTTCAAAAACCAGTTTGAAGATTTATATGCCATACACGATTTGTGAGTCAAGGTTAATGATCATCATGCCATATACATTTAATATGGTCATACTACATCAGATCAAACCTGCAAAATTAGGCTAAGATACCAAGGAGCTTCTCATTTTGAAATTGATAAGTTTTGGCATATATGCCTTGAATTCAAAGGCAATAATGTGAAATAGTACATATTTAAGATTCACACTCCCGCTAGTCAAGATGCTCACATGAACAACAATTAAAAGGACTAAGAAATGTGATTTTAGTCAATACATAGTTGAGCTATTTGGGACAGCTATTGTACCTTGTGTAAGAAACAATTATGCCTAGCCAAGACCATTAAATTCAGTTCTTATCCTTCAAGTTCCAATTGTTCATGCTTGACAAATCAATTCACCTATAAATAGAGCTCATACTTGATCATTTAACACACACCAAAACAATCCCAACATTTTTTTCTCTGAATTTCCTCTTGTGCATCAAAATTCCAATTCTTAAGTAGTGACTATCGGGTTTTGAAATAGAAAGCAATGCAGCATGAACCAATGATCCAAACACATCATATATACCTAATACAAGTGATCTAAACCTCTAAATCACTTCTGTAATACCATAATCTGCATCTCCATATCTCACTTGCTTCAACATGCATATGGATTCGAGCCAAGAGTTCTAAGGAGTTTTAAATCATTCCAAGGCTTGCAACACAATCCATAACACTTAAGGAAGCTATCCAGATCATCAGAAGATATCTGTAACATCTCCAACAGAGAATTTGATTCTCACATGCAAGGTAAGCTTCATCAAAACTGAACTCATTAATTCATGCATCATAAACATCATTTCAAGTTAACAATATGTTTCTGATAGTTTATAGATCATTTTCCCTCATTCAATTGCTTCATATCTTGCACATATGGAATTTCATTTTTAATTCTCTTTTTTAGGGTTCATACGATTTCAAACCATTTTCTTTCAATTACTTGAATTTAAATAAAATTGAATAATACCATTCAATTCCTCATTCAAAAATAAACACGTTTCGTTTTTACATCATCCAAGATGGTTGCATATTAATGGAGTTAGAGGTTTCAAACATCTGATGAAGATGATGAAGTTGAAGGTGATGACTGTAACACCCCAATTTTAGTAATTAATTATTTATATTAATTATTTAGTGATTTTTGATTTATGTGATTTATCTGATTTATTTGAAATATTTGATTTAAATGAATTACTTGGTTTAGTGAATTTTGATGAATTGTTTGATTTATATAATTTATTGAGTTTATATAAATTAATTGATTTATTTAATTTATGTGAATTAATTGATTTTATTGATTAAATTGAAAAGTGTGATTTATTTAATTATTTGAAAATAATTGATTTGTTGGATTTATTTAATTATTTGATATAATTAAATTATTAGAATTGTGTAATTTATTTAATTATATTGGTAGAATATAGTTACTAGAAATTGGTTGGGCTTAAGGTGGGGTGTTAATATTAAGTGTAATGGGTTGAGTTAAGTCCACTTGGTTTATAACTAATTAGGGTTTTAGAGAAGAAAGTTAGTAAGAAATTGGGAACACAAGAAAAAAGAGAAAGAGTAGAATAGAAGAAGAGAAAAGGGAGAAGAGGAGAGGAACTCAAGAACAAATTCATCAAGAAAATCCAAGGTAAGTGTGGGTTTTCACTCAATTATTGGGTCTATTGATGATAATTAATGAGTAGAAATAGGGTTAGAGTAAAATCCCCAAAAATTTTCTATGAAATTGAAGTTATTAGGTTAATATTAAGAGAAAAGGAATGATACACTGACAGTGTAAATTATTTTTACACTGTCAACCAATTACAACTATGTATCCCGCCAAATCAGCTTTTAAATTGTAAATTACTTATATGATTTGCCACTTTAAAATATTTTGATTGGATATATGTGTAATACTTTTTACACTGACAGTGCACTACCATTAAACTCTAATATTAATTTCTGAAAACTATTAATTTTTTGGTGTTTAGAATTGATTTTGAGTAATATTATAGAAACCCATTAAATATTTGGAGTAACCCATTAGAAATGAAATGTTACCACTAATTCCATCACAATAGCGCAAGAAATGAGAGTGAAACAATATGATATTTTTCCATTATTCCATACTGTAACAGAAATTCAAAATGAATAGGAAATGATGGTGATGCTGTAGCGATATACAAATGATAGAATAAAAATTGTGGCACTTCCTTTTCCTTCCAATTACTGTAGCCAAACGAATGACATATATTATATATTGAACATATCTGTTTTGAAAAATGTCTGCCATCTCTTTTTGGAATTGGTGTTTCATGCTGTAAATCTATGTTTGGAGTAATTCACACCATTATGCATTGGATTTAAGTAATAATGGCTTAATCTATCATATAAGAAAAGTAGGTGGTCTTAAAAACCCCTAATTATCCTTATTAGATAGATAATCTGCCACTTGGCTGCTTCAATTAACAAAGTTTGCCACTTGGCAAGTTATTCACATTCATCCATTTAATTAGATTAAATTAAATTAAATTAATTAAGAATAATGAATAATAAAATAATTGGTTATTTCACGGGAGGAAAACCACCTTCCCTTCATCCTCATGCTTCACGATCTCAGAAAACACCCACCCCTTTGGCAACCTCCTCTCCCACGATTCCTTGCGAAAACCCCCACCCATTTGGAACTTCAAAATGCCACTTCACTATAAAGATACAACACAGGTCCTTCATATTCTTATGCGAAAAAATTTCTTAAGAACCACATCTGATTTTGCTCATGGCCAGACCGTTCGAGAGAATCGCCGACATCAACGACAGCAAGGAGCTATGGAAGGTGGCTGTCAGGGTGCACCACAAATGGACGGTTGTTTCCAACAACAAGGAGCACTTCGAGATGATATTCATGGACAAGGAGGTAATCTTGAATCTGCGAATCGCATAACCAAATTTTTTATTCAAATTTGTTATTAAATCAATTAGTTGTTGTTCTGCGAATTACATAACCTAATTTTGTAATCTAAATTTTTTTTAATGACAGGGGGATGATATACATGTTGTTGTGCCAACAGTCCATATGGATGTTTTCTATGAAAAATTAGCATTGAACCGTAGCTATGCTGTGTCGAACTTCAGAGTTCAGCCTAATCCGTGTACCTTCAAACCCTCATCCCACAAGTTTATGGTGAAGTTTACCGGGGGTACATCCGTTGCTGATGAGGATAAACACGAAATACCCGTGAAACCGCTAAAATTTACAAGTTTTTCTGATATCATCACCGGCAAGTTCAACAAAGATGTCCTGATAGGTAACGGATCTCTGTTTGTATTTTGATAGTGTTTTGCTTATGTGAGTTATTTTATTCTGATATCCATTTGATTGTTTACGCAGACATCATTGGAATGGTGGAAACGATTGGATTTTCCCAGACACAATCAGCGGGGAAAAAACAGCAAGTTAATTTAGTGCTACGTGACCACAGGTATTTATTGCAACTCCCGACACTCCGTGCTGATTTCATGTTTCGTTGCTCAATATGGTGTACTCTTTGTTTAGCAACAACACTCTGAACTGCACTCTTTGGGAGTCGTATGCCGACCAATTCGTCAAGTTCAGCCAGGATCGGGTTAATGCGTCTGTTCCAACCGTGGTTATGCTTCAATATGCAAAGGTCAAGGAAGAGGGTTAGTTGGTTTATCTGTTGCAATGAATAGTTCGAAATTGGTAAATAGTCGCACTTACATGTTATTTGGTTGATGTAGGAAAGTTTCCGCTGTCCATCACAAACACTTACAATGTTACCGTGCTCTCCCTTGATACTGATTTTCTTCCAATCAAAGAGTTTATAGACAGGTATATTTTCTTATTTTATATGTATTATTGACTGTTCTCATGCATTTGTGTTAATTGTATGCCACTATGTGCAGGATCCCTAAAGATTTGGTGGTTAGTGTGTCGGGACAACTAAGCTGTAATTCTCAGCTTTCGTCGCAAGGCTCCGAAAATACTCAACAGACTCCTGTTCAGAAGTTGCTCTCTAAGGCTGTTGTTATGCCGCTCGCTGAGATTACAAAGCTTACTGACGTATTGATTACTCCATCTTCATGACTTTGACTTTAATTATTTGTTAATTGTGTTAATTGTTAGTGCCTTTTGCGTCATTTGTGTTTTATGTTATGTACGGTTATTACAGATCACCTTTTGTGTTACTGTTGCCGAGACCAAAATTTTGGTAGCATCTCCATTTGGGTGGTATTATCGAGCATGTCATCTATGCCCCAGGGTTGTACGCGGCGACAAACCACCATATCATTGTGAAGCTGGTCATTCCACTGAAGCCGAGATATTTCGGTATGGTTGCTTATGATCTGTTGTATGAGTTGTCTCTGCAATTTATACTCTTATGTATATGATGGATGATGGATACTAATTGTTATAGCCTTAAAATACACATATCGCAGGTATAAGATAGAAATTGAAGTTTGCCACGCAGGGAAATCTTGTAACTTTGTTTTCTGGGACAGAGAATGTTCACAAATTTTGGATTTATTTGCTGCTCAAATGCGTGACTCCATGATTCAGGTTTATTATTTATTTCAACATCAGCATAGTAACACCGTCGAATCATACCGTCATACTAATTGTGTTGTTTCTTTCTATAGGCTGGAATTCATGATCCCTTAGAATTTCCACTGGCACTTGATGTGATGTTGAAATTGGAGATGGCTTTTAAAGTTAAGTGGTACCCGCGTTGGAAAAATTGCTCGGTTGTTATGATACTGAGAGATGACGGGTTTATCAAACAACTTAAGGCTCCTTAGGAGAAAATACTGCAGGTATAATTCATTATTACTCCTTTTGTATTTTTATGATTTCATGTTTTTCTAGCATGTTACACGCTACTGATCCTACTATGATCAGAACAAAAAGGAAACACAAATGGTCGCGGCTGTAACACCGGAGCTGCTGCAGGTTTTTTCCTCGGCCCACTATTTAATTTTTCTTTTACTTTTCTTTGGTTCTTTTCTGTTGATATATATTGGACATTGAAAATTTCTCCTGATTATGTTTAGATTAAAGAAAGTGTCGATGAGGCGAAGACTGACACACCCGAGGAATATGATTTGGTTACGGTAACCATCGATGGTTTCACAGTGTGTCAATTTAATTAGCATATGTTAATAATATATATTACTGCATGTATTGCGTTACCTGACTATTTCCGATTGTGCAACTGGATCTCGAGATTACGTCTAAGCTTAACCCCGATCCAAAAACTCCGACTGCTAAAAGACAGGTTCCTGATGGATCAAGTGAATCAACAATCGTTGAAGGCTTGTCTGAAGGAGAACTCTCATCAACCAAGCTTCACAAGATCATCAAAATGGAGAAGAAGGATTAGTTGTAGCTATAGTTTGTTTATTTGCTTGAGTTATATTATGTTTGTTTCATCGTTGTATTTTCCTTTTATCCGATTATATCCAGTTTATGATTTGCGGTTCGTGTGTATCAATGTCAACTCTTTATTCATATTAGAGTATATTGTTTAAATACATTAGCCACAACTATTCAACTTTATTATTGAGCTTCATGGCTAATACAATAGCCACATCAGAAATCAAATTACTGATAAAAATATTCCACATGAAGGAATCATTGATACATTCCTGTCGTTCAAAAAAAGATTCAGCGCATCAACCATGTCCAAATCGTCTTCAATATCAGTAACCTTGATATTTATGGTCTTTGAGCCTTGTCCCACAATTTGAGCTGTAATGCGTACCACCACTAAACTCCATCAACCAAAGGCCTTTCTACTTTAGGATTCTGCTCAAGTAATAAAATAACCAACTCAACCACACTTCTCGCTCCAACTCAGTCACTAAGCTTCTTAGCCTTGACAGAACTTCCAAGCCACCTACACAAACCACAATCATCTCAAATTCATAAAAGTTTCCGAACTGTTTTCCAAATTTATTTTCAAACAAAGGAACAATTCAAACCATCGACCAAACCATTCCAAACTCATTCATTCAATCAAAACAGAATTCACAAAATTCATTTAAGACCAAATTCACAATCCCATACAATTTCATTTCAAACATCATGTCAACCAAAGTCATAAGCACCAAGTCCAATCCATCTATCAACAGCAGCTGATGTAATCCGTTCAAGAGGACTACTAATATTGGAATTGGAATCAAAGCAACGAAGAGAAAATTCATGTTAAAGATGTCTAAATTCACATAGGGCTGCCACACATTGCCTTGCTATATATACCTCACTACCTATACATCTGTTTTCACACCAAGTGCCATGTCTCATCAGAACATGAACAGTTTAAGATTTCAATATTCCTATGTAATATACACTTTCTCATTTCTTTGTAATTCTTATAGAGCAGTTCTAAAGGTATGAGTCAGCATCTTATGTTACTTTTAGGTGGTTTTGAAACAACCACCGGAGAGCAGGTTCGTCCTATTAATTCGAGATTAAGTTAATGTAGGATAATTACATTTTTTTGTCCTTCAATTCTGTTAATGATGTTGGATACAGTGGCTTGCTTTTCGTGATTACGGGAAATCTAGCGCAGCAGACTATGCAAAAGTAGCGAGTGAGAAGGTATCAAAACTGTCTACATGGAATAGCTTTGAACGAGGACAGACAATGAAAAGAAGATGGCGTTTCGTTGTAATTCTCCTTCAGGGTGCTTTGAGAGGTTTAGCTTACATGCATGATCATGACAGATTGCACCAGAGTCTTGGACCGTTTTCTGTATCTCTTAAGTATGTAACTAGCATGCATTTAGCTTTGTTCTATGTTTTCCATTTGGATTATATTTCCTTCTCACTCTACCATTAACGTGCTTAATTTTTATATGATGGCAGCATAATTTCTGAAACAGACGCTCCCTATTCGATTCCAAGGCTTTAGGATTTTGCTTTTTCGGTTAGTGTTTGGTAAGGTAATGACTTGCCAATCCATGTTTTGACTGTGGATAGCCTATCCATGTTTTGCTTCAATGATTGGTTGCGGATTAGACCATTGCAACTTCAATGTGATTGGTCAAAACCAATTCACCGTTTTACTCTAATATTCACATCATTGGTATTAGCTACATGACACTTTACATATAGTAACGGTTGATGTTTGTATTCTTCTAAATCTTTCACATATCATATTTCTTCGTGTACCATTCTTTCATGTGTTGGATAATAATAAGAAGAAAGTTAAATTATTGTTGTTCTTTGGTCGTTCTGTATCTGAGCTACAGCAGCAATGTTAATAATTGAGTCTAATATGGGATTTAAACATGACGAATAATAAATTTCATCTAATCCATGATAAACTACATATGTCTACATTAAAATATTATGGTGTTCTTTTATGTAAATAGGTTAGGTCATGTTATTACAACTTTATCATGAACCTGTGGTTACGTAATCATTACAACATGATATGTTAGTAAGATATGAATCAATGTCTCATTGCTACTATAGAATGAATATTTATGAAACACTATATAACGTTTATTGCCACCATGGTTATTTCTTTTACATTTAGCACTTCACCAATCATTTCATCTACTTCACACATTAATACAGTTATTAATACGGTTAAAAAGCTTAAAACCTCCCTTTCCACTTAAATCTATAAATTTCATTCTTTTAGTATTCTGCTGCAAGTTGCATTATATTATAAATAGATTATAGATGCTACACTTCACCAATCAACTGAAACATTTTAATCAATAATTATGTGGTTTCAAAACTTTCGTTGACTCTTGAATCCATAACTGCCCACGTATACAGTTTTGTTTTTACTGTAGACTGTTTTAATTCCAAAATTTGCCTTTACATGGTATGCTGTTTTACATTTTTAATCTGTCATTTCTTCACAAACAACCACATCTCTGCATCACTTATTATGTTCGCTACTTTCTCTTGAAGCCATGCTACCGAATTATCTTGAAAACAATCCCACTCAATCATCTATTGCTAGACATAGGAGGAGACTTATTTTGAAGGCACGGAGAAATTCACGTGACAGTGTCAAGTCACATCAACCTACTTCCTCTAACGCCCATAATTCTCCATCCTCTGTACCACCTTATCTTTCAACCCTTACATCCAATGCTACAACTTCCAACTCTTTTTCTGTTGCATATGAAAAGTTAGAAAATACTTCTGATCAGACTATTGCTAGAAAGAGAAGGAAGCTAATCTTGGATAATAGGAAAAGGCCACGTAATATTGCAAACACTGCTAATTTTTCGGCGCTCAATCAAAACTTTACCATCCCTGATCAAATGTCATTCACTGGTACGCATATACCACTTTCAACAGATCGGTCTAATGTCACAAACACTGTGCCATCACGGACACGTCTCCGCCAACATCCAGTTCATAACAATGTTGCACTACTTGGAAATGCAAGTACTTTGGTCAAAAGTTTCAGTCAGACTGTTAAACCCAATCGTAACATGACTCATGCATCTACTTCTAGCGCTCCAACTACAATCAACATGTAGCACCTGATATACAACCTTAATCACAATATTCAGACAATACGGTGTCCAATTTCGACGACGATTTGATTTTTGCTAATAGTTCGGACACTGATGCCGACACTGATCATGAACCGTTAGTAGATTCTCATCTGCAAGATACGTTCCGTATGTCAAATTAAATTGTGAAATCAAAAGAATAATTTACATGTCATATAGCGGTGCTCTTTTTTTTTTTGAATAGGCCAAATGCATTGATATTGCACAAGCTGTGCTGAAAACAAAGTACATAAATCCACCCACTTGGGGGCCGAATACACCAAACCAGAAGCACAGAAAAATGCCACAGGATTACACCCAAAAAAAAACTAACAACAACACCTTATAAAAAAATTCATAAAAAACTTCTAAACATAGAGCATGACAAACTCCTGATAGCTAAAGACACCAGGCCCTAATTCATATGAACCAGATGAGGGATGAGGATTAAATTGCAGCAATGGACATAATCCTCTACACCGTGACGCCACTCTGGAGCGCTCCACCAAGCTTGAAGCTAGAACGAACACCAGGGATTAAAGCAATAGACAGCCAACATCAAACACTTTATTATATCAAGAACCATACTAAGCTCCTCATACCGGTAATTGATTGACACGAACAAGACGGCTGCAAATAAAACGTGGATCCCTGCTGAACTTGAAGAAATTACTGCACAGCAAGCGGATACTAGAGCCCCCAATCCAAACCGGAAAATTCAATTAAAAACAAACCGAATTACGCTCGCGAACACCAAAGACAGCATAAGTTATTCGCATAGGTTATACTACAATGTGATCAAGTTACACCAAAGATGCCCAACGCCGGACTTAGACCAGAACTTTTCCAAACCAGTAACTATATAATATGCTTAACTCGCCCACTAGCGCACCAGCCGCCAGAAAACTTAACCTAACAACCCTGCTAAATTCCGATAACTCGATCTGCAATTCCAATAACTCGATCTGGAGAAAGATCTAGAGATTTCCAGCCACTAAAATAGAACCAAAGGCCAACGACACCCAGCGCCTGAACAAAATAATGCAGCTGTTTTGCAAACATCCAGGAAACAGAATTCGATACAGACCACATCGCGATAAGCAGATGGTTAATAATTCTAAACTCCTAAACTTGCCTTTGGATTCATACACCAAACAGCTAAATCTACTTCAATCAACTTTGCTTTTACTTTGAGCCAGGTCCACGCTATAACCTTTACCTCTTCAACCACTTTATCGATGCTGCAATCTTTGTTCCTGAATATATAGTCATTTCTGCATTTCCAAATCCTCCACACTCCTACACACCAAATGACAAACAGAAGCTTTTTTCTTTTGATTCCGGTGCTCTTATTTAAATCATTCCAATTTACAGCATGTTAGATAAATGCACCAGAGACTCAAAACAAAACCAAATATCTGTATTTCGTATGAAATTGCTAATAAAAAAATATTAGTAACAATAAAAATTCGTTAATTAAAAATTTAGGAAGTTATACTGGTAGTTACCTATTTCATATGATAGATAGTTACTTTTATATGGCCCACTTCACCTATCATGGTACTTCTATAATGGTGTAAAAACAGTTAGCATTTCTTAAATTAACAACTTCAAATTTTTTATACTTGCACAAGAAGATCAAAATCCACCATCAGTACCGATTTCGTCTTCCGATGATGGAGTCAAACTTTATTCAAAAGAACAAAACTCAATATGCAATTGCTAGACGTAGAAGGAGGCTTATTTTGACATCGAAGAAAAATGCCCGTTATGCTGTTCATACCCGACAATCTACTGATGTACAGACCTGTAGTTATGTATCCATTTTACAGCCTTCTCTTTCAAGTCCTTCATCGAATATACCAATTGGTACCGTTTGTTCTGCTAACCATGAAAACTTGGAAAATTCTTCCGATCCTACTATTGCTCGACGGAGAAGGAAGCTAATTTTAAGTAACAAAAAACAGTCCCGTAATATTTCAAACAACGAAAACCGCACTGGGGGCCATCAACATGTTGCTACCCCTAATCAGGCCTCATTCAGTGGTCCGCGTACACCTCTTTCACCCATGAATTCTAATTTGATAAACACCGGACCATTGCAGAGACATCTCCAACAATAACCCGTGGCTAAAAAAATTAGATTGCTTGGGAGTTCTCAATAATCCGTGACTGATACGGTTCAGCCAAGTTGTATCACGAGTCACGCATCTACGTCTAATGCTCGAACCTGCAGTGAAGATGTAACTCCTGATATTACAGCAGAACGACATCATTCGGACGATGTGGTGTCTAATTCAGATGATGAATTTGGTTTGAGTGGTACTTCTGACTCTGATGCCAGCATGGATGCTGAACCGTTAACAGATTCTCATCTGCAGGGTACGTGCAGATATCGCAAACTTTAGTAACTATTCATTGAATATTTCATCTAAATATCGTGTTTTTGACTCTGCAGAGTATTCTGATATAGGAGACCGAGTATGGGAATGTCCAAGTTGTCAATCGCGTATGTGGTATCAAGAACGCATAAAAAATCGTGCCATACAACCGTTTCTAAGTTCCATCGTTGCTGCGGCGGTGGGAAAATTGTACTCCCCTTCCTACAAGACCCACCACAAGTGTTGCAACATCTTCTGTATAATGGCACATATCCACAGAGTAAAAACTATCAGAACAACATTCGTACTTACAACGCCATGTTTTCTTTCACTTCTCCTGGAATGAAATTCGACACAAGATACTCGAAGACCGGAGGCCCACCTACCTTAAGGTTGCACGGTCAAACCTGTCATCGCATAGGTACTCTACTACCAGAAATTGGACATCCTCCGCAATATGCTCAACTATATATTTATGACACCGACAACGAAGTTGATAACCGAATGAACTATTTCAGGTATCAGTAATTAGTTAGCAGTACATGCTTCATGCGTCACCATATTTTATGTTTCAATTTTTCACATCTTACCTAATATACAGGGACAATAAAGTTGTCCAAAGGGACATTGTCACTAAGCTGCAGCGTATGTTAGACGAGTTCAATGTTCATGCCAAGGCCTTTAGAATGGCAAGGGATCTTTTGAAGGATAATACTTTCTTAGACTTGAAGCTGAGGCTTATTGGTGATAGACCCGAAGACGGTCGAGTCTACAACACACCGACGGTGTCAGAAGTTGCTGCTCTAATTGTTGGAGATATTAACTCGGCTTCTAAAAGAGACATCATCATTCAAGCATGCAATGGCCATTTGCAACGCATTGATGAGTTTCATGCTGCATACTTAGCATATCAATACCCTCTCATATTTGTGTATGGTGAAGATGGATACAGGAAAAATATATTGAAGAAATATGAGCATGAAACTGTAGTTAACAGGAGAAACCGTCAGTCCATCAAAGATTGGCTATCATTCCGATTGCAGGAACGCCACAACGAGGCAAAAACCTTACTTCACTCGAGACGGCTATTTCAACAGTTCTTAGTCGACGGTTATGCAATGATGGAGTCTGAACAACTTAATTGGGTGCGGGACAATCAATTAAAGTTAAGAGTCGGTAAGTATAACAAACTGAATGATCAATGCGGTGGTGGTCAACCAAATCAACCACCGAAGCGAGGCAAACGTGTAGTTTTACCATCTACTTTTGTTGGTAGCAAGCGATACATGGATCAGCTATATTTTGATGGAATGGCCATTTCAAGCAGGTTGGGGCTCCCTGATTTATTTGTTACCTTTACTTGCAACCCCACTTGGCCAGAAATCACCCGTGCATTGTCTGGAACTGGGTTAAAGCCGCACGATCGACCTGATATTATTGCCAAAGTTTTCAAAATGAAGTTTGACGAACTCATGACTGATATTACAAAACACCATGTTCTCAGCAAAGTCTTGGCATGTAAGTGGCGTTCTTCATTTAATAATGCGATTTTTCAATAATTTTTCTTCCAATGACAGCCTGTGTTAACTAACTATTATGTTTGCAGTTATGTACACCATTGAATTTCAAAAGCGGGGATTACCGCATGCACACATTTTGATCTTCTTGCATCCTCAGAGCAAATATCCAACTCCTTCAGATATAGACACCATCATTTGCGTAGAAATTCCAGACCCTACTCTTCATCCAACTTTATACGATTTAGTTAAGGCACACATGATGCATGGACCCTGTGGTCTGTCGCGGATGAACTCACCGTGTATGAAAAATAGGAAGTGCTCCAAATACTTCCCGAAGAAGTTTATTGAACACACGGTTGTTGATGCTGACGGTTATCCCCTTTACAGAAGAAGATCAAACTCCCCTGTTATTCAAAAGAAGGGAATCTCGCTGGACAATCGACATGTTGTACCTTACAATACAAGACTGTTATTGAAATACCATGCACATATAAACATGGAATGGTGTAACCAAAGTACATCCATCAAATATCGTTTCAAATATATAAACAAAGGTTATGATAGAATCACAACATCGATTTCAAGGAACGACAAAGAACCAATTGATGAAATCAAACAATATCTGGACTGCAGGTATGTCTCCCCGAGTGAGGCGTCTTGGCGAATTTATTCTTACAATATTCATGGCCGAGAACCTGCGGTCGAACGTATGTTCTATCATTTGGTATGTGAGAAAGCAATTTACTACACCGATCACGATCGTATGGAGAATATATTGGAAAGTGCAAGTGTCACCGAATCCATGTTTACTGCTTGGCTGGTTGCAAATGGGAAATACGAAGAAGCCCGGACACTGACATACGGCCAATTTGTATCAAAGTTTGTTTATGATAAGAGAAAAAGAATGTGGAGGCCTCGCAAAAAGGGGTTTACCATCGGTCGTTTGATATGGGTTCCACCAACTACTGGAGAATTATTTTACCTGCGTATGATGTTGACGGTGGTCAAGGGACCGACGACTTATGAGGAAATTCGTAAAGTTGGTGACAACCAATTTGATACATTTAGGGATGCATGTTTTGCAATGGGCTTTCTTGAAGACGATAAAGAATACATTGTAGCTATCAAAGAGGCGAGTGAATGGGGTTCGGGTCATTTTCTTCGCAAACTTTTCGTCGTTATGCTTCTGTCAGGTGCCGTTAATCGCCCAGCCCATGTTTGGATAGAATCATGGGTGTTGTTAACGGATGGGGTGTTGCATGGCCAAAGACAGTTGGCTCAAAATCCAGGTTTAACACATCTCACTGTTATGTACTATGTTTTATAATATTTGTTCACGTGAGCCCTACATATTTGTAACAGGTTTTTCAAGTATGTTGCTATGAACAGATCATCCGGTATTGCACTGAAGCTAATATATGCCTTTTATATATTAGCTTCCAACATGAATTGTATGACCATATAATCTTCACAACAACAACATAAAATACCATATAATCTTCACAACAACAATATAAAGATTAGTTCACGCTTTAGACTTA
This sequence comes from Lathyrus tuberosus, assembly GCA_022829125.1. NCBI lineage: Eukaryota > Viridiplantae > Streptophyta > Magnoliopsida > Fabales > Fabaceae > Lathyrus > Lathyrus tuberosus. The sequence continues at coordinate 5,346,975 of JALAZF010000159.1, forward strand.
TTGACCTCAGTATTGTAACAAATTTCTAAATTTGTTTTCCCATAATAATGCTTCCAGAGTTGCTATTGACGGAAGCCGAATTACAGAATTTGACGTTAATCGAAATTGAAAAACTCCTTCAGGAAAACCGAAGGAGTTTCACGGATTTTAAGCCAATTCCATATCCTGATGGGTATGTTCTGCAGCAGTTAGGCAATAGACTCATATATGATGAATGTAATTATGATGCGTCGGCAATGAGAGTCAAATTCACAAATCTCTTCAATGCTCTTACAGGTTTGTGTTCATGATTATTACCCCATTTCTACATTTCCATTATTACAGTTACTTCTTATTTCATGGTCACCTTATCATCTATAATGCTAGATGTTTTATGTTATAAACTCTTTATTAGATGAATAGAGGGGTATATATGAAAGAATCATGGAGTCTGTCCAGGAGCAAAAGGGTCGGGTGTTCTTCCTACATGGTTACGGTGGTACCGGTAAAACATACATGTGGAGGACACTTGCAAGCAAATTGAGGTCCAAACATGATATTTGTTTAACTGTTGCAACCAGCGGAATAGCTTCTCTCTTATTGCCTGGAGGTCGAACCGCACATTCCAAGTTCAAGATACCTGTACTAACCTTGGATAATTCTACTTGCAAAGTAGAATACGAAGATGATGTTGGTGAGCTTCTCAGGCAAACAAAACTTATTATATGGGATGAAGCACCCATGGCACACAAGCATACTTTAGAAGCACTTGACAGGACTTTGCGGGATGTAATGAGTACCTACAGTAACTCCGACGATGTGTTTGGTGGCAAGGTTGTTGTTTTTGGTGGTGATTTTAGACAGATTTTTCCTGTTGTTCCAAGAGGGAGTCGTTCTGATATCGTACACTCTACGATAAATGCTTCTTATATATGTCATTCGGTTCAGGTATTGACTTTAACACAGAACATGCGACTGCATTGTGGTCCAACTGAACAAGATAAAAGAGAGATTGCAGACTTTTCTAATTAGCTTTTGAGAATTGGTGAAGGCAAAGTTTCAGAACCGAACGACGGTGTTGCTGAAATTGAGATACCCCCTGAACTTTTAATAACAAACTTCGACGATCCTATTGTTGGTATTGTCAACAGTACATACCCTGATTTCATTCATAATTACAAATCTAACGATTATCTCAAAAGTCGAGCAATACTCCCTTCTACCCTAGAAGTTGTTGATGAGATAAACGACCACCTTCTTGCCTTGATGCCAGGTTGTTTCCCTAATCCCCTTCCAATTTCAATATTTTATATGTTTAAGTCCAGCACACTGATATATTTATGTTTATTATGTAGGAGTGATGCGTGATTACTACAGTTGTAATTCAGTTGATAAGTCTGAAATTGATGACCCCACTGTAGTTGACATCCTCACGCCGGAGTTTCTTAGTTCCCTACAAACGTCTGGTTTGCCTAACCATCACATAAAGTTAAAGGTTGGAACACCTGTTATGCTAATGCGAAACATTGATCAGTCAGAAGGTTTGTGTAACGGCACAAGGCTAATGATAACAAAGATGGCAGCCCATGTTGTTGAAGCTAAAATAATGGCCGGAAAGGGTTTCGGCAATTTAGTTTACATACCTCGGATGGATATGTCACCCTCACAATCCCCTTGGCCATTCAAACTAAATAGACGACAATTTCCATTAATAGTCTCATTTGCAATGACTATTAACAAATCTCAGGGTCAATCTTTGGATACGGTAGGACTTTACTTGCCAAGAGATGTATTCACCCATGGTCAAATATATGTCGCACTGTCAAGGGTCACAACCAAACAAGGAATCAAAATATTGGTGCATGATGATAACGGCAAGTTCAAAGGAACCACTACAAACGTCGTTTACAAGGAGGTTTTCAACAATATATGAGATAAACTTAATTTCCTGTAACCCTTATATATTTTTACTATTGTAAATTTTTCGACTGCATATTAGTTCTTATGTGTTTGGTTGGAATTCTGTTTTAGGCGGTTTATTGATTTTCTTGGTCATTGTATTTAAGTTTAGGGTTGGTACCTTTTAGAAGCATTAACCAACTAAATGGTATCATGTTTCCACAATTGGAGTTTTTGCCTTTACAATTGATTTTTAGCCTGAAACTTATCATTCAATTCAACTCTACTTAAGTAGATGTATAAAACATAAATCTCTTTAACCTCAACTCACTTTTGGTTAGAATAAGTTTTCGGATAAGCTTGGAATAAGAAGCTGTATAGTTATGATATATAGGTGTGTTTGTGATGTTTGGCTTTTTATTGAGGTTTCATTTGCTGTCTGAATTTGATGATGGTAAGCGCAGTTGCCGTAAACGACTTGCAGGCCATAATGAGGGTCGCAGAAAACCAGAAGCAAGCGTTCGTTCTGTGAATTCTAGGAGATTGTTTCAGCCATGTGGTGGTAATTATATTTTATAATGAAAACATATCATGATTGAATTGAACTCTATTCATCACACACCCTTTTATTTCATATGCAGATTAAATCACACGCATCTTTTATCTGTCCGGAGGTGTTCTCTAATGGTTTGTTGAGACCGATTAAATTAGAACATGAAACTGGCTTTAGACCTTTATCTTTTGTCCCTGTTGTGAATGGTCATCATCAACCAAGGTCTTCGCTTGCTTTATACAACGGCAAACAGTTTCCCTTTCTTCATGAAAATGTTGCCACGTCCACTACAGGTAGCAGCATGTTTGGTGAAAACAATAACAATTATGTACATTCCGTTGGCAACGCCTTATCTTATAAATTTCTTCAATTTTTTGGCCTTTATTTTGTTATTTGCTGATAATTAACATTTATTGAAGAGAAATCAACTTTAACAGCACCTAAAGCTACAGAGTGTGGCAAAATTTCAGCATGTTTAAGGCTAGGTCAAAGCAATGAGTATAATGAAACAGAAAACCAAGATAAAGAAGAGTTAAGAACAGAGTTAGGAAAAGGCAATCCTCATGTTACTACAAAGATTCATCGACGCGATCATCAATTAGAAGAACATTCTGCTGGAGCTATTGACTTGATGGCTACTTTTGAAAATCATAGGCACAATTCTTTATGCAATCTCTAGCGATACCAGATTTTAATGCAACTTAGGTAACATTATATTTTCCTCTTCTATTATGTGACGAAATTTTCTAAAAGGAACTCAATTTTTAGTTGTAGTTGTCTTTCTGATTGAAATGTTTATACAGGTTCGTCAAGTTGTTGCCACTATCATATTTCTAAAGGGAGTTGGAGGAATTCTATTCGTGCTTGGAAGCACATTTGGATCCTTTCTTTTGGTAAATTCTTCCTCTCTTAGCTTAAGAATGAATAGAGACATAGACCCTTTTCTAATAGAGTTTTCAAGTTTTGAATCTTTTAATATTCTTTTGGTACTAAAATATAGTAAAAACCGAGTTTTTCCTCTTTACTTTTGTAGCTTTCGCACCTGGCGCTTACTACTCCAATTCTATATGATTTCTACAACTACATACCTACTAAGCCTGAATACAGTTTACTTCTAAATGAGTTCATTCAGGTACATGCTAACTCTTGATATTCCCTTGGTGGACGATGAATTCATCTTTATGACAATCTGATACATGTTTTCACTTTTGGTGGCAGAACGCTGCACTTTTTGGTGCATTGCTGTTTTTCCTAGGGATGAAGAACTCAATTCCCAGGAAACAGTTCAGGAAGAAGACGACCCCCAATACAAAACCAAAAACAAAAGCAGTCTAGAAATTATAAATATATGTAGTATCTGTTTACCATGAACAGATAGTCGAATCGCTGTGTTGCCGTGTTTTGGAATAGTTAGTTAAACTTTTTTACATTGTTGTTTTAGTAAATTGGCACATAACTTGGTTATGGATGTGCTTGAGGTTTGTTCACAGTTCTGTCGTAGTTGCGGCTAAGAATAGCTATTAGCAAAAGATTTCTACAAGTGCTCACTGGCTTGCTATACAAACAAGCATATAATAGCAAAATTCTTCCAGAATTGTCCACAAGAGTTTGTTTCTCAATTGGAGCACAATACTGTTAGAATGTCAAGTCTACAAGATATCATGGAGAGCAACCTCTGAAGAGCTTGCTTACAGATTTTCTTCCTGGTCTTGATATCTGTGATTGGCTGCATTCCGAATCAACATTGGAGTTCCTTGACGAACTCTGGAGGGCTTGGTTCTCCTGCTTCAAAGTTTCCACCTCTAACTGAAGCCTTCTAATGGCTTCCCTCTTTTCATCATTTCTTTGGACCAACTCTTCTAAGTAGTGCAGATTGTCATCTGTAAGTTTTGTCATCTGATACTTCAATGCTGGCCACACACTTTCAATTTTGGAACTGATTATTAATGAATCTTCAGTTCCGTGTTTTAATTCCAAATCCTCAATCTTCATTTAAATATTTTCATTGGTGGAAAAATCTGTCATTTTGTGAATGAGCTGAGAAATGGTGTCACGAGTTTTCACCTGGTTTTGCTTTTGATGTTTTGCACACGTATTATGCAGTGGGTCCTTGTATCGTTGTTATTTTCTGTTACGAATTAATTTGAAATTGTGAACTTTTTACTGACTCATGAACCTTGCCGCTGTTATGGCTTTTGTAATCTTGCATGTGCGATTTTCGGTGCCGTTTGCCACATTTGTAACATAATATTGTTTTTTTGAATATTTTGGAAATTCTGCTTGTAATTATCACTTTTCCACCTGCTGTACATCTTTTTCCTGTCATGAAGAGTTTGGAAATATTTACTGAAGATGTGAGTTTTGGGGAATAACAATATTCTGGTACACGTCTCCATTACCAAATAAGTAGCCTCGACAGAGCAAACAAGGAACCATGAGATATTTTAGACTTTAGTTTATTATACGCTACGGCTAAAACAAGGTATGATCGACCAAATTCTTCAAGCATCTGTATGAGGTCTTCTCTCCAATTGCAGTACATGTGTTCTTGGTTTGGAGAATTGCCATCTTCTAAAATAGTCGTCATGGATCCCAATTTCTCATCCAAATCTAAAACTCAATCAAAAGTAAGTAGTTTATGGAATCAAAATGCTTATTTATTACAGAACTTGAAAGATGGTTGTATAATTTTTAATATGTTGATGCCCTCACTAAGTTAGTTTAATTCCACCTCTGGCATGTTTTGTCTCGAGGTTTCGGATGACAACCGGAAATAATTGCAATAATTTGGTTCATATTTTTTTGCTTCTCAAAATCAATTATTTAAAAGAATACACATACACCAGTTAATATATAATCATGTGTCTTACATATAGATTACTAATCAAACTAGCAAAAGAAATGTTAGCTGCAAAATATCCCAAGAAAATTCAAACTTAAACACCTAACATGAAACCTTAATATCAAGTACAAAAGCACCTAACAAACTTCCAGCTAGAATATTCCAACCAAACCAACCATGGTACAACGACAGCAATAGGAGAAAATATCAAATAAGCCAGCAAACTAACAACAACAGAAAACAGTTGCGAGATTCCCCGAAAACTGACCGAAAGAGCCAAGAGAACTACGATGCAGCTTGCGGAAATCGGCTTCCAGTGTCAAACTTCTTCCCTACAAGGGGTAATGCTTCTGCACAGACACTGACAGCCGGTCTGCGGGAGGATACTTAATTAACAGGGAATGCACATCGCCTTCACTCAAGGCCCGATTTTCAGCGAACTCATACCAGCCATTGCAGATGTACATTTCGGCCTTATCTTTGCGTTTCTTCAGCACGCAATTGTATGTGGCATCCAAATCAGCATCATAGAGTTCTATCGAACTCCGGGCCTCGGTGAAACATTTCCTAATGACGCCCATAGGAAATTGCTATAGAGAAACACAAAAACAAGTGGATTAGTATTCTTTTTCAAATACAATTTTATATAACTTCAGTTTGTTATATAACTAACTTACAAACACATTATTCCGGATAGTCTTTGCGTCCTTAACCTGTCGTGTCCACTTGCATTCTTCGCGGACACCAGCATCATCAATGTGCAGCTCAGCTGCTTCATCCATGACTTCAGCTCGGGATCTTGCCCGTTCATGGTTGTCTCTCCATTCTCTAATCATACGACGGATTTCATAAGCCCGATTCAGGATTCTTTTTCTGCTAAGCCGTCTCCATATCATTGGAGTCAGCGTCGTTTCGACGGGTCTGCAAATAAAACACGAAGCCAAATTTTATTAACTATGCACAAGTTGTGCTACACTTATTTCCTTAATTTAAAAACAAATGACCATTATATTTCTAAACTTGCTCCTTACGTAGTTTTCGAATTTCATAGGTAATTATAACATTTAATTATTAACAATTAACTAACTGACTAACTAAATAACAGAATTTGTGATTCCCCAACTTGTGTACAGCATGTTCATATGAGTATTACTGTATTAATACAATATAATAAATCCAGATTCATCATCCATAAGAATAGATGCATCAGTATCTAAAATTTCTAATCGATGCTCAACACATCATCCATAATACATATTCTAATTCATAATTAGACAAGATATGATGATTGATTCCAAAAAAAAAATATACATACATACGAAGACAAACAACACAGATTTTAGTGTTTTACTGTTGCATGCAATGCGCATTTTACAAAAATTACCTCTTTTTCGTATTAGAACATTCTCCAGCACTCGCCTTCTTCCTTCTAGCCTTCTTATTCACATTTTGTCCAGCACTCGCCTCCTCATATAGTTCTTTGATTCTGGATTGAACCCATTCGTCATCTCTTTCGGATTCTGAAGATGATCTGCAACGGATTCAACAAATTTGTTACAGAAATGTTATCAATGTTATATTAAGCTGAGAGAAGAGTTTAGAATCAAAAGTTTGAGCTGATTACACATTACCCGCTCGAGATGGCAATCGGCCTTGACCGGATTCGTCCGTCCAGGATATGCATGTTGGCTTCTTGCGTTGGGATTTCATATTCGATCTCTGTTTTCCGATTTAGCTATACGTGTTGGAACTGATTCACGATGAAAATGGAACGAACGTGAAGATTGTGTTTGTGATTCGAAATTAGGGTTACAATTAGGGTTACAATGACCTTTGGGTTGAAGAAATAGGAGAGAATTAGGAGGATAATATAAAGGAGACAAGTGCTGAACGGTTTTGCATGTATTGAATAAATTTAGTCTCACACTAATTATATTAACACCAAACTTTTTGATTAAATTTTTTTTTAATTTAACACAAATTATATTAAAATAAATTAAAATGGTAAACATATTTTTTTTGTTTATGTTACACATATTTAAACTTATTAAAAATTAAAATAAATTAAAATGTAAATCTATTTTTTTTGTTTATATTACAAGTATTTAAACTTATTAAAAAATAAATTTTATTAAAATTTTTTAATTTTTTTATTTTTCTAAATAAATTTAGTCACACACTAATTATATTAACACCAATCCTTTTGATTGAAATTTTTTTTTATTTAACACGAATTATATTAAAATAAATTAAAGTGGTAAACATATTTTTTTTTTGTTTATGTTACACATATTTAAACTTATTAAAAATTAAAATAAATTAAAATGTAAATCTATTTTTTTTGTTTATATTACAAATATTGAAACTTATTAAAAAAATAATTTTTTTTAAATTTTTTTAATTTTTTAATTTTTCTAAATAAATTTAGTCTCACACTAATTATATTCACACCAATCCTTTTGATTGAAATTTTTTTTTAATTTAACACGAATTATATTAAAATAAATTAAAATGGTAAACATATTTTTTTTGTTTATGTTACACATATTTAAACTTATTAAAAATTAAAATGTAAATCTATTTTTTTGTTTATATTACAAATATTTAAACTTATTAAAAAATAAATTTTATTAGATTTTTTTAATTTTTTAATTTTTCTAAACATACATATTTATACCAAATAAACGTTACCGACGGGTACCCGTGCGAAGGCACGGGTATCATACTAGTTTGTTAAGTGGGTTGGTGTGTATTGCATGCTAGACAAATAATTATGATAAAATTAAGATAGTGCCTCTCCTAATTGGCAGTTCAATACACATAGGCAATCTACACTTGTATGACATAGTTTCACTTAAGTTTTTTTTTAAGCATTTCGGTGTATGGTCGGCATGGCATAGAGACGCGAATCTATTTTCCATCAATATACTAACCTTTACATTTTTCTTATGTAAACTAAATCATATCTATGCACTGGCTGTTACTTGTTTTGAACTCCCTGCTGTGGCACATAACTTTAATATTCTAGTTGGTATAATGCACAGTCTGAAATATTTAAGTTTACAAATAATTTTGATTATAATTTTGGATTAGAATTATAGTGATAATTGTGGATTAGAACTCTAGTGATAATTGTGGATTATAATTCTAGTGTTAATTTTGGATTATAATTTTAGTGATAGTTTGGTGATTAATTTTGTGATTAAATTGGTGATTATCTTGGTGATTACTTTGGTGATAATAATTTTGATTATAATTTTGGATTAGAATTCTAATGATAACTTTGGATTATAATTCAAGTGATAATTTTGGATAATAATTTGGTGACTATTTGGTGATAGTTTGGTGATTAATTCTGTGATTATTTTGGTGTGTGACAACATGAAATGCATGATAGTTCCTTGTTGTAATGATAATACACTCGTGACTGTATTTTAAAATGTGTTGTATACTATTTATAAAGTGAATTGTGTGTGGATGATTCATAAAATATGATTGTGTGTGCAAATGTGTGGTAATTCAAGTGTGATGAATTATAGAAAATATGCATGGGTATTAAGATTAGGGAATGGTCTTAATTGCATATGGTTGTTAATTGCATACGCATCATTTGTGTCACGAGGCAATACTTGTTAGTTTTGTGGGAGCTAGCGACTTGTCCCAAACCTAGAGTGGGGTTTGAAAGCCTAGGGGACGTGCTTTTGTTTGTTATTGGTCTAGGGGACGGACCCGGTTTAAATGTAAAAACCGAAAAATAATAACAAGTGTTGGTACCACATGGCATGAGTTGCATTGAGTCTTGCATCGAGTCACATTGCATATATGTTTGTTATATCGAAGTATGTGGATGTATGTGACTTGTTGAATTGGTGAAATTGTGGAATTGTGTGCATGTATTTGTGAATTGTATGGTTACTTGAGTAATACTTGTTGATGAAACTTTGAAGTGTGAGAACTGAAATTCTGGTATCATACGTGTGATGTTAAGGTGCGATGTCACAACAACACACTCTGCACAATGGACATAATAAACAGCAGAATAACACACAAAGAATTATTCACCCAGTTCGGTCTAACTACCTACGTCTGGGGGCTACCAAGCCAGGGATGAAATTCACTACTTGTAGAATTAATTTACAGACTCAACAACCCAGTTGACAATCTCCTAAACTTAATTCCTACTAGTGACTTTCTACCTAAGAAACCACTTAGATATGAGAACACTACTCAATCCCTAAAACCCTCTCAAAGAACAACCTTTTTGAGAACCCTTGATTCTGCTTTAAAGCTTTGATCAAGTTACACAACTCTCTATCGCTTCACATCTTATAAGAGAGGACAGAAAACAACTCACCAAATCACACTAGAATGGTGTATACAAAACTCGTACAATACACTTAAGACACTCAGCCTATGCTCTTGATCTTCTCTCTGTATTTTTCTATTCTGTTCTGTTCTGTTCTGTTCTGTACCTTTTCCTTTGGTCTTGTGCGCTTTAAATAGCAACCTGAATTGGGCTTGGACTTGCTACAATATCTGACTTGATTTGTTATTTAAAACTGAATATTTAAAACAGATTTTCTCCTAAAATCTTTTCAAACCTTCAACCTTTTAAATCTCCTACAAATCTGCACCAGATCTCCTATGCATCGGAAAATATCTATCCCAAGATATTCTCATCCAATGAGACTAACAGCTCTCCACAATTCCAACTAACACGCAAACCCTAACAACATCACCACCTGATGTTATTAATTCTGCATATCTAATGTCACAACATCGAACATGTGACATCATACATCCAACTTCAGCAAATACAAACTCTTAACACAGCCCAGTGTTAAGACTCAATGTTGCAGCATCACTACCTTGACATCAACATTGAACATACTTTGTTTTACCAAAATTCCAGCCAATCCAAGAACTAACAAGAACGATTATAATTATATTTGTATGCCTTTAAATTAATTATTATCTTATTATTTCAATAATTATGTGAATTTTCACCCTTCTGTTGGAATGATGTTTTATACGACATAGCTCAGGTACCGAGGAGTAGAGTTGCTTCTAACGCGAGGTAGCCGTTGGAGTAGCTGATTTAGTTTCTGTTTTTATGTTGGGTTGAGTCATGCTCTGATCATGTAACACTGGGATCGTTTTGATTTATGTTTGAGAGATACATTATGTACTCTACTTTATGTTGTTATGTTTATTTTGAATTATATGGAGTTTTGGCTTTTATGCCTAAGTATTGATTATGAATGAGATGAGCATGAGACTTCATTATGTCTATTATGTTTGAAGTAAATCTGCTGCTACATGCTAAGTGAAGTTTTTGAAAAGCATAAAATCATTTAAGTGTTAATGAGCATGAAAAGTGTTTGTGATGAATTGAAATTATATGTGACACCCTTTTGTGAAATGCATGATAATTACTCTGATTTATTTATATTTATTGCGCGGGGTTTAGAAGGGTGTTACAATGGCCATGACGCCATTCTTCAAAACTAGAAGCAAACTTAATATTTATTTTATAAAAGCTAATACACTACAAGAAAATTAGAGTTTTACGACACAAAAATTGTGACGGTTACTTGATAACCGTCGTAACTCTCATATAGAGACGATTGTTACGACGGTTTACACCAACCGCCCTTAAATTTTTAAAAAAATTAATAATTATTGCGACGGTTATCATTAAACCGCCCTAAATTCAAATTCACGACGGTCATAAGAACCGCCCTAAAATATAGATCGTGACGATACAACAACTGTCGCCCCTTAAAACTTATAACACACGTTGCATCCTTAAGAAATTAAGCAGAAAAACTCATCACTCATCAAAGATCACGACGGTGAACTAACCATCGCCCCTCTAAACCTTCCAACACAATCTGAAAATTTATCAAAGTCACGGCGGTGAACCAACCGTCGCCCCCTAAACCTTTCCACACCGGCGCTCTGAAATATCCATAACGCCTGCTCATTAGAGAAAGAGGGGAACAATTAGGGTTGCCTTACAAAAATAAGAAAAATTTATTTGCTTCACGTATTGCTTCCGGATATCTCTCTCAGCTCGATACAAATCCGTCCATAACTGCTTTCTCACTTCGCCGTCAAAGCAATCACCACCACCACCACAATCACCACCACCACCACCACCACAATCGCCACCGGATATCTCTCTCAGCCTTGATATATCTCTCTCAGCTCACATCACCGTCAAAGCAATCACCATCACCACAATCGATTTCTCACTTCCTCGATCGCAAACTGCATAGCTCTTCAACAGCCCCTCAAACAGTTCCGGTAATTTTATATCATTTTTATAATTCTGGATTCAAAACTACTCTTAGGGTTTGAGAATACCATCGAGTGAGCATGTTGGAAGCATCAAACAAACCGAAGAAGAGAGAAAGTTTGCAACTGCTGATGAGAATTTGATTTTGGGAATGATCAAGCATACTGAAGAAGAGGGAAAATGCGACTTTGTTCTTCCGTTAGATGTTAATAAGTTAGAAATTTCAATGGTGGATGATGGTCAAGAATCTAGGAAAATAAAAAAATCCATTTGAAGGTTTGGATTACTATCCCAATGTATGAGCATGAGGTTTTAAAATTAACAATTTAGTTGACTCTGTTTATTATTCTTATGGGGAAAATGAAAATTTTGTTTAGGGAAATAATCCAATTTGTGTCACTGTCTTTTTATTTATCGACTAATTAATGATTGCAAGTGAGGTTCTTTGTTTAATTTATTGGCGTCATAGAAAGATATTTGTTTTAGTCAATTTTACTTGGAATTGATCATGAAAAAGATTTTATAATGACAACCATTTTAAGTCCATTTTGGAAGATCAAGTTGGCACCATGTCTTTGATTTCATACTTTTCCTTTCATTGTCATATGTTTCTTTAGGCAACTTCACTGTATGCCATTATTTCAGATTTTTGAGTTTCTTCAGTTTGATATTGAGTTTGGTAGCAAGTAAGAGTCTTGCACTGCTCTTAGGGTTTTATTGTTTGATTTTACACCATCTTCTCAACTGAATATATTGATCAACTACACATTATTCAGAGGAAAACAAGAGAGTTGTATGTACTGGGTACATGGACAGGACCGTTGCATAAGACTGATTGAGAAGTTGAGATGGAGTTATCTATAAAAATGTGCTTCTATCTGATGTTACTAGTCTGTTGAAGGTTTTAGACCTTTCTGGGAATTGGAAAAGAGCTTTTTTGTTGTTTGAATGGGTTTGGTTGAATTTTGGGTTTAAAAATATGAAAGTGGATAATCAATTTGTTGAACTCATAGCTTAGATATTGGGTAGGGAGTCACAGTATTCAATTGCATCCAAGCTGTTTGATATAATTCATGTTGAAGAATATTCATTTGATGTAAGGGCTTGCACTATGGTTTATCATGCTTATGCTCAAACCTGGAAGTATAAACATGTTTTTTATTTATTTATTTGTTTGAGATCTTGACATTGTGTTGCAGGCTGTTGAAATAATTATGGATGTATTTTACATGACGTAGTTGATGACACTTGCCAAAATCTACATGACATTGAGACAGAATTTGGGGATGATGTGGCCGAGTTGGTAGCCAGTGTTTCTAAACTGAGTTATATAAATCAGGTATCATAAAAAAGAAGAAAAAATTATTTTTTCTAATACTTTTTAATCTTGGAGTGGGGTTATACATCATGGTTGTTAAACTCTATGATTAACACATAAATTCACAAGAGCTTAAGGGATCAAAATTGAGTTAATTAACTTTAAAAATCTTGTGTGAACACAGATTGCTTGTAACGAAAACATAACTCTGAAGACGATTAAACGAGTCTATAATATAATTGTGTCGTTTTAGAAGCTGTTAATCAGAAGCTGATCTTGGTCAAGTAAGTTTCAATATTTAATCAGCCAATGGTTTTCCTTTACAAAGTAACTAGTTTTCTCAAAATGTCAGCATTGAAGGCAGACCCTTACCAATTTTTATGAGAAGCATAATTCTACTATAGTTTCTTGTTGCATTTCAACTTATTAGTACTTAATTTTGTGCAGCCACTTTCGCATACCATTGCAGTTCCTACTCTTAATGCTTTTACAACATTGTCGTTGAATGCAAATCATTCGCCGTCTTCTCAATCACCACCTGAGATCAAAGATTCCTCATTGTCGGGTCCTTCAACTCAAGGTATATCTTCATCGGTTTTATGTCACGTAAAGTTTAATACAGATGCACCGTGTCAATATAAGGACTGTAGTAGCTGAAGAACTATTGTAATCTTTCTATTGTCAATTTCTAGCAGTCCTCATTCTGATGCATTCAGAAACACCGAATACTATTGAACCAGTGGATCATCAAAGTAATGACCGTGATCAAGAAATGAAACTGATCCCGTCTTCACAAGCTGTTGAAGAAGTACCTGAACCTGTGCAGGCCCCATACCTTTGAACCTAAACCAGTGAATCTGTTGTTCGATCATACCTATTCATAGGAGAAAATTTTATTGCTATGGTTTTTCTTAACTTCTTTTTACCTTTGTTTGCTAACGGTTCTTATCATTGCCTTTACACATGATATATCAAATAGGATATATAAGATTCTATAAGATTGTACAGAGGAAGAGAGAGTAGTCTCTTGGGTGGTCAAAACAAGAGCTTCATCATGGGTTGTCATGGTCGAAGATATGGGTGTTCAAGAGCTTCATCAGCTGAAATCCTGCTATTTGGGCACAGGCAAGGCATTTTCTGTCCAACACAACAAATTTTCAGTTGATCAATAAAAGAGTTAAGTAATTATATTTTAAACCATACACTCTTAAAAATTATATTATGCATGCTTCTGTGTTGTAATATTATTTTCTATGGTACTTTCTATAATATTTATCTAGTGAAATTTTAAGATTATTGTGTAAAATATTTCAGGATGTTACTGCATAATAGATAAATTCTGAAGTTGTAAAAAAAATCTCAATTGGAGGGAGTAGTATAACTTACCAGAAGAAGATCAAGACCATCTGGTTCGAGGCTAGGGAACTCTGCTGCTTCATAAGTATAGAAATCGTACAATTAGTTTGCGTTGATGATATTACCAAAATATCTCAGCCAGTATCTCTGGTTCATCTCTACCAATAAACAGAGGTTGGAGCCTAATGATCTCTGCAAATATGCAGCCCATAGACCAGATATCAACTGCAGGTGAGTAGTTGGTAGAACCCATCAAAAGTTCAGTTTCTTTATAACAAGGATTACCCATCTGAAAATCTGAAGAAAAAAAAGTTACAAAAACATCAATTTCAATGGTTTATAGTAGTATTTATTCACTAAATAAACCATACCATATGACTCAAAATCAAAGCTAATTATGATATTGAGATATGTTTCTACATGCAGTGTTAAGCCGGAAAAAAGAGAGACTAAAGTTTCATACATTAACAAAGTACGGTGAAAGAGGAGGTTCGATAGTCTTTGTTGCACCAAAGTCACATAACCTCACAGAGCCGGAAAAAAGAGAGACTAAAGTAATAGTTTTATGGTTTGCTAGAATTTGGAACATATGGAAGTCGAGAAATGATTGCATATTCAAAGGCAAGGAAGTGGAGATGGAGCAAATGGTTGAAGCAACACAACTGTTATCGTGGATTTGGTTGTAAAACAAATTCAAGAATCTCAGTTGTTGTGTAAACCAATGGTAGCTCATATTTTCTTGTAGTGTTTAGCCATATATGATAGCTTATATTGTTGCTTGTTTGTCACTTGCTGCTAAAATAGAATAAACTCATGTACTCAAAATTTGTATGGCTTATTAACAGGTGTGCATTGATGACTAATAAATGGCTAAGGGTGGAAGGTTGTGTTTGTACTTTGCTTTACTAGTATAACAAGCAAGTGAAGGCAAAGCAGGTTACTTTCCACAGGAAGAGGAATTTGCAGTACTATGAGATATCAGCTAAAGAGTGGCTTTGTAATGTTGAGTTGTTGTTATAATTTATTTTGGCCAAATTTATTTATGAATTTTATTAAAAGTATAGCTACTGTGCAGGACTGTTGCAAAGTACCATTTTGGAGAGTGTAGGATGTATCTGGTTCAATCGATCAGAGGCGAAGGATCGAGAAATTGTGGCAAGAAAGTAAGTATATGTAAAGATATTAGAAAATATATCTTATTTCAGATTCTGCTTTACTTACATGATTATGCATATTTAGACTGAGGGAGCATGTTCAGGGAGCTGACAACAATCCTTTTCTCATATTTCCCGAGGGAACTTGTGTAAACAATCACTATACAAGATGGTTGCATATTAATGGAGTTAGAGGTTTCAAAAATCTGATGAAGATAATGAAGTTGAAGGTGATGGCTGTAACACCCCACTTTTGGTAATTAATTATTTAGTGATTTTATGAAATAATTGATTTATGTGATTTATCTGATTTATTTGAAATATTTGATTTAAATGAATTACTTGGTTTAGTGAATTTTGATGAATTATTTGATTTATATAATTTATTAGGTTTATATAAATTAATTGGTTTATTTAATTTATGTGAATTAATTGATTTAATTGATTAAATTGAACTGTGTGATTTATTTAATTATTTGATATAATTAAATTATTAGAATTATGTAATTTATTTAATTATATTGGTAGAATATAGTTACTAGAAATTGGTTGGGCTTAAGGTGGGGTGTTAATATTAAGTGTAATGGGTTGAGTTAAACCCACTTGGTTTATGACTAGTCAGGGTTTTAGAGAAGAAAGTTAGTAAGAAATTGGGAACACAAGAAAAAAGAGAAAGAGTAGAAGAGAAGAAGAGAAAAGGGAGAAGAGGAGAGGAACTCAAGAACAAATTCATCAAGAAAATCCAAGGTAAGTGTGGGTTTTCACTCAATTATTGGGTCTATTTATGATAATTAATGAGTAGAAATAGGGTTAGAGTAAAATCCCCAAAAAAATTCTATGAAATTGAAGTTATTAGACTGAATCTGATCAAGAAAGGCACGCGTGTGGATGAGGTATGTTCTCTCTGTAATCTCTGTCCTGAGAATTCTGTTCATCTCTTCCTCCACTGTGAGTTTTCCCGCAAGGTTTTCTTTGCTTCCCCTCTGGGCTTACGTGTGCCGGTCGAAGGTGATTTAATGGATTGGTTGGGAAGTATCCTGCTTGCTAAGGAGAAGGTGGTTGCTGAATTTGTGGTGACGTCCTGGTGGATGATTTGGAATGCCCGTAATAGTGTGATTTTTGACAAGGGTCTTCCGGACCCGAGGGCAGTGGCGAGGGAAGCCTGGAGTTCTATGGCAGAATTTTCAGATTATTCTTTAGGCTCTGTTATTCCTGTGTGTAGGAATTCCTCTGGTTGGACCGTGCAAACCGATGCTGGCTGTTTTGAGAATGGTATTGTGACTTTTGGGTGTGTCATAAAAGACCCTACCTCCAATATTTTTCTTGCTGCTTCCAAGAGGATTTCCAGCTGGGTGAATCCTGCGACTGCAGAGCTGTTGGCGATTCGTTGGGCGCTTCAATTGGCTAAAGACCTCAGTCTCTCTAAGGTTGTCGTTCAATCGGATGCTTTGTCTGTGGTTGATGGTATTAATGGTGTGATTCACATTGCCGATTTGGATCCTATAATTAGGGACTGTAGAATTCTTATGGCGCATTTTAGTTGCGTTTTCGTTATGTTTATTAGTCGTATGTGTAATGCTGATGCTCATTATTTGGTTGGTGTTGGAAAGTCCTTAGGTTCTAGAACTTGGACTGGACACATCCCTAGTGTTGAAGAACATATTTGTACTGGTTTTTCCTTGTCTTAATGGAAGTTTAGTTTTCATCAAAAAAAAAAGGTTAATATTAAGAGAAAAGGAATGATACACTGACAGTGTAAATTATTTTTACACTGTCAACCAATTACAACTATGTATCCCGCCAAATCAGCTTTTAAATTGTAAATTACTTATATGATTTGCCACTTTAAAATATTTTGATTGGATATATGTGTAATACTTTTTACACTGACAGTGCACTACCTTTAAACTCTAATATTAATTTCTGAAAATTATTAATTTTTTGGTGTTTAGAATTGATTTTGAGTAATATTATAGAGACTCATTAAATATTTGGAGTAACCCATTAGAAATGAAATGTTCCCACTAATTCCATCACAATAGCGCAAGAAATGAGAGTGAAACAATATAATATTTTTCCATTATTCCATACTGTAGCAGAAATTCAAAATGAATAGGAAATGATGGTGATGCTGTAGCGATATACAAATGATAGAATAAAAATTGTGGCACTTCCTTTTCCTTCCAATTACTGTAGCCAAACGAATGACATATATTATATATTGAACATATCTGTTTTGAAAAATGTCTGCCATCTCTTTTTGTAATTGGTGTTTCATGTTGTAAATCTATGTTTGGAGTAATTCACACCATTATGCATTGGATTTATGTAATAATGGCTGAATTTGTTAAGTGGGTTGGTGTGTCTTGCATGCTAGACAAATAATTATGATAAAATTAAGATAGTACCTCTCCTAATTGGCAGTTCAATACACATAGGCAATCTACACTTGTATGACATAGTTTCACTTAAGTTTTTTTTTTAAGCATTTCGGTGTATGGTCGGCATGGCATAGACACGCGAATTTATTTTCCATCAATATACTAACCTTTACATTTTTCTTATGTAAACTAAATCATATCTATGCACTGGCTGTTACTTGTTTTGAACTCCCTGCTGTGGCACATAACTTTAATATTCTAGTTGGTATAATGCACAGTCTGAAATATATAAAAGTTTACAAATAATTTTGATTATAATTTTGGATTAGAATTATAGTGATAATTTTGGATTAGAACTCTAGTGATAATTTTGGATTATAATTCTAGTGATAATTTGGTGATTAATTTTTTGATTAAATTGGTGATTATCTTGGTGATTACTTTGGTGATAATAATTTTCATTATAATTTTGGATTATAATTTTAGTGATAATTTTGAATTATAATTTTAGTGATAGTTTGGTGATTAATTTTGTGATTAAATTGGTGATTATCTTGGTGATTACTTTGGTGATAATAATTTTGATTATAATTTTGGATTAGAATTTTAGACATAATTTTGGATTATAATTTTAGTGATAGTTTGGTGATTAATTTTGTGATTAAATTGGTGATTTCTTTAGTGATAATGATTTTGGATTAGAATTTTAGTGATAATTTTGGATTATAATTTTAGTGATAGTTTGGTGATTAATTTTGTGATTAAATTGGTGATTATCTTGGTGATTACTTTGGTGATAATAATTTTGATTATAATTTTGGATTAGAATTCTAGTGATAATTTTGGATTATAATTCAAGTGATAATTTTGGATAATAATTTGGTGACTATTTGGTGATAGTTTGGTGATTAATTCTGTGATTATTTTGGTGTGTGACAACATGAAATGCATGATAGTTATTCCTTGTTGTAATGATAATACACTCGTGACTGTATTTTAAAATGTGTTGTATACTATTTATAAAGTGAATTATGTGTGGATGATTCATAAAATATGATTGTGTGTGCAAATGTGTGGTAATTCAAGTGTGATGAATTATAGAAAATATGCATGGGTATTAAGATTAGGGAATGGTCTTAATTGCATATGGTTGTTAATTGCATACACATCATTTGTGTCAAGAGGCAATGCTTGCTAGTTCTGTGGGAGCTAGGGACTTGTCTCAAACCTAGAGTGGGGTTTGAAAGCCTAGGGGACGTGCTTTTGTTTGTTATTGGTCTAGGGGACGGACCCGGTTTAAATGGAAAAACCGAAAAATAATAACAAGTGTTGCTACCACATGGCATTGAAGATGGCTGGAAATCTACCTGAGTGAATCGCACACTCAAAGATACAACAGAGTCGCCACCGAACTTTATTTAGTCCCAAAGGATAGGGAAAATATCGATAAAACCCAAGGGGAAGAGAAACGGGAACGGGAGGTCGGTTATGCGAAAGGAAGGTATTAGCACCTAACGCATCCGTCGTACTCGACGAGAACCATTTTGCTTGCTTCTAGGCTTGGATGAGTTATCTATCTAAAGGCTTCTAACTAAAAGAAGAGGAGAGAGAAAGAAAAGGGGAAAAAGAAAGAAAGGAAAGAAAGTGCTCGCGGAGGAACAAAGTCCTCGTGCCTACGTACCCTCATAGTGCAATGAGGAAATCAGAGCGTCGTAGTTCTTGGAACCAGGGGACGAAGAAAAGGAAAGAAAGGAGGAAGACGGAAGAAAGGTGGAAGTGTGCTCTCCAAGACATTGCGTCTCGTGCCTACGTATCATACATCCAAAAGGATGCAGAATCAGAGCTTCCGTAGTTCGGGGAACTGAACGGAAAAGGAAAATAAGAAAGACTACTCGGAGAGACCCCGCAGTAAGAGCGTTTGCACAAAAGAATAGGAAAAAGAATGGTGTCAAAACCAAGAATGAAAGAAACTCCGCTGGGGATAGCAAAGAGAATTGGTGTCGAAACCAAGAAAGTAAGAGCAAAGGGAATAGAAAGGACTCCGCTGGGGATCCAACTAAAGGAATGGTGTCATAACCAAGAGAAAAAAGGAGATTCGGTATATTAACTGGCTGGCAGTGGCTAACCGAAGAAAGAGAGTAGATCCTGGCGGGGAAAAGAAGCTGGTGTCAACAGACGGACTGTGATAAACCCAAGAGAGAGAGTGTTGAACTGGGAGAAGGTGTTTGACTCTGAAGGGGCCTCGGTATATTAACTGGTAAACAGTGGTTAACCGAGGAAAGAAAGGACTGCAACTCTGTGGGGGTAGAGAAACATTGGTTTTAACAGAGAAAACTGTGATTAACCAGAAGAGTGGGTGTAGGACCAAATAAAGATCATAACCCAAAGGACGGGTATAGGATCGAGCAAAGGTCGTGACCCAAAGGGGTTCGGTAAACTGACTGAACAAATAGTACTCAATCGAAGAAAGGGTATTTGAACCAAAGAAAGGTTACTAACCCAAGGGTGCAAGTATTCTAACCAATAGGAGGTTGCCAACTGCGGGGGATTCGGTGTTTACAGACGGACTGTGATTAACCGAAGAGAACAGCGAGTGCTTAACCAAGAGAAGGTGATTAACTCGAAAGGGTTCAGTATTTTAACAGACGGACTGTGGTTAACTGAAGCAAAGGGTGATTAACCGAAGATAGGTGATTAACCCAAGGGGTACTCAGTGATTAACAGGCGGACTGTGATTAACTGAAGAGATAGGTGATTAACCAAGAGAAGGTGATTAACCCAAGAGGTGCTCAGTGATTAACAGGCGGACTGTGATTAACTGAAGAGACGGGTGATTAACCAAGAGAAGGTGATTAACCCAAGGGAGGAGAAGAACCAAGATAAGGTTGCAAGATCCTGGGGAAAATAGTCGTGACAGGAAAACTGTGTTGGACCAAAGAGAGAGAATTGAGACTCTTCAGGGGAATCAAAAAGCAATGATTTATTACAAGAAGAAAGGATTGATGGAACAAAGAGAGATTGCTAGCGCAAGAATAATGATCTCAACCAAGAAAGATGGTGATTAATCAAAAGGAGAGATTGAAAGAGATAGGAGTGATCTAGGATCGAAAGGGATCGCAAAGAGAGAAGAGTGATCAAGGATTAACTCGACTGGGGAAAGAAAGCACATTACCGCCTGGAGATAGAGATGACTAAGCCAAGCACAGGGCCATTCGTCCCCTACCTAAAGTAGTCAGAATGAGAGTAGGAATTCTCCCTTCTCATCCCTTCCCTAACACACAGGGTGTAATACGGAAGTTGAAACAGACGGCTCAACAGCTCCAAGTTGTACAGTGCTCCTACGTAGAGAAACGGACAGCATAACAGCGTCAATTTGTACAGTGCTCCGATGCAAGGCGCAGCGCGAAACTCCCACTCCACGGGGGGGATGAGAGAGAAATCTCTAAAGGAGGCCTAAATAGAGGAAAAGGGAAGATTGATTAATCGAAACAGAGTTTTGATCATTTAATCAAGGGAGAAACATGCTAACAACTTTTCAAAGAGGATGAAAAGTCATTAAAGCAAAAAGGAGTGAATTATTGATTATACAAGATTAGATTTATCCATGAAGAATAAACTTAATTCACACTGAAATGGAAGGTGCAAAACAGTGCCAAATGATCATCAAAATGCCTCACAAAATCATGTATCATGTGAACAAAGATAGTGCAAGAATTGCTATGTTCATACAATGCTAAGAACATGAAACAAATGAATAATCGAAAACGTGCATCGAAAGTTCATGAATATGCTTCAACCAGAAGTGAAATGACATTAAAAACATCCATAAAATCAAGCATGACAATCAATGGAAGTTAAAATGAAGAAAGCATGGCAAACAAGCTTGAAAATGCAAGAAAATGGCATTCTGTACAGTGGTAACCGGTTACAGCATATGTGATAACCGGTTACATGCTTGAAAATACGTGCTTTTGGGGAAAATTGCACTATGTAACCGGTTACAGCATAACTGCTAACCGGTTACCACTGTAACAGAGGCAAAAAAGTCAGTAAAAACAACTTTTCAAAAGTAGTTTTTAACACATAATCACTTATGCCAACCACCACATGCTAGGAAATGAAATTGTGCACGAAAATTGAACTTGAAAACAACAAATAAACAGAGATAGAATCGACTAACACAATTGGATCATGGATCAAACAAATGCAAAAACCAAATCATACACAACAATTATCGACTACATTGCGAGCGATACGAAAATGCACGAAACAGTAAAATTAGTTAGATCCGCCAACCTACAAGTCGGAGATTTGGCTTGGTAAGTGTTGCAAAGAGATCTTGATGCAGAAAATCAAAGAAAACCAGCGGATCCTTGATTTGTAGACGAAATGCATCGAAACCGATCAAAAACGCGAAAATGCACCGAAATCAAACTTGCACCAAAATAAATGGTGTGAAACCCTTGGATTGAAGTAGAATGAGATGTAATTCCAGAAATCCAACCAAAGGATGCCAAATGATGAAGGTTAAGCTCAAGAATTAATCACTTTCAATGTGAAAAGTGATTATCCTTCAAGAATAAGAGTTTTTGGTGAGGTTTGATGTAGAAGAATCGAGATGAAGATGAAGAATGAGTAGAGAAATCAGAGAAAAAGTGAGAGAATTGAGAGTGAAATGTGAGAAGTTTGGTGAAAAATGGTAGAGAATGGTTGAGGAATTGAAAAGTGAGTGAAGGTGAGTTTATATAGATTTTAGGTTTGGAGTGTGAGATGGTTTGGAATTAGCTTTGGACTTAGCTTTGGGTTTGGAGTTAGGGTTGGAGTTAGTTACACTTGACTCACTTAGTCAAGGTGGTTAACTCGGTTAGTTAGAACCAACTCGGTAACAATCCCAATGTGAATTTCCATCATCCACGGTTGGCATGCTTGCTAATTAAGTAACATGGTGCACTTAATTTGGAGTAAAGCGTTGGAACCAATCCACTTGGAATGTCTTGAAATGTCTAGAGATGTCTAGAATGTTCCACACATTGCTAGAATACTGTAGAATCAATGACCAAAGAGAGTGCATAGCTGCTGTCCCAAAAATGCAGCAGAATCTGCAATGTTTTACAGAGTAACCGGTTACAGCATATGTGCTAACCGGTTACATGCTTGAAAACTTGCGTAAATTTGTGAAAAATACACTGAATAACCGGTTACAGCATATCTGCTAACCGGTTACTTCAGCCAAATTTCCACAAATTTGCAAAAGGATGATGTTGAAGTCCTGGTTTTGGTTTTCCAACTCTTGTCTTGATAAATAAACATGGAAACCTTTATTTTGAGCTTGTTTTGGTGATGAAAAAATCTTGAGAGGATGCGATTAATTGGGCTTGGAAAACCTGCAGATCCTGCAACAAGAAACACACGGAGAAAATTGCGAATGCGTATGCCAACGATGTGAATGCGCATGCTTATGCAAAAGGCAAAAGGGGGAGGTCAAATTTTGGGTTACGACAGCTGCCCCTATTTAATCCTCTTGGACCTGAATGTACGAATTGCGCCAGCTTTTCGATGATTCGAGGTAAAAAGGGATTAAATAAAAGAGTAGCTCGAAAATTTGGTCGACGACGACAAACAGAGCGGTGCAAGGTAGAATAGGTAAGTGCAAGGATTGCTGAAAATCTGCTGAGAGATAAGTCAGGCAAAAAGAGAGGGAGCATGATCGATGCATATGCTATGTATGCGTTTCTACATGATGCTTGATACCATGCAATGCAAAGGCGCAAGATAAGGCACAGTGAGAAGTGTTTAGGTAGAAATCGTAGCAAGACGACTTCGACACCCTCGGTCAGGGAGAGGACCCGCAGATGAAGACAATCTCTGCTGGAGAAGAAAGTTCACAAGTGATGATGATCCCGCCGGGGAAAGAAACCGAGGACATCTCAGGTTTCTAAATCACCATGGCTGTCTCTGCTGGGGATGAAAGAATCAAGTCAATCCTTTCTACCAAGACTGGCTCTGTGTGGGGAAAAGAGATTCCCGAATCGTGTTGACTCAGCTGAGGAGAAACCACTGCTGCTGGTGACAGATAGCTCCTAATCATTTGGAGGAAATGCACAACCCTTGCTGGGGAAAAGAGGACAAAGTGTCTTTGCTGGGGAACACCTTGGCAACCTGCTGGGGAGAATGATGACTCTGCTGAGGAACTGCTGAGGAGGCAACAACATCTTCATAAAATCAAAACATTGTCGGCCAGGTGTTAGGCTTACCAATGGATATTACCGATCACCCTACAGGAGTTACCAGTAACACATGCAATGCATAATGCTTTCTCGGTGGATTTAGCTTTTTATTGTTCTCAACGTTTTTTAGTATTATGTGATCACAAATAATTGTTTATTTTGCAAACAAAATACTGGAATGAAAACAAATTGAGATAACAAAGAATGCATTTTATTAAATGTAAAAGTTTTGTACATAAAGTGTGTACAAGGATGCAAAATCCTTGATGAGGAAGTTTGCAATAAAATTGAAAAACAAATGTAAATGGAAAAGGGAAATCATGTTTTGCATTGATTACAACATTGGCCCCCATCCACTGTAAGTCTAGGTTCCAACGCCTTGCCCCAGTTGATGATGATTGGACTGCTCTGTTACCGTCTGAGGTCTAGCCGTGAGGAAGAGAGGCTCAAGTGTTCACAGTCAATGCCTTTATCCCTAATTTTTGCCTGGACATGTTTTCACATTTTTTTTTCGTCCACCGGGATGCCCATTTTTGCCTAAGTCGCCCTTTCGGGTTTTCAACTTAGCGGGCTATTATTATTTTTTCATTGTCCCTAACTTTTGCATGGATAATTCTTTTTTTGGTCCATCGGGACGTCCATTTTTGCCTAGATTGTCCTTGCGGATGTCAATCTAGCGGACTTTTATCCATTTTTTTCAGGCATAATATTTTGTGACTGTATCGGAGTTCACGGGCGATGGCAACTCCTCCTCATCCATTGTGGTGAGGATCAGGGCTCCGCCTGAGAAGGCCTTCTTGACAACAAAGGGTCCTTCGTAATTGGGAGTCCACTTGCCTTGTGGATCCGAGTGAACAGGTGAATATCTCTTGAGCACGAGTTCGCCTTCACAGAATGTTAGAGGGAGAACTTTCTTGTCAAAAGCTCGTTTGAGGTGTCTCTGATACAATTGACCATGACAAACGGCTGTAAGGCGCTTCTCTTCGATGAGATTCAGCTGGTCGTATCTGAATTGAACTCATTCGGCTTTGTCAAGACCTGCTTCCATGATAACTCTGAGCGAAGGAATTTCGACTTCGATGGGTAGAACTGCCTCCATACCATACACAAGTGAGTACGGAGTTGCCCCAGTAGAAGTGCGAACTGAATTTCTGTAGCCATGCAGTGCAAAGGGAAGCATTTCATGCCAATTCTTGTATGTCTTGACCATTTTCTGGACAATCCTCTTAATGTTTTTGTTTGCTGCTTCGACGGCGCCATTCATCTTGGGCCGATATGGTGAAGAGTTGTGGTGCTCGATCTTAAATTCTTGACACAACTCCTTCATCATGTTGTTATTCAGGTTGCTTGCATTGTCCGTGATAATGCTGCTAGGAATGCCATAACGACAGATTATCTCTTTCTTGATAAATCTGGCAACCACTTGTCGTGTAACATTTGCATAAGAAGCAGCTTCAACCCACTTGGTAAAGTAATCGATAGCAACTAGAATGAATCGATGACCGTTGGAAGCCTTCGGCTTGTAACAATCTACCTCCATCGTTGTCCAATAATAACCAGCTCGAAGGATCTTCTTGGCCATAGCAGGACCTTTAGCATGTACACCCTCGCAGCCCTCATGTATGGACCTTATGATCGTGTGTGCTTCGTGTCTATCCACGCATCTGAACAACACGTAATCATAATTCGTCTTGTACTGTATACCACCACTTAAGAAGAATTTGGCGCAAAGTCGTCTAAGAGCCTTCTTGTCAGTGATAGTGATACCCTCGGGATATTCTTGTTTTTCCAGATATCTTTTGATGTCATAGAACCAAGGCTTGTCATCAGACTCATCCTCGATTGCTAAACAGTGTGCTGGTTCGTTCAAGTGATCAATGCGGATATGAGGGGCTTCATTCTTCCACTTGACTTTGAACATGGATGCTAGAGTGGCAAGTGCATCAGCTAGTTGATTTTCCTCTCTGGGAATATGATGAAAATAGATTTCATCAAAGTAAGGAATCAACTTCGCTATGTGTTGTTGGTACGGAACCAGCTTGGAATCCCGACTCACAAAGTTCCCTCTGACTTGACCGATGACCAAGGCAGAATCTCCATAGACCTCAAGAATCTTGATTCTCATGTCAATGGCCGCTTCAATACCGTAGATACATGCTTCGTATTCAGCCATATTGTTGGTGCATGCAAAGCATAATCTGGCAGTGAAGGGAAGGTGAAAACATGTTGGAGAGATGAGGATAGCCCCAATTCCACGACCTTTAGCATTGGAGGCACCATCGAACACGAGCGTCCATTGCCCCCTGGTTCGGGTCCTATATCAGGGTCTGGAGTCTCATAATCTCTGATAAACAGAACATCCTCATCGGGAAAGTCGAACTTCATCTGTTGATAACCCTCTATAGGTTGATGAGCCAGGTAGTCAGACAATACACTCCCTTTTATTGCTTTCTGGGTAACATGTTGGATATCATACTCAGTTAACAACATCTGCCACTGAGCAATCCTTCTAGAGACAGCAGGCTTTCCAAAGATGTACTTTATCGGATCCATTTTGGATATCAACAAAGTAGTATGAAAAATCATGTATTGTCTTAGGTGCCGAGCATCCCAGACCAGAGCACAACAAGCTTTCTCCAAGAGTGAGTATCTGGCTTCACAATCAGTGAACTTCTTGCTCAGATAGTATATTGCATGTTCTTTTCTGCCAGTGTCGTCATGTTGACCCAATACACATCTCATTGATTCATCGAGAACGGTGAGATACATGATTAATGGCCTACCAGGAACCGGCGGTACTAAGATCGGTGGTTCTTGCAAGTATTGTTTTATTTTGTCAAATGCTTCCTGACAATCATTATTCCATTCAACCGATTGATTTTTTCTTAGTAATTTGAACATTGGTTCACAGGTAGCCGTCAAATGGGAGATGAATCTTGAAATGTAATTAAGTCTGCCCAGAAAGCCACAGACTTCTTTTTCTGTTTTGGGAGGCGGCATGTTCTGAATTGCCCGAACCTTATCAGGATCAACTTCAATGCCCTTCTGACTTACAACAAAGCCCAATAGTTTACCAGATCGAACTCCGAAGGTGCACTTCGCAGGATTCAACCGCAGTCTAAACTTCCGAAATCTGTCAAACAACTTCCTCAGATGAACCAAGTGATTATCTTCAGTTTTGGACTTGGCAATCATATCGTCCACGTAAACCTCAATCTCTTTATGAATCATATCATGAAAGAGGGTTGTCATGGCACGCTGGTATGTTGCCCCTGCATTCTTTAGACCGAATGGCATGACTTTGTAGCAATATGTACCCCAAGGCGTGATGAAAGTAGTCTTCTCCATATCAGTTGGGGACATCTTGATCTGATTATATCCTGAAAAACCATCCATGAAGGAAAAGACAGAGAACTGCGCAGTGTTGTCTACCAAGACATCAAAATGAGGCAAATCAAAATCATCCTTCGGGCTTGCCTTGTTGAGATCTCGATAATCCACACACATTCTGAATTTTCCGTCCTTCTTGGGAACCGGGACAATGTTGGCAATCCATTCAGGATATTCGGAAGTGGCTAGGAACCCAGCATCAAGCTGTTTCTTTACTTATTCTCTAATTTTGAGTGCCATGTCGGGTCTAGTCCTTCTGAGTTTCTGCTTGACAAGAGGACATCCGGGCTTGAGTGGTAAGTGATGTTCAACGATGTTGGTATCCAACCCAGTCATATCTTGATAGGACCAGGCGAAGATATCAACATACTCTTTCAATAACTTGACCAACTCGGAGTGTACATGCTGTGCGAGGGATGTGCCAACCTTGACTTCTCTTCTGACCTCATCAGTACCAAGATTGACAACTTCCACTGGCTCTTTGTGTGGCTGAATGTCTCTACGCTCGTGCTCAAGGAGCCTTGCCAGTTCAGCCGGTAATTCACAATCTTCCTCACCATCTTCTTCGGCTTGGTTAATTGGAATTCCATAATTACAATGGATGTTTGCCATGTTGTTATCAATGCTTTTATTAGTTCTGCATGTTTATGAATAGAATGAGCTATTTTAAAAGTGAAAAGAAAAGAAACTTTTGCCATTTGTTTGTGAAAAGTAAAATAAAGAAAGAAAATAGAGCATGATTTTGAATGCAAAAAATTTTTATTTATTGATCACATAATATTGCAAAAGCGTGAGGCCCTTTACAAGCTATCCACTCGTCTCAGGCGAGGACGAGGGAATGAGAAAGAAAAATGCATTACATTTTATATGGGAAAACCACAGGAATCACGGTAGATGTCCAATTGCTGAGCTTGAAACCCGGCGGACATTTGCGCACAAAGCTTGAAGTCTGATTACTAGGACCGACATCATCAGCAGGTGCCACAATGTCACCCTGCTGGAAACCCGCGTTGTGGAACTTGACAAAGTTGCTTTGTTTCTGATCAGAGGAACCAGATTGACGACCAGGATGATAACCCACTCCAAAACCATTATGCTTTTCAACCACATTAATCACGTGCCCCTAGCCTGGCAAGGCACCTCTATCGATGGTCTCTTTAGCAGTCTTAGCATACGCTAAAGTCAAATGTGGTGATCTACTTTGACTAGTTGAAGCAGAGCTGACATCTTCGAACTCAAGACACTACAACGGCACCTCAGCTATGCCTTCTTCGGTCTCGACATATCGGAAAGACGATAACTCGCTTACAATTAAATCCTCTTCACCACAGACAATGACAAGCTGATCGTCAAACATGAATTTCAAATTCTGATTCAAAGTGGGGGTAACTTCCCCTGCCGCGTGGATCCATGGACGACCCAGTAGGCAACTTTACGCTGGATTGATATCCATCACTTGGAAGGTAATGGTAAAGAGATGCGGCCCAATGTTGATGGGTAAGTCCACTTCTCCAATGACCTGTCTTTGAGAACCGTCAAAGGCTCTGACAACTAAGGCACTTGGTCTCATCTCATTTCCTTCCACTGGTAATTGACTCAATGTGCCCTTAGGTATCACATTGAGAGAGGAATCGGTATCTACTGGAACACGAGATAACAGGATGTCTGTGCAGGTTACAGATATGTGCAGCGCTTTGTTGTGGGCATTTCCTTCAGGAGGCAATTCTGATTCATTGAAATCCAAATACCGACTTGCAGTTATGTTGGCCACAACATCATCGAATTCGACGACAGATATATCTTGCATGACATGGGCACTGTTCAACACTTTCAACAAAGCTGATCTGTGTGCAGGCGAACTCATGAGTAAGGACAAAATTGAGATCCTCGAGGGAGTCTGACCCAGCTGATCCACAATATTAAAGTCACTTTTCTTGATCAACTTAAGGAAATCTTGATCATCAAGGGTCTCCTTGCTCTTTGAAACATCCTCAGACGGGATAGTCGGTACCGAAACTGCAGTAGATGCCCCTTGTTGAACAACAGGGGTTGCAGCTGCAGGCATTTCCTTGGGAGGAATAACAGTTGGAACTTGAACAGGCTTCGTAGTGACCTTCGGAGCAAACACTCGTCCACTACGAGTCATACCTCCACCGGTTGTAACATTCACAATCTCAGATTCGGCGAACCTTATCTCTTGACCTCCAGAAAACACAGAAGACCCATACTTCCAAGGTACCTCCTTAGAATTCTGATACGGAAACAGCTTTGGCGGACAAACCACGATGGGTTGCACCTTCTTCTATTTAGGGGATTCCACAGGAACCTTCCTATAGACGATGGTGAACGGCTCAATAGCAGCAACTTCCTCAACAGGTTTAGATCTGGAAAATTGCACTTCACCACGGTTCATCAGAATCTGGACACAACCCTTCAGCCTTCGACACTGGTTGGAATTATCGTCACAAATCTGACACTTACCATGCAACCCTTTCAACAACCCATGTTCGTTCAATCTCTTGAAAACCACAGCCATCGGGGTCTTTACCTCATCGACATCCATAATCAATTCAACCCTGGAATTATCCCCAATCATGTTAACCGCAGGTCCACCGTGATTCGGCAACGGGTTATTCTGAATGTTAGGTCCTTCCTCAGTGAAAGTCAGAACCTTCTTATCAACGAGTTCCTGAACCTTGGTTTTGAAAACAAAGCAATCCTTTGTTGCATGTCCTATGTATCCAGCATGGTAAGCACAGGACGCATTTGGATTATGCTTCGGGCCAAATGGAGGAATCGCAGGTGCAATCTGCTTGGGGACAATTGCCCCTTGGTGAACCAAGTAAGGAAACAACTCCGTGTATGACACCAGAATCTTGTCAAAATTCGGACGCTTACGGTTTCCTTGACTGTTGTTGTTCTGACGGTTTTGATTCTGCTGATTTTTGTTCTGTTGATTATGTTGCTGATTCTGAGCATTCTGAGCTGGTTGTTGCGGATGATACTGATAGGGAGGTTGTTGATACTGTGCAACGACAATGTATGGATATGGATATTACGGCAAGGGAGCCATGGGAGCTTGATACTAAGGAGAAACTTGAGTTGTCACAGCGTTGGCTTCACCTTCCTTTTTCTTGGAATGACTATTCTGAGACTTCCTAGTGGTCGACTGCTGGGAAGCAGCACCAGGAATCTTTCCAGTCTTCAACCCATTCTCAATCTGTTCACCAATGGTTACAACATCAGCAAAACTCGATGAAGAACTACCCACCATTTTCTCGTAGTAAGATCCTTGCAATGTACCCATAAAGATGTCAACTAACTCATTGTCAGAGAGAGCAGGTCGCACACGAGATGCCATCTCACGCCATCTTTGTGCATACTCCTTGAATGTTTCAGCTGAGCGTTGTGACTGATTCTGCAATTGCAATCTAGTTGGTGCCAGATCAAGGTTATACTTGTATTGTCTCACGAACGCTTCAGACAAATCCCTCCAAGTACGGATTTTACTGCGCTCCAAGCCCATGTACCAATCCAATGAAGCACCGGATAAATTATCCTGAAAACAATGAACAAGCAAGTCATCATTGTCAATATGGGACGCCATCTTTCTGTAGTACATAGTGATGTGACTACGGGGGCAGCTTAAACCTTTATACTTTGGCAAATCAGGTATTTTGAACTTCTGCGGAAGCACAATATTTGGAACCAAACACAAGTCTTTGGCTTCCATGCCAAAAGCAGAGAACCCTTCAATAGCTCTGATATGGTCTTCCAACAACTTGTAGTCAACAAATCTATTCTGATTAGTGGGCCTGACAAGAATCTGAGGATTTGGCAGCTGAGAAGCGGCGGGAGCATTCACTTGCGGAGTAGCAAACTGAGAAGGATAAACCAAACCATGATTAACCAACTAACCGGTATTCTGACCCATCGGAACACCATACAGACAATTTGGAGGAGGTACCCCAGCAGCTGAGGAAGATTCCCCAGGGTAGAACATCCCAGGATGAGCATTCGGAACAACAGTTTGAGCAACTTGAGACGGAACCAGAACATGAATAGGAGGACCCCTATACACATGCTCTTCATCATCAAGAGTTTCAGTGTCAACCAATCCGGAAGTTTGATGAGTTTGAGCCTGAAGATTCTCAGGATCATCATTCACCACTAGAGGTGGGACTGGAGTAGGCATGACCCATGGATAGGCGGCAGCATTCCCATTAGGCATGGGTGCAACAAAAGGCTGATATGGTATAGAGGCACTACCATTATTTGCAATCTGAGGAGTGTAATTCGGAGGCATGCCCCAAGGAAAACCAGCGGGCATCTGGTTCAAACCGGGTTGAATAGCAGGCTGATTCACAGGCTCAACTGGCACTTCAACTCTAGCAGGAGAAGGAACAACAACAGCAGGGGTAGCTGTAACAACAGGAGGAACAGTCACAACAGGAGTGACAACAGTTGTATCAGTAATGGTTGCAACAACAGTGGCAGCAACAGCGACGTCCCTCTGGGCACGAAGGAGCTCCATAATGACATCCATGTTTGTCTGGAACTGATCCATCCGACCTTGGAATTGTGCCAGAGTTTCCATGTACGCAGCGTTCTTAGCTTCGAAGTCAGCCATGATTCTCGATTTGCTTGAGCGAGTAAAATACTGATGTCGAGTCGTCGTCTTGCTACAAGGAAGGCGGACAAGGATGAGCAACGGTTTCGGATGAAGGGGTGTGCATATGTGTGCAAATGAATGTATGATATGCATGCAAAAATAAAGTTTTAAATTCCAGGAATTCTTAAACGTATCTTTGTTGACAATAATCATAAAGCATACAAGTAAAGCCATAAAAGATAGAGTGAGCAAGCATCTTCATTCATTCATTCAATGGAGGAAATAAGTACAAGTCGAATACAAGTCAAATATCTGCCTTGTGGGCTACAACAAAATCCGCACGGATCCTATCAAATACCACCCTACATACAGATAAGAAATGAAAAACTGCCTAAGGAAGCCGGTGTGGCAACGCATCAGTATATGCATCCCTCAACAACCCTGGTAAATCCTCCAATGCATGCTCAGCAAATCTGGCTAGACGGCCATGCCTCTCACTCCAGTACTTCGCATCCTTCACGAGGTTGTGCAGCAAAGAATGATTAGGTCCATGAAGCATGTCCTGAAGAAAGGCCTCTTTCTGATCCAGGAGGTTCTGTAGATGACGTCTTTGATGCTCCCAATGAGTGTTCTCTGTGTTGAGCTGGCTAATCTTCTCTTTGCTCTGATGTGCTTGATCTTGCAGCTTCTGAATCTCACCGAAGACTTTATCGAGCTGGGTTTGACATTGAGAAAAGTCATTTTCTAACTGATTAGCACGGTCTTGCTCACTTTGCCACTTTTCCTTGAACTCGGATAACTTCCCTCGAAGCTCTTCAAGTTGCTTGTTGTAGCTCAACTCCTCTTTGTAGGCTTGATAATGAGCATCGGCGAGTTGTCTCTTCTTTGAAGCAAATCCCTCATAGGTGCTCTTCAAAGCATCACCCACCTTCCTACGCTTGTTTTGTTCAACCTCTACCTCTTTGAGCATGCGCTCGCGCTTCTGATGGAGTTCAATTTGTAGGCTATCCTTCTCGGAAGTGACTCTATCAAGGTTGATGCGAAGATCAGCATTCTCCTTCATCAACTTCTCAACAATCAGCTTGAGTTGATCGACCTCAGATGGAGGAACAATCGCAAGTTCAGGAAGCTTGACATTCATGGAAGGCTCGGGAGATAATGGCAACAAGATCTCTTTGACGTGCTCTTTGACCCAAAGTATGTAAGCTTCCTTGGCTACGCAATTCTTCTTACCCAAATCGGCTCTACCTTTGAGATGAATCTGCGTCCAAGCGGCACTGAACCTCTTCAGCAAACCCATGTCATCAACCCTTTCATGAAAGATGAACTCTTCCACTACCTCGGGATCAGGTTTGTCAACCATAGGGTATCCCAACTGTCGGAAGGCCATTCTCGGATTGTAGTTAATTCCACCCTTTGTACCCCAGAGAGGCACATTGGAGAATTTCCCACAATGAAGAATGATCGGAATGTCGTCGAAGACTCGAGAATACCAAGAAATGTCATAAGCGGTAAGAGACATGATTTGTTGAGACCACTTGAGATTATCCTTATTCTCAACAAAGAGACCCTTCTGTGGAAGGTGAGACATGAACCATCGGTACAACAGAGGAGCACAACAGACAATAGTTCCTTTCTTCTTTTCATTCCTGGAATGAATAGAATGGTAGGTATCAGCAAGAAGTGTCGGAACAGGATTCTTGGACAAGAAAATGCTGATGGCAGCCTGATCTACGAAATCCTCCATGTTCGGAAATAAGACAATCCCATATACCAACAGGGCGAGAACGGCGTTGAAAGCCTTCCAGTTTCCATCCTTAGCAAAAGTAGTAGCCTTGTCAACTAAGAACTTTGAAGCAAACCCTCGAATACCTTTCCCTTTGGTCTTGAGATTATCCTCCACATCTTTCTTACTAATGCAAAGCGCATCAGCAATAAGATGAAACTTCGGACAACCGATAGTGTAAACATAAGGAACCTGCTTCTTGATCTCAACCCCCAGAATATAAGCATACTCCTCAAGTGTAGGTGCTAGCTGATAATCCTGAAATGTGAAGCACCTATATGGCGGGTCGTAGAACTGAACCAAAGTGTGAATAGCAGTGATGTTGACTTCAGTGTTGAGGATGCTCAACAGATTACCATAAGTATCTATGAAAACCCCTCTGTGATCTCCAACTAACAAAGATGCCAAACCCCTCAAAATACCCAGCTTAGGCTCCACAAACTTGTAACTGACGATGCCACGACGACCAGTACTCATCTCTATGATAATGTCAACAAAAGATAAGCCTTCGAATACCTGGAAATGCACATGCAAAAATTAATTTACATCATGAAATGATATGAAACACAACATCAAGAAGCCAGCACTGTCCGAATAATCAAGTCTGAACAATCCGGATATCTGCATATAATTCTGTGTCAGTGCAGCATAATCTGATGTGTCGGTGAAGAAATCTGGCGTGTGTGAGAACAAGGTTATGAAGTGGCTTATTTTCCTGCAAAACCCGTCCCCCTCACAGGTGTGATCTAGACACAACAAGGTGGTCCCTAGAAAAGGTCGCCCAAACCATAGGATTCAGGATGAAAATCCCCGCCGTGGTGAATTCTCACAGGACGGAAGTATTCTCAAACGAATCACGATCTGGGATGTGGGTCTCGTGACATCCCAACGCGCAAAACGCTGGTCTCACGACTATTCACGTTCTAGCCTATGTGTATACTAGGCCCGGTGTTAGGACCTTTCTCTCCAATAATATCTACCCATCCCAACAACAGCAGAAAACAACAGATATTTAGAATATGCAGCATATGATTATTCAAAGCAGTAAAGAAATGCGATAAATAAACATAAAGTTAAAGCATAAAAATAAAGCAAGTAAAGCGCTAAAGATAAACACCCAAGCAAGCAAGAGAGCAAACAAAACTAGGCGAGACCCCTCAAGGGATGGACCAGTAAGAGGTCAATCTGTCACCAGCAGAGTCACCAGCTGAAGATGGCTGGAAATCTACCTGAGTGAATCACACACTCAAAGATACAACAGAGTCGCCACCGAACTTTATTTAGTCCCAAAGGACAGGGAAAATATCGATAAAATCCAAGGGGAAGAGAAACGGGAACGGGGGGTCGGTTATGCGAAAGGAAGGTATTAGCACCTAACGCATCCGTCGTACTCGACGGGAACCATTTCGCTTGCTTCTAGGCTTGGATGGGTTATCTATCTAAAGGCTTCTAACTAAAAGAAGATGAGAGAGAAAACAAAGGGGAAAAAGAAAGAAAGGAAAGAAAGTGCTCGCGGAGGAACAAAGTCCTCGTGCCTACGTACCCTCAAAGTGCAATGAGGAAATCAGAGCGCCGTAGTTCTTGGAACCAGGGGACGAAGAAAAGGAAAGAAAGGAGGAAGACGGAAGAAAGGTGGAAGTTTGCTCGCCAAGACATTGCGTCTCGTGCCTACGTATCATACATCCAAAAGGATGCAGAATCAGAGCTTCTGTAGTTCGGGGAACAGAACGGAAAAGGAAAACAAGAAAGAAACAAG
Source organism: Lathyrus tuberosus (assembly GCA_022829125.1). Lineage (NCBI taxonomy): Eukaryota > Viridiplantae > Streptophyta > Magnoliopsida > Fabales > Fabaceae > Lathyrus > Lathyrus tuberosus. The sequence continues at coordinate 5,382,529 of JALAZF010000159.1, forward strand.
AAGATGATAGAAGTGGCATCAAAACCAAGACTAAGAGTGAAAGAAAAAACTCTACTGGGAGAGACCCCGCAGTAAGAGCGTTTACACAAAAGAATAGGAAAAAGAATGGTGTCAAAACCAAGAATGAAAGAAACTCCGCTGGGGATAGCAAAGAGAATTGGTGTCGAAACCAAGAAAGTAAGAGCAAATGGAATAGAAAGGACTCCGCTAGGGATCCAACTAAAGGAATGGTGTCATAACCAAGAGAAAAAAGGAGATTCGGTATATTAACTTGCTGGCAGTGGCTAACAGAAGAAAGAGAGTAGATCCTGACGGGGAAAAGAAGCTGGTGTCAACAGATGGACTGTGATAAACCCAAGAGAGAGAGTGCTGAACCGGGAGAAGGTGTTTGACTCTGAAGGGGCCTCGGTATATTAACTGGTAAATAGTGGTTAACCGAGGAAAGAAAGGACTGCAACTCTGTGGGGGTAGAGAAGCATTGGTTTTAACATAGAAAACTGTGATTAACCAGAAGAGCGGGTGTAGGACCGAATAAAGATCATTACCCAAAGGACGGGTATAGGATCGAGCAAAGGTCGTGACCCAAAGGGGTTCAGTAAACTGACTGAACAAACAGTACTCAACCGAAGAAAGGGTATTTGAACCAAAGAAAGGTTACTAACCCAAGGGTGCAAGTATTCGAACCAAGAGGAGGTTGCCAACTGCGGGGGATTCGGTGTTTACAGACGGACTGTGATTAACAGAACAGAACAGCGAGTGCTTAACCAAGAGAAGGTGATTAACTCAAAAGGGTTCAGTATTTTAACAGACAGACTGTGGTTAACTGAAGCAAAGGGTGATTAACCGAAGATAGGTGATTAACCCAAGGGGTACTCAGTGATTAACAGGCGGACTGTGATTAACTGAAGAGACGGGTGATTAACCAAGAGAAGGTGATTAACCCAAGAGGTGCTCAGTGATTAACAGGCGGGCTGTGATTAACTGAAGAGACGGGTGATTAACCAAGAGAAGGTGATTAACCCAAGGGAGGAGAAGAACCAAGATAAGGTTGCGAGCTCCTGGGGAAAATAGTCGTGTCAGGAAAACTGTGTTGGACCAAAGAGAGAGAATTGAGACTCTTCAGGGGAATCAAAAAGCAATGATTGATTACAAGAAGAAAGGATTGATGGAACAAAGAGAGATTGCTAGCGCAAGAATAATGATCTCAACCAAGAAGGATGGTGATTGATCAAAAGGATAGATTGAAAGAGATAGGAGTGATCTAGGATCGAAAGGGATCGCAAAGAGAGAAGAGTGATCAAGGATCAACTCGACTGGGGAAAAAAGCACATTACCGCTTAGAGATAGAGATGACTAAGCCAAGCACAGGGTCATTCGTCCCCTACCTGAAGTAGTCAGAATGAGAGTAGGAATTCTCCCTTCTCATCCATTCCCTAACACACAGGGTGTAATGCGGAAGTTGAAACAGATGGCCCAACAGCTCCAAGTTGTACAGTGCTCCTGCGTAGAGAAACGGACAGCATAACGGCGTCAATTTGTACAGTGCTCCGATGCAAGGCGCAGCGCGAAACTCCCACTCCACGGGGGGGATGAGAGAGAAAGTTCTAAAGGAGGCCTAAAGAGAGGAAAAGGGAAGATCGATTAATCAAAACAAAGTTTCTATCAATTAATTAAGGGAGAGACATGCTAACAACTTTTCAAAGAGGATGAAAAGTCATTAAAGCAAAAAGGAGTGAATTATTGATTATAAAAGATTAAATTTATCCATGAAGAATAAACTTAATGCACACTAAAATGGAAGGTGCAAAACAGTGCCAAATGATCATCAAAATGCCTCACAAAATCATGTATCATGTGAACAAAGATAGTGCAAGAATTGCTATATTCATACAATGCTAAGAACATGAAACAAATGAATAATCGAAAATTTGCATAGAAAGTTCATGAATATGCTTCAACCAGAAGTGAACTGACATTTAAAACATCCATAAAATCAAGCATGACAATCAATGGAAGTTAAAATGAAGAAAGCATGGCAAACAAGCTTGAAAATGCAAGAAAATGGCATTCTGTACAGTGGTAACCGGTTACAGCATATGTGTTAACCGGTTACATGCTTGAAAATACGTGTTTTTGGGGAAAATTGCACTGTGTAACCGGTTATAGCATAACTGCTAACCGGTTACCACTATAACAGAGGCAAAAAAATCAGTAAAAATAGCTTTTCTAAAGTAGTTTTTAACACATAATCACTTATGCCAACCACCACATGCTAGGAAATGAAATTGTGCACGAAAATTGAACTTGAAAACAACAAATAAACAGGGATAGAATCAACTAATACAATTGGATCATGGATCAAACAAATGCAAAAACCAAATCACACACAACAATTATCGACTACATTGCGAGCGATACGAAAATGCGCGAAACGGTAAAATTAGTTAGATCCACCAACCTACAAGCCGGAGATTTGGCTTGGTAAGTGTTGCAAAGAGATCTTGATGCAGAAAATCAAAGAAAACCAGCGGTTCCTTGATTTGTAGACGAAATGCGTCGAAACCGATCAAAAACGCGAAAATGCACCGAAATCGAACTTGCACCAAAATAAATGGTGTGAAACCCTTGGATTGAAGTAGAATGAGATGTAATTCCAGAAATCCAACCAAAGGATGCCAAATGATGAAGGTTAAGCTCAATAATTAATCACTTTCAATGTGAAAAGCGATTATCCTTCAAGAATAAGAGCTTTTGGTGAGGTTTGATGTAGAAGAATCGAGATGAAGATGAAGAATGAGTAGAGAAATCAGAGAAAAAGTGAGAGAATTGAGAGTTAAATGTGAGAAGTTTGGTGAAAAATAGTAGAGAATGGTTGAGGAATTGAAAAGTGAGTGAAGGTGAGTTTATATAGATTTTAGGTTTTGAGTGTGAGATGGTTTGGAATTAGCTTTGGACTTAGCTTTGGGTTTGGAGTTAGGGTTGAAGTTAGTTACACTTGACTCACTGAGTCAAGGTGGTTAACTCGGTTAGTTAGATCCAACTCGGTAACAATCCCAATGTGAATTTCCATCATCCAACGGTTGGCATGCTTGCTAATTAAGTAACATGGTGCACTTAATTTGGAGTGAAGCGTTGGAACCAATCCACTTGGAATGTCTTGAAATGTCTAGAGATGTTTAGAATGTTCCACACATTGTTAGAATACTGTAGAATCAATGACCAAAGAGAGTGCATAGCTGCGTCCCAAAAATGCAGCAGAATCTGCAACTTTGTACAGAGTAACCGGTTACATCATATGTGCTAACCGGTTACATGCTTGAAAACTTGCGTAAATTTGTGAAAAATACACTGAATAACCGGTTACAGCATATCTGCTAACCGGTTACTTCAGCCAAATTTCCACAAATTTGCAAAAGGATGGTGATGAAGTCCTGGTTTTGGTTTTTCAACTCTTGTCTTGATAAATAAACATGGAAACCTTTATTTTGAGCTTGTTTTGGTGATGAAATAATCTTGAGAGAATGCGATTAATCGGGCTTGGAAAACCTCCAGATCCTGCAACAAGAAACACATAGAGAAAAATGCGAATGTGTATGCCAACGATGTGAATGCGCATGCTTATGCAAAAGGCAAAAGAGGGAGGTCAAATTTCGGGTTACGACAGGCATGAGTTGCATTGAGTCTTGCATCGAGTCACATTGCATATATGTTTGTTATATCGAAGTATGTGGATGTATGTGACTTGTTGAATTGGTGAAATTGTGGAATTGTGCGCATGTATTTGTGAATTGTATGGTTACTTGAGTAATACTTGTTGATGAAACTTTGAAGTGTGAGAACGATTATAATTATGTTTGTATGCCTTTAAATTTATTATTATCTTATGATTTCAATAATTATGTGAACTTTCACCCTTCTGTTGGAATGAAGTTTTATACGACATAGCTCAGGCACCGAGGAGTAGAGTTGCTTCTAACGCGAGGTAGCCGTCGGAGTAGCTGATTTAGTTTCTGTTTTTATGTTGGGTTGAGTCATGCTCTGATCATGTAACACTGGGATCGTTTTGATTTATGTTTGAGAGATACATTATGTACTCTACTTTATGTTGTTATGTTTATTTTGAATTATATGGAGTTTTGGCTTTTATGCCTAAGTATTGATTATGAATGAGATGAGCATGAGACTTCATTATGTCTATTATGTTTGAAGTAAATCTGGTGCTACATGCTAAGTGAAAGTTTTTTAAAAGCATAAAATCATTTAAGTGTTAATGAGCATGAAAAGTGTTTGTGATGAATTGAAATTATACGTGACACCCTTTTGTGAAATGCATGATAATTACTCTGATTTATTTATATTTATTGCGCGGGGTTTATAAGGGTGTTACAATGGCCATGACGCCATTCTTCAAAACTAGAAGCAAACTTAATATTTATTTTATAAAAGCTAATATACATTTGAATTGGCATTGCGCCCCAGTGGTTGATCAGCTGGTTTTGTGTGTGTAGCGAGCGAGAGGCTTGGGGTTTGAATCCCCCTCGCCCCAGACCTTTTAATCTTTTTTTAAAAACCATTTTCAAAAGGATTTTCACATATTACTCACTCCCTTTCATTTTTAATCACCACACGCACATAGCTCAGTTGGTAAATTTTGAACCCTCCATCCCAAGGGCGTGGGTTCAAACCTTGGGAGGACCATCCCATTTTTTTACCACTTAATTTCTTCATTTTTTTCACAATTTCTAAATAACTTCAAAAATTAATTTCTCTTTCAATTTTAATTATTTTTTATTGATTCTTTTTTGAAAATTCACAAATATGTTGAAATATTTTATTCCACAAAAAATGAATTTATATTATTTATTTAATATAGTTTGAATTTTTGTAATTAATTTCATTTTTATTTGTTTTCAAACATTTTAAAAATGAGATTTCCACCTTGATCTTTCAAAATCATTTGAATTGCAAGCCTTCATGCGATTAAACATGATTTTTCAAAGCTTACCACTTGTTTTTAAATTTTATATTTAATTTCCTTTGAAAATAATATTATATTAATTAAAATTAGGGTTTCCATAAATTTTAATTTTTCAAACTTCATTTGAAACACTATTGGGCCTCTTGATAAGAGTGTAAGTCTCATTCCTTTGTAAATAAATCATTTTGGGCCTCAGTCATTATATAAGTTCCGATACGTTTTTTTTTTTAAATCTCAGCGTGATCGCCGTTTTCAAAACAATTTTCATCTGGGCTTCCCCTTGTGTTGTAAGTCCCATTTTTCTTATTTTTCAAACACTATTTGGCCTCTAATAGAGTGTAAGACCCATCCTTTTTGTAAACACAATAATTTGGGACTCAGTTATTATATAAGTCCCTCTGTGGTTTTCAAAATTACGACGCGATCGTCGCCTTTTAGAAAGAATTCATTTGGGCCTCTTCTAAAGAATAAGCCCCAAACTTCCTTTTACAACAACTTTCCTTTTGATTTAGATTCAATTCTAAGTTTTATCAAAACTTTCTTCAATTTCTTGAATAACTAACCATAGAGCTGAAGTTGCTATGCTTGGGCTTGCACAACTGTAAGTTCCACTATCTTTTCAACACATACTTGTTTATATATATATATATATATATATATATGTTTGTACATATTTTCTTAGAGTTTTCCCCAGCAATTAGGTCTAGGTCTAGATCAAACCAGTGGTTACTCTTTTAACACAGTCAAAACTAGTTCCCCGTAGAAAATTCCAGATACAGTCTTGCCTCCTCTTGGGCTTATACAATATGGAACAGAGAAAGGCATTATTCCCGGTGAAACTTTTCTCAAGACTCTCACAACTTAGAAATATTTGTACAAGAAATTCACTTCCCCAAAGAAGATTAATTCCCGGTGAAACATCTTTTGAATTTCTTCAAACCCTAGAATTGTTCTGCAAGGAAATGATTGATTCCCAGTGAAACCTTTCTTGAACTTTTTTTAGGTTTGGACCCACAGGCTTCCTAAAAGCATCCACACCCTCCTCTTGGGCTTTGTACAAGGACTCACTGGCTTCTTAGAAGTTCTCAGCCTCCTCTTGGGCTTAATGCTAGGACCCGAAGACCTCCTACAGGTATAGGACAAAACTTAGTCATCTCTACTAGTTCAATCCTCCAGAGAGTCAGAACATCAGACTAGTTTAGGGTTGATTCTCATCCCTTAAAACATCAGCCTCCTCTTGGGCATCATACAAAGATTATTCTTCAGTAAACTTGGAAAGTCTCATCTCCTCTTGGATCTCAAAGAAAACCTCAAGTTTCCTAAAAGCAAAGGAAAACCCCTGATCACTTCATCAATCTCCAGCGAAGTTTGAAACCTCCATAGGTTTTCATACTCAAATTTTAAACCTTTACCGTCAATATAATCTTAACAGGATCAGAACCTCAGGGCATCTGACATTCTCAGCAATAGTTGATTCCCCAATTTGAACCTGTCTCTGGATGTCAATAATCCTCAGCAGAAGCCAACCTCCTCTTAGGCTTCATATAAGAATTTCCCAAGCCAGCCTCCTCTTAGGCTTTGTATAATTATTTTCCTTAGCAGATTTAGCCTCAATATTGGGCTTTGTACAAGACAGATAAAACCTCCCAAGTGGAGTCAATTTCTTTTTAGCCTCAATCTTGGGCTTTGTACAAGACAGACAAAATACTCCCTAGAAGAGTCCATCTCTTTTCAGCCTCAATCTTAGGCTTTGTACAAGATAATCATACTCTCCAACTCAAACAATCTTCTTTTAGCCTCAATCTTGGGCTTTGTACAAGACAGATATAAAACTCCCTAGTAGAGTCAACCTTTTAGCTTCAACCTTGGGCTTTATCCAGGCACACAAAAATCAACATCCCCTTAGAGGAAATCAAGAGTTCTCTCAGTAGGAAGACATTTCACTGTATATCACATATCTAAATAAATAATCAAACAAACCCTAATTCCATATAATTTGTTGGTTCTTTAATTTCTAGGATTGGCTTAATTTTTGTAAAACAAATATTAGCAGCAATAGTGTAATAGAGAATAGGATGTATAATCTTGCTAAGAAGAACAGGTACAACAAGATGTCCAATTAAAAAGACTTAACATGTTGTGTTGAAGTTATTCAACAACTGGAACAACATATCGAAGAAGATGTCCTATGAGGGAGCATTCGACATCGCATCTGCTGAGCTGGATTAATGAGATTCAGTTATGTTTTGAATTGTGCAGAATATTCAGGAGGAAATTTGCCATCCTATGTGGCGCATATTTAAAGGTCTAGAAGATTCAATCAGAAATCAAGTTAATTGAAGACTTTCTAAATATGGAGATATTTTATGAAGTTAAAGATTAAAGACCTATTTGTATGCAAGTTCTGTTGCAGATTTGTAACAGCTTTAAGCTGCGGTTGTGAAGGCCCAAATCCAGTTTGGAATAGGTTATATATAGATGCATTGTAACCTAGAATTGGAACTTAACCAAAGATGTAAAAGTTCTATTATTAGGGTTGGTTCCTATACCACCCGACTTGTGAGTTGGACAGTTTGTTAGTGTGATCCTCGAAGCTGTTAAGTAAGAGGAGTATTGTTCTTGGAGGAAGCTTTTAAGTAACTCTAAGTTGTGTCTTCGAAGTATGTCTTCCTTTGTTGAATTGTTGTATAGGTAAAGAGTCGTTGATGCAGTGGCGGAGGGTTTACTGCTAGACATCATTGCGATGATTAGGAGTGAGAAGGGTTTCTCATATCTAGAGAGGATCTAGGTAGAAGGGTCATTGGGTAGTGATTGAGTGATAAGATGTAAACGGGGAGTTTAGCTTTGAATTGATACTGCTGATAGTGGACTTCATCCCTGGCTTGGTAGCCCCCAGATGTAGGTGTATTAAACTGAACTGGGTTAACAATTCTGTGTGTTTTGTTTTTATCTTTTCAGTACCGTGCTTATTGTAGAATACCTTGCCATGTGTGTTCATGTCAGGCCAAATGTCGAATGATATGCTATAGGATATCTGAATTCTGCACATGTACCAGAATTTCAATTGGTATCAGAGCAAATCATTATGTTCTGTATCTGGATGAGATCTAAGGGAAGATACTTTCTGGTTCATGGTCAAGGTAGAAGCTTTCTACTGTAAAGTTGTTTGGACTTGGAGAAGTTCATATAGTTGTGAGAATGGTCCCTAGAAGTGGAGGATGGACTGTTCGTGACAGGAAGTGGCATGTGCTGAAGGCTTGGAGTTTTGGTTGAAAAGTTGTTGTGTTGTGGTTATGTTAGGTTTGACTTTTTCTCAAACCTGTGGTATTATGGTGTCACCTGGATTATGATGCTAGGGCTGATATGTGACACCTGAAGGTTTTGAGGAGTTTTTGTGTTGACCCGCTGCGTATCTATCTGAAAACTCCTGAGGCTGTAACTGAGAAGGTTGTTCTTCTCTTAATGTATTTCCTATAGTGATGGGATATATGCATGACTGCTTCAACTTACTTTGTCAACGATACTTGAAGATTATTGTTCAAGTCCACTCATAAAGGCATTGATAAGTGAGGTTGTAAGAAAGAGATCTGAAGATAGTGAGAAGTAACCTACTTTTGCTTCTTTATTTAAAAAGGCTAATCTCCAGTCTTTGATCTCTAGATGTGTTCCTTGGAATGATGTCTTATCGTATGTTAGAACATCACGTCAGAATTGTGCAGAATTCTGTTGTCTAAAGGAATGGCAAAATAGATGCTCTGGGTGCTAAACTAATGTGTTTTGATCACATGGGTTTAGAACCTACTCCTGATCTGGAAGAGGAGGCATCTGGGGGGTTTGTCTAAGAAGGTTCTGGCCCTGGGACGTATCTTAGTTGTGTGAGTTGGTCAAGGTGTGATCAACATGTTACTTACTCCTTAGGTCAGTTTATTTCTGATCCTTGCTGCAGGAGTGGAGAACCTGAGATTCAAGAAGTATTATCTCTAGCAGACTTCTTGGACATGAAGGTCAAAGATCAAAAAGTCATGGTTTCTTCTGTGAAGCTAGATAAGTACCGTCTGTGTGTGCTTAAGGATTGATGTGATCTAATCACAATCTGTGCTGCTATTAAAGGGGGAGAATGTATGATTCTCTAAAGTGCTCTTGGCAGATTCTGAGGGAGAGTACCTGATGTTTTGGAGGACCTTGAAGGATGGAGGTTGTTTACTCAACTTGATGACATTTATCAAGTCTGTGAGAGCTTGGAACTCTTGTTCTGGTGTAGTAGAGATCTTTCAAGGGTTAAGCACTATGGAGTTGATTCAACTAGGGGGATTGATTGGTTCATCTAAATTGTCTAGGATGAGTTTGGCTGAAGGATTTGAAGAGGAAATTTGGTTGTGGAATGTTGATGACATTCAACATCTCAAAGTCAAACAAGAAGTTATGATTCAAAGGGATGACTCTTGAGATGTTCCTGCTGCTGAATGTGTTTGACCTGGTAGTTTGATCAGTTTCTGATGAGTGATCCTCGTGTGTTCCCCTGCTAGAACCTTACTCTGTGAAGATGTGTGACTGAGATTAATGTTGGAACATCAATTCAGGTGGTTGTTACTTGTTCAGCTAAGGTTGTTTTGCGCAGAAAGAAGTCCAAGATCAAGCCACTAATCCAAGTTAAAGTAACTTGTGAATAAATGTCAAAAATTATGTCATACCTTGTGTGAGAAGGTAATCTAATTCTGACTAATAGCAAATACTTTGACGGGAGACTAAGTATTTGTCTAAAGAATTATGCAAATCAGCAGTCTGGATATTATGGGTCAGAATTCTATTTTAGTGGCTGTAATTAAGTAGCTTGATATTTGAAGATGACAACCTGAGGTAGCCCTATCAGCTGACTGTATCAGAAGTGTGTGACTGAAGAAGTAAGCATCATCTGCTGTTTGTTGGTGAATCTGTCTTGGATAACAAAGACCTTGGTGGGAGGTTGGTAGTTATCTGATGTGTGGATGCAATTCAGATTTTTGAATTGTGTGAGAGTTTATTTCTCTCTGGTGTGATCAGGCGGTTGTGATTACCTGAATAAAATGCAGAAAGTGTAATCCTTTGTCTAATGCTGATGTCCTACATAATGTTACAACATCATTGTGGTTCCTGGATGAAGGTCTGGGACTGTGCTTGTGGAGTTGGAAGAAGCAGCATTATTGTCTGAAGTGGCAGCTCCGACATAATGGGCAGATTCTAATCTTGTTGTTAAGTAGTTTTACATGACTACTTTCATGATGAAGACTTCTTTAGGTGCTTGTGTCGTTAAGGACAGAAGGTTGGTGTCAGTGGTGTCTATGATGTGTGGAAGATGTCCTAACCAGTGTTAGAACATCTTTGGGTTAGTTATCCTTGGAAGAGGATTTTGAGATCACCTTTTTGTCTAAGAGGTGTTTATCTTATCATACGGGAGAATGATGAGTTAAGGACTATCTTGAATGTATGATGTGAATATGACATGCTAGAGGTGGATCAGTTTGGTGCTTGTGGAGCAAATGAGCTGAAGTTTTTTTTAACATCATTCGTGAAATATAGGGGGAAAACTTCTGTTTGTTAATTGTACTAGTGTGGTACCTGGCTTGCTTGAGGATCAAGCATTAAGTGAATGCGTTCAGCAGGTGTGTTGAACAGAGGATGTGCTCTTGAAAACATATAAATGAGTCGTATGTTTTCCATTCATTTAAGGTGTTCTTCCTGCAAAGGAGCACTGGTTGTCTTAGATAGGGGGAGTTCATCTTCTGTTTTGGATTTGTTGCTGCAGTAGCACACCTGTTTATCAAGATTGGTTGTGGTTTCAAAAATCTATGATAGTGTATCTCTGGTGCAAGTGTCTTGTGTGTGAGCTTATCTAGTTGGTGAAATTGACAAAATAAGCATATTTGGAAACAAACAAGAACATTTTTATTACTGGAAGCACTCAACATTACATTTTTAACAGAAACTACAGCAAAGAGGTTTATTGGTATGTGTTAGCTACTCTTGCCACCCACCTGAGTTAATGAAATTAACCCAGTCTTCATCTGCTTCAGAAGCTTGTAGTAGCACTGGAGGTTTCTTAGTGGTCTTCATTCTTGTTTCTGTATATCTGCTTGTTCTTGTTGCTCCTGTAGAAGACCCTGTTGTTGTCAATTCCTTGGACTTCATCTCCATTGGGTTGGTGGTCTTGTTTTTCTGGTCTTGCTTCAACTGACCCTTGTGTGTTTCAACTGTTCTGGAAGTCTGGCTCATATTTTCTTCCTCGTTTAGATGTCTCCTCAAGCGTTCTGGTGTGGGTCTTATAATTCAAATAAAAGACTGTGTGTGTATCGCCTGGTCAAAGTTGTTGGGTGTCTGTGCACTTCTCCTTGTTGAGTCTTGTGTCACTGTTCCCCGCTGTGGAATTTCTTGGAATGTATATCTTTCTGTGTAGTCATGGATTGACAATGTTGTAGGCAAGCAGACATTGTCTGATAAGATGTCAGAACATGGTACGGGACATGTTTTTCTTGAGCCAACCAAGGAATTATTTTGGACGGTGGTGGAAGGATAAGGTGAAACATGTGTCTCTGACTGTGCATGAAACGGTATTGGCTAAATTCATGGTAAGAATCAGTTAGCAATAAAGGTGGTCAAGACTGTTTTGGACGATAGGCATTGAATTTGGATGGAGTTTTTAGTACCTAAAATAGCGTTTCTTTGACCAAGAACTTTGACATATTCAAAGCTCGTTAATTCTAAAGTAACTGGTCAGCTATTTATAGGGGTTATTCTTCTTCTCCTTCAGCAAGTGAGTGTTCTTATTTCATAAGTCTTATGGCGTTTGTTCGTTTTTGGGTGAGCACTACTTGGGTCTGGTTCTGTGAGGGCTTTCTTTGTCAATTTTTGGCTAAAAAAGGGGAGAAAGGGTTTGCTAAATGGTTTGCGCAAATGCTATGGAGTCTGCAGTCCCAAATGTGTTTCAGAGATGTCGAAGAGGATGTCCTATCCTTAAGTTGGTGTTGAGTCTTTGTGACTTGTGTCCTGAGTTATGAACACAGTTGTGACTTGTGTTCTGAGTTACCTGGGTTGGTAGATTTGGCACTTCTTAAGTTTCATCTTATGCCACAGGTCGACTGGGGGCGTCTGATTTTTTAAGGTGTGCAAAACTCTCTTATGCCACCATTGGTCTTTTATGCCAAGACAGACGTTTCTTTTCTGGAGGAGTCTTCTACATTCATTCTGGGTCTGTCCTGAAAGGAAAAAGAAATGTGTTGGATTGAGGGGGAGTGTCAGATATCTTCTTCCTCATGTGCACCAAATGACTTCAGGACTTTTTCTTCTTAGGTCCTAATGTGCTGCCTGAAGTTGTTGTGCTGTGGTGCTCGGAGGTGATGTTATGGAATAAAGTATGCTGGAAAGAGTTATCAACCATGATGTCCTAACATCACTCAAGACTTCCCAAGAAGATGATTCTCCATGGTTGTTGTACACTATAGCTACTGATGGTTACTGCTGGGTTCAGTAGTATAGGGTTGTAATTGCTGCTGTAATCTGAGTTGTAATGTTTATATATTTGTTTTAGCCAAAATTTGCCAAAGGGGGAGAATGTTGGTTCTTTAATTTCTAGGATTGGCTTAATTTTTGTAAAACAAATATTAGCAGCAATAGTGTAATAGAGAATAGGATGTATAATTTTGCTAAGAAGAACAGGTACAACAAGATGTCCAATTAAAAAGACTTAACATGTTGTGTTGAAGTTATTCAACAACTGGAACAACATGTCGAAGAAGATGTCCTATGAGGGAGCATTCGACATCGCATCTGCTGAGCTGGATTAATGAGATTCAGTTATGTTTTGAATTGTGCAGAATATTCAGGAGGAAATTTGCCATCCTATGTGGTGCATATTTAAAGGTCTAGAAGATTCAATCAGAAATCAAGTTAATTGAAGACTTTCTAAATATGGAGATATTTTAGGAAGTTAAAGATTGAAGACCTATTTGTATGCAAGTTTTGTTGCAGATTTGTAACAGCTTTAAGCTGCGGTTGTGGAGGCCCAAATCTAGTTTGGAATAGGTTATATATAGATGCATTGTAACCTAGAATTGGAACTTAACCAAAGATGTAAAAGTTCTATTATTAGGGTTGGTTCCTGTACCACTCGACTTGTGAGTTGGACAGTTTGTTAGTGTGATCCTCGAAGCTGTTAAGTAAGAGGAGTATTGTTCTTGGAGGAAGCTTTTAAGTAACTCTAAGTTGTGTCTTGGAAGTATGTCTTCCTTTGTAGAATTGTTGTATAGGTAAAGAGTCGTTGATGCAGTGGCAGAGGGTTTACTGCTAGACATCATTGCGATGATTGGGAGTGAGAAGGGATTCTCATATCTAGAGAGGATCTAGGTAGAAGGGTCATTGGGTAGTGATTGAGTGATAAGCTGTAAACGGGGAGTTTAGCTTTGAATTGATACTGCCGATAGTGGACTTCATCCTTGGCTTGGTAGCCCCCAGATGTAGGTGTATTAGACCGAAATGGGTTAACAATTTTGTGTGTTTTGTTTTTATCTTTTCAGTACCGTGCTTATTGTAGAATACCTTGCCATGTGTGTTCCTGTCAGGCCAGATGTCGAATGATATGCTATAGGACATCTGAATTCTGCACATGTACCAGAATTTCATAATTAATGTAAGTGGCACACTTCTTGATTCAAAAATCCAAGTTGTGGTCCCTCTTTTATCCTGGTAAACTTCCTCTTTCATCTATTTGCTGTAAGTGGAAAGCCTCTGGATTATTTACATCCAAGCCAGTGTCCTTCTCTTAGCATGAAAGATTCCTAAGGAAAAATGGCATTACTCTAAACTGAGTTAAAGTTTCCTCCTTCAGGACATCTCCCTTATAAAGGAAATTATGGCATTGCTAGATTCCATACATTCTAGTTAAAGCAATTCTCCTTTATAACCAACCCCACAACAACTGTGATAAATAGGTGAGATACCTCCCTTTAGAGATGACAAATTCTAAGTCAAACCCTTTAGCTTCAATATTGGGCTTTACACAAGACACCAAACATCTTTTTCCTCCCATAGAATAGGAGGAACTATGATTGCTTTGATTTCTCGAGTACATTTACGGGAATACGTAGGCATAAGATTGCAAAATCTTAGCGAGCACACATATCATAAACTTTAGGTCCAGTACCTTACCAAAAACAATAGAAAACCCGAAAACAACAAAAACATTCTCTCAACACTCCCAAAGGAGAAGCTTTCACAACCCATAACAGATATACACCAGAAAGTATTTAAACATGCCAAAGAAGATCTATGGATAACCATATATACACTGGGTAATTAACAACTTCCCTTTGTATAACCTGACCTCGAACCCCCAATCTCTTAAGCATTTGTAAAAGAAAACATTTGTGTGCAAGGTTAGTTTTAGATATATTCCTTTTCCTTTCCAACTTCATAGGATAAATAAGAAATCAGAAAGTAGCACCCAATTCCAACCATTGCGGTAAGGTGGTTGCGTCACCGACAAAAATCGCACGCTACAGAAAAATGGCGACTCTGCTGGGGAATGTTTAGGATTAGAGTTCCTAAGAGGTCTAGGTTTTATTTGGCATTTTCTACTTTCTACTACATATATCATTTACTGTGATACTAGTTGATACTCGTGTTTAATTTTTTGTCAATTGGGAATGCGATTAATACGCATGTGGAAAGTTTGAGAGAACATTAAGATAATTGGTGGCATATCCAGGAAACGCTTATAGGGAGTGAATCCCGACAAAGCTAACTTGGCAGTCCATCGAATCAGTCGAGGTACCCGTGCAGAAATATCGATGTTGAACAATTGATTTTCGTGAAAGCATTGTATATCCCAGTGCGGTACCCATGACCCTGAGGATTTAGTAGACATTAATCATATGGCCATTTGGTAGTGCGATGACTATCGGGAATATTTGATACGCGATACTACACTCAAATAAGATTCATTCTAGGATATTACAGCTCACTCGAGTGAATCAGCTTGCTTTTGATATCTCTAGGAGGGGTCAATGACTTTGGGAATCTTAGAACCCGTTCTACAGGTATAAAAATTGACCAAAATAGTACAACCTTTGGGGATGGGTTGAGCCATGACTCCATGATCGTGGCATCGAACCCTTGAACCCATGTTTTCAAATGTTTTTGTGTGCTGCATTCATGCATTCATTTAAAAAAACTCTTTTCAAACAAGAAAAATTCTTTTTCAAAAGAACTAAAACAATAATTGCAAATATCAGAGGTTGCGTTATGGATTTCGGTAGAAGAAAGACGCACAAGTACACCTTCAAGGCTCCGAAACTAGAAGACTTAAGGAAATTGGGAAGGATGATTACTAATCCCAAGGCTTTCAGAGCTAAGCACGGAGGATTATTCTCTCTGTTAAGGGTCAACGTGGTTGAAGGGATCCTGTCTATGCTGGTACAGTTCTACGATCCAGCTTACCACTGCTTTACATTTCTGAATTACCAACTTGCACCAACACTGGAAGAGTACTCCCACATGATTGATCTACCTATCACTGATCAAGCTCCATTTTCTGGACTGGAAGAAGTTCCAAAGAATCAGGCCATTGCAAGAGCAATCTCTTTGGATGAGTTAGAAGTTAGGACTCACATAACCACTAAAGGAGGAATCCAGGGTTTACCGGCTAAATTACTGATGGAGAAAGCTCTATACTTTGCTAGTATAAGAAATATAACTGCCTTTGAAGACATCTTTGTCCTACTCATATATGGGTTATTCATCTTTCCCAACATTGACAATTTCGTCGATACCAATGCTGTTAAGATATTCTTAATAGGAAACCCCGTACCAACCTTGCTCGCAGATGCTTATCATTATGTACACTTAAGGAATTTGTACAAAGGAGGAATTATCACATGCTGTGTACCCTTACTCTACAAATGGTTCATTTCCTATTTGCCCAAGTCTGCTGCATTTTAGGATCTCAAGAGTACTCTACGTTGGTCACAAAGGATTATGTCTCTTACCAATTCTGACATAGATTGGTACAATTGGATTTACGAAGGGATATAGATCATAGACAGATGTGGAAATTTCCCTAACGTACCCCTCATTGAAACTAAAAGAGGAATCAACTATCATCCAATTTTAGCTCGCCATCAACTCGGATACCTGATGAAGAATATCCCACATAATGTTCATCCGGAAGGTCTTTTCTTCAAGGAAAGGGAAAATGACAGGGCACTAAAGAAGGAAATACTGCATGCCTGGCAACATATTCACAAAAAAGGCAGAGAGTCTTTGGGAAGACCCAACTGTACCTCCATGGAACCTTATCTCCACTGGGTGCAAACTAGAGCCCTCAAGCTGAGGATGTCTTACCCTCGTCAAGAAGTTTTTCCCTTAAATGAGTCTGTCCTTTATTTCATGTCTGATGCGGAAAAACTCTAGGTCGCTCTCAACAATGTTCAACGTGAAAAGAGCTCTTGGAAGAACAAATACCAAATCCTTAATTTGGAATGTATCAAGATTGAGGATATATTAAAAGAGAAGGATGCTCTGATTGAAATATTAGAACAACATGCTATAGAAATTCAGGAAGACCGATGAAATTTGCTCGCTCCTTTCACCTGGCAAAGGGTCGTCGACCCGACAACGGCTAAAGAGCCCCGATCAAAGAAAAAGAAAATACAGGAACCAGCATCTGAGCCCTCTTTAGAGAGAACTCAGGATCCATGAGCTTAGACATTTTCCTTACATCACTTTGTAAAATACTGTACTTTTTTTCTTGTAAAATATTGCAATCTTTTGAATTCAATAAAAAGGGGTCTCCCCCACTGTGTGATATTTGCAATCTACTTGTTGAAGTTTCTTTTCGAATAAAACAAAAACTAACAAAATTATGTCTTTGCATATCATTCATCATTCTCACATAACGTATTTTTCTTCTCTTTGAGTCTCACGTATGTGTCACTATTCTAGAGTCAAACTGTCTCACTCATACAATACTCGGGCCAATAGACAAAGGAAAATGGTCGATCTCGAGGAAGAGAACAGAGAGTTGAGAGAAGAAATTGACGCTCTAAAGGAAAGTTTGGAGAAACTTCAGAGCAACATGCAAACCCTGGCCACAGCACAGGAGCAGCAACATCAAAGAACTGCTATCTCAGAGATTACAACTACGCCCATAATGGAGATGCATGAGAATCATCCTCGGTACAACATGCCTAAAGGGCGCCCCTGGGGCATGCCTTTCAACTTTATACCTGAAGGATATATCCCACGGGTCACTGAAGACCCAGAAGCCGTAGCAGGAACCATTGGACCTGGAGGTTATAAACTTCGGGAAAGTGAAGATGCAAAGGTTACGACGGCAACTCTTGAAGGTTACAAACTTCAGAGCACTGAAGCGCCAAGGTTCACCGCTATATTATCTATACCACAACTAGTGGAAAACACTGTCCCGGAAGGACAGATTCCGCAAGCAATTTCTTGTGGAAACGAAGACATGTACGAAAGAATAATTGAGTTCCAAGAACAATTCTTGGAAACGCAGAAGGAACTGCATGCCATTCACGGCCAAGATTTATTTGAAAAGGACGTCGCAGACCTATGTCTGGTCCCTAATGTAAAGATACCGTACAAATTCAAAGTTCCTGGCTTTGGAAAATACAAAGGCAACTCTTGCCCTCAAAGTCATTTAGTGATGTACACTCAAAAAATGTCTACTCAGACAAACAATCAACAGCTACTGATCCATTACTTCCAAGACAGTTTAAGCGGTGCTGCACTCAAATGGTACATGGGTTTAAACCGCACCAAGATCAGTACTTTCAGAGATCTCGGGGCAGCCTTCGGTCAGCAGTATAAATACAATTTAGACATGGGACCGGATAGGGATCAGCTCAGAGCAATGTCATAAAAGGATAAAGAAACTTTTAAAGAATATGCTCAAAGATGGCGTGAAATTGCCGCTCAGATCTGTCCCCCTCTTGAGTAAAAGGAGATGACCAAGATCTTCTTAAAAACCTTAAGCACATTTTATTATGACCGAATGGTCGCAAGCGCGCCTAGTGACTTCACTGAAATGGTGTACATGGGAGTACGCCTTGAAGAAGCGGTCTGAGAAGGACGATTGGTCAAGGATGCAGAGCCATCCAGCAGTACCAAAAGATACTGTAGTACTTTCCAAAATAAGAAAGATCAGGATATCAGTAATATCTCTTTGGGAAGGCAAAGGCAAAGGTATCAACCAGTAGTGGCGGTAACTCCGACTATCAACCCAACGCCAACTCCGATTTATCAACCTCAGGTTGCTCATAGCCGACCAAGTCAGCAACAGTATTAACAAAGGCCGCAACAGCCTTTTCAACAGGCTCGTCCACAATACAACAACAACAATCGTACTACACGACCATCAAGGTTTGACCCTATACCGATGTTGTACGCATAACTATTTCCACTTCTACTGGCCAAGGGGCACGTCTAAACCAGGACTCCTCTTACAGTACCAGAAAATCCACCTTTTTGGTTCAAAGTATATCAGACTTGTCCTTACCATCAAGGAGGTACAAGACATAACATTGAGAATTGTCTCAGCTTCAAGTCTGATATACAGAAGCTTATCAAGAACAGGATCTTATCTTTAAAAGATACTAATCCGAATGTTCAGACAATCCCGTTTCCGGAACATGAAAAGACTGCAATGAATTTAATAGAGGAAGAATCTAGCCGCAGTTATCAAATTCACAATGTATGCTTACTGGGAACAAACCTGGTAAAAATGAATTGCAAGCAGAGCGGGTACGACCATGTACCATCTCACAACTATCATCAGTGTGATATCTGCTCAAACGACAATCAAGGGTGTACCATAGTATAAACAACCCTACAAGAACAAATGGATCTGGTTTGGATTCAGGATCACAGGATTCGTGAAGTAAACATGGCCCATGCTCATCCTAACATTGTTCAGAACCACAACATTCTTGCGATGAATGTCAACTTAGAGGCGATGCATTCGAGACAAAGTCAGTATTATAATCTGCCACGTCGCGATTACAGCGCTTGTCCAATCTGCTCAACATACGATCAGTGATGCTCTTTTGTACAAGAGGCCCTCCAACGTCAGATGGATCTTGGATGGATCCAAGACTATCGCGAAAGAAATAACCATCAAGTCAATATGGTTCAGATCTTTGACATATGCTTAATGAATACCAGTCTAGTAGAATTACATGCTTAACAGGTCAGACTTGGTTTTCTGGCTTCACATGATTATTTAGACTGTAAAGAATGATGTGTAGACGACCAAGGGTGTGCACTTGTGCAAAGAACACTTCAACATCAGCTGGACCACTGGTAGCTTCTGATCTACTTGGATGAATCTACACAACAGATTAGCATGACAGATGGGAATCCTGATAGACATCAAAGTCGTGATATCCGCTCAAAGGAAACAAATCTATTAAAGATGCACTGCATACAAAGCGGGTATGGTCGGGTACCACCGCACAATTATGAGCACTGTAGAGTATGATCGAAAAATAACCAAGGATGTTATCTCGTTCGGGCAGCCCTCCAAAATCATTTGGACCGGAAGGTGATTCGACCATGTTCGAGTTCTAGGTTTATTAACATGATACAAGACTACCTCCCTGGTCAGAACAAAAGCGTTGTCATAATCTCCGATCATGGAATAACCAAGGACGTTTGCGCCATGATCCCTCTACTCAATGAATCAAAGATCTCTCTTGATAGTAGAAATGTTCCTGACCAGGAACCAATCGAGGCTGCCTACGATGGTCAGAAAAATCAAAAAGCTCATGTGTTTATCCACTTGCCAGGTCCAATACCGTACAAGAACAGAACAAAACTCCATTACCAGTTGTCATGAATATTGCTTACATCAGTCGAGTCACATGGAGCGGTCGGATCTTCAACAGAGGAGTTGGAGAACCTACCAAAGAAAAGGAACCTCAAACGGAAGTTCCTAACCAACAAGTCGGTTAATCTAATAATCCAGAACTTGTAAAGACCAACGATGAGATGCTGAAGCTCATCCAGAAAAGCGAGTACAACATTGTGGACCAATAGTTGCAAACTCCATCTCGAAACTCTGTATTATCTCCCCTGATTAGTTCAGAAGCTCACAGGGAAGCTCTACAGAAATTCTTAGAGCAAGCCTTGATGGAACAAGATGTGATGGTAGGACAATATGACAACATCATCTCCAACATCACATCCTGCAACAACTTAGGATTCAGTGATGAAGAACTGTCGAAAGAAGGCAAGAATCATAATATGGCGCTTAACATTACATTCAATTGCCAAGACGATGCTTTAGCCAGTGTACTAGTGGACAAAGGATCATTTTTTAATGTTATGCCAAAATCAATTCTGATACGACTATCATTTCAAGGAGCCCCGATGAGAGGCAGTGAGATCATTGTCAAAGCCTTTGGCGGATCTAGAAAAACAGTTATCGGGGAAGTCGATCTTCCCATAACCATCGGTCCTCACACTTTCCAAGTCACTTCCCAGGTCATGGACATCCAGGCAGCATTCAGCTATTTATTAGGGAGACCTTGGATACACGAAGCTGGGGCAGTCACTTCGACACTTCACCAGAAGCTAAAGTTCGTCTAGAATGACAAATTAGTCACAGTATGCGGAGAGAAGGCATTAATCGTGAGCAACTTATCATCATTCTCCTGTGTAGAACCAGAGGAGGTTCTTTGAACCTAGTTCCAAGCACTCTCGGTAAGCAATGAGAATCGACCAGAAAGAGGGACATCGATTTCCTCATACAAGGACGCTCTCGAAGTAATCAAGAGTAATGATACAAAGGGATGGGGAGAGATTATAATTCCTACTGATAACAAGACAAAGAAAGGTCTTGGTTTCTCTTCACCCTGTACCCAGACTACTAAGAAAGACGAAAGTTTTTGTCCCATTCATGATTTCTTCTGTAGCAGAGGTTTCCTCCACCCAGTGTCTCAAGAAGTACACACCATCAATGAGAGTGACTCCTCCGATACAAATGAGGAGTGGAAGTTTTATCTCAACGATGACGGTTATATGTCTTAGGGAGAGGCGCACACACCATTTTATTTTCCCAAGCAGAGCCCAAGATATATACCAAGATCAGACGTCAGGATGATCTATGGATATTGTGATCCTGAAGGATGTCGTGCTCCACCCAATTCATTAGAGGAAGACAATATAATGAAGGACAACTTTGACTATGACTATTATGATCCCCTGGATGACTTGCCTATCTGGAAGTCGTACACAGAAGACTTAGGGCGAAAGAGTCAGCCGAATGATGCCTATCAGCTGAGTAATATTGAAAAGAATACCCATTTCCCCCACAGAGTCATGGAATCATTACTCAGGATATTTCGAAAATGCCCGACACCACGGTGATGAATTTGCAAAGTTTGCAGGACAAGAATTCATTAACTATGCATTTCCTGAAATCAACGTCATTGAGGAAGATGACTCATCCATTCCCAAAGAAACATGGTACACCTTGGGACAGCCAAGAAGCAAGTATGACTTCCTAGTCAAATATACTGCTCCCGAACGCTCTCACATCCGATACGAGGACATCCAGCCAAGTGGATGGGAAGGTTAGTTTTAGATATCTTCCTTTTCCATTCCAGCTTCATAGGATAAATAAGAAATCAGAAAATAGAACCCAATTCCAACCATTGCGGTAAGGTGGTTGCGTCACCGACAAAAATAGCACGCTACAGAAAAATGACGACTCTGCTGGGGAATGTTTAGGATTAGAGTTCCTAAGAGGTCTAGGTTTTGTTTGGAATTTTCTACTTTCTACTATATATATCATTTACTGTTATACTACTTGATACCCGTGTTTAATTTTTTGTCAATTGGGAATGCGATTAATACGCATGTGGAAAGTTTGAGAGAACATTAAGATAAATGGTGGCATATCCAGGAAACACTTATAGGAAGTGAATCCCGACCAAGCTAACTTGGGAGTCCACCGAATCAGTCGAGGTACCCGTGCGGAAATATCGATGTTGAACAACTGATTGTCGTGAAAGCATTGTCTATCCCAGTGCGGTACCCGTGACCCTGAGGATTTAGTAAACATTAACAATATGGCCATTTGGTAGTGCGATGACTATCGGGAATATTTGATACGCGATACTACACTCAAATAAGATTCATCCTAGGATATTACAGCTCACTCGAGTGAATCAGCTTGCTGTTGATATCCCTAGGAGGGGTCAATGACTTTGGGAATCTTAGAACCCATTCTACAGGTACAAAAATTGACTAAAATAGTACAACCTTTGGGGATGGGTAGAGCCATGACTCCATGCTCGTGACGTCGAACCCTTGAACCCATGTTTTCAAATGTTTTTGTGTGCTGCATTCATGCATTCATTTAAAAAAAACTCTTTTCAAACAAGAAAAAATATTTTTCAAAAGAACTAAAACAATAATTGCAAATATCAGAGGTTGCATTATGGATTTCGGTAGAAGAAAGACGCACAAGTACACCTTCAAGGCTCCGAAACTAGAAGACTTAAGGAAATTGGGAAGGATGATTACCAATCCCAAGGCTTTTAGAGCTAAGCACGGAGGATTGTTCTCTCTGTTAAGGGTCAGCGTGGTTGAAGGGATCTTGTCTACGCTGGTACAGTTCTACGATCCGGTTTACCACTGCTTCACATTTCCGGATTACCAACTTGCACCAACACTGGAAAAGTACTCCCACCTGATTGATCTATCTATCACTGATCAAGCTCCATTTTCTGGACTGGAAGAAGTTCCAAAGAATCAGGCCATTGCAAGAGCAATCTCTTTGGATGAGTCAGAAGTTAGGACTCACATAACCACTAAAGGAGGAACCAGGGTTTACCGGCTAAATTACTGGTGGAGAAAGCTCTATACTTTGCTAGTATAAAAAATATAAATGCCTTTGAAGACATCTTTTTCCTACTCATATATGGGGTATTCATCTTTCCCAACATTGACAATTTCGTCGATACCAATGCTGTTAAGATATTCTTAATAGGAAACCCCGTACCAACCTTGCTCGCAGATGCTTATCATTATGTACACTTAATGTAATACCCCATAATTTGGTGAGCATTTTGGATAATATTATTATGATCAACTGGGTTCCGGGGTACTCTGAGCAATTATTGGATAAAGTAATTAGAGTAAACCGACGAACTTGGACATTTGATTAGATTAATATTATTTAACTTGGAGTTTTATTAATTGGTGTATTTGAGATAATTTGGATAATTAGTAGTATTACCAATTTAGATTTCCTTTGTTTATTTTCTTTCCTTTGCATTATTTGGAAAAAGATAGAAACATTAGAGAAAGAGGAAGAGAAGGAAAAGGAAGGGAAAAGAAGGAAGAAAATTTCCAAGAGCTCTAGGATTTGAATCATCAACCAGTCTTCATTTTTTCATCTCTATATCAACCTCCTCATCTTGTAGTCCAGGTGGGTTCTAGTTAGGTGCCTTAGAGTAGAGTTTTATTAAGTTTAGAGTTAGTTTAGACATTGGTAGAAATGAGAAATTTTGCACTAAAACCATGTTTTAATGCTCCTTATGCTTAGTACTTGTTACATATGTGTTGTTGTGTATCAAATTGGTAATTTTTCTGGTGTTTAGAAGTGAATTGGAAGGGAAATGGATCAAATTTCACAAACCCATTATGCAGGAAATTTTCTGGTTTTCACGCTGCCCATACGCGTATCACTCAAGGCAATACGCATATTGGTCAAGGCAATACACGTATGGCTGCACAGAAATGGGGGCAATACACGTATGGGGTTCCATTTTCTCGGCCATCTGCCTATTTGCGTATTGGTACGCGTAGAGTTTAGGGCAATACGCGTATGAGTTATGGTAGTACGCGTATGGGAGTTTAAAAGGAATTTTGAAGGAAAATCAGTCTCTGCCCATACGTGTATGACCTTGGGCAATACGCGTATGGCTGGGCGAGCCAGCTTGGCAATACGCGTACGGCCAGGAGGGTACAGAATTGTGTTTTTTCGCGATACCGTTTCTCGTGGTTTCCATAACTTTTGACTCGGTTATCCGTTTTTAACATTCTTGATATCGTTGGACAGCTAACAAAGTGTACTTTCTTATGAATATGGTTTTAAGGTTTTCGGCCGATTTTATTATGTCAGGATTTTTGGAATAGTGTCGTTTTGTCGACTATTATCGTTTAATGATATGTAATTGTTGTTGAATATGTATGCATGATAAAATACGGAATAGGTAGAGTGAGGAACATTACCCTAAGCAATGTCAGAAAAATATGGAATGAATAAACACTAGTATGGAACATGTGTGTTAACCGTTTGGTTGTGATAAGGCATAATGGCCTTGTGATTGTCGAATACAATCACGTTTGTGTGTGATCACGTAATCGTAATCGGTTATTTTGCGAGTGCGTTTCATGGGTCTCGAGCTCCTCTGAAACATGTGCACAACTACTTGGCAGGTTTGATTCCCGTGTGCAGTACGAATGGCGATCTGGGAGCGTATGCTTGTGACGGTTAATGGCCCGTGTGAAGTGACGGTTCATAACGGTTAATGGCCCGTAGAACCCAAATCCATTCGTATGTCAAGTAGGTTCGAGGATCCATGACTCGGGCCGTCTTCTAGACGTAGAAGCGGACGGGAAAAGGGGATGCCTTGGTGTGGTTACCGATTAGTGATATTGTGAGTTGATGAACTCATAACATGTTTCCATATGGTGTGTGTGTGTACTCATAGTCACTTCCCTTCCCTTTTGACTTGAGTTAGGTTTATTAGAACCTTGTAAAGCCGAGAGGACTTTAAGATAGGGAACTCACTGAGATTTGATGTATCTCACCCCACTGTTGTTGTTTACATCACAGGTACTGCAGGTTCCGCGAAGGGTAAGGATAAGGTTGTGTGATATCCTTACTTATTTGATGGCTTTGCTTCCGTTGTGGAGTTTTTTTGAGATCATTATTTGATCTAGTTCTTAGTAGTTGACTTTTGAAACATCTTGTAGATATACTATGCCGTAGTTTTTTTGTATTAGGCTTTCCGGGCATGTATATGTATAATGTGTTTACTAGGAACTTATTGTATATTTCAGTACCGAAAGTGGAATTCATGTATAATATATGATTTGATGCATGTACGTATACCTGGGCGTTACAGTTGGTATCAGAGCAGGTCGTATCCTCGACCTAGCCATGAAATAGAATAAGTTTTCTTTCTGTTTCATATGCGGCGTGTCGCCATTGGTCTTGTCTTTTATATTTATGGTATTGAGTCTGATCAACTTAATCCTATCTGTATGAAATTCAGGAACATGGCTGACAGGCGCAGAAACAACCGTGGTAGACCGAGAACCACTCCAGCAGGGACTAATCCGCCAGGCGGCAATGAGAATGCTCCTTTATACCAATTTATGCAACAGATGCAGCAACAGCAAAATCAGTTTGTGCAACAAATGGTACAGCAATTGGCGGGTGGTGTGCATCCTCCAGTGGTGGTACCTGAAGCTGCAGGGGAAACCTTTAGGGATTTCATTCGTATGAATCCTCCGAAATTTTAGGGAGGGTTAGATCCAGTAAAGGCTCATGAATGGATATCAGGTATGGAACAGATTTTCCTAATAGTTCAGTGCAGTGAGGAAAACAAGGTGGTCTTCGCCTCTCACTTGTTGAAGGGTCCTGCCATGAGGTGGTGGGAGAGCGCTTCAACCTTAATGACAATTCAAGAGGTACCAAAGGTATGGGAGCAGTTTAAGATAACTTTTATGGAGAAATATTTTCCAAGTTCCTTGAGGTCTCAAAAAGAATTCGAGTTTCAACAATTGAGGCAAGGTAACTTAACTGTGGCTTCTTATGCTGAAAAGTCCGAAGTTATGGCTGCGTATTCTAGACAGGCTATGTATGTCCCTGATGAGAGGTGGAAGATTGATCAGTTTCTGTTAGGGTTAAGGGCTGAAATTTCACATAGTGTGTCTCAGAGAGAATTCACTAGCTATGCTGAATTGTTACGACAGTGTTATGTTGCGGAACACATTTTGACATAGGTACAAATGGAAGGAGATTTGAGCAGGGTAACTCAAAGTGACCGTGGAAGATCGAATCAATATTTTAGGCAAAGGCAACAATCTTTCAAAGGGAAGCAAGTTCAGAGTTCTAGGACTAGTGCACCTCCTGTATGTCGTCTTTGCGGTAGGAATCATCAGGGAAGGTGTGGTATCGAAGGTGTGAGGTGTTATCAGTGTCAGAAAGTGGAATACCGGCCGAGTGTATACCTTGGATGCAAGGAAGACAAAGGGTGATAACTCCTTGATTGCGGGTACGTGTTTCGTAAATGGACATCCTTGTTTTGTTATATTTGATTATGGGGTAAAGCATTCTTTTATGTCCACGCGTTGCGTGAAGCGACTTGGGTTGCAAGCTGTTCCTTTGTTTCCTCCTATGGTGGTTACTACTGCCATGGATGAGATTGTAGAGACGCCGTTGATGTGTGAAAATTGTGTTTTATCCGTGAATGAAAGATTTTTCCAGATTGACCTCATCTGTTTACCGCTTAAGAAAGTGGATGTTGTTCTGGGAATAGATTGGCTTTCCGCTAATTCAGTGTTTATTGGGTGTGAGGAAAAGCTGATCATTATTCCGTCCGAAGAGGCTACTCCGAAGGATGTGTTAACTACTATTCTAGAAGGTACGGTTGGAATGATTAATTTCTTGTTTGAGGAGGAGAAGTTTGTTTTTTTTATTCTTACTAAGGAGGAGTGTAGTAACATCCAAGTTTTGAGTATTCCGGTAGTTTGTGACTTTCCTGAAGTTTTCCCCGAGGATATCACTTCTCTTCCTCCGGAGCGGGAAGTGGAATTCTCTATTGACCTGATACCGGGGATGGCTCCAATATTCGTTTCTCCGTATCGGATGGCACCACTTGAATTAAGAGAATTAAAGGATCAATTGGAAGAATTGTTGGCTAAGCATTTCGTTCGACCCAGTGTTTCGCCCTGGGGAGCTCCAGTGTTGTTGGTAAAGAAAAAGGATGGTGGAATGCAATTGTGTATTGATTACCGTCAGTTGAATAAGGTCACCATCAAGAACAAATACCCATTACCAAGGATAGACGACCTGTTAGATCAATTGAAAGGAGCCTGTGTGTTCTCGAAGATTGATTTATGGTCGGGTTATCATCAGATTCGTGTGAAGAGTTCAGATGTGCCAAAGACCGTGTTTAGAACCCGTTATGGTCATTATGAATTTCTGGTGATGCCTTTCGGTGTGACAAATGCTCTGGCGGTTTTCATGGATTACATGAATCAGATATTCCAACCTTACTTGGACCAATTTGTGGTGATTTTCATTGATGACATTCTTATTTATTCTCGTGATCCTCAAGAGCACAGAGAACACCTAAGAATTGTTTTATCCATCTTGCAAGAGAAGCAACTTTTTGCTAAGTTTAGTAAGTGTGAGTTATGAATGTCTGAGGTTAATTTTCTTGGTCATGTCATATCCCAGGGAGGTGTAGCGGTCGATCCATCAAAAGTGGAAGCAATGATTAATTGGGAGAGACCGAAGAATGCTTCTGAAGTTAGAAGTTTCTTGGGCTTGGCAGGGTACTACAAAAGGTTTATCAAGGGGTTTTCGCAGTTGGCTTTACCATTGACAAGACTTACTCGGAAGGATTATTCGTATGAGTGGGATTCAGCTTGTGAAAGAAGTTTTAGGAGTTTGAAGGAGAGATTGACTACCGCTCCTATTTTGGTTATTCCTGATTCTAGCAAGCCGTATGAAGTATATTGTGATGCATCGAAAAAGGGATTAGGTGGGGTGTTAATGCAAGATGGACATGTAGTGGCTTATGCTTCACGACAGTTGAAAGTCCATGAAAAGAATTATCCAACGCATGATTTAGAATTGGTGGCAGTGGTATTTACCTTGAAAGTGTGGCGTCACTATTTGTATGGTGTACGTTTTGAGATGTTCAGCGACCACAAAAGCTTAAAGTACTTATTTGACCAGAAAGAGTTGAACATGCGTCAAAGGAGATGGATGGAATATTTGAAGGATTATGACTTGGAGTTGAAATACCATCCGAGTAAAGCAAATAAGGTGGCAGATGCATTGAGTAGGAAGGTGTTGCATAATGTCGAGTTGATGATGTTAGAGTATACCTTAAAGGAAAAGTTTAGAGATCTAAATCTTCAATTTAACTGGACTCCAAATGGTGTAATTATGGGGAATTTGAATGTCTCTTCTACTCTTAGGGAAGAAATCCAGCAAGAGCAAGGGTTAGACGGGAAGTTACAGGAAGTGTTATTGCAACCGGGTTTTGTGCGAGCTACCGACGGAACTATTTTGTTTAACCAAAGGGTTTGTGTTCCGGATAACACGGAGTTAAAATGAAGGATTTTGGACGAAGCGCATAAGAGTGCTTTTACTATACATCCGGGGTCTTCAAAGATGTATCAAGATTTAAAGAGGGACTATTGGTGGCCCAGGATGAAAAAGGATATTGCGGTGTATGTGTCGGAATGTGCGGTGTGCCAACAAGTGAAGATTGAACACCAACGGCCGGGTGGCTTGTTGCAACCTTTAGAAATTCTGATGTGGAAATGGGAGAGTATTTCAATGGACTTCGCAGTGGGGTTACCCCGTGCGCAAGGTGGCTATGATTCGATTTGGGTAATTGTGGATCGGTTAACGAAATCAGCTCATTTCTTAGCTGTGAAGACTACCTATAAGGCGAGTCATCTCGCAAGGTTGTTCATCTCAGAAATAGTGAGATTGCATGGCATTCCTACTAGTATCGTTTCGGATAGAGATCCAAAGTTTACTTCCATATATTTGGAGAGCTTTTCAACAAGCCATGGGAACGAGGTTATGTTTGAGCACGTCGAATCATCCGCAAATGGATGGTCAGACGGAACGGACAATACAAACTATGGAGGACATGCTGAGAGCTTGTGTACTTAAAAGTGGAGGAAATTGGATGGAACTTTTGTCGTTGATCGAATTCTCTTATAATAACAGTTATCATGCAAGTATTGGTATAGCGCCTTACGAGGCATTATATGGTAGGAAATGTAGAACGCCATTGTGTTGGGCGGAGGTTGGAGACGATAGAATTTTGGGACCTGAGATTATTCACGAGACCATGGAAAAGATTAGAATGATTCGTGGAAAAGTTAAACAAGCCCAAGATCGTCAGAAAAGCTATGCGGACAACCGTAGGAGACCGTTAGAGTTTGATGAGGGTGATCATGTATTTTTGAAGGTTACTCCGAGATTGAGATTGAAAGGACCATTTAAATCGTGGAAGTTAAGTCCAAGATACGTGGGACCGTATCAAATCTTAGAAAGAATTGGAGAAGTAGCTTACAGATTAGCTTCACCGCCTGCTCTGTCGGAGATGCACGACGTGTTTCATGTGTCTCAGCTTCAGAAATTTATTCCAGATCCTCTTCAGCCAATTTTACCAGATACAATTGAGATAGAAGCTGATTTGACGTTTGAGCCTCAACCGAGTCGTATCACAGGAAGAGAAACTAAAGTGTTGAGAAATAAAGATATTCCTCTTGTTAAAGTCCAATGGGATGAGACGCATCCAGGCGATGCAACTTGGGAATTGGAATCGGAGATGCGGGAGGTCTACCCTCATCTGTTCATGTAATCTTTTAAATTCGTGGGAGAATTTCTATTTAAAGGGGGGAGGATGTAATACCCCATAATTTGGTGAGCATTTTGGATAATATTATTATGATCAACTGGGTTCCGGGGTACTCTGAGCAATTATTGGATAAATTAATTAGAGTAAACCGACGAACTCGGACATTTGATTAGATTAATATTATTTAACTTGGAGTTTTATTAATTGGTGTATTTGAGATAATTTGGATAATTAGTAGTATTACCAATTTATATTTCCTTTGTTTATTTTCTTTCCTTTGCATTATTTTGAAAAAGATAGAAACATTAGAGAAAGAGGAAGAGAAGGAAAAGGAAGGGAAAAGAAGGAAGAAAATTCTCAAGAGCTCTAGGATTTGAATCATCAACCAGTCTTCATCTTTTCATCTCTGCATCAACCTCCTCATCTTGTAGTCCAGGTAGGTTCTAGTTATGTGCCTTAGAGTAGAGTTTTATTGAGTTTAGAGTTAGTTTAGACATTGGTAGAAATGAGAAATTTTGCACTAAAACCATGTTTTAATGCTCCTTATGCTTACTACTTGTTACATATGTGTTGTTGTGTATCAAATTGGTAATTTTTCTGGTGTTTAGAAGTGAATTGGAAGGGAAATGGATCAAATTTCGCAAACCCATTATGCAGGAAATTCTCTGGTTTTCACGCTGCCCATACGCGTATCACCCAAGGCAATACGCGTATTGGTCAAGGCAATACGTGTATGGCTGCGCAGAAATGGGGAAATACGCGTATGGGGTTCCATTTTCTCGGCCATCTGCCCATTTGCGTATTGGTACGCGTAGAGTTTTGGGCAATATGCGTATGAGTTATGGTAGTACGCGTATAGGAGTTTAAAAGGAATTTTGAAGGAAAATCAGTCTCTGGCCATATGCGTATGACCTTGGGCAATACGCGTATGGCTGGGCGAGCCAGCTTCGCAATACGCGTATGGCTTAGGGCAATACGCGTACGGCCAGGAGGGTGCAGAATTGTGTTTTTTCGCGATACCATTTCTCGTGGTTTCCATAACTTTTGACTCGGTTATCCGTTTTTAACATTCTTGATATCGTTGGACAGCTAACAAAGTGTACTTTCTTATGAATATGGTTTTAAGTTTGTCGGCCGATTTTATTATGTTGGAATTTTTGGAATAGTGTCTTTTTGTCGACTATTATCGTTTAATGGTATGTAATTGTTGTGGAATATGTATGCATGATAAAATACAGAATAGGTAGAGTGAGGAACATTACCCTAAGCAATGTCAGAAAAAAATGGAATGAATAAACACTAGTATGGAACATGTGTGTTAACCGTTTGGTTGTGATAAGGCATAATGGCCTTGTGATTGTCGAATACAATCAAGTTTGTGTGTGATCACGTAATCGTAACTGGTTATTTTATGAGTGCATTTCATGGGTCTCGAGCTCCTCTGAAACATGTGCACAACTACTTGACAGGTTTGATTCCCGTGTGCAATACGAATGGCGCTCTGGGAGCGTATGCTTGTGACGGTTAATGGCCCGTGTGAAGTGACGGTTCATAGTGGTTAATGGCCCGTAGAACCCGAATCCATTCGTATGTCAAGTAGGTTCGAGGATCCATGACTCAAGCCGTCTTCTAGACGTAGAAGCGGACGGGAAAAGGGGATGCCTTGGTGTGGTTACCGATTAGTGATATTGTGAATTGATGAACTCATAACATGTTTCCATATGGTGTGTGTGTGTGTACTCATAGTCACTTCCCTTCCCTTTTGACTTGAGATAGGTTTATTAGAACCTTGTAAAGCCGAGAGGACTTTAAGATAGGGAACTCACTGAGATTTGATGTATCTCACCCCACTGTTGTTGTTTACATCACAGGTACTGCAGGTTCCGCGAAGGGTAAGGATAAGGCTGTGTGATATCCTTACTTATCTGATGGCTTTGCTTCCGTTGTGGAGTTTTTTTTTTAGATCATTATTTGATCTAGTTCTTAGTAGTTGTCTTTTGCAACATCTTTTAGATATACTATGCCGTAGTTTTTTTGTATTAGGTTTTCCGGGCATGTATATGTATAATGTGTTTACTAGGAACTTATTGTATATTTCAGTACCAAAAGTGGAATTCATGTATAATATATGATTTGATGCATCTACGTATACATGGGCGTTACACTTAAGGAATTTGTATAGCGGAGGAAAGATCACATGCTGTGTACCCTTACTCTACAAATGGTTCATTTCCCATTTGCCCAAGTCTGCTGCTTTTTAGGATCTCAAGAGTACTCTACGTTGGTCACAAAGGATTGTGTCTCTTACCAATTCTGACATAGATTGGTACAATTGGATTTACGAAGGGATAGAGATCATAGACAGATGTGGAAATTTTCCTAACGTACCCCTAATTAGAACTAAAGGAGGAATCAACTATCATCCAATTTTATCTCGCCATCAACTCGGATACCCGATGAAGAATATCCCACATAATGTTCATCTGGAAGGTCTTTTCTTCAAGGAAGGGGAAAATGACAGGGCACTAAAGAAGGAAATAGTGCATGCCTGGCAACATATTCACAAAAAAGGCAAAGAGTCTTTGGGAAGACCCAACTGTACCTCCATGGAACCATATCTCCACTGGGTGCAAACTAGAGCCCTTAAGCTGAGGATGTCTTACCCTCGTCAAGAAGTTTTTCCCTTAAATGAGTACGTCCTTTATTTCATGTCTGATACGGAAAAACTCCAGGTCGCTCTCAACAAAGTTCAACGTGAAAAGAGATCTTGGAAGAACAAATACCAAATCCTTAATTTGGAATGTATCAAGATTGAGGAACTATTAAAAGAGAAGGATGTTCTGATTGAAATATTAGAACAGCATACTATAGAAAGTCAGGAAGACCGATGAAATTTGCTCGCTCCTTTCACCTGGAAAAGGATCGTGGACCCGACAACGGCTAAAGAGCCCCGATTAAAGAAAAGGAAAATATAGGAACCAGCTTCTGAGCCCTCTTAAGAGAGAAGTCAGGATCCATGAGCTTAGACATTTTCCTTATAGCACTTTGTAAAATATTGTACTTTTTTCTTGTAAAATATTACAATCTTTTGAATTTAATAAAAAGGGGTCTCCCCCACTGTATGATATTTGCAATCTATTTGTTGAAGTTTATTTTCTAATAAAATAAAAACTAAAAAAAATTATGTCTTTGTATATCATTCATCATTCTCACATAACACATTTTTCTTCTCTTTGAGTCTCACGTATGTGTCACTATTCTAGAGTCAAACTGTCTCACTCATACAATACTCAGGCCAATAGACAAAGGAAAATGGACGATCTCGAGGAAGAGAACAGAGAGCTGAGAGAAGAAATCGACGCTCTAAAGGAAAGTTTGGAGAAACTTCACAGCAACATGCAAACCCTAGCCGCAGCTCAGGAGCAGCAACATCAAAGAACTGTGATCTCAGAGATTACATCTACACCCATAATGGAGACGCATGAGAATCATCCTCGGTACAACATGCCTAAAGGGCGCCCCTGGGGCATGCCTTTCAGTTGTATACCTGAAGGATATATCCCACGGGTCACTAAAGACCCAGAAGCCGTAGCAGGAATCCTTGGACCTGGAGGTTACAAACTTCGGGAAAGTGGAGATGTAGGGTTACAACGACAACTCCTGAAGGTTAAAAACTTCAGAGCACTGAAGCGCCAAGGGTCACCACTATATTGTCTATACCACAACTAGTGGTACACACTGTCCCGGAAGGACATATTCCGCATGCAATTTCTAGTGGAAACGAAGATATGTACGAAAGAATAAATGAGTTCCAGGAACAATTCTTGGAAACGCAGAAGGAACTGCACGCCATTCGCGGCCAAGACTTATTCGAAAAGGACGTTGCAGACCTATGTCTGGTCCCTAATGTAAAGATACCGCACAAATTCAAAGTGTCTGGCTTTGAAAAATACAAAGGCAACTCTTGCCCTCAAAGTTATTTAGTGATGTACGCTCGAAAAATGTCTACTCAGACAGACAATCAACAGCTACTGATCCATTACTTCCAAGACAGTTTAACCAGTGCTGCACTCAAATGGTACATGGATTTAAACCACACCAAGATCAGTACTTTCAGAGATCTCGGGGCAGCCTTTGGTCAGCAGTATAAATACAATTTAGTCATGGCACCGGATAGGGATCAGCTCAAAGCGATGTCACAAAAGGATAAAGAAACTTTTAAAGAATATGCTCAAAGATGGCGTGAAATTGCCGCTCAGATCTGTCCCCCTCTTGAGGAAAAGGAGATGACCAAGATCTTCTTAAAAACCTTAAGCCCATTTTATTACGACCGAATGGTTGCAAGTGCGCCCAGTGACTTCACTGAAATGGTGAACATGAGAGTATGC
Organism: Lathyrus tuberosus; assembly: GCA_022829125.1. Classification (NCBI taxonomy): domain Eukaryota; kingdom Viridiplantae; phylum Streptophyta; class Magnoliopsida; order Fabales; family Fabaceae; genus Lathyrus; species Lathyrus tuberosus. The sequence continues at coordinate 5,416,578 of JALAZF010000159.1, forward strand.
CTTGAAGAAGCGATCCGAGAAGGACAATTGGTCAAGCATGCAGAGCCATCCAGCAATACCAAAAGATACGGTAGTACTTTCCAAAAGAAGAAAGATCAGGATATTAGTAATATCTCTTTGGGAATGCAAAGGCAAAGGTATCAACGAGTAGCGGCGGTAACTCCGGCTATCAACCCAACGCCAGCTCCAGCTCCGATTTATCAACCTCAGGTTGCTCAGAGCCGACCAAGTCAGCAATAGTATTAACAAAGGCCGCAACAGCCTTTTCAATAGGCTCGTCCACAATACAATAACAATAATCGTACTACACGACCATCAGGGTTTGACCCTATACCGCTGTTGTATGCAGAACTATTTCCACTTCTACTGGCCAAGGGGCACGTCCAAACCAGGACTCCTCTTAAAGTACTAGCAAATCCACCTTTTTGGTTCAAAGCAGATCAGACTTGTCCTTACTGTCGCATCTGGGAAAATCAACTGGCGGAAAGGAACAGAAGAGTCGCCACCGAACGTTATTTATCCCGACGCAGGGAAAGGAAACGATCGAAGAAAATCTCAACAAAGGGAAAGGAATGGTTGTCGCAACCATAGCCTGGGTTCGGGAGTCGGTTACGCGAGAGGAAGGTATTAGCACCCCCTCGCGTCCATCGTACTCGATGAGATCCACGCTTGTTGTTATCGATCAAAGGGTGTAGGTTATCTGAAGCTCAACTGCTAACTGGAAACTAGAAACAAAAGGTGAAATGGAGAAACTGGGGGAAAAAGAGAAAAATGAGTGACTTGATAGGACATCGCCGTCCTAGGCCTACGTATTCCCTCGGGAGCGGGAAAGTCAGAGTCAACGTAGTCCAGACTACGGATTTGTGGGGGAAGGTTGCTCGCCAAGACATCGCGTCTCGTGCCTACGTATCCTCGATCTAACTAGAAAGAGGAAGTCAGAGCATTCGTAGTTCGGCCTATGGGTCGATTTTGCTAAAGGGAGACAAAGGGGTTGATTAACAAGGTTGTGCTCGCAGAGATCTCGCACGATCGCCTGCCTACGTATCTCCATTGACCAATGAAGAATCAGAGTGACGTAGTTCCCCTCACTAGGGATGACTTTGCTTTGTTTGTGTCTTTTAAGTGACATACGCCAACGTTCGCGTTCCAGCAGTTTAGGTGTTGCCGCTCGGCGTGGGAGTCTTACGCGTTTACCTGTTTGCGGTAGAACGTAAATGACACATCCTTTATGAGTGGATTAAGGGATATGAGAAGAGATGACTCAAAGGTGTAAGAGAAAATGGAAGTTAGTTGTTAGTGTCCTAGGTGATTCATCTCGATCGCACGAATGCGAGGGGAAACGCGAGGTTAGTTGTTAGTGTGCTCGTCGAGATATCGCATTTCGTGTCTACGTATCCTTAATCTGAAAAGAAGGAGGAATCAGAGCATCTGTGGTTCACGCTACTACAGAAAACAGAGAACGATCTCGATCGCACATGGGCGAGAGAAAAGAATGAGACTGACAGAAAGTCTAAAAGGAAACTCGGTCCTACAAGTTTGCATGCAACGATGGTCCTAAGGACAAGATCAAAAGGGAAATATACCTAATGTTGTCATGCATGGATTGCATCCTAATGTCTCTCCTACCTCCGACTTAATCAAAAATTAAGTGGAGCGAGGAATCCTACGGGATCATGTCATCAGACAAGTAAACACAGGATACCTCAATCACAAAGTAAATTAAAAGCAAACAAAAGAATAAACAGTGTCAGTCAACAATAATGTCACACAATCAAAATAAGAAAAAGGGGAAAAATTTAGCCAAGGGGTCATATCAACCGAGGCAAACAAGCTAGCTGTGGGAAATAGGGGTACTCACCCAATGGTATCGAGAACCATGGAGAGCAGAGTAAGAAAGGGGAAGATGTGAATCAGATCACATAAGCATCAGCATCGGTCAATGCGAGCTATAGACAAGGCGTGGGGGTTAGTTGTGAACCCTATCTTCCACTTGACCGACTCGATTACAGGAGTATGTGATGTTCAAAGCTTCAATCATGTAATAAGAGCTAAGAACGGGGGTCATAGTGCCAACACGGCTCGGTAACCACAATTACCATCCCCTACAACATTGATTATACCGTCGATATGCTTGTGCATAAAAACCGGCATCTCGTCAATAAAGGTAATCATACGTGTAGTTGGAGTTGTAGTCTGGACTTGTAGAATCGGTGTCAGAGCCGGTTTGGAAATGCGAGCTCCTTTCATGACACGTTGTAGAGATTTAGGAGTCGGAGAGTCCGGAAATATTTGGTCAACGTGCTCATAATACGAAGGAGACCGAGTTGTTGCGTTGTCATTTGGTGTAGGCTTCAACTTCTTCGGAGCACCCTTTGTCTTAACCGGTTGAGACGACGGTATCATTGCGTTTGTTTCGGGGAAGGCAATCTTCCTCAACTCTTCTTTGATATGTAACTTCATATTGTCGTCGACCTTCAAAAATCTATTTTGAATCGCTTCCAATTCGGCCAAAATAGAGAAATCTGGTTTATCTCCTTCCTTACAACCATCATCATCAAAACTAAGTCTCATCCAATGAGGGAAAACTTCGTCAATTTGTATTGGCTCACCTAGTTTCAACTTTTTTAGCAATGGAACAAGCACAAGGAAGGCCGTAGGTTTTCACAATAGTGCAGCCACACTTTGCACTATCGGCACCTACCATTTCGGCTCGGTTGACCTCGTGAAAAATATAGCCCAACCCCGCCCGAGACATGTTGCCGATCAATTGAGAGTAGAGGAAGTTACCTTTAAACCGATGTTCCAAAACCGTGATGCTCCGACCGAAAGTGGTTTGTATCTCATTGTGTTGGTTTTTGATCATTAGATGCACGGAGTCCCAATCCCGACATAAATCCCCCTTGTTATTCCCCAACCAATTCTTCAAAGTGGCATGTGTCGACTCAACTCTATTGGTGGTAGTGTTTCCAAGATGTCGTATGTTATCGGTCCACGCACAAACAATCTTTTCTTTCACTTGATCAAGAATGGTGGATTCAACATATTTCAACAAAGCGGGGTACCGTTCACACACTTTCCGGAATTTAATGACCGAATCGGCATATAATTCCGTTGTGAAAGAATTTAGAATATGAGTCCATGCATCCATAATTTTCTCTACAATGACACCCGGCTTGACCACTTTTCCGTCTTCCGACTCCACTTGTTTCACACCCACCGCGGTCTTAACCCGACTTTGCACATTCTTTGTTATGTGAAACTGACAAAGTAGTGCATTCGAAGAAGGAAAGACCTTTGCAACCACATTCATCAAGGCGTTGTCGCGGTTCGTAACAATTGCTTTTGGCATTTAAACATGTTTCTTCAAAAGTGACCGGCACGTCTCCAATCCCCACGTGAAATTGTCCTCTTTCTCACACTCCAAAAAGGCAAAGTCGACGACATATGTCTTATCCGTAGACGTAACGCCAACCATCTCAAACAATGGAAGACGATACTTGTTTGTCTTGTAGGTGCTATCGAGAATGAGCACTGTCGAGAATGTGTTGAACAACTTGATGGAATCCGGATGAGTCCAAAAAATATCTCGGACCGTAATTCCATCATCGCGATATCTGTACCGAGACACGTAATCGTTGTCCTCCAACACTTTCAACAGTTGTTGCATCTCACTCCTATCTCCCCAAATTGCCTTGTTCGTTTGATACCGAATGTTATACACTTGCTTTATGTTTGCAACATTTTCGGGTTCTTTCCGTTTCAACATCGCTAGTATATTCTTCGGTTGGACAAGCTCAAGCTCAATAGCCGTCCTAGAATGTATGCGATCATGCTTTCACGATCATCAAAGTCTTGCTTGTTGTTAAAGTCACCGCCGACATCAACCGACTTTACGAGCATGCGTTCATCTTTCGGGGAAATCGCCGCAACTAATTCTTTTGCCATGTTATCGGGGTGCACCATATCTATTTATAAACAAGAATAGAACAATTAATATGTATAAATAAAATATATTCAAAAATGCTGAAAATTTAAATTAATTATCTTCAGGCATTTTTCCGGATGTGCACATCCGGAAATGTTCATGCTGAATTCGTTCCGGATGTGCAGATCCGGAAGCAGCGTAACTTGTTTTTTCAAAAATGTAGATTGATAATGTGAGCAATGTAGTGGATGAAGTTGAATGTTTACCTGAAATTGAGTCTTTCCTTGTTCCCTTTGATTTGTTGCACCAAAAACTTGAACTTTTTGAGTGAGAAATGAGATTGATGAAGTAGGGTTTTTTGAGTTGGCGAGAGTGAGTGTAGTAGGAGAAATGTTGAGAATGGAAAGGGGGAGTGATCATGCAGCTTCAAATATATCACATTTTTTGTCCGGATATACAGATCCGGAGGTATTCCGGATATGCACATCCGGAGAAACTTTTTATTTTTTTAAGGATACGGTGCGTCCGGATGTGCACATCCAGAATCAGAGGAAAAAAATAATTTCATGTGGTGCCTAAGAAACTTGGGTGGTGCATTAAGAAATCATCAATAATAAAACGAGCACAAGGTCAGTGGAAATTATGGTCTACCCATAATAATTATTACAACCATAATTCGCATTATTGCCAGCCAATAATATTGTACAATTGTAATTCACATTATTACTTGCCAATAATTCTCATTACGACCATAATGCTTTCAAGTTCTTGGGATAATTCAGTTTTGTATAGGGATGGCTGGCAGACCCAAACCTGCGGGATCCACCCGCACCTGAACCCGATTCAACCGATGAAAACACGAGTTGACTGAGTTCAGGTTCGAGTGCCACCCGATATTTCGGGTGCGAGTTTGCATAGTGTGAAATCCGCACCCGAAACCCGAAACTAAACCCGCTTAGACATGAAACTACATAAGTGCCCTTAAATATATATATATATGTAGACTTTAATTTTAATTGTAATGTTAATATGTTGAAGATCTTAATTTTAATTGTAATGTTACCAAACTTGATGGAAAGTTGTAATTTAGTTCCTTAATTTCTTTGAGAGACCTTGATGGAATTCTTGTGTTTCAAATTTCAATGTTACTATTGTATTTTTGTGTTTTTGCTACAGGTTCGGGTTCGGGTGGAAAAACCCGAACCCAACAGATGTGGGTGTGAGTGTTATTTTACCACCCGAATAGCCTTTGGGTTCGGGTTCGGGTGGTAATTTCGAGTGTGGATTTTGGTAGTGTAAAATCTGCACCCGATCTGACCCGTTGTCATCCATGGTTTTGTATGTTTCACTTTGTTGAGCCAATCATGACCTTTTCATTTTTCTTTTGTTTAGATATAGATAATCATAGAGAGCAAAATAAAGAACTTTGTTTTTAAGTTTATCAATGTAAAATTCCAGAATTCTTCTCGGTAATTCCAATTTTTACTATTTTAGTATTATGCTTATGTTATTGCATATTATTTAATGTGTGCGTATATCATTGTCATGTGTAGTCTCCTACTTTTGATTAAAAGACAGATTTCTCGTAAAGTTCAGTTTAAAACTCTATTTTATAAAGTGAAACTTAAACTCTAATCTTTAAGAACTTTACAAACACCTTTTTGAAAATAGAGGCCATATCAGATGTCAACTGATGAATTGAAAGGTGAAGATTGATATTCAACACATAAAGATTAGACGAATAAACCGACACATAAAAATAATTTAGGTTTATTCAAGCATGCTCTGTTTTGCAAATAGCTTTTTTAAAGAGTCTTGTCACTAGGGGTGGACAATCGGTCGGGTTCGGTCGGTTTCGGGCCCAAAACTTAAATCCGACGAAAACCACGGTTTTAGTTTTATGGTCCAATTTTGACCGATTAAATTTCGATTTTCGTCGAATTCGGTTAAGTCGGGTCGGTTTAGTCGGTTTAATATTTATTAGAACAATCCTATAAAAATGTTTATTTTTTAAATTTATTATAAAAAATATCAAATTTTTGGAATAGAACAATATTTTTTATTATTAAAAGAAAAATTATTATTATGGAATTATATTTTTAATATTATTTGATATTAATTTTGATCATTATCATATTTTAAATCATAAACTAAATAATACTCAAAATTTTATATTACATGTCTTATATTTTTTAAAATATATAATATCATCATTAAATTATAAAAATGATAACATTCTCAAATATTATAAATTTCATTTTTATAGTGAGTCGGTCATATAGTAATAAAAATAAATAAAATATATATATTAATTAAGTTCGGTCGGTTTCGGTTTTCGTCGGGTCCAAAATAAACATCTGAGCCCGACCGAAGCAACCCTATATTATCCAAATTAAGCAACCGAAACAACCCGACACCCGACCCGACCCGACCCATTTACACAAAAAAGACAATAGATCAGTCGGTTTCAATCGGTCGGCTCAAATTTGTCCACCCCTACTTGTCACTGCATCCACCATGAAAATGGTTGATTCAATGATTTAAAATACAATTATATTGTTCGAAAGAAAATATAATTTAAATTTATCTATTAATCATGTTAAAGCCAAATTCTCATAACCAAAGTAGGAACAAAGTTTTACATGATTATCCTATACAAGGAATCGTAACCTTAAGAGTAATTTTTATTAAAATTATAAATATTTAAAATAACTAAACCAATCAAAATAACTCATTTTAACGCAATATATACTATACATTTGCGACATATCAAGTTTTTTGCGCTGTATATGGAGATTTTGTTTTAATATTGATTTTTTTTTCGTTTTCATCGATTATACTATTTTTTTTGTTATTTTTATTTTTACCAATATTTTTCTCATTCTTGATTGAATGCGAAGAATCCTAAGTCTTGGGGACCTTGTTAAACCAATTGTCGAGATTGAAAGATATTTACATAAGAGACATAGAGAACAAGCGATGGATAATCACAATTTAAAAGACTATGTCTCCCCACATAATATGGAACCCCATTCTAGTATTGTGAGGCCTACAATGGACGATAATAACTTTGAATTTAAACTATCTCTGTGTTTATATTACAATAGAACCAATTTTCTGGTTCACCAACAGATGACCCAAACCATCATCTATTAATATCCCTCGAATTCCGTGACACTTTGAAACTGAGCGGAGTGACTAGTGTGTTAGGAAAAACAATTGCATAAAGAAAAAAGAGGAACACAATAACAACACAATAATTTAACGTGGAAACTCTAAAACTGGAGAAAAAACCACGACCGAGGCCTAATGACAACTATAGAATAACACTATGTGGAAATTGTTACAAAATATAAACTACTTTCAACCACCCTAAGACCCTATTACACCCACACTCTCCAAAGCAAATATTTAACTACCTTTCTTAACACTCTAACACAAGAGTATAAGAGAAAACATAAAAAGTCAAATACAAGCTTAAAGTGATTTTGACTGGTGTATTTTGTAATGAAGAACTTGAATCCTTTATATAACTTTGGACTATCCTTTCCTTTACAAAACTAAGTAATGCAAGTCTTCTCCAACATGTATATTTTCAACCAATCCCAACAATCTCCACATTGATTAAAAATAATACATCAACTTTTATTGTCTTTACCACCCATTACACTCCACCATAAAAAGTATAGTCACTTGAAACTACGTCATCCAAGAATTTTCACATTGTCTTCACCGACAATCATAGTTAAAAAAATATCATACTCCACCTTAAGAAGAGTATATTTCACTTGAAGATAAACCACTTCAATAATTTTCACATATCGAAAAACTAGGTTGAAAACTTATGATGCAACTTCCATGTTGATAGGAAGCTCTTCAACCATCGATATAATCTCACAACACATTGCATCAATGTCCATTTGTTTATCTGCTAGCAATAACTCGTCCTTTTCCATGATAACGGAAATGTCATGAGGACACACTTCTCAATTTTTAGAGAAGATCATCGATGACGATTAAATAAGGCGGAACTAGATCAAAAGATTTAACGAAGTTCTTCAGTGTGAGGTATGGGGTGACTGTCTCCATCTCACGGTTTCGATAAAAATCTGGCTTTGGATCGAGGATGCTGTATCTGAGGAGTTTCACAGGAATTAGGAGTCAATTCCCAAAGACGAGACCATTATTCCGTTATGGAATTAAAATTGGTGTTGATTAATAATGGATGACTTTGAGTCAGTGATGTTGATCTTCGATATGGTGATGCGGGGTGAATTTGTAAGATTAACACTTCAACACTCAAGTTAGATCAGAGTCCAAGATGAATATAGTGAAAAGTAGAAATTAGAAAAATATATATTGAATTTTTATACGTTACAATATTCTGATTGAACTTGTATCCGATTAGACAAGACTAAAATAATTCTAAAAAATTCATTTTTTCCCAGATAAAATTAAATAAAAATTACATTTAATTTAATTTAGTTTATTTCTCGTTTTTCCATAAATAAAAATCAATCAAATTTGTTTTTAAAATTTCCATAAAACATTCTAAAAGAACAATTTTTTTTTTCAACATCATCGTGATTTGGATGTTCTCCATTTTCTCAAATCGATAGCTGACAACAAGAAAGAGTGATAAAAGCTCCAACTCCATGGCTTCAAACCCCTTCAACTTCATATTCTTCCTCTCTTTACTCTCACTGGTATACACACCAACCCTTCTCTTTTCTCCCTCTCAATTACTCTCCAAAACTCAAATTCATCAACTTTACATCAAAATCTCAATTGGGTTTTCATTTTCATTTCAAAAATTTAAAATTTTGGATTATATTTTGCGTGGGTTGTTGTGATTAGGTGGTGGGGCATCATGGAAGTGTTGAGTTGAACCAGTATCCATTGGTGGTAAGCACATGGCCGTTTGTTGAAGCTGTTAGAGCTGCATGGAAAGCTGTTGATGGTGGTGCTTCTGCTGTGGATTCCGTTGTTGAAGGTTGCTCTACTTGTGAGGAACTTAGGTGTGATGGAACAGGTTCGGACTTTAATCTTTTGAACTTAATTTGGACTTTTCAATCTGAATTTTGGCTTTTTTTATGTATTGAATGGAAACTTCAATTTTCCTTACTTCCCATTGTTAAGTCTACTAATTATCTCGGTAGCACCGACACCCCTGAAAAAAAAAGGTGTGTCTGTATTGGTGTCGAAAGGTGTGTCCGTGTTTGTGTCTGAAATCGACTCCGACACTTGTGATTACGTTTAATCTATTTATTATTTTTCAAATTATTACTGGTGTCGATGGTCAATGTCGGTGTTGTGTTTCTGGTGTCTGTGATTCATAGCTAATTATACTATTATGGCAAGTTTAGGGGATGTTACAATGTTAGCATAACTTAGTTAAGCACTTATTTAGTAAGTGTTTGTATTATTGAACAAAAACTTATCATATAAGTTCTTATATATAAGCTTTGTATAAGCTGTTTCTATAAGCTTTTGCAGGAAGCTTATAAAAGTAACTGAAAACAACATATAGACATATCACAAGTTATTTTTGTAGTAAGCCTTTTTTAAATGCTACGGAAGTGTTTATGTTGTAACTTATAAGTTTAGTGTTTGAATTGTCTTACTTCACCGTTAGCATATCTATATTAAGCACTTATTCAATAGGTGCTTATTTTATTCAATGCTAACATATAGGTTCTTGTGTACATAAGCTATTTCTATAACTTATTGTAGGAAACTTATAAAAATAAGCTAAAAACAACTTATGAACATATCACAATAGTACTATAGCGCCACTTTAGCCGCTAGTTGAGAATATTTTGTACCGAATAGTGTATCGCAAAGCAATGGCGATTCGTTCAAATTCCACTATGCTATAGCTTACTATTAACGTCTCACACATACACGCACACGCGATTTTGGTCCTTTTTAGGTTGTTAGTTCATGTTAAGTGAATTTGCGCTGTACCTTATGTGTATCCTATTCTTAACAGTTGGTCCGGGTGGGAGTCCAGATGAAAATGGAGAAACTACAATCGATACTCTGGTCATGGACGGGGTAACAGCCAATTACCATGTTCTGTTACTGTTAATTAGTTTCTATCTTGCATTCTAAAACTGTCGTACATCGGCATGATATTTGGTCCCATCTTCTGCTAAGGGAATGCATAGGTAACTATGGAAGTAGGAGCCGTTGCTGCCATGCGATACGTTAAAGATGGAATCAAAGCTGCTAGGCTAGTGATGCAACACACTGAACACACTTTGCTGGTTGGAGAGAAAGCATCCGAATTCGCAATTTCAATGGGTCTTTCAGGACCAACAAACCTGAGTTCATCAGAATCTATAGAGAAATGGACCAAATGGAAAAAAAGTAGCTGCCAACCGAATTTCAGGAAAAACGTATTACCTGCGAATAATTGCGGTCCTTATCGTCCAAATAACTATCTGGACCTTTCTGATGAAACGTGTTCCATTATCGATCAAAGTCAAATACCAACATTACCTCATGTTGGTCTTCACAGCCACGATACCATTTCAATGGCTGTTATTGATAGAGTAAGATTATTATAACAACATAAAAATCGATCTGTGTACATCATGTATTAGAATCGCAAATGACACTTTATTTGGTATAGACGGGACACATTGCTGTTGGCACATCAACTAACGGGGCAACATTCAAGATTCCTGGAAGGTAAATTTGTCGGTATCAATCTTAGAAGTTGGAAGATCTTTTCATTTCTCGAATAGCCAAATTGCTTCTTATAGTTAATTTTTCTTTTGAATTTTTTTTTCTTGATTGCAGGGTAGGTGATGGTCCAATAGCTGGATCCTCGGCATATGCTATTGATGAAGTAGGCGCATGTTGCGCAACTGGGGATGGCGACATCATGATGCGCTTCCTTCCGTGGTACTTACTACTATGGAAACTCCATATTTCCTCTAGTTCAGATTCTGATAGTTTTCTCATGTGAACTTTCAAGGTTATCACTTCTTTTCAATTTCAGCTATCAAGTTGTGGAAAGCATGAGGTTGGGAATGGAACCTAAACTCGCCGCTAAGGATGCAATATCGCGAATAACCAAAAAATTTCCAAACTTCGTGGGAGCTGTCGTTGCCGTTAATAAAACAGGGGAACATGCCGGGGCCTGCCATGGTTGGACATTTAGATATTCAGTGAGGAGTCCTGCAATGAAAGACGTAGAAGTCTTTACCGTGCTACCCTGAAAGATAGCCTGTTCAAAAAATCGGTACCCTCCAGCATTTAAATTTAAGTCATGATTATGCTAATCGTGTCGATCGATGAAATTTGATGGCATACAAATGTGCTTAAAGTGTAACAAACATCATTTCTGATATATTGAGCATTTAGCATAGATATTGCAAGATTAACATGTGCATGTGCATGTAATATCGAAAAAATTTCTGCTATCATTCATATAGCATTAGGATTGGATCCTCTATAAAGCATCATAACTGTCGTTCGTTTTTCCGACTATTCCCTTCCAAAACCAATGTTCCTGCCACACTTTCTCCATCTGTTCAAGTGGCACATTTTTTGTCTCTGGTAGAAAATAATACACAAACGCGGTCATCACCACCACCCAACCACCAAAGAAGAAGAAAATCCCCGACTTGAAGTGACAAAGCATAGCGAGAAAAGTCTGCGCAATAACGAAAGTGAAGAGAAAACTCACTGCCACTGTGATGCTTTGTCCAGCCGATCTTATCTCCAACGGAAAAATCTCGCTTGGTACTAACCAACCTAGCGGCCCCCATGACCATCCAAACCCAGCAACATAAATACATATCATTACCAAAACCATATAAGCAAACCCTTTGCTCAATCCACCATGATCTTTGAGATGAACCACCATTATGCCTCCGACTATACACTGTGACACTAACATTTGAATGCCTCCAACTATAAACAAAGTTCTCCTTCCAAGCTTATCTACTATGAGCATTGATATGAACGTTGAACCGGTACCTACTATACCTGTCATGACAGACGATAACAGCGACGCACTTTCTCCTAAACCGATTGTTCTGAAAAGTAACGGAGCATAGAAAGCAATGACATTGATCCCGGTCACTTGCTGGAAAAATGGTATTGCTATTGCCATTACAAGTTGAGGCCTATATCTTCTTTTCAGTATAATCTTAAATGATTGTTGTTCGCTTGTTTTTGAAGTAGAAGAACTTGCTTTAGTGAGGTCGTTGAGTTCTGCTTGAACATCTTCCACGCCTCGAATTCGTTGAAGTATTAGCTTCGCCTTTTGTTCGTCTTGGCTGGTTTGGATTAGGCTATTGGGAGTTTCCGGAAGGAAAAGTGCACCTAGTGTTAGGAAAGTGGCTGGAACTGCTGCCATGGCTAGAGATACACGCCAACCGTAACCGCCTTTAATCTTCTCTGTTCCATAGTTGATTAGATTAGCAGACAAAGCGCCGATACCAATGCTTAATTGGAAACCATTGTTTATCGCCCCTCTAAATCTTGGCAGTGCCATTTCAGAGAGATATAGAGGAACCGCCTGCAAAACCAGCACAGAATCATGAGAGCTAATCCCTCAAGCGATTCAGCGTCAAAACCTTATTTTCAACTTGGTATCAGAGCCTGGTTCTGACGAAGAAGCTTAACGTAAGTGTTTGGGAAGAAAATGATGAGAGTAAAGAGAGACTGTTGTTACCTGGTTTGCGAAACCAACCCCAACTCCAAGAAAAAGTCGGCCGACTATGAGCATGTACACGTTAAAAGCTGCACCCCCAAGAGCTGTACCAGCCAGAAACGCAGCGCCACCTGCAACGATGGATGGCTTGCGTCCGAAGACTCTAGTGACGTAAGAAGCCAAGAAGGAAGTAAAAAAACCAGCAACATAAAGAGAGGATGTAAAAGAGGTCAACAGTTGACTGTTAAACTTGCAATAGTTGCTAACTTTGACATCTGATTTCATCTGAAGATATATCTTGTGGAAGAACTTCTTCAGAAATGGTTCCATTGATGTAACACCGCCTGTTATACCAATGTCGTAGCCGAATATCACACCTCCCATAGCAGCCATCATACAAGATAGAACAACATAAAGGGTTACCCTTCCATTACTCTTCTGTCCATTTTGAGATGTTATAGACAATCCAACTGCCATTAACTTTTCTTTTTTAGCTTTCACAGATAGAAGCTTAGAAGTGAGAGAGAGAGAGAGAGAGACTTTGAGATTTGAATATACAGAGCTAAATAAGCAAGCAGTGTCTCTTGACTTGCAGTCAACTGACAAACTTATGAGATATATTTCAGCTTATTTCAATGTAAGCTTTCAAAATTAGTTTTTTAGATGAACACTTTACTTAGCTTCCTGTAATAATAACTTATTGAATAAGTGCTTAATTAAATTGTTTATCCGAAATCACCTGTAATTGTGTGACAAGTATTTCTGTTTGTTATTGATAGTATGATGACTTTGAAAGGTCAAATTTGTACACCAGCAATGCTTGTTAATAATTGGAGAAAAATAATTGTATATGCAATGAATGTGATAGGAACTTGCTTCTAACCACATGGTTAGAAACAAATCAACAATTTGAATTGTGATTTCTTTGGTAAGGACCCATTTGGGACCAATTTTATAAATGATTTATGTGTTTTGGCATATTAGTATTCTAATTATACAAGGAACATCACACGTTTAGTTTGAATTTCTATGAATATGATAAGAGTGGAAATCAAGGGTTGAATCTTCAACATCAAATCTCACCAATAATATCTATTTAAATATAAGTGCATATGATATGAACATAAACTAGTAATCAGTATTGGTCTGTCTGTTGGTGAACGCTTGAATCTCGAGAGTGTGCTTATATCAAGGTCTCAGGTTCTCTTAGGTGCTAACAATGTGTCGGGCCCCGCTAGTGGACGGTGAGATTAGTCGGCCTCAAAATTGGACACCTAGTTTTAAATTTATTTATTTATTTGTTTTTCCTTACAATACTCTTTCAAAAACCAAACACATTTGTAAATACTCCGAACCTACGACATGTTATGAAAAAACCGAATAGGTTATAGGTTCGAGAAGACATTTTGATACTTACAACAACAAAACTACACTGTTTGTCGGCCATCACTCTTGTCTCCAACGATTCTCTTCCAAAACAAATGTTCTCTCCAAACCTTTTCCATTTGCTCAATCGGAACATTCTTGGTTTCCGGTAACAGAAAATAAACGAACACTGTCATCACAACCACCCAACCTCCGAAAAAGAAGAAAGTTCCGTACTTAAAATGACACAACATAGTCAAAAAAGTTTGAGCAACAATGAAAGTAAACAGAAAATTCACTGCAACTGTTATACTTTGAGCTGCTGATCTTATCTCCAACGGAAAAATCTCGCTAGGAACCAACCATCCTAATGGCCCCCAAGACCAAGCGAATCCCGCTACATATATACATATCAAAACTAGAATCAAGTATACATATTTCTTGCTTATTTCACCTTGATCACCAAGTTGAAATGCCATTATACTCCCGATAAGAATCTGCGAGAAGAACATTTGGATTCCACCTGATATGAACAAAACTCTTCTACCTAGTTTATCGACTATCAGCATTGATATGAATGTTGAAGTAGTACCTACAATACCGATCATAACTGCGGATAAAAGTGAAGCGCTTTCACCTAATCCAATGGTTAGGAATAGTATAGGAGCATAGAACGAAATGACATTGATTCCGGTGAACTGTTGAAAAAACGGTATAGTTACTGCCATGACAAGTTGAGGTCTATATTTTCTTTGCAAGATGTTCTTGAATCGATGTTTGATAGAATTTGACATGTTACTTGCTTCAATAAGATCGTTAAATTCTTGTTCGACATCGTTTGTGCCTCTTATGGATTGTAACATTAACTTAGCTTTTTGATGGTTTTTGCTGTTTTGGATTATGCTGTTTGGTGTTTCTGGGAGGAAAAATGCTCCTAATGTGAGGATTGAAGCTGGAACTGCTGCCATGGCTAGAGAAATTCGCCAGCCGTAACCGTCTTTGATTTTTTCTGTGCCGAAGTTGATTAAATTTGCTGATAGAACACCTATTCCAACACATAGTTGGAAACCATTGTTGATTGCTCCTCTGTATCTTGGAAGTGCCATTTCTGATAGATATAATGGGACTGACTGCAAAAAAAAATGGAAATTTTACATTTACACCGACATTTCAGATTAAAGACGAGTCTGATATTTGAAACGTGTCTGTGTTGGACACTGACACATATAGTTATATATGTTTATTCTGTTTTCTCATGCTATGTCTGATATCTGAAACGTGTCTGTGTTGGACACTGACACATATAGTTATATATATTTATTCTGTTTTCTCATGCTGTGTCTGATATCTGAAACGTGTCTGTGTTGGACACTGACACATATAGTTATATATATTTATTCTGTTTTCTCAAGCTATTATCAGTATCGGCGAGTCAATATCATGTATGATGTCTATCTTAGTGATTCCTAATTCAAAACATAATCATGTTTTACACTTGCATCAAATCATATTTCACATCTACTATCTATTAAAATTTCTTAGAAGTCGAGTCGAGTCTAACTCAAGTCTATACAACCGACTTTCAGGTGAAGGATGATATATCTCGTTCATTGTAAGATTCTTAACACACAAATTCTCATCAAGCGCATGACCGGATTACTGGAGCGTGACTCGATAATGAATATACCTGATTAGCGAAACCGATTCCAACACCAAGAAGAACTCTACCAAGTATCAGCATATAAATATTAAGAGCACCGCCTCCAAGAGCTGTTCCAACAAGAAATGCAGCACCACCTACAAGAATCGATGGTTTTCGACCGAACACTCTTGTAACCGACGATGCAAAAAAAGATGCCAAAAGACCAGCTATATATAGTGATGAAGTGAATGTTGTTAGAAGTTGACTATCAAATTTGCAGTAATTGCTAATCTTCTTGTCTTGTTTCATCTTAGTGTATACCTCTGGAAAAAACTTCTCCAAAAATGGCACCATAGATGTTACACCACCTGCAAAGAGATAAAGTAAATAATCTATAATTCCATGTATTCGGAGTTTCTACGCATTCGAGATATCAATAATTGTTTGATCGATCATATTCAACCTCGTTTTTTCGAGTAATGATAATAAAACAAAAGTTAAAGTTTACGTGTTTTAGAATTGTCTGATCTTAATCGAACAACTGACCTGAAATTCCTATATCGTAACCAAAGATAATGCCTCCAGTGGCAGCTACCATACAAGATAGAATCACAATAGAAGTCATCTTTCCATTGTATTCTCTTCCATGGTTTGCAATTCGGAGCTCTACTGCCATAGCTTTTGCTAATAATAATTTCTGTTTTGTTTCTTCTTTATTAGCAATAAAAGTAAAGATTTGTATATATAGATTTATAGTGTGTCAAATGAATATTTGAAGTATAGTCTATAGTATGATTATGACACATATAGTGCAGTCTTTCTTGACTATTGTACACTTTGTATTAAATGTATTGATTTTTAGTGGATTGAAATGTTGAAATTTCTTCTGGTATGTATTTGGGATTTGGGCTTATCCTTAAAATGTTGTTTTGTTTTACAATTCTAGTGTTTTTTTATTCAATCTTTAATGGTTCAATTGTTTTAAACGGTTTGAATGAGGATCGACATGTGAGGAGCCATTCAAATATCTGAACCAAAGATAAAATGACTCGAATGAGGACGAACATGTGATTCAATTGTTTTAAAACCGCTTATATATATATATATATATATATATATATATATATATATATATATATATATATATATATATATATATATATATATATTTCATATCCTATGAGAATGATATTTTTATATAAGAACATGAGAATGAATCGGAATCACTAAATTATAAAATAAATGGTGGAAATTATATCTGGTTTTTATTTTTCTCTCTCCTCCATTATTTATTTTAAAAAAATTGACACACAATCTCCACCATTTATTTTAAAATCTAAAGGTTCAAATTCATTTTTATATTCTCACGTCAAAATGACATTCTCATATGATACGTTATATATATATATATATATATATATATATATATATGTAAGCATGTATATGTGTATATATGTATATATAAATATTTTGTATGACATTGAAAAATTAGACTTTTAGCTATGGAAAAAAATTGGTTACATGTTATTGCTTTCTGGGTATTTGGATTGAACTTTGGTGTCGATAAGGGTAGTTTCATGGTTCGATAGGAGTTGTGCATGTTGTAATCAAAGTCTGTGTAAGCATGCTGTCGAAATATATTTTTTGTTTTAAAGCATGTTGAATTGGGTCTTGCTTGTAAGAGCAATTGTTAAGTTAGCTTATAACCTAAGTTAGCTTCGTAGACTATAAATAAACTAATTCTCTTAGATTGTTGATGTTCTGAAAAATGATACCGGAATAACAAATTATAATCGGTTTCTTGATCAGCAAGACACCCACAAGGGTAAGAAAAAGAGGGAACAAGAAGAACATAATGAAATTGGTTATAAATTGCTATTCTTTACTTTCTCTTTGAAACAAGATTACGAGTGTTACAAAATAACAAATAACTTCTCTCACCCTAATTAGGATTTGCACCACACTCCAAAGATGAGAGACTAGCATGCTATTTATAAGCAAAACTAACATACTAACCTAATGAACTTTTACACACATGCCCATTACACAAGCTATCTTAGGGAACATGCTAACTTAAACAATTAGGCTTACAACCAAGGCCCAATTCGACATGCTAACTGTTGAAAATTATTTCGGGGGTGTTTTATCATATCCACAGAGATGGTGTATATTGCCGCCGTTCGATAGTTAAAAGCGTTTCAAACTTTAATACTACCTCTGTCCCTAATTATAAGAGTCTGTTGAGTTTTTTTCTTGCCCCTTTTTATAAGACCCTCTTCAACTTTCAAAGTGCATTAATTATTTTTTTCCACACATACCCTTAATTATTTTACATCTTTTTTGGCACTCTGTAATAAATACACTTACATACACATTAACTATTTCTCTCTTCTAAGGATAAACTTGTAAAATTATACAAAATAGTCAATAAATTTAATACTCTAACCAACTTTCTTAATTCCCGTGATTTTCTCAACGGGGTCTTATATTTAAGGACGGAGGTAGTAGTAACAAAGATTTTGGGTAATTTCAAATCGGATTGTTTACATAAAATTTAGAATTCAACGGTAAAAAGATTTGGTTTTTAGGGTTTGGTAAAACATGTCAAGATTAGTTTTCGTGTCCGAACTACGTTGACTTTGACTTTCCCATTGCACGAGGGAATACGTAGGCATATGACGTCGATGTCCTATCGAGTCACTTCTGTTTCTTTTCTTCCTTTTTTCTTCGTTCTTCTCCGTTCTCGTTTCTTTTCCTTTCCAGTAGCAGTGGAGCTCCAGATGACGAAACCCTTTGATCGAGACAACAAGCGTGGATCCCATCGAGTACGATGGACACATGGGGATGCTAATACCTTCCCCTCGCGTAACCGACTCCCTTACCCGTTTCTCTTGGTCGCGAGACCATGCTTTTCCTTTCCCTCAGGTTTACGCAATGTTTCCTTTCCCTCTCTTGGGATAAATACACATTGTTGGCGACTTTGTTTCCGCGCCACTTTCGCGTTTGTACCTGGATGAAAATCCCGGGAGCGACAGCTGGCGACTCTGCTGGGAATTTGTTGACCTCTTACTGGTCCATCCCCTTTGCGAGTCAATCCTAGCGCTTGGTTGTTTATTTTCATTGGGTGTTTTTTGTGGTGCTTTATTTTGTTGTGCTTTATTTTGTTGTATATTACTGTATTACTGTATTACTGTTTTACTGTATTTACCGCATTTATGGCATTGCGTTTCATTATTATGCTGGATTGTGTTGTGCTGTACTGGTTTCTCTGGCAGGTTGAGATTTCTGAGAGATAAGCCTAATACACAGGCTTGAGTACACACTTAGGACTAGAGTGGAAAGTAGTGGCACCTATGCGCCGTCTTGGTACGTTTGGTGTTCATGAAATTCACATCCAGACGAGGCTATCTTAGGAGGTATTCTGATGTGCGTGTCTTGCGCATTTCAGGATGTTGATCTAGAGAGCTGTCGACTCTGGCGACTGTTTCCCCGAGGACTCAGTAGAGGCACTCCTCTCAAGAGGTAGTAATGGCAGACCAGAAATGGCAAACCCATTATACTTCTTGATCCGAGGACCTGAAGCTGGGAACTTGCATAGGATGACCTTATTTTTGGGGGAATCAGTGGACGACCTCTTTGTTTGGCGATAGTATTGTACCCCGAGGGATGAATGTACTATTGCTTCTTAAATCGAGAATCTGACGTTGAGGATCCCGTTTCCTAGTACCCACATGTGAGATGGGCGGGTGTTTACAGGTTTGCAGGTAACCTTGACCTTCAACCTACCTGGTTTTCTGGTCTCCTAATCAGTGTGTAGTTATCTATCTGGTTTTTTGGTTATCTGATGACACTAAATTATACTGTATTTTCGACTCTGATTTCACATGCATATTAGTTGTTTTTCTATTTTTATGCTTTGTTATTGTTATGTTTTCCTTTGTTTTCAGGTTTTCAATAAAATCGAGGTCCCATACGGAAAAGGATGCAAAAGGAGCAAGAATTCTAGTTTGGCAGCAAATTGCTCTTGTCGCAGACGCCCCAGGGTAGGCGATGATGTGTCCCATGATCTCCTCAACTCAACTGCCACGTTCCCACGATCAGCACTCTCCTTTGCCACTTTCAAACCAAGGTCGTTTTTGTCCTTACACCACGCCAACTTTGCCTATAAATACTTGTAGAACTCGAATTTTAGGGATCATCCAATCTTAGTTTACTTCACCCTAGGCATAAATTTCACTCTTGTAAAGCGGTAATCTTCTCACATCGAGGAGTTATTGCACTGTGTGTGATCGAGTTTGTAATCAAGTCTTGGAGTGTCTGTAATCAAGTTGGAGCATTTTATTTTCCGTGCATTGTACCAGATTTAAAGACTCCGCTTTGGAGCAGGTTTTATTTTAATCGCATTTACTTTCATTTATTTCTCGCACTTGCTTTATTTTGTTTATTTATTGTCTTGCCTTACTTTTCAATACTTTACTTTTCAAAAGACTTAATTCCATACATGATAAGAATTAACATGACTGTTGTTACTATCATGGCTGGCTAAGTTTTAGATAGGTAAGAATGTAAAGACCATAACCACCGTAATACGTCTATGTGTTAATAGAAATACTTAAGGGCTGTTTTAATCTGTAACACAAGTTTTCTGTTCCTAAAAGCAATGTTGGGTAAGATCGAAAGTCGTCCAACAATTTGTAAACCTGTTTAGTTCTCAACTGATCAAATACAGCGAAAGCGCTTTGCTCAGTTGAGTAGGGATTTTTAACACTTTAGAAAAGAGGTTTTAAAACTATTTTCGGACGCGTTAGTGGGATTAGAATCTGGTTCATTTCGAACCTCTTTAGTTTAGAAATTTCAGGTCAAAATACTTTTCTGTTTAGTCTAGAATTTGCATTTCTTAAAAGTAAGTTTTCCATGACTCTAACGCAATGCGCGCCTTTTTATAAGTGACAATAAAGGGGTTAGTTTAGAGGGTAAACTTGGTTCTGACTACGTGAAAGCGACAGTTCCTGTTAAATTGAATTCTTTTCTTAAAATAGAAGATATTGCCCGTAAGTAGTTCTGTCGATGAATATAGAAATATTATCGGTTATGAGAATTACATTCAAGCCTATTGTTTTGTCTGAATTTTATTACCTCGCCATTTACTTTTATTTATTTTCCTCTGCATTAGTAAACCCTGAATTGAACTGCCTTAGATAAGCACTGTAACAAACGAAAATCGTTAGATCGACATTTGGTCCCTGTGGATACGATAACTTTTTATATTACTCTGACGCGATTCGTGCACTTGCGAATACAACGCATCAAGTTTTTGGCGCCGTTGCCGGGGACCAATTTCGCCGAATTTCAAATTTCGTTTGTTATCACCATTTAGACTAGGGCCGCACAAACTGGTCGATGCGAAGATCTCGCAGCTCCAGTAGTGTAATAGATCCTTTAGTGGAACCAGAACGTTACGCTCGCGCACGACTTTGGCTTCGTCGAATTAAGCAAGCTATGGCCGAAGATCGTAACCAAAGACCCCTTAAGGAATTCGCTCAGCCTGCTGACGAAGAACCGAGCTCTAGTATAGTTAACCCTACCATACCTGCCAATAATTTTGAACTAAAACCGTCCCTATTACAACTAGTTCAACAAAACCAATTCGCAGGACTACCATCTGAAAACCCAAACCAACATCTAAAAACCTTTGTCCAGTTGTCAAACACCTTTAAGACCAATGGTGCTAGTCCTAAGGCGATTCGTTTAAGACTATTTCCCTTTTCCCTTAGAGACAAAGCCCTAACTTGGTTAGATTCCCTTCCAGCCAATTCTATAACAACATGGGAAGACCTTAGGAGAACATTCCTTGCTAGATACTTTCCCCCAAGCAAAACAGCCGTTCTCCGAAACCAAATAACAAGATTTACCCAAAACCAAGGAGAATCGCTATTTGAAGCTTGGGAAAGGTATAAAGACCTTCTAAGGGCTTGTCCACACCACGGTTTGGAGCAATGGTTGATTATACATACCTTTTACCACGGACTTCATTATAACACAAAGATGTCCATCGACGCTGCCGCTGGCGGTGCCCTGATGAACAAACCCTATCCTGACGCTTGTAGTCTCATTGAAGATATGGCTCAAAACCATCATCAATGGGGAAGCGAAAGAGCAACAGTGGAAAAGAAAGAAGCCCAAGGAGGTAAACATGAGGTAAGCTCTATAGACATGATGCAAGCCAAAATGGATGCTATGGCCCTCAAGATCGATCAAATGTACGCACAACCAACCGCTGCAGCAGCAGTAGTGTCGGATTGCGAACTTTGTGGTACTAAAGGTCATCAATCAGCTGACTGCCATCTGTTAAACGAGACTAACCCAGACCCAGTCAACTATGCCCAAGGAAACCCGTTCTCAAATATTTACAACCCTGGATGGAGAAATCACCCTAACTTTTCCTACAAAAACAATAACCCTACCCAAAACCAAGCACCTCCGAGATCAACCAACAATCAAGCACCTAGACAAAACCAACCTATGCAAGCAGTGCCACCTAAGCCAAATATTGAGAAAGTGCTAAATGATTTTATGACAGCACAAGCCCAGCAAAACAAAGAGTTCCTAAATCAGAATATTCATGTGAATGAGTTGCTTACCCAACTAGGAACCAAAATGGATCAAATGGCCACCCACAGCAAAATGCTTGAAACCCAGATCTCTCAGGTAGCCTTAAAGCAAGCACCCCAAACTACTCCTGGAGGACAATTTCCCGGACAACCTCAACAGAACCCTCGAGGGCAAGCTAACGATGTTACCTTACGAAGTGGAACCACTTATGAAGGGCCTAAAAACCCAACATTGAGTGACTCCGAAGTTTCCAAAAAGGATACTACCCCCGAAGGTGAGGAGCCCGTAGAGATTGAGAAACCAAAAGACAGAGATAAAGGAGAAGTTACGAACAAAGCTTCAGCACCCCCTCAGCCATACAAACCACCAATTCCCTATCCACAAAGACTCAAACAAACTAAGATCAATGACCAATTCCAAAAGTTTGTTAAAGTTATACAAAAACTTCATGTAGAGATTCCTTTTACATAAGCCATCACCCAAATACCATCTTATACTAAATTCCTGAAGGACATCCTCACCAATAAACGTAGACTTGACGATCCAAAACCAGTTGAGTGTAATTCCATTTCCGAGAACAAACTTGCCAAAAAAGACAAAGATCCGGGGAATTTCTCCATACCTTGTATTTTGGGGAATCATGTCATAGATAAGGCCTTTCTGGACTTAGGAGCCAGTGTAAGCCTAATGCCCCTTGCAGTTTGTGAACGATTGAAACTAGGAGATTTGTAACCTACTAAGATGTCTCTCCAATTAGCTGACAGATCTATAAAATACCCTGTAGGCGTATTAGAAGATATCCCAGTTAGAATAGGCAAGTTGTTCATTCCCACCGACTTCGTCGTAATGGACATCAAAGAAGATAAAGATATCCCAATCCTCCTAGGTAGACCCTTCCTATCAACTGCGTTCCCGCCCATTTTCAAACCAAGGTCGTTTTTGTCCTTACACCGCGCCAACTTTGCCTATAAATACTTGTAGAACTCGAATTTTAGGGATCATCCAATCTTAGTTTACTTCACCCTAGGCATAAATTTCACTCTTGTAAAGCGGTAATCTTCTCACATCGAGGAGTTATTGCACTGTGTGTGATCGAGTTTGTAATCAAGTCTTGGAGTGTCTGTAATCAAGTTGGAGCATTTTATTTTCCGTGCATTGTACCAGATTTAAAGACTCCGCTTTGGAGCAGGTTTTATTTTAATCGCATTTACTTTCATTTATTTCTCGCACTTGCTTTATTTTGTTTATTTATTGTCTTGCCTTACTTTTCAATACTTTACTTTTCAAAAGACTTAATTCCATACATGATAAGAATTAACATGACTGTTGTTACTACCATGGCTGGCTAAGTTTTAGATAGGTAAGAATGTAAAGACCATAACCACCGTAATACGTCTATGTGTTAATAGAAATACTTAAGGGCTGTTTTAATCTGTAACACAAGTTTTCTGTTCCTAAAAGCAATGTTGGGTAAGATCGAAAGCCGTCCAATAATTTGTAAACCTGTTTAGTTCTCAACTGATCAAATACAGCGAAAGCGCTTTGCTCATTTGAGTAGGGATTTTTAACACTTTAGAAAAGAGGTTTTAAAACTATTTTCGGACGCGTTAGTGGGATTAGAATCTGGTTCATTTCGAACCTCTCTAGTTTAGAAATTTCAGGTCAAAATACTTTTTTGTTTAGTCTAGAATTTGCATTTCTTAAAAGTAAGTTTTCCATGACTCTAACGCAATGCGCGCCTTTTTATAAGTGACAATAAAGGGGTTAGTTTAGAGGGTAAACTTGGTTCTGACTACGCGAAAGCGACAGTTCCTGTTAAATTGAATTCTTTTCTTAAAATAGAAGATATTTCCCGTAAGTAGTTCTGTCGATGAATATAGAAATATTATCGGTTATGAGAATTACATTCAAGCCTATTGTTTTGTCTGAATTTTATTACCTCGCCATTTACTTTTATTTATTTTCCTCTGCATTAGTAAACCCTGAATTGAACTGCCTTAGATAAGCACTGTAACAAACGAAAATCGTTAGATCGACATTTGGTCCCTGTGGATACGATAACTTTTTATATTACTCTGACGCGATTCGTGCACTTGCGAATACAACGCATCAAGTTTTTGGCGCCGTTGCCGGGGACCAATTTCGCCGAATTTCAAATTTCGTTTGTTATCACCGTTTAGACTAGGGCCGCACGAATTGGTCGATGCGAAGATCTCGCAGCTCCAGTAGTGTAATAGATCCTTTAGTGGAACCAGAACGTTACGCTCGCGCACGACTTTGGCTTCGTCGAATTAAGCAAGCTATGGCCGAAGAACCGAGCTCTAGTATAGTTAACCCTACCATACCTGCCAATAATTTTGAACTAAAACCGTCCCTATTACAACTAGTTCAACAAAACCAATTCGCAGGACTACCATCTGAAAACCCAAACCAACATCTAAAAACCTTTATCCAGTTGTCAAACACCTTTAAGACCAATGGTGCTAGTCCTGAGGCGATTCATTTAAGACTATTTCCCTTTTCCCTTAGAGACAAAGCCCTAACTTGGTTAGATTCCCTTCCAGCCAATTCTATAACAACATGGGAAGACCTTAGGAGAACATTCCTTGCTAGATACTTTCCCCCAAGCAAAACAGCCGTTCTCCGAAACCAAATAACAAGATTTACCCAAAACCAAGGAGAATCGCTATTCGAAGCTTGGGAAAGGTATAAAGACCTTCTAAGGGCTTGTCCACACCACGGTTTGGAGCAATGGTTGATTATACATACCTTTTACCACGGACTTCATTATAACACAAAGATGTCCATCGACGCTGCCGCTGGCGGTGCCCTGATGAACAAACCCTATCCTGACGCTTGTAGTCTCATTGAAGATATGGCTCAAAACCATCATCAATGGGGAAACGAAAGAGCAACAGTGGAAAAGAAAGAAGCCCAAGGAGGTAAACATGAGGTAAGCTCTATAGACATGATGCAAGCCAAAATGGATGCTATGGCCCTCAAGATCGATCAAATGTACGCACAACCAACCGCTGCAGCAGCAGTAGTGTCGGATTGTAAACTTTGTGGTACTAAAGGTCATCAATCAGCTGACTGCCATCTGTTAAACGAGACTAACCCAGACCCAGTCAACTATGCCCAAGGAAACCCGTTCTCAAATACTTACAACCCTGGATGGAGAAATCACCCTAACTTTTCCTACAAAAACAATAACCCTACCCAAAACCAAGCACCTCCGAGATCAACCAACAATCAAGCACCTAGACAAAACCAACCTATGCAAGCAGTGCCACCTAAGCCAAATATTGAGAAAGTGCTAAATGATTTTATGACAGCACAAGCCCAGCAAAACAAAGAGTTCCTAAATCAGAATATTCATGTGAATGAGTTGCTTACCCAACTAGGAACCAAAATGGATCAAATGGCCACCCACAGCAAAATGCTTGAAACCCAGATCTCTCAGGTAGCCTTAAAGCAAGCACCCCAAACTACTCCTGGAGGACAATTTCCCAGACAACCTCAACAGAACCCTCGAGGGCAAGCTAACGATGTTACCTTACGAAGTGGAACCACTTATGAAGGGCCTAAAAACCCAACATTGAGTGACTCTGAAGTTTCCAAAAAAGATGCTACCCCGAAGGTGAGGAGCCCGTAGAGATTGAGAAACCAAAAGACAGAGATAAAGGAGAAGTTACGGACAAAGCTTCAGCACCCCCTCAGCCATACAAACCACCAATTCCCTATCCACAAAGACTCAAACAAACTAAGATCAATGACCAATTCCAAAAGTTTGTTAAAGTTATAGAAAAACTTCATGTAGAGATTCCTTTTACAGAAGCCATCACCCAAATACCATCTTATACTAAATTCCTGAAGGACATCCTCACCAATAAACGTAGACTTGACGATCCAAAACCAGTGGAGTGTAATTCCATTTCCGAGAACAAACTTGCCAAAAAAGACAAAGATCCGGGGAATTTCTCCATACCTTGTATTTTGGGGAATCATGTCATAGATAAGGCCTTTCTGGACTTAGGAGCCAGTGTAAGCCTAATGCCCCTTGCAGTTTGTGAATGATTGAAACTAGGAGATTTGCAACCTACTAAGATGTCTCTCCAATTAGCTGACAGATCTATAAAATACCCTGTAGGCGTATTAGAAGACATCCCAGTTAGAATAGGCAAGTTGTTCATTCCCACCGACTTCGTCGTAATGGACATCAAAGAAGATAAAGATATCCCAATCCTCCTAGGTAGACCCTTCCTATCAACTGCAGGAGCCATAATAGATGTCAAGAAAGGAAAATTGACTTTTGAGGTGGGTAACGAAAAAATAGAGTTTGTCCTAGCAAAGTTTCTCGCGGCACCAGTAATAGGAGATGCATGTTATGCAGTTGATGTTATTGATGAATGTGTCCATGAACTTAATCAGGGAGAGCCAATAGAAAGAATAAAACTACCTTCAACGCCCATTGAGAAAGATGATGACAGTATGGAACCCTACATAGATGACAGCCTTTTTGAATGTCTATCCTTAACTCCAGATCCTATACAAAGCCCCAGCAAACCAACCTTAGAATTAAAAGAATTACCCAAGAATCTAAGATATGAGTTTTTAGACAAAGAAATGGACAGACCAGTTATAGTCAGTGCCGTTCTGAACCAAAATGAAACGAACCAACTCTTAGATGTCTTGCAAAGATATCCCTCAGCACTAGGGTACAACATCTCAGATCTTAAAGGAATAAGTCTATCCGTGTGCATGCACCGGATTTCACTTGAGGAAGATGCTAAACCTTCGAGAGAACACCAAAGGAGGATTAACCCTATAATGAGTGACGTAGTTAAGAAGGAAGTTCTTAAGTTGTTGGAAGCAGGGATAATATATCAGATCTCGGACATTAAATGGGTAAGCCCTGTGCATGTAGTACCTAAAAAGGGAGGCATCATCGTGGTTCAAAGTGAAAAACGTGAGCACGTTACAAAACGGATAGAAGGAGGTTGGCGTATGTGCATAGATTACAGAAAATTAAACAAAGCCACTAGGAAAGACCATTTCCCATTACCTTTTATAGATCAGATGTTGGAACGTCTAGCTAGATATTCCTACTTCTGTTACCTCGACGGATATTCAGGTTTTTTCCAAATTCCTATACACCCTGATGACCAAGAGAAAACAACCTTCACATGCCCATATGGAACTTTTGCCTATAGACGTATGCCTTTCGGACTCTGTAATGCCCCAGCAACTTTTCAGCGTTGCATGATGTCAATCTTCGCTGATTATCTTGATGGAATTATGGAAGTATTCATGGACGATTTCTCAGTCTACGGATTTGATTTCAATAACTGTCTAGTCAACCTTGAAAAGATCTTGAAGAGATGTGTCGAAGTAAACCTGGTATTAAATTGGGAGAAATGTCACTTCATGGTCACTGAAGGTATAGTTCTAGGACATATCGTTTCTGAAAAAGGCATTGAAGTTGATAAAGCTAAGATCGAGGTGATAGAGAATCTTAAACCACCCAAAACAATTAGAGAAGTTCGAAGTTTTCTCGGACATGCCGGATTTTACCGGCGTTTCATTAAAAACTTCTCTAAGATCACTAAACCTTTGACAGGTCTTCTGATGAAAGATGCCGAGTTCATTTTTGATGAAAAATGCAACGAAGCATTCAACCTTTTAAAACAAGCTTTAATCTCAGCACCCATTATGCAACCACCGGATTGGACAAAACCTTTTGAAATCATGTGTGATGCTAGTGATTACGCTGTAGGAGCAGTGCTAGGGAAAAGATCTGATAAGAAGTTACATGTGATTTACTACGCCAGTAGAACTCTAGATGCCGCTCAGCTAAACTATGCAACCACAGAAAAAGAACTCCTAGCCGTAGTTTTCGCCATAGACAAATTTAGATCCTATTTGGTGGGAGCCAAAATAATTGTTTACACTGATCATGCCGCCATCCGATACCTTTTGAATAAAAAGGATGCTAAACCTAGGTTACTCCGGTGGATACTTTTATTGCAAGAATTTGACCTTGATATCAGAGATAAGAAAGGCACCGAGAATGTAGTTGCCGATCACCTTTCCAGGCTTGAGTTCTTGAAACCTGATATAGTACCCATAAATGATGACTTTGCTTACGACAGGTTAATCACTAAGCTAGATGCCATTGGAGATATAAGTTTAGAAATCCTAGAAGACTCTGAAAAATCCTTAGCGGTAAATAATGTACCTTGGTATGCAGATTTTGTTAACTATCTTGCTGCAGATATAATACCTCCTGACCTCAGTTATCAGCAGAAAAAGAAGTTCTTCAATGACGTTAAACATTTCTATTGGGATGAACCACTCCTCTTTAAGAAAGGCACTGACGGAATCTTTCGCCGGTGTGTTCCAGAGGAAGAAGTGCACCATATCATAGAACATTGTCACTCAGCACCCTACGGAGGACACGCAAGCACATCTAAGACTCACGCTAAAATCTTACAAGCTGGTCTTTATTGGCCAACTATATGGCGTGATGTTCATACATATATAACCAAGTGTGACCCGTGTCAACGCTCCGGAAACATCTCGAGAAGAAATGAAATGCCATTAAGAAACATTCAAGAAGTAGAACTTTTTGATGTTTGGGGAATCGACTTTATGGGACCTTTTCCGTCATCCTTAGGAAACAAATATATTTTAGTCGCTGTCGATTACGTGTCCAAGTGGATTAAAGCTATAGTTGCACCCACAAACGACACTCGAGTGGTGATTAAGATGTTCAAGCAGAATATATTCCCTAGATTCGGAGTTCCCAGACTAGTCATAAGTGATGGAGGATCACATTTTATATCTAGGATTTTTGACAAACTATTGAGGAAGTATGGAGTTAAACATAGAGTAGCCACACCTTACCACCCGCAAACCAGTGGGCAAGTAGAAGTATCCAATAGAGAGATCAAGCATATCTTAGAAAAAACTGTCTCGATATCCAGAAAAGATTGGTCACAGAAGCTTTCAGAAGCACTGTGGGCCTACAGGACAGCCTACAAGACTCCCATTGGAACAACCCCTTACCAACTAGTTTACGGAAAATCATGTCACTTACCCTTTGAATTGGAACACAAAGCATATTGGGCCATCAGAACTTTAAATTTTGATTACTTAGCAGCTGGTGAGAAACGCATCTTAGACATACATAAGCTAGAAGAGCTCCGACAATCAGCCTACGAGAATGCCATCATATATAAAGAGAGAACCAAGCATGGCATGACAAGAAGATCATCAAGAAAGACTTCAACATAGGTGACCATGTTCTTCTATACAATTCAAGACTGCGACTTTTTCCAGGTAAGCTTCGATCCAGATGGACGGGCCCGTTCGAAGTTTCCAAAGTCCTAAAATCCGGGGCAGTGGAAATTAAGAACAAATCTTGCAGTCCGTTCATAGTAAATGGACAAAGGCTCAAGCATTATGAAGGAGGCGACATTCCAGCATACTACTCCAGGTTCACGTTAACAGACCCACCTATCCTCGCACCAGATACATGACTTGAACTCGTCGAGCTAACGACGTTAAACAAGCACTGTATGGGAGGCAACCCATGGTTCTTTTCCTTTTCGTATTTATTTTTTCTTGATTTACGTTTATTTGCTTGTTTGTACATATATGTCTAACTTGTTTTGTGTGTTTGATTTCAGGGCCTGTTTTTCCTAACCTTTTCTTTCAGGATGCCACCAGTGGACGACATGCACGTGACCTTTAGAGATGACGCTTAGAGAGAGCGTTATGCGATGCTTTCACTCAGACCCATGGCACCCACTCGCTACCCAGACAGTGATTGCATGGAAGCTTTGGGCATAGAGCCCAGTGTCCGATACTTGGCCCACCAGCTCAAATAGGACCAGTACGCTGATGATTTGCATCCCACCTATAGGAACCTCACTCTGGAGTTCCTCAGCTCTTTCTCCTATGATCCGTACTTGGGACCAGATGGCCACACTAGTTTCAGGTTATTTGGCACAGAGTATTCATTCACCCATACTGAGTTCGGTGATCTTCTTGGATTTGAGACTGGAGTTGGCGCTATCCCTGAGCTGCCCATGGGTTACTTCATGAATAGAGACGTGGAGAAATTTTGGAGTGACATCTCTGGAGGTGGAGGCCCTGACCCTGATACTCACATTTCACATGTTATCCATAACCCAGCTCTCCGATACTTTCAGATGATCATTGCCCATACATTCTTTGGGAGAGCAGATCCTGATGACCACGTTACTGAGGAGGACATATTTTTCATGTTTTGTGCGAATCAGTCACGTCGTTTAGCTTGTGGTAACTTTATGCTGTACTCCTTTAGTGGTGTTGCCACCTGGGCAGGAGGACCTATACACATAGGAGGTAATGTGACTGAGACTGTTGCTGCTTTAGGCCTTGGCCGAAAGCTATTTCATTTGACTCCCTACTGCAGCCATACCACCATGGATATTGATTTTTGCTTAGATCGGGGACTGATGAGAAGGAACTCCTTTAATCCCTCTCAGTTCAGACTCCTGATCGACGGTGAGACCATACATCATTTCACTTTGCCAGATCCTGTTATGACCAGTGTCCATGACCCAGCAAACTGGACATATGCCTTAGAGGGACACGGTGAGACGGTAGACGCACCACGACCCTGCCCAGAGCCAGAATACATTCCAGCTCCACCAGCTGACAGGACTACGGTGTGGTCAAATAATCATGCATTAGGTACTCCAGATATGCAGACCTAGATGGCGATGATGCGCCAGGAGATAACAGATCTCCGACAGACTCTTGCTGACCTACACCTGAGGATGGAAGTGTCAGAGCTGACCCACGCTACTGAGTCTGATGTGCTGCATGAAGACATAGCGGAGCTCCGTCGTGAGATAGCGAGACTCCGTGGAGATGACCAGACATCTTGATTTCCATTTTCGTATTATTTACTATATTTCTTATGCATTGATTTACTTCCAGTATCACCCAGACATATTTCCTACTATTTGCATGTGATATATTTCCTATTTATATTGAGATTTGAGTTTTTTATGTTTATATGCTAATATTCTCTTTTATTTCATTTTATTTTATTTTTCTTCTTGACAAAATATATAGAAAAAAAAAATTATTGTAAAAAAATAATATATATATATATACTTTGTGGAAAATTTTATGCAAAAACTACATTTTTAGGAAATGTGGAATGCTAAAGAGGCCCCTCAAGGCCAAAGGAAGGACACAAAGGCCCATTCAAAATGACAAAGGCCCATCAGCGGATTTGCCTTGTCGCGCCTGCGACACACCTATCGCGCCCGCGACGGCGTCCCTGTAAATTCGGGGCAGAACTTCCATTTTCACCATTTTTGAACCTCAAACTTCTCCAAACCCATTTTTTTCCTCCGAAAATTCCCTATAAATCCCCATTGATTTCACATCTCTAACATTCAACCATCATCTTTTACCCTTCCATTTCAAATTCCATCAACAAAAACCCAAAAAAAATTCAACCTTTATTATACCCATTTTTCCACCCTCTTCACCATCTTCATCAATGGAGTTCAACGGGATCACTCTTCGTGAAGGACAATCCGGGAATAGGCAAAGGAGACAACTTCAAAAGCTTCAGGATCGAGAAATTCTCTCGACGAGGTATGTCGACGATTCTTGCTTGCACACTTTAGGGGTCCATCATAGTGTTTTTCATTTGTTAGAATTTGTAGGTTTAAGCACTATTTTTACCGCAAGAGAACCCACCTATGAGAGGATGACGGTTGAATTTTTAAGTTCATTGGTTTATACCGTCCGTCCCGACACTGCTAGCACAGTCGGTACTGTGCATTTTCGACTGTTTGCTGTTGAGTATGAGTTCAGTACCGATGAACTAGCAGGTCTATTGGGATTCCCTCATGGGGAGGGTGTTGTTTGTAAGGCTCCTTCTAGTGCTGAATGGTCAGTCGAGGTATTCGCCTTCTGGCGCAGGTTGTCAGATACTATTGCTGATTCCTTTAAGGGATTACTCGCCTCGACCATTCATAACCCGACCATAAGGATTTTCAGATATCTTTTGGCATGCTCTATTTTTGGCCGGGAGAATCAAAACAAGGTTAATAGCAAAGAACTTTTGTTCTTGCAAGGATGCCTCACAAATATTAGAATCAATCCGGTTCCATTTATGATCGCCCACATGTGCTTAACGGTAAATAAGGGTGGACCAATAGTTTTTGGCGGATTGATTACGTCTATTGCTCGGGCACTGAATTTAAATGATGAGATAGCTACCTTGGAACCACTACCCCCTCGCACAAATAATTTGAAATTTCTGAAAGACATGAAATTGTGCCGATCAAGGAGGGCTGGTGGTTATGAGTTAATGATTCATGGGGTAGCCATCAAATCGATTGTTATACCATGCAGTAGACGTACAAATGTACGATTCGAGAGGAACTGGACCTATGACCTTACTGCACCACCTTTTCTAGGTCCAATTCCTCCTAGTGACCATGACAACGAGGGGCCCGACACAGATGATGAGTATGACCATAGAGAGCATGTGTCCCCCCCTCATCCTACACAATCACACACCGCTCCATCTGCTTCTAACACTTTTGCAGGAGCTGCTCCCGGATTTTATATTACGGAGGAGATGTGGCGAGACCATATGGCTAGAGAAGCACGACATGAAGACCTGCTCTCTTTCATTCAGCAACAGATGGCGGACCAAATGAGCTTTATGCAAGAGTCGCGGCGGAGAGCAGACCAGTCTTACGAGACCATCTTCTGTACTCTGCTTGCGATCACCAATGAGCAGTCCCGTCAACAGCAGTATAATCATCAGCACTTTCAGCTTATGGAGGCCACTCAGGGTTCCATCTTAGGTAACCTTCGTGAGGTGAAAGCTGCTCAGACAGACTTGATGGCTAGGATGGACCAGCGAGACCGTCACCGTAGCAGATCCCGTCGTTCCGAGCATCCAGCACAGGGCGGCGAGGGCACCAGCGGTCCTCACTAGTTTTGCCAGGTTCCTTTCTCCTTAGCTTACTTCGAAACATTGGGGACAATGTTCGATTTAAGTGTGGGAGGAGATTTTATCGTTTTTATCTTTTTTCCGTCATTTTAGTAGTTTATTTTTATTTCCCTTCAGTTATTTACTTTTGTTTCTGTTTTAGGAAATGCATGTGTTTGAAGAGTCACTAGTATAAGTATGTTTTTGGTTCACCTTCATTTTTTTTCCACATTTTTAGCCCCAATAAAATTTTTTTTAGAAAATAAGTGTTGTTCTGAAAAATTTTTGGACTTTAAGACAGGTTCGGGTTAGGATGCGGTGACTTGGGAGAACCTTTGAAACATCAGTATCGTCCTTACACCATGAACTTTGTAAATATAAGAATCACACCTGAAACCCCATGTACCATGGCCCTAATTTCATTTCAAAATCATCCTTAGTAGTTTATTTCAGCAATCAGCTCTGGCCTAAACATGTTCTAAGTAGGAGACCGACGAATATAAGTGACTGATCTGAGTGCATATTCAAAAAAAAAAAAAAAAAAAAGGAAAAAAGTAATAA
This sequence comes from Lathyrus tuberosus, assembly GCA_022829125.1. NCBI lineage: Eukaryota > Viridiplantae > Streptophyta > Magnoliopsida > Fabales > Fabaceae > Lathyrus > Lathyrus tuberosus. The sequence goes on from JALAZF010000159.1 coordinate 5,450,371, forward strand.
GATGTTTAACTTGCTCATTTCAGTTGGTTCAGAGGTATCTGGCACTGAACTCGGTAGGGCGAATTACGATCCGATCCCCCACAACTGCACTTGAGAAGAATAAAAGGATTTTACACAGTTCCCTGTGCCAGAAATCCGGTATGAAAAGATCAGAATCACTAACAGGTCACTCTACCATGAAGCATGTACGGAAAACGGGCTTAATGTGATTGCGCTTGAATGAAAAGGACTCAAAAGAGATGGAAAAGGAAGGCCTAAGTATTGTGGGATATAATGGGTAGATTAGTATAGGAGCGAAGTTTATGTCCGTATTTTCGGGATTAGTGTCATCACGATGCCCTTGGTTCACTCAGTTAGTACCGACCGCTGCATCCAGACTCGGACTTAGAAGCCCTTTTTGTCCAAAATCCTCGATCGACACTGATTTTTCTTCTGAGCTTTAAATGTTTTGCTTGAGGACAAGCAAAGGTCTAAGTGTGGGAGAATTTGATGACACTAAATTATACTGTATTTTCGACTCTGATTTCACATGCATATTAGTTGTTTTTCTATTTTTATGCTTTGTTATTGTTATGTTTTCCTTTGTTTTCAGGTTTTCAATAAAATCGAGGTCCCAGACGGAAAAGGATGCAAAAGGAGCAAGAATTCTAGTTTGGCAGCAAATTGCTCTTGTCGCTTCTCTTGTCGCGGACGCCCCAGGGTAGGCGACGATGTGTCCCATGATCTCCTCAACTCAACTGCCACGTTCCCACGATCAGCACTCTCCTTTGCCACTTTCTTCTTGTCGCGGGGGCGATGATCCTGTCGCGGGCGCGACCAGGAAAATTGTGTTCCCGCCCATTTTCAAACCAAGGTTGTTTTTGTCCTTACACCGCGCCAACTTTGCCTATAAATACTTGTAGAACTCGAATTTAAGGGATCATCCAATCTTAGTTTACTTCACCCTAGGCATAAATTTCACTCTTGTAAAGCGGTAATCTTCTCACATCGAGGAGTTATTGCACTGTGTGTGATCGAGTTTGTAATCAAGTCTTGGAGTGTCTGTAATCAAGTTGGAGCATTTTATTTTCCGTGCATTGTACCAGATTTAAAGACTCCGCTTTGGAGCAGGTTTTATTTTAATCGCATTTACTTTCATTTATTTCTCGCACTTGCTTTATTTTGTTTATTTATTGTCTTGCCTTACTTTTCAATACTTTACTTTTCAAAAGACTTAATTCCATACATGATAAGAATTAACATGACTGTTGTTACTACCATGACTGGCTAAGTTTTAGATAGGTAAGAATGTAAAGACCATAACCACCGTAATACGTCTATGTGTTAATAGAAATACTTAAGGGCTGTTTTAATCTGTAACACAAGTTTTCTGTTCCTAAAAGCAATGTTGGTTAAGATCGAAAGCCGTCCAACAATTTGTAAACCTGTTTAGTTCTCAACTGATCAAATACAACGAAAGCGCTTTGCTCAGTTGAGTAGGGATTTTTAACACTTTAGAAAAGAGGTTTTAAAACTATTTTCGGACGCGTTAGTGGGATTAGAATCTGGTTCATTTCGAACCTCTTTAGTTTAGAAATTTCAGGTCAAAATACTTTTCTGTTTAGTCTAGAATTTGCATTTCTTAAAAGTAAGTTTTCCATGACTCTAACGCAATGCGCGCCTTTTTATAAGTGACAATAAAGGGGTTAGTTTAGAGGGTAAACTTGGTTCTGACTACGCGAAAGCGACAGTTCCTGTTAAATTGAATTCTTTTCTTAAAATAGAAGATATTGCCCGTAAGTAGTTCTGTCGATGAATATAGAAATATTATCGGTTATGAGAATTACATTCAAGCCTATTGTTTTGTCTGAATTTTATTACCTCGTCATTTACTTTTATTTATTTTCCTCTGCATTAGTAAACCCTGAATTGAACTGCCTTAGATAAGCACTGTAACAAACGAAAATCGTTAGATCGACATTTGGTCCCTGTGGATACGATAACTTTTTATATTACTCTGACGCGATTCGTGCACTTGCGAATACAACGCATCATTATCTCAGTGATCCGATATCCCGGTATTTTGGATTTCTGGGTTTGTGGTCCTTGATTAGTTAACAGCACAACAGATGTACAGAGCAGTGATACCTTGGTCCCATGTTTGCATTTGCATCATTCCTTGCATTCTGACATGTTTGACATTTTTCAGGGCTTGCATCTTACCTTTGATTCCGGTTATTAAAGTTTTCCCGTCATGGAGGCTCAGAGAAAGAAGAATTTAGCTTACACGTTCCCAGACCCAACTCTGAAGTTGATTCACAAGATGATTGGTGTGACTGACCCTGGGGTTCGCACTAAGTTTAGTGATGAGTATGGGAGGTTGCTGAAGTTTGTCCGTAACATCTCCAAGTACGAGCATGATGTCATCCACACGCTCCTTCAATTCTATGACCCTCCGTTGCGCTGTTTTACTTTCCCAGATTACATCTTGGCTCCAACATTGGAAGAGTTCTCATTTATTTTGGGAATTCCAATCAAGCAAAATATACCTTTCTTCTCTGAAGAACATCCAGGCTTGGGAGAAATGGCAGCTGCTCTTCACACTAGGGAATCCATTCTGAGTAATAATATTATTGACAAGCAAGGATTTAAAGGTTTCCCTTTGAAGTTTCTGTCTGATCAAGCTAGCTTATATGCTAAGGCGCGAAGTTGGTCCGCTTTCAACGCTATACTAGCTCTTTGCATTTATGGAATTGTCTTATTCCCTAACATCCCCGATCTTGTTGATATGCACGCGATTCGGATTTTTATCTTGAAAAATCCTGTACCTACTCTTCTTGGTGATGTATACCATTTGGTCCGCTACAAGAACGAGAATAGGCGAGGACGGACTGTGAGCTGTTGCGCGCCACTCCTATCTATATGGTTTTTGAGTCATCTTCCTCAGACAGGGGCATTTGTGGACACTAGGGATACCTTGAAGTGGTCTGAGAGGTTGATGGGATTGACCGCTGACAATATTGTTTGGTTTAATCGTAGTCTGCTGGGAATAGAGCTCATTTTTAACTGTGGAGAGTTCCCTAACGTACCTTTAGTGGGGAGGAAGGGCGGAATTAACTACAACCCTTCCCTAACTATCAGGCAGTTTGGGTATGCGTTAAGAGATCCCCCTGAGGATCAGGATATCAGAGAGTCTTTGTTTTTTAATGGCACCGAAGACCAAGAGATTCTAAGGAAAGCTGTGAATGCTTGGAGACAAGTTCATAAGAGAAGGAAAACTTTCTTTGGGAAGTGCAACAACAAGGCTTTTTCTCCTTATGTGGAATGGATCCATAAAAGAGCAGAAGAGGGGCTTCTTCCTTTCTCAAGAGCGCCACCCTTGTACCCTCTGACGATTGAGCCATCTACTACAGTGAAGATAGAAAGGTACAATAAGTTGTGGGTTGAGACAGAGAAACTGCGAGAAGAGAATCGGGAATTGAGTAAAGAAATTAGCCAGCTGAAGCATGAGCGAGGTGAGGCTATGTGTACTGCTAAGACGAAGACAGAGCTTCTCACTGAGAAAGAAAAAGAGCTAGCTGATGAAGTCACGACCAAGCATAAAGTAGCACAAGCTCTAAAAGGCGTTAGCAGGGTTCTCAAGTCAAAGAAAGAAAACTTAGCCAGAGCACTGTTAAAGATTCATAGGTTTAATGCTCACCGAAACACGGAAATCACCGCCAATAAACAGAAAGAGGATAAGTATTTGGAGCAAATCGAGGGTTTGAAATCTAAGCTCCATAAGAAAAATGAAGAAATCCTATCAGAAATTTTCAAGAGAAGAGCGGTCGAGGAAAGACTCAATGAGGCCATAGCAACTATGGAGGAGCTGAAGCTTCAAGCTCAAGTAAAAAGGCCCATAAATGAGGGTCCCAACATGGACAGTGCTTTTGAAGAGGACGCTTGGGAGTTACATTGTCGCTACTTGAAGGGGATTATGCATAAGAGAGATGTTCTCATCGAAGAGTTAATCCAAAATCCGAAGCATCTCAACACCAAGAAACTGTTCAAAGAGGTGCAAGACTGGTGTAAAGAGCATGATGGCTGGGGAGGGCTGGCACGTTTGAATTTTGATGATATGCCATAGTTTGCTTTTTTCTCTTTCATTGTATTTTGGATCACCATCAGGCTTATTGGTTGGGATCTTTTTTTATCTTATTCTGACTTATGTCTTCATCTTGGGCTGTAACTAATGACAGATGACTATTCTCTGATTCTCCTATTATATATGAGCAGAATTTTCATGTTATTCTATTGTTAAAACTGGAATCAAGGGATGGATCGCCCTGCGAATATTCAAACATGTTTGCATTTTTATTTGCATGATCATGATCATTTTGGAATTTTGCATAGCAGGTACTCATCTCTGGTTTTCTTATCGTGTTCTTTGTACAGACAGGATTGCTGACCAGCAGATTCATCAGTATTCTACCAGACTCAATCAAAAGAGAGCTATGGATCAGATGCAGGCTGAGATGGCTGACATGCAAGCTCGCATGGCCTAGTTCATGGAATTAATGCAAGGCGTTGCACAAGGGCAAGAACAGCTGAGGACCCTTGTCCAACCCTTGGTGGCGAGAGTTGACGAGGAGGGCATTCTTCATGGCGGCCTTTATAATGATGTCATTCCTCCAGGAGGAGGTGTTGGGGGTAATGGTATTCCTTTTGGTCCTCTAGGCGGAGGCGTTCATGTCCCTTCTGTTGTGATCCCTCCGGGCGGAGGAGAACGGGTTGTGATTCCTTCTGTTGGAGGAGGAGGAAATAGTGTATGTGCTGTTCATGGCCGTCGATATGATGACCAACAGGATGACATATTTTCTGTGCAAGGCGGGGATGGTGTTCCCCTGATTGTTGATGATCAGAGGATCAGGTTGATTGAGGAACAACTGAAAGGGGTTGTGAATCAGAACTCTGTGGGTATGGATTTGGATGATCTTGGGCTGGTCCCCGGTGTCGTAATTCCGCACAAGTTTCAGGTTCCTACCTTTGAGAAATACAATGGTACCACTTGCCCAAAGACTCATGTTCGGGCTTACGCAAGGGAAATGGCTGCATACTCTAGGGATGAGAAATTACTGATGCATTTCTTCCAGGATAGCCTGTCTGGGGCATCTTTAGAGTGGTATATGCAATTGGAGATATGTCACGTCCACAATTGGAGAGAGCTGGTAGAGGCTTTTGTCAAGCACTACCAATATAATACTGATATGGCTCCCAATAGGACTCAGCTGCAGAGTATGTCTCAGAAGAACAATGAAAGCTTCAAGGAATACGCCTAGAGGTGGCGTGAATTGGCAGCGAGGGTGCAGCCTCCCATGTTGGAGAAGGAGATGCTGAATATGTTCATGGCTACCTTGCCAGGTCATTATTACGAGAAGCTGTTGCCTTGCATGTCATGAAAGTTTGCTGATCTGATCTTAGTTGGGGAAATGTTGGAAAGTGGAATTAAAATTGGAAAGGTGTCAGGCAGTGATGGGACTTCTTCTAGTGGAGGGAAGAAACCTTATGTGAACTATAAGAAGAAGGAGGAAGCGAATTCTGTCTCTTCATACCGCGGTAAGAGAAAGCAGCGTCAGAATTATAATCAGCAGGTGGCTTCAGTGACTATTCCTACAGCACTTCCGCCATAGGGAACACAACAACAAAATACTGCTCCCCATCAGTACCCAGCTAGACCGAGAATGGCTGATAGGAATTTTGCAACACCACCCTGTAACTTATATGTGAGCCTAAGAGGGGGGTGAATTAGGTTCTTAGGTGTTTTATCCCGATTTTTGACGATATTTGATATTTACTTTCTTAAAGATTTCTAAGTGTTGAAATAGTAAATGCTGAAAGTAAATGAACACTGAGACGTATAGTGGTTCCCCTCACACGTCGAGAGTACTCCACTCCCCTTTCAACTTGAAAGAGAATTTCACTAAATGTTAGATTCCTAGACAAGACAACACTTATGTCTTTCTATACTACTCTAACAACCAAGAATAATGCTCTTGGATTTACAAATATTTAAAGTCCAATCGAGAATAAATATCTCACAAATGGACCTCTTGTGTCCACAATCCGGATCACAAGGAAAACCTTACAAACTTATCTTTAACAATCCTAAAAATAAGTTGTAATCAAAATAGCACAATTCTGAATTTTGTTTGAGATGATGAAGATTGATGTTGAAGTTTATCAATCAAAAGATTGATCTTCCCCTTTTTGTAACAGTCACTCTTAATGATATTATACAAGTGTTCGACTCAATAATAATGAAACTAATGCAATAAGTATGAAGGTTTAAGTGCAGAAGTTTCTATTTGAAAAGTTTGAAGAATACTCTTGTAAAAATTCAGAATTTTTAAGGGATTGAATGATTGAAAATTATAGCAAAAGGAGGTGTCAAGAAAAATTGAACTTATGCTCTTTATATAACCCTAATACACCTCTACAAATGAGTGTTAAAATATGAAGAGATGCCATGAAATAATGAAAAAAACGTTTGAAGAGAATTCTGAAAAGTTGCAGAATTTTTCACACTGTTTCAGTGTTAATCGGTTAACACTTTGTGTTAATTGGTTAACACCTTTCCAACGTTACAAATTTTTCAAAAACTTCACTGGTTAACCGGTTAACCTATTGTGTTAATCGGTTAACACTGTTAGAAAATGCAGAAACACAGAATTTTAAAGAAGTAAACACATGGCATTCTTTTATAATCATTTTAAAACTTATGATGCATAAATGAGACACTTTTTAACACTTGTATAAACATTATTAAGAGATGACATGTTATACCTTTGATCAATCAAGATAATCTTCAATTCTTGAATGATATTTGAAACTTTGAGCTTGATTAGACATGTCTTTTATCCACTTCCTTTTTGCAACCAATGTTATGAGCAAATAGTGTTGTCTACATCAAAATATCAAGTTGAAGAAGCTTGACTTCACATTCTCCCCCTTTTTTATGATGACAATCTAAAACTTGAAATTTTGCCTCAATCTTGTTTCTTCAACAAATGCTCCCCCTAAGTTGATACTTTTTGAAGGGCTTTTAATCTTTGAAATCTGCATTTAGTTAGAAGAACAACCAATAATACAATACAAGACTTCTCCCCCTTTGTCATTAGCAAAAAGGATGGGAAAAGACTTTCGAAAAAAAATAGCATACATACATAACAATAACAGAAATCTTATACATGAATATTAACTAAGTACGCATACGTTTCGGAACAGTCTACGGAAATAACAACGTACACCAAAATGCCTAACAAATAGTACTTAGAAACTTAAAACAAGAGCTAAACATAAATAGATATGAAATGCATAAAAGTTCATGGTTTAATTACTTTCGAATTCTTCATCTTCCATCTCTTCATCACCACTTCCATCTTCTTCTTCTTCATTTCCACCTACATTTTCATGTGCCTCTTCTTCTTCTTCACTTTCTTCAAACTCTTGAGTAGATTGATGGATGGACAAAACAAGTTTCCGGAGTGAAGAAATAGTTCGAGTAGTCTCCCGGTGATTATTAACCATTGTAGTATAAAGGAATTCATTTGTAATCCCGCCTTCCGAAATTTGAGGGTTCGAAGAGGATGAGGAACCATCTTTGTACCTATAAACACCATCATCACCAATTACAATCCCCATGTTCTTTAATGCAGTTTTAGCGGTGATTTCATTTGCCTTTGTAGTCATCCTTACAAACGGTTCACGTTTAAGATCCAACTCGGTAGATTCTAGAATACGGGAAATCATTCTACAATATGGGAGTCCACCGGTTAATGAATGTTGATGCTGCATATGATACATAATGGTAAGAGTCCAATTCACTTGAAGTTTGTTCTTGATAGCATAAAGGGCTTGCATCTCAAGATCATTGATTTGAGAGTGATTGGAGTCCTTAGGTAGAAGAACATAGCAAATGACATAGTGGAGCATCTGATCGCTTACCGACAAATTTTTCGCATAGCATAACACTCTTGAAGAAGACAACTTCTGTCCACTTAAAACTTCATCCTTGGAAAATCTACAGATACTGAAATAATACTTCATTTTTCCATAGCATTTCCACTCATCATCCTCATGATTTACCCCTTGTCTCAGAAAATATCCAGTGTTGGGAATGTCTAACAATGTTCCAATAGTGGTTAAATCCTCAGAAATCAGCTTATTTCTAACAGTAGCAGATAACATGTGTTGTTTCTCAGCATTCAAACCTATTTCTAACTTAGTATAGAAGGCTTTAGCAAGATCAGGATAAAGCAGCCCCAAGTTTGATACAAAATTATCAATCTTTTGAATATTAAGTAGTGTTGGAAATTCAAAACTATTTGCAAGAAAAGAGCTTAAGTTAACACACTTTACCGGCATAAATGAACGATTTCTAACTTTGAAATCCAACCTTCGAACCTTTGTTCGAGGTAATGGAGCTTCATCATTTCCCGAATCCGAGCCACCCATTGGAAGCTTTCCTTTGTCTCTTAGCTTCATTATGACATATAATGAATAAAACATTGAGGATTAAATATCACCTTCATCCAATATGCCAAGTTCTCGACGTATCTTAAAAAATGGTTCTTTTGCGAGAGGTTTTGTGAAAATGCCCGCAAGTTGATTATGTGTATCCACAAATGTGACTTCAACATCTCCTTTAAGCACATGATCACGTAGAAAATGATGTCGAATGTCTATGTGTTTGGTTCTTGAGTGCATAACGGGATTCTTTGTAATATTAATTGCACTTGTGTTGTCGCAACGAAGTGGTATGTGTAACACCCCCCTTTCTATACCCCCAAATAATCAATTATGCACATATTAAAAATTTCGTCAGAGTATAATTATAAACATGGTATAAAAGAGGTATGTCACACCAATTATGAAATTAAAACATTCAACACCTACTCAAAAATTGATATGCAACAGTGGGGTAACTTTGCAACAGAGGAACTTAGTCCTTACACCCACATCTCAATATTTAGAATAAAAGCGGAAATCTAAACATTGAATAACAACAACATATATACATATATACATGTATCCTCAAGTATTATCCACCAACATAATTCATGTTTACATAAACATTTATCAACAAGATACATATATAAATGTATCACAAAAGAATCATAGCCGTCCTAGCTACCCGGTGCTACATATCAGAGCCGACCGACCAAAAGAATGAAGACGCGCTTCACAAAAAGACCACCAGCATACCTACTCTGCAATGCCTCATAGAGCATCATAAAACAGTAGAAGGGTGAGAAATATTATCATAATAACAATGCATATAATTATATATCTTAGCATAAAAATACACCTATATTCCATTCTCACCACAATTCATCACAACACACTCATATACATCACAATGGATATATATATATATATATATATATATATATATATATATATATATATATATATATATATATTACCAAGCATATACATCATGTATACCTTCACAATTCTTATCATTCCACATAAACATACATATTCATGTTTATTCACCAATGCACCATTTTAAAGATGATAAATGCAAATCATAGAGACCGACCCACGACTCTATGCAAATGCAATGCGGTACCGACTCAATCATCTCTAGTTCACTCAGGAACTCTGCTGGAACCATCGCTCGTTACATCACTGTAACTCCCCGTCGGGCCTACGATGTTCACCCACCGCTCACACCCCACAAGCGGGCACACGACCCGATCGCTCACACCCCACAAGCGGGCACACAATCTTCTATAACCATCGCTCACACCCCACAAGCGGGCACACGACGTTATAGCGGATTCTCATTAGAATCCCTCAACACAAGAATGCACATCATTATGCTTCACATGCAAATGACTCAAGACATTCTTGAAATGCATACATATTTACAAAATATTCATGCATTCATCTCATACATTCACATACAATCTATATACATTCACATCAATGCACTATTGTATGATTCACATCCAAACACACATTCAAAACGGTAAAAGTCGCTAAATAACACTATTCCTGACTTTTCCGACTTATTTAATTGGCTAACAATTTCCAAATCATCATAATCATATAGTACAACTCAAAAGCTTCACAACGATACCAAGAATGCAAAAATCGGATAATCGGAACAAAAGTTACGCACGAAAATGAAAACAACATTTTGAAAAATCACATTTTTACAATTTGCCTGACCATACGCGTATCACTATTCCCATACGCGTATGGCCTGATTCCTCGCCATTCCCATACGCGTATCACCAATTCCCTTACGCGTATGGGCAGAACCCATTTCCTTCACAAATTTCACGTTTTAAAGCCCATACGCGTATCACCAATGCCCATACGCGTATTGCCCTAGTCAATACGCGTATGGCCTGCCCCAATACGCGTATGGCCAGGAAAAATACAGAAATTTCCTGCAGAATTTTTCTCTGCGGTTTTCACTCCAAACATACCCAAATCCATCATCTAAACTCAGAAAAATACCAATTTGAGGTGCAACAACATATAACAATCGTGTATCAATCAACAAGGGACACGAAAATATCATTTCCAATACTAATTCATCAAATTCTAACACTTTCTACACAACTGGGTTTATACAAAACTCATAAAAATCAACAACAACAACAACAACACATTCATACATAACGATATACATTGATGAGATAATAAGATTTCACACCCTTACCCGGATTCCAAGCTTACTAGTTGATTGTTCTTGATGATTTTTCTAGTTTTCCCAAGTTTCTTCTCTTTTCTCTTCTTCCTCTTTCTTTCTTTCCTTTTTCTCTCTATTTTCCTTTTCTTTCGCTTTCTCTCCTATTTCTTTTCTTATCTCTTTTTCTTTCTTTTCTATTTCTTATTTTCCACTCAAATTCAATTAATTTATTTTATCACAAAATTCTACACTTAATCATTTTTCTAACAATTACACTAAATTTCTAACTTATCATTAATTGAGAAATGTCTTAAATACCCACCATTCTAATTTCCCCGGAAACTCTCAAAAACGGTAAAATATCATAACACGTCAATATAGCATATTAACACACCAATTTCACAAATAAAATAATTTATCACTCAATTTAAATAAAAGACTCAACAAAATGGGAATAATTGGAATCGGGGCGTTACAGTATGCATCCAAGATTGATTCCATAGTCACTTAATTGTTGTTTTAGCCAAAGATTTTGAGTACAACAACTACCTGTTGCTCTGTATTCCGCTTCAGCCGTACTAAGAGCAACACATGCTTGTTTCTTACAGGACTATGAAACTAAAGCATTTCCTAAAATGTGACATGTTCCACTAGTGCTTTTTCTATCAGTTTTACAACCTGCATAATCCGCGTCAGAATAACCAACTAAATTACACATACTACCTTTTGGATACCATAGACCAACGTTCGTTGTTCCCTTGAGATACTTCATGATCCTTTTCACAGCGGTGAGATGTGACTCCTTTGGATTTGCTTGAAAACGAGCACATAAACACACACTAAACATTATGTTAGGACGGCTTGCCGTCAAATATAATAAAGAACCAATCATACCTCGATACTTCGTAATATCAATGGAAGCACCCGATTCATCTTGATCAACATAGGTTCCGGATCCCATTGGTGTAGCCATAGCCTTGCAACTATCCATGTTGAATCTTTTCAACAATTCTTTGCAATACTTGGATTGGTTGATGAATATATCGTCCTTTAGTTGTTTGATATGAAGTCCAAGAAAGTAATTCATCTTTCCCATCATAGACATCTCAAATTCTCCTTGCATCATCAATGAAAATTCTTTACAAAGATCTTCGTTCGTTGAACCGAATATGATGTCGTCAACATAGACTTGAACTAACAAAGTATTACCTTTTACTTTCTTAATGAACAATGTCTTGTCAACTTTGCCTTTTACAAAACCCTTTTCACAAAGAAAATTGCTAAGACGATCATACCATGCTCTTGGTGCTTGCTTTAAGCCATAAAGAGCTTTCTTTAATTTGAAGACATGTGTAGGATTCTTGAAGTCTTCAAAGCCCGGGGGTTGTTTGACATAGACTTCTTCATTAATGTAGCCATTCAAGAATGCGCTTTTGACATCCATTTGATATAGTTGAAAATTTAATGAACATGCATAAGCAAGTAATAAACGGATAACTTCTAACCTTGCAACCGGAGCGAATGTTTCCTCAAAATCAATGCCTTCTTCTTGATTGTAACCTTGTGCCACCAACCTTGCTTTGTTTCGAATAATTATTCCATTCTCATCAAGTTTGTTCTTAAACACCCATTTGGTACCGATGATGTGTTTATCACTTGGTCTAGGAACAAGTTCCCAAACTTGATTCCTTTCGAATTGGTTTAACTCTTCTTGCATAGCAATAATCCAATGGTCGTCACTTAAGGCTTCACCAACTTTGGAAGGTTCAATTTGTGAGACAAACGCCATGTTTAAGCAAGCATCTTTAATATTTAACCTTGTTGCTACACCTTGACTAATATCACCAATAACTTTGTTAATTGGATGATCTCTATGAGTCCTCTATTCCTTAGGTAGATCATCTAAATTTGACTCTTGTTGAATTGATTCTTCTTGGAGTTCCACTTGATTCTCTTTTGAAGTATCTTCTTGGGGAACTTCTACAATTTCATCATCATCATCACACAAAATAATATCCTCCTTGGAGGGGTTAGATTCATCAAACTTAACATGCATAGATTCTTCAATTGTTAAAGTTCTCTTATTATAAATTCTATAAGCCTTACTTGTAAGAGAATAACCAAGAAATATACCTTCATCTGACTTTTCATCGAACTTACCAAGATTGTCTTTGTCATTGTTTAAGACAAAGCATTTGCATCCAAAAATGTGAAAGTAAGCAATGTTTGGTTTCCTCCCTTTGAAAAGTTCATAGGGGGTCTTCTTTAGAATAGGTCTAATGTTAACACGATTACTTACAAAACATGCCGTGCTCACCGCATCCGCCCAAAAGTATTTTGGAAGATTTGAATCGCTAAGCATTGTTCTTGCAAGTTCCACCAATGACCTATTCTTTCTCTCCACCACTCCATTTTGTTGAGGAGTCCTTGGTGCCGAGAAGTTGTGAGATATTCCATGTTCTTCACAAAATTCTTCAAAGGAAGCATTTTGGAATTCTCCACCATGGTCGCTTCTTATGGAGGCAATTGAAAGTGACTTCTCATTTTGAATTTGCTTTGCATATTTCTTGAACGCCTTAAAAGCATCACTTTTCTGCACTAAAAAGAAAGTCCAAGTATATCTAGAGAAATCATCAACAATAACTAAAGCATATACATTACCTCCGAAGCTTCTTGTTCTTGATGGACCAAATAAGTCCATATGCAACAATTGTAGTGGCCTTGAAGTGGACACCACATCTTTAGATTTGAAAGATGACTTGATTTGTTTCCCCTTTTGACATGCATCACACAACTTATCTTTGACATATTTTATCTTTGGTGATCCAATAACTAAATCATGCTTAATTAATTTATTCAAATGCTCCATGTGAATGTGAGCAATCCTTTTGTGCCAAAGCCATGAATCATTATTGCTTGCCATAAGACATTTAACCTTCAAAGAAGTGTCATCAAGGGAAATCATAAAAATATTGTTAATTCTACTACCTTTAAGCAATACCTCATTAGTGACTTCGTCTTCTATCAAACATTCATCTTTAGTGAACTTGATTTTGAATCCTTTGTCACAAAGTTGGCTTATGCTAATAAGATTATGCTTTAAGCCTTCAACATAAAGCACATCTTCAATTATTGTGAAAGGCGGAGAACCAACATTTCCTACGCCAAGAATCTTTCCTTTATTGTTATCTCTATAAGTAACATAACCCTTGGCCTTAAGTACTAGACTTGAAAATTTGTTTACATCTCCGGTCATATGCTTCGAACAACCACTATCAAGATACCATAGATTAGAAGTGGTCTTCAAGCAAACCTACAAAACAAATTAAGTTTTGTTAGGTACCCAAATAGCCTTGGGTCCTTCATAATTAGTACCTTTCTTTACCCACACATAATGCCCACTTGCAACACTAAAGTTTCTTACATAGCAAGCATTAGGTGTATGGCCAATAATACCACAATAAAAACAAGTAGGAACAAAATTGCTTTTATATCTAGGAACATATGATTTCTTTTTAGGAAATCTCTTTTTAATGGGAGTTCTTTTCTTTTTAGGATAAGGATGCACATTTTTAGGGTTGCTCACTTTCTCCTTAGAAGTTTGGTCACTAGCCTTAACAAAGATTGTTTTACTAGAACTTGGTTTAGAAAATTTAGAGTAACCAAGTCCACTTTTATCATTCGAATATCTTTGTTGACTAAGGACCGCTTCTAAACCAATTTGTCCTTTCTCATATCTTTCTAAGACTCTTTTTAATTGAACAATTTGGAATGAAAGTGACTCACAATTTTTACACACCAACTCTTGTTTTTCTTTACTTGCTCTCTTTTGTTTTTCATCTTTTGACTCTTTTTCCATAACATCGACTTTTTCTTCTAAAGATGTTATTTGTCTTTTTTGTGAAGAAATTGTTTTACATAAGACCTTACATTCATTTAAGAGTTCATTTATGGCTTCTTGTGCATCATTATCATAAAGAGAAAATTTAGTACTAACCTCGTCATTTTCATCTTCGGAGTTATGTGTAGCCATAAGTGCTAGTTTTGCGCTTTCATCGCTCTCTGAGTCGGATGATGAACTAATTTCGTTGTCTTCCCATGCAATGTATGCCTTCTTATTTTTTGATTCCTTCTTGCCTTTAAAACTTCCTTTCTTTGCAAGTTGTGGACATTCGGGTTTTATATGACCTTGCTTCCCACATTCATAACATGTAATGTCTTGAGATGAAGTTGAAGTATCCTTTTTCTTAAAGTGTTTCTTTCTTTTAGCATAAAAAGATTTATCTTTATTTCCAAATAATTTTCCAAGTCTTTTTACTAGAAGCATGAAATTTTCGTCTTCCTCCGATGAGTCGTCATTTTGTTTTCCTTTTGCATCTACCTTTAAAGCAATACCTTTGGACTTCTTGTCTTGAAGTTCATGTTTTTCAAGTTGTCCAAGTTCTAACTCATGTTCTTGAAGTTTTCCAAATAGAGATGCGGAAGTCATTGTAGAGAGGCTTTTCTTTTCTGATATTGCCGTTACTTTTGGTTGCCATTCTCTTGTCAAAGATCTTAGAATTTTGAGATTTAGTTCATCATTAGAGAATGTCTTACCAAGTGCTATTAAATGGTTAGTCAAATGAACAAATCTTTTCTGTAATGCAACAATGGTTTCTCCGGGCTGCATTCGGAACATTCCATATTCTTGACTTAGAGTATTTAGTCTAGATCTTTTAACTTCAGCCGTTCCTTCATGTGTTTCTACCAAGGTATCCCATATTTCCTTTGCCGATTTACATTGACATACACGAAAGAACTCATCAATACTTAAGGCACTTTGAAGAAGATTGATAGCTTTCTTTTCATTTAGGATTTTTTTCTTATCATCTTCATCATATGTACTTTTTAATTTTGCAGTACCAACACCATTGACTACATTTACAGGATTATATGGACCATTCTCAATAGCTTCCCATATACCTTCTCCTTGTGCTTCAAGATGTGCTCTTATACGAATCTTCCAAAAATCAAAATACTCTCCAGAGAAAAGTGGGGGCTTGTTACTACTTCCACCGTCTTTGAATACCGGGTTTGTGCTTGCGGGAGCCATACTGGATCTGTAGGAACAGGTTACCTATAACCTGCTCTGATGCCAATTGTAACTCATATGTGAGCCTAAGAGGGGGGTGAATTACGTTCTTAGGTGTTTTATCCCGATTTTTGACGATTTTTTATATTTACTTTCTTAAAGATTTCTAAGTGTTGAAATAGTAAATGCTGAAAGTAAATGAACACCGAAACGTATAGTGGTTCCCCTCACACGTCGAGAGTACTCCACTCCCCTTTCAACTTGAAAGAGAATTTCACTAAATGTTAGATTCCTAGACAAGACAACACTTAAGTCTTTCTATACTACTCTAACAACCAAGAACTATCCTCTTGGATTTACAAATATTTAAAGTCCAATCGAGAATAAATATCTCACAAATGGACCTCTTGTGTCCACAATCCGGATCACAAGGAAAACCTTACAAACTTATCTTTAACAATCCTAAAAATAAGTTGTAATCAAAATAGCACAATTCTGAATTTTGTTTGAGATGATGAAGATTGAAGTTGAAGTTTATCAATCAAAATATTGATCTTCCCCTTTTTGTAACAGTCACTCTTAATGATATTATACAAGTGTTCGACTCAATAAAAATGAAACTAATGCAATAAGTATGAAGGTTTAAGTGCAGAAGTTTCTGTTTGAAAAGTTTGAAGAATACTCTTGTAAAAATTCAGAATTTTTAACCGATTGAATGATTGAAAATTATAGCAAAAGGAGGTGTCAAGAAAAACTGAACTTATGCTCTTTATATAAACCTAATACGCCTCTACAAATGAGTGTTAAAATATGAAGAGATGCCATGAATCAATGAAAAAAACGTTTGAAGAGAATTCTGAAAAGTTGCAGAATTTTTCACACTGTTTCAGTGTTAATCGGTTAACACTTTGTGTTAATCGGTTAACACCTTTCCAACGTTACAAATTTTTCAAAAACTTCACTGGTTAACCGGTTAACCTATTGTGTTAATCGGTTAACACTGTTAGAAAATGCAGAAACACAGAATTTTAAAGAAGTAAACGCATGACATTCTTTTATAATCATTTTTAAACTTAAGATGCATAAATGAGACACTTTTTAACACTTGTATAAACATTATTAAGAGATGACATGTTATACCTTTGATCAATCAAGATAATCTTCAATTCTTGAATGATATTTGAAACTTTGAGCTTGATTAGACATGTCTTTTATCCACTTCCTTTTTGCAACCAATGTTATGAGCAAATAGTGTTGTCTTCATCAAAATATCAAGTTGAAGAAGCTTGACTTCACACACCCATGCCTTACTCTCAAGTGTTCCAGCATTTGCTACAACTACAGTTGGTCCAGAAGAGGACTCTGGCTCCTCTTACCGGTAAGCCACCTCCCAGTTACGACGCCAATGCTCATTGCGACTTCCATGCTGGAGCGCCGGGACATCACATTGATAATTGTAAAGCATTTAAACACAAGGTTCAGGATCTGTTGGACTCAAAGGCTATTAATTTCTCAAACGACGGGCCAAACGTCATTCAAAACCCAATGTCGGACCACGGTGGGCCGAGGGTTAATGTTGTTGTAGAAGGTGATGAATCTTTGAATTTGGTTCTGGACGTGAATGAACTGAAGACTCCGTTGTTGGTAGTGAAAGAGAGACTACTGAAGGGTGGAGTATTCGTTGGTTGTGGTAAAAGATGTTCAGAGTGTATGCTACAAACAAATGGTTGTGATCTGTTGAAATCTGGTATTCAGAAGCTGATTAATGAAGGTCGGTTACAGTTCGATAGGTGCGATCAGAAGAAGGAAGTTAACGGCAAAAAGAATGAGGTTGCCACTGTTACAATCCCTTTTAAAATGATAACTATTTCAGCGCCGACAAGACCAGCGCCGATCATTATCACCACTCCTGGGCCCATTCCATATGAGAGCACAAAGGCTGTCCCTTGGAATTATGGTACTGAAGTGTTTGTTAACGGGCAGAAGCAAGAGTTGATGGGTACGTCGGTAATGAACTCCAGTTCTGAAAGTAATGATGAAGCAAGAGCTATCACGAGGAGTGGTAGAGTCTTTATCCCATCTGATGATCAGGCTGGTGGTTCTAGGCCAGACAAAGGAAAGCAAGTTATGGATAATTCTGTGCAGATGCCAGTGGTGAATGATTCCTCAGCAAAGCCAGTTGATAACTCGTTCTCAGAGAATGTGGAAGAATTTATGAGGCTGATTCAGAAGAGTGATTACAAAATCGTTGACCAACTGCACCAAACACCGTCAAAGATATCCATTTTACCTCTGTTATTATGCTCTGAGGCGCATCGAAACACACTGTTGAAGGTATTGAATGCTGCGTATGTACCCCAAGAGATCTCAGTTAATCAGCTGGAGGGGGTAGTGGCTCATGTTAATGCAGGAAATGGTTTGGGATTTACTGATGTAGATTTGACCCCAGCTGGGAGAAATCATAATAATGCTTTGCATATTTTAGTTTAATGTCGAGGATCTTTGATGTCGCACGTGCTTGTTGACACTGGGTCATCTTTGAATGTTTTACCGAAGAAAGCACTGATGAAGTTGGACACTCGTGGGTTAACATACACACCAAGTGATTTGGTGGTGCGTGCATTCGATGGTTCCAAGAGATCTGTCTTCGGGAAAATTGTGTTGCCAATTAAGGTTGGTCCATAGGTTTTTGAAGCTACTTTCTATATCATGGACATCTAACCTGCTTACAGTTGTTTACTGGGCCGTCCATGGATTCATAGCGCTGGGGTTGTGACGTCTACCATGCACCAGAAGCTGATGTACATGGTAGACGGACATGTGGTGATGGTTTGCGGAGAAGAAGACATCATGATAAGTCATCTATCTACTTTCAAATATGTGGAGGTAGATGGAAAAATACATGAAACTTTATGTCAGGGTTTTGAAGCATTGAAGATCCCTGAGGAATCTCTCAAGGAGGTCAGCCAATCTGAAGTGGTAAAGCAGCCTGCAGTGGTATATCAACCAGAGGTCTCCATGTCTTCCTTCAAGGATGTACGGGCTGTGGTTGAAGCCGGCAGTTCACAGAAATGGGGTCAAGTTATCGAAGTCCAGAAAAAGCAAAATACTTATGGGCTGGGATACAAGCCGCCCAGGCGTCATAAGGATCCTCCCAAGTTTTATGGTCCAATTTGTTTTACCAGTGTTGGTGTGTTCTTTGACAGAGTTAATGCTATTGTTGAGGAAGGGGATAGCGATTGCGTTATGGATAATTGGATCCACCCCTGCATTCCAGGTCAAAGTCTATGCAAGTGGTCATCAGAGAAAGCCATTCAAGTGACCGACCCAGTGTAATTACCTTTGTTTTCCTGTTAAGACAATCCTACGTTCTGCCCAAGACGTAGTGATTTTTGTTTGTAGCGCTTGAATATTTTGTGTGTTTTCTTTATCATTAATAAAGGACGTTTTTCACATTCAAATATTTTGATCCCTGTTTTTCTGTTTTTACTTTGTGCATTAAATCACATCAAAATAGCAATGTGTTTTTGTTTGTTGCATACATAATAAACATAAATCATCAATCATGCAGGCTTCCTTGTTCAGATACCACCAATCATGATTCAGCTATGGCTCAGTATGATTTAGATAATCCCATTTATCAGGCTGAAGAAGAGGCTGATGAAAACTGTGACTTACCCGAGGAATTGGCCAGGCTGTTGAAACAGGAGGAAAGGGTCATTGTACCTCATCAGGAGGAAATCGAGATTGTTAACTTGGGAACTGAGGACGTAAAGAAAGAGGTAAAGATTGGGGCTGCTTTGGAAGACAGTGTAAAGGGAAGATTGATTGAAGTGCTTCGGAAGTATGTTGATATCTTCGCCTGGTCTTACCAAGACATGCCCGGGCTTGACACTAACATCGTGGTACACCGGCTGCCGCTCAAAGAGGGATGCACTCCAATTAAGAAGAAGCTGAGAAGGAGGAAACCGGAAATGTCTATCAAGATAAAAGAAGAGGTTCAGAAATAGATAGATGCTGGATTTCTGGCTGTGACAAGTTATCCTCCGTGGGTTGCTAACATTGTGCCTGTACCTAAGAAGGACGAAAAGGTCAGGATGTGTGTTGATTACAGAGATTTGAATAGAGCAAGCCCAAAAGATGATTTCTCGCTTCCTCACATTGACGTGTTAGTGGACAACACTGCTCAATACTCTGTATTTTCCTTCATGGATGGCTTCTCTGGGTATAACCAAATCAAAATGGCCCCAGAGGACATGGAGAAGACGACGTTCATAACACCGTGTGGAACATTCTATTACAAGGTAATGCCCTTTGGATTGAAAAATGCTGGGGTAACCTATCAGCGGGCAATGGTGACTCTCTTTCATGATATGATTCACAAAGAGATCGAGGTCTATGTTGATGACATGATTGCGAAGTCACAAACGAAGGAAGAACATCTGGTAAATCTTCAGAAGCTATTTGAAAGGTTGATTAAGTTTAAATTGAGGTTGAATCCGAACAAGTGCACCTTCGGGGTGAGATCTGGAAAATTATTGGGGTTTATTGTTAGTGAAAAAGGTATCGAGGTTGATCCTGCTAAAGTAAAAGCCATACAAGAAATGTCTGAACCGAGAACAGAAAAAGAGGTTCGTGGTTTCTTAGGGAGGTTGAACTACATTGCTAGATTCATCTCTCATCTTACAGCCACGTGTGAACCGATATTCAAATTGTTAAGAAAATATTAAGAGGTCAGGCGGAACAAAAATTGTCAAAAGGCGTTTGAAAAGATAAAAGAATATTTGCAGGAACCTCCGGTCCTTATGCCGCCAGTTCCAGGAAGGCCATTGATTATGTATCTTACGGTTCTTGAGAATTCAATGGGGTGTGTGCTCGTTCAACAAGACGAGTCAAGTAGAAAAGAGCATGCCATCTACTACCTGAGTAAAAAGTTCACTGATTGTGAGTCGAGGTACTCGATGCTGGAAAAAACATGTTGTGCACTCGCTTGGCCAGCTAAGCATTTGAGGCAGCATATGTTAAACCATACAACCCTTTTGATTTCGAAGATGGATCCGATCAAGTATGTGTTTGAAAAGTAGGAGCTTTCTGAAAGAATACCCGTTGGAAGATGGTTATGACAGAATACGATATTCAATATGTTTTCCAAAAGCCCATTAAGGGAAGTGTTTTGTCAGAATATCTTGCTGAACAACCAATTGAGGATTATCAATCGATGAAGTTTGAATTTCCTGATGAACATATCATGTTTCTGAAGATGAAAGATTGTGAAGAGCCGCTACCTGACGAAGGGCCTGAAATTGGATCCCAATGGAAGCTGGTCTTTGATGGGGCTGTTAACTCATACGGTAACGGAATTGGGGAAATCATTACGACTCCAAGGGGTTCTCATATACCCTTCACTGCCCGGTTAGCGTTCGTATGCACCAACAACGAGGCGGAGTATGAAGCATGCATCATGGGATTAGAAGAAGCAATTGATTTGAGAATCAAGAACCTCGATGTCTATGGTGATTCCGTGTTGGTAGTTAATCAGATTACAGGTGAATGGGAAACTCGTCAAGCGAGTTTGGTGCCTTATAACAACTATGCCAGAAGGTTGTTACCTTTCTTTGACAGAATTGATTTCCATCATATACCCCGACTGGAGAATTAGATGGCAGATGCGTTGGCAACGTTATCTTCGATGTATCAAGTGAACCGTTGGAATGAAACTCCTTCAATCAGAATCATCTGTCTGGATATACCCGCTTTTGTGTTTGCAATTGAAGGGGTACCAGATGGCAAACCTTGGTATCATGATATTAAGGTTTTTCCGAAGAGTCAAGAGTATCCAGTGGGTGCGTCTGCCAAGGATAAGAAAACTCTGAGGAGGCTGACAGGGAATTTCTTTTTGAATAAAGACGATGTGCTATACAAGAGGAACTTTGACATGGTCTTGCTACGTTGTGTTGGTGAACACGAGGCAAGCCTGTTAATGGAAGAAGTTCATGAAGGATCTTTCGGTACCTATGCCAATGGGCATGCTATGGCCAGAAAGCTGTTGAGAGCGGGGTATTACTGGATGACTATGGAGTCTGACTATTTCAAATACGCCCGGAAATGCCATAAATGCCAAATTTATGCAGATAAGGTGCACGTACCGCCTACTACTCTGAATGTGTTGTCATCACCTTGGCCCTTTGCTATGTGGGGCATTGATATGATTGGAAAGATTGAGCCGACTACTTCCAATGGGCATCGTTTCATTTTGGTTGCCATTGATTACTTCACGAAGTGGGTGGAGGCAGCCTCGTATGCCAACGTCACCAGACAAGTGGTAGCTCGGTTTATCAAGAAGGACATCATCTGCCAGTATAGAGTCCCGGAGAGAATCATTACTGATAATGGTTTAAATTTGAATAACAAGATGATGAAGGAGCTATGTCAGAGCTTTAAGATTAAACATCACAATTCTTCTCCCTATCGTCCGAAGATGAATGGGGCTGTTGAAGCAGCAAATAAGAATATCAAGAAGATTGTGCAGAAGATGGTGGTAATGTATAAATACTGGCATGAGATGTTACCTTATGCTTTACACGGTTATCGTACTTCGGTACGCACATCAACTGGGGCAACTCCTTTCTCATTGGTATATGGTATGGAAGCAGTGCTACCAGTAGAGGTTGAGATTCCTTCTTTGAGAATTCTGGCAGACGTGAAGCTTGATGAAGCTGAGTGGGTGCGTTCCAGACTGAATCAGCTGAATCTCATCGAGGAAAAGAGATTGGCAGCCATTGCACATGGTCGGCTGTATCAGAGCAGGATGAAGAAAGCTTTTGATCAGAAAGTGCGTCCTCGGTGTTTTCAGGCTGGTGAATTGGGTTTGAAAAGGATCCTTCCTCCTCAAACAGATCACAGGGGCAAATGGACTCCAAACTACGAAGGGCCATATGTAGTAAGACAGGTTTTCTCTGGTGGAGCCTTATTACTCTTAACTACAGATGGAGAAGATTTTATGTCCCCTGTGAACGCAGGCGTAGTCAAAAAATACTTTGCATAAAAGAGACCCGCTGGACATAAAAAGAAAGTCCATGCAAAAAGGGGCATCCCGGCGAACCATAAAAAGAAAAGTTTCGGGAAAAAATTAGGGATAAAAAGAAAAAAAGAAAAGAATAAATCCTCAAAGTTGAAAACCTGAAAAGGAAACTTTGGAAAAAATGGGTATCCCGGTGGATTGAAAACCCGAAAAGGGCGATCCTGGCAAAAGTTAGGGATTTGAAAGCAAGAGGCTACGGTCTGCGTTCGATCTGTGAACACTTTTAATACTTGGAAATTTCAAAGGAAAGGAATCAGTCCAGTCAGTATCTTCAAAGGTCAAAGCAACTGTGGATAAACGAGCCATATCAGGCCATAGCTAGATTGAATCATGGTGGATATCTGTTCCCCACATTGCCGACATGTGTATTTTCTTTTACTTCTTTTGTGCAATTACCTCTTTTCAGGAATTGCTTCCGGATGTAAATGCCTATTTACAGGCCAATTCATTCAATAAAATTTTCATTCAAAGAGCTTTCCATTTGTGTTTTTACTTTAACTGTTTTGTTTGTGAAAACGTCCGATATTTTTGATAAATATTGCATGCGAAAATGTTAAGCTTTGTGAAGCATATCGGAAAACAGTGGAAATTGCTCATACAACGGTCATTAGGATGGTAATCTAGATAGCCATTTTGCATATACTGTTGATTTTGTTTGCAGGGTATCAGGTTTTCTCCCCAGTAGAGCCATCCCCCTCAGCACTGAAAGTTCATCATCCTCAGCAGAGCTTACTCTCCTTAGCAAGAGTACAGAGGATTGTGTTCCCCAGCCGAAGTCATGGTTGGTTTATTATTCCCCAGCAAGCAGTCAGAAGTGGATTGCTCCGAGGTCAGGAAGTATAATTCTGTTAGCAACGACATGCTCTAATCCTCGGCAGTGAAATTCATCTTTCTCAGCAGGCTGTTACTCTCCCCAGCCAGAGTACAGAGGATTATTTCCCTATCTAGAGTTGTGATTGATTTATTACTCTCTTAGCAAGCAGCCAAAAGTTGATATTTCTGCATCCCCAGCAAGAGACTGATGGAATATCTTTTTTGGACAAAGAGGTTATTTCCCCACAGAGTCTTGGCACTCATTTTCCTCAGCTAGTCAGGGAGTGTTTTTCTCATCAGCAACGGTATGGTGTGATCCCCAACAGAAGAGTAAGCTTGAGGATATCCCCTAGCAGAGTTGATGTCGTCAATCACCATTCCCCAAGCAGGTTTGCTAATAGTGATTGATATTCCCCAGCATGGTGAAGGTACAGACATCTCCCAGCAGCAGGTTAAGTTCAGTATTATCCCCAAGCAGGTTTGGTATGATTGACTTGTCTCCCTAAACAGAGTTTGGCGGTGATCTTCACAGTGGTTTGTTCAACAGCGGTTGACATCCCCAGCAAGTTTTAAGTCCAATTGTTATTTGCATCTTTCAGATCCATGTTTTGGGTTCTGTCTTTGGTAGAAGTCATTGGAAGTCTCCAGAGGAGGGAAATTCTCCTTGGGTTCCATTTTCAGTATTCACTTCTAGCCATCTCCAACAGAGTGGAATTTCTCTCGGAGTTTTCATCTTCAGCAGAGTTAGTGATCAGGAAGTCGTTCAGTGAAATCTTCCTCGGCAGGGTCTTTTAATTCAGAGGATAATTTAGTTCGTCATCCCTGTGGAGTTGCCTTCGTCTTCAGCATTTATTTTGCTGGAGCACCTCTTTTGCATTGCATAAGCATTTTTCCATGGCATCCTCCCAAACGCGTAGCATTTCCATTTTGTATGGAGCATTACGCCATAGAAAAATTCAAACATATGCATGCGAGGCATAAGTCAGGTTTGATATCTGCTACCAGTTTCTTTCCCCAGCAGAAAGAGATGTAATTCAGGAGATGTTGTTTAACATTACACTGCAACCAGTGGATTCATCCTTCTTACTGTTGTTCCTTCCTATACTCCCCTACAGAGTTGTCTGTTTAGATTGCCATTTCCCCAGCGGAGTCATCTTCTTTTCAGGTCGTAAGTCTGTTGATTCTACTTCATGTGCATTTTCGGTATCTGTGTTCCCAACTCTTGGTTGGTCTCCTTTGTTGTGAGCACGCCTTTGGTCGGCGTCCTCGTTATCCTAACTTTTGGTTAGTATCCATGTTCCCAACTCTTGGTTGGTTTCCTTTGTTGTGAGCACGCCTTTAGTCGGCGTCCTTATTATCCTAACTTTTGGTTAGTATCAGTGTTTTTCGTCCTAACTCTTGGTTGGTCTCTTTTGCTGTGAGCACGCCTTCGGTCGGCGTCCTTATTATCCTAACTTTTGGTTAGTATCCGTGTCTTTTTCCTAACTCTTGGTTGATCTCTTTTGCTGTGAGCACGCCTTCGGTCGGCGTCCTCATTATCCTAACTTTTGGTTAGTATCTGTTTTCCCAACTCTTGGTTGGTCTTTATTGTCGTGAGTTCGCCTTTGGTCGGTATCCTCGTTATCCTAACTTTTGGTTAGTATCTGTTTTCGCAACTCTTGGTTGGTCTATTTTTGTCGTGAGTTCGCCTTTGGTCGGCGTTCTAGTTATCCTAACTTTTGGTTAGTATCTTTTATTCCCAACTTTTGGTTGGTCTCTTTTGTGGTGAGCACACCTTATATCGGTGTCCTCTTGTATCCCAACTCTTGGTTGGTATCTTTCACTGCAAGTTTGCTTTCGATTAGTCCTTCTTTCCCAACTTTTGGTTGGTAATCTCTGTCTTGGTATCCCTTGTCCCAACTCTTGGTTGGTAATTCTCGGTCTCATCCTAACTCTTGGTTGGTACCCTTTATCCCGACTCTTGGTTGGTATCCTTTGTTATGAGCGTGCCTTTGGTCGGCGTCCTCGTCCTCCTAACTTTTGGTTAGTTTATTTCATCCCAACTCTTGGTTGGTCTCCTTTGTGGTGAGTACGCCTTTGGTCGGCGTTCTCGTTATCCTAACTTTTGGTTAGTATTTGGTTATCCCAACTATTGGTTGGTCTCCTTCGGTGTCCTAACTTTTGGTTAGTATCTTTTGTCCCAACTATTGGTTGGCCTCCCTTATTTTATCCCAAATTGCGGTTGGTATCCTCATTGTCCCAACTACTGGTTGGTATCCACTGTTTCTAAGTCCACCTTCGGTTGGCAAAAACTTTATTTCACCTCCCCACGGGTTGTAAATTTCAAGGTTATTTTGGTATTCAAACCCCGTGTATCCTGATTGTCTGAAAGTCGTTGCTATCATACCCTCAGATCCAGGAAGTTTGAATAGGGGCAGCTGTAACACCTCAAAATTTGCCCCCGTGTTTTAGCTAACTGGCTTATGTTTCATTTCATTCTTGCATTATCATCTTTGCATATCGTTGGTTCTTAGCATGGGATCGAGGTATTTTTTAGCAGCTTTTGGTTTTATCAGTTCCAGTACTATTTTCAGCAGTATTCAGAGCCAAGCAGATAACCTTCAAGGTCTTTTTGAGCTCTCATTTTGCTCATTAGATGATTTAACGATCAGAAACTCCAGCAATCAATTTTTGATCAGTAACTCAACACCAGACAGTTGTTTTCAGCAATTTATTCCGAGTGCGAAACACATTTCACAACATATTTCAAGAGTGTTTTGGTGGTGATATCCAATGGCAAGTTTCAGAGGTCTACTGTGGCTCAGAACAGGCAGAATCAGACAATTCTCCAAGTTTCCCTCCTTTTGGCGCCAAAAATTTGAAAATTTGAATTTGTTAATCGATTAACCTAAGCCAATTCACTTATGTTAATCGATTAACCATTGTGAATTTTGCCCAAATACCTCATTTTTCAGCGCTGCATTTTTCAATTCATTTTTTAATCACCATTTTGATTCTACACATCAGTAGAAGGATCTAGAGAGTTTGATTTCTATTCAAAAATTCAAATTCTTTCCACTCTAATTCCACATTTTCCTTTCCTAATTCACTTTTCACTCCAATTTCCACCCACTAAACCTCACTCCAAACCCAAACTTAACTCCTAACCTAGGGGTTATTTAATCTAATCAATTACAAACCTCTAGAAAAACCTAGATCATTTTTCACTCTCATTTTTCAGAATTTGCTCTTCTCTCTCACTTTTTCATTCTCCAACTTCATCTTCAACCACACTCAAAGCTCCATATTCATAGATTCACAAATTCTTCATTGGAATTTGTGAATTCTTGAGCTAAACCTCCATCACATCCTCATTCTTGGTTAAATTCTGCAGTAGCTACTGGTTTAGATCTTGAATTAAGTTGTTGGAATCACTTTTGGAGGAGCTTTTGCTTATTTGAGGTGTTCTTGCTTGGATCTTCAAGTGTTCTTGGTAAAGCTTCATAGATCTCTGGATTTCTTGCCTTGATCCATCAATTTTTGTTTTCAAAAATCACCAAAGCAAATCTCAACTTTGTAGGTTGGTTAATTTCAGATTCATACTTGTTTTAGTTTAATTTCAACTTGTGCAATGTAGATCCATGGCTTTTGATGCATTTTGATCCATTTGCTTGAATTTGATTCTTGATGTTGATGATTGTTGGATCTAAATGATGTTTAAATACTGTGTTTGAACTTAATTTTCGTGCATTGTTGATTACATGATCATTGGAGATGATTGTATAAGTGATTTTGCTGCTGGAAGTGCTTTTTCAAACTAATTTTTTTGCTGCTGGTACAGGGTTAATCGATTAACCAGTGTAAAATGTGCGTAATGAGAGTTGTTAATCGATTAACCTAATTGCACTGCAATTGGTTAATCGATTAACAGTGGTGCAGAGTGTGATTTTTGTGAATTTTGGAGCATGTTTCGATTCCGTTCCACTTTTAATCTCCATGGATTGATATGATACATGTTTAAGGACTGTTTTGATGCGGTTGCACCTCACACCATTGTATGTACACAATTTTCCGACACGCGACTGTTGGATGTTTGTTGTTTATGATCATGTTTGCGTTGTTGCGTTCTTGATGTGATGAACACATAGCACACACTCCTTGAGCATATTAATTGTTGATTAATACTCGTGTTGCTGGAATTGTTTTGTGCGTGCTTGTTTGCTTTCTATTCCTAGAGGTGCACACTTGTTTTGACTTGTTCATGTACCGAATGGTATGCATTCTTTCATGATGATTTCAAGAGTTGTTTACCATGGTTCGTGGTATGATTGTGATCATGTTTGATTGAAGAATATTTAATGCTCGATGCATGTTTGCTTTTCCATGAGTGAATCTTAATGTATCACATGCTGCCCTGTTTCTACTGCTGTTTATGTGCATATGTGTTGTTATACGTGCCGCTTTTTGGCTTTTACACCTATTTTGTGCTGAATGTGTGAGTTGTTGAAAGCTGTTTAGCTTGTGTGCTGCCTTTTACCGCTGTGCAGGTGCTGAAGCGCTGTTGTAGCCACTGTTTTTTGTTGGTTTATCCATTTTTTTTTCAGCCCCTTCTTCATCTCTTTCACCTTTTTCTCTTCCCTTGAATCTCAAGACTTGTTTAAGTCTTGGATTTGCTCCCTTAGGGCTACCTAGTCCAACTTAATATTTGATTAAGCTTGGAGTAGGATTAGCATTAGGCTTTCGTTTTGCATGTTAACTTAGGTAGATGTTTCCCCTTTACCTCGACCTTAGGGCCATCTTTTGTATGACAACATTAGGATAGAATTCCCCTTAGTGTTTTCTTTTCTTTGAGTCTTCTCTTCTCATCTCTTAACGTTTCTAAAACACTTAATAAAACTAACGTGTATTACGCATGAGCCTTGTATGTGGGAAGTGAGAAATGAGGGGTTTCCTCTCATTTTTCTAGAGTGTTTGGTGGACGTTCCATCTTGGAACGATTTGCTAGGCATTCGTTCCTATGTCATAGACTTCGGTACAATGCAAGTTATGAACAAACTTCAATCCACTTCTGTCTAAAAAACACAAAACAAACTCAAACCTTTTTATCCTTCGGGATTGTTAAGTTTCAAACCTTTTTTCAGAAAAGAGCACGTTATCTTCCGTCTCGTCGCAAACAGGCATCGACCCTAACTGCCGGGCGCGAACTTAACATCGCTCATAAAAGACACCGACCTCGTTAGGTCGAACTGCGACTGCTCTGATTTCCTCCTTCTCGTTAGATTGAGGATACGTAGGCACAAGACGACGATGTCTTGGCGAGCAACCTTCCCCTTTAGTTCGTGTCCGAACTACGTTGACTCTGACTTTCCCATTGCACGAGGGAATACGTAGGCATAGGACGTCGATGTCCTATCGAGTCACTTCTGTTTCTTTTCTTCCTCTTTTCTTCGTTCTTCTCCGTTCCCGTTTCTTTTCCTTTCCAGTAACAGTGGAGCTCCAGATGACGACACCCTTTGACCGAGACAACAAGCGTGGATCCCATCGAGTACGATGGACGCGTGGGGGTGCTAATACCTTCCCCTCGCGTAACCGACTCCCTTACCCGTTTCTCTTGGTCACGAAACCATGTTCTTCCTTTCCCTCAGGTTTACGCAGTGTTTCCTTTCCCTCTCTTGGGATAAATACACATTACTGGCGACTCTGTTTCTGTGCCACTTTCGCGTTTGTACCTGGATGAAAATCCCGGGAGCGACACCATCGACGATCAAGGAGCCCGCAGCCCCGGCGAGATATCGACCGAAGACTGCGCCAAGAACCTGACTCTTGCGCCGTCCGAAAGCGTGACCAAGTTTCCCCGCGTAACTAGCACTCTCCCAGTCACAAGAGGACCGGAAGAGACGAGCAGTCGCCCCCTGTCAAGTCTAAAGGCCGAGCCCGATCACCTTCTCCCCGAAGGAACCGCTCACCTTCTCCCCGGAGGAACCGCCACCGCTAGCGTACCCTTCGGTCCCCATCATTCACCAGTTCCAACAGCGACGATGAGCCTCGCGGCCCATTGTCTCAGGAAATCTTGGTAACCCGTCTCCCTAAGGGCCTGGAGAAGCCCCCGTCACTGGGCACATACGACGGGACTACTGACCCCGACGAGCACATCAAAAACATCGATGCTCTATTAGACTACCGCGGCGTCCGGGGCGCAATCAAGTGCCGGTTATTTCAAACCACGCTCCGAAAAGGGGCAATGACATGGTACAAGCAGTTGCCCGAAGAGTCCATTACCTCCTGGAGACAACTGGGCAGAATGTTCTCACGGTATTTCACAGCTTCTCGCCTTCACCCCAAGACTGAGGCCTCCCTTGGGGCCATAATCCAAGGAAAGGACGAACCTTTCCGTGCGTACATCGAGAGGTTCAACAAAGAAGCAGTACTGGTCCCTACAACAGACGAGATGAAAAAGTTTATGCTCGAGCAAGGACTCCGCCCGGGCTCATAGTTTTCTAAGGTCATCGGGCTCGCACCTCCGAGGAACCTAGATGCCCTCCTACTCAAAGCCTAGTCGCACATTCAGTATGAAGAGAAGGTTGCGGCCAGCAACGTCTGAGCGTCGCGTCATCAGGAGAACGCTCGGGCCTCCAGAGGCGAGGAAGCCTCGACATCTCATCGGGGCGAAAGGAAGCGTGAAGACCGTCCACGGGACTCCCACGACAGCAAGGGACCCTCTAGGCGATTCCACGACTATACCCCCCTAACCGTCTCCAGAGAGAAGATACTTTACGAATGTGCGAATTTGGAATTCAAGCAAGCAGGGGTCCACTTCCCCAAACAACTGCCGGCCAAGCCCAACGCCGACAAATCAAAGTACTTCCGTTTCCACAAGAGTCACAGCCATACTACCGAAGACTGCATCCATTTGAAGGATGCTATCGAGATATTGATCAGGGACGGCCACCTGAAACAGTTCACTAAGAAGAAGGACGCTCCTCGGCAAGACGCCCAGGAGTCCAAGAAGATAGAGGAAGAACTACCTTCCTCGGAAGAAGCCAGCATCCAGGTCGCCATGGCCGTATCACGACCAGAATACTTCTACGTCCCGGACGAGCTCAGCGCCCATGCCTACTTCGCGGCCCACAGCCCGTGGGAGACATTCCTCTCCGCCATGGTCATCTCGGGCGGGGGCTTCAATAAAGTCATGGTGGGCTCCTTGAAACAAAAATTCGAGCATCTAATCAACACAAGCTCCAACAAGGTGACCACGCTCGACCAAACCCAGAAGGGCTCCACCCCTATCTCCTTCTACCGGGAAGAGATCCTCGGGGGGTCTCCAAACTCGAGCATACCTTTGCTCGTCAGAGCTCGAATGACGAACTTCGACGTTCGCAGAATCCACGTCGACCAGGGCAGCTCGATCGACATTATGTACTCCCAGTTGTTTTCGACACTTTAGCTGGACGAATCACACCTTACCCCCTACGTGGGGTCTGATTTACAGGTGTTCAAAGGATCAGTGACCAAGCCATAGGGATACGTCGAACTGATCGTAACTTTTGGATCAGCTGAGACGGCCAGATCCGTCAAAGTACAATTTCTGGTAATCGACTGTCCGTCGTTGTACCAATGCATATTCTGAAGACTAACTCTGACCGAGTTTGTAGTTGTGCCTTCAACAGTCCACCTCAAGATGAAGTACTACACTTTAAAGGGGATGGTCTCCACCCTCCACGGCGACATCGAAGTTGCACAACGATGTTTCAAAGCATCCACAAAAGGGCTCAACGCCATTGCGTCCAAACCAAAGGCATCCAGCAGGCCAGCATTGCCCAGCAGCTCTGAGGAAGCCAAGTCCCTGCCTCAGTGTCATACCCTAAATTTTGACCACTACGATTTCCCATCATTGTGCAAATCATCATCACAATATGGAGGAACCATCATACCTCATCAGTCTCCCTAAAGATGGGTGAGCATTCACTACTATCAAAAAATAGGGTTTCAAGCCCTCTTAGAGTTCTTAGACAAAAGTTCAATCAAGGAATGACATGATCTTCAACTTGTATGAAACTCTCAAACATGCACAAAGGATCAAGAGGACTCCCACTTCAAGGATTAAGCACAAGGCTACTCCCTTCTAGGTGGATCAAGCCTCAAGATCGCCAGTGTCACCAAATTAGGGTTTTGGTCGACCAGGGCCTCCAGATGGGAATTTTCCTCAGGGCATGAGCCAATGCTTCAAAGCATATCCTAAGATACTCCATGGAACCTCATGGACCCCATCATCAAGTCAATTTAGCCTCAGGGGATGCATTCACTAAAAATCAGGAATTAGGGTTTCTTGACCTAATTCACCCCTAAGTTGACTTTTGGGACAAAACATGAGCCAAGGCCTCAAGAGAGGATTTGAGGGTCTCTAACATACTAAATTGATCCATTTACAACAATGGATTAATCCAAGAAGCTTGAGCAACAAGTTTCAATTTCATCTAAACCACAATTAGGGTTTCGCGAGAAAAGTCAACTGTGTCTTTGACTTTTGACCAGGACATGCTCCCTAACCCTAGGACATGATTCAATACACCCTATAACACCTATGAAATCAATCCATCATGTTTGATTTAGGTCAAGTACTTGATTTCATAGAGGATCGCACAGTTTGGAATTCATCTGATAAAAAGTCAACTGTGCACAAAAGTCAACTTTGACTTTTTGAGATTTTTCACAATTATGGTTCTTTGACCCTAAAATGATGTTAATGTGTGATTTGAATCAACATTCATCAAGAAAAATCAAGAAAAGTGGGATAACTTGTGAAAGGGGTAACCATAAAAACTTAGAAAATTTTCTAAGTTATGAAACAAAGTGGCTAGGGTACCAACTTTGGAGGATCATAACTCCTAAACCACAAGGCCATTTTCCCCATCTAAGGTTGTATTTGTAGCTCTCACGGCCCTCTACAAAAGTGTCAACTACACCTCATTCCAATTCATTATGGATTTTGAGTTATGGAATGATCAAAATGGCTGAAAACATGAAATGCCACTTTTTCCAACACTTAGTGAAATTTTCACTAAGTCAGAATCTGCCTTACTTTTTTCCAAATGTAGGGGCATTTTTCACTTGGATCCAAAAAGTATCAAAACCAATTATGATCAAACAGTTGTTGTATCATATGAGGGTTTTCCAAAATGACCAAGAACATCACCAAACTCAACTTGAGTCATGAGATATGACAATGGCAATATGCCTTGCTGAAAACTGCCATGGCTAGGCAGAATTTTGCACTTTTGCTCGATTTGGCAAAATCAGATAATTCCAAGCCTTGTCATCACTTTGGACACATATGAGGATCAAATCTAAAGGGAACAAACACTGATCCAAGCCTCCAAAGTCTTTGGAACAAGAAGTAGCATGCCAAACCTAGAAATCCCTAAAAGAGGGACAAGACTCCAATTTTGGATTGGAGCATTTAATGGATGCTTAGAGGTGGCATAGGCTGGCACATTTGCAACTGAATTCAGTTAAGAATGATCCAATAACTAGGGAACTAAAGGTCTGTGCTCTAACCTCTAGTCAATGGCTAGAGGAGACTTGGCTTTCCATTGATCAACATTGGCCAAACCTCTGTTGTGGTTGCTATTCACTATTGATCCTAAAACAAACTTGCTCTACTATAAATAGAGCTCATTTGTGCTCAGTTTGAGTACACCAAAGCCATCAAACAGATGATTTCCTCAAATTCCCTTTCTTTAGGCAAAAATACCTTCTTTAGCAAGGTAACTCTGAGTTTTTGAGTTAAAGAGCATTTCCATCACAACTCATGATCCTAACACCTCACATATATCATATCTAAGTTGTCCAAACTTACACAAGTGACCTGTAATCCTTAAATCATAAAGTCACCTCTCAAAACCTCAAAATAGTACTTTTGTGCATTTTTCAAGCCATGTCTTGAATCAGTCACTTTCCAAACCAGATAAAACCTCAAACACACTCCAAATATCATCTTTGAACTGTCCCAAATGGTTCCCCCCATCTGGAACATCATTTGAGAGAGTTGCTATTTTGGCCATTTTAACCCCTTTTGCAAGAAAGGGTCAGTTTGTGTTTTTGCAGGTTCCAGCTAATTCCACTCATCCTAAAAGCTTTTAAGGGATCATTTGAGAGTGTCCAAAGCATCAAACCATTTCTGGAACAAGAAACTTGGCAGATTGCACAAAAACTCCAAAAGCTCAAAAGAGAGGTAAGCATCATGACTTGAACCTTCCAAAATATGCATTGCTTTGAAGTCCACTGATCATGCACACCTCATACATGTTATATATGTTATGTTTGAACCAATTCATCATGTAATTCATGCCTGTACTGAAGTGTAGCATAGAAAATGCAATTATAGGCATATTTCAAAACCACTTTCGGATTTTGAGGAGGGATCATGATCTGAAAAAAATACCACCACCATTGGATTCCTTGTGAAATTCTAGGCCAGATGCATATAAATTTTGTCCCCAACCATGGAGAAATGTGAAAGTTATGGACCTTCCCGTTTCTTGGCAAAACTTGCCTTGCCTTGCCTTGGCTAGGCCTAGAAAACAAAGCAAGCCTTGTGTATTTGTTGGTTTGTTTCAATCAACGGATGTATCACCACCTCAGTGGTAAGGCGCGTGCCCTATAACCTTGAGGTCGTGGGTTCAAACCCCACCCAGACCATTTTGTGTTTTCTCAATTTTTTTGCTATTTTTTCGATATTTTCATGTTTTATTAATTAATTGGAAAATTAATAACTCCTTCAATTTTAATTATTTTTTATTGGTTCTTTTTGCAAAAAATCACAAAAATGTTGAAATATTTTATTCCACAAAAAAATCAAGTTTATATTATTTATTTAATATAATTATTATTTTGTGAATAAAGTCATTTTTAATTGTTTTTTAACATTTTTAAAGTGAATATTTACCTTGAAAATCAAAGCCAAATGAGTTTTAATTCATCTTGTAATTAAAACCTCATTTTTCAAACCTTAAAAAAAATCACAAGTGGTTTATTCAAACTCATTTGGTATTTTTATTGGTTTTCTTTAAATATTTACTTTTAAAGGGAAAAATTAGGGTTTTCTTTGATTTCAAACCTCATCAATCATTTTCATATCTCTTTGGGCCTCTAATAGGACCCAACCCCTTTGTAAATACACCAATTCTTGGGCCTCAGTCATTGTATAAGACCCACTATATTTTCAAAAACAACGGCGGGATCGTCGCCTCTTTTCAAAACCATCTGGACCTCTCTTTGAGTTGTAAGCCCCATATCTCATTCAAAATCATTTTGGGCCTCTAATAGAGTGTAAGACCCAACCCCCTTTTAACTAAAGTTATTTTGGGCCTCAGATATTGTATAAGTCCCTCTGCGTTAAAAGAAACCCCGACGCGATCGCCAGTTCAAAAGTCAAATCATTTGGGCCTACCCTCGTGTTATAAGCCTCATTCCTTTTCTTTAAACCCTTTGGGCCTCTTGAGAGAGTGTAAGACCCATCCCCTTGTACAGAAAACCTTTCTTGGGCCTCAGTCACTTGTATAAGTCCCAGTACAAAACGACAGTGCGATCACTGATAAAACCCTGGGCCTCTCCTTGAGCTGTAAGCCCCAGTTTTCCTTTAAAAGTCACTTTCTCCTTTGATTTTAAATATAATATTGTTATCAAAGCTTTCTTTGTTGAACAAACTAATAAAACAGCATGGAAGCTCTACAACCGAGTAAGTGTTTACCTGCTTTCATTTACCACTTTCATATGTATATAACTGTACTGTGGGGCTGTTTCATTGTAAGTCTTCTTTCATAAACTCATATCGATTGTGTAATAATAGTATAGATATTTAGAGTTTCCCCGGCAACTACGTCTAGAACTAGAAAAAAGCCTCGTCTCTTTACATTCGATGTTCTCTCGGATACCTCAACCCTGAGAATTTTCTTTTACAACGATTTTAGATAACTAGATTTAAGAAATCTCCCCCTTGAACAGTTCAGATACAGAAGGCCAATGTTCCAAGTGAAACCCCTTCTGGAACTGTTCATCAGCCTCCTCTTGGGCTTAGTGCAAGGACCCACAGGCTTCCTAAAAGCATCCTCGCCTCCTCTTGGGAGTTGTACAAGGACCCGTCGGCTTCTTAGAAGTTTTCACAGCCTCCTCTTAGGCTTCGTATAATGATTCTTTCTCCGGGAAGATAACCTCCTCTTGGGCTTCGTACAAATTGTCCCTCGGCTTCTAAAAAGTTTTTCTCGCCTCCTCTTGGGCATCGTACAAATTGTCCCGACGACCTCCTAGAGGTATAGGAACATAAATTAGTCATCTTAATAGAACAATCTTTCAAAGAGTCTAGATCATACTACTACTGTTCCTTAAGCATAGTACAAAAGATAAAACTCGTAGACTCGGACAGTCTAAAGCTCCTTTGGATTCCCTGTTTCCTTAGAGAACAGGAAATAATACCGATCCTTAGATCAAAGCCATGAG
This sequence comes from Lathyrus tuberosus, assembly GCA_022829125.1. NCBI lineage: Eukaryota > Viridiplantae > Streptophyta > Magnoliopsida > Fabales > Fabaceae > Lathyrus > Lathyrus tuberosus. Next base: position 5,486,476 of record JALAZF010000159.1, read on the forward strand.
TACCACATTACCCATATAAGAATTGATTTTCTCTTTTAACCAACATGTTGGACCTGTCACTCAACTGAAACAGTTACATTAGCTCCTCTTGGGCTTTGTGCAATGATTCTCCCCAGCGGAGCTAACCTCTTCAGCCTCTATCTCGGGCTTCGTACGAGATACAAAAACACTCTCTTATTGAGTATAAAAGACTCTCTTGTTGAGTCAAACATTTTTCAGCCTCTATCTCGGGCTTCGTACGAGATACAAAAGTACTCTCTTGTTGAGTATAAAAGACTCTCTTGTCAGTAAAGGAGAGGAAGGTCATGCACTTGTACGTCATCAACTTATCCTAGAGTTGGAGACGCATAAAGAAGCATACTTACGTCTCTATGAAAATCAAGAAAAGTACGACAAGGTTCACGAGTCACTTGTTCCGTGGTTGAGTGGTCTGGCACCGGTATCGAAATGGATGAGTTTCCCCGAGATGGGTCATCTAATAGCATGCGCCTACGATATGGTGTGTATCGACTTGACGCGATACGGTTTTTCAGAAACCTTTTTTCCACTCCACACCACACCTCCGTCGAAATCAAGACATTTCGTACAAGTTATCTTGAAACCCGGATGCCTGATACCACCTAAATCACCGCAATGGGTGACACATGCAACCCCAATTGCCGAGTCTTGGCCGGATAGTTTTGTCGAAAGGATGCTTGAATTCGAAAGATTGAACGCAATAGAAAAGGCATCAAATGCAGAAAAGTCGAAAGGTCAAGCTCCGATAGATTTAGACGGAGATTTTTGTTTTAACTCTTTTGTATAATCATACGACACAATGTACATTATTGAAGTGAAATATATTGTATTTTTATGCATGTGTCTTTTTAATACACAATGTATATTGTTGGATTTTTGGAGTTCTGTCTCAGGATTTAATCCGGATTTGCAAATACGAATTTGTTACGGATGTGCACATCCGGGAAAAAACTAAAAAATTTTAAAAATACAGTGCGTCCGGATGTGCACATCCGAAAAGCAGGGATATTTTCGTCAACGCGCCAGATGCCTACGAAGGCTGGGTGGTGTGTTAAAAAATTCTCTTATTATTTTAGATGGTCACCGCACCTACAAGAATTACGGTTGTAATGGACATTACGAGTGAGTTGTAATTCTCATTCTCTTTTCCAATTTGCTTCATTTTCCCTTACGTTCTTCAAATATTTTCATACTTAATCTTGATCATTTGAATACAAACTATAAATCTTCATTCTTCATTGATTTCTGAAATAAGCAAAAGCAATATAAAGGAATGGAAGTATCCGATTCTCATTTGGAACCGAATTCGAACAATCCCAATGTAAATCCTCCGGCAGAGGTACGTGTCTTTATTTTTTTTCTCTTGTATTTAATTCATTTAAATACTAAAATGTTTTGGCATTATGTCTGATTTGACACTCTTAAAGATAAACTATTTTATTTTTTATAAATTAAAAAAATCGACTTCAAGAATATAAGCATTAAAAAGGTAATGTAATAGTATCATTTTTTCAAATATGAAGGTGGCATTTTATTTACATGCTTTTTACGAGAAAAAAAAAAGAACAAGATGTTGAGAAGTAAAAATGGTGAAACAACACGTCGACATTTTTGTTTTACAGACAAGATAGTTGGTGAAAAATATAGATGTAGAATGGTCTAAAAGGTGAGTTGAATAGACCAATGTCAAAAAAAAAAAAATCATTTTCAAAAATTCTTTCAAAAAGGTTTATCAAAGTTTTGTAAAACAAAATGTTTTGGCAACTAAAATCGTATAACATATGCAAATTTGCAATTGGAACGATTATGGTATTAACAAGATTATCAAATAATAGAAAGAAGAACAAAAAAACAAATGAACCAATCAATCAACGCGTCAATTACAATAAAATTCAATTCAATATGATTTGAATTCACTTAATTGATTAAGAAATCTAAAATAATAATTAGAGACTTTGTACAACACATACCTATTTTAAACACAAATCACTATAAACGAATAAACCCTAGCAACATTCAATTTCACCAAATATCAATTAGACAATGGAATGAAAAGTAACATTTGCATTATGGTAAAACTAATATGTCAATCACAATTTTTTTATTAATTAAAAAATAAAAATAAATTTTCTCTTTTCTTCGTAATCACTACCACTCCATAATTACAAATAAAAAATAAATTAAATTAAAAAAATTTCTCTCTCCTTATTGGTTGTTTCTAAAAATATGGATATAGGTGTATACCTAGGCAAATATTTCTCTATACCATACATCAAAACTTGGTTTAAAATATTCATACACAAATCAATTTTATAAGAAAGCATTCAATATCATCTATTACCATTGTAATAATTTGCATTTAGTTATTCTGAACTATCAAATATTTAATATCCAAATTCATTTCTAGCTTTTACCATTCAAGAAAACATTCAACATCTCTCACCGTGTTGTATAATTTGCATTTAATTATTCTGCAATTATCAAATATTAAGATCCAAATCCATTTCTAACTCTCTTTTCAAAAACAATTTGAAACAAAGCTCTGGTGAGATAGGATCTACAAAGTAGGAAATAAGAAACATCTGTCTAACAAAGGAGACAATGGTCCAATCCAAGCATGCTATGACCCCATATCATTGAGCCCTGAAATTTAGAAGAAATGTATTAGGGGATTTAGCCACTGTTAAATATGTTTTGGTTCAAAATGCTGAACACTAGAAAACCTTAAACAGTCCTTTAGCATATTGCATCCTGATAAACATTAGAAAGGATGAAGGTGTAGGACTGGTACAGAAAAGTAACAGATAATACCAATTACTAAAGGGGAAATAGCAAACTCAAAATCACCATCTCTTTAACATATATATAACCAAAACAATTTAATACAGTTGAACGAATACTTTGGTGTAAAGGGGTGTGTTTGCTCAAAAGCTGATGCTTTTCTTTCATGCGCTAGAATGACTTCCGATAATCTGATGCTTTTTTTACCTCTGAATGAATACTCTTTTCATCTCAAATGAAAGTAATTGATCCTATGGACAACAAAGTAATATCTTATTAGCAGTTTAAATTCATTAAAGAAAATACCTCAAATGCACAAGGTAGTGTAAGTGTGCAACTGTAAGAAATTCCCATCTCTTACCGGGGAACCGACCCAACTTACAAAGACAAACAGGAAATAAAATTCCTGGAAGTATGTGGGGTCTCGTTGACACAAAGTGGCTAAAAAAGTATCCTACCTTTATTAGCTACCCGAGGCATCAGACTTAAGTAACACAGTTACACACCATTTTAAAAGAAATACTCTGGCTGTTGGGATAGAAGAGAAATGAAAATTAGTTAGGGTTAATCAGGGCAGTTAGTTAATTATATTCAAGAGAGGCTTGGTTAGATAAGTAAATATGGGATGTAAGGTTAGAAGGGGGTTGAGAATGCTCTCATATTCTCAACTATTCATTCAATTTTCCAACTATTTGCTGCCTGTTTGCAGCAATATTGCATGATTGCACACCTTTTCCTCAATTTAAGCTCAAATAGGATAAAGCTTTGTCTCGATAAACAATTTATTTGCAGCTTATAGCACAAACATTTATCATAATAAGTGCTTATGTATAAGTTTACATAGGCTAATTTTATAGCAAAGGATAAAATAGTGTTTTTGTGTGAGCTATAAGCATTTTTATAAACAATATTTGAAAATTTATGAAAATAAGCTGAAAAATGTATACAAAATGTCATAAGCTGTTTAAAAAAATTCTCCCAAATAGTGTCACAAAACTAACAGACAAAACCCTAAACTATAATTGGATTCCTTCATTGTTCGTGTCATGGGATTTTCCCCCCAACTAGTAAATATCTATCTAATCTCATTAAGTTACTAGTTCTATTGGAAGGCCTATCAGCACTTCTACACAAAAGGTTTCTTTGCATCTTAATCAAGCAAGAGGAAAGCCCTTTGTTATCTTATTTCAATATGCTAAGACATACAAGCTGATGCAATGCAACTTTGAATGCAAGAAATCAAATTGAAGAAGATATGAAATACAGTACATATTCAAAATCTAATTGAACCAAATTATGCAAGAACCAAAATAAGGAGATTACCCTCATTAACGTGAAGGATTGAGAGCCATGAGAATGTTCTTTCCACCGGGAAGGTAAGAGACATTAGGAGACTTAGCCAAAGTAGACGCCACTTCCCTGGAAGCCTCGATCCGCCTAAGCTCAATCAACCCCATACCAGCAGATGCAGTAGCATCAGAAATCAGCTTGGCAGCATCACTTTCTCCCTCGGCACGGATAATTGCAGCACGACGCTCCTGTTCGGCCTTCATCACAACAAATTTAGACCTCTCAGCCTCTTGTTGTGCCACCTGCTTCTGCTCAACGGCCCTGGTATTGGATCATACACAGAATTAGTACACAAACACCACTTCATGAATATCAAGCTCATAGCTTAGTATATTAGTAAGTTGGTTATAGTTAATGAGTAAGTTGCGAGTCTAGTACTTGTAAATTAATTAGTACATTACAGTTAGCTATTATACTGAGTTAGCATTGTTAGTAGCGAATGACTAACTTCATCCCTATAGAATTTCAGGCACCAAGTTGGAGATTCACTCATATAGTTTGTGTAGAACCAACACTTCAAATTGAAGTTGTGTCTAGTATTCGATACGACCCGGACACATGAGGTTTCGTTCCGAGCCCTATAGTTCACATGTAAAAAATACTTTTCTCAACTAAACAATCATTTTTGGCAGTTATAATTATGTTTATCTAATCTAATCTTTTTAGACAATATGATTGCAATAAACATCCGCACAACAGTTTCTACTTCAAATAAAAATATCAACAAAATCTATAGACTATTTCATCCTAAACAAACATATCCATAACCACTTTCATTTCTTTAATTACTATGTGTTCGCTATCTATGAAGCACTAGCACCTTAAACACAACACAGCGACACCAATAGTAATTTAGAAAAATGAATAAATTATACGTGATTATAAGTGTTGGTGTCTGCATAGGACTCTAACACGGACACCGACACACCATTTTTTTCCTGTTTTTTCTAGAGATGTCGGTGCTACAGAGTTCGCTATTCATGGCATATAGTTGATAATGAAATGAAATGAAACAAAGAAATATACCTAGAGAATTCAGCACCATAAGACAAATGAGTAATAGCAACATCATCGAGAAGAATATTGAAATCCTTAGCACGACGAACAAGACTATCCCTAACAAGCGCCGAAACCTGAGGCCGATCCGTCAGAAGCTGATCAGCGTTAAACTGCGCAACAACAGCTTTCAGAACCTCATTCCCAATCGAAGGAAGAACCTTCTCGTCATACTCAAGTCCAAGATTCTGAACAATAGTAGGAAGACGCTGCGTGTCAGGACGAGAGAGAACACGGAGAGTGAGATTCACCATCTGAAGATCTTTGGTACCGGAGATCGAAGAGAACGTGTGAGGACGAGTGCGAATGTCGAAGATGTAGGGCTTTTGGACCCATGGGATGAGGAAATGGGTGCCTTCGCCGATTGAATCTTCGAGAATGCCGCGGAAACGGTCGAAGAGGACGGCGCGTTGGCCTCCGTCGACGGTGTAGAGGGAGGAGTTGACGGCAGTGGCGGCGGCGCCGAGACCGAAGGCGGCGCGGGCGATGTTGTTGAGGATGGAGGCTGCGGCTTGGCTGCTTCCCATTTTTTGGAAGATTGAGAGAAAGGGTTTTGGGGTTCGAGGAAATGAAAAGAAAGGGTTTTAGGGTTTTGGTTTTCTACTTTCTTTCTTTATTAAAATTTAATTTTAATTAAAACGATTTCTTGGAGAAGGGTGTTTTATCATTATTACACTTTCTACCATTGCAACCATTTACTACTCCGAAAATTTAGATGAGATGACACATTTCAGCTTTAGGACCGCTTAAATTATTTACAGACTTTACTTCATGCTATGGGTGACTTCTTGGTCACTGTATTCTTACCCGTCCACAAAAACGTTCTACACATTGCCTCCAATAGTTTGTAGTGCTAAAAATTACAATGTTAATTAACTGGATCCATGGTTGAGTATTTTATACCGTTGGTGAAGGTCAGTTAGTGTTGTTTTCATCAATCTAAATGGTTTTATGATTACTTTAGATGGAAACCATCATGAATGCTACCTAATGTTTTCCTTTTTCACTCATAGTTTTGGCGATGCGTTATACTATCCAATTAATGCTATGATTTCTGTTTTCAGAGATTGGCTGTGGGTGAATGGTTTACTGCTCGAGTCTCTGCATGTGGTCTATTCCATATTGCTTACCCTAGTGCACCAGAAGCGACAAAGACAGAGTTGAGATCAATATACAGTCAGTTATGTCAGGATGACATGCCTATGGTTAGAAAATCTGCGGCAACAAATCTTGGAAAATTTGCTGCAACCGTTGAGTATACTCATTTGAAGGCTGACATCATGTCAATTTTTGATGATCTTACTCAAGACGGTACTAAATACACATTTTATGTTCTTTTTAGGTGGAAACCCCTCAACGGTCCCATGGTTCTTCCATCTCCATCGACTCCGTGTGCTCTCAAATTCAATCGAAAAAATTCCCAACTCCAATTTCTCAACTCACTTCAATTGTAATGGCAAAACTTGAAGCTAAGCTAGGAATGATCGTTGAGGCTCAGACCATCTTCCTTCCCGCGACTCCGGCATCATTGTCATCCTGTTCAAAAGTATGTTCGTTCTACTTTGTTTCTCGTACTGATATTAAACTATTGATTTAAATATTGAATAATAATGACAACAAGTTTACTATCGATTTAATTATTTTTATAAATAATTCCAAAACAAAAATATTTATATATAGTAATAGATATAATGTTGATTAAAATATTTTTATGTACAAAAATAAATATAGAAATTGATTTATTATCTATTTTAAAAAATACTTACCGAGGATAAAAAAAGCAATTCGATCAGTATCCTCATTTCCATTTTGGACTCTATAAACCCGATCATTTAGGCAATACACCTATGTTATAATTAATACAGTATATAGCACGGCTAATGCATGCTTTATCTGTCTATTTTTCTTCCCATTTTCCCAGGTCCAAATTTCGTGGGATATAAGGGTTCCTCTCCTTTGATAGGTGCTATCTCCCCTCTTGTAGGGGCTCCTCCTCCTTCATTGGAGCTATTCACCACCACTATGGTGGTCATCTCCTCTTCAATAGAGATTCCTCCCCCACCGTAAATTTTCCCTCCTCTCTTTTCATTTCATTGAAACCCTCATCCATGTTAGATCTATACATGTCTCCTCCTCCAACCTCCATCAAGCTTCTCCTCCTCCCCGCCATCAACCATCAATCGCTTTCAGCCCCAAAATCACCTCCACCAACCGATGTCCTAGAGTGGTATCGACATGGTATACGACCCCCACCGGAGCCGCCACCACCGGTAGATAAGGAAGCCCGGAGTTTATGTGTGTGTTCATGTAATAGTTTATTTTATTGTGCTTGTTTTGTTGTGGGTTCTATTTTTTCTTGCTTGGTTTGTTTTGTTGGGTGTGTTGTTATTAGGCTTAGGTTGTTTTAAGCTTGTGCTCAAGGTATTTAATTCCTTAAGTAGAACGAAGATTCGCATTGCGGAGCTAATGATGTTGGAGCTTGTGCTCAAGGTACTTTTTTCACAAGTTTGGATGTTGCCCATGTGGTCTATGACAAGCTATGATGTCAGCTTGAGGTGTATTTGTCTCATTTGGAATTGAGGTGTTTCTAAATTTTATTGTTCATATTGTATTTCTAAGTTGTTTGTCAACCGTGGTTAATGGTATCTAAAGTTTTAGATCACAATTTCAATTGTCCAATTGTCAAACTTCACATTACTATGAATTTTCCTTACTTCTCATAACACCCGTAGACCCCAAAAATTTTGAGAAATTTTTGGTTTAGCCTTGTTAGAATGCAATTTTACTCGCATAATCTGTTAGTGCGTGAGACACTTTTAGTGAGGAGAGAAATAGAGAATAATAAGGAAAATAAGGATTATATTATTCACTTGTTACAAATAAGGATACAGACTATGACTATTTATATACAACCCTAATTGGGCTTGGGCTAACACAACTTGAATTATATTTAAATATTAAATCTAATCAAATCTAAAGCTTAAAGGTAAATTAAATAGAGAATACAAATGTTAGACTCAATTTATAAGTCATAGCATCAATTTATAAGCTAGAGTCTCTCTAACAGTCTTGGATTTTTTTTCATTTCATTTATTTTTATTTATACAATGCTTGCCACTTATTAACCACATCAGCGATGTACCGGTACACATTCACATAAGATGTGTACCGAAGAATTCACCTTAAATAATCTATAAAAAGAAATTCAAATCATAGTCCCATCTAATTTTATTATAAAATTAGATTGTATAACTTAAAATAATATTCTACGCATTTATACCGAGTGACTTGAAATCATCAATAATAGACTATAAACTAATATAAATTCAATTAGTTCAAGATCGGACGGTTCAGAATTTAAATAGAATTTATTATAAAAATTAACTAAAATCTAAACTTAAAAATGCAACCATCCGATCTTGATTGGACGGTCCAAAAATGTTGATTGCATGCAGTTTGACTGCACTGAATCCATATCCCTCAATAGCAATCCCACGCGTATCTGGTCTTCCCAGATCTGGTCTTCGCAGATCTTCCCCTTCCCAATATCTCTGCCATACGGCGAGTGATTTGAAAGCTGAGTAATGGCATCAATTGGAATGGACCTTTCCCCACCTACTCAAAGTCTCGAAGATATACACTTCCCATTAAAATTTACACTTCGTAGGGAGTTTACACGATCTGTAGGGAGTTTAAAGTCTATGCCGAGAGTGGTTTCCTCTACATTTACACTTCCCATTAAAATTTTATTTCAATTATGATTCGTATGTTTTCAGGAGGCAAAAGGAAACGAACGCACTCACCACGGCAGCAGGAGAGCGAAAGTGCTGAGAGTATTGGATCCAATTCTGAAGTTGAAAGCAAAATGGAAGTATGTGTTCAATTTTCCTTTAGCTTTCATAATCCCTTTTGTTTGGATTGATTTTCTAGCTTTTACTTTACTCTTGATTATTTGGAAATTTTTAAGTAAATCCTTAAACTAAAAACATTTGAAAGCTTAGGCAGAGAAATTGATACATTGCCCTTTGCATTTGCATCTTATGGGATTGAAGCTTGTACATGTTGAGGCCTTGTGAATGAGAGTGAACTTTTAAAAGAAAACAAAGAAACCAAAATTTGTTTATTTTTCTAACTATTCTCTTCGACAATGAGAGCTTCATCTAGTGCCAAAGCTTGCCCATGAGAGCTTGGGAAGTATGTGTTCAATTTCCTTTTTGCTTTAGGTTATTATGAGTTGTTTTTTTCCTTGCTCCATTCTGTTTAGGTGATGGGCTGTTTGCAGTGGGAGATTTTTGTGCTCCTTCCTGCTTCTGCTTCTTTGTGCCTTTTTTCTTTGTTGCTAGCTTCTCTTGTTTCTTGTTGTTACTATGTTGTCAATAATTATATATGTTGTGTTGTGTGAAGGAGAGAGTGAATGCTTAATAGAAATGAATGAAAAAAAAAGGGTTCAAAACTTGTAAGTATTTATATTAGTAAGTGAAGATTATGCATATTTTCATTCATATAGTTGATATATCCAATTTCTTAGGCAACATCAGACTAAGGACAAAAGGAAACATTAGCATCTAAAAGTGCCTTTGTTCTTAAAACCATCTTAAGAACATCTAAACATAACCCATACAACCACAAGACCAAAACAGTAAAAACATAACAGCCTATGGTTTTATTGGTTAATTAGCACCCTTAATCCATTGGTCTGCATGCAACTTTCATTTGCCTATTTGATATATCTGTCAAGGCAACCTCATATTATACTAGCAACTTCACAGTTTCTTTCGTTTCATATTCAAAACCTTACTAAACTTACCATTTGATATATCTCCATTTGTGATTTCAACTTCACAGTTTCTATTTATGATTAGAATCTATTTATATATGTATTTAGATTAATTTGGTGCAAGTCACTCACACCTAAACACATGCCTAAAATTTATCAATTATTTTCCTTGTATCATTTAAGTTCTAAAGGATAAAATGTAAATTAAGAAAATATCATCTACATCTTCTGCTCTTATATTATAATTTCAATTGATAATTAACATTACATTTCAATTATGTGTGTTTTTGGCTACTCTTGATATTTTTTTTTACTATTCTTGGAAGGAGCAATGCCAAAATATGAGTGAATTGCACAAAGTAAATTTATTCAAAGAATTATCGCTTGCAAGGTTCCGTATATATCCATATGAGAAATATGAGAGCTGGCGCGATGAAGCCTTATGGATGACCGTGAGATCATGTTTGTATCCTCATCATCCATATCCCCCAAACAGTGATGTATTAAGAGCTGTGGTCCAGAAATTTTTACAAGCGTATGAGCAAGATAATGAACTCAAGTCATTTGATACTTCTTTGAGAAATGAAATGATCAAGGTGTTTGCACCTTTGGATAACAATCTTGGTCAACTACAAAGCCATTCTTTGAACCAAGATGCACTGGGTCCCCTTCTTTCGTTAAAGTACTATTGTAATCCGGACAATCAGCTATTACTTGAAAATAAAGGTGTATTTCAACATGGTAACAGCATGGGTATATATCTCTCTTCTAAATTTATGATTTTTATTTTAATCAAATGTTCATTTTGGTAGATATTGATTAAAACTTGAACAGGTGATGGCGAATCTTCGATAAGTGGGGGTATTGTTTCCGTGCAAGCCGGGCCATTCGACCCCAAAGTGGAATCAACATTTGATCTTAAAAGGATCGCAACTAACTATGGTTTCACAATGGAAGGGCTTGGGACACTTGAGCATCTCTTCCTTGAAAATGCTTCCTATGGTAATCTATTCTTGAAGTTGGGATCGGATAAAGAGAAATTTGAGTTTTTGAGCAGACAAATAGACGTATTTAACAGGAGGTATGGCGGCAATGGCAGGCGCATGGCCAAAAGAAAGGTAAATCCTTTAACTTTCCCATTTTCTTGGTTTAAAGATACATTGATAATGGACTAATCATGAGAACCTCTTATCAGAACTAATCTTAATTGATGGACTTCATTGTAGAGTCGCCATGGTTGAGATGCCACACGGATTGGAGTAGTAGCAACTGGCTTGCAATTATTAAAAAAGGTAGTATCAGAATCTCTGGCGATCCATCATCCTTTTGCATCTTTTCATTTGTTACAAGTGGAGTAGCAACTGGCTTGCAATTATTCATCTTAAACCTTTCATATATGAGTATTTGTGAGCTTAGATAGTAATGGTGCCAATTAATATCACTCATTTAGTCGGTCTTGCGATATTGGTTTTTGGATAGGTGGCTATTGCTGCCAGGGTTTGAGTCTTCGTGGGGCTCAGCGTTTCTTGCATTCTGGTTGTTTTTCTTTGTCTGGCAGGCTTGGTCTTGGGGCAGCATAGTGCTCGCAGGATGGTTGCGACATTCGTGTGCAAGCAGTTTTTGTCTGGTGGTATGTCTTGAGGGTAGTGTGGAGTGGAGGCCTTGTCTTCCTTTTTGGGATGTCTTTTCTGGAGTCCTGTGTTTTTAGTGGGATGCCTGTCTAGTTTTTTTAGCATCTTTGGCCTTATGGTTGGAAGTTGAGTAGAAGTCGTTGTGGATAGCTCATCTGGTAGCTCATTGGTGCCTGACCCTTTGCTGTCTCAAGTAGGCTTCTCGAGTAGGCTTGTGTGATAGTTGGTTGTGTGGGTGTGTATTCCGGATTTTTTAAACCTGGGGTGTAGGAGCGGGTGCTTTTCTGTGCTGTATTACAGTATCTGTTTCTATTTGCAGCATGTGTGTTTAGTTGGCAGATTTTGGTTTTTCAGTATGGCAATTCTTGTCAATGGTCGCGTGGATCGCAGTTTCTATCAATTCATTGGATTCTTTCTCAGCGTATCCGGGTGTCTTCTAGTGCTGGTGCGGCAATTCTTAGCAGGGGAGTATTTTTTCAATGTCTCAATTTGAATGTTCTGGTGGAATGCTTGGGGCTGTTTTGCTAGGCCTCGCTGCTATATCTTCTGGTCTGAGGCTGCTGTTGCAGGGCTAGGTGTTTGCCTTTGGTGGTCTTAATAGATTTAGCAGCCAGTTAGCTTTTCATGTTTGGAATAGAGTTCTAAGGTTTTGTCTCAGCTAGTATTGTTTTGGGTATTCTTTTGTGAACCTTCTGGTTTTTCAAACCAAATGTGTATCTGTATGGTTTGAGTTGTTGTACTTTTACTATGGCATTGCTTGTGCCATCTTAATGGATTTATCTTTGCCGTTTCAAAAAAAAATTGAATGATGGAATGCTTTATATCAGTAACGATTATTCTACTTTATACTAATACAGATTGTGTTGTACGTGTAGGACAAGCAGATTGCCTTTATTAAAGAGTTCTTATCATCCACTAAGTAAGTATGTTCTTCTAAATTGCTATATTTTTGGCAATTCTATCCATTGTAGTTATCTAACATTTCTCCCTATTTTTTGGTCGAAGGAAGATGAAAGAGGAAGATGAAGATGCCACAAAAACTTAATCATGAATGTGTAGCAATGATCTTTTTAAGCTATCTTTTAACTATAGGGGCTCTTGCCCCTTTTTTTATGTAACTTTCGAACAAATCGGTCCTTGTGGCCGTAATCGTTATTATGTAATGTTGTCGGTAGCCTTCGAACAAATCGGTCCTTGTGGCCGTAATCTTTATTATGTAATGCCTAAAAGATTATTCGCATAGTCAATACTACCTATACCAAAACAACATATAATTTATGTAGTAATTTATGTAGTCAAAATAATAATAAAAATGTATTTTTTTATTCAAATGTAAAAATGCATTTAAACATAATTACTAAAAATTGACTAAATATCTATTAGTTTTTAAAATATAAATGATATAAGACGTATGTGTAACCCTCCATCTTTTTTCAACAAATTGTTTATCAAAATAAATATTTTATAATATTCAAAAATTTATACCTACAAAAAATAATAATTAAGAATTAATAATCCTCAATAAAATTAAAATAATTTAATATATTATAACGTTGAATGACAAAAATAAATTACAATAATGGAATATATTATTCCATCTTTCAAGAATCCAACTTATCTTTCAATAATGGAATAAATTACAAAAATGATTTTTGCGGTTTAGATGATTGATTAAAAAATTCTGATCCAATCCAATTTTTTGCTGGTTTGATTTGGATTTGTTTATTAAAGCATTAAAAATATATGACTTATATTTTTTATTTATTAATATAAAAAAAAACATAGAACTCAAACTTCTATTGATAAATATATAAAAAAATTGAGGGTTTGGTTATTCTTTCTTCATGGTATTGTGCCTCTTCTTGATATTTACCTCGATATCCTATTTATTGTTGTACCCCTGACAAAAATGGCTGGATGAAGAGAGCTGTTTCAGAGAGGAGAGAAGAAACATACCTGGATGAATTCATTCCAAAATGAGAGAAAGAGTGGTTGGTGGTTGAATTCATCTCTCTTAGTGATAAATGCCATCTGCCAGGCAATCAATCAATCAATCAATGCCGACTGCTAGTCTGCTCCCGCCGATCTATCTGAATCTACTACTCTGCTTTGAGAAGGAGGAAAGCGAGAGAAAGCAAGCATAGAAAGGAATCCTTTTTATTTCACAGATATTCATTTTTATTTTTACAAATATTCATTTTTATTTCACAAATAATCAATAAAAATGACACATCTTTTATAAAATTCACAAATATTCATTTTTATTTTTTTTTATAAAAACTATCAAAATATTAGAATAGGTTTTACTACCTTTAAGCATGTGAAACAATCATAACTAAAAAGTGGAAGATAATGATTTTTTTTATCTCAAAATATATATATATATATATATATATATATATATATATATATATATATATATATATATATATATATATATATATATATATATATATATATATATATATATATATATATTATTTTAATCAATTTTGTGAAAAATATAAATTTAAAAACATCAAATAAGAGCTTGGTTTACATAAAGAATAATATATTTTAATGAATAATATATTTACATAATTTTTTTTAAAGTATTGCATGTTTTTATTATAAAAATTATAAAAAAACATCAAATAAGAGCTTTGTTTAAATAGTTTATGATAAAAAATTATCTAAGTATATCCTCTATTCGCTATATTATTTTAAATGATAGAATTGTAAATACAAAAACTTAAATAAAAATAAATAGTTTTTATTTTTATTTATTTATAAAAACTATGTTAAGATATATTGTTTTTAAAATTTATATATTCAAATCTAATATTCAAATTCCACTAAGATCTAAAATTCAAATTCCATTATTAAAATCACACTTAATAATATCAATTTTTACAAAGATGAAATATAATTTGTAGATTCTAATTTAAGATTTAATTTTTATATTGTTGCTAAAAAATTTTACATAGTTAATACATTATAATTATTTGTTGATGAGTTTAAAAATAACTATAAAAAAATATTTTTTAAAATTTAACATTATAATTAATTAATTTTGCAAAATAATTTTACACTGTCATATATATATATATATATATATATATATATATATATATATATATATATATATATATATATATATATATATATATATTAAATCTCATTAGATTATCTCTTTGACCAGTTATGAGACTACAAAACAATAACATTATTAAGACATTACCATTTTTGATAAATTTTCTCTCTATTTCAAATGTTACATTTACCGCTATGGAGAGAGGGAGTAGAGTAGAGTACATTTAAGCTTCCCTTACAAGCCAATGTCACAATAATCTAAATATCTTTACAGCTTTTTACTCCTCTTTCTCACACATGAAAATCCTTTGAGAATCATTCAAACAAACCCTACAAGACATTTGAAAAATAAATAAATAAATAAACCTGAACGAACAGGAAGGAGATTAGAATTCTAATGATCAATCAATTTGTGCGTCGAATAGTGCCTGAATTCACCAGGCGGTACACTGACCTACATCGCCTCAGACGGAAATTAGGACCCATTCTTTTAGAACTTATTAGAAGCGCTTCTAAAAATACACGGGTCTTAAATTGGTTATCTTTTTTATTGGTGTTTCTCGGTATTGTAATTCTAAAAAAATTCTTCGATTTTTTTTTTTAGAAGTTCCAATTCATAGATTTTTTAATTTTCCTTAATTCGCTATATAGATAAGATATAGCAAAATAATTCATAGATATATCGATATATCGATGAATTATTTCGCTAAATTCATGATACTTTATAGTAAAACAATGATACCAATAGAAGAAAGAGGAAGACTATTTATCTTAAAGAGAAATTGAACTGATCCAGGGAAAACGGCAACGACTACAATATTTTGCATTTGCATGCAACACTTCTTAACACCTTTATATAGTCCTATCACTCAAATCCTCCAAAGCAACAACAAAAATAAACACGGGGATGAAGAAAAGAAACTCAAATAACACCAAGGTTCTAACTTTATGTCTATAACTACATATGCGCAAGATTCTAACTTTGATTATAATTGTAACAGATACTGTAAAGATGCCTGATTTTATTTGTAGAGGACCACCTTGGCAAGGAATTACCAATTTCAATCGATTCCATAACGATGAAAAGCCATTAGAGGATGTTAAAAATAAGCAATTGCTTGTTTATATGGACATAATTGATTTCCTAAAGCCGAAATATGTACTAATGGAGAATTTTGTTGACCTTTTGAAATTTTCTAATGTTTTTTTCTTCTTTTTTGTTACATTTATTAATGTATAAGATTAATTTAATATATGTATAAGATTAATTCAATAATTTATCCATTTCAATAAATTAAGCAGCAAACATTTCTGTGGCTGAGCTATCACACTCTATCACACAAGTCCAGTTAAATTTAGTTCCATTAAAATATACATTTATAAGAGTAATGTAAATTGGACTTCAAATAAATTAAAAATATTTTTAAATTATAATAGACATTTATGTATTAATCTTCATATTTTAAAAATAAAATTCACGAAAAGTCTTGCATTAGTATTACTAGTTAACAAAGTATTTAAAATAAAACAAACAAAAAGAAGCATAATAAAAACAGTAAGTTAGTAGCATAATAAAAACAGTAAGTTAGTGCTGGGTTAAAAAACCCAACACAAAATTGTACTGAACATATTTAATATGTTCAAAGAGATCTACAAAAATTTCATTATTTCTTTAAAAAACCTGGGCTATATTTCACAACTTCTCTCCTTGCCCTTGACGACCTTCTTGGAAGAGGTGGAGGCACTGAAGGCTGAGCATCAGGCACTGAAGGCTGAGCATCATTCACGGGCACTGAAGGCTGAGCATCATTCACGGGCACTGAAGGCTGGGAGGATGCATCATCTATGCAGATATCCTCAAAAGAGGAAGCCAAACTGTCCTTTGCCAAGCAATCATGCACCTCCTTCAAAGAAGAAGCCGAGTCGCTCTCCGCACCGGAAGCCAGAAAGTTCTCCGCCACATTAACAGGAATCGAAGAACTAGGGCTAGGGCTACCATCACCCTCTACTCCATCCCCACAGTATGAACATGGGGTTATCTACAAAAATGAAAGAAAATAAATTGATTAAAAGAATGTACTTAAAATAAATACATACTGTTAAAATGATAAGATGCACCAAGGCATCTTCGTTTTGGGTGCGGATCCTCGGCAGCGGAAAACTTAGGTTCTATACTTTCGGGAAGAGCACAACCCAACCCAGATAGGATGAATTGTCCACACAGTGCCACAGCATTTGGCTAAGCCAACCCAACCATAACAATCTCACACTCCCTCACCTCACTATATACTACTAAGAAGCATAACAAATAGTGATACAATGATAACATCTTTTCTTGTCCTTCTATGATAACATAAAAAATAATTTTATAATACCTCAGAGGCTTCGATCGTGTTCAACGGCCTCCATCCGGTCCTTTTACTGCTGTAACTTTGTATGGGAGGATGGAGACAAGCAAGCTCTGGCTTTGGCTTTGGCGCTAAGGATTGTATTCTACTAAATACAACGGCCTAATAATGATGTTAACATATATTATCAATAGCAGAAAAAAATTGATGAGAAATATCAGATATAAAAAAAATAAAAATGGACATTGAACTTAAACGAATTACCTCAAAAATTGGAGTGAACCCGCTGAAGTAGTGTTGTTCCTTATCCGGGTCATCCTTCAAATGCTTAAGTTTCGCGAATGAGGCATGGAGATTATCAAAGATAACTTTCGGCCAATTAAAATTTCCTAAGGCGTCTAAGTTATCAACCATTGCCCAAGACGATGAACGCGGCACTCTCGGATCCGGGGGGCATAGTAAAATGAGTTCAATCAAAAAAAAAGTAAGAAGTTTTTTGAAATTTGTTTTGCTTTGCTCGTCTGTTATGTCCATTTTTTCTAAAATAGTTTTAACATCTGCTGTTTTTAGTTTTTTTGATTCTGGCAAGTTCAAATCTTTTTTCAAGTCAAAGATAAATTGAGGAAATTTTCTTTCATGAGAGATTGCTAAACCAGTTCCGGTATTTTCCATACCAATAACATACGCTACCTCTTCAACACAGAAAGAAAAGGAAGCATGGTTGTTCAACACAAAAACTTTTGTTGCCGGTTCATAAATGTCACAAAAACTGGAAATCAATGTAGCAGAACTTTCTCTACTATTTTCTATTTCTAAGAAACCTCTGAAAACAGAGTTGCTCATCAGAGCCTTTTTTTCAGGAGTTAACTCACGGGTCAGACACACAAGTGTTTGTAAGCTTGCACATAGCTTGATAGACTGACTCTTTTTTGTATCCTTCTTTTTTGTATCCTTCAAAATCTCCATAATCTTCTACCAAAAATAAAACAACCAAAATATAAGGCAAAGTGATTCCAAACAGAATTGCATTAACACTAACAAACACTAACAAACAGAATTGTATTAACACTAACAAACAAAATTGTATTAACACTAACAAACACTAACAATAGTAACAAACACTAATATTATATAACTGAAAGTCTGAAACTCAAACAAAGTGATTTCAAGTCAACACCAAATATTATTTAATAGCTTTTTTAATACTATCAGTATTTTTAATAGCTTTTTTAATAGTTTTTTTATAAAGACAACCAAACATTATATAGCTTTTTTAATATCTTCTTCATTATTTAATAGCTTTTTGATAGACAACCAAACTTTTCTCTCTAAATGTGTACCAACAGTGATTCCAAGTCTGCAATTGCAACAGATTCAATTTATCCTAGAAAATAAACCAGCTTTATCACATTAAACATGTTGAGACTTGAGAGAGTACCGGAAAAAAATTGGACAGAGCAAACCCAAAAAATCAGCAGCAGTAAAAATAAATTACAACAATCATTGGAAAAAGTTGTTCCGCAAACGAAAAAATTATCAGAGTTGTTCCAAACATAATCTGAAATCTTATGAATGTGGTAGATTCAAAAAAGGGGAAAGTAAATTTTGCAAGAATTGGCAGTAGAAGTCATTCAATTTATAATGTATAATAACAGCTGTATAGAAAAGAGAAGACTGAAAATTAATACAAGAGACTTTACTTTCATTTTTTTAAATTATTATAGTTATTCCTAACTTACCTTTATAATGTACCACAGCTGTATAAAAACCAGTTTGAGACTGAAAAATGGTTTAAATCCAGTTTAGAACCGATTTAGACCGATTTTAATTAAAAAATAAACATGTAACACTGTACGGAACATTTACGTAATTATGTTAGAATTATATTTATTGTTATTCCATAATATTTTTTTACAGTATTTCATTTACATTATTTACATGTAAATGATCAAGATTACAAATCAATCTCAACTACAAAATAATACTAATTATTCTATTCATTCGCCTAAAATAATATATTATATTCCCATAAATTGTATTTATTATAAATTATATATTGTTTAATCTTATCAATAAAACATCTATATTTATTTTTTTAGTACTCTATTAATTTTTATTTTTTTTATATTGTTTAAACCCATCAATAAAAAATTAATAAATTGTATTATAAAACAATTCACAATATTTTCATATAATATTAGTTATATTTTTTAATGTGTAAAATTATCAAAGTGATCAATAATTGTGAAAATAATTATTATGATTCCAGTTTTTCTTAAGTAAAGATCGAACATTATTTTAGAGATATAAATTTCATTCGTGTTCTAATAATAGAAATCATGTTTTAATTTACAATTCAACTTTTCAAATAGAACATAGAAAATTAATTCAGTATTTTTTTCCTTCTGCTACAGTGTTAGAGATGGTTTATCATTTTTATAACTCCCTTCTTCCCAATTTGTTTTAGATAGAATTCACTATTGCAAAGCTGAAACGGTTTACCAAATAGGAATTGGTTTTAAAAAGTGGGTATGGGTTCTGTGGTTGGTCCACTGGATTTATAAGTGTGGTTTTAGTAATATCAATTCACCCTATATATTTTTTCCTTGCTCATTATGAATGATCTCAGCTCGGTTGATTTCGTCATTCCATACTGCAACACAGGAATAGGTTGTTCCAAGATCAATTCCAATAGCAGCTCCCTCGTATTTTTTGGCCATTATCTTTCAAGAGAATGAATACTATTTTCAAATTCACACTTAAGAAGATGAACAGATGTACTATTTTAGGGAGAGTAGTTTTCTTATGTAAAGAGATGTGAATTATCTGTGGTTGGTTTTTATGTATGTGGAATTAGTTAATTAATTAGGTGAATATATGTGCATAGTAATCTTTATGTCTTCCTACCAGAAACTACGACTTTATTTTTCCAATAAAAAATGTCTCATAGAATACTTCAAATTCTGTTTTTGTCATTAATACTAAGAAAAAACATTCAATTTTCTTTTTTTATAAATTATAACAAAAAAATATTAACTTTATTTCATGTTAGAAGGGATTATGGTTCTAGAAGGGATTCTGGTTCTATAATGGATTCATGTTAGAAGGGATTCATTCTAGAGAAGGGATTCATGTCTTGACAATTTTAATATAATATTTTTATTTTATTTTTATTATTTATTAATATAATATTTTTATTTTATTTTCATTATTCATTATTACTAGATTGAAATGTGCCAAAATCTAATATAAATTATTGCTTCTATGTGTGTTATCACTTATTTAAGACGAGAAAAGTAACACCAAAAAGAACATGCTTGAAAAGTTGAACTGTAAATAATATGATTTTTTTTATTAGAACATGATTGAAATTTATGCCTATAAAAGAATGTTAGATCTTTATTTTTTCTTTAAAAAATCTGGAATCATAATTAATTATTTTCACATCTAAAATTATCTATCACTAATAATTTTTACACAAATTAAAAAATATAAGGAATCTTTGCGAGCTAATAAAAAACCAAAAACAGTCAGTTCATTTGTCTTTCAATTCAATTCAATTCTCTCTCCTAACACAAAGGAGAAACTTTCCCAATCAAGCATCACACACAAAGACACAGAGAAGGTTCCCGTAGAGTACTAAGGATATGTAGGGTGCTTAAAACCTTCCCTATGTATAACCAACCTCCCGGACTCCAGAACATCTGTTTAGGTGAAATCCTCACACCTAGAAAACTCTTAGGGTTTATTTGAGATCTTTTTCCCCTTCCTCCTCGTAGGACAACCATCTCGTACGTCTTTCTATGGTTATATGATATCTTGCTGAGGTTTTTGATGAACCAGTCAATAGGGAAAGAGCAGTCCTCTTGCTGTTGTGGCTCAACTCCAATAGCATTCCAAAGTTTTGGAATTTGATAAAAGAAAAACTCCTGCAAAACAATAAAAATATGCATTCTATCATAGATCCAATGTAAGCATGATTTTTGCATTTATATTGGTTGTGAACTTGTGCCTGAATTTTTGTTTGCATCAAGTTGAATTGGAGAGGAGACGACCTTTCCTCCAAAGGTACATATTGTTTTCTCATTAAGCTATAGACTTTATACATGATGTTGCGTGATTTAGATAAACCTTTTAGAGCATTGATTGACGGTAGAATTGAAAATATAGGTGAGGGTTATTCTTTATTAAGAATAATCGATTCAATCGCCCCCAAACTGTTTTTTGTTCGATGCTCGCAAACCAATTCAATACTCGCAAAACCTAGTTTTATACCAGTGGTTACTCAATCGGTACTCAAGAGCGGTCAAAACGTTTAACGGCACCGGAGGTACATGCACTTTGTAAGCATAGATCTGGCACTTGTGACAAGTTCTGGAATGATGATGACAATCTGTTTCCATGGTAGACCAATAGTAACCTGCTATGCATTACCTATTTAACATTGTTAAATCAACCATCTCTAAAAATTTCTCAAACTTCGTCTGCAGCATCACAACGCACTGGCCATCACCAGTGCACCAGATACCTTGCAAATTGTTTATACCTTGACACCATTTGTAAACCAAAAGAGGTGGTGGTCAGGTTGAATTGGAGAGCAGACGACCTTTCCTCCAAAGGTACATATTATTTTCTCATTAAGCTATAGACTTTATACATGATGTTGCGCGATTTAGATAAACCTTTTAGAGCACTGATTGACGGTAGAATTGAAAATATAGGTGAGGGTTATTCTTTATCCAGAATGTTAAAGCTTATCCCAAATATGGAAGTGGAATTTCCAACACCATTGCTTGACGTGTTAACAAGTTATTACAAAAGACATGTTAATAAAAATTATACCTCTATTTATTAAATTTCACGTTATTCAACTACTATTAAGACAATGAGAGTAATTAATTTTGAATTAGAATTAAAAATGAAATTCATTTTAGACATTTTCTTCTTTCAAATCTAACATTTTGGTGGATATATGGAGGGAGTGAAGCTTCTCTTATAAGACATTCTGAACAATTGGCATATCGACACTGTAATCTAGGTGTAAGTCATATCCTAACTTAGTTTCTCAAAAATAATGATAGTATACATAGGTAAATTAAATAAATTTATTTAATTTTTTCGTATGCTCGTAGGAAAACATAATAATAATTTTCCCCCTAAGGACGCCTTTCCTCCTTCCAAATTTCGCGTGAAGGGTTTGGCGTCATGTTCTTTCTTCTTGGGGAACCCACTTCCATACTTTTTGGTTCCACTCGAAGATCCAACTTCGTTGGTTAGACGTCCTGTCCGGACTCCGTCTTCTAGTCGCATTCCCATGTTTACCATTTCCGTCTTCATGGCCACAAGAAGCCCTATGGCATAACGGCCCAAAAACCCACCAGAAAGTTTCAAAAGGTTAACAACATTCTCCATACAGTTGTGACAAGGGCGGAACCTCACAACCAGGTAATTACTTAAAGTTGTGTACATTATATTTGGTAACTAGTTACTTATGAAATCGAGCATTTTCTCAATTCCAAGTTATTCATTTTTAGGTCATTCTCCACCCTGAACAAGACATAGTTCTCAGTATCCGAGAGAATGCAAGACTGCAGGGATTTCCTGATTGCTATAAACTTTGTGGCCCTATCAAAGGGAGGTATGTTTAGAAATATTACTAAATGTAATCTTTTATATTATAAGTATAACTTGGCACTCAATGGTTCTTTTCTAAATCCAGGTATATGAAAGTTGGGAATGCAGTGGTTGTTCTCGTGGCTCTTGGCCTCAGATACAAATTACTCTCCCATTCAAGTACCCAAATTATCTTGCTCTTTCAACTTTAGCTAAGTAATTACCTGGTTGTGAGGTTCCGCCCTTGTCACAACTGTATTCACAATTTCTTAACACGACCATTTTTGTTAAGGTGTCTCAGTGGTTGCTACTAATTGTTAGATAGATGTTTTGCAAGAAAAAAAGGAAAAGTTAGCACTGAAGATGAATTAATGACTTTCTCTATTAAAACGCATGGTTCTTCAGTTAAAACGCATGGTTTTTAAGTTAAAACGCATGGTTTATCCCTTCAAGCTGGTAAATTAAATAAATTTATTTAATTTTTCGTATGCTCGTAGGAAAACATATATTAAAATTTGAAAATTGAAAGTGAATATAACTGTTTGTTACAAGACAATGAGAGTAATTAATTTTGAATTAGAATTAAAAATGAAATTCATTTTAGACATTTTCTTCTTTCAAATCTAACATTTTGGTGGTATATATGGAGGGAGTGAAGCTTCTCTTGTAAGACATTCTGAACAATTGGCATATCGACACTGTAATCTAGGTGTAAGTCATATCCTAACTTAGTTTCTCAAAAATAATGATAGTATACATAGGTAAATTAAATAAATTTATTTAATTTTTTCGTATGCTCGTAGGAAAACATAATAATAATTTCCCCCCCAAGGACGCCTTTCCTCCTTCCAAATTTCGCGTGAAGGGTTTTGGCGTCATGTTCTTTCTTCTTGGGGAACCCACTTCCATACTTTTTGGTTCCACTCGAAGATCCAACTTCTTTGGTTAGACGTCCTGTCCGGACTCCGTCTTCTAGTCGCATTCCCATGTTTACCATTTCCGTCTTCATGGCCACAAGAAGCCCTATGGCATAACGGCCCAAAAACCCACCAGAAAGTTTCAAAAGGTTAACAACATTCTCCATACAGTTGTTACAAGGGCCGAACCTCACAACCAGGTAATTACTTAAAGTTGTGTACATTATATTTGGTAACTAGTTATTTATGAAATCGAGCATTTTCTCAATTCCAAGTTATTCATTTTTAGGTCATTCTCCACCCTGAACAAGACATAGTTCTCAGTATCCGAGAGAATGCAAGACTGCAGGGATTTCCTGATTGCTATAAACTTTGTGGCCCTATCAAAGAGAGGTATGTTTAGAAATATTACTAAATGTAATCTTTTATATTATAAGTATAACTTGGCACTCAATGGTTCTTTTCTAAATCCAGGTATATGCAAGTTGGGAATGCAGTGGTTGTTCTCGTGGCTCTTGGCCTCAGATACAAATTACTCTCCTATTCAAGTACCCAAATTCTCTTGCTCTTTCAACTTTAGCTAAGTAATTACCTGGTTGTGAGGTTCCGCCCTTGTCACAACTGTATTCATAATTTCTTAACACGACCATTTTTGGTAAGGTGTCTCAGTGGTTGCTACTAATTGTTAGATAGATAAATGTAATCTTTTATATTATAAGTATAACTTGGCACTCAATGGTTCTTTTCTAAATCCAGGTATATGCAAGTTGGGAATGCAGTGGTTGTTCTCGTGGCTCTTGGCCTCAAATACAAATTACTCTCCCATTCAAGTACCCAAATTCTCTTGCTCTTTCAACTTTAGCTAAGTAATTACCTGGTTGTGAGGTTCCGCCCTTGTCACAACTGTATTCACAATTTCTTAACACGACCATTTTTGTTAAGGTGTCTCAGTGGTTGCTACTAATTGTTAGATAGATGTTTTGCAAGAAAAAAAGGAAAAGTTAGCACTGAAGATGAATTAATGACTTTTTATGTTAAAACGCATGGTTTTTCAGTTAAAACGCATGGTTTTTCAGTTAAAACGCATGGTTTTCCCCCCCATATATATAAATATATATTAAAATTTGAAAATTGAAAGTGAATATAACTGTTTGTTACAAGACAATGAGAGTAATTAATTTTGAATTAGAATTAAAAATGAAATTCATTTTAGACATTTTCTTCTTTCAAATCTAACATTTTGGTGGTATATATGGAGGGAGTGAAGCTTCTCTTGTAAGACATTCTGAACAATTGACATATCGACACTGTAATCTAGGTGTAAGTCATATCCTAACTTAGTTTCTCAAAAATAATTATAGTATACATAGGTAAATTAAATAAATTTATTTAATTTTTTCGTATGCTCGTAGGAAAACATAATAATAATTTCCCCCCCAAGGACGCCTTTCCTCCTTCCAAATTTCGCGTGAAGGGTTTGGCGTCATGTTCTTTCTTCTTGGGGAACCCACTTCCATACTTTTTGGTTCCACTCGAAGATCCAACTTCTTTGGTTAGACGTCCTGTCCGGACTCCGTCTTCTAGTCGCATTCCCATGTTTACCATTTCCGTCTTCATGGCCACAAGAAGCCCTATGGCATAACGGTCCAAAAACCCACCTGAAAGTTTCAAAAGGTTAACAACATTCTCCATACAGTTGTGACAAGGGCGGAACCTCACAACCAGGTAATTACTTAAAGTTGTGTACATTATATTTGGTAACTAGTTATTTATGAAATCGAGCATTTTCTCAATTCCAAGTTATTCATTTTTAGGTCATTCTCCACCCTGAACAAGACATAGTTCTCAGTATCTGAGAGAATGCAAGACTGCAGAGATTTCCTGATTGCTATAAACTTTGTGGCCCTATCAAAGAGAGGTATGTTTAGAAATATTACTAAATGTAATCTTTTATATTATAAGTATAACTTGGCACTCAATGGTTCTTTTCTAAATCCTTTGGAGGGAGTGAAGCTTCTCTTGTAAGACATTCTGAACCATTGGCATATCGACACTGTAATCTAGGTGTAAGTCATATCCTAACTTAGTTTCTCAAAAATAATGATAGTATACATAGGGAAATTAAATAAATTTATTTAATTTTTTCGTATGCTCGTAGGAAAACATAATAATAATTTCCCCCCCAAGGACGCCTTTCCTCCTTCCAAATTTCGCGTGAAGGGTTTGGCGTCATGTTCTTTCTTCTTGGGGAACCCACTTCCATACTTTTTGGTTCCACTCGAAGATCCAACTTCTTTGGTTAGACGTCCTGTCCGGACTCCGTCTTCTAGTCGCATTCCCATGTTTACCATTTCCGTCTTCATGGCCACAAGAAGCCCTATGGCATAACGGCCCAAAAACCCACCAGAAAGTTTCAAAAGGTTAACAACATTCTCCATACAGTTGTGACAAGGGCGGAACCTCACAACCAGGTAATTACTTAAAGTTGTGTACATTATATTTGGTAACTAGTTATTTATGAAATCGAGCATTTTCTCAATTCCAAGTTATTCATTTTTAGGTCATTCTCCACCCTGAACAAGACATAGTTCTCAGTATCTGAGAGAATGCAAGACTGCAGGGATTTCCTGATTGCTATAAACTTTGTGGCCCTATCAAAGAGAGGTATGTTTAGAAATATTACTAAATGTAATCTTTTATATTATAAGTATAACTTGGCACTCCTTAGAAGGGATTCTGGTTCTAGAAGGGATTCATGTTAGAAGGGATTCTGGTTCTAGAAGGGATTAATGTTAGAAGGGATTCTGGTTCTAGAAGGGATTCATGTTCTAGAAGGGGTTCTCATTAGAAGGGATTCTCCTTAGAAGGGATTCATGTTAGAAGGGATTCATTCTAGAAGGGATTCATGTTAGAAGGGATTCTGGTTCTAGAAGGGATTCATCACAGCCCTCAAAGTTGTTTCTTTCACAATTTTCCAACACTTCTACGTCGCCATTATCAACACTTTCCACTTGTTCGACATCAATGCAAATAGCATTAACTTGTTCATGCAACTGCAAATTTGAGCATATCTGATTATGAGGACGAAGGTAGAGAAAATGGGTTGAACACTACGTCGCCATTGTCAACACTTTCCATTTTATATAATTATTTACGACTGAAAATTGAAAGTGAATATAACAGTTTGTTACAAGACAATGAGAGTATTCACTTTAATATAAACCCATAAACATAAATATTATTAATGTTTATTGCTCTTTCAACTTTAGCTAAGGAATTACCTGGTTGTGAGGTTCCGCCCTTGTCACAACTGTATTCACAATTTCTTAACACGACCATTTTTGTTGAGGTGTCTCAACACGACCAAGACATGAGGTGTCTCAGTGGTTGCTACTAATTGTTAGATAGATGTTTTGCAAGAATTATCAAGCTAAAATGGGAATGATTGATGCGGGGGAGTATGGCCTTCCTCAATTCAGGATGTTTTTTTTTCTCTGGGGAGCTCTTCATAATGAAATAAGACCATTGTTTGTTCTAGATTTTTATTTTTATTGATGTGTTGTTCTTCAAGGTTATTGATACATCTACTATTTCATTTGTAGAAACTGCCTGCTTATCCGTTACCGATTCATGATGTGGTGTCAAGATCGGTTGTGCCTCAACTTTAGCTAAGTAATTACCTGGTTGTGAGGTTCCGCCCTTGTCACAACTGTATTCACAATTTCTTAACACGACCATTTTTGTTGAGGTGTCTCAACACGACCAAGACATGAGGTGTCTCAGTGGTTGCGACTAATTGTTAGATAGATGTTTTGCAAGAAAAAAAAGGAAAACTTAGCAGTGAACATGAATTAATGACTTTATCTGTTAAAACACATGGTTCGTCTTTTAAAACGCATGGTTGTTCAGTTAAAACGCATGGTTTATCCCTTCATGCTGGTAAATTAAATAAATTTATTTAATTTTTTCGTATGCTCGTAGGAAAACATAATAATAATTTTCCCCCCATATATATATATATATATATATATATATATATATATATATATATATATATATATACTAAAATTTGTTGAGGTGTCTCAACACGACCAAGACATGAGGTGTCTCAGTGGTTGCTACTAATTGTTAGATAGATGTTTTGCAAGAATTATCAAGCTAGAATGGGAATGATTGATGCGGGGGAGTGTGGCCTTCCTCAATTCAGGATGTTTTTTTTTCTCTGGGGAGCTCTTCATAATGAAGTAAGACCATTGTTTGTTCTAGATTTTTATTTTTATTGATGTGTTGTTCTTGTTGAGGTGTCTCAATACGACCAAGACATGAGGTTGTGCCTCAACTTTAGCTAAGTAATTACCTGGTTGTGAGGTTCCACCCTTGTCACAACTGTATTCACAATTTCTTAACACGACCATTTTTGTTGAGGTGTCTCAACACGACCAAGACATGAGGTGTCTCAGTGGTTGCTACTAATTGTTAGATAGATGTTTTGCAAGAATTATCAAGCTAGAATGGGAATGATTGATGCGGGGGAGTGTGGCCTTCCTCAATTCAGGATGTTTTTTTTCTCTGGGGAGCTCTTCATAATGAAGTAAGACCATTGTTTGTTCTAGATTTTTATTTTTATTGATGTCTTGTTCTTGTTGAGGTGTCTCAACACGACCAAGACATGAGGTTGTGCCTCAACTTTAGCTAAGTAATTACCTGGTTGTGAGGTTCCGCCCTTGTCACAACTGTATTCACAATTTCTTAACACGACCATTTTTGTTGAGGTGTCTCAACACGACCAAGACAAGATGAATTAATGAATTTATCTGTTAAAACGCATGGTTCGTCTGTTAAAACACATGGTTGTTCCGTTGAAACGCATGGTTTATCCCTTCATGCTGGTAAATTAAATAAATTTATTTAATTTTTTCGTATGCTCGTAGGAAAACATAATAATAATTTTCCCCCCATATATATATATATATATATTAAAATTTGAAAATTGAAAGTGAATATAACTGTTTGTTACAAGACAATGAGAGTATTCACTTTAATATAAACCCATAAACATAAATATTATTAATGTTTATTGCTCTTTCAACTTTAGCTAAGTAATTACCTGGTTGTGAGGTTCCGCCCTTGTCACAACTGTATTCACAATTTCTTAACACGACCATTTTTGTTGAGGTGTCTCAACACGACCAAGACATGAGGTGTCTCAGTGGTTGCTACTAATTGTTAGATAAATGTTTTGCAAGAATTATCAAGCTAGAATGGGAATGATTGATGCGGGGGAGTGTGGCCTTCCTCAATTCAGGATGTTTTTTTTCTCTGGGGAGCTCTTCATAATGAAGTAAGACCATTGTTTGTTCTAGATTTTTATTTTTATTGATGTGTTGTTCTTCAAGGTTAATGATACATCTACTATTCCATTTGTAGAAACTGTCTGCTTATCCGTTACCGATTCATGATGTGGTGTCAAGATCGGTTGTGCCTCAACTTTAGCTAAGTAATTACCTGGTTGTGAGGTTCCGCCCTTGTCACAACTGTATTCACAATTTCTTAACACGACCATTTTTGTTGAGGTGTCTCAACACGACCAAGACATGAGGTGTCTCAGTGGTTGCTACTAATTGTTAGATAGATGTTTTGTAACAAAAAAAGGAAAACTTAGCACTGAAGATGAATTAATGAATTTATCAGTTAAAACGCATGGTTCGTCTGTTAAAACGCATGGTTGTTGCGTTGAAACGCATGGTTTATCCCTTTATGGTGGTAAATTCAATAAATTTATTTAATTTTTTCGTATGCTCGTAGGAAAACATAATAATAATTTTCCCCCCATATATATATATATATATATATATATATTAAAATTTGACTTGGTGGGTTGTTTGCTAAGTTGAATAGTGGGGACATCTCCAAAAATGCTTCTGATAAGGTCCTTCAGCTTTGTCAAGCCTTAGACAATGGTGATTTTGGTACTACACTTCAAATTCAGGTAAGTCAATTGAATTGCAAATTCTAGCATCAACCTAGCTGCGTCGTACTCGTAACTATGCATCAAATTTACATTTTAATTGCTTTACTTATGTGTTGCAGGTTCTTCTCACTACTACTAAATGAGATGAATGCCAGTCGTGGTTAGGTTCACTGAAGCGTATGATCAAGACTAGGCAGAATGGTAGGTTAAGTTAATAAGAAGATTATGTTCTGGTTAGATTTTGTTAGTTGCAACATTTTGTTCGACTCATGGAAGCTTATTTCTTGTTTATATTCGATTGATTCTTTGGTTGAGAGTGTTTATCAAAACTGAATCGGCAGAAAATGCTGAATCGGAATTCAATTAATCTAATAACAACATCAAACACTACAACACTAATATACTATTGCAGTGCAGCATACGAACATATGAATGTCTACTTCACAGTTCATCCTTCTACCATATGAATTCGCAGAACCATAACAACCCAAATTTTAATCTAAAAGACAGCAAGTTCTACTTAACAGTTTTATTCCAAAGAGTAAAAGCAATCCAATGTGGCGCTGATTTGTAGGTCCTGAAGATTCAACTTGCTGAAGACAAATATTGAAAAATATAGAGTTTCTATATTTAGAGATATTTTAGGAAGTTGTTTATTTGAAGACCTTATTTGTAGCAGATTTTTCTACATAATTGTAGCAGCTGTACTGCGGCAATTTGAAGGCCCAATACCAGTTGGGAATAGGTTATAAGTAGATGATTTGTAACCTAGGTTTAGTAACCAATCTTGTAATTCAATAGTGTAATAATTATAGGATTAGGGTTGTGTTCTTGTGCAGCCGTTTACTAAAAGATGTAACCTTTTAGGGCTGATTGTTGTAATCCTCGAAGCCTGTAGGCAAGAGTGATTTTGTGTTCTAGACCGAAGCTGCTAAGCAAGGTTTAGATGTTGTCATGGAAGTTTGTCTTCCAAGTTAGTCTTTGGATTAAGACTATTGGAGATCAAGCCGTCGATGCAGTGGCTGGGATTGTCAAACCTGCTAGACATCATCGAGGTGATTGGATGTGAGCAAGGTGTCTCATGAATATACACATTTTCATCATCACCATCTCATTTAAGATACTCCATTGTTGTGATCAGCAACCCTTGACTTGCTAAAATTTCAGCATATTTCTCAACAAGCTTGCACAGAGAGGCACTAAACCGCTTCTACTCAGTTGCCAACAGAACCACTACTCTACAGTCTTCTACAAATTCCTTGGCCACATTTAGTGACCATTAGTTGGATAGAAAAAAATCCTGGTAATTCTTTGGCAAGGTGGTCCTCTACAAATAAAATCAGCTTGGTCCTGAACAAGCATATCAAATTGATACGTTCCGTGCAAAATACCGATAAGATCTAAATTGGCGGATGAGAAGAGACGAGTTGAGGAATTGCTTGAGTCTTCGAACACGAAGTTTCGCGGACTGAATGAAAGAGTTGGAAAATTGGAGAATGATGTTATCTTTTTGCTGAGTGTTGATGCTTCTGGTGATTGCGAAAATTGGAAAACTACGAGAGCTCTCGCCATTGTTTATGAACCTCTTGAAAATAAACAGTAAAACCGCGGTGTTTTACAGTCCAACAGATAAACCACGTGGTTTTACTGTAATTTAACACGAGGGTTTTCTTCAACGGGGTAGACCTGTTAGGGTTCGTGGGAATGGACCACGGTGGTGAACCGGGTTTGGTTTTGGGTTCAATGTTCATGGTTCGGTGTGGAGAGAAACGAGTGAGAAAAGAGAAAGAAGATGAAAATGGCAGTTTTACTGTTTATTTTCAGAAAATTTCAAAAGGTCAACAACATTCTCCATTAGTACATATTTCGGCTTCAGGAAATCAATTATGTCCATATAAACAAGCAACTGCTTATTTTTAGCATCCTCCAATGGCTCTTCATCGTTATGGAATCGATTGAAACTGGTAATTCCTTGGCAAGGTGGTCCTCTACAAATAAAATCAGCTTGGTCCTGAACAAGCATATCAAATTGATACGTTCCGCGCAAAATACCGATAAGATCTAGGGAAGCGGATGGGGGTCGACGATGTATCTCGGTCGGATGTGGAACGGTTAGTGCCGGTCCGCCAATCGACTCGGGACATAGACCGACGCGGATTGTGATGGTGGCCCAAGCCTGGGCTGTTGAAATGCTCGCAGAGACGTCATCATCACGGGGTAGACCTGTTAGGGTTCGTGGGAATGGACAACGGTGGTGAACCGGGTTTGGTTTTGGGTTCAATGTTCATGGTTCGGTGTGGAGAGAAACGAGTGAGAAAAGAGAAAGAAGATTCGGTGTGGAGAGAAACGAGTGAGAAAAGAGAAAGAAGATGAAAATGGCAGTTTTACTGTTTATTTTCAGAAAATTTCATCTTTTTGCTGAGTGTTGATGCTTCTGGTGATTGCGAAAATTGGAAAACTACGAGAGCTCTCGCCATTGTTTATGAACCTCTTGAAAATAAACAGTAAAACCGCAGTGTTTTACAGTCCATCAGATAAACCACGTGGTTTTACTGTCCTTTAACACGAGGGTTTTCTTCAACGGGGTAGACCTGTTAGGGTTCGAGGGAATGGACCACGGTGGTGAACCGGGTTTGGTTTTGGGTTCAATGTTCATGGTTCGGTGTGGAGAGAAACGAGTGAGAAAAGAGAAAGAAGATGAAAATGGCGGTTTTACTGTTTATTTTTAGAAAATTTCAAAAGGTCAACAACATTCTCCATTAGTACATATTTCGGCTTCAGGAAATCAATTATGTCCATATAAACAAGCAACTGCTTATTTTTAGCATCCTCCAATGGCTCTTCATCGTTATGGAATCGATTGAAACTGGTAATTCCTTGGCAAGGTGGTCCTCTACAAATAAAATCAGCTTGGTCCTGAACAAGCATATCAAATTGATACGTTCCGCGCAAAATACCGATAAGATCTAAATTGGCGGATGAGAATAGACGAGTTGAGGAATTGCTTGAGTCTTCGAACACGAAGTTTTGCGGACTGAATGAAAGAGTTGGAAAATTGGAGAATGATGTTATCTTTTTGCTGAGTGTTGATGCTTCTGGTGATTGCGAAAATTGGAAAATTACGAGAGCTCTCGCCATTGTTTATGAACCTCTTGAAAATAAACAGTAAAACCGCGGTGTTTTACAGTCCAACAGATAAACCACGTGGTTTTACTGTCCTTTAACACGAGGGTTTTCTTCAACGGGGTAGACCTGTTAGGGTTCGTGGGAATGGACCACGGTGGTGAACCGGGTTTGGTTTTGGGTTCAATGTTCATGGTTCGGTGTGGAGAGAAACGAGTGAGAAAAGAGAAAGAAGATGAAAATGGCAGTTTTACTGTTTATTTTCAGAAAATTTCAAAAGGTCAACAACATTCTCCATTAGTACATATTTCGGCTTCAGGAAATCAATTATGTCCATATAAACAAGCAACTGCTTATTTTTAACATCCTCCAATGGCTCTTCATCGTTATGGAATCGATTGAAACTGGTAATTCTTTGGCAAGGTGGTCCTCTACAAATAAAATCAGCTTGGTCCTGAACAAGCATATCAAATTGATACGTTCCGTGCAAAATACCGATAAGATCTAAATTGGCGGATGAGAAGAGACGAGTTGAGGAATTGCTTGAGTCTTCGAACACGAAGTTTCGCGGACTGAATGAAAGAGTTGGAAAATTGGAGAATGATGTTATCTTTTTGCTGAGTGTTGATGCTTCTGGTGATTGCGAAAATTGGAAAACTACGAGAGCTCTCGCCATTGTTTATGAACCTCTTGAAAATAAACAGTAAAACCGCGTTGTTTTACAGTCCAACAGATAAACCACGTGGTTTTACTGTAATTTAACACGAGGGTTTTCTTCAACGGGGTAGACCTGTTAGGGTTCGTGGGAATGGACCACGGTGGTGAACCGGGTTTGGTTTTGGGTTCAATGTTCATGGTTCGGTGTGGAGAGAAACGAGTGAGAAAAGAGAAAGAAGATGAAAATGGCAGTTTTACTGTTTATTTTCAGAAAATTTCAAAAGGTCAACAACATTCTCCATTAGTACATATTTCGGCTTCAGGAAATCAATTATGTCCATATAAACAAGCAACTGCTTATTTTTAGCATCCTCCAATGGCTCTTCATCGTTATGGAATCGATTGAAACTGGTAATTCCTTGGCAAGG
This sequence comes from Lathyrus tuberosus, assembly GCA_022829125.1. NCBI lineage: Eukaryota > Viridiplantae > Streptophyta > Magnoliopsida > Fabales > Fabaceae > Lathyrus > Lathyrus tuberosus. The sequence continues at coordinate 5,520,218 of JALAZF010000159.1, forward strand.
TGGTCCTCTACAAATAAAATCAGCTTGGTCCTGAACAAGCATGTCAAATTGATACGTTCCGCGCAAAATACCGATAAGATCTAGGGAAGCGGATGGGGGTCGACGATGTGTCTCGGTCGGATGTGGAACGGTTAGTGCCGGTCCGCCAATCGACTCGGGACATAGACCGACGCGGATTGTGATGGTGGCCCAAGCCTGGGCTGTTGAAATGCTCGCAGAGACGTCATCATCACGGGGTAGACCTGTTAGGGTTCGTGGGAATGGACAACGGTGGTGAATCGGGTTTGGTTTTGGGTTCAATGTTCATGGTTCGGTGTGGAGAGAAACGAGTGAGAAAAGAGAAAGAAGATTCGGTGTGGAGAGAAACGAGTGAGAAAAGAGAAAGAAGATGAAAATGGCAGTTTTACTGTTTATTTTCAGAAAATTTCATCTTTTTGCTGAGTGTTGATGCTTCTGGTGATTGCGAAAATTGGAAAACTACGAGAGCTCTCGCCATTGTTTATGAACCTCTTGAAAATAAACAGTAAAACCGTAGTGTTTTACAGTCCATCAGATAAACCACGTGGTTTTACTGTCCTTTAACACGAGGGTTTTCTTCAACGGGGTAGACCTGTTAGGGTTCGAGGGAATGGACCACGGTGGTGAACCGGGTTTGGTTTTGGGTTCAATGTTCATGGTTCGGTGTGGAGAGAAACGAGTGAGAAAAGAGAAAGAAGATGAAAATGGCGGTTTTACTGTTTATTTTCAGAAAATTTCAAAAGGTCAACAACATTCTCCATTAGTACATATTTCGGCTTCAGGAAATCAATTATGTCCATATAAACAAGCAACTGCTTATTTTTAGCATCCTCCAATGGCTCTTCATCGTTATGGAATCGATTGAAACTGGTAATTCCTTGGCAAGGTGGTCCTCTACAAATAAAATCAGCTTGGTCCTGAACAAGCATATCAAATTGATACGTTCCGCGCAAAATACCGATAAGATCTAAATTGGCGGATGAGAAGAGACGAGTTGAGGAATTGCTTGAGTCTTCGAACACGAAGTTTTGCGGACTGAATGAAAGAGTTGGAAAATTGGAGAATGATGTTATCTTTTTGCTGAGTGTTGATGCTTCTGGTGATTGCGAAAATTGGAAAATTACGAGAGCTCTCGCCATTGTTTATGAACCTCTTGAAAATAAACAGTAAAACCGCGGTGTTTTACAGTCCAACAGATAAACCACGTGGTTTTACTGTCCTTTAACACGAGGGTTTTCTTCAACGGGGTAGACCTGTTAGGGTTCGTGGGAATGGACCACGGTGGTGAACCGGGTTTGGTTTTGGGTTCAATGTTCATGGTTCGGTGTGGAGAGAAACGAGTGAGAAAAGAGAAAGAAGATGAAAATGGCAGTTTTACTGTTTATTTTCAGAAAATTTCAAAAGGTCAACAACATTCTCCATTAGTACATATTTCGGCTTCAGGAAATCAATTATGTCCATATAAACAAGCAACTGCTTATTTTTAACATCCTCCAATGGCTCTTCATCGTTATGGAATCGATTGAAACTGGTAATTCTTTGGCAAGGTGGTCCTCTACAAATAAAATCAGCTTGGTCCTGAACAAGCATATCAAATTGATACGTTCCGTGCAAAATACCGATAAGATCTAAATTGGCGGATGAGAAGAGACGAGTTGAGGAATTGCTTGAGTCTTCGAACACGAAGTTTCGCGGACTGAATGAAAGAGTTGGAAAATTGGAGAATGATGTTATCTTTTTGCTGAGTGTTGATGCTTCTGGTGATTGCGAAAATTGGAAAACTACGAGAGCTCTCGCCATTGTTTATGAACCTCTTGAAAATAAACAGTAAAACCGCGTTGTTTTACAGTCCAACAGATAAACCACGTGGTTTTACTGTAATTTAACACGAGGGTTTTCTTCAACGGGGTAGACCTGTTAGGGTTCGTGGGAATGGACCACGGTGGTGAACCGGGTTTGGTTTTGGGTTCAATGTTCATGGTTCGGTGTGGAGAGAAACGAGTGAGAAAAGAGAAAGAAGATGAAAATGGCAGTTTTACTGTTTATTTTCAGAAAATTTCAAAAGGTCAACAACATTCTCCATTAGTACATATTTCGGCTTCAGGAAATCAATTATGTCCATATAAACAAGCAACTGCTTATTTTTAACATCCTCCAATGGCTCTTCATCGTTATGGAATCGATTGAAACTGGTAATTCTTTGGCAAGGTGGTCCTCTACAAATAAAATCAGCTTGGTCCTGAACAAGCATATCAAATTGATACGTTCCGTGCAAAATACCGATAAGATCTAAATTGGCGGATGAGAAGAGACGAGTTGAGGAATTGCTTGAGTCTTCGAACACGAAGTTTCGCGGACTGAATGAAAGAGTTGGAAAATTGGAGAATGATGTTATCTTTTTGCTGAGTGTTGATGCTTCTGGTGATTGCGAAAATTGGAAAACTACGAGAGCTGTCGCCATTGTTTATGAACCTCTTGAAAATAAACAGTAAAACCGCGGTGTTTTACAGTCCAACAGATAAACCACGAGGTTTTACTGTAATTTAACACGAGGGTTTTCTTCAACGGGGTAGACCGGTTAGGGTTTGTGGGAATGGACCACGGTGGTGAACCGGGTTTGGTTTTGGGTTCAATGTTCATGGTTCGGTGTGGAGAGAAACGAGTGAGAAAAGAGAAAGAAGATGAAAATGGCAGTTTTACTGTTAAAACACATGGTTCGTCTTTTAAAACGCATGGTTGTTCAGTTAAAACACATGGTTTATCCCTTCATGCTGGTAAATTAAATAAATTTATTTAATTTTTTCGTATGCTCGTAGGAAAACATAATAATAATTTTCCCCCCATATATATATATATATATATATATATATATATATATATATACTAAAATTTGTTGAGGTGTCTCAACACGACCAAGACATGAGGTGTCTCAGTGGTTGCTACTAATTGTTAGATAGATGTTTTGCAAGAATTATCAAGCTAGAATGGGAATGATTGATGCGGGGGAGTGTGGCCTTCCTCAATTCAGGATGTTTTTTTTTTTCTCTGGGGAGCTCTTCATAATGAAGTAAGACCATTGTTTGTTCTAGATTTTTATTTTTATTGATGTGTTGTTCTTGTTGAGGTGTCTCAATACGACCAAGACATGAGGTTGTGCCTCAACTTTAGCTAAGTAATTACCTGGTTGTGAGGTTCCACCCTTGTCACAACTGTATTCACAATTTCTTAACACGACCATTTTTGTTGAGGTGTCTCAACACGACCAAGACATGAGGTGTCTCAGTGGTTGCTACTAATTGTTAGATAGATGTTTTGCAAGAATTATCAAGCTAGAATGGGAATGATTGATGCGGGGGAGTGTGGCCTTCCTCAATTCAGGATGTTTTTTTTCTCTGGGGAGCTCTTCATAATGAAGTAAGACCATTGTTTGTTCTAGATTTTTATTTTTATTGATGTCTTGTTCTTGTTGAGGTGTCTCAACACGACCAAGACATGAGGTTGTGCCTCAACTTTAGCTAAGTAATTACCTGGTTGTGAGGTTCCGCCCTTGTCACAACTGTATTCACAATTTCTTAACACGACCATTTTTGTTGAGGTGTCTCAACACGACCAAGACAAGATGAATTAATGAATTTATCTGTTAAAACGCATGGTTCGTCTGTTAAAACACATGGTTGTTCCGTTGAAACGCATGGTTTATCCCTTCATGCTGGTAAATTAAATAAATTTATTTAATTTTTTCGTATGCTCGTAGGAAAACATAATAATAATTTTCCCCCCATATATATATATATATATATTAAAATTTGAAAATTGAAAGTGAATATAACTGTTTGTTACAAGACAATGAGAGTATTCACTTTAATATAAACCCATAAACATAAATATTATTAATGTTTATTGCTCTTTCAACTTTAGCTAAGTAATTACCTGGTTGTGAGGTTCCGCCCTTGTCACAACTGTATTCACAATTTCTTAACACGACCATTTTTGTTGAGGTGTCTCAACACGACCAAGACATGAGGTGTCTCAGTGGTTGCTACTAATTGTTAGATAAATGTTTTGCAAGAATTATCAAGCTAGAATGGGAATGATTGATGCGGGGGAGTGTGGCCTTCCTCAATTCAGGATGTTTTTTTTCTCTGGGGAGCTCTTCATAATGAAGTAAGACCATTGTTTGTTCTAGATTTTTATTTTTATTGATGTGTTGTTCTTCAAGGTTAATGATACATCTACTATTCCATTTGTAGAAACTGTCTGCTTATCCGTTACCGATTCATGATGTGGTGTCAAGATCGGTTGTGCCTCAACTTTAGCTAAGTAATTACCTGGTTGTGAGGTTCCGCCCTTGTCACAACTGTATTCACAATTTCTTAACACGACTATTTTTGTTGAGGTGTCTCAACACGACCAAGACATGAGGTGTCTCAGTGGTTGCTACTAATTGTTAGATAGATGTTTTGTAACAAAAAAAGGAAAACTTAGCACTGAAGATGAATTAATGAATTTATCAGTTAAAACGCATGGTTCGTCTGTTAAAACGCATGGTTGTTGCGTTGAAACGCATGGTTTATCCCTTTATGGTGGTAAATTCAATAAATTTATTTAATTTTTTCGTATGCTCGTAGGAAAACATAATAATAATTTTCCCCCCATATATATATATATATATATATATATATATATATATATATATATATATTAAAATTTGACTTGGTGGGTTGTTTGCTAAGTTGAATAGTGGGGACATCTCCAAAAATGCTTCTGATAAGGTCCTTCAGCTTTGTCAAGCCTTAGACAATGGTGATTTTGGTACTACACTTCAAATTCAGGTAAGTCAATTGAATTGCAAATTCTAGCATCAACCTAGCTGCGTCGTACTCGTAACTATGCATCAAATTTACATTTTAATTGCTTTACTTATGTGTTGCAGGTTCTTCTCACTACTACTAAATGAGATGATGAACAAGTTAATGCTATTTGCATTGATGTCGAACAAGTGGAAAGTGTTGATAATGGCGACGTAGAAGTGTTGGAAAATTGTGAAAGAAACAACTTTGAGGGCTGTGATGAATCCCTTCTAGAACCAGAATCCCTTCTAACATGAATCCCTTCTAGAATGAATCCCTTCTAACATGAAGGGATTCATTCTAGAAGGGATTCTGGTTCTAGAATGATAAATTCTCTCTACAGAGAACTCCATATTCTTTATTAGTTAGCTTATTTTCAACTTCAATTTGGTAATTTCCTCTTCTAACATGATGTTTTTCTTCCTTAAATCAACATGTCAATCAAAGAAGTTAGTTTTATATTGTGACGATCCATCATGAGCGCATATTATGTGTGTGATTTGTGTGACAACTTGACAAAACTAAAGGATATAAGACTGAATCAAGTCTCACATCATCAGAGCTGAACTTAGGTGGAGTGTCGTCCACTATGAGAAGGAACACGTGATAAGTGAAATACATATCATTGTTCAAGACAAATGAGATAACCCCTACATTCTTCTTCCTGACTTTTAAAGATGTGGCTACGTAGTTCCAGCATACCAAACATTAATGAGGGCATGCAACACACTCCAATAGGATATATAACCCCTACTGAGATAACCCTTACTGAGATAACCCCTACTGAGATAACCCCTACTAAGATAAGCCCTACTGAGATAATCCCTACTAGGATATATAACCCCTACTAGGATATATAACCCCTACTAGGATATAACCCCTACTGATATATAATGAGTAGGGGTTATCTCATTTGTCTTGAACAATGATATGTATTTCACTTATCACGTGTTCCTTGTCTTATTCTATTTTGGCTTTAACTTTTGCTTTTACTATGTCAGTACACCAAATGCCTATTGTTACAACATTGACAAGACTTTTTAATGAGACATCGAAAGCACTCGGAGGTTCACGTGCAAACCCAGCAAAGAGGCGGGAAATAGAAGACAACTCAAAGAGACTTTGTGGGTTGTTTGCTAAGTCGAATAGTGGGGACATCTCCAAAAATGCTTTTGATAAGCTCCTTCAGCTTTGTCAAGCGTTAGACAATGGTGATTTTGGCACTGCACTTCAAATTCTGATAAGCTCCACACCTGAAGTCACTTGGAGAAGTACCAGCTTCTCCCCCACTTATCTCATTCTCAATCCTGAAGACAACGAATTAGAAAAATCAGAAAGCACTGATAGTGTTCCACACACCTATCACGTACTAAGGAATAAACAACAGTTTAAACAACACAACAATGAGACAAACACGACTGACTCAACACCGGCTCTGATACCACTTAATGTAACACCCCCTTTCTATACCCCCAAATAATCAAATAAATCATTTAGGCACGTAATAAAAATTTCATCAGAGTATAATTAAAACAACATGGTATAAAAGAGGTATGTCACATTATGCTTGAAATTAAACACATACAACACCTGCTCAATTAATGATATGCAACAGTGGAGTAACTTAGCAACAAGGATCTTAGTCCTTACACCCACATCAATATTTAGAATGAAAGCGGAAAATCTAAACATTTAATCACAACATATATGCACACACACACACACACACACACACACACACACATATATATATATATATATATATATATATATATACGTGTAACATTATACACCCAACCATATTTCTTTTCAGACAAACAACAATCCACCATTCCGGCCTACCAATCCACCTTACCAGCCTACACCTCCTGTTCCATCACAAATGAACTTGGGTCATGGCCACAACATACCACCAAATGTTTTGGCACCTACCTCGAATCCAATGGGGTTCATGCCAATCCCTAGTTCTATCATGGTGATAGTGAAGAAATTGAAAGGGTTTGTGAGTGAAGAGTGTAAGGGAATATGAGAGATGGTGATGATGAAAAATGAGAGGGTTTTTTTCTATCCAACTAATGGTCACTAAATGTGGCCAAGGAATTTGTAGAAGACTGTAGAGTAGCGGTTCTGTTGGCAACTGAGTAGAAGCGGTTTAGTGCCTCTCTGTGCAGCTTGTTGAGAAATATGCTGAAATTTTAGCAAGTCAAGGGTTGCTGATCACAACAATGGAGTATCTTAAACTTTTGGGTTCTGAAGAACTTTCAACTGAACTTGTGATTTTAAAGGACCGAATTGCATTGTCTACAAAACCTGGTAAAAATTTTCTTTGCTTTCTATACAACATGTCGACATGCTGGAACTACGTAGCCACATCATTAAAAGTCAGGAAGAAGAATGTAGGGGTTATCTCGGTAAGGGTTATCTCAGTACGGGTTATCTTAGTAGGGATTATCTCAATAGGGGTTATATATCCTAGTAGGGGTTATATATCCTAGTAGGGGTTATCTCAGTAGGGGTAGAAGTTTTAGTTATATGTTTATTTAATAATTTTTTTTGTTTTAATAAATAGTATTTTCCAATAGGTTTGACAATAAAACATGACGCTCAATAGTGACAAAAAAAAAAGCATTGATACAACATTTTTTTCTGACCTAAATTGACTCATAATATTTGTCACAGGTAAGCTTTGGGATATGTTCACAGGCAAGAATGCAGAACTTTCAACTGAACTTGTGATTTTAAAGGACCGAATTGCATTGTCTACAAAACCTGGTAAAAATTTTCTTTGCTTTCTATACAACATGTCGACATGCTGGAACTACGTAGCCACATCATTAAAAGTCAGGAAGAAGAATGTATGGGTTATCTCGGTAAGGGTTATCTCAGTACGGGTTATCTCAGTAGGGATTATCTCAATAGGGGTTATATATCCTAGTAGGGGTTATATATCCTAGTAGGGGTTTTCTCAGTAGGGGTTATATTCCTTGTTATAAATAAACATGTGAAAATCATGGTGTGATTTTAAACATGGCACTGGTACTGAAGGATGAGCAAGGACTGTAGAGAACCAAACACATGATTAAGCTTAATACGAACTTCAAAAGTACCTGGTAATATTTCTTTATTTTTTCAGCGACTTTGTATTTTTACATTTTAATTGCTTTACTTACGTGTTGCAGGTTCTTCTCACTACTACTAAATGAGATGAATGCCAATCATGGTTAGGTTCACTGAAGCGTATGATCAAGACTAGGCAGAATGGCCTCTTAATTGCTGGTTCGACCATATTGAATTCAGATCTTTTGTTGAAAAAGTCTTGGAACTCTTACTCCTTCTCTGGTTCAGCAAGTTATATTATGTTCTTGAAATTCAAATATCTTAAGAATGATTTGAGAAGATGGAACAAAGACATTTTTGGCTGGCTAGACATCCATATTGAAGATAAAGTGGATCAACTCAATAATATAGAAGATTATTCGTCTACTGTTAACATAATGGTATTGATAAAGAGAGATTGATCATTCAAGAAGATATTTGGAGAAGTTTGAGACGTAAAGAAAGCCTCATACATCAGAAGTCTAGATCTCGTTGGTTGAGGGAAGGTGACCTAAACACCAAATTTTTCCCTGATTCCCTTAAGGTGAGAAACAAATCAAATATGATTACTGCAATTAAAGTGGGTGGAATTTATTTGGAAGATCTTGAATCTATTAAAGGAGAGGCAAAAAGGTGCTTTGAAGCTAAATTCCTTAATCATGTAAGGCCGAGTTTAAACATAGACCTGAGTAGAAAAATAATTAAAGCACTAAATGAATAATAAAACATAATAAGGGACCAGGGGTGTTAATCTAAAATCAGGGGTCAGTATAGCAAATTACATGGGCTTAAGAGAAACCCAATCTAAAATTTAAACCTAATTAATTAACAAAATAATAATAATGATGATGATGATAGTAATAACAATAAAAAGAAAAACAAAATAAAAAGGAAAATAAATACAATAATGAAACAAAAGAGGAAACACGGTAGAATCGCTACCTCTCTGCAACTTCCCACGCGATCGCTTCTCTCTCCCTCTTTCGATTCTGCGATGCGCCGTTTCCAGCCTCCGTGTCCGTCGGATTCCTCCGTCTCCGTCGGATTCCTCCGTCTCGTCGCCTTGCTCTTTCAATCGCTTTCTTCGACAATGCAATTCGGTCCTTTAAAATCACAAGTTCAGTTGAAAGTTCTTCAGAACCCAAAAGTTTAAGATACTCCATTGTTGTGATCAGCAACCCTTGACTTGCTAAAATTTCAGCATATTTCTCAACAAGGTGCACAGAGAGGCACTAAACCGCTTATACTCAGTTACCAACAGAACCACTACTCTACAGTCTTCTACAAATTCCTTGGCCACATTTACTTTTACTATGTTAGTACACCAAATGCCTATTGTTACAACATTGACAAGACTTTTTAATGAGACATCAAAAGCACTCGGAGGTTCACGTGCAAACCCAACAAAGAGGCGGGAAATAGAAGACAACTCAAAGAGACTTGGTGGGTTGTTTGCTAAGTTGAATAGTGGGGACATCTCCAAAAATGTTTCTGATAAGCTCCTTCAGCTTTGTCAAGCGTTAGGCAATGGTGATTTTGGTACTGCACTTCAAATTCAGGTAAGTCAATTGAATTGCAAATTCTAGCATCAACCTAGCTGCATCGTACTCGTAACTATGCATAAAATTTACATTTTAATTGCTTTACTTACGTGTTGCAGGTTCTTCTCACTACTACTAAATGATATGAATGCCAGTCATGGTTAGGTTCACTGAAGCGTATGATCAAGACTAGGCAGAATGGCCTCTTAATTGCTGGTTCGACCATATTGAATTGTATGTGGCATAGCTGGAACAAGCTCATATGCTTTCACTTCCTCATCTGAATTTAAACCACTATTATCATCCACATCACTCCATTTCCTTTTTCGACTCGCTCCATGAGCTTTATTTTCATCTTCTGCTCCCCCTAGATCAATATCCTCCTGATTGTTTTCTTCCTCCATCATGTTAGTTTGCTCTAGGTGCTTGTGAAGAAGAGAAGTTTAAGTCATCAGAAAAGGCTTGTATGGTTGCTGATCCTGAGGAATGCATTGGATTTTCCCTTAATGACCTTGAAGCTTCAACTACTAAAGGCTCTGAGGCTGAAACATATTTTTGAATCAACTGCACTTGGTGATGTTATGGAAACTTGTAACATGGAAGGAAACATGCAAACTAACATGATGGAGGAAGAAAACAATCAGGAGGATATTGGTCTAGGAGGAGCAGAAGATGAAAATAATGCTTATTGAGCGAGTCGGAAAAGGAAATGGAGTGATGTGGATGATAATAGTGGTTTAAAAAATTTGGGTTGTTATGGTTCTGCGAATTCATATGGTAGAAGGATGAACTGTGAAGTAGACATTCATATGTTCGTATGCTGCACTGCAATAGTATATTAGTGTTGTAGTGTTTGATGTTGTTATTAGATTAATTGAATTCCGATTCAGCATTTTCTGCCGATTCAGTTTTGATAAACACTCTCGACCAAAGAATCAATCGAATATAAACAAGAAATAAGCTTCCATGAGTCGAACAAAATGTTGCAACTAACAAAATCTAACCAGAACAAAATCTTCTTATTAACTTAACCTACCATTCTGCCTAGTCTTGATCATACGCTTCAGTGAACCTAACCACGACTGGCATTCATCTCATTTAGTAGTAGTGAGAAGAACCTGCAACACGTAAGTAAAGCAATTAAAATGTAAATTTGATGCATAGTTACGAGTACGACGCAGCTAGGTTGATGCTAGAATTTGCAATTCAATTGACTTACCTGAATTTGAAGTGTAGTACCAAAATCACCATTGTCTAAGGCTTGACAAAGCTGAAGGACCTTATCAAAAGCATTTTTGGAGATGTCCCCACTATTCAACTTAGCAAACAACCCACCAAGTCTCTTTGAGTTGTCTTCTATTTCCCGCCTCTTTGCTGGGTTTGCACGTGAACCTCCGAGTGCTTTCGATGTCTCATTAAAAAGTTACAGCTTTATTTACAGTTTTCTGCATTTATTTTCATGCATCATCTGTATATATCTGGACTGTTTGGTTGTTTTCTTTGGTGGGATGGGTGTTCTGAGGGATATGCCCAGTACATAGGCATAAGTGCACTTAGGATTAGCGTGGATTCATATACTCTCTCGTTCTGTTTTGGATCGATGCGGGAATATGAAAACACAATTCGGACATAGGTTTCTCTTAGAGAACTTTGTGTTGTGGACTTCCTACAGGGCTAGAGCTATCTGGGAAGCCTGCTAAGTCTGGATGACCTTTAGGATGACCCCTCTTTATTTTGAGGAGAATCAGGGGATGACCGCAATGAGTAAACAATGGCATTGTATCCTTCGGGCTGAATGTGCTATTGTTTCTCATTTCGAGGTCCGAACTTGAGGATCCTCGCCTTTTTAGTACCTTACATGTGAGATGGGCGGGTGTTTACAGGTTTGCAGGAACCCTTGACCTTCATCATCCCCTGGTACTGGTACTTTATCTGAGGATTTATTCTGGCTGGTCCTATATTCTGGTGACTTGGTTTCTGATACCGGTGTTCTATTGATCCGAACCTTTGGTCCCATACAGTGGAATCTCTGATCTTGGTACTTTTGAGTGTTGATCTAGTTACTTGAGGGTAATAGTCAAGTCAATTTTGAAGTAATTGACTTGACTATTACCCACAAGCATATACTAACCGAGTTTCACACCCTTACCCGTTAAGAATCGAACGCTTGAAGCTTGTTCATGAAGAATTTGGTTCTACCTTCCACTTTCTCTTCTTTTTCTCTTAAGCTTGGCTTTTCTCTTCTTTCTTCTTTTCTTACTAACTACTCCCTCTGTCTCTAAAAGAAAGACGTTTTAAAAAATAATTAGAGTTGCATAATAAAAGTCGTTTTGATTTCCAAGGGATATTTACTTTCTTTTCTTCCAATTTTTCCCTCAATATTTATGATTACTACTGCATGCTTTTTTCTTGGAAAAGCAATCTTGTAGAAATAATAATGGAAACGTGTTATGATAAAATTGTACAGAATATACTCCAAACCCTTTCAAGCTCTCTATTTCTAGTTTATTTAATCCTTTTCTAACTATGACTATAAATACACTACTAGTATGAGAATGAGAAAAATATGTGAGGCGGTACTGAAACAAAATTTTGGCGGCATGTGTTCACAGTAGGTGTATGGACTTTTTTTTAATCTGAGATAGAGGGATCTATCAGTCAACTATCTATTTTATTTTTTTATCGTAAAATACTCCTATTGACTTTTATAAGTAACTTAGTGCTATTTATCAGAAAGAACTAAATATTATAAAAGAAAAATGGGATTTGAAGTCTAGAAAAAATGTAAGTTCCAAAGATAAGACCAATCACTGACACAATATCATTATTATTAGTAGACTATGAAAAATCAATAGGCTATTATGTGTCACCATATAAACAGTTTCACGTGGTTTGTTCATAATATCATTATTTTTATTCATCGGATAATACGGTTTGGATCGGACATCGGTTTTTTTTGTCTTGTTGCACTACCCCCTACTTATCACAGTAGGTGTTACCCCCTACTTATCATAGTGGTGTTGACACCTACTTATGATAATAGGTGTTACCCCCTACTTATGATAATGAAAAATCAATAGGCTATTATGTGTCACCATATAAACAGTTTCACGTGGTTTGTTCATAATATCATTATTTTTATTCATCGGATAATACGGTTTGGATCGGACATCGGTTTTTTTTGTCTTGTTGCACTACCCCCTACTTATCACAGTAGGTGTTACTTTAAGAGTGTTCACCGGAAGGGATGGTAGATTCAAAAAACTTCGGCATGCGAGTTTGAATAAAATTGTGCGTGTTTCCTCCTTCGGATGATGCGTATGGTGTCTGTTGCAGCTGATTTGTCCGTCTATCTGATCGGCGGTGGTGGTGTTGTGGTATGTTTCCACACAACAACCGGAAACAGACTACAACACCACCACCGCCGATTGTAACACCCCTTCTATACCCCGTACAAAAAACGGAATAAACTACTCTAATAAATAAAACATCAGAGCAAAGAATAATTTATCATGGTATAAACAGAGATGCCACATCAATTCCAAATTAAAAACAACCTGCTCATATAGATATGTAATCAGCAGGTAGCGTATATACACAAAGGAACCTCGTTCCATAATATCAAATATTCAGTTACATAATTAAAGCGGAAAATCTATAACTGATATCATCACCAAAAGATAAGTTTGTCATATACAACATCATACAAATCCAAAAGAAACCTATACAACGAACCCCCGACTACCCGTGTTACACATCAGAGCCGACGGAACGACAAAAAGACGAAGACACTAATCTCCGCAAAAGACTCCAGCAATCTAATCTGCAATGCCATTACAACATTAAACCACAACAGAAGGGTGAGAAACAGGATTAATATATAATTGCATAACATTATAAAACACTTAACAAGATATGCACAATATTTCTCACCACACCAAATATCAAAACTTGAGAACAACCCAAGACCTATACACACAATTATTCATACGCCAAGCACATAAGCATACACAACGATACCACACATCAACACAAAGCATGTCAATTCCATCATCCGAATTCAACACATAACCATTCACTTCATATAGACAAACACCATTCATATACAATCCAGTCACATATCATAAACATATTCCAATGCATTTATCTCACACACATATCAGGTCATCATATACATAGAAATGTAATTAAGCATATAACCACACATATTCCTTTTAATTCCATAATTCAATAAAACACACATATCCATATCCATTCATCAATGCAAATATACAAATGATGTTCAATGCAACTCATAGAGACCGACTCATAACTCGACTCTATGCAGATGCAAATGCGGGTACCGACTCAATTGTGATACATTAGTCCACCCAGTGAACTCTTGGAATTCATCGCTTGTTACTTAGTGTAACTCCCCGTCGGGCCAACGATGTTCCCCGTCGCTCCCACCTTTAAAAACCGGCATACGACGTTTATGGATCGCTTCGACCTTTAAGAACCGGCATACGATCCGACCGTTCCTTCGTCCATTAAGAACAGGTACACGGTCGTCTGTAACGTTGGTATCAAGCACCCGAACGTTCCAGCAGGATTCATAATTGAATCTAGATCATTGTCTACACCCGGGCAGGGATCTACAAATGATCATTTGCATTACATACACCCAATATGGGATCTCGTAATGTCTTGAATGATGCATGTCACATACTGACTCATGCAAACCAATGTTCATGCATGTATAATAATCATGCATATCAATTACAAACAAAGTGATGCGTATAAAGCCAAACGGCCACAAATCATCAATAAAGTATTCCACAACAACAAATTCCTATCAAAGAATCATCACACAAGCCATATAATCACTTACCAAAACAAGTCGCACAATATCGAAAAATAACTCAAAATATCATTTTACGTTTTCTCGGAAAAGTCGGCCAAAAGTCGGCCAAAAGTAATATTTTTCCCCATCATCAAAAAGTACATCAAAAGACCTTCGATTCGATATAAAGAACACTGAAAACCGATAAACAACGAAGTTACGCAATTAAAAGAAAACAAAAACTCAAACCTACAGGTCTCGCTAGAGCGAGAAAAACAACACTGCAACCCTCGCTAGAGCGAGCCCTTCGCTTGAGCGACCTCCCTTTCGCTACAAGCGAGAATCTTTCTGCCTCCCTCATATACCAAGTAAACAAACTCTCGCTTGAGCGAGCCAACTCTCGCTCAAGCGAGAAATGCGAAATCTGCAGAAAAACCAGCAGTTCCTGCCCTGCTGCATAATCGGTCAAAAACCCGACCGAAACTCAGAATTCCCAAAAACAAAACACAGGGTAATAACACATAACATTATACGGACATAACCAAATCAAGAACTACGCGATTCGTCGAAGTTTACTTTTACCGAAAAACTCTTGTTCTTAAAAACCTAAAAACATGGATTAATCAAATCTTATCCGATTTTAACGAAACAAGTTCCTATAACGTCGGCCTAAACACATGCAGATACTATACGCAATCGGTTTCGAAATCCATCCGTGAAAACGCATTTAACGACTGATTATGTCAAATTCTCCCTAAAACACCAATTTTCCAAAAACACATAATATCATCAACACATATCAAAATGATTATCACAACACAACAACTAACACAAAACAATCACATATCCAGAGATTCAAGAAATTTCGTCCGCTAAAACTATCGATTCGAACAATTATGTCATAAACACAACTTACCACATATATTCTCTACACATTGAAACCAACCAAGAACAAACACATATAATGAAACACAAGCATATACTAACCGAGTTTCACACCCTTACCCGTTAAGAATCGAACGCTTGAAGCTTGTTCATGAAGAATTTGGTTCTACCTTCCACTTTCTCTTCTTTTTCTCTTAAGCTTGGCTTTTCTCTTCTTTCTTCTTTTCTTACTAACTACTCCCTCTGTCTCTAAAAGAAAGACGTTTTAAAAAATAATTAGAGTTGCATAATAAAAGTCGTTTTGATTTCCCTTCCTATAATGGCAACTTTGCATTGTCTTGCTGGACAACTTCTGTCTGATCTAATTGACCGAAATTATTTCTACTTGTTTGACATGTAATCCTTTTTTTACAGTGAAGGCTTTGAACATGTGCATTCCTGGAACTTGCATGATTCAATATATTTTTATATTAATAGATGTAAATATATTATTTTTTAATAAAAAATTATAATTAATGGAAAATAGCTACAAATATTTTAATTTTTTGCATGAGAGAGTTAGGTGTAATTTTGATATTAATATATTATTTATCCTCTTTTAATTAAAAAAATATTAAAATTTATTATTGTTTCCACACGAATCAAAATAATATTTTTTAATCTAATTTAAAGATTGATAGATAATATTTTAAATGTACTTAGTAAAATATAAAAACGAAAACATGTTCTATGTTAAAGAAATATACTATTGTTTTAAAATATATAATTAATAATTAAAAAAGAATCAAAGGCGGATACTTTTCATTTTCATTTTAGGCATAATTTTTTGGCCACTCACCTTCCACAACTCACCACTTTCCCTTCCACAACTCGTTGTCATCTTTATTTTGAGTTTTTTCTTGTAGGTAACCCTGAGTCGGACAAGAAGAAGCTCGGAGGAAACATCATCGATTCACCATCGTCAACCATCGATTCTCCCTCGTAACCCTGAGTAGGTATACTTTATTTTGAGTTTTTCTCACTTACTTGTTCTGTTTGAATCGGAAGTTTAGAAACATAGGGATAATTTGTTTGTTCTGTCAGAGTTCAATTGAAACACCATTTCTTCTTCTACTGTTTGATGAAGAAAGGTCACAACTTTGATATAAATGTTGGCCCTGAACATGTGAATTCTCCCTTGCTGAATATGATGAGTGATAATAGAATGAGAACAAGAGGAAAACCTGCTCATGCAAGGTTCCCGAAGGTTGTTGAGCGGCGGTTTCGGATCCAGTAGGTTGTTGTTCCCCTTTGACTTCATCTTCTTCTTTTTCCTCTTCCATTTTTTCTACTATGTTTTCTGGAAGGTTGTTGTTATTAATATTTATATTATAAAATTAGGATTAAGAGAGGAAGAAAATGCCAAAATTATATGATGGATTGATAGGGATATGACCAACAATTCCGAGCAGTGATTCAAAAGCAGAGTTGTTGTTATATTTTCATAATGATTTTTTTTTGTGAAATTTAAAAAAATATATTTTAACCATTAAAAATAGTTATTTATCCAAAATTTCTCTAATATATAAAATAATTCTCATTAAATATAATTTTAATATTTATTTTGCTAAAATAGCATTCAATGAAATCTTCTTTTAATTTTTATTATAATACATTAAATATTATATTTTTATAGTATATTTATGTAATCATCATAAATATGCATTCAATCCTATTTATTTTTACTATTAACATCACATATTTATAACATAAACATATAGTCAATTATATTTATTTTTATTATCGGTAATATATTTGTGCAAAAAAAGGAAAATAAACTCTTAAATAAAAATAATTCTTTAACAAAAAAAAATGGTATTTCACAAACTCTTAACTTTAAATTCCATTTATAAAATCATAGAAATAATTATTAATAACACACGAAAAACAATAATAAATGATACTAGTATATCTCTTTCTCTTTTCTTATTTTCACATCACATGCTCAGAGCCAAACATACCGCTATAGTCGTAGACTGATTTGAGATAGGGCACTGCTCCAATTTTGACTGAAATGAGTTGATAGGGCGGCAGAAAGCATTGAAAAGCTCTAATTTGGGTAGATGGAAGATCAGAACTATCACTTATTACTATCTATCCCGGGCTGGCTATTTCGGCAATCACACCTCAGTAGAGAGCGCAAGGTAATGGCTTTAGTTGCAAATCCTGTTCGGGTTTTGTTTGTGACAGTTTGGGTTTTTATGCTTCTGTTTTAGCAGTTTTTGAACGAGTATTTGTTCCTCTGCTACTTCTGTTGTACTTCTAGTCTTCTGCTACTTTGATCTAGCCTTTGTAATTTGTACCTAGCACTTATGCTAGTGTGTGTTAATATAATTTAGGCGTTTGTGTGGGAGGTATCAGTGTTTTTGTTCTATTCTTTTAGCACTATTGGAAAATTTTGTTTTTTCAAAAAAAAAGAAAAATAGGTGTGCTGACAAGGTGTTTGTGAAAATGTCTCAGCGAGGACAATTCCTAGATTGGAGGATAATTTTTTGTGGATTAACAGTGATAGATTTTGTTTTCTATGCGAACACCTTGTGTTTGTGAAAATGTCTCAAATGTACTTAATAGATATAGATATAAATTTTATTCATTTTGTTACTATTTTATCGCTTGTGGGTTGATAAATTTTTGTGTCCAAACAGGTATGTCTGTATCCAAAGCTTCAACTATTTCAGCCATAACTATTTCAGCCATTTCTACCCGCCGTTCGAATTATTCGGTTACTCAGTCCATCAGAGGTATATTCCCCACTATAAAAACAACACAATTAGGGTTCCTTATTTTTAGGCCTTATTTTTTCGATTACTTGGTTTTATTTTGCCAACAAAGCATAGAGAACATGCATGCTTTATTAGATAAATTGGCCGCTTTGTTCTTTAAATTTTGTTGCATATTGTACTTCAATTTGTTTTGACTGCAGCTAGAAAAAGAAAGTGGGACTCTCATAGTGGCTGTAACAGCAAGAGGTGTACTATGGTAATTTTCGGCTTGTATACTAATTTTAATCTTGCATGTAATTTGGTAATTTTAATATGATAATTTTAGGATTGTTTGGCATTCAAGTTAGTTGGGGTTCTGAATGTTTTCTTCTTTGCAGGCTTGTCCGATTATGGATATCGTAGATGTTCATGAAGTTTTTAGACAACTGAAATTTGCTAGATACGGAGAGGGACCGTTCGACAAATTTAGAGACTGGAAGGATATAAACCTGTGGAAGGATTTGTTACGAGTTTTGGTTAAACAGCGTGCTTTACCTATAAAGTTTGAGTCATTATTTTACCTTGTCTCCCACTACGCCAAAAGTTATGCTAATGACACACATATGAAATGGCTTACCGATGAAGCTTTGAAGAGAGATGTTGCAGCCGTGTTTAAATCGGAGCCCTTGGCTGATCAAAAGGGCTGTCTATCAATTGAACAGCTTGAAGTAGTAATTCAAAATATGAAATGCACTGGATTGCTTGTCAGTGAGGAAAAAGTTGGTGAAAACAGTTTCAGCTCGGGGGGAAGGAATCCTGTGAAGAGATTAAGAGGATCTAGATCATCATCATCAGGTAAAAACTTGCAGCTTAAACCGCTATTGAACCGTTTATACCGGATACTAAATAAATAACATATTTAGTGCTAATTTTTATAAGTAATTAATTAAAAGATTAACAAACCATTTATAACAAGATTAATTTTAAAATATATATACATTTCTTGTAAAAAAAACGTTGTGTGCTAATAAAAGACACAAAATTACTTATTTTTACTATCTTAAGTTTTAATAGCAATTTCTTAATACAAGATGCGATTGGCGCTACTATATCGTGCTTTTGAGTTATTTGTGGCTTTGGTGAGAGATCCCGTCACGCTATGGTAGGCTAGACTATTGCGGTTTTTGTTTCAGCTCTGTCACTGTTCTGAAGTCATTTTGGTGTCCTACTATAGAACAGGTTGTTAAGCATAAGGGCTGGTCCCAAAATTTTGGTATAGAATGGATGCTTTCTGCTTTTAATTGGTCTGCATCAGGAGCTATATAGCTGTCTACTATTGGCTTTGTTTGTGGCCTGGTGTCACTAGCTATAAACCAACTAGTCTGTCAGTTTTCTCGCTTTTGAGGACTATCCTGAATGTTGGTTGTAAATTGGTTCTCCTTTGCTTTGGCGTTATAGTTTGCTACTGGGTAGACTTGTTGAAGAGGCATGCTGTCATGACTCTTGGCCATGATTTGTTTTCTATTTTCTCAACCCTGTATTGGTGTTATTGTTGTTATCTATTTATCTTACTTGCTATGGATATTTCCAGGTGAGAGGAAACTGAAATGTTCCGAAAATTTTGAAGAAGCAGGTAACATCTTGCAACTTACATTAGTGTACAGGGATGCTTGTCATGCATTATTTTTTATTTCTAAATAGGGCTTATCTTGCTAATGATAGTTGAAGGTATGGAGGAACCGGAGATTTCTGAACAACTCAATCATCTTTTCGATACTGACCAATTGTCTGCTCGGCAAGTGAATGACTCTATCAATAATTTTTTTTCTGAAACTGGTCAAAGGATGATGAGAGCTCGAATGTGGTCAAAAATGTCAGTGGCCAAGCAGGTTGACTTTATTAAAGCTTTCTCACCCTCCACGAGTAAGTATGTTCTTCTAAATTGCTATATTTTTGGCAATTCTATCTATTGTAGTTATCTAACATTTCTCCCTATTTTTTAGTCGAAGAGGAAGATGATGGGAGATGAAGAGGAAGAGGAAGATGACGAGGAGTGAAGTCTATGATACCGCATGAATATGTGTATCAGTGATCTCTTTTAAACAATCTTTTAACTATGTGCTCTTTGATGAACTTCAGTGTTCATCCATACAATTAATTGTGTTGGTGATCTTTTATGTGTGTTTGCTTATAAATGTTAAAGCATGTGTATGCATTTTACATTTTATGTGGAGTTTGATTCGTTGTTCTTGAAATTGATTATGTGAACTGTCAATATTGCTCATCTTATATCTCTTTCATTTCCATATAAATGCAGTAAACAAAATGAACACCAAATGGATACAATCTAGAAATCTTTAAAGGCAGAGTTCACTATGTACCTCTCTCACTTCTATATCTCTTTTATTATTAATGCATCTTACCTTTGCTTTTTTTTTTTGTAAAAATATTCTTTACCATGTATCTCTTTTATTTGTAAATCTCTTTCATCTTATCCTATATATCTTAAATATCACTATGTTTTACCTTTGTTTTCTATTCCAATATTTCACATAATATATTTTTTTGGAAAAGATATTTTAGAAAGAATTGGGTTATGAAAGAGGATGAATTGAAATATTCATATTATTTGTTTTTTTAATTATATTTCTTTTACTATCCAAAGTTACAATATTTTGTATATCTCTTTCATCCTATCCTATATATCTTAAATATCAATATGATTTACCTTTGTTTCCTATTCTAATATTTTTCATTGAAATATCACATAATATATTTTTTTAGAAAAGATAATTTAGAAAGAATTGGGTTATGAAAGAGGATGAATTGGTCCTCCAGTACATTGATTTATGACAATGTACTACTGTTCTCTGAATATGATTTTTAAGTATTTTACTACTTGTTTAACACGGGTCCTGTTGGGAAAGAACTAGGTTGTGGGTTTTGGGCACCAAGACAAAACACTTGAGCAAATTTTGATAACTAACATAGACTTTAACTGGATATGATGGAGGACTGACATGCAATTAGAAAGAAATGATTAATTTTCATATTTTAGTACAAGAGACGAAAAAAAACAATGTTGTGTGCATGATTAAGAATTAAAAAAAAAAGCTTAAGGGATGGAAGGTAAACTTACCCAATTCCTATTCATCTTGAGTCATAGCTTTGATGAAAAATATGGGAGAACTTATATCTAGTTGACATAATGAAGAAATATTCAATCATTTACTAAGGTTATGTAAATTTTGTTTGTCTTACCTTGCAATTGTCTTACCTTGCAATTTAGTATTCATCGTTTTTATTTGTAGGAATCCATAAAATACTATTTTATTGCACTCTTTCTACAACAACTTGTGAAGAGGGGATTCATAAATCATCAAAAAAGACTTATATGGTTGTTGATCCTAAGGAATGCTTTGAATTTTCCCTTAATGACCTTGAAGCTTCAACTACTAAAGATGAAAAACAAGCTTCTTATTTGGAGAGTAGGAAAAGGAAATAGTTGGTTCATCTACCAAACTGCTAAATAGTTCAGTGTCACCAAAATATATTGTATTTTGTAATGTGAAAGAAAGCATGGAAATTTGGGGCTAATAAGGAGCAAGTTGATCCTAGCCAAGAGAAAATAATGGAGTTTTCTCCCAAGTTGTTGAATAATCCAGGGACACCAACAAATAGTGATATAAGACTTTGTGGTTTGGAGGAAAACTTGGAGATTGACGTCGATAAGGAGAACACTGAACCAAATGAAGATGTTTTCATGAAGTTACATCCTTTGGATGATTTATCCCTATTTGCAGGACCGCCAGCACAATTATTTGAAAGATGGCACATATGTTACTCCTGAAGAAGTTGTTGCTATCTATACAACGACAGTTCATTGGTTGGAATCTAGGAAGTTCTCACCTATTCCATTTTCACCTCTATCATACAAACATGATACAAAGTTGCTTATCCTTGCACTTGAGAGGTTGAAGGAATCCTACAGTGTTGCAGTAAGATTAAATCAACTTCAAAGAGAAGAGTTGGGGCTGATTGAACAAGCTTATGACAATCCACACTAAGAATTATCAAAAATCAAGCGACATTGGAAACAATCAACTCGATGCTAATTGAGCCTTAATAGGTACATAACCTATAATAGTAAACAAAAAAATTAGACATATAAGTGCTCTATAAATCCAAACAAACACGTGGTTATAGCTTTTACCAATTCATAAGCCTATATTTGTACCGATACATACCAGTTAATTGAACAACATGAGAGAAAGTATATTGAAGGCCAACCGCCAGTTGGAAAGCATCAACATTACCCAAACGAAACTAAAATTAGCATCCATCACAATTTTCGTCAAACGAAGGATCTCACGACAAAGATGAAAAGTATTACCAAATCGTGATTTCTTACGTTCTTCTGTAGTCATGGTTTTGACATGCTTACAATTAAAATTATAATCAAGGTGAAGGTAGTTTAAATTTTTCCTGTGTAGAAGAAAATAACAAAGAACCAGTTTATGAAAAAAAAAGTTGAGAGATTGAAAAAGTTTTATGAACAAACCTTATTTTGTAAGTCTTCAAATTAGACCTAAATACATAAACATAAATAAATATTAGAAAAAATTAACAAAAAAATAATTAATTAAAAGAAAGTTGACAATTTGAAGAGGTAACCCCTTTTTATAGACAAACACGATAGTCTGATGTAGGTGTCTTTAGGTGTGTTTGATGCACCTCATTATTGTAGAAATAAATTTTATAGATTGAGATGGGATTGATGTGATTTAAAATAATTAATATTATATCTAAAATTTAACAAATATATACAAATTTCTTCATAACATATTAAAACAATTTCATTCCAAAATCAATCAAATATATATATATATATATATATATATATATATATATATATATATATATATATATATATATATATATATATAACATATATTTATTTGTGTAGTTTTGTTAATGGATGTATACCCGCCCCAGCGGATGGACTTGTGTGTGTTACTATTCCTCTTTGTCGTGCCTATAAGGATTGGGGTTCGAATCCCAACCCCAGCCCTTTTTGTTATTTTTTCCATTTTCACGTTCAGTTGTATTTTATATATATTCAATTTTTAAACAAATAGTGATATAAGACTTTGTGGTTTGGAGGAAAACTTGGAGATTGACGTCGATAAGGAGAACACTGAACCAAATGAAGATGTTTTAAGTGGGCCTCTCCCTGAGTATAAGCCCCGCTACTTTTCTTCCTTCTCATTTTCAAACTGATTTTGGGCACCTTCCATGGTGTAAGTCTCATTCTTCTTTCTTTTTCTTACGCTTAAATAAGATAAAAGAAATATCTAACCACTGATACTAAGAGGGGCATTATTCTTCGTGAAACTCCGCTTAGATCACCTTGGGCCTCTCTTATGAGCTATAAGCCCCAAGCAAATCAAAATCTCTCTTTTAGTCTACATCTTTAGATTTAAGAGTTAATATAATCCTCGCGATTCTTCTCCCGAGAAAATCCATAGATAGGAAAGATTATATACATATTATAGGAATATGGCCGGAGAATTGATGGCTTGCCCTTTTCTCCATAGATAATATAGTCTTCTTTCCAAAGAGAATGGCTTCCCCGTGAAGGTCTCTTTAAAAAGCCTAGAATAAAATTAGGAAACATCCGCCCGGAGGGTCATTCTAGACCTTCCCACCCTTTTGCTTAGAAACAAAGTAGGGAATCACCCGCATAGCTTTCTCTTATGCTAAAACAAGGACCCTCGATGACCCTCGATGTCCCTCGGATAGCCTCCTCTTGGGCTCAAAATACAAGGACCCACAAGCTTCTTAGAAGTTCCCTAGCCTCCTCTTGGGCTTAATATACAAGGACCCTCCGGCTTCCTAGCAAGCATAGGACAGGTCTTAGTCACCTTATCCAATCCATGTGAGAGTCATACCTCTTAGGATATCCAATCACAAACATTCAAGTATTCATTACTTTTCCCCTGCAGAGTCAGATCCCCAGCAGTAAGTCAGCAGAGAGCCGTCATCTCCAGCTGAGTCAAAAGAGTCTTCTTCTGGGACACTTCCTAGAAGAATCCTCAGTCTTTCCTGAGACATTTCTCGGGAAACCCCCACAGAATCTTTTAGCCTCTATCTCGGTTTTGTACGAGACACATAAGACTATCTCCCCAGTTGAGTTAGCCTCTTCATAAAAGTCAAAAGTCTTTCTTGAGACACTTCTCAGGAAATCCTCACAAAGTCTTTAGTCTAAATCTTGGGCTTCGTACAAGACAGATAAATTGTCCCCTAAGCGGAGTCAGCCTCAATCTTGGGCTTTTTACAAGATAGATAAATCCTCAGCAGAGGAATCCCCAGTCAAGTCAAATTCCACTCTACGGAGTATAAATCTCTCTACGGAGAAGTCTCATTCATTGAGTCAGTTATCTTTTAGCTTCAATCTTGGGCTTCGAACAAGACACAAATACTCTTTTAGCTTCAATCTTGGGCTTTGAACAAGACACAAAACAATCAATCCTCCAGCCAATAGAGTTAGGAGGAACTACGATCGCTCTGATCCCTCAATTCTCTTTTTGAGGGTACGTAGGCATGGGATCGTAAGATCTTTGCGAGTACACTCTTTCAAAACAATAAGTCTCCCTCACCATTAGAATTAATCCCCTCTTTCGCAGAAGAGGAATTTCCCATATAGCAGCCAAACATACCATAAGTACAGAAAAAATAGACAATAGATATAGGTTGACGTGGATAACCACAGATGTTTAGGTATCTGACAAATTTCCCGAGCGTTCCAAACTCGCTTACCCCGTTTCTCTTTTATTTGCTTTGTTTTATCTGATTTCATATCTTACAACTGCAAGTAATCCCCCGGGAATTTTCGATGATATTTTTTCCCCTTCCTTCCGAGGATAAAACTAAATGTCGATTTGCAGCATCAAGCGCGGATCCGACAGCGAGAACCTCTCTCCCCTCTTCGGAAAGAGAGAAGAGGGTGCGAGGGTGCAATTTTACCGCGCTACAGAAAAATGGCGACTCTGCTGGGGAATTAGGGATTCCATCCCCCCTAAAGAGAGTTAATTAGCCTATTTTGTCTGTATTACTTTTCAGTACTGCTGGTGTGTTTAAATTCATCTCTATTTATTTGGCATACTAAATATGGGAATGCGATTAAGCCGCATGTGGTGAGACAAGTCCCTCTCGGACTAGAGAGTACCCATAAGAATTAGGAGGTCATATGTTCAAAGGGTCTGGTAAGAGATGATGGATTCCCTGTGAACCCCTCTATCGAACCTTGCGAAAAATCACCACTCAGTTCAGGCCCCTTTGAGGAATTTGGTAATGTGATCAAGTTGCGTTGAGAATCATTATTATTTTTTGATTAGGAGCTCTTTACAACTGTGAACCTTAGTAACCCAATTTACCCCCACTTGGCCTTTTTAGGATGTAGTGCGGTAACTATCGGGAATAGTTGATACGCGAAACTACACTCAAACGAGGTTCTCTTGAGAATATTATCAGCTCGATATGAGTAGTCTACTTGCTGATAATATCCGAAAGATGGGCTGTAGACTTTGGGAACAATTTTAGAACATGTTCTACAGGTACAATTTGAATCCCTAGTACATTCCTTTGGGCGGGTAGACTTTTTGACTCCATGCTCGTGACGTCAAACCATCCAACCCATGTTTTCAAGTTTGTGGGAGTTTGCTTGTGTATGTGCATTCATTCATCCAAAGAAAAAAAAAACATTTTCCAGAAAAAGAATTTCTTTTCAAGGAGTTTTTGAAAACTTACATGCTGTAAATATCACATATTTCACCATGGATTTAGGTAGAAGACCAACTCAGAAATACACTTTCAAAAATCCTGAACTGGAAGATTTAAGAAAGTTAGGAGATCTGATCATTAATCCCAATGCATTCGAAGAGAAGTATGGAAAGCTTCTATCACTATTAAAGACTGGTATGACAGAAGGAATCCTGTCTACATTGGTTCAGTTCTATGACCCGGTATACCATTGCTTTACATTTCCAGACTATCAGTTAATGCCTACATTGGAGGAATATTCCCGTTTAATTGGAATACCCATCTCTGACCAGGATCCATTCACGGGTTTAGAGGAAGCTCCTCAGGATCATACCCTCGCTAGATTCACTGCCTTGAAAGTGTCAGATATCAACGCTCATATGACCACCAAGGGAGGAATTTTGGGATTACCCGCCAAATTTTTGATGAGTAGGGCTCAACTCTTCACCAAAACTGGAAATAAGCTCGCCTTCGAAGCTGTTTTTGCTTTACTGACCTACGGATTGTTTCTATTCCCAAATATTGACAAATTTGTCGATATTAATGCCATCCGGATCTTTCTGATCAGGAACCCAGTTCCGACTTTACTGGCAAATACTTATCACTCAGTACATCTAAGGAATTTTCACAAAGGAGGAATGATTACCTGTTGTGTACCCTTACTATACAAATGGTTTACTTCCCACCTTCCCAAATCCGTAGCTTTTTGGGACCCTGAAGCCAATAAGAGATGGCCACAAAGGATCATGTCTCTTACTCATTCAGACATCGACTGGCACGATCCTATTAATAATGGGATGAGAATCATCGACAGTTGTGGAAACTTTTCCAACGTACCCCTTATTGGAACTAAGGGAGGAATCAGCTACAACCCGGTTTTGGCTCGACGTCAATTTAGGGGATATAAAATCACATCAGCAGCTTAAACAATGATTATTTATAATAATAAAAATTAAAAGGATTTAAAAAAATAAATAAACTTATCTTTTATCTTTTGATGTACTCATCCTCAATTAATGGCAGAAAGTTTATGAACTAATTGCACATATATCTCAGTTCACATAACCGAACCACCCTGAACTTAAAACTAAACTTGCCGCATATGACATCGAGGCCCTGCTCCGATTCGATACCAAACGCAAGCTGTTGTGCAACCAGAAATCCAAGCCTGCAGCCTGCAATATAGTGTCGACCGTAAATCAGCTCAACTCCAAATTTATGACATTTGAAAATAAGAGTTACAATATGTGATGAAAAACCATGAATTAAAATTTTACTAAGCAGCTTACGTGAATGGAACAGCCGGGCTTAATGTTTGAAAAAGTACCATCCTTTAAATCAAACTTCACACCAGCCACCCCCTTTTGGATAAGAGAGCAATACAGAGACCAGAAACCAAATAAAATTGAGAATCAAACAGTGCCAACAAAAACAAAACCCAGCCCCCTAAAAGCCACACTCCTACTGTATTACAACTCAACTACTGAACAATATCACAATACCAGATAAAATCCTACAAAAATAATCTGTACTGCTGACCACCAATTACAGGTTAAATAAAGTAACACACATAACTAAGTTAAATAAAATAACATACAATATATAGAAGAAAATCCATGAAGAACTTGAGGGAGAAGCTTTGAGGGAGAAGCTGAGAAAATGAGAAGAAAATGAGAAGCTGTGATTAGAGTATTGCGCTAAAACTAAAAGGGGTAAATAAAAAGGGATGAGAGAAGAAAAAATATTTAACAAATAAAAAATGTTGGGATATGTGTAGAAATGTGGGGAAAGGGGGCAGTAGGTAAACTTTCCACTGCTGTAGACTGTCAACAGTGCCAAATCATGTCAAATGTCAATCAAAAAAATAATTTTTTAAAATGGGTTAGAAAAAGGTAAATAAGATTAGTATGTTTACAGTGGTACATATCCAAAGGTTTCAACACATACACGTATCCAAAGGTTTCAACACATACATAGGGTTAGAAAAATTATTCAATAAATAATTTTAACTAATAATTTTAACACATACATAGGGTTAGAAGAAACTTATCTTTTAGCAAAAAATCAAGTGCAGTATCCAACAATGGACAACAGACTTGGAACATGGTCAGTGATCCAACTTTGCTTTTTTTTCAAGCATTTGGCCCAACTTTGAATTTTTAAATGAAGTTCTCTCTGGTTAGCTTTCATCTTCAAACTATCACAATTAAAAAGAAAATCCATAACTGAATCATACACCACCCACATATAAAGTAAAATTATTTTCAGAAGTAGGTCAATTGATCAATTGACTGAAAATCAAGGAGATTGGGGATTAATCAGAAAAGTCAGTGAAAAAGTCAACACCTGACTTTTTGAGGTCAACATTATGAAATTGACATGGGATATGTCTTAGGGTTGAAACTTGATCAAGGGATTCAAAAGGAATCAAAGAAAATGAGAGAAATCGAAAAGTTTCCCTTTTTGGACAATTAGGGTTTCTATTTTTGGTAAGTTTTCCTCATTGTGGAGGTCACTTTGAAGGACCACAACTCCTCAGCCACGTGGACTATGGACATGGTTCTTTTTGCAGTGGAAAGAGGACCTCAAGAGCTTTCTAATGATATCTTGTTTGCATCCAAACTCAAAAAATTGAAGAAGTTATGTTGGTTTGAACTTTGGCAAAAATGGTGTAAAAACACTTAGAAATTTTTCTAAGAGTTTTCAGTTTTGAGCACTCAAATTCAACTCAAGGCCATTCAAAATTGGTGTCTGCAACTTGAATGATTCTTTTTGCCAATGAAAGAGCATGTTGAGAGCTTCATTTTGATATAAAGAAGTCCTCAAAACTCCAAAGGATGAAGGAGTTATGGTGCTGCAAAGTTCAGTGATCACTAGGGCAAAAGTGATGTGTACCGAGCCAGGTTTGGTCATGACTTGCCAGGCATTTCATCAAACAGTTGGTGACATGGATTTTTGAGCATGTTAGAGGTCTATAATGGAAAAATGCTCAACTACAAAGTTGTAGAGGGGTGAAAATCCTTCAAAAGTCATGTTGATGACTTCTCTCAATTCTCAAAGGTAAGAGAGAAGGGTTTCCTTCCACGGTCCAAAAAGCAATCAGATAGAGATGAGATGACCAGAGATGATGCTTGAGCGAGCGAGGGAGACGATTGGAAGAGAAGAACATTATAAAATGTGAGTGACTGAGTTGTGTGGGTGAGACTGTGAGAGAGACGAAGGCGAGGGAGAACGTGAGAGTGTCTGAAAAAATGGGAATGGAAAAAATGAAGAAAAGCTTATTTTTTGGTATTTATATGAAGGATCAACCGGTTACTCATTGGATACTTGGTTCGGATCTTCTTTCTGGATACAGATAAAATTTTTATCCATTACTAGACCCAATTTTTAGCAGACCGGTCCAACGAACCGGTTCTCTGGGTCCGGTTTCCGGACCGATTCTCGGTTCCAGCAAACTAGAAAAAACCCTAGCCGTACCATAAGCTTGAATAGCAAAACAACTTCTGCTAAAAATACTTCTGAATCCTTCAAGCTTCAATACCATCCACCTTTCACCTTCAATCCATCCTCCGTCGAAACTCATCAGTAACTTCAAAACCCACTTCAAAACTCCTTCAAAACAAATGACGAACGACCCATAAATCTAACAGAAAGAGAAACTGAGATGAAGGAGAGGAAGAATCAAAAACAGAAGCGAGTTCGGAAAAACAAATCACATACCATAGTCACCATAACCTCCGAAGGCTCAGATTCTCCGAAGGCTCAGATTCGGAGTTCATAGTTGCTTTCATAGTTGTTCGGAAAAACAAATCACATACCATTGATTGATTTATCTAATTTCTTTTATAAAACATAGGTTGAATTTTTAAAACAAATTTAAATACAAAATTCGTCATAGTGTTTCCATATATAGTTCGTCATAGTGTTTAAGGCAGTGAAAAATGAGTCTAACCTGACCCTCTCAAGTGAGAGGGTATTTATAGAGAGCCCCCACGCGCTGGTCTTCACTACTACACGTAAGCCCTAAAAATTTATTTTGAAAAGCTTTAAGTGTCGACACGAAACACGAATGTGTCGATCCATACTGAAGGAATTTTGAAAAATACATAATATTAAGATTATGTGTCGACTCAAACATCACATGTATCGACTCATATCAGAAAAATTTGAAGTTTTTGCAGTTTTTGAGAGAAAGTTGGACTTGAGACCCATTTATAACTATATGTTTATGCAATATGAGCAATTTTATGATGTTTATGCATGCACAACCAACATGATTTAGATACCAAATTGGCAACGCCGTGGCATTTTACTTCAACACCATACAGAGATAACGTGAGTTGCCATTTTGAAATTAAGGAGGTATTAGGTGAGGGGTAAAGATGTAAACCATAATTTTGTGTTCCTTGAACGTGACACAAGATACGTCTGAGAGCTTGCATGTGGTCTTCCATCGGGTTGTGCATGAAAAGACATATTTGTTGTACCCCATATGAAATGTCTGGTTGATTAAAAGTTAGGCACTGAAGGGCACCAACAAGGCTATGATAGAGAGATGGATCCTCATATAAAATGCTATGGTGACACTAATCTTTAGTTTTGTATCGATTGAGGTTAGCCACGATTTGCAAGAAGACATTCCAGCGCATGTAAGTATTTCTTTGACATACTTTTTGTGTGAGAAAAATAAACCTTTTTGACGGCCAGTGACTGCAATATCCAAGAAGTAGCTCAAGCGTCCCAAATCTTTCATAGAAAATTCAAAATTGAGAAGTGAAATGTTACATTATCGCAAAACAACAGAAAATATAGTAAGAATAATATCATAAACATAAAGTAGGATGTATGCCATGCGAGTATCTTTATTGTAGATGAAAAGGGAGTAATCACACTTGCTTTGAGAAAAACCAATAAATGAAACATAGTCGGAAAACTGTTTGTACTAAGCTCGAGGAGCTTGTTTGAGTCCATATAGTGATTCGCATAGACGACACACATGATTAGGATTTACTAAATCTTTAAGTCCTAACGGTTGATAAGTGTTGACAATTTCTTTGAGCTTGCCATATATAAAGGTATTTTTGACATTCAACTGATGAATTTGCCAAAACTTAGAGAGACCAGTACTAAGAATTGTGCGAATAGTAGCCAATTTAACAAATGGGCTAAAGGTTTCTCTATAATCAATGCCAACCAGTTGACATGCACCATCACCTACAAGTCGGGCTTTATGTCTCTCAAAAGAACCGTCAAATTTTTCTTTATGTCTGAAAATCTACATAGACCGAATAACATTAACATCAGGTGCTCGTGGAACTAAATTCTACGTCTTATTTTTAATTAGAGCATTGTATTCATCATCCATGTCCATTTTCCAATTTTGGTCTTTGTGCGCAGATACGAGGTTTCTAGGTAAGGGGATTTTAGAACATGGATGTGTATGCCATAATATTTTTGGTTGCGTTTAAAAATACCACATTGACTCCTAGTAACCTGTTTGGTTTTTGTTGGTAAAGAGGTTTGGAAAATGGGAAGAAAATATCGTTGGTTGGTTTGTTGAGTGTTTGATGATGTATTGAGGGGTGGGGAAATATGTGTGACATATAAGGTTGGGTCGGGCTACGATGTAGGAGATGTTAGGGTGGGTGTTCGAGGTGATGGACTTAGGTTTGGGAGAGTTGGTGGTTAGTCCGAGGCTAGTGGGAATACCAGTGGAGTAGATGAGCCGATTGACTTGGATTTGAGTTAGAATGAGTTTAAGTTAAGAGGTGGTCTATGATGTAGGGGGTGAATCTTTGTCTAGGAAGGTGTATGTAGTGGGTTGGTAGGTATGCATCTTTGCATAAGTAAATGAGGTTTTGTCAAATATAACATGGCGACAAATGATAATTTTATTTTAAGATAAATCTAGACATTTATAGCCTCTATCATTTGAAGAAAGACTCACGGTATAAAGTGAGGTTGAAGTTTATGTATTGTAGTGGACGGAAAAAAGGATAACATAAACACCAAAATACATGTAAGTGGGAATAAGAGGGGTATTTTTGATACAACATTTTAAGAGGTAACTCAAAATTGATGGTTAGGTTCTTCAAGTGAATTTTCCACCAACCATATATAAAAATAGTGCGAGTTAGTGACCTAAGGAAGCAGCACAAGAAAAGAAGCCAAAGAATAGATTCTATATCTAAGCTCTCCAAGTTGCTTTTCTGCATAATTTACTCCTTCATTTATTTTCATATAAAGGTAAACTTCCATTTATGCTTTTCTCTTTCTCTCCCAACGTTTTATTTACAAGATTTTAATTTATATCACTCGGTGATAGTACTAGTATGGTGAATTTTTTCAATTAAATTAGTTGATTTTAGTTATTTTTCTGCTTTTGAAATAGAATCCAAGTTACTTTATGTTGAGGTGATTTTTAGATTGTTCTTAAAGAATGATTTTCTTTTTCAATATTGACCTACTCACTAACATGTGATTACTTTTCCTCTTTCAGTGCAAGTGTAGAAGATTTTGAAACTTTAAAGAGGATGGCATGTGATTATTATGACAGACTCAACCATTTGCAAATTATACCAACTATGATTTCTTTGATTAAAGGTAATTATTTATGATTTATTTGATTGTAATAGTTATAGTACTAATACCATAAAGATTTCATTTATTTATAATTTATTTGATTGTGTAATTATTTACATAAAAACAACACATTGTAATTAAAATGTTATCCTCGATTATTTGACCTACATACCAAACTGAAATTTAATTCCCCCAATGTTACATTCTAAAAAAAAAATCCCAATATGTCATCTCTATTACATGCTGCAGAATTTTTTATTATTTCTTTTATCTCTTCCATCTGAATCACAGTCAAATAAAGCAAAACAAAGATCCATTTTTACGTGATATGTTTATGGCTTATGATGACAACATGTTTAGGGAACAATAATGAAGATAAACAAGGAATGGAGGACGCACGAGTATTACACTAGTTTCTCTCACAATCCTACAGCCACAATCGATTGTGTCCGCACGGGTATTACACTAGTTTCTCTCACAATCCTACAGCCACAATCGATTGTAACTCAATAATTTACCCCTTAAACTGAATAAGATTCACCTGTCAGTCAGTATCTCATTCTATATGTTCTAATTAATACCAAAACCATATCAAGTTACACCATCACAAAACATTCTATTTAAAACAGAATATTCAATACAAAATTTCAAATATCTCAACACAGGCTCAACAAATCTAGTCACAAAAGTTCAAATCATTTACCAAATGAAAAGTAAGCTTTTACAAACATCAAATGAGTACAAATATTACAAAACCATCAAATACCTACGCATCTTCCTCATTATCCAAATATATTCTTCAGAGAAAGCATTTTTTTTTTAAATGCCTTATTATTCAACATCATACATGAATAAAATAAATCTTCGTTGTGAGTTCGATAAAAAGTTTCTATTGTATCAATGATAGGAATTATTTCCGTCATATCTAACCTTATTATCCTATCACTCATTGTCTTGAACGGCAACTCTTTTGCCTCATTCATGACAGTTGTCAAAGAGGTTCTAGGTTTGGAATTCTTGATGAATTCAGATGGGCCACTTATTGACATTCTTTTCCCGATGTTACTCATTCTCTCCGTCGTTCTACTACCACACCTTGCTTCCTTCTTTAATTTAGATGCGAGATATTTTTCCCATGATTTTGAAAAAATGAATTTCAAAGAGTCAAAATGTTTAATCACATCCTCGTACAACACCTCATAGGTTTGAACTCTCACAGCCTGAAAATTTATGACATTTGAGAATAAGAAAAGCTATTAGCGATGAAAAGCCAAGAATTAAAATTTACTTAGCAACTTACCGCATCTGGAATAAACTTATCCAAGTTAATAGCAATTTTACCAGTATCATAGTCAAACAACAAACCCGTCACCCCTTGACTAATGAACCGGCAATACGTTGAAAACTTCGTAGATAAATAGTTCAATTTATCTATGACCTACAAAGAAATACAAAATTTTTAGGATTGACGTAAAAGATATGTTTTTTTTTTTGAAAAAGCAAATCAATATATATAAAAACTGCTAGCATCAGGAATGCTAGTTGAACGAAGTACAGATACAAAGGCTAACTTGATGGGAAAACGGCAACCAAACTGCCACCACAGACTACCAAAACAAATAAACCACAGAACTAAAACCAAACACTACTGATACAACCACAGAACAGAACTGAATTGCTGCCTGGGACAAAACTCAAAACCTATCACCTGACTAAGCTACTGCTATATAACGACGAAGCTGTCACCACAAGGCAAACCGAAAGACTCAATACCGACTCAAACCAAAAGATGATTAGATCAAATTATGCAAATAAATATAGTATATAGTTGTACCTCTTTGCATGTGACCTCTATGGAATACTTTTTGTTTAGCCTCTCCACCATAAGTTGACCATCCGGATTTTTAAAAAAATAATTTAATTCTATCGTACCGTATTGTTTAGTGAACCAAACACCCGCTTTAATAATATGTTTCAAACTGATCGTATTTGGTGTAGAAGGAACATGGATTATGAGTTCTTGGTTCATGATCTGCAAAATGAACACCACTATTATCTCTACTAGGGGCGAATCCAGACATAATATTTTGGTGTGGCTACATTATGAAAGAAACTATGAACAAAAATTAAAAGGATTTAAAGACTAGAGGTGTCAATTTAGGGGGCTTTCCCCAACCCACTAAAAATGTAACAATGATTTGTACCAATTTAATTAATAGTTTATTATAATACCGAAGCAGCCCTTACTCCCAAATGGGTAAAAACCAGTACATGCGCCGGCGCATAAAAGTTTTGCACGACACATATTAATTTCTGGTAATGCATTTTTTTTAAACCTGCAAAGATGCACCGGTTCATATTAATATGAGCCGGCTCATGTTTCCTTCAGATGGTGAAAAGTGAAAATTGGGTAAACATGAACCGAAATATGATGTATGAACCGGCTCATGTTTGTCCTTGGAAATAAAATTTTAGAAACTGGCACTTTTGTAGTAGTTCATTAGAAAAGAATACAATTTCTGATAATGGAAGCTAAAGTCGCAGCACTGGAAAATGAGTTATCAGAGGTGAAATCTGCACTTGCTGATGTGCAGAGTACAGTAAAACAGAATGAAGAATGTCTTGTTTCCATGCTTGAAAAATGCATGGGAAGGTCAATAGATCTAACATGTACCCGATAAAGATACAAAGCAGCTGAAATAAGGTCTTTACTAGTAATTTTTGGAAGTCCTTATTTCAATTACATGGTACCACATTGGCCATGTCCTCAGCTTACCATCCTCAATCAGATGGCCAATCAGAAGTAGTGAACAAGTGCCTGGAGATGTTTCTTAGGTGTTTCACTTTTCACAACCCAAAAGCTTGGTACAAGGCTTTAAGCTAGTCAGAATTTTGGTACAACACATCATTCCACACCACCATTGGTATGACACCATTTAAAGCATTGTATAGGAGAGATCCACCGGCTCTAATTCGATACAGTCCACAACCAGTAGATCCTGTTACGTTGCAAAAACAATTGATCAACAGAGATAAAACTTTGCAGCAGTTGAAACAACATTTGGAAAGAGCTCAAGTGTACATGAAGAACCAAGCTGACAAGAAGAGAATTGATGTGTCATTAGCAGTGGGAGATTTGGTTCTAGTGAAGCTCCAACCTTACAGGCAACACTCTGTTACATTAAGAAGAAATCAGAAACTGGGCATGAGATATTTTGGGCCGTTTCCTGTTACGGCCAAAATAGGTAGCGTGGCTTACAAGTTGCAACTTCCCGATGCAGCTAAAATACATCCAGTTTTTCACATATCTCAGCTGAAGCTTTTCAAAGGCATACCACAAGAGCAGTACATGCCTTTGCCTCTCACCACAACAGATACAGGCCCAGTTATTGCACCAATTGCCATTCTCCAAGCGAGGTCAGTCAAGAAAGGTTCAAACATTATATCACAAGTGCTGGTACAATGGGAAAATATGACACCAGCTGAAGCCACATGGGAAGATTTTGATGAGACGTTAGACATCTTCCCTAACCTCAACCTTGAGGACAAGGTTGTCATAAATGGGGATGGTATTGCAATGAAGAAAAATAGAGAAAGCATGATCTCTGCCAAGTCAGCTACAAGGGACCCACAGGAGAATAATTCTGTTAGCACTGAGCCGAAAATGATGGAGCCAAGGAAAGGATTGAGAACACGCACGACTAGCACCAAATTGAGGGACCACGTATGCAATTGAGATAGTTTATAAGGAGTAATTGATAGTATTGTTATTTTATGCAAATTGTGAGAATTGTCTCTACTCTCTTTCCTCTCTCATACTCTATATTTTCCCAAATTTGCATCTGTGTTCTTCCTTCTGGATTTATCTAGGAGTGAACTTTTATTCCATTAATACAAGTGCTATTTTCCCTTTCTACACTTTTATTTCCCCATTACAATCTGAGAGAGTAGCATTGATCTCTCTGTTTGGCGCGACTAATTAATGTAAAAAAGATTCCATCGAACGGTGAAGAACAATAACGGAAGTGGGGCACATGGGTTTGTGAAGATGTGTTGGTTGATCCGGAGACATGGCCACTACTAGCCTACGGTCCTGTTAGATTGCATAGCACATGCTAATAGCTGTGATGCCTGCCAGAGGTATAGACTCCGCGCAAGCCGACTTCAGAGTTATACCATGTTCTCAAGCCTCGGCCACCGATCTGGTCCCTGATATGCTTAGCGAGAATACTTCACAGCCGCAATACCAAGATGGGCTCAGATTTTTTAAACTAGAACTCTGCTGTACAAGTAGCTGCTGCAATCACAGCCTCGGCTAGGATAAACATGTAACCTTATATATCAAGGGAGGACTGCTACTACATGGACACAGACGGCCTTAATAAAGAAGCTTAAGTTATCGGTTTGAATCCAATAAAGGGCTTTCGGGTGTTCCAAACAATCTTTTTTCCGGTATGCCGACACAATCAGACCTACTATAACCCAACTCCTACCCCCTTCAACGGAACAAAAACCAAAGCTACAAATCCAACATAACTCACACGGCAGCCACAAAGGAATGGACAATTATTACAAAGCTAAAAAAACTACTTCACCAACTAAAACAAAACCTGATGACAGAAACCACACAAAAAAGATACCTAAAACTTTAGCACCCAAATAGGAACAAAGATAGCACCAAATTGAATTATTACCTTAAATGGTTGTTGATAGGTTGTGAAATGTTGGGTTGTAGAAAAAGCTTCTTCCAAGTCTTCTTTAACTTTAGCTTTTCCCTTGTTAGGTTTTCGTATTTTCCCTTCTGCATTTGGGAAATCATTGGATCCACAAGACTCAGACATATTCTCCTAATGATTAAATCGCAAGGAATTTTTTACAAA
Source organism: Lathyrus tuberosus (assembly GCA_022829125.1). Classification (NCBI taxonomy): domain Eukaryota; kingdom Viridiplantae; phylum Streptophyta; class Magnoliopsida; order Fabales; family Fabaceae; genus Lathyrus; species Lathyrus tuberosus. The sequence goes on from JALAZF010000159.1 coordinate 5,557,454, forward strand.
ACACTAAAATTTCAAAATACTGTATTTTTGTGAAATAAAAAATAAACAGAATTAGCTAGACTCAATCAATTCCAATTCAAATCAACTTTTTTTCCGGTATGCCGACACAATCAAACCTATTATAACCCAACAGAGAAGAGATGAACGGAGAAAAAAAAATCAACAGAGAAGAGAAAAACACGAAGAGAACACTCACCTTGGCTGTGGCTGTCGAGTTCCGATGTGGTTGTGGACCTGAAGACCTAGTAAATGCTTTTCCCACCAGCAACGATAAATTGTTGTCATTTCCCATGCTTCTCTACCAGTTGCTGCTACTCTGAGTCTAAGAGTTCAAATCAAATCAATCACAAGAGCTCTATAGATCTGCTAGTCAAATAAAATAAATGAATGATATTATTTGTACGATAACTTTTTGACCAATATAATTTTTTGACTAATTTTATATTCAACTAAAGTGGGGATAAGTTTTATTGAATTGTTAATAAATATTTTTATTTCAAAAAAAAAATATCATTCTTTACTCAAATAGAAGTATGATTTACTCTAGAAATATTATTTTTTATTATTAAATTGGTTTAATAATAATAATAATTTCCATTGATTTAAAATTCACTAATTTTATTCATTTATCAAACGGTTAAATTAAGTTATTTAATAAAATAATTTTTGAATTTTTTAACTAGAGACATTTTGAGAATGCATAAACATCATAAAATTGCTCATATTGCATAAACATATAGTTCTAAATGGGTCTCAAGTCCAACTTTCTCTCAAAAACTGCAAAAACTTCAAATTTTTCTGATATGAGTCGATACATGTGATGTTTGAGTCGACACATAATCTTAATATTATGTATTTTTCAAAATTCCTTCAGTATGGATCGACACATTCGTGTTTCGTGTCGACACTTAAAGCTTTTCAAAATAAATTTTTAGGAAAAAAATATATTATATAAAGCTTAATTACATAGAATATATTCAGATCTGCTCAAGTGTTTTGTCTTGAATGAGCTGCATCATAGACATCTTAATGTTATGCAATTATATTATAATCCTGTTTCTCACCCTTCTGTTGTGGTTTAATGCTGTAATGGCATTGCAGATTAGATGTTGGAGGTCTTTTGCGAAGATTGGATCTTCGTCTTTTTGTCGTTCCGTCGGCTCTGATATGTAACACGGGTAGTCGGGGTTCGAGTTGTATATGTTTCTTTTGGACTTGTAGATAGTTGCTTTGTATGGATTTGTATATGACAAACTTATCTTTTGAGATAATTTCAGTTATAGATATTCCGCTTTTATTCTGTAACTGAAAGATGATGTTTTGGAGCTGAGTTCCTATGTTTATAAGAATTACCCAGTTGTTATATATCTTTTTATAAGCAGTATTATTTTTATTTCACATTGATGTGACATCTCTGGCTATACCATGCTAAATTAATCTTTGCTCTGATATTCTTTTATAAGATTAGTTTATTTTATTCGTTCTGTACGGGGTATAGAAGGGGTGTTACAATCCGCATGTGCACTTGCGGAAAACCTACTGATACCCCTACAAAACCAGAACAGAAACAGAAGCATGCAAATTATAAGAAATATTGTAAAAAGTCAAGACATTTAAAACACAATGATAAGTACACAATAAGGCATATCAATAAAAAGTCAATATATTATATTTCACTTTCAAAAATTACATTTTATCGGCCGACTATACAAAAGATTGAAAACAAAAGTCTCCGTCTAATTGTATCGGCGCTTGGTCTTTGGAGTTTTCCGCATTTAATGCTCTTTGAATCGTATTCAACCTTTCAAATTCCGCCATCCTTTCAACGAAACTATCGGTCCACGACTCGGCTAGTGTGGTTGCATGAGACACCCATTGGGGCGATGTAGGCGGTAATGGGCATCCGTCCTTCAACATAACTTGGACAAAATGACTTGACTTCGCAAGGTAGCCGATACACATTATGCGATCATTTGGATTGGACGGTGGCGCGGTGCGGAGTGGAAGAAATGTCTCCAAAAAACCGTATTGCGTCAAGTCCACACATACCATATCATACGCACATGCGATAAGATGACCCATCTCGGGGAAGCTCATCCATTTTGACACCGGGACCGTACCACTCAAGCACGGAAGAAGTGACTCGTAAACCTTGTTGTATTTCTCTTGATTTTCGTACAAACGCAAGTAGAAATCTCTATGCGTCTCCAACTCTAGGATAAGTTGGTGACACACAAGCTCATGATCTTCCTCACCTCTACCAAGTAGAGTCGAAACACACCGGTAACCGCAATTACCATCTCCTTGAACATCGATGATACCCTCAATATGCTTGTGCATAAAAACCGGCATCTCGTCGATATGTAGCATAATAGGAACCGGTGTCGGAAGCGGCTCACTCGGTGTCAACACCATTGGAATCGGTGTCGGAGCCGGTTTGCTAATGCGAGCACCTTTTGTAATACCCCAAAATTTGACCTCTTTATTTGAGGGCTTTTCTGACTTTTGCATCATATGCATTTCATAGAAAATAAAAATATTCATTTGCATCCTTTGCATCTTTTCATAACTAGCATACCTCTCATAGTGCATTTTTCAGGCAAGTGATCATAGGTGTGCAATCTAGAGGTTATTCAGAGCAATTTCAAGAGCTGAGGATCAAGAAATGAAGTCACAAGAGGCCCACACACTCTTATGAAGCTCCTCATGTGGTCCACAAGCTCAATTGATGGAAATCAACTCAACTTTGAAAGCAATTAACTCCCTCCTGATCAGAAGGAGACAAAATTTGGGTTTTGGATAAAACAGCTGAGGAAGTCAAGATTTGGTCAAAGCTTGATTTCATGATCTTCTACATGTTCCTAGGAGGTTGGGGATCAATTTTCAGGAAGAAATTATTTTCAGAAGTAGGTCAATTGATCAATTGACTGAAAATCAAGGAGATTGGGGATTAATCAGAAAAGTCAGTGAAAAAGTCAACACCTGACTTTTTGAGGTCAACATTATGAAATTGACATGGGATTAGCGTTGGTAGGATCGAGTTAAATGGCCTGAGAATAGAGATCAACTGCTAGGGAAAAATTGTTATCGATAGAGAGACTTTTTGCACAAGTTCATAATTGATTTGGTTTATTATCGAAGTAGCCCATAGACTGCCCAGAGTGGAGGTCACAAGCAAGAACACGATTTGCACCTGCTTCTATAATAAAATTTGCTACAAGCTTAGCAGCAATTGATTCACGCCCTTGAGTCTGAAACAGCGAGCAACGACCGTGTTTAACTAAACTGAACTTGAATGTCTGATCTTTTCAAAATTTTCATAAAATAAACTCGATAGCACTGTACAAGTAATACCAGTTAACATTTGTAAAGCTGGAAATATATGACTTCAGAAGTTGTACTCGTGAAGATGCATGTAGAATATGAATGGTCTAATTACTTGGATGTTGTCATTTTACATCTAAACTATGATACACAGATGAGATATGCCAATATAAATGAAGCTGGAATACAGACCTCTCTATCAGCTCTAGCATGTCCAAAATACGGAATGACTGCAGTAACGGCTATGTAACTGCTTTAGGTAGTCAAAATTATAAATATAGGGTGAAAGGGAAAAGGGAGGGATTAGGTATTTTGTATGTTGGTTGGTTTGAGAGACTAGGCGCTCTAATTACTAAAAGTTGTTTTATTTGTCAATTGCTGATTTTAAACAATTTGTCCTAATATCTATGACTGGTACAGCACCAGTTCTCTAATATATTGTCCTATAAACAATCACAGTGCCAGTTTCTATCACATCTCTACTGGGACATGGTGTTTTTCTGGACTTATCTAATGGTATAAACACTTGACAGGATGTTTGAGAAAGCATATGTAAATGAACTAATAACATGTCAACAAGCTATTTTCAATACGCTTTTGAAGATAAATAATGAAAACAACTTATAGCTTACATAAATTGTTTACCATATTTAATTTTTTACTATAGAAACAGATTAAATGTAAGTACTTATTTGATAAGTGTTTATCATATAAGCGTTCAATTAGATTATAAGGAAGCTTGCATAATTATAGATGCATCGCTTACAATGATGCAGAATGTGATGCATAGCTTGCATAACAAGAACTACAGAATATCCCAACCGGTTCACCACCGTGGTCCATTCCCAAGAACCCTAACAGGTCTACCCCGTTGAAGAAAACCCTCGTGTTATAGGACAGTAAAACCACGTGGTTTATCTGTTGGACTGTAAAACACCGCGGTTTTACTGTTTATTTTCAAGAGGTTCATAAACAATGGCGAGAGCTCTCGTAGTTTTCCAATTTTCGCAATCACCAGAAGCATCAACACTCAGCAAAAAGATAACATCATTCTCCAATTTTCCAACTCTTTCATTCAGTCCGCGAAACTTCGTAAACCCGGTTCACCACCGTGGTCCATTCCCACGAACCCTAACAGGTCTACCCTCACTCGTTTCTCTCCACACCGAACCATGAACATTGAACCCAAAACCAAACCCGGTTCACCACCGTGGTCCATTCCCACGAACCCTAACAGGTCTACCCCGTTGAAGAAAACCCTCGTGTTAAAGGCCAGTAAAACCGCGTGGTTCAAAAAGATGAAATTTTCTAAAAATAAACAGTAAAACTGCCATTTTCATCTTCTTTCTCTTTTCTCACTCGTTTCTCTCCACACCGAATCTTCTTTCTCTTTTCTCACTCGTTTCTCTCCACACCGAACCATGAACATTGAACCCAAAACCAAACCCGGTTCACCACCGTGGTCCATTCCCACGAACCCTAACAGGTCTACCCCGTGATGATGACGTCTCCGCGAGCATTTCAACAGCCCAGGCTTGGGCCACCATCACAATCCGCGTCGGTCTATGTCCCGAGTCGATTGGCGGACCGGCACTAACCGTTCCACATCCGACCGAGACACATCGTCGACCCCCATCCGCTTCCCTAGATCTTATCGGTATTTTGCGCGGAACGTATCAATTTGATATGCTTGTTCAGGACCAAGCTGATTTTATTTGTAGAGGACCACCTTGCCAAGGAATTACCAGTTTCAATCGATTCCATAACGATGAAGAGCCATTGGAGGATGCTAAAAATAAGCAGTTGCTTGTTTATATGGACATAGATCTTATCGGTATTTTGCGCGGAACGTATCAATTTGATATGCTTGTTCAGGACCAAGCTGATTTTATTTGTAGAGGACCACCTTGCCAAGGAATTACCAGTTTCAATTGATTCCATAACGATGAAGAGCCATTGGAGGATGTTAAAAATAAGCAGTTGCTTGTTTATATGGACATAATTGATTTCCTGAAGCCGAAATATGTACTAATGGAGAATGTTGTTGACCTTAAGTCATGGGTGTTATGATTCTGGCAGCTTCAACACCCATTATTTATGTTTAGGGAACACCCAATACTTAGGGAACACCCATTATTTAAAGAAACACCCATTACTTGGGAGAACACCCAATACTTATGGAACACCCAACTCTTAGTGAACACCCAATACTTACGTAAGTAATGGGTGTTATGCTTTTGGCAGCTTCACCTTCTTGTTGAATGCCTGAATCATGCGCTTCTAATATACCTGACCATGACATATAGCAACAAGCCTCTTCTCATACTTAGGGAACACCCAATAGTTACGTAAGTCTTGGGTGTTATGTTTCTGGCAGCTTCAACACCCACTATTTATCTGTAACTCATGGGTGTTCGCTTAGTTGTAGGTGTTGCCTAAGTTGTTGGGTGTTTATGCCTGGAACACCATATAGTTACTTATATTTTTTTTAATTGTACAAAAAAATATAATAACTCGTGGGTTAACATGAATTCTGATCTGGATACTCGTGCGTTCGCACGGGTACTGATGTGTTACGCACATATGTTTCTAAAATATAATAAGAATGAAAAACATAATGACAAAATTATTTAACTAAGAAAGTTTATTATTTTTAAAAGGAAAACATATATTTCTTTTTATTTGGAGCGTAAATATAGTTTTTTCATATATACAATTATTTGGATCAATCATATCTTTTTCTGTATGTAAATATTAAATTTGTTTTGACATTATTGATAAAAATATTTATGCAATAATTTAGTTTTATAAATATCAACTAATAATATAGTATTTAAAATATTATTTTAATTGTATAAATAAATATTAGTAGCATAATTTAAAATATTTTTAAAATATTTTTCCCGTGTTTGGATTCGTACATTATTTAAATTTTTTTTTTAATTGTACAAAAAATATAATAAACAATTGGTTCGCACAGATTCTAGAATAAATATTCATGCGTTAGTACGGGTACGGGTGCTTTACGCACACAATTTTTAAAATGTAATAAGAATAAAAAAACAGATAGACAAAGTTATTTAACCAAAAAAGTTTTTTTATACAAATATTTTGAGCAACCGTATCTTTTTTCGAATGTAAATATTAAGTTATTAATGACACAAAAACTTCACCCTAAAAAAAGATTATAGGAGTCTTGTTTACTTTTTTTTTAAAACTATATTAATATTAATATGAACCTTTTTTAATTAAATAAAGTGTTGGTCACTAAACAAATAACTAATTTTTTTTTAATAGGAATCTTGGTAAGTTTACCTTCCATCCCTTAAGCTTTTTTTTTTTAATTCTTAATCATGCACACAACATTGTTTTTTTCGTCTCTTGTACTAAAATATGAAAATTAACCATTATATTTCTTTCTACCTATATACTAATTAACCTATATGGTAAATATATAGCTCTGCAACAAAGATATTCTCTGGTCAAAAGATATTCCACTTTATTTCTCTGCAACAAATGTTATCAGCTTGGGAACTGAAGTCTAATTTTTAGTATTTAGTAACTCTGTTATCATTTTTAATTAATTATACAATATTTTTCATATTAAATAATCAAAATTAATAAAACACGTGCATACAAAATTTAAACATATTTAACTTCATAATAATTAATCAAAGATAGTATGACATTACAATGTTTTCATCTAGTAGTACATTTTGAAACTTGCATATTTTGTTCATCCCACACATACACACAAAACGAGTCAAAAGTCATTGCATCTCTTAAGGAAACTACCATTCATTATTTTGGAATTGATCATCTGGCAGAGCATTAGTCCCAAGTTAGCCTGGTCAGGGTTTCCTGTATTATGCATTAAAACCCAATTTAGTAAAGCTACCATATACCTTCATAAAATATAATTATGTTATAAATTTAAAATAAATAAAACTAAAGGATATTTACCTATGATTGAAATAAGAGCAATATGAGCTGCTAAGTTCATAACCTCTTTTTTGCTTCCAGCTTGTTGAACAGTATAACAAGTACCATTAAAAACCACAAATGATACCCAAACTCTAGACCCCCCCCTTGATCCAACCAATTAGTGTTGAAGGAAGGTGGTTGCAGATTCACCTTTGCAGCAAACTCATTCAGGATGAACTTACTAGATTGAATATTCTGAAAAATAATAAATAAGAAATCTCGTGAAGATTAGTCAAATAAAAAATAATAAACTTAAATAAATTCATCAATAAAGGAAATAATATTTCATCGGTTAATGATTTCTTTCTCTAATTGTATCATACAATTTCAAACCTTTTCCACAATGGGACACAAAATCATTGAAACTCTATAGCTATATTAGCAAATAAATTAAATAGTCAGATTGATACTTCTTTTGGATAAAATTACAATTGTATGAGTAAAATGTTTATCAAATTAATGGTTTTATACCTCAAGAACAAAAGACCTTTCGACTCCTTTAATCTTCTTCCTGAAAGACTCAAAAGCAATTCTAGCAATTGCCTGCTCCGCGTCTATTCTTCGTGCATAGGTGCCTTGAGAAGTGATATTTATCTCACCCACAGTTACACTGGACCTGAACTTTGGAGCGTGTTGCATTCCCTCATTAATGGTTTGATATGCTGGAACTACGTAGCCACATCTTTGAACAAACTCTTGTAACTTACTCTTATAATTCATTTCTTCAAAAAGAGAAAAAAGGTGATGAATGATATATGAACAAGTATTTGTGCTTTGAAAGTTATTAACTTTCTTTAAGAAGTTACAAGGTAATAGAAATGGTTACAAACTCTTCACAACAAAACTTCCTACTCTAAGAAAAAGAAAGAACTCTTCAAAAAAAAATATAAGTTAACTATATATTTTTATTTATTATTAAATTAATTAAATATGTTAAAAAGTTACAAAATATTTTTATTGATTTTTTTTTGTATTTTATCAATTTATTGTTTTTTTACTTATATTTTCTACTCAATATTTTATTTCTCTTTTTATTGAAAATATATATATTGTTTTTTTTTTTTACAAAATTTAGAAATAATTAAATTGTTGCTAATTTATATCATTCTATTTAATATATATTATTAATAATATAATACGACAATTAATTATAAATAAAATTAATCACATAATACTTATTTTTAAAACTAAAATAAATTATTTATATGAGTTATTATTTTATTAATTTACATATTTTAAAATTAAATTTATTTAAAAAATCATGTAACACTTGAATTTTTTATTTCTATTTGTATGAGTTATACATTATTTATGGTTAGTGTTGTTACACATATTCTTTTATTAATTATTAAGTTACAATATTCATATCTAAAAAGAAACCAAATTAGAATATAAATGATATATAATTAAAATTTAAAAATTTTACAAAATTTAGAAATAATTAAATTGTTGCTAATTTATATCATTCTATTTAATATATATTATTAATAATATAATACGACAATTAATTATAAATAAAATTAATCACATAATACTTGTTTTTAAAACTAAAATAAATTATTTATATGAGTTATTATTTTATTAATTTACATATTTTAAAATTATATTTATTTAAAAAATCATGTAACACTTGAATTTTTTATTTCTATTTGTATGAGTTATACATTATTTATGGTTAGTATTGTTACACATTTTCTTTTATTAATTATTAAGTTACAATATTCATATCTAAAAAGAAACCAAATTAGAATATAAATGATATATAATTAAGTGCTTCAAATCCTTGCACATTCTAATCTGTCTCATAAGCCTATATTTGTACCGATACATACCGGTCAATTGACCAACATGATAGAAAGTATATTAAAGGCCATCCACCAGTTGGAAAGCATCAATATTACCCAAACGGAACAGAACATTAGCATCCACCACAAGTTTCGTCAAACGAAGGTTCTCACGACAATGATGAAAAGCATTACCAAATCGTGATTTCTTACGTTCTTTTGTAGTCAGGGTTTTGACGGGCTTCAAATTAAAATTATAATTAAGGTGAAGGTAGTTCAAATTTTTCATGTGTATCAATAGATTTAACATGTTGTACCCCTGCCGACAAACTTGAAGACCTGCTTCAACCCAATCAAGTTTTGTAGTCTAGAAAAACTTTGTCGCTTGCAGTGGTCTAAATAAGTTCTTCTTTTTTTTAGCCTTAGGAGGTCTATAATGCAGCTCATTCAAGACAAAACACTTAAGCAACTTTTGATAACTAACTCGTACTTTAACTGGATATGATGGAGGACCGTCATGCAATTAGAAAGAAATGGTTAATTTTCATACTTTAGTACAAAAGACGAAAAAAACAATGTTGTGTGCATGATTAAGAATTAAAAGAAAAACTTAAGGGATGGAAGGTAAACTTACCAATGCTCCTTGTACCATTCTGACATAAGAGGAATGTCTTCTGCTCACCTCATGCGCCCAGATCTCATCAGTTGGAAAGCATCAACATTACCCAAACGGAACTGAACATTAGCATCCACCTCAAGTTTCGTCAAACGAAGGATCTCACGACAATGATGAAAAGCATTACCAAATCGTGTAAGAGTGGACATCTAATACTCATTATATGCACATACTTCTTTGAAGGCCCGTTGGGTGAGGAGGTGCCGCTTAATTCTTGATAATGCCTCGTGTGGATTGTCATAAGCTTGTTCAATCAGCCCCAACGCTTCTCTTTGAAGTTGATTTAATCTTACTGCAACACTGTAGGATTCCTTTAACCTCTCAAGTGCAAGGATAAGCAATTTTGTATCATGTTTGTTCTTCTCTGTCCTAGTCGACCTGCTCCGCTCCGTCTGGGTAGAATTTATTACCTGTCATGGCATCATGCACATCATGCATAACATCTGCTCGGAGTTCTAAGTCAAAATGACTCTTAACATGTTGCTTAGTGACTGTCTTCACCACTCCTTTGGAGTGGTGTCCCTCAAATTGCCGAGCCAATAAATTTCCAAACCATCGTTCAAGAAGAGGCACAATACCATGAAGAAAGAATAACCAAACCCTCCACATTGGTGCCCAAAACCCACAACCTGGTTCTTTCCCAACAGGACCTGTGTTAAACAAGTAGTAAATCAAGTGCTTCAAATCCTTGCACATTCTAATATGTCTCATAAGCCTATATTTGTACCGATACGTACCGGTCAATTGACCAACATGATAGAAAGTATATTAAAGGCCATTCGCCAGTTGGAAAGCATCAATATTACCCAAACGGAACTGAACATTAGCATCCACCACAAGTTTCGTCAAACGAAGGATCTCACGACAATGATGAAAAGCATTACCAAATCGTGATAACTTACGTTCTTTTGTAGTCAGGGTTTTGACGGGCTTCAAATTAAAATTATAATTAAGGTGAAGGTAGTTCAAATTTTTCATGTGTATCAATAGATTTAACATGTTGTACCCCTGCCGACAAACTTGAAGACCTGCTTCAACCCAATCAAGTTTTGTAGTCTAGAAAAACTTTGTCGCTTGTAGTGGTCTAAATAAGTTCTTCTTTTTTTTAGCCTTAGGAGGTCTATAATGCAGCTCATTCAAGACAAAACACTTGAGCAACTTTTGATAACTAACTCGTACTTTAACTGGATATGATGGAGGACCGTCATGCAATTAGAAAGAAATGGTTAATTTTTATACTTTAGTACAAAAGACGGAAAAAACAATGTTGTGTGCATGATTAAGAATTAAAAGAAAAACTTAAGGGATAACTAACTCGTACTTTAATTGGATATGATGGAGGACCGTCATGCAATTAGAAAGAAATGGTTAATTTTCATACTTTAGTACAAAAGACGAAGCCAACATGCATTTGGTAAAATTGGAGGTTGCTTGTAATGAAAATTAACAAGGTGCATGGTGTACACTTGTTATGATGCATGTCTTGCAAATGACACTTGGTGTTTTGCATGAAAGGCAAAGGACAAGTGTATTCATGCATGTAAGACCATTTTGGCTTGCTTCTCCTATAAATAGGATCAAGAGCAAGCATTCAAACACACAACCACAAGAGAAACAAGAAGCAAGAGAGAAAGAGAGTCTTGCTCAAGAGAGAAAAATTGTTCTTAGAGAGTTTTCTTGTGAGAGAAATAGTGAGCCAATTTGTGAGAGTGTTCTTTACAAATTGAGAGAAATATTGTAGTGAGTTCCACCTAAGGGTGAAGTTGTTGTAATCCTATTATCATTATAATGGAGGTTTAAGAGGCTTAAGGGTCCCGTGGTTTTTCCTTTCTCACATTGAGAAGGTTTTCCACGCTAAAATTCTTTTTTGCCATTCCGCTCTTATTTTTCACGTTTCCGTTAGTGCCTATTTTTGAGTTCACGAAGGAGGGAAATTATGGAGGTTATTTCCCAACACCTTACTGTATTAACTAATTTTTCATTCTATTTTCATCTTCTTCTCGCATCTCCATATTTTTTATCGCCTTCTTAGTTCTTATAGGATTCTAACATGTCTTATTCAATGACGAAATTTTCTTAAAGTTTTAGGTATCAAAAAATTGTCGTCTCCAAAGAAGAAAATATTCTCGTTGTTCGAGACTACTGCAGTTGTGGCTCCTATTTCCTTATTCTTCTTTGGGTTCATCAAATCTGGACGGACGTTTCCAGCCTGTTGATCTCTCTTCAAGAATCTGCACTCAGGTCTTCTATGGCCAGGTTTGCCATAATAATAATAACTTACTCTTGGGCGAGACTTGGATCTAGCTTGTGATCTCCCACGACCTCCTTTTTCATGATTCTTTCTCCTTCCTCTGTTATCAACAATGTTGGCTTGGAACTGGTTGTTGAAGCCTCTTTCCTTTCACCTTGACTCTTCATTTAGCAAGGAATCTGTAACAGAATCCATGATAAGTTTTCCGTCTGGAGCAGAGTTACTAAGAGTGACGACTAGAGTGTCCCAACTCTCAGGTAGAGAACTTAGGAGCAGAAGAGTTTGCAACTCATAATCTATCTTCATGTCAGCTTTCGCCAGCTGATTCACGATACCTTTGAAGGTATTCAAATGCTAGATCATATTTTGGCCATCTGAGTACTCCAATTTCACCAGTCGTCTGACAAGGTGTGCTTTGTTTCTCGATGTCTTCTTTTGAATCAAGGATTCAAGTTTGGTCCACAACTCATACGCATTGGTATAAGTTGACACGTGCTCGAATAGACTTCTATCTATGTACTTTCTGATCATGGCAACTGCCTTCCGATTTTGGAGCTCCCACTCGTTGTCTTTCTTCTTTGTTGGCTTATCCTTTTGAGTAATTGGCTCATACAAATCTTTGCAATATAGGTGGTCTTCCATCATCGGCTTCCAATAGGTATAATTATCAGCAGTCAGCTTGAACATATCTCCATCATGACTGATAGAACCATCCATTTTGAGAACACGGGAAAGTAGTTCCTTCAACAAGGAGATTTTCTAAATAGTGTCGTACACTGGAAAAATCATCGTAGTTTGTGAATGGCGCAACTAGGAAGTTCCCAGGAAAGAGACGTGGGTCAATATTGACACGCTTAAATACCAAGTCGTTTCTTAGCCAGAACTTACCAAGACACACCTTCGCAATACAACAATTTAATTCCAACAATAATAGTTCTTTTCTAATGTGGAAGATCAAACAATGTTGCAACCACAGAGCATACTAAGAATTTTATTATGAGTACAACAACGTAGTATTACAGAGCTCACACAGTGCTCTGATACCACTATCTTTTTTTCTTTCTCTTGTCACTATTCTTCCACGATTTCATTTTGACATTTTCGAGATTGGTTTTGCAATTTACTACTGTTTCTTGCAATACGTTACACATTTGTCACTAGGTACGTCAATAAATGAAAATGTCATGAGTGAAGTAATCCCTAGGAACACCCCAATTCCTGTGAAAAAGAAACAAACTTTTCTTACACTTGAAGATGATCAATTTTTTTACTAGTTTGATGTTATGTATTAATTTGATTTTTTATTAATATTTTTTATAATTTTTTAATTATGTTAAAAAACATATAAATGAAAATTTTATGTTGAATATTGAAATTTTATTTTAAAAATTATGTATTAATTTGATTTTTTATTAATATTTTTAATAATTTTTTATTAATGTTTTGTTAACAAATTGTAAATCAAGTTCAGGAGTACTTTTTATGTTGTGTTGTGATCACGTGGAAACACTAAAAAGTTAGAAACATATAGATCATTATTCATTAGGTCTGTGTTAAAATCAGACCCGTGACACCTGTATTTGATTCTTTTTATAATAATTATTTTTTATTTGTATATGCTTTATCTTTACCACCACAACCCCTCTATACAAATTATATTTCCTTTTTAAAAGTGTATAAAACTGACACTTTTTTCTTAAAAAGTTATTACTTCACTAATTTAATTGACTATTACTCCAATCATTTTTGTAATCCTGATACATATGAAAAAAATATAATTGACGCTATAAAATTGAATGTTCAAGTAAGTAATTGATATCAAGTAAACAATTGATATTAATGAGTAACATATCAAGTAATAACATTTTTGGAAGAAGATAATATTGTTGATATTGGAAAAAAAACATTAATTTTTGTTAAAAAAATTTACATTACAATTATTTTTTTATTGATTTGAAATATATTTTAATTTTATTAAAAAAATTATTGTATTGATTCACTTAAGTTATTAAGTTTCTGTTGAATCATATCACAATCACACTAAAAAAACAATTATTTTCTCTAAAAATACAAAAATAAAAGAATTTTATGATTTTTTTTTTTTTTAAATCTAGTTTATAATTATAAACCAAAACCGTAAAATAGGGTTGGTTCACATGAATAGGTGTAGCACACTAGCACTGCAGCATCTTCAACTCAACGTGAATACTGAAACCCTAAATCCCCAAATCACATCTCGTCTCTTAATCAACCCAAAATCGAAATTCATAGTCGAAGACAGCACACGCGGAGTGATTTCATGACGATTTCTCATTGTATCAACACAGATTGATGTTTGTATTCGTGAAGATTTCGTGACAAAGTTCATTCTCTCATACTTTTTTTCATTCGTCTTCAAGCTTTCTTCCATACAAGGTATAGCACTAAGCTTCTTCTCTGTATTAAGATCAATTTAAGGAACCCAACACCAACTTTTGATGATGCATGAACATAAACATACAATGGTTTTGTCTTGGTCTGTTTTGAGGTGGCTTTTATCATTTGTTATTTGTTTGCTTGGTTGCTCCTATGTTTGTGGTTATTACTTTCTCCTTTTTTGGTTTTTAAAATTTTATTAATATTCTGCAACTATTTCTCTTGATGGACATGGTTTTAATAATTGAACTTAGGTTTAATCTAATTACTTCCAAACACTTTCTAATGGCCCTGAGTAGTTATTTGAAGGCTGTAGCTTTATGTTACTTTCTAATGGCCCTGAGTAGTCAAAGAGTTGAACATGGATTTGCTTTTGGGTTTGGATCTAACAATTTTAAGGGTAGAATAGAATCAATCTTTGAGAATTGGACAGTAATGAAGTTTATGGAAAGAGAGAAACTACAAACATAGTGCTTACATATTATTTATTAGTGTGGTAATTGACTTCTCTGTTTTGATAGTTAACTTTGATGTAGTTTGTGGAAAGGTTAAATTTTAAGTCTCACAGTGCATAAATTTGCCCCATGAACTTTAAGCAACCGCCACTCTATTATAATGAATATAATCATTCTCTGCATATTTAAATCACGAATTCCTAAAGATCGAAAAATTGATTTTGAAGCAATTTCTCCACATCTGCCCTTCTCTGCATATTGATTTTGCAGAGAACTGTACAATGAACAACCCTAATCATGTCAATTATGGAAATAGGAGTATAATGTTGTCATTTGATGTGTGATAACCTATTTTTACAGAATTTTGTCATGTCTGGATTGCGTTGCAACTCTACGCCTGAAAAGGATACGCCTGGAAAGCGTAAGTATTTTTTTTGGAATTTTGTTAAGGGTGAGGTAATTAATTGGAATGTTGGTTGAAACTATTAAGCATTTCCAGAGTTGATTTGTATTTTTTATTTGCAGAAAGTTTTTCACACTATGTTGTTTGGAATGGTAGAAAACTTGGAATTTACAGCTCCTGGAATGAATGTAACAAACAAGTGTCAGGATTTAAAAACTCTTCATTTAAAGGGTTTCATACATTGGATGATGCCAATGCTGCTTTTTATGGTACAGAGAACAGTTTTCTTTTTAGTGTAAGATTCAATATATTTATTTATTTTTTATTTATTTTGGTTTGTGATTATTGAACACTAATTATTGTTCCTCTGAGAGGCGCCTTTGAAGATTCTTCCTCGGAGAGGTGCCCAAACTGCGAGAATCTTTCTTTGAAAATTAAGCTCTTGCAAATTGAATTGGCACACTGCAAAGAGAAGCAGCATCAGATACCTGATCCCTCATCTGATGTTTCTAACCTTTTGGGAGAGCTGGGCCAAATGCTTGAAAAAAAAGCAAAGTTGGATCACTGACAATGTTCCAAGCGGAAGCAGACCGCCTTCGAGGTTCCATTCCCCCGGTACAATCTCTGTCTCCTTCCCGCCGAAGTTTTCAGCCTCCTTCCAGTAGCCAAGGAGCAAGGAGCAGTGTGATGAGGAAGCATGAACTACTTGTACGATCTCTCAAAGTGGCTCAAACAAGTTCTGCGGCCTATCTTGATGACATAGAAACTGGTTTTCATTTCATTTATCCTTTTAACTTCATTTCGTACAGAATAAATAGATGTTATGTCGGTTTTTTCTGTTTGCTACTGGTATAAATATCATTACATTGAATTGTATTTGCGAAACTCTCTTAATTCCAGTTCAAGACATATGTAAATTGGACCAACCTGACCATATGGAGTAGCATTGCCCGTAGGGTTGGCTAGCCAGCTTAGTTAAGAGTTTTGCTTTTAAGGTCTATTGGCTGGCCTTAATTCAAATTGAATCGTAGAAACCTTGACCATCAAGGGTTAGGACTGGTATATTATCCATGCTCTTTTGGCCTCTAGGTCTTGAAATCATTGAGTAAAGACCTTAAAAGTTTGTTGGATAAGCATGTAATACATTATATAACTATGTATTGTAACTTTGATGTTCTTCTTTAACTTTATCTATCTAATTGATGCGCAGAATGTAATTAATATAGTAACTTTGGTGTTCTTATCTAACTTTATCTATTTATCTGTTTGTATATTTCTTATATGTTACATCTTAGGTTGTTGGATAAGCATGTAGTACATAATATAACTATGTTTTGTAACTTTGATGTTCTTCTTTAACTAAATCTATTTGATCGTATATATCTTATATTATATGTTACATTGTAGGCTGCTGGCATTCCCAAAAAGCTTGCACGGACTATCGGCATTTCTGTTGATCATCGCCGTAGGAACCGATCTTTGGAGGGTCTGCAAGCCAATGTGCAGAGGCTGAAAACCTACAAGGCTAAGTTGGTCGTCTTCCCAAGACGTGCACGCAAGGTCAAGGTAAGCTGCAGTTATATGCTTTAAATATATAGCCTTTTCTTAATTTTGATACCACTGCTGATAATTAATAAAAGGGAAAAGTTATATATTTTTCTTAATTTCTTATGGCCGTTTTATATTTGCAGGCTGTTGATTCTACTCCCTAATGCTGGGCAGGCAGAAAACATCAACCCACTGAACTTGTTATTGCATTTTAAAAGTTGGGCAGGCAGAAAACCCTTTAGTCCAAGCTCCATTGCCAGCTGTGCCTTTTGGTGGGCCCAACATCAACCCACTGAACTTGTTATTGCATTTTAAAAGTTAGCTGATTTGATATTTAGGTTATGAATCAGTAGGCAGCAGAGGGATATCACAAGCAGAGAGATATCACAAGCAGAGAAGACTTTTTACACCTTTTTAAAAAAATACTGCACTGACAGGACTTCCTAAAGTCCCATCAGTTACCTTACCCCTTACCACTATTATCAAAATGAGAAAAAGAATTAATAAAAAAATGATATGTACATATTTTCAAATCATCTTATTTCTCTTCTCATACTCTCTTTTACCCTCTACTTCATTTTTTTTCTCTCCCTCACTCTCTTTTCGGAGTTTTTCTCCCTCTCTTTTCTCTTAGTTTTTTTCCCTCACTTTCATCATTCATCATGAATATTATATATTTGGTATGTTTTTCTCCCTCTTGAAACTTTTGTTTAACATTTAAAACTTCTCTTAATAAGAATATGCAATTGTTCTGTTTTGTGTTGATTTCTTGTTACTTTTTGTATTTGAAGTAGTTAAAACTTCTTGTTATCATTATTTTCAATCATACTTACACAGTACACCGTTTCATTATTTTCTTAGGTTGGTGCATTTATCATAGGAATGGCTTTGGGAGCCTATGCAACCTTTCGACACATGCATAACCGTCCTCAACCCTCCAAACGGCAGAGAGACCGAGAAACACATCTTCCGGTCTCGGTACTGCTGCCGCCTCCGCCACCATCTTCACACGGAGAATCACCGGAGCTGCCATTCTCCTCACCGGAGCTGTCGCCGTCCTCACCTGAGCTGTCGCCGTCCTCACCGGAGCCTCCATTCTCACCACTATGTCCGCCACCACACTATCGACCGCTTCATCCGGTTCCATGGCGTTCCCGACAGGCTCCCGTCGGTTTGTAATCCCGCCATGAGAGGAAATATTTTAAAGATATTCGCATGTCAATCTGTTAGATTTTTTTTAATGTTTGTATGTTCATTATTTTTTTTTAAAGTTTCAGCTGAGCCATCAGTTTCACCGGAGCCATCAGTTTCACCGGAGCCACCATCTTCACCGGTGCAGCTGCCATACTCACCAGAGCCACCATTCTCACTGGTGCTGCCGTTGCCATCACTCTATCCGATCCCATCAAAAGCACCTTTTCTTCCTTGGTTAACCCGTAAGGAATGGAAAAAATGGAATCGTAAGGCGGTTGGCATGAATTGCTAAACTTTATTTTTATGTTTGTTTTGTTTAATACTTTGTGGTGTTCAATTTTGATGTTTAGACTTGAACTTTGACATCAAATTGAACATCACTTTTTTGGTATGTTTGCCACCTATTTTTTGTACTTGAAATGCTTAACTTTGGGGGAATATAACTATATACTATAATATTGTCTCTTAAGTGTTCTTTTTGTTAGTTATAATTTTATTAGTTCATTTCATTGATATTAATTTTGGCTCTTTATTCTGTATTTGTGTGTTATTCTTTTAAATAATTTGCAAGAATAAAAAGCATTTCAATTATAGTAGTTGAGTGGGAGCATTTTCAATCCGTTCAAGTTAATTCAAGTTTATTTTAGGATTATTAGTCAACTCATAGCCCTTGTGTCGGTTTTGTGTGAGTTTTCTAACCTTGCAATATCAAAATAAATGTGGTCAAGGATGCAAGTTTTTAATTTAGCAAGTAACATAAACTCATGTAGTAGGGTTACCCACATTTTGTTAATAACTTAATTATTAATTAACAAATAGTTAATTATGTGTATTAATAAATAAAAAATAGTTTTTAATAATGTGTTAATGGATAGTTAATGTGGTTATGATATTCGAGATAAGGTGACAAGACAAAAATCAAACAAAATAGAGAACAAAACTTTTGAGTCTTAAGCTTATTTTAAATAAAATTCTATGAAAGACTATCACATGATTTGGTGTAGTTGCCGTATCCATCGGTATAACTCTTCGCCACCACAAATCTCACCCTAGACAGTGATATTAATTTCAGGGCCGACCCAAGTATAAGACGAGCTAGCTTTTCAAATTGTTCATTCTACTATTGTTTTTGTTATTTTAGGGTTCATGGTAGATATAAATGTAAGTTATAATTAGTTTAGTTGACCAAATCCGACCACTCATACAACACAACACCATTTCAAATTAATTATCCTTGTTTGTTTTAAAGGATAATATCTTTATCTTAAATTTTTAGGAAAAAAATATATTATATAAAGCTTAATTACATAGAATATACTTTAGTTTTATTTGAATAGTTTACCAAAACATGTTTTTCACTGAACATGAGTATTGATCAGGTAACTAACCATTATTTTATATAGAAAAAGTATTTATATATTATTCACATTTATTAGAGTTTGACTTTTGAGTCTTAAGCTTATTTTAAATAAAATTCTATGAAAGACCATCACATGATTTGGTGTAGTCGCCGTATCCATCGGTACAACTCTTCGCCACCACAAATCTCACCCTAGACGGTGATATCAATTTCAGGGCCGACCCAAGTGTAAGGCGGACTAGCTTTTCAAGGGTTGCTGATCACAACAATGGAGTATCTTAAACTATTGTTATAAGTGAACACATTATATATATATATATATATATATATAAGCTCAAGAGCATTATCAATAGTCTTCCTCCTAGTATTAGGAGAAACAAGCACCCTAATCACACCCATAACCATAATTTCCTCATTGGAACTCTTAAGCTCATTAAGGCGATCAAACACAATAAGTTTCACATTGTTATCACTCTGAGAAATCAATAACTGACAATAAGTACTGGAAGCAGCTTTAATTTCAGTAGGTTCATAAACAATGATAGTAGAATTTGCATTCAAAAAAGATATAATAATCTTCATATATTTTCCCTTGTCTGGGTCGACTTCATTTCCTCGTTGGCTCACAAGGATATAAATTATAAGCATGTGTGGAAGCATAAGAAAATGTTTTCGTGCATTGATACATGAATGTAGACAATTTTTTTATTATCTATAATAATAATTATTTGACCTTGCATTTAGATAATTACTATATATTTTCTTTTTCTATAAAACTTTCTACATGAATGTAGAAAAAAAAAACTTTTTGTCCATGATAATAATTATTTGACCGTGCATTCAGATAATTACTATATATTTTCTTTTTCTATAAAACTTTCTATATGAAAATGTGTATATTCATGATTTTTTTTTCTCTCTAAATAAAATGTATTGTTCATGTTAAAAATGATATAAAATAGGTGATAAGATTACACACAACGTTTAGATAAGTGGCAAAATCATATGATCGAACTTATCACATTATACTGAAAATGTTATATTTGAAATTTTTATTTATTGAAAAAAAAACGTTCTTCAATAAATAATATCAATTTTATTATTAATTTTGGTGAGTTTATCATTTTTTTTATGTCAGTCAAAATTACATTCTTCTAAATTGAAATTTGAAATTATTTAGAAATATTCATGCATATTTTTTCAATACTCCTAAACATGTTCTTGAATTTTCGTTTGTTTTGAATTTATACATATATTATTTAATTTTATAAATTAAAATTTATTTACTTAAAATATTACAGGACAAGTTTTCTTGAGCCAAACAAGGAATTATTTTGGACGGTGGTGTAAGGATAATGTGAAACACGTGTCTGTGACTATGCATGCAACTTTATTGACACAATTTATGGTAAAAAATCGTTTAAGAAGCAATAAAGGTGGTCAAGACTGTTTTGAACGGTAGACATTGAATTTGGATGGAGTTTTTAGTACACTTATAACAATAGTTTAAGATACTCCATTGCTGTGATCAGCAACCCTTGAAAAGCTAGTCCGCCTTACACTTGGGTCGGCCCTGAAATTGATATCACCGTCTAGGGTGAGATTTGTGGTGGCGAAGAGTTGTACCTGAAAAGCTAGTCCGCCTTACACTTGGGTCGGCCCTGAAATTGATATCACCGTCTAGGGCGACAGCAATCTGACCCCTGATTTTTGATTGACACCCCTGGTCCCTTATTATGTTTTATTATTCATTTAGTGCTTTAATTATTTTTAGCTAATTAGGTTTTAACTTAGATTTAGGATTTTAGTTAATATATTTTAGTTAGTTTTAGGGTTTTGATTTTAGATAATTAACATTTTTCTAGGAACCCTTTTAATATAAAATATGATATGGTATAGTTTTAACATATTAAAAAAAAATCCAAAAATACTCTAATTTTATTCTTATTTCTTGCTTAGGTTCATTAAAAATACCAAAAATATTAGCATTTCTTCGTTTACGATACTGCCAACTCGATGGTGGTAAACGAACGGTGGCAGCTGCTTTATTGTGGCATTAAAAAATAAATGACTTGTATTTTTTATTTATTAATATAAATAAACATAGAACTAAAACTTATAAATAAACATATAACTAAAACTTCTATCGATAAATATATAAAGAAAATATTAGATAAATATTCATCAACATCAATTAATAGAATGAATGATAATAGTGTATATATCATACAAGTAGAAGTAAATAATCATATACAATTTATATATTAATTCAGTTTCTTTTTAGATATATAACTTAATAATTATTAATAGAAAATGAATAACCACTCTAATATTAATAGAATGAATGATAATAATGTACAACTCATACAAATAGAAATAAATAAAAGAAGTCTAACTATAAATATTGTATAACGCATACAAGTTTTTCTTATCAATAACTCATACAAGTTGAAATAAATACATTCAAGTGTTGCAAGATTTTTTTAAATAATTTTAAATTTATTTTGGCTAGAGAATTTGTCTCGGGATAACTTTGTATAACGAGGTGATATCAAAGAGATATTCAGTGTGAGCATTGTCAGGTTTGATACGGATATCAAACCTTCATGTGGTGTGAGGTATTTGTAAAATGCACAAAGGCATGAGGTGTCGCCTTTATATAATCATCTGTTTTTTCATTCTGATTAGAATCACTGATACTAAATTCTGGATATATGATTATGGAGGAGTGCAAGAAGTCTTTAGTCGACACCTGTCTACATATCCAATATGTCTTTAGCCGACATCTGCTAAATAAATTTTAATTCTTGGCTTTTCATTGCTAATAGCTATTCTTATTTTAAGTTATATTTCTAATTTGTTTGTAATATCATACCTTTGTTGACATTGCCATTGAAGAGGAGCCTCTTGCATCAAATTATCACCACTACAGAAACACACACACACACAAAGTCAAAACCCAATTAAAAAACCAATTAAAAAAAACTAAATTTTAAGCACATTCATACAAATACAAATTAATCAGAATCACATAAACCCTAATTTAATTGATCACTCTAACAAACTCAAATCCATTAATCACATCGAAGTATAATTTAATTGATCACTCTAACAAACTCAGAATCAATACACACAACAAAAACATATACCAATTGAAAATCCAATTCCAACTACATTCCTACGTCAAAGTAACAAATCAAATCAAATCGACAACTAAATAGGTGAAAGTAATGAGAGAGATTACGATATGAAGAGCAGCAGAGAGGAGAGCAGCAGAGAGGAGAGCAGCGGTGGGTTTCGACAAAGAGAAGAGCAACCGGTGGGTTTCGAGAGATTACGCGAGAGAGAGAGAGAGAGAAGAGTTACAGGCTAAAAATTCAAATTTTTTTAAAAAAAAATTAACAAACACTTGTAATTTTGATCACTATATATATAAAAATTTCTATTTTAAAATTATTGAATATTTTTGAAATAGAAAATTGGGGATTTTTTTTGTTGTTAGAAATAATAATTTAGACTTTAATGTACAAATATATGCATTTTATTATTGTTTTACTAACTATTTAATTTTGTTGCAAAAATTTGATGAAAATATTTTTTTAAATTTTTTGGTTTCGTTAAGCGAACACGCACTCCAAAACCCATCTTTTTAGCAAATCAATTGTAAAATTTGTATACAGTAAAAACTTACTGTAACAAGTAGACTCACCCAATTAACAAGACAACATCCACCCGGATCTCATTGTTTGAAATACAAGTCAACCTTCTATTTCTCTTACTTCCTACCCAAATGCAAACTCTCTGAGTTGCTATACTTAAATCTTGAGAAACAAGAAGTTATTGCATTAATGCAAGAAGCTATGGACCTCCGCATGTGCCTCACCAGGTTGTGCTCCAAGAAGGTTAATCAGCACACTTTGACCCTCATCTTTAGTTAATGCGCCGTGGTCAAGCAGACGGCCGGTGATGGGGATATGCAACAGACACGACACGTCATCTAGTGTCACTGTGACCTCCCCGACAGGCAAATGGAAGGTGGAGGTATCCGCGTGCCACCTCTCAGCAAATGCGGATATCAGACAAGGGTCTAGATGTTCATACCCTGTCTTGGCGAGGTCCGCCAACCCGGTCGCTTGCACACGATCCCTAAACCACTGCTCATCTGGCACTAATGCAGCCAACTCCCTCATCTTTTTCCCGTGGCTGACAGGGACAAGTTGCAAACGATGCTGCAAAAAGAAGAAAAAAAATATACAAATAACATTAAATAAATACCAATTGCATAATTAAGTAACTTAAATAGCATTGCGAAAAATATTTATATCGTAACAATTAAATAATAAACTTACGTAGCCTTTGTATACATATCTCGCAATATGGGCTTTGTACGATGCGAGAACGCTGGTGTCCTTACGTAGCCTTTCATATATTTTTTCAAACAAATCATATTTATGCTACTTTGTAAATTTATATAAGTCAATGGAAACAAATATTTAGTCTCATTGAACTCTTGATTCTATAGTCTATTTAAATATTAGTTGAATTTATTATTTGCATGTGTTCAAATGATATATGATTTTTAATTAGGCTATAGGCCAAATAGAACTTCAAAAAGGCCAGACTCGGGCCAAAAAATAAATTTTTGATAGACTATATATTAGACTTAGACTTTAAAATTTTTAATAGATCAGATTCAGGTTTGACAAAATCTATTATCACCTGTGGTAGTGGTAAAAAGTATTAATTTATCATTGTTTGATGTTCTTCTCACTACTACTAAATGAGATGAATGCCAGTCATGGTTAGGTTCAATGAAGCGTATGATTAAGACTAGGCAGAATGGCAGGTTAAGTTAAAAAGAAGATTTTGTTCTGGTTAGATTTTGTTAGTTGCAACATTTTGTTCGACTCATGGAAGCTTATTTCTTGTTTATATTCGATTGATTCTTTGGTTTAGAGTGTTTATCAAAACCGACTCGGCAGACAATGCTGAATCGAAATTCAATTAATCAGAAGCATGACTCCAAAGAATTAACATACCTAAACTTACTCTTAGTCTTAATCTAATTTAACATCTCAAAAAGCCCAAATATTCACGTTTTTTCAAATTAAAACAAGTAGCACACAAAGTGAAAGACGTCCATTGGATCTGAAAAGACTCTGATCTAACGTTTCAGAATGCATACACATGAACAGAGAGAGAGAGAGAGTAAATGAGGAAACTCTCTAAGAACCCTAAAAATCCAAGCAGCTGCCACAGTTCGTTCACCACCATCGAGTCAACTACGATGACCAACACGATCACCACTCACTACTGTCACCACTCACATCCACCCACCATAAACTCAACCACAACGGCCACCACCACTAAACTTCACGAGATAGAGGTAGTTATCTATCATTAGTTGGAAAGAATAATCCTTTCATCTTTTTGAAGTTGTGTTCTTCAATTTTTTGTTGTATGAAAGGTTGGTGTTGTTATTTAGTTTCAGATTTATGTAATTTTAAATATTTCAATTTAGGGTTTTCAATATTGTTTGTTTGTGTTTTAATCCTAATAAAGTTTTGAATTTTATTTCATGCTAAGGAACCATTTCATGTTAAGGAACCAGTTAGATGTGATTCAGACCACAAAGAATACAGTTCCATGCTTTGTAAAGCTTTGTGCTGAAATTTTAGCAAGTCAAGGGTTGCTGATCACAACAATGGAGTATCTTAAACTTTTGGGTTCTGAAGAAGTTTCAACTGAACTTGTGATTTTAAAGGACCGAATTGCATTGTCGAAAAAAGCGATTGAAAGAGCAAGGCGACGAGACGGAGGAATCCGACGGACACGGAGGCTGGAAACGGCGCATCGCAGAATCGAAAGAGGGAGAGAGAAGCGATCGCGTGGGAAGTTGCAGAGAGGTAGCGATTCTACCGTGTTTCCCCTTTTGTTTCATTATTGTATTTATTTTCCTTTTTATTCTGTTTTTCTTTTTATTGTTATTACTATTATTATCATCATTATTATTATTTTGTTAATTAATTAGGTTTAAATTTTAGATTGGGTTTCTCTTAAGCCCATGTGATTTGCTATACTGACCCCTGATTTTAGATTGACACCCCTGGTCCCTTATTATGTTTTATTATTCATTTAGTGCTTTAATTATTTTTCTACTCAGGTCTATGTTTAAACTCGACCTTACATGATTAAGGAATTTAGCTTCAAAGCACCTTTTTGCCTCTCCTTTAATAGATTCAAGATCTTCCAAATAAATTCCACCCACTTTAATTGCAGTAATCATATTTGATCTGTTTCTCACCTTAAGGGAATCAGGGAAAAATTTGGTGTTTAGGTCACCTTCCCTCAACCAACGAGATCTAGACTTCTGATGTATGAGGCTTTCTTTACGTCTCAAACTTCTCCAAATATCTTCTTGAATGATAAATCTCTCTTTATCAATACCATTATGTTAACAGTAGACAAATAATCTTTTATATTATTGAGTTGATCCACTTTATCTTCAATATGGATGTCTAGCCAGCCAAAAATTTCTTTGTTCAATCTTCTCAAATCATTCTTAAGATATTTGAATTTCAAGAACATAATATAACTTGTTGAACCAGAGAAGGAGTAAGAGTTCAAATGATGTGGCATTTTAACAAAAATAATTTATTTTAAATAAATCTTATTTCACTTTCAATATCAAACTAATTATTATTATTTTAATTGTGCTATTAGATTAATATTACTTTCGGTTTTATTTTTATTTCAAAATGTATTTATTGTTTAAAGGATATTTATATCTCTAATCTAATTAAATAATTTTTCTTTTATATATATATATATATATATATATATATATATAAACACTATGACGAATTTTGTATTTAAATTTGTTTTAAAAATTCAACCTATGTTTTATAAAAGAAATTAGATAAATCAATCAATGGTATGTGATTTGTTTTTCCGAACAACTATGAAAGCAACTATGAACTCCGAATTTGAGCCTTCGGAGGTTATGGTGACCATGGTATGTGATTTGTTTTTCCGAACTCGCTTCTGTTTTTGATTCTTCCTCTCCTTCATCTCAGTTTCTCTTTCTGTTAGATTTATGGGTCGTTCGTCATTTGTTTTGAAGGAGTTTTGAAGTGGGTTTTGAAGTTACTGAGGAGTTTCGACGGAGGATGGATTGAAGGTGAAAGGTGGATGGTATTGAAGCTTGAAGGATTCAGAAGTATTTTTAGCAGAAGTTGTTTTGCTATTCAAGCTTATGGTACGGCTAGGGTTTTTTCTTTTGAATGGTTTCAATTTAGGCTAGAAATTAGAATTCAGTTCCCAAGCTGATATAATTATATCTTTGTTGCAGAGAAATAAAGTGCAAAATCTTTGTTGCAGAGTGGAATATCTTTTGCAGACCTATATATTTACTATATAGGTTAATTACTGAGGTGCTCGTGGAACTAGTTTGAAATGTGCCAAAATCTAATATAAATTATTGCGAAATAAACAATATTGAATAATAATAATGAAATTACAATATTATTTTAAGTTGTTGTGTTATATATATAAGGGCGAAAATCTAAAATAAATTATTGCGAAAATCTAATATAAATTATTGCGAAATAAAAAATATTGAATAATAATAATGAAATTACAATATTATTTTAAGTTGTTGTGTTATATATATAAGGGCGAAGCTTAACCTAAAAATAACTGAGTCTGACAATTATCCTTCTGAGCGTGTAGACACATGACCACACACATGACATTTATCTCCCTTGAAGTGCCTCCACGTTGTCGGACCTGGTAACCGCTAGAAATCTCTCTCTCTGACTCACTCACTCCATCCCTTCTCTCTCTCTCTGACTGACTGACTGACTCACTCCCTTCTCTCTCTGACTCACTCACTCCATCCCTTATCTCTCTCTCTCTCTAACTCACTCACTCCCTCCCTTCTCTCTCTCTGACTCACTCACTCCCTCCCTTCTCTCTCTATTGTACTGATTCACTCCCTCCCTTCTTCCTCTCTCTCTCCCTCTCTCTAACTCACTCACTCCCTCCCTTCTATCTCTCTCTCTGACTCACTCACTCCCTCCATTCTCTCTCTCTCTGACTGACTCACTCCCTCCCTCCTTCCTCTCTCTCCTCCCTCCCCCCTTTCTCTCTCTCTCTCTCCCTCACTCACTCACTCACTCCATCCCTTATCTCTCTCCCTCTCTGACTCACTCACTCCATCCCTTATCTCTCTCTGACTGACTCACTCCCTCCCTCCTCTCTCTCTCTGACTGACTCACTCCCTCCCTCCTTCCTCTCTCTCTCTAACTCACTCACTCTCTCCCTTCTCTCTCTCTCTGACTCACTCACTCCCTCCCTTCTCTCTCTCTCTGACTCACTCACTCCCTCCCTAAACCCTAAACCCTAAACCCTAAACCCATCAATATATCTGTTTCAAACAGTTTTTGATAATGGAAAAACCTGAAAACCTATAGAACATATTGGGTCTATTATAGAACACATTGGGTCTGAGATAAACCCAATGTGTTCTATGGGTTTTAAAATTGTTTCTTACTCAAATCTTAATTTATTTTTGTATGTCTTGACAATTTTAATATAATATTTTTATTTTATTTTTATTATTTATAAATATAACATTTTTATTTTATTTTCATTATTCGTTATTACTAGTTTGAAATGTGCCAAAATCTAATATAAATTATTGCGAAATAAACAATATTGAATAATAATAATGAAATTACAATATTATTTTAAGTTGTTGTGTTATATATATAAGGGCGAAAATCTAATATAAATTATTGCGAAAATCTAATATAAATTATTGCGAAATAAAAAATATTGAATAATAATAATGAAATTACAATATTATTTTAAGTTGTTGTGTTATATATATAAGGGCGAAGCTTAACCTAAAAATAACTGAGTCTGACAATTATCCTTCTGAGCGTGTAGACACATGACCACACACATGACATTTATCTCCCTTGAAGTGCCTCCACGTTGTCGGACCTGGTAACCGCTAGAAATCTCTCTCTCTGACTCACTCACTCCATCCCTTCTCTCTCTCTCTCTGACTGACTCACTCACTCCCTCCCTTCTCTCTCTCTGACTCACTCACTCCCTCCCTTCTCTCTCTATTGTACTGATTCACTCCCTCCCTCCTTCCTCTCTCTCTCCCTCTCTCTAACTCACTCCCTCCCTCCCTTCTATCTCTCTCTCTGACTCACTCACTCCCTCCATTATCTCTCTCTCTGACTGACTCACTCCCTCCCTCCTTTCTCTCTCTCCTCCCTCCCCCATTTCTCTCTCTCTCTCTCTCCCTCACTCACTCACTCACTCCATCCCTTATCTCTCTCCCTCTCTGACTCTCTCTATTGTACTGATTCACTCCCTCCCTCCTTCCTCTCTCTCTCCCTCTCTCTAACTCACTCACTCCCTCTCTTCTATCTCTCTCTCTGACTCACTCACTCCCTCCATTCTCTCTCTCTCTGACTGACTCACTCCCTCCCTCCTTCCTCTCTCTCCTCCCTCCCCCCTTCCTCTCTCTCTCTAACTCACTCACTCCCTCCCTTCTCTCTCTCTGACTCACTCACTCCCTCCCTTCTCTCTCTCTGACTCACTCACTCCCTCCCTTCTCTCTCTCTGACTGACTCACTCCCTCCCTTCTCTCTCTATTGTACTGATTCACTCCCTCACTCCTTCCTCTCTCTCTCCCTCTCTCTAACTCACTCACTCCCTCCCTTCTATCTCTCTCTCTGACTCACTCACTCCCTCCATTCTCTCTCTCTCTGACTGACTCACTCCCTCCCTCCTTCCTCTCTCTCCTCCCTCCCCCATTTCTCTCTCTCTCTCTCTCCCTCACTCACTCACTCACTCCATCCCTTATCTCTCTCCCTCTCTGACTCACTCACTCCATCCCTTATCTCTCTCTGACTGACTCACTCCCTCCCTCCTCTCTCTCTCTGACTGACTCACTCCCTCCCTCCTTCCTCTCTCTCTCTAACTCACTCACTCCCTCCCTTCTCTCTCTCTCTGACTCACTCACTCCCTCCCTTCTCTCTCTCTCTGACTCACTCACTCCCTCCCTAAACCCTAAACCCTAAACCCTAAACCCATCAATATATCTGTTTCAAACAGTTTTTGATAATGGAAAAACCTGAAAACCTATAGAACATATTGGGTCTATTATAGAACACATTGGGTCTGAGATAAACCCAATGTGTTCTATGGGTTTTAAAATTGTTTCTTACTCAAATCTTAATTTATTTTTGTATGTCTTGACAATTTTAATATAATATTTTTATTTTATTTTTATTATTTATAAATATAACATTTTTATTTTATTTTCATTATTCGTTATTACTAGTTTGAAATGTGCCAAAATCTAATATAAATTATTGCGAAATAAACAATATTGAATAATAATAATGAAATTACAATATTATTTTAAGTTGTTGTGTTATATATATAAGGGCGAAAATCTAATATAAATTATTGCGAAAATCTAATATAAATTATTGCGAAATAAAAAATATTGAATAATAATAATGAAATTACAATATTATTTTAAGTTGTTGTGTTATATATATAAGGGCGAAGCTTAACCTAAAAATAACTGAGTCTGACAATTATCCTTCTGAGCGTGTAGACACATGACCACACACATGACATTTATCTCCCTTGAAGTGCCTCCACGTTGTCGGACCTGGTAACCGCTAGAAATCTCTCTCTCTGACTCACTCACTCCATCCCTTCTCTCTCTCTCTGACTGACTGACTCACTCACTCCCTTCTCTCTCTGACTCACTCACTCCATCCCTTATCTCTCTCTCTCTCTAACTCACTCACTCCCTCCCTTCTCTCTCTCTGACTCACTCACTCACTCCCTTCTCTCTCTATTGTACTGATTCACTCCCTCCCTCCTTCCTCTCTCTCTCCCTCTCTCTAACTCACTCACTCCCTCCCTTCTATCTCTCTCTCTGACTCACTCACTCCCTCCATTCTCTCTCTCTCTGACTGACTCACTCCCTCCCTCCTTCCTCTCTCTCCTCCCTCCCCCCTTTCTCTCTCTCTCTCTCTCCCTCACTCACTCACTCACTCCATCCCTTATCTCTCTCCCTCTCTGACTCACTCACTCCATCCCTTATCTCTCTCTGACTGACTCACTCCCTCCCTCCCCTCTCTCTCTGACTGACTCACTCCCTCCCTCCTTCCTCTCTCTCTCTAACTCACTCACTCCCTCCCTTCTCTCTCTCTCTGACTCACTCACTCCCTCCCTTCTCTATCACCACGAGCATCCCATGTTCACCATTTCAGTGAAATTACTTGGCGCACTGGCCACCATTCTATCGTAATAGAATGTGCTGAGAGTTTTAAGGTATATTTTCGTAAGTTCTTTCTCTTCAAGGGGAGGAGAAACTTGGGCGGAAATTTCACGCCATCGCTGAGCATATTCCTTGAAACTTTCCTCGTCCTTTTGGGACATGGCTCTGAGTTGATCTCTGTCAGGAGCCATATCAAGGTTGTATTTATACTGTGTAATGAAAGCTTTTGATAGATCTTGAAAGGTTTGAACTGAGTGCGGCACCAGTTAGACTATCCTGGAAGTAGTGAATCAGTAACTGTTGATTTTACGTTTGTGTAGACATCTTTCGTGCGTACATCGTTAGATGACTTTGCGGACAAGTATCACCTTTATACTTTTCAAAGGTAGGCACTTTGAACTTGTACGGGATCTTGACATTTGGGACCAAGCAGAGATCAGCGGCATCTTTACTGAAAAGATCTTGTCCGCGAATAGCTCGGAGCTCTTTCTGCATTTCCAGGAACTTGTCTTGGA
Organism: Lathyrus tuberosus; assembly: GCA_022829125.1. Classification (NCBI taxonomy): domain Eukaryota; kingdom Viridiplantae; phylum Streptophyta; class Magnoliopsida; order Fabales; family Fabaceae; genus Lathyrus; species Lathyrus tuberosus. The sequence goes on from JALAZF010000159.1 coordinate 5,588,686, forward strand.
ATTCATCCATTCTTTCATATACTTCCATTCCTTCGCTTAGAGCAGTATGATGATTTTGTTCCGTATGAGGATTGACATGCATCATAGGAGGTGGCATGGACATCACTGCTACGTTTCTTGGTTCTTCCGCATCCTGGGGTCTGTAACCCCCAGGGAAAAGTATTCCCGCTGAAGCTGCTTGACCTTCGACGTCCTGAGGTCTGTAACCCTCAGGGATATTTGGCCTTTGACCTTCGATGGTTGGTGGTACATACCCTTCGGGTATGAAATTGATAGGCATCCCCCACGGACGATTGAGAGGCATTTGGTATTGAGGAGCGTTAACGGGCACTCCAACCATAGGTGAGGAGACGATTTCTGATATCACAGTCCTTTGAATTGGAGTTGATGGTTGATTATGAGCTGCTGTCAGAGCTTCTACCATGAGATTGAGTCTTTCCATAGTATCCTTCAAAGTAGTGATCTCTTCTATTAACTCTTTATTCTCTTGTTCAAGTTGATCCATCCTCCATTTTGGGCGATTGGCTCGAGTATCGTATGAATGAGACAGTTTGACGCTTTAGGAAGAAAGGACGAGTCGTGAGTTTTTAGAAGAATGCAATATGTTTTGCGAATGAGGAATGATATGCGAATGATGAAAAAGAGATTTTTCTTATCAAGGAATTTTTCTTTTAACATTCATGCGGTAAATATCACAATAACGAGTATTGAAACATCTCATCTTATTTATTGAACTGAAATGATTACATAAGAAAGTACGGGAAATAAAATACAACAGTATCTTTAAATCCTACGGATCTTCCCTGACGACGGTCCAACTTCAAGTAGTTGACTTCTCTTTTGTTTCTTCAACTGAGCGTTTTCCAAAGTTAACTGGTCGACGATAGTCTTCCAAGCACCTGAAGTGGGTGGAATATGATTGGCGAACAATGAAACTTCTTGCCTCTCTTTTGTGACAGATCGTTCCAGTATTTCAATCAGATCAGCTTTTTCTTTTAATTCTTTTTGGAGTTCTGCATTTTCCATGCCGAGACTTTGGTATTTGTTTCTCCAAGCTCTTCTTTCTCGATGCGCCTTTCCTAAGGCCATTTGGAGTTTTCCAGCATCACTCATGAAGGTGAAAATGGGTTCTTGCAGAGGAAAAATCTCTTGTCGAGGATAAGACATCCTTAACTTAACAGCTCTGACTCGCATCCATTGGAGATAAGGTTCCATGGAAACACAACGTGGGTCCCAAGTTAGCCTGGTCAGGGTTTCCTGTATTATGCATTAAAATCAATTTAGTAAAGCTGACATATACCTACATAAAATATAATGATGTTATAAATTTAAAATAAAGAAAACTAAATGATATTGACCTATGATTGAAATAAGAGCAATATGAGCTGCTAAGTTCATAACCTCTTTTTTGTTTCCAGCTTGTTGAGTAGTGTAACAAGTATCATTAAAAACCACAAATGATACCCAAACTCTATATCCCCCTTGATCCAACCAATTAGTGTTGAAGGAAGGTGGTTGCAGATTCACCTTTGCAGCAAACTCATTCAGGATGAACTTGCTTGATTGAATATTCTGGAAAATAATAAATAAGAAATCTCGTGAAGATTAGTCAAATAAAAAGTAATAAACTTAAATAAATTCATCAATAAAGGAAATAATATTTCACCGGTTAATGATTTCTTTCTCTAATTTTATCATACAATTTCAAACCTTTTCCACAATGGGACACAACATCATTGAAACTCTAACTCTATATATGTTAACAATAAGTTGTACAGTCCAACAGTCAACACACCGGTGAAATATTATTTAGAACATGACTGCAGGTTTTGTCAAATGCACATACCACTTACTATAACATGAGGTTCATAAAAAATGTTCATAAACTTAAGATTTACGAAATCCCATACCACTTACTATATATGTTAACTAATGAAGAATATGGAGTTCTCCGTAGAGAGAATTTATCAAATGCACAATTAAACGACGAGTTGCAGTAACTTCATCAAATAGCAATATGATTTAAGTGATGAAGCACGGCTCTACCCACTTGGTTCAATGGATTCTAGTATTATATTCAACTTACTTGGAGAAATGTGAGACAGCCACCAACATATTGTACATTTTTGTCTTTCCTCTTATCAAGCCACTGACACAAATCTTCAATAACAACAGCACCCCAAGCAAAACCAGAAACCCCATCTAAATTCTCAAGAAAAGACAAGTACCTTGAATCCACTGTCGCAACAATGGAAGAAAGGAAAGTCCCAAGGATCATGAAAAAGCAATGCTGGAATTGGAGGCTCGGAGAAACGAACTTATGTACCTTGAACATAATCTGCAGAAGCATCGAGAAGATAATCATAATGAGAGAAATAAGCTATAGGGATATAAGGTATTCTCAAGATATAGCATATTTATCTCAATATGATTATCTTCTTGACGCTTCTGCAGATTATGCTCAAGGGACATAAGTTTGTTTCTCCGAGCCCCCAATTTCATTATTGCTTTTTCATGATCCTTTGACAAATTTTCCAGATAATCACGTTCGACATTCCCCAACTTGCTTCTTTCTAATTAAACAGTGTGAAACAAACTCAACTTCCATGAACTATTAAAAATTATATCAATATACAAAATTCGATAGACCCTAAGTTATACTGAAATGATAAATAAAATAACAGAAATCATAATGCTTCTCTTCTAAATATAGTAAAATAGAATACTGATATTAATTGGAACAATTCACTTTCAGTAGCAACATAGATTTGTTAAAGTGTTCAATCATCTCCTTTTTTTGTTTGATTAATTTGGTTAGTGACACATTAACCTCATCATACTTGCTTGCTGTTTGTTCCAATTCCTTGTTCTTCTACTTTAAAGTGTTTGCCAAACCAGATACAAGCTTCAAGGTTTTCCTATTATCCTCGACTTCTTTTCAAGAAACAATTTTCAAATCCTTTTTCCCGGAGGTTTTTGCCAACAATACTAACATTAAGTGACTTATCATCAACAACATTCACTCTAAGTGATTTATCTATAGTGTTATTCATATGAAGTGACTTATCGGTATCAACATTCATATCATGCGACTTATCATGAGAAATTTTGTAGTCTCATACCTGCACAACCTCTAGATCCCTCTCATTCCAATGTGAATTTGATTTTTTTCCTAGAAGCTGCTATGAGTTTCTCATTATCATGCCTCGTGCATTGACAACCACTCCTTCGCCCTGGGGTGTTACATGTAACCACTCTCCGCCCTTTTCGGCCTCGGGTGTTACAATGAGATTTTCCATGATTAGAGAAGAAAACAATCAGAAGAATTATATTCCAGTTCAACGAGAAGTTATCAAGTTTTTTGACAACTTCGATGTTCACAATATATAGGTCGAGTTGGAGCAAAAGATGAAAATAAAACTCCTATGTGGCTTGCATGACAACATACGACCGAAATTGTTTAAGTAATTTGACACTCATTAGCATGTTTTTTTCTTCATAAAAGGATCCAACATTACCCCTTCTTTTGTAATGTGGAAGAAAGCATGGAAATTTGTGCTAATAAGGAGCAAGATGATCCTAGCCAAGAGAAAATGGTGGAGTTTTCTCCCAAGCTGTTGAATAATCCAAGGATACCAACAAATGGTGATATAAGACTTTGTGGTTCGGAGGAAAACTTGGAGATTGTTGGAAGCAGGAACCGGTGAATGAAAATGGAGTTTGTTGTTGCTGTTGATGGGGGATTTGAGAGGATAAAGCGAAGCCTAGTGACTTAGTTAGTGACAATATAATACTAGAAGTTGTTTTCACTAGCTCTCATACGCTCACCTTCGTAAATATCAACAGTGATAAAAAAAAATTGATCATCTTCAAGTGTAAGGAAAGTTTGTTTCTTTTTCACAGGAATTGGGGTGTTCCTAGGGATTACTACACTCATGACATTTTCATTTATTGACGTACCTAGTGACAAATGTGTAACGTATTGCAAGAAACAATAGTAAATTGCAAAACCAATCTCGAAAATGTCAAAATGAAATCGTGGAAGAATTTCCACTCGTTGATTCAAACCCTACAAGGTAAGTTGTTCCCGGTGAAAAGATGAATTTCTTAGCCAATTCAAATATTAAACATATGCATATCATCAGTGTGTCAAGCTAAACATGAATATAACAAAATAACAATGGAACTCCCTTTGTTTCACGGTGAGCCATTATGTGTTTAACCATGCTCAAAACACGAATTCAAAATCATGGTTCCAGACTTCAAAGGAGGATCGACGTTAGAACAAGGGTTGATGCGTATATCAAGAAGGGAGGATTGTCGTCAACACGAGGGTTGATGTGTATATCAAGAAGTGAAGATCATCATCAACACGGGGATTGATGCAAGCACCACATACACCAACATTGCTACTACATTTTCACCTCTCTACTCCTCAAACTTCTCTGATTCAGATACCTATGCAAAGGACCAGAGAAGAGTAGGAGGTTTAGAACTAGCATTCTTGGTCATCGGTAAAGTAGAGCTAGCTGGAGTGGCTTTTGTAGAAATATTACAGCTAGAAAGTTTGATGACTTCATCCTCGTGAAGGTACTTCACTTTCCCTGTTGGTCATGTTCTAAAAGATTGCTTTCGTGTGGAAACCTGCAGGCCAATATCCTATTTCACTTCACATGGTGAAGTTTTCACTTCACATGGTGAAGTTGTACAGTTTTTGGTTTGGCATGTTTCACAAAACCAATAATCTGGATCTTCAGCGAGATTATTTCGCATGCAGTAACTGAAATGGGACATAAATTGTATAGCCAAAGTGAATGCAACGACCTTGACATCAAGACTCCTAATCAATGTACCCAACAGTCAACATATGTGTACCCAACAGTCAACATATGTAGTAAGTCCCAACAGATCACCGGGAAGCGACAACCAGCTAAAAGCACGAAGACAAAGAGAAGTTGCGTTATTTACACAACAACTTCTCAATGATCTGGAGGATTTGGATTTTTACCAGCACGAGTCTATGAGAGAGACAGTTGAAGCCACTTTTTCTATGTTAAACCTTTTAGGATTTGAGCATAAACAATTTTCTAACTATGTATGGAACTTCATCAACCTCACAACATCTATGGAAAAAATTGACAAGTCCATTGAAAATTCACCTACGTTGGAGGAGCACAGTAAATTCTTGGAGGAGGAGAAAGCGAGACTGGCTAACATCAAGGATTATTATATGAAAATCGAGGCTTTGCTCGGGGCTTCCAATCAAAAGAGAAATCTGCTTTGTGAAGAAATTACTCGTCTTGAGGCCACGGTCCTTGAGAAACGAAACGAGTTGAAATTGTTTGAATTGGAGACGGTGAAGGTAGAGACTCAGCTTGAATATTTAAAAAGAAAAATGTTAGAGGTTGACATAATCGTAAAAGAAAAAGTTCGACAAGCCGAAGAAGCAAGGAAACAAACTGTAGAGAGATACCAAAAGCAAGTTGAAGTCATGACAACATTGGAGAAGACTAAACTTGAATTGGAAAATTAGTTACAGCTTACAACAACCGAATGATTGTAAAGTTTGTGTAGTAGAATAAATTATGTACTTGATCTCATCCTTCTACCCTGGACTATGCAGTGTGAATCTAACAGTGTGTATAATGTGTTATAAGTAGGTTTTTGTTTTTAATATTTGAAATTTGCATTATGTAACAATTTTTAGTAGATGTTTTAGTACAAATATTTGAAATTTGGATTATGTAACAATTTTTAGTAGATGTTTTAGTACAAAATTGTTAGAAGGATGAGATCAAGTACATAATTTATTCTACTACACAGACTTTACAATCATTCAGTGTTGTAAGCTGTAACTAATTTTCCAATTCAAGTTTAGCCTTCTCCAATGCTGTCATGACTTCAACTTACTATTCGTATCTCTCTACAATTTATTTCCTTGCTTCTTCTGCTTCTTCGGCTTGTCGAACTTTATCTTTTACGGTTATGTCAACCTCTAACATTCTTCTTTTTAAATCTTCAAGCTGAGTCTCTACCTTCACCGTCTCCAATTCAAACAATTTCAACTCGTTTCGTTTCTCAAGGATCGTGGCCTCAAGACGAGCAATTTCTTCACAAAGCAGATTTCTCTTTTGATTGGAAGCCCCGAGCAAAGCCTCGATTTTCATATAATAATCCTTGATGTTAGCCAGTCTCGCTTTCTCCTCCTCCAAGAATTTACTGTGCTCCTCCAACGTAGGTGAATTTTCAATGGACTTGTCAATTTTTTCCATAGACTTTGCGAGGTTGATGAAGTTCCATACATAGTTAGAAAATTGTTTACGCTCAAATCCTAAAAGGTTTAACATAGAAAAAGTGGCTTCAGATGTCTCTCTCATAGACTCGTGCTGGTGAAAATCCAAATCCTCCAGATCATTGAGAAGTTGTTGTGTAAATAACGCAACTTCACTTTGTCTTCGTGCTTTAGCTGGCTGTCGCTTCCCAGTGATCTGTTGGGACTTACTACATCTATTGACTATTGGGTACATTGATTAGGAGTCTTGATGGCGAGGTCGTTGCATTCACTTTGGCTATACAATTTATGTCCCATTTCAGTTACTGCATGCGAAATAATCTCGCTGAAGATCCAGATTATTGGTTTTGTGAAACATGCCAAACCAAAAACTGTACAACTTCACCATGTGAAGTGAAAACTTCACCATGTGAAGTGAAACAGGATATTGGCCTGCAGGTTTCCACACGGAAGCAATCTTTTAGAACAGGACCAGCAGGGAAAGTGAAGTACCTTCACGAGGATGAAGTCATCAAACTTTCTAGCTGTAATATTTCTACAAAAGTCACTCCAGCTAGCTCTACTTTACCGATGACCAATAATGCTAGTTCTAAACCTCCTACTCTTCTCTGGTCCTTTGCATAGGTATCTGAATCAGAGAAGTTTGAGGAGTAGAGAGGTGAAAATGTAGTAGCAGTGTTGGTGTATGTGGTGCTTGTGCTGTCATATTTGTCTTCATTTCAAGGACCTGAAGAAGACTATTGGTTATTGTAAAGTTTGATTTTTGGGTTTTGGTTTTGGGTTGAATATGTTACTTAGTTTTAGCTTTCTGCAACTTCCATGATCTAGTTTCACAGATATTGTGTTGAGAATAACCTTCTTTCTAGAGCTAGACATTGTTGTGGTAAGTGAGATAAGTGAGAAGAAGAAGAAGGAGGAGACGGAGAAGGAGAAGAAGAAGAAGAATGAGAAGGATAAGGAGAAGGAGAATGAGAAGAAGAAGAAGAAAAAAAAGAAGATCAATATCATTGATATACTTGAAGCTTCCATTTGAACATCAATATCATTTTCAAAGGGAAGCTTCCATTTGAACATCAACTATTGATGTTCAATTGGAAGCTTCCGTTTGACAATGATACTTACTGGTGTTCAAATGGAAGCTTCAGGTACACTTTGACTTTGTTTAAAGATGACATTGTCTGTGGCATCGTTTAAAGTATTTACCACCCAGACAATGTTGTTTGATCACAGAATGAATCTGAATGATTATTTAAGTTTAAGTCATTTATTTATTCACAATTTATAAAAAAATAAAATGATTAATGATTTAATAACAAACCAAAAAAATATCTGTTTTGGTCTTTAATGTCAAACAAACAGACTCTAAAAATAAAATTTGACTGATAAGTTCAAAAGTGGTCAAAAGATGAAGGGGAATGTTTTGGACATCATCGCACTCACTTCAGTTGAATGTTTTGTGCAGGATTGTGGGCCATGTTTTGCTTTAGTCCCTCAGTTAAAAAACATTACAGTATAGTCCCTTAAAACGATTTCGTTAGTTAAATTAATCCATTCCGTTAAATTTTGAGAAAAAACGTTAAAAAGTGCATACGTGGCAGTCTACTTGGCATATATTCTCTTACCTCGTTTTTTAATTTTTTTATTATCAATTTATTATTAAACATACTATTATTATTATTATTATTATTATTATTATTATTTATTATTATTAAATATATTGTTTTCTTTCTCAACCAACTTCAAATCCCTAGCAGCCACACAAACCCTAGCAGCCACACAATGAATTCTGAATGTGTGTAAACGCAGTTTCTATTCAGATTGAAGAAAAACATGTTTCCCTCTCCGATTCTAAACCAAAACTAATTCCACAGGTACTTTCTCTTCAATCCACCATCCATTTTCTCTTCCGATGATTATATTCTTTGAATTTGCTATTGATCAGGTTCGGTTGGAAATAAATTGCTGCACGAGCAACTCTATTAGGTGGTGGTACTGGTTCCATGAATATCAAAGAACTTCGTGAAGGTGCTGAAGTTGTTTAACACTGTTTTGTTATGTAGGCTTTGGAGGTTGTTGAGATTCGTTCTAGGTCTGGGATTAGTGAGTGGTGAAATTTGTTTGGGAGATCTTTGAACTCTGAGAATGAAGCGAAATCGTCATCTTCTTCGTCTTCTTGTTCTTCTAATGTGCGACTAGGTGGTGTTTGTGTCTTTGGTTTTTAGTTTGTGTCGTGAGTTTGAGTTTTTGGTGGCTTGTTGTTTTTGTCGGTGGTGGTGGTGGATTTTGTGGTTTTGTTACTTGCTTTCACGAGATCTAATGGCTTTTTGGTTGATGTGGATGTGGAGTTCAGCTTCTTGAACTTGGTGGCAATGGAGGTGGAATTGAGCTTCTTAGTGTTGGATAGTGTGGATTTGGATGATGCATTTTTTAAGGTAACATTGGTTTTGTTTTTGGAGGGGTTAAGGTTGTTGGATTTGACTGTTTTAGTGGAAGTGTTATTGGATTTTATAGTTTTAGTTTGGTGTTTGGAAGAATTAAGGTTGTTGGAGGAAATGTTACTGGTTTTGATGGGTTTGGTTTGGTTTTTGGAGGAATTAAGGTTATTGGATTTGATGGTTTTGGTATGGTTTTTGGAAGTGAAAGTATTGGGGTTGATTAGTTTGGTTTGGTTTTTGGTGGAGTGGAGGGTAGTTTTCTTGTCACTTTGGTGTTGTTTTGGGTCCTCTAGTATTGTTCTTCTATGCAGTTGAGGTTCAGACCACCAAGAACATGAGCAAAGAGAAATAAAAACCTGATGTGATTATTTGTCATCTAATTCCATTTGTGAACCCATTTAGTTTTATTGAACTTATGGAAATTTTGGGTGACAGTATCTCTAGCATGATGGTTGGAGAATAGAACATTAAACTAGCACAAACCTCAACAGGGAGTGAAGATTTTGCATTTTTCTTAGATTCAATATTTGTAAATTAATTAATTGATTTGTAATTTGATTTATGTAAATTATGTAAATTATGTAAATTAATTTGATTTATGTTTTTTTCCTGAGTTTATTATGAAAATTAATTAATTTGATTTTTATGTTAATTAATTAATGATTTTTGATTTTTTTATTTATTTTTTTTTAGTTTAAAGTTGTTTTTTGTTTGAATTTGTATTATTTATTATTATTTTTCTGACTCATTGGATGGTAGACATGCCACCTTGGCATTTATTAACAATTTAACATCTGAACTAACAGAAAGGATTAAATATGCTAACAGAAGAAACATAATGGGACCAAATTGAAACGGATTTTTATTGAAGGACTGAATCGTAACTCATAATTAATTTACGGGACTTGGGGACTAATTATGCACGGGTCTCCCACTAGTTACAAGACGATAACAAGTACCCGTGCGAATGCACGGGTCTCCCACTAGTTACAAGCCAATCTATAATGGCTCACTTCAATACATCTGATAAAGACAATCAACATGAGAACCAAAGAAATGCAATTTCAATAATACTAATTACTAAGTTACTAACTAATTTGTGTCTATAGTAATGGCTTCTCACCTTTGCCTTCCTGTCTTTGTCTATCAGTATAGCTCTACAACCCTGCAGTTGGGCATAACCATTGAGTATGGCATGACATGTTTAATCTGAAAAAGGCAATACAAAACTATGAAACAAACATTATAATAATGGTAAGAAGTATAGTAGAAGACTCTTGTAGCCAATTATATCATGCTTCCATAAAACGTAACATTTAATACTTTTTGGCCACGTACCAATCTAAGAAAGATTTTAAGGCTTGTTGGAGATGATTTCTTCAAGGTTTCAAGAGTTGTAGAAATCCAATTGTCTGCCTTACTCGTAGCTTCGGTCTCTTAAATTAGCATGATAAAGTTATGGTTGCTAAATGTCAAAAAGGTATTTTTAATAGCGTAATAACTCAAAACATAACTTACAAGATAAAATTTCTTCCGTTGTTTTCCGAGAAGCATGGAGGACAAGCAAAAAATATTATTATATACATATCTACACATAAAAAACCGTTGTTTTCCGAGAAGCATGGAGGACAAGCAAAAAATATTATTATATACATATCTACACATAAAAAACAGTAACAGTAATTGCCACTTGTGTCTTAGCATTGGACATGTACCCCCACTAACTTAATCAGTACTGCATAGAATGCAAAAAATCCTAATAAAATGTTATGAGCATGAATTGAAGAATAACAATACCTTACCTTTGGTTGAATATAACGTCTTCCACAATATCTCTGCTAGAGGAGGGGTTATGTAAGGGTTCAAAACATTCATGCATAAGAAAAAACACAATATCTCTGCTAGAGGAGGGGTTATGTAAGGGTTCAAAACATTCATGCATAAGAAAAAACGCAATGCTGAGTTTGCTGTAACTCTCTAACACTAGATCATTTTTAGCACTTCCAACACCACAATTCTCAGAGTTGATATACTTCACCAATGTCCAAGTTAGATTGTTCTTGCCTACTAAAACCGGCTTTCCCAATAGATTTTTGAGCCCCAATACAAACATGCGAAAATGCATACGGGTAAATGTAGTTTTATAACCATTTTCATAAAACTTGAGTCTAGCAATATATATTGAAGACATAGAGTCTTAAGTGTTTCTCCTAAATGATGTTCAATTTGATGTCCAAGTTAGTCTAAACATCAAAATTGAACACCACCAAAATATTACACAAAACAAATTTCTAAGTCTAACAAAAGTCTAACGAACCATCGACCTTTTAAGAAGCTCCCTCTGCTTGGGGGATAACCAACCGACCGGAGGGGCTAGTGGTTTCCATGGAGTTCGGTAGAGGGATGATGACAGCTTTGCCACCGAGTCATAGATGGAGGATGAAGGTTCCGGTGAGGACGGCTGCTCCGGTATGGGTGGCATTACCGGTAAGGAAAAGAGCGGCGGCTGCTCTATATCATACCGGAGTTTCGATTCTATTTTTCGGGGGCTCTTCCTCATGATTAATAAGGTTATGAGTGAGCCCAGCCAAAACCCCATTGTAAATGCATACACCTAATAGAAAACAAAAAATATAAGTAAATGCACAGAGAAAGAAAATGAAGTAGAGAACATTAATAGCTCCATTAACATCAACATAAACATGCACTAAATGTTAAACAAAAGTTTAACTAAATGTTAAACAAAAGTTATGAAGACAAGTTATGAAGTTAAAAAAGAGGGTAAAAGAGGGAGGAGAAACAACATACCATATATTGAATGTTCATGATGAAGGGGAGGGAGAAAAGAAATTAAGAGAGAAAAAATGAGAAATGGATGAGAGAATGAGAGAATGAGAGTACGAGAAATAACATGATTTGAGAATATGTACATATATTTTTTTATTAATTTTTGTTCTCATTTTGATAATTTTGATATTAGTGCAAGAAAATAGTGGTAAGGGAAGGGGTAGATAACTGATGGGACTTAAAGTCCCATCAAGTGTGGCTGTATTTTTTTTAAAAAGGTGTAAAGACTTATCTGCTATCTTGTGTGATCTCTCTCTGCTCTGCCTACTGCCTACTGATTGATTCATAACCTGTCACCAAAAAGACAATTAGGATTCTTCACAAAAGAGACATAAATTTTATGTTGTATTTCAAATGTTAAATAAACTAAATTGTAAATATAATTCCAATCTTAAATTAAATCATGCCAAATTTAAATCATTTTAAATTAGTTTTTATTAGACTTTAAGTTAATAAATGAAATACAGTTAATTGCCCCACACAATTTTATATCATACCATATTTAAATATTAATAGGCCAATACAGATTAAAAACTAAATCAAATAAAGTAACATTTGAAATCTTTAATTACAATCTGGATCAAATGCCATTTTCAAATTTGGAACTAATTCTTTGTCAATCTAAAAAATTTAGAATCTAAGATAATTCATCACAGCAGCTACAGCAGATCCAGACAGATGAAAACATGACATGCCACTGCACATAATATAGTTTTGCACATAATATAGTTTTGCATCACATAGTAGATAGATAACATTATTTGAAAAAATCCTACCCACATAATTTAAAACTCTGGTTTGCTATTGAATCAATACAACTTAACAACCTCCAATTAAATAACTACTTAACGGTTTACAAGAATAAGCAACTAAATTGTGAGATAAAGAAATTCATACCAGAGCCATTTCACGACCGTCGATTATTCATCAATTTTAGATCATTAGCTTCATCAATGAAGGACTACTCTCTATTAATCTGAAAAAATGTAAATAAATAACAATTAGACAGTAAAATAACATATAAATTGTACAAAGAGAATGGTGAAATTACATTTACAGTGAGAGTGACGGTCACCGTCACCATCTCAGACACCGACGAACACGTTCCCGATCAAGTAACCAAAGAGAATGGAGCAAAGGAGTCGGTGGCGGAGAAGAATGTCTTATAAGAGAAGCTTCACTCCCTCCATATATACCACCAAAATGTTAGATTTGAAAGAAGAAAATGTCTAAAATGAATTTCATTTTTAATTCTAATTTAAAATTAATTACTCTCATTGTCTTGTAACAAACGGTTATATTCACTTTCAATTTTCAAATTTATATATATATATATATATATATATATATATATATATATATATATATATATATATATATATATATATATAAAGTATTTAATATATTAATTATTTAAATAAAATAAATAAATTAAAATAAATGATTAATTTCAAATATAAATGAGAAATAAGTCAAAACTTGAGATCAATATTTGAAAAATTGTATTTTTATCATGAGATGACTTGAATATCATTTGTGTTTGAAAAATCAAGTTGAAAGATCAATTTAAAAATGTTTAAAAACAAATAAAAATTAATTCAAATAAAAATATTAAATATATTTAATAATAATATTTTTTGGATTTTTTTGCAGAATAAGTAATTTTAATATTTTATAAAATTATTTCAAAAATAATCAATAAAAAACAACAAATAATCAGAGAGTTATTAATTTTTAAATCAATTAAGAAAAATAACAAAAATTCAAATATTTGAATATTTGAATTAGGGCGCGAAGAACACGCGCGAAGGGTGTTCTAAAATTAAGAGGCCGGTAAAAATACGCCTCATTGATCCTCTAATTACTATAGTCCTAGTGTTGGGACACTGTTGTAAAATAAATATTTCATCTTGTTTTTACTTGCATATTATTTAATTTATTTTAAAATAGGGCCAGGAAACGCATGGTTTTACTCACTTTACTACTCAAAATAAACAAATGAACGAACCCACTTTCGATCCAACCTGATTAAATCAGGTTAAGCAAACATCATGTATAACAACACTAAACAATCTGAACTGCAAATGCATACTTCATAGCAACAACATCATGAACACACAAAAATGGATAACATACAACATCTAGAGAAAGCACACAATGTAACATTCCAACAATAACTATTCAGAGCAAGCAAACCTATGCAGCATCACTTGGAGCAACAGATGGGAAACAACTCATCACTGCATTCAGAAACAAAGAAATAAGCATGAAATTTAATAATATCGATAGATTAATGGTACTCCACTAAGATGACGATATGATAATATTGACCGAGATGGTGAGATTATGCTTGAAGGATTGAGGTACCGATAGGTGAAAATTTTGATAACTGAGAGATTCGTATGGAATCTTAGATAATGGATAGGGTTAAAGGAGAAGTCTAAAGGTAGGATGATGGGTTAGATAAATTAGGTAGGATGTATAGAACTCGTGAGGAAATAAACAAGATACTAAATGATAAAGCTTGAGGAATGAGACTTAAGAAAACGTAATGAGCCTAGTAGAGGGAATATGAGATATTAGGGTGTATAAGATATGAGAATAAGACGAACTAATCTAAAATGACGAATGGTGTACCATACATTAAAGAAGAATATAAAAGACGAATGATGAAAGATGAATGACGATTGACGGATGACGAATGATGAATGACGAAAAACTATTGTTATATGATGATTAAAATGACGTGGATTATAAGGATTACATGCCTGCTTGGGAATGTGTTTGTATGATGTTAGTAGAGGTTCATGCATCATAACATATTGCATGACGACGAATGACGAATGATGTATAAATAATAATCTTTTAGTTTTAAAATATTTTAAAAACAAATATTTTAAAATTTAAAGAAATTAATATATATCTATTTTAAATTTTAATCACTGGGCTTCGCTTTATCCTCTCAAATCCCCCATCAACAGTAACAACAAACTCCATTTCATTCACCGGTTCCTGCTTCCAACAATCTCCAAGTTTTCCTCCGAACCACAAAGTCTTATATCACCATTTGTTGGTATCCCTAGATTATTCAACAGTTTGGGAGAAAACTCCATCATTTTCTCTTGGCTAGGATCATCTTGCTCCTTATTAGCACCAATTTCCATGCTTTGAATGTGGATTGCCATTATCCTTTCCTCTATGATCATTCAAGCGTTTAGGGCACACCTTTCGAATGTGACCTTCATCATATGAAGCAAAACGTAGTCCGGTAAATCACTGAGTTTATCTCTTTTCTCTTTTCTATCTCTTTTATTCTTCATCTTTAACTTCAACTTCCTTTAATTTTCCTTAGCCTTCAATCTAATGAAAATAAGAAGACCCTTTTAGAAGAAATATTTATTTAAAAAAACAGATAACAAAAGCTATGTGATGAAAAAAAACTAAGTGAAATCTAAAACCAGAAACTACACACACTAATTAAAAAATAAAATTGCAATATAATACAAATACTAGGGTTTGAGTTGCTCTTTGAAACAACAATGGTATTCATTAAGTATGAATATCCAATGTTAACCTTGCATCTTTCTACCACATTGTATTTACCGACATTGAAAATCTTGCATCTTGCGCATCTCACTTTTACCGCAAATGATAATGGAATAAACCAAAGGTCATCTCATTTATAACAATTATAAAAATCACTTAAAAATTAAAGGAATAAAACATGTCTTTGATTCCAAAAATTAATTTAAATTTTGTTGTCTTTTAAATATAAGTTAATGTAAGAAAGTAAATTAAAAAATAATCAATTAATATTTGTCCTTGATGCATAAATGAAAAAAATATTTTTTATATAAAAATCTTTATCAATAAATTTATTTTTAATAGCCATTTTATTAAAAGAAAAATATCTAGAATAATTATGATTTATAGAAAAATATCCTTAGCCTTTAATCTAAAACCAGAAACTACAGACACTAATTAAAAAATAAAATTATAATATAATACAAATATTAGGGTTTGAGTTGCTCTTTGAAACAACAATGATATTCATTAAGTATGTATATCAAATGTTAACCTTGCATCTTCCTACCACATTGTATTTACCGGTATTAAAAATCTTGCATCTTGCGCATCTCACTTTTACCGCAAATGATAATGGAATAAACCAAAGGTCATCTCATTTATAACAATTATAAAAATCACTTAAAAATTAAAGAAATAAAACATGTCTTTGATTCCAAAAATTAATTTAAATTTTGTTGTCTTTTAAATATAAGTTAATGTAAGAAAGTAAATTAAAAAATAATCAATTAATATTTGTCCTTGATGCATAAAGGAAAAAATTATTTTATATATAAAAATCTTTATCAATAAAATTATTTTTAATAGCCATTTTATTAAAAGAAAAATATCTTCAACTTTTTTTAAAAAAAAAAAAATCATAAGCAACTAACATAAAAATGGTCAATTTTATTTAGTAGATTTTAATAATGATTAATTTATAATTTTTATATTAGTTATTATACGTTTGGAAAGAGAGAGAGTTTATCTCACAGATTTGTTCAACAATTCTTTTTTTTTTCTCTCTCTCTCTCTCTCTCTCTCGTTTCTTTCTTCCTTATCATCTCAAACATATCTTCAAACAAAAAACCCTAATCTTTGTTGAAGAGAAGGCTTCGGTTTCGAGAGCTCGCAGCGATCTCAGTCCTTTTCTACTCCTTCGATTCACCCACCGATCATCATTTTATCTCCTCCAACAAACGAATTGTGAAGATTCTCGCCAAAGCTTCCCCGAATAACTCCTTCACTATCCGTCACGGCGAAGTGGTTCAGGCACCCTCAGATCCTCTGCATCTGGTAAAGTCTCTTTTTGTTAGAAATTGGTTGTAGATATTTTTAGGGTTTTATGTTTTCCTTGCCTTTTCACAATTCTATCATTCTCTGTTTTGATAGTTAACTTTGATGTAGTTTGTGGAAAGGTTAAATTTTAAGTCTCACAGTGCATAAATTTGCCCCATGAACTTTAAGCAACCGCCACTCTATTATAATGAATATAATCATTCTCTGCATATTTAAATCACGAATTCCTAAAGATCGAAAAATTGATTTTGAAGCAATTTCTCCACATCTGCCCGTCTCTGCATATTGATTTTGCAGAGAACTGTACAATGAACAACCCTAATCATGTCATTATGGAAATAGGAGTATAATGTTGTCATTTGATGTGTGATAACCTATTTTTACAGAATTTTATCATGTCTGGATTGCGTTGCAACTCTACGCCTGAAAAGGATACGCCTGGAAAGCGTAAGTATTTTTTTTGGAATTTTGTTAAGGGTGAGGTAATTAATTGGAATGTTGGTTGAAACTATTAAGCATTTCCAGAGTTGATTTGTATTGTTTATTTGCAGAAAGTTTTTCACACTATGTTGTTTGGAATGGTAGAAAACCTGGAATTTACAGCTCCTGGAATGAATGTAACAAACAAGTGTCAGGATTTAAAAACTCTTCATTTAAAGGGTTTCATACATTGGATGATGCCAATGCTGCTTTTTATGGTACAGAGAACAGTTTTCTTTTTAGTGTAAGATTCAATATATTTATTTATTTTTTATTTATTTTGGTTTGAAGATTCTTCCTCGGAGAGGTGCCCAAACTGCGAGAATCTTTCTTTGAAAATTAAGCTCTTGCAAATTGAATTGGCACACTGCAAAGAGAAGCAGCATCAGATACCTGATCCCTCATCTGATGTTTCTAACCTTTTGGGAGAGCTGGGCCAAATGCTTGAAGAAAAAGCAAAGTTGGATCACTGACAATGTTCCAAGCGGAAATGACTGAGAGTTTTATGTAATAATTTTTTTTATGCAATTCAATACTTGAAAGTACTGTTTTTTACGAATTTAAATTTGGTGATATATGACTGATATTAATAATAAGGTGGCTTTGTAAAAATCTTGCCTTTCTTTTTCAACAGCTTTGCTAATTGTGACTACAATATATAAACTACTGGCTCCACAAATGTCTCAATATGCTAGCTACTGCCTACAAAAACATGTATCCAAACTATAACATGTAGTCAAAAGCTTCAATGACAAAAAGAAAAGCTACACCAAACATCTTTCTAGATTCAACATTCACGAAGCTGGTAACGTTCTCTTAAAGGGAAGGGAAGGAAAAGTAATGCATCGGTTGTGGTTTGTTTGTATGTTATCGTTCTCAACAAGATTTGGATTCCTCCACTTTTATTTATGTACTTTACAAAGCACTCAGTACTGTCGCTGCTGAAACCATCCCCCAAAATGCATCTGTTCCACCTTGTATTTCTCACCTTGAAGGTGGACTTGTTCAAATTGCTATTGAAGTCGAGGATCGTGCTCACCGCTCCGCTATCACAAGTAACTAACTAACAGCCTTAATGCAGCTCTTGTTCAACTTTCATTAAATTCTATGGAAATATGTTTTGGTTCTTGTTTTTGTAATTCGTAATTGGTAAACATCTCATGTTAGTTACAACACTGTTTTTTTTTTGTTTCAAAGCCCCCAATGAACAAGAACAAAAACAGCTTCACATGATTGGATAGATATATTTGGACTGCAAATGATTCATTGCTTTCTTACTAAAACTATTGTGGATCTGTGTCAGGAGTAAATGTTGATGATGTTCGAGTCTCTGTAGCGGCTCCCACTTCACGTGGAGAAGCTAACAATGAACTTTTGGAGTTTATGGGAAAAGTATATCTCTTTTACTCTCTTTATTGTCATTGATTAGGGTTGTTTGTTTGCTTGTAGTCATGAGATTGAGCTGTGGAAACAACCTCTTTCCTCATGCCAGCAAGGTTGCTCTTTCAATGGATTGACCTTGCTTTTGGCATTATGTCTCTTTGCTCAATCTGCTCTCTCTATGAAAATATAGTTTGTTACCATTGATAGTATATAACCAATTTTTTTTATATATAGGTTGAGTTTAAGATCGACTCAAATGACTCTGCAGAGAGGATGGAATAATAAGTCAAAGCTTCTTGCATAAAGCGATGCATGTGTACATGGCTTGTAGTCACCGTCATCACCGTTCAGAAAATAGAAGAGAATGTTGCAAAAGAATCTTAATTATTGTATATACGGTAAGTACTAAGTACACTCTTTTGGCAATACATATATATTAAACTGATATTAATTCATGGTTGTGTGTACATTATGTCTCTGCACGTGAGCGTAGGACTATTCAGGAATGAAATGAAAAGTATATATATGTATGTATAGGTTTTGTGTTCTTTTCATTGGATGTAATGTGATAATGTTCCTGTAGCTCACACTAAGAAGAAGAAAGTGGAATGCAGCCAAGGGTGATTTTCCGGCAGGTTATACAGTTACAGTTCTATATATGATATAAATATGGTTATATATTATTCCTACTTCTTTAAAACTATATTATAGATTTTCGTGGTTTAGTCAGAAATACATTGTTCACGTTTAGATGGTTAGTCTCGAATAATCTTAGTACGTATGATGATTTTTATGACAAATACATTTTAGAGTAATAAGGAACCTACCCAAATACATATATATTTCTCACTTCCCCATTTCTTTTCTTTTTCTCCTATACCAAACAATGCCTCAAATTTTCTTTATTTCTCAAATCTCTCTCTTTATCACACTCTCCCTTACTTAGTTCTCTCTTTTTACTTTCTCTTTACAAACAATCACACCCTAATTAAAATATTAAACTATCTAATTTGTCCACCATTTTCTAGATTAAAATCTTCTTACTTTTTCATTATATTTATACTTTTAAACTGTTGATTGACTTGATTTGACCCGTTAAGACTTAGACTTTTTGAACCTACTGCTACTGCCACACCCTCACCACCCTCTGTTACAGCCTCACCCTCACCCTCTCACGTATTCCCAAATTGTTTTTCCTTTTTAAATAATTTTTCTCTCTCCCCTTATATATTCTTCCTTTCTTATTTTTTTCTCTCATAACTTCTAACTTCTTTGTTTTCTCTCCTTTTTCCCTCTTAACTTCTTTGTTTTTTTTTCTCTTCATCATGGATGCTCTTATGGTATGTTGCATTTTTATTTCTCCAACTTTTCAATCAATTTACTTTATGTTAAACTGGTTCTCTACTTATTACTACTTATTATTACTCTTTCATTATTTTTCTAGATGGCCGCCTTTATGGTGGGAATCATCTTGGGGGCATGTCTCAGTCTATGTCACATGCTAAAGGCCAGCCGGAAGATCCTTCCACCGGCCACCACTGCATTATTCGAGCAGCAGCCTCCGTTCTCGGTGGAGATACAGCTGCCGCCTCCACCACGTCCACCGGACACCACTTTATATGAATTATTCAAGCAGCAGTCTGCCGCCTCCACCACCTCCACCTCTATCTTCATCACCTGATAATGACTTGGTGGAAGAGCTGCCACCACTTCCCAAGCTGCTATTACCACCCATACTGTCATCACCATCCACGCCGGTTCCATGGCGCCGACAACTACCTTGTGTCCGTGGTCGATATCCTCTTGTTGGTTGGTACAACACCCAGAAGCAGTTGGAAAAATATTTAGGTATTAACCTGCCAATGCATTAGATATTTTTTTTTATGTTTTTGTTTAATATTTTGTTGGTGTTCAATTTTGATGCATAGACTTGGAACTTTGACATCAAATTGAACATCATTTTTTTTTGTATGTTGTGTTTATTTTGGATATGATGGTTTAATTGATATTACTAATGTGTTATGCAGCTACTGTATTTATCATTGATATTACTAACTATAGGGGTGTGAAAAAAACTGGTTTACAAAAACCACACTTATAAATCCAGTGGACCAACCACAGAACCCATACCCACTTTTTAAAACCAATTCCTATTTGGTAAACCGTTTTTTATTTCTTTTGAATATATGATTAATTTTTTAATGCAATATTGGGATTTGCCTCTTCATTTTCGGTCTTAAATAGTCTTTCCAATTAACAATGTGATATACATAACTATTGGACTATAGCCTTTTTATTTACCAACGTGAACTACATGGCTATATATTCATCAACTACATAGGTATAAACTCTTTATTCCATTTAATATATAAATTAAAGATAATAAATGAGTCAATTTTAGGGTTAGATTAATTTATTTAACTATTCTAGTTGACATTATTTTAAATTAAATAGAAATCTTGATATCAGACTTTGCGACCCGACTAATTCAAGATGATCAATTAAATAATGACACTTATAAAAGGTCGGAAAGAGTAATATTCAATCCACATTCAAAGCATGGAAATTGGTGCTAATAAGGAGCAAGATGATCCTAGCCAAGAGAAAATGATGGAGTTTTCTCCTAAACTGTTGAATAATCCAGGGATACCAACAAATGGTGATATAAGACTTTGTGGTTCGGAGGAAAATTTGGAGATTGTTGGAAGCAGGAACCGGTGAATGAAATGGAGTTTGTTGTTACTGTTGATGGGGGATTTGAGAGGATAAAGCGAAGATTAAAATTTAAAATAGATATATATATATTAATTTCTTTAAATTTTAAAATATTTGTTTTAACTTATCAGTCAAATTTTATTTTTAGAGTCTGTTTGTTTGACATTAAAGACCAAAACAGATATTTTTTTGGTTTGTTATTAAATCATTAATCATTTTATTTTTTTATAAATTGTGAATAAATAAATGACTTAAATGCTTTGTATTTTTTTATTTAGTCTACTTTTTTTTCTATAAAAATAGTTTTATCATTTATTAAATATTTTATTTTATTTTATATCTAAAAAGAGCCTTTAGTAGTTGAAGCTTCAAGGTCATTTAGGGAAAATCCAATGCATTTCTCAGGATCAGCAACCATACAAGCCTTTTCTGATGACTTAAGCATATCTTCTTCACAAGCTTCTGCAGAAAGAGTGCAATAAAATATTATTTTATGGATTGCTACTTATATATAAAAGTTGAAGTTTGATCATTATGAGTGGTTTCTCTAATCTTGATATTTTTCAGCTACTGCTACTAAAAATGCAGATACAAGTGGAGTGAAGTTTGAATCTTCTTATTGAAAAAAACAATGTCTTCATCTATAGTTAATATCAAGATTTGAGTTTTTATGATGTTGTGTTTTTTTATGGAAATATTCTAACAAAGTAAAAGAAAACATTTTGTTTTTTTTATAAATTCCTAATTTCTCTTTTTTTTGAAATTCATATAGTAGGAGGAATGGGGAGAGAAAACTTCATTGGTTAAATTGGAATAAGCTTGCTGTGGCGAAGGGCGAAGGTGGTATGGGATTTCGTGGTATAAGCGAGTTCAACACGAGTCTTTTAGGGAAACAATACTGGAGGTTTCTTGTAATCAATGAGTCGCTGGTGGGGAAGGTCCTTAAGGGTAAGTATTTTCCTAGAGGTAATGTTGAGGACAGCTCTGTTGGTTTTTGCCCAAGTTACTCGTGGCGCAGCATTTTAAGTGCAAGGAGTCTGGTTCAGTCTGGCTCACGATTGAGGGTTGGGAATGGCACAAAAATCAAGGTGTTCAATGATAGATGGGTCCCTGGAAATCAACTTAAGTTGACATCACAAATTTTTTTTTTTACTTCACAATTAATTTTAATTTGAAGTTAGAATTTAATATTCAATTCACTATATAAATATATTTAAATATAAATCTTCATATATTTCACTCATTTTATTCAAAATCAAATATACATAATAAATTTAACTAATTTGTTTTTAATAGTGTTGAATATATTTTATAAATAATGTGTATATTTTTTGTGTCATAATAATAAGATCACGAGTGAAGTATCATTTTTGTTTTATTAGCGTCTAGACACATGTTTTTAATTATGCATTAAAAAATAATAAAATTTTCAAAACAGGTGAAACTTTTAATAAAGGAGTTGAGAGATTCAATCACTTTATCAACAGAGATATATTAAGTGTGCATGTGAATGAATAGTGAAAGGAACCATCAAGAAATAAATTACCACCTAGCACTTGTGTCAAAATAAATACAGTGTGAGTGACTGACCTAAAGAAGCAGCACAAGAAAAGAAGCCAAAGAGAAAATTCTAGTTCTAAGTTCTCCAAGTTGCTTTTATGCTTAATTCACTGCTTCATTTAATTCCATATAAAGGTAAACTTTCATTTATGCTCTTCTCTTTTACTTCCAACGTTTTATTTACAAGATTTTTATCTTTATTACTCGGTTATAGTACTAGTATGGTGGATTTTTTCAATGAAATTAGTTGATTTTAGTTGTTTTTCTGCTTTTGAAATAGAATCCAAGTTACTTTATGTTGAGTTGATTTTTAGTTTATTCTTATAGACTGATTTTCTTTTTCAATATTGACCTACTCACTAACATGTGATTATTTTTTCCTTTTTAGTGCAAGTGTAAAAGATTTCGGACTGTAGAAACTTTTAAGAGGATGGCATGTGATTATTTTGACCAAACTCAACCATGTGCAATTATATCTACTATGATTTCTTTGATTAAACATTACATAAGGTATGATGTATATAATATAGTATATAAAAGGTTTTTAATTATGATTTATTTGATTGTGTAATCTATAATATAAGAAAATTAGATGTTTTGCAAAAATTAACTTTGTCATTGCGTTAGAAAATGACACTACATCAATTTAGGGGTTTTTTATGTCTAAATATTACTTTTTCTAATCAAATTAATGGGATATCCGTGCTTTCATGCAATTTAAATTCAAGTATTTATTTTAGCATATCATTTCATATTTGTGTTTATGTTTATGTTATATTTTTTAAAAAGACGTAATTTTTAATATTTCTTAAAAAAATCCAATATTTAATAAATAAAAATTATTACTCTCAATTTTAAATAAATTTCACTATTTTTTATTTATATAAATTTTTATTTTATTCGCTTAAATACATTTTAGAATATATAACTTTTTAGATAGGTATAAATTTATATTAAATAAAAAAAAAATGAGTAACAAGTAAAACCCTAAATATATACAAAGTGAAAAATCAAAGGAAAATAAACAATTAAAAAACAGTAGATCAAATTCAATGTCCGTCTCTCTCTTCCGGTTTCTCCGCCTCCATCGCCCAACCAGACCACCCTCTCCCCCTAACACTTCTGTTCAATGCTCGCAAACCGATTCAATGCTCAATCACCCCCAAATTCGATTCCCACAAACGCCCTAAACAAAAATCAATCGCCACTCATTACTCCCCTAAATCAAATCTCTTTTTCTATCAATGGCTAGCATCAACATGTGATATTTACTATATCTTTGTTGCAGAGCATGAGGTAAACTTAGTTTTATAGTTGATGATTCACATTTATTTATGAAGTGAACAAAATTTGATCTGAGTTGGAATTTGAATATTTTTCTTTTGAATTTTGTATTGAATCTGAAATGTATGGTTTGTGATGTAGGCTAGAAATTAGAAAATATCAATATGGATATTGGATTTTTGAATCGGGTACCCATTTTCTTAAGAAACTAGTATAATACTCGTGCGTTCGTACGCGTTGCCGTGATTTTTTTAATGATAGGATGACATTTTCGTAAGTAGAAATAATGATTAATGTTACTTATATAATTTATTTTTATTTACACTTTTTCTATTAATATAGTGCAAAAAAATATTTAAGTAATAATATTTAGTTTTTTTGCTACCACGTCATCACCTTTAACCTCATCATCATCCTCACTTAACACTAGAGTTTCATCAGCTTTAAACGACACTGTTTTAGCCTTAACTATGTTTCTGATGATAACCCATATTGATTATAATTATTAAAAATTTGGAACGTTAGTTCCCTCGTGATAACTAGGGTCCCTTACTGATTTTAACTTGTGTGCTCCCGTACCTGATACGGGTATTTACACCGGTATGATCTTAAAAAAAAGAATAGTTTTAAAAAGAAAGTTATATTTCAATTTTATTAATTGAAAATAACAAGTTTCAAGGTTAAAAAAAAAAAAAAAACAAGTTTCAATATTATTCATGGGTAAACGAGTAAGTAGTAACAAACAGCTAGACTCCATAGCCCTTCTTCCTAGAGTCAGCTGATTCAAAGGGCAGCAACTGACTGATTTGATCTCCGAATTCATTTCAACAGATGGGAGATATTAAAAGCTATCACTCTCTTTTGCTCCGCTCTCACTCACTTTCTCTCGCTACCCACCGGCCACGCACCACCAGTCACCACCTCCAAAGCACGAGCAGTGCTCGAGCACCCACCGTAAGGTCACCCACCGCCGCGCCACCCAACAGCCGTCCCACACCACCGCTGGGAGATAGTATAGCTAACAGAGCTGAAGGTTTATCTCTCTCTCCCTCTCTCTTTTGCCTTCGGTTTATCTCTCTCTCTCTCTCTCTCTCTCTCTCTCTCTAATTCTCCGTCGTTGGCCGCTGAAGCTCTGCCGTTGGCCGCTGAGTAACGAACACGAACATGTCACTCCGGTTTGCTATTGGGGTATGGCTCGCTCAGTCTCTCTCTAGCTCTATGTGTTTTGATCTCTGCCTATGTTTTTTTGGGGTTTTATTTTATTTTGCTTCAGATCTCTGCCCCTGCACATACTCATATAGCAACTAGGCAAGTGAAAGATTTTTAATAGCATAATGTCATTAGGTAAGTGAAAGATTTTTTCACACCTTATCTGGGTAGCCTTTTCCCTGTACAAAAATAGAATTCAAACAAAATCTATCTGGGTAGCCTTTTCCAATGTATTTAGAATGTCACATTCACTGATGGCTTACAGGGATGATGATGCAACGGTTTGCATTGCAGAACTGGTCAATTGCTAATCTTTGGAAAACTGCAAGTGAAGTTCAATGTAGAGTGTATTTCCAATAGAAAATATGTCAGGAAATAACATTCTTTATTTTTGCCTTTTTTTCTCAAAAACAAGTATTTGTTTACTTGATTCTTTCTCGACAACTAAGATGCAATGAGCAACACTAACAATATCTATACACAGGAGTCAAGTAATGTATTCCTCATTTCCTCATCTCTAATCACTTTTTATTTTACTATGAAAAACGAAATACAATGATCAGAACTTCGAAAAAGGTAGCTATCATTTGCAGTATATTCACCCAGAAATTAGGATGCCTTGAACTTCTTCAACATTTGCAGTATATTCACCCAAGAGATCTCTTTCTCTTTCTCTTTCAGACACAAGGTCTTGGTAAGACCTAAATGTAAGATAAATGTACAATTTCGCTTATGCATGTGCATAATTGAACTCGGCTTTTTCACATGAATGTGCGAAACTGCACATGGAATTCAATTTGCACATGTATGTGCGTTTCTGGGCAAAGTTCCATTTCAAATTTCACTGATGCATCTGCGTAATTAAACTTAGCTTTTTTCACATGCATGTGCGAAACATAGCTTTGGAAGATGAGATTTGGATCACTTATATTTCTGTTGGTTAGAGATGCAGGAGGAGAACGTGGATCAAAGTAGTTGTACTCATTCCTTAAGTTCCACCCTTACTCAGTGTACAAGTTTAGGTTGGAAAATTGATTTAATTTCTCATATTGTTTTTTATTGTTGTTGCAAGTTGTCTAATTTTCATTTATATGTCTCTTAAGGAACAGTGACAGTGCAGCATAAAAAAAGAACCCGGGATAGTGACTGTGAGAGTGACTGTGACAGCCGTTTTTATTCTCCCACTATATGTAATTTCAAGCTTGTATGTAATTTGGCAATAGGTATTTCACTAATTTAATCTACGTTTTGTTTTCTTCTTTGCAGAATATGCAGCAGCAGGTTGTTGGGGATAGGGATCTGAATGAAGAACAACTTTTTAATCAGCTGTTCAAAGCTAGACTTGGACATCCTCCATATGACAAATACGAAAGTTGGTATGATATTGCCTTATGGGAGGAAATTGTGAAAGAATTGGGAGGTCGTAGTCTATTTCACAATCCCACGATAACCGACGTGTTGAAAGTTGTCATCAAATATTACAAGGAGTATAAAAGTGACCCTGAATCGATTCAAAAGTGTTTGAGTCATTCTCTCAGGCTCAATATTTGTCATGTGTTTGACTCCTTTACTGACAAATATGGCTCTCTAACATTTGATGCCCTTGAAACAGTGCACTCTAGAGTTAGGCCGCAAAGCAGTCTGAGTGGTGAAATCATAGAGTACAAAAATGATGCCCAGGCGTTGGAAGAACTCCTTAAGGTTTGTGAGGAGAAGGCGAGAAGGATACTTCCCTCCACATCAGATAGAATGGGAATTAGAAAGTATAGGAAGGAGAGGGGTTTTGCGGGGCCTGTAGCACTGCAATATGGTGAAGATTTGACTGCTCTAGGAATTACTGATGATGAGAAGGCTTGGTTACTCCAAAAATTTAATTCAGACTCTGTTGAATATTTATCTTTGGCAAATCAGCCTCTTCAAACAAGACTCAATTTTTTTCGGAGAATTCTTCAACATGCTGATATTACTATACATGAAACCGAATGTTCCAGCCCCCTGTCCTCCACTGCTAAGTCTTCTAAAAGAAGAAAAGAACCAAGGATCAATTCCTAGGTACACATTTCCTTTGCAAAATCTATTTTTTGACTTTTTCAAAATCTATTTTGACCCCTGGATTTCTTTAACATTAAGCATTACAAAGAAGTGGCTATAACAAGAGAAACTACTTCATACCCTACAATTTCACCATGTTTTTAAGGCTACTGGATCATCATGGTAATTGAATGATGGAATGCTTTATATCAGTAACGATTATTCTACTTTATACTAATACAGATTGTGTTGTACGTGTAGGCTAGGTTGTGATGCTCATATTGCTGTTGCCCATGGTGCTGCATGTCTGCCTCTGCTGCCCCAACCGGCCTTGGATTCTATTAGGCACTTGGATTATGTTATTTAGAGCTTGTGTTAGTGTTACTTTAGTTGTGATTTATGTTTTATCACTCGTGCTTATGAACTTATGTTTATTGGAGATTTTAGAATATACCATTTCGATGCTCAAACAATGATTAAATAATTGTTTGCTTCTTCTGCTCTTATATTATAATTTCAATTGATAATTAACATTATAGCCCGTATTTTAAACGGGTTTTTTCGGATCGGGCAAAAAACCCTAAAAAAAATCCGGGCTTAAATATTTTAAATTGTTATAAAACCATTCATGTTTTCATATAAGAAGTTAAACTCTTAAAAGACTTCATTATGGCATGAGAACAGACCCTAAAGAATGAATAGTCATGATGAGTTCAATGCATGTCACCCCTTTCTTCAACAAGTGCTAATAAGGAGGCTAAGAACAAAGGCACTTTTATATGCTAATGTTTCCTTTTGTCCTTAGTCTGATGTTGCCTAAGAGCTCAAGAAGGGTCAAAATCAAAATTCGAACTCACTTGCTCTATATGCTACACCACATTATGCTAGGAAAATCAATACTAGAGCTCGCAACAGAACACACTACTGCAAGGTATCAAATAATAACTCACTTGCTCTATATGCTACACCACATTATGCTAACAGGAAAATCAATACTAGAGCTCGCAACAGAACAAACTACTGCAAGGTATCAAATAATAACCCATTAACAACACTTGAAATCTAATTATCCAAAGAGAAATACATAAGTCCAAAATCAGATTCAAATTGAAGATGTATTATTCTATCTCTTAGACATTGGATTGAAGTTAGGCGGCTACATCTCTAAGTAAAGAAATTTTGATGATGTACCAGAGTTCAAACCAATCCAAACTTGATTGGATTGAAATATAACTTCAATGGAAAAGGAAAAGTAATCTGACAGACAGAACAATTATCACCTAATGACGTGGCACACGGATCAAAAGTACCAAAGATAGTTGAATGATATATTGCCTTATACCATCGGCAAATTTCAAGATAATCATTGTTGTGGGAATAATACCTAATCATCAAACTTTGCTATAGCATCGGCAGATTCAGTGCATCACCAATTTTTGACGAAATAAATATTAAGTTTGATGTAAAATATAACATACAATATATTAAAAATTAATATTTTGGAATGACAATTATCAATTATAAGTACATTAAAAATACTATTTTTTAGTTAAAATAAATCTATGCATAAAAATAGAAAAAGAAACCACGATAAAAGATAAGCATAAAAGTAATAATCGCAGATCATCTGTCAAGACTCCCAGTAGAAGTACAGAGCCAAGACAGATATGTGATAAAGGAAGAATTTCCTGACGAGCAATTGCTAGTGATAACATAACTTTAAAAAGAAAAAAAAAAGAATTGAAATGAAACTGCCAGTGGAATGGAACATTACAAGAACATATTTGATGTCCTGCAAAAATTTAATAAACTTCTCCTGAGCAGGAACCACTCTCGCTGGATTTGTTAGAATCTCGAAAGAAGGCTCAGGCTCAGATTTCTTCTCCGTTGGGCTAACGGGCGAAAAAAAATGTTAATATTATCTTTAAAAAAATACATTAAAAAAGGTTCGCAGTAAACAAATGTAATCTTAATAAACATGTTTTATATTCAAACCATAGTTTTTTTTTTGTCTTAATCACTGTGCGTATTGACCGATTGAGCTTGCTAGAAGGTACTTGCGAGAATGTTTGCGTTTGTAAAAAATTTAGCAGTTTCACTTTTTCTTACAACAACTGTTTTACTTTCATACTTGCTGATTTACTATCTTCCTTAAATAATTAGGTGCGCTCTTTAGTTCCTAATTTATTCAAAGTTGAGTTTTCTTCCTTGTATAACCTGAAGTCACTGAAAGTAACATATTTACCTTCATCCACACTAAATAATGTTTTATGCAGTATATTAGTCACCGAAGGATATTATATCTTATATTCTAAACTTATACCGATACGGTAACCCTAAATCTAAGCTTAGACCAATCTGGTGAAATATACAAGTTTTAACATTTACTTTCTTATGTTATTGTGTTGATTAATTTGTTGTTATTTAAAGAACCAAACTTAAACTCGAAAAAGTTTTAGTTTGTCTTAAAACACAATTCAATCTCCTTCTTGTGTCTTCACACCTTCAATCTACTTTAAAATCCAATCAAAGCTCACGGTTACGAATGCTCATAAACGCGCTCAACTAACTAATTTCTTCACACCTAGTTCTATGTTTAAACTAGAATTTTGTGTGCTCCACCTTGTTCTATAGCACCAAACCACATGGCTCTACCCACATAGTTCTATGTGACCCAAATTCCTTCACAACTTATTCTCACCTTCACAATTCCTTTTCCTTTTCACAATTCTTTGTTTCGGATCATTGTGTAACAACATTGACAGAGGAAGTAATGTATACATAACTGGAAGGTGCAATAACTATCCCAACGCGTGTCCGATTCCGGGATGTGAAAATGATCATACACGAACCTAACATATAAAAATGATCATACACGAACCTAACATAGTTTGTTAACTATATATGGAGTACTCCTATATATGTTAGTTAAATTTTTTTAAAAAATTCATACGACATGTTGTTCCAGATGTTGAAACTCTTCAACTCAACATGTTCCATTGCACAATTGGACTTCTTGTTGTACCTGTTCTTTCATGATGATCTTAGCAAGTTTATTCATCCTATTTTACATTACAATATTGCTGCTATTATTTGTTTTACAAAATTAATGCCAACCATAAAATTAAAGAACTAACATTCTCCCCCTTTGGCAAATTTTGGCTAAAACAAATAACTAATAACTAAATTACAACTTTGATTACAACAATATCTACCCATCAGTAGTCATCAGTAACTACTGGACTTCAACAGAAACAGTAACCATCAGTAGCTACTGTTTGCACCATCTGTACATGGAGAATCATCTTCTTGGGAGATCTTGAATGATGTTAGGACATCATGTTTGACAACTTTTCCAGCATACTCTATGAGCTCCATAACATCACCTCCGAGCACCACAGCACAACAACTTCAGGCAGCACATTAGGACCTAAAAAGTAGAAAGTCCTGAAGTCATTTGGTGCACACGAGGAAGAAGATATCTGACACTCCCCCTCAAAACAACACATTTCTTTTTCCTTCCAAGAAGGATCCAGAAAGATTGTAGAAGACTCCTCCAGAAAATAAACGTCTGTCTTGACATAAAAGACCAATGGTGGCATAAGAGATTTCTACCCCCATTCTTTAATCAGACGTCCCAAGTCAACCTGTGGCATAAGATGAAACTTAAGAAGTGCCACTCTGCCAACCCAGGTAACTCAGAACACAAGTCACAATTGTGTTCATAACTCAGGACACAAGTCACAAAGACTCAACACCAACTTAAGGATAGGACATCCTCTTCGACATCTCTGAAACACATATGGAACTGCAGACTCCAGACACAGCATCTGCGCAAACCCTTTAGCAAAACCTTTCTCCCCCTTTTTAGCCAAAAATTGGCAAAGAAAGCCCTCACAAAACCAGACCCAAGTAGTGCTCACCCAAAAACGAACAAAAGCCATAAGGCTTATGAAACAAGAACACTCACTGGCTGAAGGAGAAAAGAATCACCCCTATAAATAGCTTACCAGTTACTTTGGAATTAACGAGCTTTGAATATGTCAAAGTTCTTGGTCAAGGAAACGCTATTTTAAGTACTAAAAACTCCATCCAAATTCAATGTCTACCGTCCAAAACAGTCTTGACCACCTTTATTGCTTCTTAAACGATTTTTACCATAAATTGTGTCAATAAAGTTGCATGCATAGTCACAGACACGTGTTTCACATTATCCTTACACCACCGTCCAAAATAATTCCTTGTTTGGCTCAAGAAAACTTGTCCTGTAATATTTTAAGTAAATAAATTTAAATTTATAAAATTAAATAATATATGTATAAATTCAAAACAAACGAAAATTCAAGAACATGTTTAGGAGTATTGCAAAAATATGCATGAATATTTCTAAATAATTTCAAATTTCAATTTAGAAGAATGTAATTTTGACCGACATAAAAAAAATGATAAACTCACCAAAATTAATAATAAAATTGATATTATTTATTGAAGAACTTTTTTTTTTCAATAAATAAAAATTTCAAATATAACATTTTCAGTATAATGTGATAAGTTCGATCATATGATTTTGCCACGTATCTAAACGTTGTGTGTAATCTTATCACCTATTTTATACCATTTTTAACATGAACAATACATTTTATTTAGAGAGAAAAAAAATCATGAATATACACATTTTCATATAGAAAGTTTTATAGAAAAAGAAAATATATAGTAATTATCTGAATGCACGGTCAAATAATAATTATTATGGACAAAAAGTTTTTTTTTCTACATTCATGTAGAAAGTATTTTTTTAATATTTGTTTTATAAAATAACTAAAAACAATTTATAAGTTTTCCTCTCAAACAATTTATTTGTTCCATTGTTTATTCAGAAACGCGTTATTCAGTGAAAAAAGGTAATAAGCTCAAAGACTAACTTTCTATTATTATTAAGCTCAAAGACTAACTTTCATACCCCTAAATTCATAATTTTGTTTAAGGGGCTATTTTACATGTTTATTTATGTATAACTATGTTCATTTTGTAGTACTGTACTGGCTATAAGTATCACTTATTTTACTAGTCTCTAAACACATGTGTTTATGCACTTCATCTGTTTCATGTTTATGCACTTTAACAAAGATAATTTATTTTAAATAAATCTTATTTCACTTTCAATATCAAACTAATTATTATTATTTTAATTGTGCTATTAGATTAATATTACTTTTGGTTTTATTTTTATTTCAAAATGTATTTATTGTTTAAAGGATATTTATATCTCTAATCTAATTAAATAATTTTTCTTTTATATATATATATATATAAACACTATGACGAATTTTGTATTTAAATTTGTTTTAAAAATTCAACCTATGTTTTATAAAAGAAATTCAACCTATGTTTTATATAAAAAGTGCAGTTTTTTAAGTAAGACTTTCACTGGTGGAAGTATAGTGTAAAAGTGACACCTTTCACAAATTGTTCAGTTTTAAGTAAGATTTCCACCAGTAGAAGTATAATATAAAAAGTGTCATTTTTCACAGGATCTCGTTACTCAGCAGAATGATAATCAAAGCGTTCTCATCCCGATGGAGTTACAAATGGTATTCTCCCCTGCAGAGTTGTTACTCTCTCCTCAAATCAAGTAACCTTGATTTTATCGCGTCGTCTAGTGTCAACAGACCAATCTCTCTAAGCGCGTCGTCCAGTGTCAACGGACCAATCTTTCAACAGAGTCTCTCTCTTCCCCATGTCTTTATCTTGGGACAGCGTGAAACTAGAAATATTCTCCTTTCTGTTGAAAGAAATATTCTCCTTTCTCTTCACTACATGGAACTACCAAGAAGATACGTTCCATTTCGGCTATCCATTCGTGAGCTTTTACTGGATCTAAGCTACCACGAAATTCCGGAGGACTCATCCGGTTAAAGTCTCGAAAGGTTCCACCTACTACCTCCGGTACCATCATAGGAGGATTCATTCCACCCTGCATGCCTTGCATCATAGCTTCCATAAATTGATTCTGTTGATGCTGCATTTGTTCCATAAATTGAGGCCATGGTACCCCTTCGGAACCAACAGGAGGAGTTGCGGTGGATCGACGTCCTGCACGTCCTCTATTGTTTCTGCGTCTATCACCCATGTTCCTGCATGGCATAAAGATAGGATTAAGTTGATCAGACTCAATACTAAACGGAAACATATGAAACGGAAACACTTATCATATTTCATGGCTAGGTCGAGGATACGACCTGCTCTGATACCAACTGTAACACCCATAAATAATAAACTTAAAAAAAATCTGAATATTATAAATATTGTTAACTGTTGGTACTGGAAATACATAAGTTCCTAGAAATACATTAATTGTCAATACATCAATTGCTTTTATACATCATAATGTTAAGCAAGTATGCATACAAAAATGTACATAAAATAAAATCTAAGAACTATCTCCATCATCATCAGAGATCATATCTTCAACAGCGGAAGTCTTGCCAAAACAAGAACTAATCTGTAAAGCTAACTCAATCTGCTTTACCTTTTCCTTTATCCGCTCCTGTATTACCTGAAATAATGTAATAATAGTGGGGTGAGACATCAACAGTCTCAGTGAGCTCCCTATCTTAGAGTCCTCTCGGCTCTAAACTGGATATGATGGAGGACTGACATGCAATTAGAAAGAAATGGTTAATTTTCATATTTTAGTACAAGAGACAAAAAAAACAATGTTGTGTGAACTCCGGAGGCAATTTATCATTAATCATTTCATTTTTTTTATAAATTGTGAATAAATAAATGACTTAAACTTAAATAACCATTCAGATTCATTCTGTGATCAAACAACATTGTCTGGGTATCAAAAAGCCTTATAAGTCTATTAAGCTGACCTATTTATTAAATATGAACAAATTTATTGTTTTAATATTATATTTTATACATTATATTAAAATACAAAGTAAAACTTATTTATATTTCATAACTTATGAAAATAAGTTAACAGAAACCATATGAATAATGTTATAAAGTAAGTTGAACAATGATATGTATTTCACTTATCACGTGTTCCTTGTCTTATTCTATTTTGGCTTTAACTTTTGCTTTTACTATGTCAGTACACCAAATGCCTATTGTTACAACATTGACAAGACTTTTTAATGAGACATCGAAAGCACTCGGAGGTTCACGTTCAAACCCAGTAAAGAGGCGGGAAATAGAAGACAACTCAAAGAGACTTGGTGGGTTGTTTGCTAAGTTGAATAGTGGGGACATCTCCAAAAATGCTTCTGATAAGCTCCTTCAGCTTTGTCAAGCGTTAGACAATGGTGATTTTGGTACTGCACTTCAAATTCTGATAAGCTCCACACCTGAAGTCACTTGGAGAAGTATCAGCTTCTCCCCCACTTATCTCATTCTCAATCCTGAAGACAACGGATTAGAAAAACCAGAAAGCACTGATAGTGTTCCACACACCTATCATGTACTAAGGAATAAAAAACAGTTTAAACAACATAACAATGAGACAAACAGATTCTCTCTAAGTGCATACGTGGCAGTCCACGTGGTAATTTTTTATTTTATTTATTTTTTTAACCACATGGACTTTATTTATTTATTAACTTATTATATAATATTTTTTAAACTTTATTATTATTTTAAGTTTTATTAATATATTTTATGAAATTATATTTATAAAAATCAAATTACTTCTTGATAAACTATTAATATAAATAAACAGCTAATGTTGCAATTTATAACACCGTCCCTAACGTTGGGATGGAGTGTAAAACGTTTTTTAACTTTGTCCCAACGTGGGGACAAGGAGTTAAATAAATAACTATTTCAAAAGATATTTGTTTTACATCAGACACTCTCTACTCCTCAAACTTCTCTGATTCAGATACCTATGCAGACTAGAGAAGAGTAGGAGGTTTTGAACCATGTTTTCAATATCGTCCATGTTTAAGTAATACTTTGACTTGTCGATGATAGTTTGAACTTGTGACCTTAATCCATGATTAAGTAATGCTTTGACTTATTCATGTTGTGTGTTGAATTTTATCCATGTTTAAGTAATGCTTTAGTTTCTTGGAGGTGGTTGGAAATAGGTCGTAAGAATTGTTCATTATTTAATTGGATGTATCATCCACTTGATTTTTTGTAGGATGGAGGTTATAGGATTCGTCCCTTTTTTCGATTGGATGTTTCATCCTTTTGATTTTTGTTTATTTTAGGGACATATCCTCTAATTTTGATCTCTTTTTGTTAAGCTCTTGTATTGGGTTGGAGAACCCCTTTTTCTCCTCTTATCAGTCAATATTGCTTATCAAAATGGAATGAATTGAACCCTACTTAAAAAATATGTCCGATGAACTTTTTTGTCAGTTTTTGCACTGATCATTCACCGGTGGAAGTTTCATGTGTATCAATAGATTCATAACTTATGAAAATAAGTTAACAGAAACCATATGAATAATGTTATAAAGTAAGTTGAACAATGATATGTATTTCACTTATCACGTGTTCCTTGTCTTATTCTATTTTGGCTTTAACTTTTGCTTTTACTATGTCAGTACACCAAATGCCTATTGTTACAACATTGACAAGACTTTTTAATGAGACATCGAAAGCACTCGGAGGTTCACGTTCAAACCCAGTAAAGAGGTGGGAAATAGAAGACAACTCAAAGAGACTTGGTGGGTTGTTTGCTAAGTTGAATAGTGGGGACATCTCCAAAAATGCTTCTGATAAGCTCCTTCAGCTTTGTCAAGCGTTAGACAATGGTGATTTTGGTACTGCACTTCAAATTCTGATAAGCTCCACACCTGAAGTCACTTGGAGAAGTATCAGCTTCTCCCCCACTTATCTCATTCTCAATCCTGAAGACAACGGATTAGAAAAACCAGAAAGCACTGATAGTGTTCCACACACCTATCATGTACTAAGGAATAAAAAACAGTTTAAACAACATAACAATGAGACAAACAGATTCTCTCTAAGTGCATACGTGGCAGTCCACGTGGTAATTTTTTATTTTATTTATTTTTTTAACCACATGGACTTTATTTATTTATTAACTTATTATATAATATTTTTTAAACTTTATTATTATTTTAAGTTTTATTAATATATTTTATGAAATTATATTTATAAAAATCAAATTACTTCTTGATAAACTATTAATATAAATAAACAGCTAATGTTGCAATTTATAACACCGTCCCTAACGTTGGGATGGAGTGTAAAACGTTTTTTAACTTTGTCCCAACGTTGGGACAAGGAGTTAAATAAATAACTATTTCAAAAGATATTTGTTTTACATCAGACACTCTCTACTCCTCAAACTTCTCTGATTCAGATACCTATGCAGACTAGAGAAGAGTAGGAGGTTTTGAACCATGTTTTCAATATCGTCCATGTTTAAGTAATACTTTGACTTGTCGATGATAGTTTGAACTTGTGACCTTAATCCATGATTAAGTAATGCTTTGACTTATTCATGTTGTGTGTTGAATTTTATCCATGTTTAAGTAATGTTTTAGTTTCTTGGAGGTGGTTGGAAATAGGTCGTAAGAATTGTTCATTATTTAATTGGATGTATCATCCACTTGATTTTTTGTAGGATGGAGGTTATAGGATTCGTCCCTTTTTTCGATTGGATGTTTCATCCTTTTGATTTTTGTTTATTTTAGGGACATATCCTCTAATTTTGATCTCTTTTTGTTAAGCTCTTGTATTGGGTTGGAGAACCCCTTTTTCTCCTCTTATCAGTCAATATTGCTTATCAAAATGGAATGAATTGAACCCTACTTAAAAAATATGTCCGATGAACTTTTTTGTCAGTTTTTGCACTGATCATTCACCGGTGGAAGTTTCATGTGTATCAATAGATTTAACATGTTGTACCCCTGCCGACAAACTTGAAGACCTGCTTCAACCCAATCAAGTTTTGTAGTCTAGAAAAACTTTGTCGCTTGCAGTGGTCTAAATAAGTTCTTCTTAAGTACAAGGATAAGCAATTTTGTATCATGTTTGTTCTTCTCTGTCCTAATCGACCTGCTCCGCTCCGTCTCCTCCTCCGTTCTTCTAAGTCATGGGTGTTATGATTCTGGCAGCTTCAACACCCATTATTTATGTTTAGGGTAATATGTGTTTGTGTTTGTGTTATCACAGGTAAGAAGTTCACTGCTAAAATCAGAGATTTTTTATTTCTTTTATTTATACTGATGCACTTATGTTGGAGGCTTTAGTAACTGCAACAATCTATGATAGTAAGTTTTTTTGTTATACAAAATCTAGGATAATTTTTTTTTTGATTAACTAGGATAAGAAGTTAATAAACTTGCAAATTTTATTACCTGTATACCTCATATTACTTATGTATCCGTCCACTCAGTATTCAGGTACAGTCCAATGTTTTTTTTTACTCCTGCAGGTACCTACCCACTGGGTGTCCGGGTACCTGTAGGTCCGTGTATTATTTTTTTTTTTTTGTAATTTTTACATTATTAAAATAATATTTTTAAATTATTTAATATTAAAAATAATTTAAATATTATTTTCTAACTAATATTATTAAATATTTTGTTTTTGTTTTAATTAAAAGTATTTTTTTAATATTTGTTTTATAAAATAACTAAAAACAATTTATAAGTTTTCCTCTCAAACAATTTATTTGTTCCATTGTTTATTCAGAAACGCGTTATTCAGTGAAAAAAGGTAATAAGCTCAAAGACTAACTTTCTATTATTATTAAGCTCAAAGACTAACTTTCATACCCCTAAATTCATAATTTTGTTTAAGGGGCTATTTTACATGTTTATTTATGTATAACTATGTTCATTTTGTAGTACTGTACTGGCTATAAGTATCACTTATTTTACTAGTCTCTAGACACATGTGTTTATGCACTTCATCTGTTTCATGTTTATGCACTTTAACAAAGATAATTTATTTTAAATAAATCTTATTTCACTTTCAATATCAAACTAATTATTATTATTTTAATTGTGCTATTAGATTAATATTACTTTTGGTTTTATTTTTATTTCAAAATGTATTTATTGTTTAAAGGATATTTATATCTCTAATCTAATTAAATAATTTTTCTTTTATATATATATATATAAACACTATGACGAATTTTGTATTTAAATTTGTTTTAAAAATTCAACCTATGTTTTATAAAAGAAATTAGATAAATCAATCAATGGTATGTGATTTGTTTTTCCGAACAACTATGAAAGCAACTATGAACTCCGAATCTGAGCCTTCGGAGGTTATGGTGACTATGGTATGTGATTTGTTTTTCCGAACTCGCTTCTGTTTTTGATTCTTCCTCTCCTTCATCTCAGTTTCTCTTTCTGTTAGATTTATGGGTCGTTCGTCATTTGTTTTGAAGGAGTTTTGAAGTGGGTTTTGAAGTTACTGATGAGTTTCGACGGAGGATGGATTGAAGGTGAAAGGTGGATGGTATTGAAGCTTGAAGGATTCAGAAGTATTTTTAGCAGAAGTTGTTTTGCTATTCAAGCTTATGGTACGGCTAGGGTTTTTTCTTTTGAATGGTTTCAATGTAGGCTAGAAACGGCTAGGGTTTTTTCTTTTGAATGGTTTCAATGTAGGCTAGAAATTAGAATTCAGTTCCCAAGCTGATATAATTATATCTTTGTTGCAGAGAAATAAAGTGCAAAATCTTTGTTGCAGAGTGGAATATCTTTTGCAGACCTATATATTTACTATATTGGTTAATTACTGAGGTGATATAGGTTAATTACTTATAGTTTATTATATTTGTTACTTATCATTATTTACTACCTCTAACTACTTGATTGATTGATTGATGAGTTGAATATAAATTTGATTCAATGGAATCAATAGCCTCAAACTCAACTCATTGCAAGAAAACACTAAGAAGGTATGAATGGTTTTCTTTTTCTTTAGTTTTCTCTATTAGAAGGTATGATTTGTTCCCTTTTTCTTTAGTTTTCTCTATAATTTTTTTGTCAATAGTTCAAACTCTGAGTTTGGATGTTGGTTTGTGAGTTAAGGGTGGAGTGTTGTTAGATAGTGGTGTTGAGAGAATGTGAAGAAAATGAAAACTGGAATTCATACATCATCTTTTGAAATATATACAACCTAACAACCTTGAAATCTTGTATAATAGCTTCGGAATGTTGTTGTCCACTGCCTTATTTAATTGTTAACTGAGTATGAGTTAAAGTTTTTGGGTTTATTTTAAATTTTTCAAGATTTTATTATGAAGAATGATTTTACTTGTCTTTAATTTTTTCTTGTCAGTAGTTTTAATTCCGACACTGAAGCATCGGAATCCTGTAATATTCAACCCGTGAAACGGCGTAGAAAGGTTGGTTTCAATCTCTTTTGATTTTTGGACAAATATTGATGTTATTATTTGCCTTAACCTTGTAATTTTTTTGTATGTTTCTGTCAGGTGCTAAAGAAATTGGCCGGACCTTCTCAATTTTGCGAAATGGAAACACAGGTTAACGAAACACAGTTTGTCGAAACAGAGGTATGTCTTATTTTATTTTTGAGTGAAATTGGGAGTAATGCATATCAGAGCATTTGGTTTTTAAAGTGACAGAATCTGAAGTGTACTGGATGAGACAATATCAGAGGGTGTAGCTGCAATAAAATAGGAAGAAACTAACTCAACCTTATTGAAATTGAATGCAATACTAATAATCATAGCCATAACCAAACACATATTAAAAACATCATCAGATTAACTAACACTGAAACTAGCTTAGAGCAGATCGACACAGTTAAGAGGAGTAGAATCAACCTCACATAAACATGATGTACAATAAACCTAAATTAGACCACTGCAATAAACCTAATTGTGGCACATGAGCAAGAAACCTTCTACATTGACATACACATCTTCACCTAAAACTTACTAAGTCAATATAGAAAACCCATTGAGAATATTAATGTTCTAACCAGCAGCAATGTAGCGTTCACATTGTTGAATCAAATTGGTGAACCTAGAATCTTGAGGTGCAAACGAGGTACCTTTTTCAAGTGCTACCTTAGCAGTATGATATTCTTCAAGATTAATACAAGCAGTCCTACAAAACACAAAAACAATTCAATTCAAAAAAACAGCACAGAGAAACAAGTTCAAATT
The DNA here is from genome assembly GCA_022829125.1 of Lathyrus tuberosus. Classification (NCBI taxonomy): domain Eukaryota; kingdom Viridiplantae; phylum Streptophyta; class Magnoliopsida; order Fabales; family Fabaceae; genus Lathyrus; species Lathyrus tuberosus. The sequence goes on from JALAZF010000159.1 coordinate 5,628,923, forward strand.
ATCCTATAATTAAAATTATATAGTAGGGTTTGATAGAGTCCATACATACCCCTTGCGGATATAAGATTTTGATAAAGTAGGGTTTAATTGAATAGCCTTATTAGTATCAGAAACAGCTTCTGCACAAGATAGAATAGTTAGTAAGTGAATGAATGAATGAATGCGATAAAACAAAGAAAGAAAGGGTTTTGGTTATTATGGACCAGTGAAAGCGTTGAGTTTGATATGTGCTTGAGCTCTGTCGGCGAAAGAGATTAGCGTTGGTAGGATCGAGTTGAATGGCCTGAGAATAGAGATCAACTGCTAGGGAAAAATTGTTATCGATAGAGAGACTTTTTGCACAAGTTCATAATTGATTTGGTTTATTATCGAAGTAGCCCATAGACTGCCCAGAGTGGAGGTCACAAGCAAGAACACGATTTGCACCTGCTTCTATAATAAAATTTGCTACAAGCTTAACAGCAATTGATTCACGCCCTTGAGTCTGAAACAGCGAGCAACGACCGTGTTTAACTAAACTGAACTTGAATGTCTGATCTTTTCAAAATTTTCATAAAATAAACTCGATAGCACTGTACAAGTAATACCAGTTAACATTTGTAAAGCTGGAAATATATGACTTCAGAAGTTGTACTCGTGAAGATGCATGTAGAATATGAATGGTCTAATTACTTGGATGTTGTCATTTTACATCTAAACTATGATACACAGATGAGATATGCCAATATAAATGAAGCTGGCATACAGACCTCTCTATCAGCTCTAGCATGTCCAAAATACGGAATGACTGCAGTAACGGCTATGTAACTGCTTTAGGTAGTCAAAATTATAAATATAGGGTGAAAGGGAAAAGGGAGGGGATTAGGTATTTTGTATGTTGGTTGGTTTGAGAGACTAGGCGCTCTAATTACTAAAAGTTGTTTTATTTGTCAATTGCTGATTTTAAACAATTTGTCCTAATATCTATGACTGGTACAACACCAGTTCTCTAATATATTGTCCTATAAACAATCACAGTGCCAGTTTCTATCACATCTCTACTGGGACATGGTGTTTTTCTGGACTTATCTAATGGTATAAACACTTGACAGGATGTTTGAGAAAGCATATGTAAATGAACTAATAACATGTCAACAAGCTATTTTCAATACGCTTTTGAAGATAAATAATGAAAACAACTTATAGCTTACATAAATTGTTTACCATATTTAATTTTTTACTATAGAAACAGATTAAATGTAAGTACTTATTTGATAAGTGTTTATCATATAAGCGTTCAATTAGATTATAAGGAAGCTTGCATAATTATAGATGCATCGCTTACAATGATGCAGAGTGTGATGCATAGCTTGCATAACAAGAACTACAGAATATCCCAACTAACTCAACAATGCTAGTGTTCTTCAGTCTTATTTTCATCACACTTTTTATCCTTTAATAGTTATTATATACATGATTATAATGTTTGTATTTTTGAACAACTTCCCTGCATAGGTTCAGAATTCTCCCAAAGATGTTGACCCTTGGATATTAAGAGATGTTTCAGATGATGAGGTGGAAATCATTTTAATTCTTGCTAAAGAAGACGCCCAATATAAATTTAGTAATCCCTTTACAGTGATGGAATCAAGCATTGTGTCATATACGTTACGGGTTGAACATTCAATACAGCTGACTGCATTACAGGTACAAGTATATATCATATGTATTTGCATAATTTGATCCCTCATCCTTTGTATATGTATAATTGTCTATTATTATATATGAAAAATACATATCTTTTACAATTGTATTTTATTGGAAGGTCTCGGTCGTGTTAAACAATATTCTTGTGGACTTTAAAACTTATTGTGCACTAATGAAAAACGGGATGAAGGGTGTGTGGTTCGACTATGACACTGGTTCCGCTGATCGAGATAGTTGTACTATGGTAAATGCATTTATTTGCTAAGTAAATTTTAATACTTTTTTTTTTGTTGCTTATTCTCAAATGTCATAAATTTGCAGGAGGAGATAATTGCCCTGAAGAATAAGTACAAAAATGTTACGAGAAATTTCGAGATCTTGAAAAGATTGTTTTCGGAAATATATAATGGTCTGGTTTCTTCTAAAAGTGCTGGCAAAAGGAAATCAACAAGTAAGGCATCTGGCAGAAGGAAATCAACAAGTAAGGCATCTGGAAAAAACACAATGTCCATAAGCACAAGTTCAGTGAATGAACAATATTCACCGGAAATGATTAATTTGAAAGAAAGAATAGAAAGGGAAGTTGGTTGTTTAACTGCAGACTCTATCCACCAATTATTAGTTACAGAGTTTCAAAACCAAATCAAACTTGCCCTATTTTTGAGCTATAAAAAAGATAAATTTAAAAAAGAAATTCTGAAACTGTGTTGAGAAACCAACTTATGTACTGTACTTATAATTAGTTAATTAGTTAATGTAATTTATGTTTTATGCAAACTTATGTATTTTATTTTAACCACTTATTATTCTAATTATTTAAAAATATTATGGTTTAGAGAAGCAATTTAAATTGATTTAGTGGGAGGTGTTAGAATCCACATTTTGTTAAAAAAATATAAATATTTTATGATTCTTCCAAGCCTCTTTTTGGTAAAAAAAACAATAATTAGTAAAAGTCGTGCTATTTATAGCGAAGAAAATCCACACAAAATTCACTATCGACAATTATATATTTAACTACTACGCTCTCCACTAAAATTTAGTCTAAAACTTAATTGGATTAAATAGTAAAGTAGGTTTAGAGCAAGAAAGAGTGATCTTGCTTATTCCTTGTTTTTCACGATAGTACTTTTGCTATATTAAGCATTATTCTAATTAGTAACAACAATAATTATTTCTATATTATATTAATTTATGAAGAAAAAATTGAGAGATTGAAGAAGTTTTATGAGCATATCACGTTATTTTGTAAGTTTTCAAAATACACCTAAAAAATAATCAACAAATAACAAAACATTAGAAAATTGAGAGATTTAAGAAATTTTATGAACCTAAAAACATAATTAACAAATTGTTAATCAAATGTATTAATTTATGAAAAGAAAATAATAGATTGAGGAAGTTTTATGAACATACCTTATAAATTTCAAAATACACTTAAAAAAACATAATCAACAAATAACAAAACATTAGAAAATTGAGAGATTGAAGAAATTTTATTAACTTAATAAAACATAATTAACAAATAGCACACATCAATCCATATTAGAAGAAAATAACAAAGAACCAGTTTATGAAAAAAAAATTGAGATTGAAAAAATTTTATGAACAAACCTTATTTTGTAAGTCTTCAAATTAGACCTAAATACATAAACATAAATAAATATTAGAAAAAATTAACAAAAAAATAATTAATTAAAAGAAAGTTGACAATTTGAAGAGGTAACCCCTTTTTATAGACAAACAAGATAGTCTGATGTAGGTGTTTTTAGGTGTGTTTGATGCACCTCATTATTGTAGAAATAAATTTTATAGATTGAGATGGGATTGATGTGATTTAAAATAATTAATATTATATCTAAAATTTAACAAATATATACAAATTTCTTCATAACATATTAAAACAATTTCATTCCAAAATCAATCAAATATATATATATATATATATATATATATATATATATATATATATATATATATATATATATATATATATATATATATATATATATATATATATATATATATATATATATTTATTTATTTGTGTAATTTTGTTAATGGATGTATACCCGCCCCAGCGGATGGACTTGTGTGTGTTACTATTTCTCTTTGTCGTGCCTATAAGGATTGGGGTTCAAATCCCAACCCCAGCCCTTTTTGTTATTTTTTCCATTTTCACGTTCAGTTGTATTTTATATATATTCAAAGGTGTAATGCTTTCACAATTGGGCTAGTGCCCTGGTGGTTTTGCCACAGATAGAGCGCGCAAGGGAGAGGGTAAGGGTTCAACACCCACCTCCAACACTATTTTCTAATCCCTTGTTTTTATTAAATAAGTCATTTTTAAATATCAATTTTTTTTTTCATTTTCCATCTCACAATTTTTTTCTTTTATATAATTATTTAATACATTTGAATATATACAATTATTATTTATTTTATTATTAAATAACTTATTTTAAACTTACATATGATTTAAATACATTTTACTATTATATTTACATGTGCAAACACACAAATATTTAGTTAATTTTAATTTTGTAACAGCTTATTTAACCGAAATATTGACGAAACCAAATGAGGTCCATGCGTATATACTCAACGTCTTTATGGACAACCAAGAAACGGAAAAGTTGTACTTTTTACCGTTTAATACTGGGTTAGATTTTCATTCTAAATTCATCTATTATATTTTTTTTTGTATTTTGACTTCGTGTAGAAAGTTTCTATCTAACACTTGTTTAATCTTACAGTGGACATTGGTTGTTGGTTGCAATCAATCCTATCCGCGGAGTAGTGTATTATCTGGATTCCTTAGGAAATGATTGGACCACATACCCGGATATGAAGGACTGTATTGACACGTAAGTGAAATTGTTCTAAATAGAAATGTGTATATTTATTTATTTATGTGAATTGTTCTAAATATTCATTTATATTTTATTAGCACTATACAAGCATTCCTAGCACTTCGAGATAGCCATCAACCACAACGGAGAATCAACCTCACCATTACATGGAATTATGTGAAGGTATATTAATTATCACATGTTTTATTATATTAGTGATGCTTACTTGATAAAACTTAGAATTTATCCATATTTTATTTTCATTTGTAGTGTCCTCGGCAACGCAATCAAATAGATTGCGGCTATTTCATGTTGAGATTTATGAGAGACACTATTTCGTTGGATCGAATGGAGATTCCACCCGATGTATGTATTTCTAACTTATGAGTTATTTTAACACATATCTCTCATATTGTCTAATGAAATAGTTAAAACTAAATCAAACTATATGTTATATTATTATGTAGTATTTTGAAGAATTCAGGAGTGCTACTTACTCAAAGGCTCTATTGGAGGAAATCAAAGAGGAGTGGTGTCAATACATTATGGAGCTCGGAATTTTACAAACTTAAGGTATAATATTGTACTCTTACTTTAATTGATGAGAATTTTAATATGTGTAACTTTGGTTGGAGTAATGCTTTGGTTGGATGCAATTTTGGTGTATATACTTTGAATTGCAATTTTGGTGTATATACTTTGAATTACAAACTTTGAATTACAATTTTGGATGCAATTTTGGTGTATATACTTTGAATTACAATTTTGGTGTATATACTTTGAATTGCAATTTTGGTGTATATACTTTGAATTACAAACTTTGAATTACAATTTTGGATGCAATTTTGGTGTATATACTTTGAATTACAATTTTGGTGTATATACTTTGAATTTTAATACTTTGAATTACAATCTGTGTTTTCAGGACCTATAATGTAGATTGAAGCAATGTTTTGGTTGGATGATATCAAACATGCATTTCTAAACCGAAATCACGACTAAAACCAAACGAGATCAGGGAAGGAAGGATTACTTACGTGTTCGGTAGAAATCGGTGGTGGTCGGAAGTCTTCGGACGACAGTGGACGGCGGTAGATGACGGAAGCGAAGAAAGCAGAAAGAGAGCTGAAGAGGAAGTTTTCGAAAAAGTGAAGATTCAGCTCCTTCTCCCCCTATTTATAAGGGATATCCGAGGGCACGCACTCGCCCACGCGTGCCGGTCTAGGGAAGCTAGGGATCATCATTAAACCCTAGCCCCTAGACTGACAATCACTGCTTGTAGGGCCCGAAGCGGGCGTGGGAAGTGACCTTCCAAAGTCCAATCACCCGTCCGGCTCCTCGCTTGTCAAACACAAGAAGTCCTCGCAAATAAGCTACGGGCATCTACCACACACCCTCCTCCTCGACTCGCTGCCTGGCTTAAAGTCATCATTCCTGTGCCCAGAAGCAACGACTTGGGGGGCTACTATTCTGGACTGGCCCAGCGGCTAGGCATGACCCAATCTACTTCCATGGCCAAAACGGCCCAATAGCTTGGGAGGGGCAGGAAGCGTCCTCTTGCTGCCCCTCAACCGGGCACACAGTGGTCGATTGCCCTTCGAGGCCAACCAAGTCACTGTCTTGCCCGCAATCCTCGCCCCTGCTCGTGTCACCACGTCTGCTCGTGGCCATCACGCCTGCCCGTGATCGCCACGTCTGCTCTGGTCACCTCGCGAGATCATGGTCGTCACTCCTGCTCGTGATCGCCACATCTGCTCTGATCACCCGTCTGCCCGTCACCACGGGCAGACACCCACACTATACTTCCACTGGTGGATGTCTATTGAAAATTCTACTTTTTTATTGAATTCACCACACACTTCTACAATCAACTTAGCATTACAAAGCCTTTATATAGGCTTGAAGGAAACTGATAGAGAATACAAATGGGTTGATAATCAAGATGAGGACTCTTTGGTTCTCTCAATCTTAATGATACAACTCTACCATAAATCTAAATAAAGACAGTAATTATATTATGATGATTACAATTCTCACATAACGCGCGCCGGTCTAGGGAAGCTAGGGATCATCATTAAACCCTAGCCCCTAGACTGACAATCACTGCTTGTAGGGCCCGAAGCGGGCGTGGGAAGTGACCTTCCAAAGTCCAATCACCCGTCCGGCTCCTCGCTTGTCAAACACAAGAAGTCCTCGCAAATAAGCTACGGGCATCTACCACACACCCTCCTCCTCGACTCGCTGCCTGGCTTAAAGTCATCATTCCTGTGCCCAGAAGCAACGACTTGGGGGGCTACTATTCTGGACTGGCCCAGCGGCTAGGCATGACCCAATCTACTTCCATGGCCAAAACGGCCCAATAGCTTGGGAGGGGCAGGAAGCGTCCTCTTGCTGCCCCTCAACCGGGCACACAGTGGTCGATTGCCCTTCGAGGCCAACCAAGTCACTGTCTTGCCCGCAATCCTCGCCCCTGCTCGTGTCACCACGTCTGCTCGTGGCCATCACGCCTGCCCGTGATCGCCACGTCTGCTCTGGTCACCTCGCGAGATCATGGTCGTCACTCCTGCTCGTGATCGCCACATCTGCTCTGATCACCCGTCTGCCCGTCACCACGGGCAGACACCCACACTATACTTCCACTGGTGGATGTCTATTGAAAATTCTACTTTTTTATTGAATTCACCACACACTTCTACAATCAACTTAGCATTACAAAGCCTTTATATAGGCTTGAAGGAAACTGATAGAGAATACAAATGGGTTGATAATCAAGATGAGGACTCTTTGGTTCTCTCAATCTTAATGATACAACTCTACCATAAATCTAAATAAAGACAGTAATTATATTATGATGATTACAATTCTCACATAATGCTTACTAAAGATAGTGGTGGTTACAACACATTAATTTTAACACTCCCCCTTAATGTGTTGCTCTTTAACTCCAATTGCTTCTCTAGGACCACGGTGGTGAACCGGGTTTGGTTTTGGGTTCAATGTTCATGGTTCGGTGTGGAGAGAAACGAGTGAGAAAAGAGAAAGAAGATGAAAATGGCAGTTTTACTGTTTATTTTCAGAAAATTTCAAAAGGTCAACAACATTCTCCATTAGTACATATTTCGGCTTCAGGAAATCAATTATGTCCATATAAACAAGCAACTGCTTATTTTTAACATCCTCCAATGGCTCTTCATCGTTATGGAATCGATTGAAACTGAAAGTAAAACCGCGTTGTCTTCTGGGTCCAGCACTTGTGTGTCACTGCGGTAGGGGTATTCCCCGTATAGCTTTTCTATTTCCTGGCTCTGTGAAGAGTATATTTCAGGCTGTTAAATAGTTAGTTCAACAATTAAATCCAAACTACAAATATAACTACTTTATAAATGGTACTTACATGAAAAGGCTCTGTCATCTTTTCAAGTCGCGACCATGCAAAAGAGATTACAAGTTAAGGAAATAAGACATCAAAATTAAATCATTAAGTAGAAAATTGAATCATTACCTTAAATGGTCGTTCGGTCGTAGAATTAGCGACTTCAACTTCTTTGACTTCTTCTTGACTACGTTTCTTTGTTTTCTCTTCTGCATTTGGAAAAGCATTGGATCCACAAGACTCAGACAGGTTTACCTTGTAGGGTTTGAATCAACGAGTATGAATAGCCTGCACCAGCATCTGCCTATACTCTCTATTCTTGTCATCAGATCAATGTTCTTAGGAGTTATAAGCTCAAGAGCATTATCAAGTATTAGGAGAAACAAGCGCCCTAAGCACATGAAAAATCATTTTATTGTGAATTGATGCCCTAGAACAAAGTATAACACGGTTTCTTTATGAACAAGAAACTCACAAAGATTATGGTGTATGAGAAAAAACTTATGTTAACTTATGTTAATAGGTGTTACCCCCTAATCATAGTAGGTGTTACCCCCTACTTATGTTAGTAGGTGTTAATCCCTACTAATTACAGTAGGTGTTACCCCCTACTGGGGGATTCGACCCTTGCTGGGTTCGAATCATGGTCGGTGGCGCTGGTGGCCGGTCGGAAGGAGCTTCCGGGTAGACTGATGATGTATCAGGTGCCAAAGAGTTGTTGGGCCGTCTGGGGCCAGATAATGCAACCACTGCTATAAGCGGAAGCACAAGTCTCTCAAAAAATTAAGACACCAACTGATAGCCAGCAACTGATAACCAACTTAACATAACCAATGAGAAGACAATATTTCAAAAAATAAAATAAATTGATTGATAAGTTGGAGATATAAAATAACCATTTATGTCATCAGATCAATGTTCTTAGGAGTTATAAGCTCAAGAGCATTATCAAAAGTCTTCCTCCTAGTATTAGGAGAAACAAGCGCCCTAAGATATAATAATCTTCATATATTTTCCCTGTCTGGGTCGACTTAATATTTGAATTGGCTAAGAAATTCATCTTTTCCCCGGGAACAACTTACCTTGTAGGGTTTGAATCAACGAGTATGAATAGCCTGCACCAGCATCTGCCTATACTCTCTATTCTTGTCATCAGATCAATGTTCTTAGGAGTTATAAGCTCAAGAGCATTATCAAGTATTAGGAGAAACAAGCGCCCTAAGCACATGAAAAGTCATTTTATTGTGAATTGATGCCCTAGAACAAAGTATAACACAGTTTCTTTATGAACAAGAAACTCACAAAGATTAGGGTGTATGAGAAAAAACTTATGTTAACTTATGTTAATAGGTGTTACCCCCTAATCATAGTAGGTGTTACCCCCTACTTATGTTAGTAGGTGTTAATCCCTACTAATTACAGTAGGTGTTACCCCCTACTTATGTTAGTAGGTGTTGACACCTACTTATCACAGTAGGTGTTACCCCCTATTTATCATAGTAGGTGTTGATCCCTACTGATGTTAATATCGAGCGAAGGGCTTGTCGGGCAAGCGTTCCTCGGCTGATCCTGGAGGATTCGACCCTTGCTGGGCTCGAATCATAGACAGTTTTCTTTATCAATTAAAGCTGAATTCATCTTTACAAAGATTACAATACAAAGACAGAAATCTAAAACTAAGATCTTCTTCCTGTATTTAATCTGCACTTGATCTGACCCTTGATCAAGATTCCCTGCAAAAGCTGCAATCAATTCACCAGTTCCACGACCTGTTTGCGAAATCCCCCAATTTCCAAACCCTACGCTGTGGCTGAATCTGATCTGCACTCGTGACTGACAAACCCTCAAGAACGCTCCTGTTCTTGAAAGATCAGTGGGAGAAGAAAGAAATGAAAGCTAGAAAGACCGAAGCTGACAGTCAAAAGCAGATTGACAAGCTTCAAATTCAGGTAAATGACCATTATGAGGAGCTTCAGTTAGCTCACAAGCAGCGTAGAGAATACCTTCTGAAGATTAATCAACAGCAAATGCAGTTGGAAGAAGCTCAGAAGGAAATCGAAGACCTGAAGATCCAAGCAGGGGTCAAGAGGACCAAATTTGAAGCCAGCACCAGCCAGGTCAATGAAGAAACGTTTCATCAACAGATTGCCACTCTGCATGGTTCTTTCGACAAACGCGATCTTCTCATCCAGAGGTTGATTGAAGAGCCTGAGCATCCTGATATCGAAAGACTATTTGAAGACATCAAGCCAAGCAGCTGGAGGCTCCAAGATGTAAATCTTAGGAAAAGCTAGTTGATGTTGTATTTTGGATTATCCTCAAGCTTGTTGAGGAAATTCACTTCTTTGTATTTTTGAACTACCCTCAGGCTTGTTGAGGGAGTTCATTTTCATTGATGTCCAAATGACAACAGCTTATTTAACCGAAATATTGACGAAACCAAATGAGGTCCATGCGTATATACTCAACGTCTTTATGGACAACCAAGAAACGGAAAAGTTGTACTTTTTACCGTTTAATACTGGGTTAGATTTTCATTCTAAATTCATCTATTATATTTTTTTTTGTATTTTGACTTCGTGTAGAAAGTTTCTATCTAACACTTGTTTAATCTTACAGTGGACATTGGTTGTTGGTTGCAATCAATCCTATCCGCGGAGTAGTGTATTATCTGGATTCCTTAGGAAATGATTGGACCACATACCCGGATATGAAGGACTGTATTGACACGTAAGTGAAATTGTTCTAAATAGAAATGTGTATATTTATTTATTTATGTGAATTGTTCTAAATATTCATTTATATTTTATTAGCACTATACAAGCATTCCTAGCACTTCGAGATAGCCATCAACCACAACGGAGAATCAACCTCACCATTACATGGAATTATGTGAAGGTATATTAATTATCACATGTTTTATTATATTAGTGATGCTTACTTGATAAAACTTAGAATTTATCCATATTTTATTTTCATTTGTAGTGTCCTCGGCAACGCAATCAAATAGATTGCGGCTATTTCATGTTGAGATTTATGAGAGACACTATTTCGTTGGATCGAATGGAGATTCCACCCGATGTATGTATTTCTAACTTATGAGTTATTTTAACACATATCTCTCATATTGTCTAATGAAATAGTTAAAACTAAATCAAACTATATGTTATATTATTATGTAGTATTTTGAAGAATTCAGGAGTGCTACTTACTCAAAGGCTCTATTGGAGGAAATCAAAGAGGAGTGGTGTCAATACATTATGGAGCTCGGAATTTTACAAACTTAAGGTATAATATTGTACTCTTACTTTAATTGATGAGAATTTTAATATGTGTAACTTTGGTTGGAGTAATGCTTTGGTTGGATGCAATTTTGGTGTATATACTTTGAATTGCAATTTTGGTGTATATACTTTGAATTACAAACTTTGAATTACAATTTTGGATGCAATTTTGGTGTATATACTTTGAATTACAATTTTGGTGTATATACTTTGAATTGCAATTTTGGTGTATATACTTTGAATTACAAACTTTGAATTACAATTTTGGATGCAATTTTGGTGTATATACTTTGAATTACAATTTTGGTGTATATACTTTGAATTTTAATACTTTGAATTACAATCTGTGTTTTCAGGACCTATAATGTAGATTGAAGCAATGTTTTGGTTGGATGATATCAAACATGCATTTCTAAACCGAAATCACGACTAAAACCAAACGAGATCAGGGAAGGAAGGATTACTTACGTGTTCGGTAGAAATCGGTGGTGGTCGGAAGTCTTCGGACGACAGTGGACGGCGGTAGATGACGGAAGCGAAGAAAGCAGAAAGAGAGCTGAAGAGGAAGTTTTCGAAAAAGTGAAGATTCAGCTCCTTCTCCCCCTATTTATAAGGGATATCCGAGGGCACGCACTCGCCCACGCGCGCCGGTCTAGGGAAGCTAGGGATCATCATTAAACCCTAGCCCCTAGACTGACAATCACTGCTTGTAGGGCCCGAAGCGGGCGTGGGAAGTGACCTTCCAAAGTCCAATCACCCGTCCGGCTCCTCGCTTGTCAAACACAAGAAGTCCTCGCAAATAAGCTACGGGCATCTACCACACACCCTCCTCCTCGACTCGCTGCCTGGCTTAAAGTCATCATTCCTGTGCCCAGAAGCAACGACTTGGGGGGCTACTATTCTGGACTGGCCCAGCGGCTAGGCATGACCCAATCTACTTCCATGGCCAAAACGGCCCAATAGCTTGGGAGGGGCAGGAAGCGTCCTCTTGCTGCCCCTCAACCGGGCACACAGTGGTCGATTGCCCTTCGAGGCCAACCAAGTCACTGTCTTGCCCGCAATCCTCGCCCCTGACTACGTTTCTTTGTTTTCTCTTCTGCATTTGGAAAAGCATTGGATCCACAAGACTCGGACAGGTTTACCTTGTAGGGTTTGAATCAACGAGTATGAATAGCCTGCACCAGCATCTGCCTATACTCTCTATTCTTGTCATCAGATCAATGTTCTTAGGAGTTATAAGCTCAAGAGCATTATCAAGTATTAGGAGAAACAAGCGCCCTAAGCACATGAAAAATCATTTTATTGTGAATTGATGCCCTAGAACAAAGTATAACACGGTTTCTTTATGAACAAGAAACTCACAAAGATTATGGTGTATGAGAAAAAACTTATGTTAACTTATGTTAATAGGTGTTACCCCCTAATCATAGTAGGTGTTACCCCCTACTTATGTTAGTAGGTGTTAATCCCTACTAATTACAGTAGGTGTTACCCCCTACTGGGGGATTCGACCCTTGCTGGGTTCGAATCATGGTCGGTGGCGCTGGTGGCCGGTCGGAAGGAGCTTCCGGGTAGACTGATGATGTATCAGGTGCCAAAGAGTTGTTGGGCCGTCTGGGGCCAGATTCATTGCTGCTGGTTAGAACATTAATATTCTCAATGGGTTTTCTATATTGACTTATTAATACGTTCTTTGGTCCATCCTCCAGGATTGCATATCATAATACACCTTTTTTGTTCTATAATTTCCATTCATTTGTAGTTGCTGCCACATGTCCCAGGCCTTGCACCATCTCTATCATTTTGAGAACATTTTGAAGAATCCATGAGCAGGTATTCCCTATAGGCATTGTCATGACATTCACTTGTTTTATGTAATACGTATGCACCCACCAAACCCATAGGCTATCCATTTTCGTGGACAGGTTCCACAACAGTTTTGCTTGCCGTACACACATTGTTCCAGATCTGCAAATTTATAACATTCATCCCGCCGTATTTCATGGGCTTACAGACTTTACTTCATGCTATGGGTGACTTCTTGGTCACTGTATTCTTACCCGTCCACAAAAACGTTCTACACATTGCCTCCAATAGTTTGTAGTGCTAAAAATTACAATGTTAATTAACTGGATCCATGGTTGAGTATTTTATACCGTTGGTGAAGGTCAGTTAGTGTTGTTTTCATCAATCTAAATGGTTTTATGATTACTTTAGATGGAAACCATCATGAATGCTACCTAATGTTTTCCTTTTTCACTCATAGTTTTGGCGATGCGTTATACTATCCAATTAATGCTATGATTTCTGTTTTCAGAGATTGGCTGTGGGTGAATGGTTTACTGCTCGAGTCTCTGCATGTGGTCTATTCCATATTGCTTACCCTAGTGCACCAGAAGCGACAAAGACAGAGTTGAGATCAATATACAGTCAGTTATGTCAGGATGACATGCCTATGGTTAGAAAATCTGCGGCAACAAATCTTGGAAAATTTGCTGCAACCGTTGAGTATACTCATTTGAAGGCTGACATCATGTCAATTTTTGATGATCTTACTCAAGACGGTACTAAATACACATTTTATGTTCTTTTTAGGTGGAAACCCCTCAACGGTCCCATGGTTCTTCCATCTCCATCGACTCCGTGTGCTCTCAAATTCAATCGAAAAAATTCCCAACTCCAATTTCTCAACTCACTTCAATTGTAATGGCAAAACTTGAAGCTAAGCTAGGAATGATCGTTGAGGCTCAGACCATCTTCCTTCCCGCGACTCCGGCATCATTGTCATCCTGTTCAAAAGTATGTTCGTTCTACTTTGTTTCTCGTACTGATATTAAACTATTGATTTAAATATTGAATAATAATGACAACAAGTTTACTATCGATTTAATTATTTTTATAAATAATTCCAAAACAAAAATATTTATATATAGTAATAGATATAATGTTGATTAAAATATTTTTATGTACAAAAATAAATATAGAAATTGATTTATTATCTATTTTAAAAAATACTTACCGAGGATAAAAAAAGCAATTCGATCAGTATCCTCATTTCCATTTTGGACTCTATAAACCCAATCATTTAGGCAATACACCTATGTTATAATTAATACAGTATATAGCACGGCTAATGCATGCTTTATCTGTCTATTTTTCTTCCCATTTTCCCAGGTCCAAATTTCGTGGGATATAAGGGTTCCTCTCCTTTGATAGGTGCTATCTCCCCTCTTGTAGGGGCTCCTCCTCCTTCATTGGAGCTATTCACCACCACTATGGTGGTCATCTCCTCTTCAATAGAGATTCCTCCCCCACCGTAAATTTTCCCTCCTCTCTTTTCATTTCATTGAAACCCTCATCCATGTTAGATCTATACATGTCTCCTCCTCCAACCTCCATCAAGCTTCTCCTCCTCCCCGCCATCAACCATCAATCGCTTTCAGCCCCAAAATCACCTCCACCAACCGATGTCCTAGAGTGGTATCGACATGGTATACGACCCCCACCGGAGCCGCCACCACCGGTAGATAAGGAAGCCCGGAGTTTATGTGTGTGTTCATGTAATAGTTTATTTTATTGTGCTTGTTTTGTTGTGGGTTCTATTTTTTCTTGCTTGGTTTGTTTTGTTGGGTGTGTTGTTATTAGGCTTAGGTTGTTTTAAGCTTGTGCTCAAGGTATTTAATTCCTTAAGTAGAACGAAGATTCGCATTGCGGAGCTAATGATGTTGGAGCTTGTGCTCAAGGTACTTTTTTCACAAGTTTGGATGTTGCCCATGTGGTCTATGACAAGCTATGATGTCAGCTTGAGGTGTATTTGTCTCATTTGGAATTGAGGTGTTTCTAAATTTTATTGTTCATATTGTATTTCTAAGTTGTTTGTCAACCGTGGTTAATGGTATCTAAAGTTTTAGATCACAATTTCAATTGTCCAATTGTCAAACTTCACATTACTATGAATTTTCCTTACTTCTCATAACACCCGTAGACCCCAAAAATTTTGAGAAATTTTTGGTTTAGCCTTGTTAGAATGCAATTTTACTCGCATAATCTGTTAGTGCGTGAGACACTTTTAGTGAGGAGAGAAATAGAGAATAATAAGGAAAATAAGGATTATATTATTCACTTGTTACAAATAAGGATACAGACTATGACTATTTATATACAACCCTAATTGGGCTTGGGCTAACACAACTTGAATTATATTTAAATATTAAATCTAATCAAATCTAAAGCTTAAAGGTAAATTAAATAGAGAATACAAATGTTAGACTCAATTTATAAGTCATAGCATCAATTTATAAGCTAGAGTCTCTCTAACAGTCTTGGATTTTTTTTCATTTCATTTATTTTTATTTATACAATGCTTGCCACTTATTAACCACATCAGCGATGTACCGGTACACATTCACATAAGATGTGTACCGAAGAATTCACCTTAAATAATCTATAAAAAGAAATTCAAATCATAGTCCCATCTAATTTTATTATAAAATTAGATTGTATAACTTAAAATAATATTCTACGCATTTATACCGAGTGACTTGAAATCATCAATAATAGACTATAAACTAATATAAATTCAATTAGTTCAAGATCGGACGGTTCAGAATTTAAATAGAATTTATTATAAAAATTAACTAAAATCTAAACTTAAAAATGCAACCATCCGATCTTGATTGGACGGTCCAAAAATGTTGATTGCATGCAGTTTGACTGCACTGAATCCATATCCCTCAATAGCAATCCCACGCGTATCTGGTCTTCCCAGATCTGGTCTTCGCAGATCTTCCCCTTCCCAATATCTCTGCCATACGGCGAGTGATTTGAAAGCTGAGTAATGGCATCAATTGGAATGGACCTTTCCCCACCTACTCAAAGTCTCGAAGATATACACTTCCCATTAAAATTTACACTTCGTAGGGAGTTTACACGATCTGTAGGGAGTTTAAAGTCTATGCCGAGAGTGGTTTCCTCTACATTTACACTTCCCATTAAAATTTTATTTCAATTATGATTCGTATGTTTTCAGGAGGCAAAAGGAAACGAACGCACTCACCACGGCAGCAGGAGAGCGAAAGTGCTGAGAGTATTGGATCCAATTCTGAAGTTGAAAGCAAAATGGAAGTATGTGTTCAATTTTCCTTTAGCTTTCATAATCCCTTTTGTTTGGATTGATTTTCTAGCTTTTACTTTACTCTTGATTATTTGGAAATTTTTAAGTAAATCCTTAAACTAAAAACATTTGAAAGCTTAGGCAGAGAAATTGATACATTGCCCTTTGCATTTGCATCTTATGGGATTGAAGCTTGTACATGTTGAGGCCTTGTGAATGAGAGTGAACTTTTAAAAGAAAACAAAGAAACCAAAATTTGTTTATTTTTCTAACTATTCTCTTCGACAATGAGAGCTTCATCTAGTGCCAAAGCTTGCCCATGAGAGCTTGGGAAGTATGTGTTCAATTTCCTTTTTGCTTTAGGTTATTATGAGTTGTTTTTTTCCTTGCTCCATTCTGTTTAGGTGATGGGCTGTTTGCAGTGGGAGATTTTTGTGCTCCTTCCTGCTTCTGCTTCTTTGTGCCTTTTTTCTTTGTTGCTAGCTTCTCTTGTTTCTTGTTGTTACTATGTTGTCAATAATTATATATGTTGTGTTGTGTGAAGGAGAGAGTGAATGCTTAATAGAAATGAATGAAAAAAAAAGGGTTCAAAACTTGTAAGTATTTATATTAGTAAGTGAAGATTATGCATATTTTCATTCATATAGTTGATATATCCAATTTCTTAGGCAACATCAGACTAAGGACAAAAGGAAACATTAGCATCTAAAAGTGCCTTTGTTCTTAAAACCATCTTAAGAACATCTAAACATAACCCATACAACCACAAGACCAAAACAGTAAAAACATAACAGCCTATGGTTTTATTGGTTAATTAGCACCCTTAATCCATTGGTCTGCATGCAACTTTCATTTGCCTATTTGATATATCTGTCAAGGCAACCTCATATTATACTAGCAACTTCACAGTTTCTTTCGTTTCATATTCAAAACCTTACTAAACTTACCATTTGATATATCTCCATTTGTGATTTCAACTTCACAGTTTCTATTTATGATTAGAATCTATTTATATATGTATTTAGATTAATTTGGTGCAAGTCACTCACACCTAAACACATGCCTAAAATTTATCAATTATTTTCCTTGTATCATTTAAGTTCTAAAGGATAAAATGTAAATTAAGAAAATATCATCTACATCTTCTGCTCTTATATTATAATTTCAATTGATAATTAACATTACATTTCAATTATGTGTGTTTTTGGCTACTCTTGATATTTTTTTTTACTATTCTTGGAAGGAGCAATGCCAAAATATGAGTGAATTGCACAAAGTAAATTTATTCAAAGAATTATCGCTTGCAAGGTTCCGTATATATCCATATGAGAAATATGAGAGCTGGCGCGATGAAGCCTTATGGATGACCGTGAGATCATGTTTGTATCCTCATCATCCATATCCCCCAAACAGTGATGTATTAAGAGCTGTGGTCCAGAAATTTTTACAAGCGTATGAGCAAGATAATGAACTCAAGTCATTTGATACTTCTTTGAGAAATGAAATGATCAAGGTGTTTGCACCTTTGGATAACAATCTTGGTCAACTACAAAGCCATTCTTTGAACCAAGATGCACTGGGTCCCCTTCTTTCGTTAAAGTACTATTGTAATCCGGACAATCAGCTATTACTTGAAAATAAAGGTGTATTTCAACATGGTAACAGCATGGGTATATATCTCTCTTCTAAATTTATGATTTTTATTTTAATCAAATGTTCATTTTGGTAGATATTGATTAAAACTTGAACAGGTGATGGCGAATCTTCGATAAGTGGGGGTATTGTTTCCGTGCAAGCCGGGCCATTCGACCCCAAAGTGGAATCAACATTTGATCTTAAAAGGATCGCAACTAACTATGGTTTCACAATGGAAGGGCTTGGGACACTTGAGCATCTCTTCCTTGAAAATGCTTCCTATGGTAATCTATTCTTGAAGTTGGGATCGGATAAAGAGAAATTTGAGTTTTTGAGCAGACAAATAGACGTATTTAACAGGAGGTATGGCGGCAATGGCAGGCGCATGGCCAAAAGAAAGGTAAATCCTTTAACTTTCCCATTTTCTTGGTTTAAAGATACATTGATAATGGACTAATCATGAGAACCTCTTATCAGAACTAATCTTAATTGATGGACTTCATTGTAGAGTCGCCATGGTTGAGATGCCACACGGATTGGAGTAGTAGCAACTGGCTTGCAATTATTAAAAAAGGTAGTATCAGAATCTCTGGCGATCCATCATCCTTTTGCATCTTTTCATTTGTTACAAGTGGAGTAGCAACTGGCTTGCAATTATTCATCTTAAACCTTTCATATATGAGTATTTGTGAGCTTAGATAGTAATGGTGCCAATTAATATCACTCATTTAGTCGGTCTTGCGATATTGGTTTTTGGATAGGTGGCTATTGCTGCCAGGGTTTGAGTCTTCGTGGGGCTCAGCGTTTCTTGCATTCTGGTTGTTTTTCTTTGTCTGGCAGGCTTGGTCTTGGGGCAGCATAGTGCTCGCAGGATGGTTGCGACATTCGTGTGCAAGCAGTTTTTGTCTGGTGGTATGTCTTGAGGGTAGTGTGGAGTGGAGGCCTTGTCTTCCTTTTTGGGATGTCTTTTCTGGAGTCCTGTGTTTTTAGTGGGATGCCTGTCTAGTTTTTTTAGCATCTTTGGCCTTATGGTTGGAAGTTGAGTAGAAGTCGTTGTGGATAGCTCATCTGGTAGCTCATTGGTGCCTGACCCTTTGCTGTCTCAAGTAGGCTTCTCGAGTAGGCTTGTGTGATAGTTGGTTGTGTGGGTGTGTATTCCGGATTTTTTAAACCTGGGGTGTAGGAGCGGGTGCTTTTCTGTGCTGTATTACAGTATCTGTTTCTATTTGCAGCATGTGTGTTTAGTTGGCAGATTTTGGTTTTTCAGTATGGCAATTCTTGTCAATGGTCGCGTGGATCGCAGTTTCTATCAATTCATTGGATTCTTTCTCAGCGTATCCGGGTGTCTTCTAGTGCTGGTGCGGCAATTCTTAGCAGGGGAGTATTTTTTCAATGTCTCAATTTGAATGTTCTGGTGGAATGCTTGGGGCTGTTTTGCTAGGCCTCGCTGCTATATCTTCTGGTCTGAGGCTGCTGTTGCAGGGCTAGGTGTTTGCCTTTGGTGGTCTTAATAGATTTAGCAGCCAGTTAGCTTTTCATGTTTGGAATAGAGTTCTAAGGTTTTGTCTCAGCTAGTATTGTTTTGGGTATTCTTTTGTGAACCTTCTGGTTTTTCAAACCAAATGTGTATCTGTATGGTTTGAGTTGTTGTACTTTTACTATGGCATTGCTTGTGCCATCTTAATGGATTTATCTTTGCCGTTTCAAAAAAAAATTGAATGATGGAATGCTTTATATCAGTAACGATTATTCTACTTTATACTAATACAGATTGTGTTGTACGTGTAGGACAAGCAGATTGCCTTTATTAAAGAGTTCTTATCATCCACTAAGTAAGTATGTTCTTCTAAATTGCTATATTTTTGGCAATTCTATCCATTGTAGTTATCTAACATTTCTCCCTATTTTTTGGTCGAAGGAAGATGAAAGAGGAAGATGAAGATGCCACAAAAACTTAATCATGAATGTGTAGCAATGATCTTTTTAAGCTATCTTTTAACTATAGGGGCTCTTGCCCCTTTTTTTATGTAACTTTCGAACAAATCGGTCCTTGTGGCCGTAATCGTTATTATGTAATGTTGTCGGTAGCCTTCGAACAAATCGGTCCTTGTGGCCGTAATCTTTATTATGTAATGCCTAAAAGATTATTCGCATAGTCAATACTACCTATACCAAAACAACATATAATTTATGTAGTAATTTATGTAGTCAAAATAATAATAAAAATGTATTTTTTTATTCAAATGTAAAAATGCATTTAAACATAATTACTAAAAATTGACTAAATATCTATTAGTTTTTAAAATATAAATGATATAAGACGTATGTGTAACCCTCCATCTTTTTTCAACAAATTGTTTATCAAAATAAATATTTTATAATATTCAAAAATTTATACCTACAAAAAATAATAATTAAGAATTAATAATCCTCAATAAAATTAAAATAATTTAATATATTATAACGTTGAATGACAAAAATAAATTACAATAATGGAATATATTATTCCATCTTTCAAGAATCCAACTTATCTTTCAATAATGGAATAAATTACAAAAATGATTTTTGCAGTTTAGATGATTGATTAAAAAATTCTGATCCAATCCAATTTTTTGCTGGTTTGATTTGGATTTGTTTATTAAAGCATTAAAAATATATGACTTATATTTTTTATTTATTAATATAAAAAAAAACATAGAACTCAAACTTCTATTGATAAATATATAAAAAAATTGAGGGTTTGGTTATTCTTTCTTCATGGTATTGTGCCTCTTCTTGATATTTACCTCGATATCCTATTTATTGTTGTACCCCTGACAAAAATGGCTGGATGAAGAGAGCTGTTTCAGAGAGGAGAGAAGAAACATACCTGGATGAATTCATTCCAAAATGAGAGAAAGAGTGGTTGGTGGTTGAATTCATCTCTCTTAGTGATAAATGCCATCTGCCAGGCAATCAATCAATCAATCAATGCCGACTGCTAGTCTGCTCCCGCCGATCTATCTGAATCTACTACTCTGCTTTGAGAAGGAGGAAAGCGAGAGAAAGCAAGCATAGAAAGGAATCCTTTTTATTTCACAGATATTCATTTTTATTTTTACAAATATTCATTTTTATTTCACAAATAATCAATAAAAATGACACATCTTTTATAAAATTCACAAATATTCATTTTTATTTTTTTTTATAAAAACTATCAAAATATTAGAATAGGTTTTACTACCTTTAAGCATGTGAAACAATCATAACTAAAAAGTGGAAGATAATGATTTTTTTTATCTCAAAATATATATATATATATATATATATATATATATATATATATATATATATATATATATATATATATATATATATATATATTATTTTAATCAATTTTGTGAAAAATATAAATTTAAAAACATCAAATAAGAGCTTGGTTTACATAAAGAATAATATATTTTAATGAATAATATATTTACATAATTTTTTTTAAAGTATTGCATGTTTTTATTATAAAAATTATAAAAAAACATCAAATAAGAGCTTTGTTTAAATAGTTTATGATAAAAAATTATCTAAGTATATCCTCTATTCGCTATATTATTTTAAATGATAGAATTGTAAATACAAAAACTTAAATAAAAATAAATAGTTTTTATTTTTATTTATTTATAAAAACTATGTTAAGATATATTGTTTTTAAAATTTATATATTCAAATCTAATATTCAAATTCCACTAAGATCTAAAATTCAAATTCCATTATTAAAATCACACTTAATAATATCAATTTTTACAAAGATGAAATATAATTTGTAGATTCTAATTTAAGATTTAATTTTTATATTGTTGCTAAAAAATTTTACATAGTTAATACATTATAATTATTTGTTGATGAGTTTAAAAATAACTATAAAAAAATATTTTTTAAAATTTAACATTATAATTAATTAATTTTGCAAAATAATTTTACACTGTCATATATATATATATATATATATATATATATATATATATATATATATATATATATATATATATATATATATATATATATATATATATTAAATCTCATTAGATTATCTCTTTGACCAGTTATGAGACTACAAAACAATAACATTATTAAGACATTACCATTTTTGATAAATTTTCTCTCTATTTCAAATGTTACATTTACCGCTATGGAGAGAGGGAGTAGAGTAGAGTACATTTAAGCTTCCCTTACAAGCCAATGTCACAATAATCTAAATATCTTTACAGCTTTTTACTCCTCTTTCTCACACATGAAAATCCTTTGAGAATCATTCAAACAAACCCTACAAGACATTTGAAAAATAAATAAATAAATAAACCTGAACGAACAGGAAGGAGATTAGAATTCTAATGATCAATCAATTTGTGCGTCGAATAGTGCCTGAATTCACCAGGCGGTACACTGACCTACATCGCCTCAGACGGAAATTAGGACCCATTCTTTTAGAACTTATTAGAAGCGCTTCTAAAAATACACGGGTCTTAAATTGGTTATCTTTTTTATTGGTGTTTCTCGGTATTGTAATTCTAAAAAAATTCTTCGATTTTTTTTTTTAGAAGTTCCAATTCATAGATTTTTTAATTTTCCTTAATTCGCTATATAGATAAGATATAGCAAAATAATTCATAGATATATCGATATATCGATGAATTATTTCGCTAAATTCATGATACTTTATAGTAAAACAATGATACCAATAGAAGAAAGAGGAAGACTATTTATCTTAAAGAGAAATTGAACTGATCCAGGGAAAACGGCAACGACTACAATATTTTGCATTTGCATGCAACACTTCTTAACACCTTTATATAGTCCTATCACTCAAATCCTCCAAAGCAACAACAAAAATAAACACGGGGATGAAGAAAAGAAACTCAAATAACACCAAGGTTCTAACTTTATGTCTATAACTACATATGCGCAAGATTCTAACTTTGATTATAATTGTAACAGATACTGTAAAGATGCCTGATTTTATTTGTAGAGGACCACCTTGGCAAGGAATTACCAATTTCAATCGATTCCATAACGATGAAAAGCCATTAGAGGATGTTAAAAATAAGCAATTGCTTGTTTATATGGACATAATTGATTTCCTAAAGCCGAAATATGTACTAATGGAGAATTTTGTTGACCTTTTGAAATTTTCTAATGTTTTTTTCTTCTTTTTTGTTACATTTATTAATGTATAAGATTAATTTAATATATGTATAAGATTAATTCAATAATTTATCCATTTCAATAAATTAAGCAGCAAACATTTCTGTGGCTGAGCTATCACACTCTATCACACAAGTCCAGTTAAATTTAGTTCCATTAAAATATACATTTATAAGAGTAATGTAAATTGGACTTCAAATAAATTAAAAATATTTTTAAATTATAATAGACATTTATGTATTAATCTTCATATTTTAAAAATAAAATTCACGAAAAGTCTTGCATTAGTATTACTAGTTAACAAAGTATTTAAAATAAAACAAACAAAAAGAAGCATAATAAAAACAGTAAGTTAGTAGCATAATAAAAACAGTAAGTTAGTGCTGGGTTAAAAAACCCAACACAAAATTGTACTGAACATATTTAATATGTTCAAAGAGATCTACAAAAATTTCATTATTTCTTTAAAAAACCTGGGCTATATTTCACAACTTCTCTCCTTGCCCTTGACGACCTTCTTGGAAGAGGTGGAGGCACTGAAGGCTGAGCATCAGGCACTGAAGGCTGAGCATCATTCACGGGCACTGAAGGCTGAGCATCATTCACGGGCACTGAAGGCTGGGAGGATGCATCATCTATGCAGATATCCTCAAAAGAGGAAGCCAAACTGTCCTTTGCCAAGCAATCATGCACCTCCTTCAAAGAAGAAGCCGAGTCGCTCTCCGCACCGGAAGCCAGAAAGTTCTCCGCCACATTAACAGGAATCGAAGAACTAGGGCTAGGGCTACCATCACCCTCTACTCCATCCCCACAGTATGAACATGGGGTTATCTACAAAAATGAAAGAAAATAAATTGATTAAAAGAATGTACTTAAAATAAATACATACTGTTAAAATGATAAGATGCACCAAGGCATCTTCGTTTTGGGTGCGGATCCTCGGCAGCGGAAAACTTAGGTTCTATACTTTCGGGAAGAGCACAACCCAACCCAGATAGGATGAATTGTCCACACAGTGCCACAGCATTTGGCTAAGCCAACCCAACCATAACAATCTCACACTCCCTCACCTCACTATATACTACTAAGAAGCATAACAAATAGTGATACAATGATAACATCTTTTCTTGTCCTTCTATGATAACATAAAAAATAATTTTATAATACCTCAGAGGCTTCGATCGTGTTCAACGGCCTCCATCCGGTCCTTTTACTGCTGTAACTTTGTATGGGAGGATGGAGACAAGCAAGCTCTGGCTTTGGCTTTGGCGCTAAGGATTGTATTCTACTAAATACAACGGCCTAATAATGATGTTAACATATATTATCAATAGCAGAAAAAAATTGATGAGAAATATCAGATATAAAAAAAATAAAAATGGACATTGAACTTAAACGAATTACCTCAAAAATTGGAGCGAACCCGCTGAAGTAGTGTTGTTCCTTATCCGGGTCATCCTTCAAATGCTTAAGTTTCGCGAATGAGGCATGGAGATTATCAAAGATAACTTTCGGCCAATTAAAATTTCCTAAGGCGTCTAAGTTATCAACCATTGCCCAAGACGATGAACGCGGCACTCTCGGATCCGGGGGGCATAGTAAAATGAGTTCAATCAAAAAAAAAGTAAGAAGTTTTTTGAAATTTGTTTTGCTTTGCTCGTCTGTTATGTCCATTTTTTCTAAAATAGTTTTAACATCTGCTGTTTTTAGTTTTTTTGATTCTGGCAAGTTCAAATCTTTTTTCAAGTCAAAGATAAATTGAGGAAATTTTCTTTCATGAGAGATTGCTAAACCAGTTCCGGTATTTTCCATACCAATAACATACGCTACCTCTTCAACACAGAAAGAAAAGGAAGCATGGTTGTTCAACACAAAAACTTTTGTTGCCGGTTCATAAATGTCACAAAAACTGGAAATCAATGTAGCAGAACTTTCTCTACTATTTTCTATTTCTAAGAAACCTCTGAAAACAGAGTTGCTCATCAGAGCCTTTTTTTCAGGAGTTAACTCACGGGTCAGACACACAAGTGTTTGTAAGCTTGCACATAGCTTGATAGACTGACTCTTTTTTGTATCCTTCTTTTTTGTATCCTTCAAAATCTCCATAATCTTCTACCAAAAATAAAACAACCAAAATATAAGGCAAAGTGATTCCAAACAGAATTGCATTAACACTAACAAACACTAACAAACAGAATTGTATTAACACTAACAAACAAAATTGTATTAACACTAACAAACACTAACAATAGTAACAAACACTAATATTATATAACTGAAAGTCTGAAACTCAAACAAAGTGATTTCAAGTCAACACCAAATATTATTTAATAGCTTTTTTAATACTATCAGTATTTTTAATAGCTTTTTTAATAGTTTTTTTATAAAGACAACCAAACATTATATAGCTTTTTTAATATCTTCTTCATTATTTAATAGCTTTTTGATAGACAACCAAACTTTTCTCTCTAAATGTGTACCAACAGTGATTCCAAGTCTGCAATTGCAACAGATTCAATTTATCCTAGAAAATAAACCAGCTTTATCACATTAAACATGTTGAGACTTGAGAGAGTACCGGAAAAAAATTGGACAGAGCAAACCCAAAAAATCAGCAGCAGTAAAAATAAATTACAACAATCATTGGAAAAAGTTGTTCCGCAAACGAAAAAATTATCAGAGTTGTTCCAAACATAATCTGAAATCTTATGAATGTGGTAGATTCAAAAAAGGGGAAAGTAAATTTTGCAAGAATTGGCAGTAGAAGTCATTCAATTTATAATGTATAATAACAGCTGTATAGAAAAGAGAAGACTGAAAATTAATACAAGAGACTTTACTTTCATTTTTTTAAATTATTATAGTTATTCCTAACTTACCTTTATAATGTACCACAGCTGTATAAAAACCAGTTTGAGACTGAAAAATGGTTTAAATCCAGTTTAGAACCGATTTAGACCGATTTTAATTAAAAAATAAACATGTAACACTGTACGGAACATTTACGTAATTATGTTAGAATTATATTTATTGTTATTCCATAATATTTTTTTACAGTATTTCATTTACATTATTTACATGTAAATGATCAAGATTACAAATCAATCTCAACTACAAAATAATACTAATTATTCTATTCATTCGCCTAAAATAATATATTATATTCCCATAAATTGTATTTATTATAAATTATATATTGTTTAATCTTATCAATAAAACATCTATATTTATTTTTTTAGTACTCTATTAATTTTTATTTTTTTTATATTGTTTAAACCCATCAATAAAAAATTAATAAATTGTATTATAAAACAATTCACAATATTTTCATATAATATTAGTTATATTTTTTAATGTGTAAAATTATCAAAGTGATCAATAATTGTGAAAATAATTATTATGATTCCAGTTTTTCTTAAGTAAAGATCGAACATTATTTTAGAGATATAAATTTCATTCGTGTTCTAATAATAGAAATCATGTTTTAATTTACAATTCAACTTTTCAAATAGAACATAGAAAATTAATTCAGTATTTTTTTCCTTCTGCTACAGTGTTAGAGATGGTTTATCATTTTTATAACTCCCTTCTTCCCAATTTGTTTTAGATAGAATTCACTATTGCAAAGCTGAAACGGTTTACCAAATAGGAATTGGTTTTAAAAAGTGGGTATGGGTTCTGTGGTTGGTCCACTGGATTTATAAGTGTGGTTTTAGTAATATCAATTCACCCTATATATTTTTTCCTTGCTCATTATGAATGATCTCAGCTCGGTTGATTTCGTCATTCCATACTGCAACACAGGAATAGGTTGTTCCAAGATCAATTCCAATAGCAGCTCCCTCGTATTTTTTGGCCATTATCTTTCAAGAGAATGAATACTATTTTCAAATTCACACTTAAGAAGATGAACAGATGTACTATTTTAGGGAGAGTAGTTTTCTTATGTAAAGAGATGTGAATTATCTGTGGTTGGTTTTTATGTATGTGGAATTAGTTAATTAATTAGGTGAATATATGTGCATAGTAATCTTTATGTCTTCCTACCAGAAACTACGACTTTATTTTTCCAATAAAAAATGTCTCATAGAATACTTCAAATTCTGTTTTTGTCATTAATACTAAGAAAAAACATTCAATTTTCTTTTTTTATAAATTATAACAAAAAAATATTAACTTTATTTCATGTTAGAAGGGATTATGGTTCTAGAAGGGATTCTGGTTCTATAATGGATTCATGTTAGAAGGGATTCATTCTAGAGAAGGGATTCATGTCTTGACAATTTTAATATAATATTTTTATTTTATTTTTATTATTTATTAATATAATATTTTTATTTTATTTTCATTATTCATTATTACTAGATTGAAATGTGCCAAAATCTAATATAAATTATTGCTTCTATGTGTGTTATCACTTATTTAAGACGAGAAAAGTAACACCAAAAAGAACATGCTTGAAAAGTTGAACTGTAAATAATATGATTTCTTTTATTAGAACATGATTGAAATTTATGCCTATAAAAGAATGTTAGATCTTTATTTTTTCTTTAAAAAATCTGGAATCATAATTAATTATTTTCACATCTAAAATTATCTATCACTAATAATTTTTACACAAATTAAAAAATATAAGGAATCTTTGCGAGCTAATAAAAAACCAAAAACAGTCAGTTCATTTGTCTTTCAATTCAATTCAATTCTCTCTCCTAACACAAAGGAGAAACTTTCCCAATCAAGCATCACACACAAAGACACAGAGAAGGTTCCCGTAGAGTACTAAGGATATGTAGGGTGCTTAAAACCTTCCCTATGTATAACCAACCTCCCGGACTCCAGAACATCTGTTTAGGTGAAATCCTCACACCTAGAAAACTCTTAGGGTTTATTTGAGATCTTTTTCCCCTTCCTCCTCGTAGGACAACCATCTCGTACGTCTTTCTATGGTTATATGATATCTTGCTGAGGTTTTTGATGAACCAGTCAATAGGGAAAGAGCAGTCCTCTTGCTGTTGTGGCTCAACTCCAATAGCATTCCAAAGTTTTGGAATTTGATAAAAGAAAAACTCCTGCAAAACAATAAAAATATGCATTCTATCATAGATCCAATGTAAGCATGATTTTTGCATTTATATTGGTTGTGAACTTGTGCCTGAATTTTTGTTTGCATCAAGTTGAATTGGAGAGGAGACGACCTTTCCTCCAAAGGTACATATTGTTTTCTCATTAAGCTATAGACTTTATACATGATGTTGCGTGATTTAGATAAACCTTTTAGAGCATTGATTGACGGTAGAATTGAAAATATAGGTGAGGGTTATTCTTTATTAAGAATAATCGATTCAATCGCCCCCAAACTGTTTTTTGTTCGATGCTCGCAAACCAATTCAATACTCGCAAAACCTAGTTTTATACCAGTGGTTACTCAATCGGTACTCAAGAGCGGTCAAAACGTTTAACGGCACCGGAGGTACATGCACTTTGTAAGCATAGATCTGGCACTTGTGACAAGTTCTGGAATGATGATGACAATCTGTTTCCATGGTAGACCAATAGTAACCTGCTATGCATTACCTATTTAACATTGTTAAATCAACCATCTCTAAAAATTTCTCAAACTTCGTCTGCAGCATCACAACGCACTGGCCATCACCAGTGCACCAGATACCTTGCAAATTGTTTATACCTTGACACCATTTGTAAACCAAAAGAGGTGGTGGTCAGGTTGAATTGGAGAGCAGACGACCTTTCCTCCAAAGGTACATATTATTTTCTCATTAAGCTATAGACTTTATACATGATGTTGCGCGATTTAGATAAACCTTTTAGAGCACTGATTGACGGTAGAATTGAAAATATAGGTGAGGGTTATTCTTTATCCAGAATGTTAAAGCTTATCCCAAATATGGAAGTGGAATTTCCAACACCATTGCTTGACGTGTTAACAAGTTATTACAAAAGACATGTTAATAAAAATTATACCTCTATTTATTAAATTTCACGTTATTCAACTACTATTAAGACAATGAGAGTAATTAATTTTGAATTAGAATTAAAAATGAAATTCATTTTAGACATTTTCTTCTTTCAAATCTAACATTTTGGTGGATATATGGAGGGAGTGAAGCTTCTCTTATAAGACATTCTGAACAATTGGCATATCGACACTGTAATCTAGGTGTAAGTCATATCCTAACTTAGTTTCTCAAAAATAATGATAGTATACATAGGTAAATTAAATAAATTTATTTAATTTTTTCGTATGCTCGTAGGAAAACATAATAATAATTTTCCCCCTAAGGACGCCTTTCCTCCTTCCAAATTTCGCGTGAAGGGTTTGACGTCATGTTCTTTCTTCTTGGGGAACCCACTTCCATACTTTTTGGTTCCACTCGAAGATCCAACTTCGTTGGTTAGACGTCCTGTCCGGACTCCGTCTTCTAGTCGCATTCCCATGTTTACCATTTCCGTCTTCATGGCCACAAGAAGCCCTATGGCATAACGGCCCAAAAACCCACCAGAAAGTTTCAAAAGGTTAACAACATTCTCCATACAGTTGTGACAAGGGCGGAACCTCACAACCAGGTAATTACTTAAAGTTGTGTACATTATATTTGGTAACTAGTTACTTATGAAATCGAGCATTTTCTCAATTCCAAGTTATTCATTTTTAGGTCATTCTCCACCCTGAACAAGACATAGTTCTCAGTATCCGAGAGAATGCAAGACTGCAGGGATTTCCTGATTGCTATAAACTTTGTGGCCCTATCAAAGAGAGGTATGTTTAGAAATATTACTAAATGTAATCTTTTATATTATAAGTATAACTTGGCACTCAATGGTTCTTTTCTAAATCCAGGTATATGAAAGTTGGGAATGCAGTGGTTGTTCTCGTGGCTCTTGGCCTCAGATACAAATTACTCTCCCATTCAAGTACCCAAATTATCTTGCTCTTTCAACTTTAGCTAAGTAATTACCTGGTTGTGAGGTTCCGCCCTTGTCACAACTGTATTCACAATTTCTTAACACGACCATTTTTGTTAAGGTGTCTCAGTGGTTGCTACTAATTGTTAGATAGATGTTTTGCAAGAAAAAAAGGAAAAGTTAGCACTGAAGATGAATTAATGACTTTCTCTATTAAAACGCATGGTTCTTCAGTTAAAACGCATGGTTTTTAAGTTAAAACGCATGGTTTATCCCTTCAAGCTGGTAAATTAAATAAATTTATTTAATTTTTCGTATGCTCGTAGGAAAACATATATTAAAATTTGAAAATTGAAAGTGAATATAACTGTTTGTTACAAGACAATGAGAGTAATTAATTTTGAATTAGAATTAAAAATGAAATTCATTTTAGACATTTTCTTCTTTCAAATCTAACATTTTGGTGGTATATATGGAGGGAGTGAAGCTTCTCTTGTAAGACATTCTGAACAATTGGCATATCGACACTGTAATCTAGGTGTAAGTCATATCCTAACTTAGTTTCTAAAAAATAATGATAGTATACATAGGTAAATTAAATAAATTTATTTAATTTTTTCGTATGCTCGTAGGAAAACATAATAATAATTTCCCCCCCAAGGACGCCTTTCCTCCTTCCAAATTTCGCGTGAAGGGTTTTGGCGTCATGTTCTTTCTTCTTGGGGAACCCACTTCCATACTTTTTGGTTCCACTCGAAGATCCAACTTCTTTGGTTAGACGTCCTGTCCGGACTCCGTCTTCTAGTCGCATTCCCATGTTTACCATTTCCGTCTTCATGGCCACAAGAAGCCCTATGGCATAACGGCCCAAAAACCCACCAGAAAGTTTCAAAAGGTTAACAACATTCTCCATACAGTTGTTACAAGGGCCGAACCTCACAACCAGGTAATTACTTAAAGTTGTGTACATTATATTTGGTAACTAGTTATTTATGAAATCGAGCATTTTCTCAATTCCAAGTTATTCATTTTTAGGTCATTCTCCACCCTGAACAAGACATAGTTCTCAGTATCTGAGAGAATGCAAGACTGCAGAGATTTCCTGATTGCTATAAACTTTGTGGCCCTATCAAAGAGAGGTATGTTTAGAAATATTACTAAATGTAATCTTTTATATTATAAGTATAACTTGGCACTCAATGGTTCTTTTCTAAATCCTTTGGAGGGAGTGAAGCTTCTCTTGTAAGACATTCTGAACCATTGGCATATCGACACTGTAATCTAGGTGTAAGTCATATCCTAACTTAGTTTCTCAAAAATAATGATAGTATACATAGGGAAATTAAATAAATTTATTTAATTTTTTCGTATGCTCGTAGGAAAACATAATAATAATTTCCCCCCCAAGGACGCCTTTCCTCCTTCCAAATTTCGCGTGAAGGGTTTGGCGTCATGTTCTTTCTTCTTGGGGAACCCACTTCCATACTTTTTGGTTCCACTCGAAGATCCAACTTCTTTGGTTAGACGTCCTGTCCGGACTCCGTCTTCTAGTCGCATTCCCATGTTTACCATTTCCGTCTTCATGGCCACAAGAAGCCCTATGGCATAACGGCCCAAAAACCCACCAGAAAGTTTCAAAAGGTTAACAACATTCTCCATACAGTTGTGACAAGGGCGGAACCTCACAACCAGGTAATTACTTAAAGTTGTGTACATTATATTTGGTAACTAGTTATTTATGAAATCGAGCATTTTCTCAATTCCAAGTTATTCATTTTTAGGTCATTCTCCACCCTGAACAAGACATAGTTCTCAGTATCTGAGAGAATGCAAGACTGCAGGGATTTCCTGATTGCTATAAACTTTGTGGCCCTATCAAAGAGAGGTATGTTTAGAAATATTACTAAATGTAATCTTTTATATTATAAGTATAACTTGGCACTCCTTAGAAGGGATTCTGGTTCTAGAAGGGATTCATGTTAGAAGGGATTCTGGTTCTAGAAGGGATTAATGTTAGAAGGGATTCTGGTTCTAGAAGGGATTCATGTTCTAGAAGGGGTTCTCATTAGAAGGGATTCTCCTTAGAAGGGATTCATGTTAGAAGGGATTCATTCTAGAAGGGATTCATGTTAGAAGGGATTCTGGTTCTAGAAGGGATTCATCACAGCCCTCAAAGTTGTTTCTTTCACAATTTTCCAACACTTCTACGTCGCCATTATCAACACTTTCCACTTGTTCGACATCAATGCAAATAGCATTAACTTGTTCATGCAACTGCAAATTTGAGCATATCTGATTATGAGGACGAAGGTAGAGAAAATGGGTTGAACACTACGTCGCCATTGTCAACACTTTCCATTTTATATAATTATTTACGACTGAAAATTGAAAGTGAATATAACAGTTTGTTACAAGACAATGAGAGTATTCACTTTAATATAAACCCATAAACATAAATATTATTAATGTTTATTGCTCTTTCAACTTTAGCTAAGTAATTACCTGGTTGTGAGGTTCCGCCCTTGTCACAACTGTATTCACAATTTCTTAACACGACCATTTTTGTTGAGGTGTCTCAACACGACCAAGACATGAGGTGTCTCAGTGGTTGCTACTAATTGTTAGATAGATGTTTTGCAAGAATTATCAAGCTAAAATGGGAATGATTGATGCGGGGGAGTATGGCCTTCCTCAATTCAGGATGTTTTTTTTTCTCTGGGGAGCTCTTCATAATGAAATAAGACCATTGTTTGTTCTAGATTTTTATTTTTATTGATGTGTTGTTCTTCAAGGTTATTGATACATCTACTATTTCATTTGTAGAAACTGCCTGCTTATCCGTTACCGATTCATGATGTGGTGTCAAGATCGGTTGTGCCTCAACTTTAGCTAAGTAATTACCTGGTTGTGAGGTTCCGCCCTTGTCACAACTGTATTCACAATTTCTTAACACGACCATTTTTGTTGAGGTGTCTCAACACGACCAAGACATGAGGTGTCTCAGTGGTTGCGACTAATTGTTAGATAGATGTTTTGCAAGAAAAAAAAGGAAAACTTAGCAGTGAACATGAATTAATGACTTTATCTGTTAAAACACATGGTTCGTCTTTTAAAACGCATGGTTGTTCAGTTAAAACGCATGGTTTATCCCTTCATGCTGGTAAATTAAATAAATTTATTTAATTTTTTCGTATGCTCGTAGGAAAACATAATAATAATTTTCCCCCCATATATATATATATATATATATATATATATATATATATATACTAAAATTTGTTGAGGTGTCTCAACACGACCAAGACATGAGGTGTCTCAGTGGTTGCTACTAATTGTTAGATAGATGTTTTGCAAGAATTATCAAGCTAGAATGGGAATGATTGATGCGGGGGAGTGTGGCCTTCCTCAATTCAGGATGTTTTTTTTTCTCTGGGGAGCTCTTCATAATGAAGTAAGACCATTGTTTGTTCTAGATTTTTATTTTTATTGATGTGTTGTTCTTGTTGAGGTGTCTCAATACGACCAAGACATGAGGTTGTGCCTCAACTTTAGCTAAGTAATTACCTGGTTGTGAGGTTCCACCCTTGTCACAACTGTATTCACAATTTCTTAACACGACCATTTTTGTTGAGGTGTCTCAACACGACCAAGACATGAGGTGTCTCAGTGGTTGCTACTAATTGTTAGATAGATGTTTTGCAAGAATTATCAAGCTAGAATGGGAATGATTGATGCGGGGGAGTGTGGCCTTCCTCAATTCAGGATGTTTTTTTTCTCTGGGGAGCTCTTCATAATGAAGTAAGACCATTGTTTGTTCTAGATTTTTATTTTTATTGATGTCTTGTTCTTGTTGAGGTGTCTCAACACGACCAAGACATGAGGTTGTGCCTCAACTTTAGCTAAGTAATTACCTGGTTGTGAGGTTCCGCCCTTGTCACAACTGTATTCACAATTTCTTAACACGACCATTTTTGTTGAGGTGTCTCAACACGACCAAGACAAGATGAATTAATGAATTTATCTGTTAAAACGCATGGTTCGTCTGTTAAAACACATGGTTGTTCCGTTGAAACGCATGGTTTATCCCTTCATGCTGGTAAATTAAATAAATTTATTTAATTTTTTCGTATGCTCGTAGGAAAACATAATAATAATTTTCCCCCCATATATATATATATATATTAAAATTTGAAAATTGAAAGTGAATATAACTGTTTGTTACAAGACAATGAGAGTATTCACTTTAATATAAACCCATAAACATAAATATTATTAATGTTTATTGCTCTTTCAACTTTAGCTAAGTAATTACCTGGTTGTGAGGTTCCGCCCTTGTCACAACTGTATTCACAATTTCTTAACACGACCATTTTTGTTGAGGTGTCTCAACACGACCAAGACATGAGGTGTCTCAGTGGTTGCTACTAATTGTTAGATAAATGTTTTGCAAGAATTATCAAGCTAGAATGGGAATGATTGATGCGGGGGAGTGTGGCCTTCCTCAATTCAGGATGTTTTTTTTCTCTAGGGAGCTCTTCATAATGAAGTAAGACCATTGTTTGTTCTAGATTTTTATTTTTATTGATGTGTTGTTCTTCAAGGTTAATGATACATCTACTATTCCATTTGTAGAAACTGTCTGCTTATCCGTTACCGATTCATGATGTGGTGTCAAGATCGGTTGTGCCTCAACTTTAGCTAAGTAATTACCTGGTTGTGAGGTTCCGCCCTTGTCACAACTGTATTCACAATTTCTTAACACGACCATTTTTGTTGAGGTGTCTCAACACGACCAAGACATGAGGTGTCTCAGTGGTTGCTACTAATTGTTAGATAGATGTTTTGTAACAAAAAAAGGAAAACTTAGCACTGAAGATGAATTAATGAATTTATCAGTTAAAACGCATGGTTCGTCTGTTAAAACGCATGGTTGTTGCGTTGAAACGCATGGTTTATCCCTTTAGGGTGGTAAATTCAATAAATTTATTTAATTTTTTCGTATGCTCGTAGGAAAACATAATAATAATTTTCCCCCCATATATATATATATATATATATATATATATATATATATATATATATATATATATTAAAATTTGACTTGGTGGGTTGTTTGCTAAGTTGAATAGTGGGGACATCTCCAAAAATGCTTCTGATAAGGTCCTTCAGCTTTGTCAAGCCTTAGACAATGGTGATTTTGGTACTACACTTCAAATTCAGGTAAGTCAATTGAATTGCAAATTCTAGCATCAACCTAGCTGCGTCGTACTCGTAACTATGCATCAAATTTACATTTTAATTGCTTTACTTATGTGTTGCAGGTTCTTCTCACTACTACTAAATGAGATGAATGCCAGTCGTGGTTAGGTTCACTGAAGCGTATGATCAAGACTAGGCAGAATGGTAGGTTAAGTTAATAAGAAGATTATGTTCTGGTTAGATTTTGTTAGTTGCAACATTTTGTTCGACTCATGGAAGCTTATTTCTTGTTTATATTCGATTGATTCTTTGGTTGAGAGTGTTTATCAAAACTGAATCGGCAGAAAATGCTGAATCGGAATTCAATTAATCTAATAACAACATCAAACACTACAACACTAATATACTATTGCAGTGCAGCATACGAACATATGAATGTCTACTTCACAGTTCATCCTTCTACCATATGAATTCGCAGAACCATAACAACCCAAATTTTAATCTAAAAGACAGCAAGTTCTACTTAACAGTTTTATTCCAAAGAGTAAAAGCAATCCAATGTGGCGCTGATTTGTAGGTCCTGAAGATTCAACTTGCTGAAGACAAATATTGAAAAATATAGAGTTTCTATATTTAGAGATATTTTAGGAAGTTGTTTATTTGAAGACCTTATTTGTAGCAGATTTTTCTACATAATTGTAGCAGCTGTACTGCGGCAATTTGAAGGCCCAATACCAGTTGGGAATAGGTTATAAGTAGATGATTTGTAACCTAGGTTTAGTAACCAATCTTGTAATTCAATAGTGTAATAATTATAGGATTAGGGTTGTGTTCTTGTGCAGCCGTTTACTAAAAGATGTAACCTTTTAGGGCTGATTGTTGTAATCCTCGAAGCCTGTAGGCAAGAGTGATTTTGTGTTCTAGACCGAAGCTGCTAAGCAAGGTTTAGATGTTGTCATGGAAGTTTGTCTTCCAAGTTAGTCTTTGGATTAAGACTATTGGAGATCAAGCCGTCGATGCAGTGGCTGGGATTGTCAAACCTGCTAGACATCATCGAGGTGATTGGATGTGAGCAAGGTGTCTCATGAATATACACATTTTCATCATCACCATCTCATTTAAGATACTCCATTGTTGTGATCAGCAACCCTTGACTTGCTAAAATTTCAGCATATTTCTCAACAAGCTTGCACAGAGAGGCACTAAACCGCTTCTACTCAGTTGCCAACAGAACCACTACTCTACAGTCTTCTACAAATTCCTTGGCCACATTTAGTGACCATTAGTTGGATAGAAAAAAATCCTGGTAATTCTTTGGCAAGGTGGTCCTCTACAAATAAAATCAGCTTGGTCCTGAACAAGCATATCAAATTGATACGTTCCGTGCAAAATACCGATAAGATCTAAATTGGCGGATGAGAAGAGACGAGTTGAGGAATTGCTTGAGTCTTCGAACACGAAGTTTCGCGGACTGAATGAAAGAGTTGGAAAATTGGAGAATGATGTTATCTTTTTGCTGAGTGTTGATGCTTCTGGTGATTGCGAAAATTGGAAAACTACGAGAGCTCTCGCCATTGTTTATGAACCTCTTGAAAATAAACAGTAAAACCGCGTTGTTTTACAGTCCAACAGATAAACCACGTGGTTTTACTGTAATTTAACACGAGGGTTTTCTTCAACGGGGTAGACCTGTTAGGGTTCGTGGGAATGGACCACGGTGGTGAACCGGGTTTGGTTTTGGGTTCAATGTTCATGGTTCGGTGTGGAGAGAAACGAGTGAGAAAAGAGAAAGAAGATGAAAATGGCAGTTTTACTGTTTATTTTCAGAAAATTTCAAAAGGTCAACAACATTCTCCATTAGTACATATTTCGGCTTCAGGAAATCAATTATGTCCATATAAACAAGCAACTGCTTATTTTTAGCATCCTCCAATGGCTCTTCATCGTTATGGAATCGATTGAAACTGGTAATTCCTTGGCAAGGTGGTCCTCTACAAATAAAATCAGCTTGGTCCTGAACAAGCATATCAAATTGATACGTTCCGCGCAAAATACCGATAAGATCTAGGGAAGCGGATGGGGGTCGACGATGTGTCTCGGTCGGATGTGGAACGGTTAGTGCCGGTCCGCCAATCGACTCGGGACATAGACCGACGCGGATTGTGATGGTGGCCCAAGCCTGGGCTGTTGAAATGCTCGCAGAGACGTCATCATCACGGGGTAGACCTGTTAGGGTTCGTGGGAATGGACAACGGTGGTGAACCGGGTTTGGTTTTGGGTTCAATGTTCATGGTTCGGTGTGGAGAGAAACGAGTGAGAAAAGAGAAAGAAGATTCGGTGTGGAGAGAAACGAGTGAGAAAAGAGAAAGAAGATGAAAATGGCAGTTTTACTGTTTATTTTCAGAAAATTTCATCTTTTTGCTGAGTGTTGATGCTTCTGGTGATTGCGAAAATTGGAAAACTACGAGAGCTCTCGCCATTGTTTATGAACCTCTTGAAAATAAACAGTAAAACCGTAGTGTTTTACAGTCCATCAGATAAACCACGTGGTTTTACTGTCCTTTAACACGAGGGTTTTCTTCAACGGGGTAGACCTGTTAGGGTTCGAGGGAATGGACCACGGTGGTGAACCGGGTTTGGTTTTGGGTTCAATGTTCATGGTTCGGTGTGGAGAGAAACGAGTGAGAAAAGAGAAAGAAGATGAAAATGGCGGTTTTACTGTTTATTTTCAGAAAATTTCAAAAGGTCAACAACATTCTCCATTAGTACATATTTCGGCTTCAGGAAATCAATTATGTCCATATAAACAAGCAACTGCTTATTTTTAGCATCCTCCAATGGCTCTTCATCGTTATGGAATCGATTGAAACTGGTAATTCCTTGGCAAGGTGGTCCTCTACAAATAAAATCAGCTTGGTCCTGAACAAGCATATCAAATTGATACGTTCCGCGCAAAATACCGATAAGATCTAAATTGGCGGATGAGAAGAGACGAGTTGAGGAATTGCTTGAGTCTTCGAACACGAAGTTTTGCGGACTGAATGAAAGAGTTGGAAAATTGGAGAATGATGTTATCTTTTTGCTGAGTGTTGATGCTTCTGGTGATTGCGAAAATTGGAAAATTACGAGAGCTCTCGCCATTGTTTATGAACCTCTTGAAAATAAACAGTAAAACCGCGGTGTTTTACAGTCCAACAGATAAACCACGTGGTTTTACTGTCCTTTAACACGAGGGTTTTCTTCAACGGGGTAGACCTGTTAGGGTTCGTGGGAATGGACCACGGTGGTGAACCGGGTTTGGTTTTGGGTTCAATGTTCATGGTTCGGTGTGGAGAGAAACGAGTGAGAAAAGAGAAAGAAGATGAAAATGGCAGTTTTACTGTTTATTTTCAGAAAATTTCAAAAGGTCAACAACATTCTCCATTAGTACATATTTCGGCTTCAGGAAATCAATTATGTCCATATAAACAAGCAACTGCTTATTTTTAACATCCTCCAATGGCTCTTCATCGTTATGGAATCGATTGAAACTGGTAATTCTTTGGCAAGGTGGTCCTCTACAAATAAAATCAGCTTGGTCCTGAACAAGCATATCAAATTGATACGTTCCGTGCAAAATACCGATAAGATCTAAATTGGCGGATGAGAAGAGACGAGTTGAGGAATTGCTTGAGTCTTCGAACACGAAGTTTCGCGGACTGAATGAAAGAGTTGGAAAATTGGAGAATGATGTTATCTTTTTGCTGAGTGTTGATGCTTCTGGTGATTGCGAAAATTGGAAAACTACGAGAGCTCTCGCCATTGTTTATGAACCTCTTGAAAATAAACAGTAAAACCGCGTTGTTTTACAGTCCAACAGATAAACCACGTGGTTTTACTGTAATTTAACACGAGGGTTTTCTTCAACGGGGTAGACCTGTTAGGGTTCGTGGGAATGGACCACGGTGGTGAACCGGGTTTGGTTTTGGGTTCAATGTTCATGGTTCGGTGTGGAGAGAAACGAGTGAGAAAAGAGAAAGAAGATGAAAATGGCAGTTTTACTGTTTATTTTCAGAAAATTTCAAAAGGTCAACAACATTCTCCATTAGTACATATTTCGGCTTCAGGAAATCAATTATGTCCATATAAACAAGCAACTGCTTATTTTTAGCATCCTCCAATGGCTCTTCATCGTTATGGAATCGATTGAAACTGGTAATTCCTTGGCAAGGTGGTCCTCTACAAATAAAATCAGCTTGGTCCTGAACAAGCATATCAAATTGATACGTTCCGCGCAAAATACCGATAAGATCTAGGGAAGCGGATGGGGGTCGACGATGTGTCTCGGTCGGATGTGGAACGGTTAGTGCCGGTCCGCCAATCGACTCGGGACATAGACCGACGCGGATTGTGATGGTGGCCCAAGCCTGGGCTGTTGAAATGCTCGCAGAGACGTCATCATCACGGGGTAGACCTGTTAGGGTTCGTGGGAATGGACAACGGTGGTGAACCGGGTTTGGTTTTGGGTTCAATGTTCATGGTTCGGTGTGGAGAGAAACGAGTGAGAAAAGAGAAAGAAGATTCGGTGTGGAGAGAAACGAGTGAGAAAAGAGAAAGAAGATGAAAATGGCAGTTTTACTGTTTATTTTCAGAAAATTTCATCTTTTTGCTGAGTGTTGATGCTTCTGGTGATTGCGAAAATTGGAAAACTACGAGAGCTCTCGCCATTGTTTATGAACCTCTTGAAAATAAACAGTAAAACCGTAGTGTTTTACAGTCCATCAGATAAACCACGTGGTTTTACTGTCCTTTAACACGAGGGTTTTCTTCAACGGGGTAGACCTGTTAGGGTTCGAGGGAATGGACCACGGTGGTGAACCGGGTTTGGTTTTGGGTTCAATGTTCATGGTTCGGTGTGGAGAGAAACGAGTGAGAAAAGAGAAAGAAGATGAAAATGGCGGTTTTACTGTTTATTTTCAGAAAATTTCAAAAGGTCAACAACATTCTCCATTAGTACATATTTCGGCTTCAGGAAATCAATTATGTCCATATAAACAAGCAACTGCTTATTTTTAGCATCCTCCAATGGCTCTTCATCGTTATGGAATCGATTGAAACTGGTAATTCCTTGGCAAGGTGGTCCTCTACAAATAAAATCAGCTTGGTCCTGAACAAGCATATCAAATTGATACGTTCCGCGCAAAATACCGATAAGATCTAAATTGGCGGATGAGAAGAGACGAGTTGAGGAATTGCTTGAGTCTTCGAACACGAAGTTTTGCGGACTGAATGAAAGAGTTGGAAAATTGGAGAATGATGTTATCTTTTTGCTGAGTGTTGATGCTTCTGGTGATTGCGAAAATTGGAAAATTACGAGAGCTCTCGCCATTGTTTATGAACCTCTTGAAAATAAACAGTAAAACCGCGGTGTTTTACAGTCCAACAGATAAACCACGTGGTTTTACTGTCCTTTAACACGAGGGTTTTCTTCAACGGGGTAGACCTGTTAGGGTTCGTGGGAATGGACCACGGTGGTGAACCGGGTTTGGTTTTGGGTTCAATGTTCATGGTTCGGTGTGGAGAGAAACGAGTGAGAAAAGAGAAAGAAGATGAAAATGGCAGTTTTACTGTTTATTTTCAGAAAATTTCAAAAGGTCAACAACATTCTCCATTAGTACATATTTCGGCTTCAGGAAATCAATTATGTCCATATAAACAAGCAACTGCTTATTTTTAACATCCTCCAATGGCTCTTCATCGTTATGGAATCGATTGAAACTGGTAATTCTTTGGCAAGGTGGTCCTCTACAAATAAAATCAGCTTGGTCCTGAACAAGCATATCAAATTGATACGTTCCGTGCAAAATACCGATAAGATCTAAATTGGCGGATGAGAAGAGACGAGTTGAGGAATTGCTTGAGTCTTCGAACACGAAGTTTCGCGGACTGAATGAAAGAGTTGGAAAATTGGAGAATGATGTTATCTTTTTGCTGAGTGTTGATGCTTCTGGTGATTGCGAAAATTGGAAAACTACGAGAGCTCTCGCCATTGTTTATGAACCTCTTGAAAATAAACAGTAAAACCGCGTTGTTTTACAGTCCAACAGATAAACCACGTGGTTTTACTGTAATTTAACACGAGGGTTTTCTTCAACGGGGTAGACCTGTTAGGGTTCGTGGGAATGGACCACGGTGGTGAACCGGGTTTGGTTTTGGGTTCAATGTTCATGGTTCGGTGTGGAGAGAAACGAGTGAGAAAAGAGAAAGAAGATGAAAATGGCAGTTTTACTGTTTATTTTCAGAAAATTTCAAAAGGTCAACAACATTCTCCATTAGTACATATTTCGGCTTCAGGAAATCAATTATGTCCATATAAACAAGCAACTGCTTATTTTTAACATCCTCCAATGGCTCTTCATCGTTATGGAATCGATTGAAACTGGTAATTCTTTGGCAAGGTGGTCCTCTACAAATAAAATCAGCTTGGTCCTGAACAAGCATATCAAATTGATACGTTCCGTACAAAATACCGATAAGATCTAAATTGGCGGATGAGAAGAGACGAGTTGAGGAATTGCTTGAGTCTTCGAACACGAAGTTTCGCGGACTGAATGAAAGAGTTGGAAAATTGGAGAATGATGTTATCTTTTTGCTGAGTGTTGATGCTTCTGGTGATTGCGAAAATTGGAAAACTACGAGAGCTCTCGCCATTGTTTATGAACCTCTTGAAAATAAACAGTAAAACCGCGGTGTTTTACAGTCCAACAGATAAACCACGAGGTTTTACTGTAATTTAACACGAGGGTTTTCTTCAACGGGGTAGACCTGTTAGGGTTTGTGGGAATGGACCACGGTGGTGAACCGGGTTTGGTTTTGGGTTCAATGTTCATGGTTCGGTGTGGAGAGAAACGAGTGAGAAAAGAGAAAGAAGATGAAAATGGCAGTTTTACTGTTAAAACACATGGTTCGTCTTTTAAAACGCATGGTTGTTCAGTTAAAACACATGGTTTATCCCTTCATGCTGGTAAATTAAATAAATTTATTTAATTTTTTCGTATGCTCGTAGGAAAACATAATAATAATTTTCCCCCCATATATATATATATATATATATATATATATATATATACTAAAATTTGTTGAGGTGTCTCAACACGACCAAGACATGAGGTGTCTCAGTGGTTGCTACTAATTGTTAGATAGATGTTTTGCAAGAATTATCAAGCTAGAATGGGAATGATTGATGCGGGGGAGTGTGGCCTTCCTCAATTCAGGATGTTTTTTTTTTCTCTGGGGAGCTCTTCATAATGAAGTAAGACCATTGTTTGTTCTAGATTTTTATTTTTATTGATGTGTTGTTCTTGTTGAGGTGTCTCAATACGACCAAGACATGAGGTTGTGCCTCAACTTTAGCTAAGTAATTACCTGGTTGTGAGGTTCCACCCTTGTCACAACTGTATTCACAATTTCTTAACACGACCATTTTTGTTGAGGTGTCTCAACATGACCAAGACATGAGGTGTCTCAGTGGTTGCTACTAATTGTTAGATAGATGTT
The DNA here is from genome assembly GCA_022829125.1 of Lathyrus tuberosus. Lineage (NCBI taxonomy): Eukaryota > Viridiplantae > Streptophyta > Magnoliopsida > Fabales > Fabaceae > Lathyrus > Lathyrus tuberosus. The sequence continues at coordinate 5,671,700 of JALAZF010000159.1, forward strand.
TTGCAAGAATTATCAAGCTAGAATGGGAATGATTGATGCGGGGGAGTGTGGCCTTCCTCAATTCAGGATGTTTTTTTTCTCTGGGGAGCTCTTCATAATGAAGTAAGACCATTGTTTGTTCTAGATTTTTATTTTTATTGATGTCTTGTTCTTGTTGAGGTGTCTCAACACGACCAAGACATGAGCTTGTGCCTCAACTTTAGCTAAGTAATTACCTGGTTGTGAGGTTCCGCCCTTGTCACAACTGTATTCACAATTTCTTAACACGACCATTTTTGTTGAGGTGTCTCAACACGACCAAGACAAGATGAATTAATGAATTTATCTGTTAAAACGCATGGTTCGTCTGTTAAAACACATGGTTGTTCCGTTGAAACGCATGGTTTATCCCTTCATGCTGGTAAATTAAATAAATTTATTTAATTTTTTCGTATGCTCGTAGGAAAACATAATAATAATTTTCCCCCCATATATATATATATATATATTAAAATTTGAAAATTGAAAGTGAATATAACTGTTTGTTACAAGACAATGAGAGTATTCACTTTAATATAAACCCATAAACATAAATATTATTAATGTTTATTGCTCTTTCAACTTTAGCTAAGTAATTACCTGGTTGTGAGGTTCCGCCCTTGTCACAACTGTATTCACAATTTCTTAACACGACCATTTTTGTTGAGGTGTCTCAACACGACCAAGACATGAGGTGTCTCAGTGGTTGCTACTAATTGTTAGATAAATGTTTTGCAAGAATTATCAAGCTAGAATGGGAATGATTGATGCGGGGGAGTGTGGCCTTCCTCAATTCAGGATGTTTTTTTTCTCTGGGGAGCTCTTCATAATGAAGTAAGACCATTGTTTGTTCTAGATTTTTATTTTTATTGATGTGTTGTTCTTCAAGGTTAATGATACATCTACTATTCCATTTGTAGAAACTGTCTGCTTATCCGTTACCGATTCATGATGTGGTGTCAAGATCGGTTGTGCCTCAACTTTAGCTAAGTAATTACCTGGTTGTGAGGTTCCGCCCTTGTCACAACTGTATTCACAATTTCTTAACACGACCATTTTTGTTGAGGTGTCTCAACACGACCAAGACATGAGGTGTCTCAGTGGTTGCTACTAATTGTTAGATAGATGTTTTGTAACAAAAAAAGGAAAACTTAGCACTGAAGATGAATTAATGAATTTATCAGTTAAAACGCATGGTTCGTCTGTTAAAACGCATGGTTGTTGCGTTGAAACGCATGGTTTATCCCTTTATGGTGGTAAATTCAATAAATTTATTTAATTTTTTCGTATGCTCGTAGGAAAACATAATAATAATTTTCCCCCCATATATATATATATATATATATATATATATATATATATATATATATATATATATATATATATATATATTAAAATTTGACTTGGTGGGTTGTTTGCTAAGTTGAATAGTGGGGACATCTCCAAAAATGCTTCTGATAAGGTCCTTCAGCTTTGTCAAGCCTTAGACAATGGTGATTTTGGTACTACACTTCAAATTCAGGTAAGTCAATTGAATTGCAAATTCTAGCATCAACCTAGCTGCGTCGTACTCGTAACTATGCATCAAATTTACATTTTAATTGCTTTACTTATGTGTTGCAGGTTCTTCTCACTACTACTAAATGAGATGATGAACAAGTTAATGCTATTTGCATTGATGTCGAACAAGTGGAAAGTGTTGATAATGGCGACGTAGAAGTGTTGGAAAATTGTGAAAGAAACAACTTTGAGGGCTGTGATGAATCCCTTCTAGAACCAGAATCCCTTCTAACATGAATCCCTTCTAGAATGAATCCCTTCTAACATGAAGGGATTCATTCTAGAAGGGATTCTGGTTCTAGAATGATAAATTCTCTCTACAGAGAACTCCATATTCTTTATTAGTTAGCTTATTTTCAACTTCAATTTGGTAATTTCCTCTTCTAACATGATGTTTTTCTTCCTTAAATCAACATGTCAATCAAAGAAGTTAGTTTTATATTGTGACGATCCATCATGAGCGCATATTATGTGTGTGATTTGTGTGACAACATGACAAAACTAAAGGATATAAGACTGAATCAAGTCTCACATCATCAGAGCTGAACTTAGGTGGAGTGTCGTCCACTATGAGAAGGAACACGTGATAAGTGAAATACATATCATTGTTCAAGACAAATGAGATAACCCCTACATTCTTCTTCCTGACTTTTAAAGATGTGGCTACGTAGTTCCAGCATACCAAACATTAATGAGGGCATGCAACACACTCCAATAGGATATATAACCCCTACTGAGATAACCCCTACTGAGATAACCCCTACTGAGATAACCCCTACTAAGATAAGCCCTACTGAGATAATCCCTACTAGGATATATAACCCCTACTAGGATATATAACCCCTACTAGGATATAACCCCTACTGATATATAATGAGTAGGGGTTATCTCATTTGTCTTGAACAATGATATGTATTTCACTTATCACGTGTTCCTTGTCTTATTCTATTTTGGCTTTAACTTTTGCTTTTACTATGTCAGTACACCAAATGCCTATTGTTACAACATTGACAAGACTTTTTAATGAGACATCGAAAGCACTCGGAGGTTCACGTGCAAACCCAGCAAAGAGGCGGGAAATAGAAGACAACTCAAAGAGACTTTGTGGGTTGTTTGCTAAGTCGAATAGTGGGGACATCTCCAAAAATGCTTTTGATAAGCTCCTTCAGCTTTGTCAAGCGTTAGACAATGGTGATTTTGGCACTGCACTTCAAATTCTGATAAGCTCCACACCTGAAGTCACTTGGAGAAGTACCAGCTTCTCCCCCACTTATCTCATTCTCAATCCTGAAGACAACGGATTAGAAAAATCAGAAAGCACTGATAGTGTTCCACACACCTATCACGTACTAAGGAATAAACAACAGTTTAAACAACACAACAATGAGACAAACACGACTGACTCAACACCGGCTCTGATACCACTTAATGTAACACCCCCTTTCTATACCCCCAAATAATCAAATAAATCATTTAGGCACGTAATAAAAATTTCATCAGAGTATAATTAAAACAACATGGTATAAAAGAGGTATGTCACATTATGCTTGAAATTAAACACATACAACACCTGCTCAATTAATGATATGCAACAGTGGAGTAACTTAGCAACAAGGATCTTAGTCCTTACACCCACATCAATATTTAGAATGAAAGCGGAAAATCTAAACATTTAATCACAACATATATGCACACAAACACACACACACACACACACACACACACACACACATATATATATATATATATATATATATATATATATATATATATATATATATATATATATATATATACGTGTAACATTATACACCCAACCATATTTCTTTTCAGACAAACAACAATCCACCATTCCGGCCTACCAATCCACCTTACCAGCCTACACCTCCTGTTCCATCACAAATGAACTTGGGTCATGGCCACAACATACCACCAAATGTTTTGGCACCTACCTCGAATCCAATGGGGTTCATGCCAATCCCTAGTTCTATCATGGTGATAGTGAAGAAATTGAAAGGGTTTGTGAGTGAAGAGTGTAAGGGAATATGAGAGATGGTGATGATGAAAAATGAGAGGGTTTTTTTCTATCCAACTAATGGTCACTAAATGTGGCCAAGGAATTTGTAGAAGACTGTAGAGTAGCGGTTCTGTTGGCAACTGAGTAGAAGCGGTTTAGTGCCTCTCTGTGCAGCTTGTTGAGAAATATGCTGAAATTTTAGCAAGTCAAGGGTTGCTGATCACAACAATGGAGTATCTTAAACTTTTGGGTTCTGAAGAACTTTCAACTGAACTTGTGATTTTAAAGGACCGAATTGCATTGTCTACAAAACCTGGTAAAAATTTTCTTTGCTTTCTATACAACATGTCGACATGCTGGAACTACGTAGCCACATCATTAAAAGTCAGGAAGAAGAATGTAGGGGTTATCTCGGTAAGGGTTATCTCAGTACGGGTTATCTTAGTAGGGATTATCTCAATAGGGGTTATATATCCTAGTAGGGGTTATATATCCTAGTAGGGGTTATCTCAGTAGGGGTAGAAGTTTTAGTTATATGTTTATTTAATAACTTTTTTTGTTTTAATAAATAGTATTTTCCAATAGGTTTGACAATAAAACATGACGCTCAATAGTGACAAAAAAAAAGCATTGATACAACATTTTTTTCTGACCTAAATTGACTCATAATATTTGTCACAGGTAAGCTTTGGGATATGTTCACAGGCAAGAATGCAGAACTTTCAACTGAACTTGTGATTTTAAAGGACCGAATTGCATTGTCTACAAAACCTGGTAAAAAATTTCTTTGCTTTCTATACAACATGTCGACATGCTGGAACTACGTAGCCACATCATTAAAAGTCAGGAAGAAGAATGTATGGGTTATCTCGGTAAGGGTTATCTCAGTACGGGTTATCTCAGTAGGGATTATCTCAATAGGGGTTATATATCCTAGTAGGGGTTATATATCCTAGTAGGGGTTTTCTCAGTAGGGGTTATATTCCTTGTTATAAATAAACATGTGAAAATCATGGTGTGATTTTAAACATGGCACTGGTACTGAAGGATGAGCAAGGACTGTAGAGAACCAAACACATGATTAAGCTTAATACGAACTTCAAAAGTACCTGGTAATATTTCTTTATTTTTTCAGCGACTTTGTATTTTTACATTTTAATTGCTTTACTTACGTGTTGCAGGTTCTTCTCACTACTACTAAATGAGATGAATGCCAATCATGGTTAGGTTCACTGAAGCGTATGATCAAGACTAGGCAGAATGGCCTCTTAATTGCTGGTTCGACCATATTGAATTCAGATCTTTTGTTGAAAAAGTCTTGGAACTCTTACTCCTTCTCTGGTTCAGCAAGTTATATTATGTTCTTGAAATTCAAATATCTTAAGAATGATTTGAGAAGATGGAACAAAGACATTTTTGGCTGGCTAGACATCCATATTGAAGATAAAGTGGATCAACTCAATAATATAGAAGATTATTCGTCTACTGTTAACATAATGGTATTGATAAAGAGAGATTGATCATTCAAGAAGATATTTGGAGAAGTTTGAGACGTAAAGAAAGCCTCATACATCAGAAGTCTAGATCTCGTTGGTTGAGGGAAGGTGACCTAAACACCAAATTTTTCCCTGATTCCCTTAAGGTGAGAAACAGATCAAATATGATTACTGCAATTAAAGTGGGTGGAATTTATTTGGAAGATCTTGAATCTATTAAAGGAGAGGCAAAAAGGTGCTTTGAAGCTAAATTCCTTAATCATGTAAGGCCGAGTTTAAACATAGACCTGAGTAGAAAAATAATTAAAGCACTAAATGAATAATAAAACATAATAAGGGACCAGGGGTGTCAATCTAAAATCAGGGGTCAGTATAGCAAATCACATGGGCTTAAGAGAAACCCAATCTAAAATTTAAACCTAATTAATTAACAAAATAATAATAATGATGATGATGATAGTAATAACAATAAAAAGAAAAACAAAATAAAAAGGAAAATAAATACAATAATGAAACAAAAGAGGAAACACGGTAGAATCGCTACCTCTCTGCAACTTCCCACGCGATCGCTTCTCTCTCCCTCTTTCGATTCTGCGATGCGCCGTTTCCAGCCTCCGTGTCCGTCGGATTCCTCCGTCTCCGTCGGATTCCTCCGTCTCGTCGCCTTGCTCTTTCAATCGCTTTCTTCGACAATGCAATTCGGTCCTTTAAAATCACAAGTTCAGTTGAAAGTTCTTCAGAACCCAAAAGTTTAAGATACTCCATTGTTGTGATCAGCAACCCTTGACTTGCTAAAATTTCAGCATATTTCTCAACAAGGTGCACAGAGAGGCACTAAACCGCTTATACTCAGTTACCAACAGAACCACTACTCTACAGTCTTCTACAAATTCCTTGGCCACATTTACTTTTACTATGTTAGTACACCAAATGCCTATTGTTACAACATTGACAAGACTTTTTAATGAGACATCAAAAGCACTCGGAGGTTCACGTGCAAACCCAACAAAGAGGCGGGAAATAGAAGACAACTCAAAGAGACTTGGTGGGTTGTTTGCTAAGTTGAATAGTGGGGACATCTCCAAAAATGTTTCTGATAAGCTCCTTCAGCTTTGTCAAGCGTTAGGCAATGGTGATTTTGGTACTGCACTTCAAATTCAGGTAAGTCAATTGAATTGCAAATTCTAGCATCAACCTAGCTGCATCGTACTCGTAACTATGCATAAAATTTACATTTTAATTGCTTTACTTACGTGTTGCAGGTTCTTCTCACTACTACTAAATGATATGAATGCCAGTCATGGTTAGGTTCACTGAAGCGTATGATCAAGACTAGGCAGAATGGCCTCTTAATTGCTGGTTCGACCATATTGAATTGTATGTGGCATAGCTGGAACAAGCTCATATGCTTTCACTTCCTCATCTGAATTTAAACCACTATTATCATCCACATCACTCCATTTCCTTTTTCGACTCGCTCCATGAGCTTTATTTTCATCTTCTGCTCCCCCTAGATCAATATCCTCCTGATTGTTTTCTTCCTCCATCATGTTAGTTTGCTCTAGGTGCTTGTGAAGAAGAGAAGTTTAAGTCATCAGAAAAGGCTTGTATGGTTGCTGATCCTGAGGAATGCATTGGATTTTCCCTTAATGACCTTGAAGCTTCAACTACTAAAGGCTCTGAGGCTGAAACATATTTTTGAATCAACTGCACTTGGTGATGTTATGGAAACTTGTAACATGGAAGGAAACATGCAAACTAACATGATGGAGGAAGAAAACAATCAGGAGGATATTGGTCTAGGAGGAGCAGAAGATGAAAATAATGTATTTAGGTTTTAATAACGGATGGTTCATGGCGAAAGTAGTCTATGGCTAGGGCTCTTTCTAGTCCGGTCTGGACCGGGTACTAGGGCTGGACAAAATTTTTTAAACCGGCCCAAACCGGCCGATCCATGAGGCCCGCGTAGGCATGGTTCGGGTTAGGCGGGTTTTCGGGTTAGCGGGTTGTCTGTTGTTGGGTGTATAGGGGTTATTATGGTCGGTTTCGGATTGCTTGATTGAGCCCATGGATAACCAAAACCGACCGGCCCATAACACATTTATTATTTTGGCCTAATAATTAAACTCAATCCAAAAGAAAACCACATAATCACTCAGTTTCTCACAAAAAGAAATTTGAAACCCTAGTTCACCTCACTCTCCTCTTTCTTGCGCCGTTCTTCCAACAACCCTTACTTCACTAAATTTCGTTACCCTTTTTCACCGTTCTACCACCATCACAGCTCCACTACCATGAACCATCACCATCATCCTTCCACCATCAACATCCTAACAAAACCATTCTAGTTATTTGATCCGAAGTATTCGAACTGGTCCATGTAAGTTGGTCGTCAGATGGTGAGGTGCTTGGATGATTGTTGGTCGTCAGGCGTGCAACGTGCTCGGCTTGAGAATGAGGAGAGGAGGGGGTGTACCTGCAAGGCACTCCGACGCTCAAGTAAGAAAGGGTCAAAGAAAAGGGGCAAGTACAAAGTGTATTCTTAGGGTAAAAAATGTGATACCTGACCCTCTCAAGTGAGAGAGTTTATATAGAGCCCCCAGCGCGTGGTCAACGGTCCTATTTTCGGGACGAACTAGCCGTTTTTCCCAAAGAATAGGCAACTGCCCAAACTAGCCGTTATGCCGGGCAGGGTGCCATGAACTAGCCGTTATGTCGGGCATAGACGCAGTTGCGGGCACCTGCCCATCGCTGTTCGGGCAGCGAGGAAGCCGTGCGTAACGGGCATCAGAGCCGGGGATGGACGTTGCGTTCCTTGCCCGGTTTGAGGGGCAGAAATGTCACTTTTGCCCCTCTGTGGATTGGGCTTAGGCAATTTGGGCCGCTCTGAAGTAGAAGCGGATTGGGTCAATTCTAGCCATTGGTCCAGTCCAGAACAGGAGCCCCCCAAGTCGTTGCTCCCGAGCATGGGAGTGATGACTTAAGGACTGCTCGTCGCCCGGGGGAGTTACGCAGAGTCGTCGTAAGGAGACGAGGAAGATTGTCTCGATGTGCCCGTGGCCCTCTGTGTTCGTGATGTTTATGGTCGTGACCCTGTTGCCCGGTATTCGGGAAGATAAAGCGTCAGACAGAATGGGAAACGTTGGGCTGCCACGTGTGCATCGAGCCCTGCGTAGCAGTTAATAGGTAATTATGGCTAGTGGGCAGTCATTATTACCTACGGGCGCGTGTGCGCACGTGCCCCTCAGTATAAAAGGGGGAAGGTTGTCCCATTTTGCACTTTTTCCCTTCTGATTCTTCTTCGTCTTCATCAGCGTTCCTGCCCGTCGTCGTCTTCAGAGCAACCGACCACCGTGCCAAGTTTCGAGTAGCCTTTCTCTTCTACTCAAAACAAGTAAGTTCTCTGATTTCCAGTTTGTTTTACTTCCTCTCATTGTCAATGGTAGATTGCATGCGGCTAGGGTTAGTTTTAGGCGACAAAGTAGGTAGATTTCTGGCGAGTGTTGGTGGTGGGCGGTGGTTCTGCCCATCCGTTGTACCAAGCATCTCGTCGGAGTAGGTAGCGCGTTCGGTGAACGTGGTGGTCCACGTCGTGGTTGCGAGTCGTGACCACCGCGTCTTACCGTCTTCTGGTGGACTGGTGAACTTTCCGGTGCAACGTTTCCAGATTCCGGTGGAGCTTTGCAGTTTCTGGTGGGGCTTCAAACGGAATTTGGGCACGAGCGCGGGGAGGTTCCTCGTAGGAAGATGGTATGTCTCGGTCATCTCCTTGCGGGGAGGTTTTTTCTTTCTTCATTTGATGTCAGGGCTTAGGCCAGGGACGTTGTCCTTAGCCTTCTGCGCGCCCTTTCACTTGACTTAGCGGTGGAAGGGTGGATTTGATTTCCTGTCGAATTCACTGTCTTTCTCTGCTTTTTCAGGTGATCGTAGGGGCGATGGAGCCAGAGAGGGAAGTTATCCCCGTCACATCCGAGGAGGAGACTATCTCCGAGGAGAGCAGTAGTGCAACGGCCTCGAGCTCTACGTCCTCGAGCTCGTCGGCTTCGAACTCCTCGAGCGAAGTCGAGGGGGAAGCGAGCGATGCTGATGAGGGAGAGGATTTGGAGGTCGTGGAGGAGGACGTAATGGAAGAGGACGTTGATGTGTTCTGCCCGGAAGAGTGGGAGGTGGCCGAACCTTCCGACCATATCTCCATGTTTGCCAGGTCCGCGGCGGACGCTTTTACTGAGGTGGGGCCAGCGGGTGAATGGAGAGTGCTTCTGCCTAATTCGGACGAGCGGATCTGCTCGAACTTCGGGGACTGCTTCGCGATGTACGAATATGCCTTCAAGGAATTGGGGCTGAGGTTGCCCTTCACTGACTTCCAGCGGTCGGTGTTTGAGCACCTGAAGTTGGCTCCTTCTCAGCTCCACCCCAATTCGTTGGCCTTCATACGGGCTTTTGAGTTGGTGTGCGAGCACCTTGCTCTGGGGACCACTCTTCCTTTATTCTTTGCTGTTTTCCACCTACAGCGGCAGCTGGCAGGGAAGAGGTACGGATGGGTCTCTTTGAAGCAGCCCAGAAAGTTGTTTAAGCCGTTCTCGGAGTCCATCCGAACGTTCAAGGGACGGTACTACATCGTCGAGCCTTTGTTCGAAGCTGCTCAGGATAACGTGTATGTCTGGGAGGTAGAGTATGATGAGAACGGAGATGAGCTGCTTAACGAGGAAGGGAAATATATCGGGGAGAGAGTGTACAAGTTCCCGATCTGCTGGTCACCCGACCACTTCTCAAAGAAGCCCAGCGCCTACGTCTTTGAGCCGAGCGCGTTACGCGGGCAGGATGTTGTGTCCTATGAGACGCTGGTGAAGTGGGTCAACTCCTTTGATCTTGCGAGCTGCAGGACGAGTAAGGGTGCCCCTATCTACGAGGATGACGGGAGCCAGAGAGTTGAGCGCAGGTTTATCAACGTGAAGGCTCTGCTGGAGTGCAAGACTCCCGCGGATGCCGAGAAGTTGCTCGGTAGTCTTAGTTACTTAGACTTTATTTGTTATTTCTTTTTCTTCCCCGTTGCTAACTGTAATACCCCAAATTTTGACCACTTAGATTTCCCATCATTGTGAAAATCATCATCACAATATGGATGAACCATCATGCTTCATCAGTCTCCCCAAAGATGGGTGAGCATCCAATACAATCAAAATTAGGGTTTCAAGCCCTCTCTGAGTGCTTAGACAAAGGATCAATCAAGGAATTTCATGATCTTCAACTTGTCTAGTCTCTCAAACATCCTCAAAGGATCAAAAGGACTCCTACTTCAAGGATTAAGCACAAAGTTGCTCCCTTCTAGGTGGATTAAGTCTCAAGATCGACAGTGTCTCCAAATTAGGGTTTTGGTCGACCAGGGCCTCCAGATGGAAATTTTCATCTGGGCACAAGGCAATGATCCAAAACATAACCTAATATACTTCATGGAACCTCATGAACCCATGCATCAAGTCAATTTTGCCTCAGGGGATGCATTCATCAAAAATCAGGAATTAGGGTTTCTTGACCTAATTCACCCCTAAGTTGACTTTTGGGACAAACCATGAGCCAAGACCTCAAGACATGATTTGAGGGTCTCTAATATACCATATTGATCCATTTGGAACAATGGATTGATCCAAGAAGCTTAAGCAACAAGTCTCAATTTCATCTGCACCACAATTAGGGTTTTAAGAGAAAAGTCAACTGTAACTTTGACTTTTTGACTAGGACATGCTCCCAAACCCTAATACATGATTGTATATACCCTATGACACCCATGGAACATGTCCATCAAGTTTGATTTAGGTCAAGGACATGATTTCCTGAAGAATTGCACAGTTTGGAATTCATCTGATAAAAAGTCAACTGTGCACAAAAGTCAACTTTGACTTTTTGAGATTTTTCACCAAAATGGATTTTTAACCCTAAAATGATGTTAATGTATGATTTGAATCATCATTCATCAAGAAAAATCAAGAAAAGTGAGATAACTTGTAAAAGGGGTAACCATAAAACTTAGAAATTTTTCTAAGTTAAAAATAAAGTGGCAAAGGTACCAACTTTGGAGGACCATAACTCCTAAACCACAAGGCCATTTTTTCTCATCCAAAGATGGATTTGTAGCCCTCATTATCACCTACAAAAACTTCAACTACAAGTCATTCCAATTCATTAAGGATTTTGAGTTATGGAGTGATCAAAGTGGCTGAAAAGTGAAAATGTCACTTTTTCCAACACTTAGTGAAATTTTCACTAAGTCAGATTCTGCCTCACTTTTTGTCAAATGTAGGGGGATTTTTCACTTGGAATCAAAAGAGATCAAAACCAAACTTGTTCAAACAGTTGTTGTATCATGTAAGAGCTTTCCAAAATGGCCAAGAACATTGCCAAATTCAACCTACACCATGAGATACAACATTGCCAAGTTGCCTTGCTGAAATCTGTCAAGGCAAGGCAGAATTTGCAACTTTGGTCGATTTGCCAAAATCAGCCAAATTCAATTGCTCCTATCCACTTGGACACCTCAGAGGATTGAATCTAAAGGGGACAATCACTGAGCCAAGCCTCCAAAGTCCATGGAACAAGAAATAGCATGTTGAACCTAGAATGGCCAAAATAGGGACAAGACTTCAAATTTGGAATGAGGCATTCAATGGAACCATCAAGGTGGCATGGACTGAGCCATTCTCATCTGAAATCAGTCAAGACTTATCCAAGACCAAGGGAACCAAAGCTCTGTGCCCTAACCTCTAGTCAATGGCTAGAGGAGACTTGGATTTTCATTTGCCAACATTGGCCAAACCTACTTACCAGCTGCCATGCACTATTCCTTGCAAAACAAACTTGCTCTACTATAAATAGAGCTCAATTGTGGTCAGTTTGAGTACACCAAAGCCATCTAACAGATGCTTTCCTCAAAATCTCTTCTTTCACTCCAATTTTGCCTTCTAAGGCAAGTCACTATCGGGTTTTGAGTTTGAGAGCAATTCCAATCAAACCAATCACTCACACACCTCACATACATCACATATGAGATGATCAAACACTTAGATTACTTCTGAAACATCAATTTCACAAAATCACCAGCTGGTTGCTCAAGGTTTTAACCAAAGTGCAGCTGAGGTGCCACAAAATGATCCAGCCAATTTCAATCAAGTTCAACCATCCAAACACAATCCATAGGGTGTAGGGAAGCTGTTCAGATCATCACCACTCATCTGTAACACCTCCAAATCAAAAATCACTTTGAACTTGCTGTCACGACTTGGAGGTAAGCACATACTTGGTCATCTCTCAATCTATGCATATTTCCTCGCACAATAATTTGGCCATATGTTCATAATCATGCATGGAATGTTTTCCCTCAATTATTGCATTGTTTGAATCGTGTATCAAAAATCCTAGCCTTCATGCAGAAATTAGGGTTCTTGAGGTCTCTTCGTGATTTCTTGTTGTATGTTTAATTTAAATGAAATTAAAGTACATAGACATGATCGTGAGGTTGAGGCGAGCATAATGATATGTGGATTGCATGATATGATTACGTATTCATGGAGATTGGATAGAAAATGCAAATCTAAGAAACCAAGAACACTAGAGTGTTCTTCAGCTTGTTCTTGGCGCCATTTTTAGAAATTCAAATATTTGAATTTTGTGATTTTGTTTAATTGATTCAAAAATTAATTTCTCTCTGAGTTTTAAAGATTTTGAGTTGATTCTTTTTTTAATAATTCACAAAAATGTTAAAATATTTTATTTTCACAAAAAATCCCAAAAATATTGTTTATTTCATATAATTGATATTTTTGTAAAGAATTAATATTTTGATTGTTTTTGGCATTTTAAATATTTTTTCTACATTGATTTTGCAACTTTTAATGCTTTCTAATTATTTTGTAGGTCAATACTTAATTTTTGAAGCATTAATCCAAGATCACAATTTGTTTTCCATGTGTTAAACAATTTTTGATCATTTTAATTGATTTTTTATTCAATTAAATACATTTTGAAAACAAATTAGGGTTTTGGATTAATTCAACCCTCATAAATCATTTTCAAAACACTTTTTGGGCCTCTTGAGAGAGTGTAAGACCCATCCCCCCTTGTACAAAAACCTTTTGGGCCTCACTCATTGTATAAGTCCCTCTGTACAAGTAAACGGCGCGATCGTCGCCCGTTTAAAAATAAAAATCATCTGGGCCTCTCCTTGAGCTATAAGACCCATTCAAAACACTTTGGGCCTCTATTAGAGTGTAAGACCCAATCCCCCTTTTAACCAAAACATCTTGGGCCTCACTTATTGTATAAGTCCCTCTGCGTTAAAAGAAAACCTCGGCGCGATCGCCATTGTTAAACGAAAAATCATTTGGGCCTACCCTCGTGTTATAAGCCCCACTCTTTTCTTTAAACCTTTTTGGGCCTCTTGAGAGAGTGTAAGACCCATCCCTTTGTACAGAAAACCTTTTTCGGGCCTCAGTCACTTGTATAAGTCCCTCTGTACAAATTCAAACAGTGCGCTCACTGATAAAACCCTGGGCCTCTCCTTGAGCTGTAAGCCCCAAATCTTTCTTTTTCAAAGCACTTTCTCCTTTGATTTTGAATATACTGTTGTTTTCAATCTTTCTTTGTTGAACAACTAACCAAACAGCATGGAAGCACTACAACCGAGTAAGTGGTTATCGCTTTCGTTTACTGCTTTCATATTATAAACTGTATTGTGGGGCTGCTCACTGTAAGTCTCCTTTCACAAACTCATATATATATAACTGTATTGTGGGGCTGTTTCGCTGTAAGTCTTCTTTCATAAACTCATATCTACTGTGTAATAATAGTATAGATATTTCCAGTTTCCCCGGCAACTACGTCTAGAACTAGGTGACACCGTTTCATTTATTCGTAGAAATAGACTCCTAGATCCCCAATAGGAGCACCAGATACAGTCTTCTCTTCGGCTGTCCTCCTTAGGAATCGTCAAGAAGCTCTACTCCCCAAGATGAATGTATTCTCCATGAATGGCATCTTTGAGTTTCTTCCAAATTCTCGAACTTTCCTGACTTGATCTATTCCTTGTGGATAGCTTGCCTTGAATGTCTCGGGGTTTGGGTACCCACTACGGTCATAATCTTGGACCTTAACTAAGGAACCCTCTTTAAAAGCTAAAAGTCGTTGGATAGTAAACCTAGCACGTTTACCAGTGGTTTTTATCTTTAAAAGAGTTATCTCTCCTAATGGAAAGGAGATGATAGACCCACGGGCTTCTTAAAAGCATCGGCCTCCTCTTGGGCATTATTCAAGGACACTACGGCTTCTTAGAAGTATTCACAACCTCCTCTTAGGCTTCGTATAATGATCTCTTCCTCCGGGAATGATAGTCTCCTCTTGGGCTTCGTACAAGGACCTGTCGGCTTCTTAAAAGTTTCTAGCCTCCTCTTGGGCTTCGTACAAATTGCCCCGACGACCTCCTAGAGGTATAGGAACAGAACCTAGTCATCCTCATAGAACAGTCCTTTCATAGAGTCTACTACTGTTTCTCAAAACATAGTACAAAAGATAAAACCCTAGACGCGGACAGTCTAACTTCCTTAAGTCTCAAAAAACATTCTCAAGTGACCCCTTCGTTAAATAGGAAGGAAACCCGTAGACTCGGACAGTCTCAATACCCTTTGGATTTCCAATTTCCCCAAAGAAGAGGAAACAACCCCGATCATCAGATCCAATCCTTGAGTACAGTGTTGCTCATATAAGAACTGACTTTCTCTTTCAAAATCAGTATATTGGACCTGTCACTTAACTGACATAGCCTCCTCTTGGGCTTTGTACAATGATTCTCCCCAGTGGAGTCAAACAACGTTTAGCCTCTCTCTCGGGCTTTGTACGAGACACATAAGAGACTCCCTCGTTGAGTCAATTACCCATTTCGCCTCCATCTCGGGCTTCGTACGAGATACAAAGACTCTCTTGTTGAGTCAAACTTTTAGCCTCTCTCTCGGGCTTTGTACGAGACACAAAATAGCCTCCTCTTAGGCTTTGTATAATGATTTTCCTAGCGGAAATTAGCCTCCTCTTAGGCTTTGTATAAGAAAACCACTGGTTGATCCAATCAACCTTTTAGCATCAAAGTTGTGCCTCGTTCACAGTACACAAACATCAACAACTCATTTCCCTTCATCTAATCGATGTAAGCGGCAAGCCTCTGGATCATCTATATCCACGCCACTGTCCCTCTTTTAGCATGAGAAATTCCTAAGGAAAGATGGCATTGCTCTACACTGAGTTAAAGTCTTCTCCTTCAGGTTAAAACCCTTTCTTCGAAAATTATGGCATTGCTCGGATCCGCGTATCCCAGTTAACGTAATTCTCCTTCTCCCCTCTTTAGAGATGACAAATTCTCTCTAAAGCCGAGATCTTTCAGCTTCACGTCTTGGGCTTTGAACAAGACACAAATAGACCTTCAGCTTCACATCTTGGGCTTTGAACAAGATACAAACCACCTTTCGCTTCACGTCTTGGGCTTTGAACAAGACACCAAAAACCAATTTCCTCCCATAGAATAGGAGTAACTACGAACGCTCTGATTTCCCTATTTCGGTAAACGGGAATACGTAGGCATAAGATCGAAAAAAAAGATCTTAGCGAGCGCAATCAACAAAAAAACCAAATCCCATATCTCCATAAATCAAAAGCAGTAATTCAAAAGCATCAGTCCTAAGATCCTAATCCTTGTTCCCCGCCAGAAACCTTTCGTCTAGATAAAAAGAAAGAAAACTGTATTGGCGAAAATACAAATAACCAGTACAAAGGCCCCCCCACATTGATAGCATTTGTAACCTAACAGACCGCTGTTTAAACTCAGTATGCAAGCAGGGTTAACTGGAGACATCTATTTCCCTTCCTTATTCAGCTCACAATAGGAAAAAAAATGAATCGACCTGTAGTCAAAGCTCAAACCGCAGAGAGCGACCAGCGCTTAAGAACCGCGTCCAAAATCGCTCGCTACAGAAAAATGGCGCCCACCGTGGGGCTCTTCAAAGTTAGGTCTAGGCACGGTCTTCCTTTTCTTCACTTGTGTGAATACCACAGATTAGGGCTTCCACCGGGGAACCCATTTTCTGTCAGGAACTTAGGATTCTTAGCTTTATAAGTCTAGGATGATTAGGACAAATATATATACTGCTTTTCCTAATTGCTATACATGTTTATTTTTCTGCTAATGGGAATGCGGGTGATGCCGTATGTGGAAAGATTGAGTATACACTTAAGATAAGTGATGGCGACGGGGTCGACCATCAACCTCAGTGGAGGCTGACCAACGCAACCCATTCACTCTTCTAGCCAATGGGCCGGTTGTTAAGTCTGAGAAGCTGAGGAGCCAAACCCTTTCGTAGTGCGGAAACTATCGGAAATAGTTGTTACGCGATACTACCCTCATTTGAGGCTGGTGATCTATTCTCGGTGAATGGCACTTACTCTAAGATTGCTCTACAACTCGCTGGCGATCCGCTTGTTATTTTGCTTTCCTGGGAGGAGCTGATGATAATGAGTACAGGTACAAAAATCACCTTAGTATAAACCTTTGGGGATGGGTAGAGCCTTGACTTCATGACAACGACCCTTTGACCCCATGTTTTTTCTATGTTTTTGTGTGCTGCATTCATGCATCCATTTAATAAAACATTAAAACACTCAAAAAACTTTCTCTTCTAGTCTCTCTGTTTTTTAAATTAAACTAAGACTGTGATTGCAAATATCGGAGAAAAAGATTGCATTAATGGATTTCGGTAGAAGGAGAACTCGCCAGTATACCTTCAAGGTTCCAAAGCTAGAGGATTTGAGAAAGTTAGCAAGGATGATCGTTAACCCAGAGGCTTTCAAAGCCAAGCACGGTGGTTTGCTACCACTGTTAAGAGTCCATGTGATTGAGGGAATCATGGATGCGCTCATTCAGTTCTACGATCCGGTTTATCACTGTTTCACATTCCCGGATTACCAGCTATCACCAACGCTGGAGGAGTATTCTCATCTGACTGATTTACATATCACTGATCGAGCTCCATTTTCTGGACTGGAAGAAATTCCAAAGAATCAGACTATTGTAATAGCAATTCATTTGGACGAGTCTGAGGTCAGGACTCACATGACCACTAAGGGTGGCATCCAAGGTTTGCCAGCCCAGTTCTTGACAAAAAAGGCTCTATACTTAGCTAGTATAGGGAACGGGACTGCTTTTGAAAGCATCTTTGTCTTGCTCACCTAAGGATTATTTTTGTTTCCCAACATCAATAACTTCGTCGATATCAACGCTATTAAGGTTTTTCTCATTGGAAACCCTGTGCCAACTTTGCTCGCAGATGCGTATCATTTTGTACACTTAGGAAATTTGTACAGCGGAGGGGAGATCACATGCTGTGTACCTCTGCTTTATAAATGGTTTATCTCGCACTTGCCCAAGTCTGCTGCTTTTTAGGATTGCAAGAGTGTTTTACGTTGGTCGCAGAAGATCATGTCTCTCACCAATTCCGATATAGATTGGTGTAATAGGATTTATGAGGGAATCAGAATCATTGACCGTTGTGGAAACTTCCCCAACGTACCCCTCATAGGAACCAAAGGAGGAATCAACTATCATCCGATATTAGTTCTTCGTCAATTTGGATACCCGATGAGACACATCCCACTGGGTGTTCATCTGGAAGGTCTTTTCTTCAAAGAAGGAGAAAATGACAGAGCACTAAAGATGGAAATAGTGCAAGCTTGGAAATAGGTTCATAAGAAAGGACGAGAGTCTCTGGGAAAACCGGACTGTGTCTCGGTGGAGCCTTATCTCCATTGGGTACAAACTAGAGCTCTCAAGCTAAAGATGCCTTATCCTCGTTACGGAATTCTTCCACCGAGGGAAACTGTCATGTACTTCATGACGGAAACTGAAAAGCTTTAGGTTACTCTCAACAAAGTTCAAAAGGAAAGAAGATCTTGGAAGAACAAGTACCGCACCCTCGACGTAGAGTGTATCCAAATACAGCAACTACTAAAAGAGAAAGATGCTCTGATTGAAATTTTGGAGCAGCACGCTGTAGAGAATCAAGACGACCAAAGGAATTTGCTCGCTCCTTTCACCTGGCAAAGGAATGACAACCCGACAACGGCCCAAGTGCCCTGGTCAAAGAAGAGGACTCGGGACCCATTAGTTTAGGTTTCTGTTTCTGCACTTTGTAATCTACTGTATTTCCATTTCTGTAATCCTTTGGAATTCAATAAAAAGGGGTTTCCCCACTGTTTGATATTTGCAATCTAATTGTCGAAGTTTATTTTGATTAAACCAAAAAACAATTAATATAATCATTGCATTCATCATTCTCACATCGCGTATTCTTCTTCCCTACGAATCTCACGTTTGTGTCTCGATTCTAGAGTCAAACTGTCTCATTCGTATAATACTCGGGCCAATCGTCAGAAAAAGATGGATGATCTTGAGGAAGAAAACAGAGAGTTGAAAGAAGAGATCGACGCTCTGAGGGAGGATATGAGAAAGCTTCGTAACGACATGCAAGCCATGGCAGAAGCTCAGCTACAAAGAACTGTGATCTCAGAGATCACCTCAACGCCCATCATAGAAAAGTATGATCCTAGGTATCAGATGCCGAAAGATCGTCCTTGGAGCATGCCTGTTAACTATATCCCGAAAGGATATGTTTCGCCGATCACTGAAGATCTGGGAATCGCAACAGAAGCCGCTGGGCCTGAAGGTTACAAACTTCGGGAAAGCAAAGATGCCAGGGGCATACTCAAGACTCCTGAAGGTTACAAACTTCGGGAGGCGCCAAGACTTACTGCCGTAGTCACGGTACCACCCCCTGTGGTGCACATTGTCCCGGAAGGACAGGTTCCACAGACACCTTCTGGTAAGAAGGAAACTATGTTTGACAGAATGGATGAATTCCAGGAGCAGTTCTTGGAAATGCAGAAAGAGCTGCAAGCCATTCGCGGTCAGGATCTATTTGGAAAAGACGCCGCAGACCTCTGCTTGGTCCCAAATGTGAAAGTCCCGCACAAGTTCCAAGTGCCCGACTTTGAAAAATACAAGGGTAACTCTTGCCCTCAGAGCCATCTGGTGATGTACGCTCGGCGGATGTCAGCTCAGACGGAGAATCAGGACCTGCTGATTCACTACTTCCAGGATAGTTTAACTGGTGCCGCACTCAAATGGTACATGGGTTTAAACCGTACTACGATCAGTACATTCAGATATCTTGGTACTGCCTTCGTCCAACAATACAAATACAATTTGGACATGGCACCCGACAGAGATCAACTCAGATCGATGTCGCAAAAGGAAAAAGAAACCTTTAAGGAGTATGCTCAAAGGTGGCGTGAAATTGCCGATCAAATTTGTCCACCTCTTGAGGAAAAAGAGATGACAAAAATCTTCTTAAAGACCTTAAGCTCATTTTACTATGACCGAATGATTGCCAGTGCACCCAGTGATTTCACCGAAATGGTCGGCATGGGTGTACGCCTTGAGGAAGCCGTCCGAGAAGGACGTTTGGTAAAAGACACTGGATCAACGAGCGGTACTAAAAAATACGGTGTTGCTCTCCCTAAGAAAAAAGAGCAAGATATTGGGAATATCTCTCTCGGAAAGCAAAGGCGACGTTATCAGCCAGTAGCAGCTATTACTCCTGCTATCGGCCCCGCGCCTGTTCCTATGTATCAACTTCAGGTTGCGCAGAGCCAACCTGACCAACAAAGGACACAACAGCCTCTTCAGCAGGCTCGTCCTCCATATAACAACAACCGTACAATACGGCCACCAGGATTTGATCCTATACCCGTAACGTACGCAGAGTTGTTTCTGTTACTGCTGGCTAAGGGGCACATTCAGACTAAGTCTCCCCTTTCAGTTCCGGAAAATCTGCCTTTTTGGTTTAAAGCGGATCAAACATGCCCTTATCATCAAGGAGGTTCAGGGCATAACATTGAGACTTGTCTCAATTTCAAATCCGACGTGCAAAAGCTTGTTAGGAGCGGGCTCTTATCTTTCAAAGATACGAATCCTAATGTTTTCACGAACCCGCTGCCTCAACATGAGAAAGCTGCAGTCAATCTGATTGAGAAAGAGACTAACAATGTCTATCAAATTCACGATGTACTCTCATTGGGGACCAATCTAGTCAAGATGCATTGTAGACAGAGTAGATATGGCCATGTGCCACCTCATAATTATCACCAGTGTGATATCTGCTCTAAAGACAACCAGGGATGTTCTGTAGTGCAAGCAGCTCTACAGGAACAAATGGATCTTGGATGGATCCAAGAGCACCGAGTTCGTGGAGTTAACATGGTTTACACGAATTCCAACGTCATTCAAAACCACGACATCCGTGCGATGAATGTCAACTTGGTGGCGATGCACTCAAGGCAAAGCCAGTATCATAATCTGCCGCGACATGATTACAGTTCCTGTCTGATTTGCTCGGTAAACAAACAGGGATGCTCTTTCATACAAGAGGCCCTCCAGCGTTAGATGGATCTTGGATGGATCCAAGACTACCATGATAGGAACTCCTATCAAATCAACATGGTTCAGATCTTTGACATTCGCGTGATGAATACCAACCTGGTAGAGTTACATGCTGAGCAGGTCCGACTCGGATTCTTAATATCACATAATTATCGAAACTGTAAAGCAGGTTGCGAAAATGATCGAGGTTGTACCATTGTCCAGGAGGCACTTCAGCACTTGTTAAATCATTGGTGGATGCCAATCTATATGGACGAAGATACTCAGCAGATTAGTATCAATCACAGGAATCCTACTCGTCGTCAAAGTCAGGATGTCCGATCAATGGAAGATAACCTAGTGAAGTTACATTGTATTCAAAGTGGGTGTGCCCAGGTGCCACCACACAACTATGACAGTTGTAGCGTCTGTTCGGAAAGTAACCAAGGGTGTTACCTTGTGAGAGCAGCTCTTCAGGGTCAGGTCGATCATGGAGAAATTTGTCCATATCCAGCTTCAGAACCCATCATTTGGTCGCCGAACTACCTTGCCGAGCAAGTTGAGGATGTTGTCACGATCTCTGGTCATCACAGGACCAGGGATGTTTTTGCCATCATCCCTCTACCTGACGAATCTAGAGTTCCCAACTGGGAACGGATCAAGGTTACTTATGATGGTCAGAAAAATCAGAAGGTTCCCATAGTCATCTATCTACCGGGGCCACTACCGTATGAATAAGCTAAGGCAATCCCTTACAAATACGGTGCAACAATAATCGAGAATGGAAAGGAAATTCCATTACCCTCCGTCGTGAACATTGCAGACATCAGTCGTGTAACACGGAGCAGTCGAATCTTCAACCGAGGGGTTGGAGAATCCAACAAAGAAAAGGAACTTCAGGCAGAAGCTCCTGATCCACCAGTCGGTCAATCTAGTAATCCCGACTTTTCAAAAGACAAAGATGAGATGCTAAAGCTCATCCAAAGGAGTGAATATAACATTGTTGATCAACTGTTATGGACTCCTTCAAAGATCTCGGTATTATCACTGTTACTCAGTTCAGAAGCACACAGAGAGGCTCTACAGAAAGTCTTGGAGCAAGCCTTTGTGGAACAGGATGTAACAATCAGACAATTCGATAGCATTGTCTCTAACATCACTTCCTGCAATAATTTGGGATTTAGTGATGAGGAATTACCTGAAGAGGGTCGCCGTCATAACATGGCGCTCAACATTACAGTTAACTGCCAGGGCGATGCTTTAGCCAACGTACTGGTAGACACAGGGTCAGCCCTGAATGTTATGCCGAAGTCCACTTTGATGCAATTATCATTTAAAGGCCCTCCGATGAGAGTCAGCGAGGTCGTCGTCAAAGCATTCGACGGATCCAGAAAAACAGTTATCGGCGAAGTTGATCTTCCCATAACTATTGGTCCTCACACTTTCCAAATCACTTTCCAGGTCATGGACATCCGGGCAACATACAGTTGTTTATTAGTAAGACCTTGGATACATCAGGCTGGAGCGGTTACTTCAACCCTCCACCAAAAGCTAAAGTTCGTCAAGAACGATCAACTTGTCACGGTTTGTGGGGAACAAGCCTTGCTTGTGAGCAACTTATCATCATCTACTTGTGTGGAACCCGAGGAGGTTATTGGAACTCAGTTCCAAGCACTATCGGTGAGCAAGAACGATCAATCTGAAGGAGGAACCTCGATTTCCTCATACAACGATGCTATCAAAGCGGTCGAGAGTACCGATACAACCGGATGGGGACGACTTGTCATTCCTATTGACAATAAAACAAAGAAGGGTCTTGGTTTTTCTGCGACCTGTACCCAGACAGCCGCCAATGATGAAAGTCTTCATCCCCTTCAAAACTTCTTCCACAGTGGAGGTTTTCTTCACCCAGTGTCTCAGATAGTTCATGCTATCAATGAGGAAGATCCCTCTGACACAGATGAAGAATGGAAGTCCTACCTTAACAAGGACGGCTATATGTCTCAGGAAGAGGTGCCTATGCCTTTTTGCTTTCCTACAGAAAGTCTGAGATTTATACCAAGATCAGATGTCGAAATGATCTACGGAGATTGTGATCCGGAAGGATGTCGTGCTCCGCCAAATTCATTAGAGGAAGACACTCCGATGAAAGACAACTTTGACCACAATTACTATGGCCTAATGGATGGCCTGCCAATGTGGCAGCCTTACCCAGGAAACTTGGGGCAAGAGAGTCAGCCGAACAATGAGACTCAGCTGAGCATCATTGAATAGAATACCTGTGTCCCCACCATGTCATGGGATCAACACTCAGGTCATTCAGAAACTACTCAACATGAAGATGAATTCGCAACGTTTGCAGGACTAGAATTCATCAACTATGCTTTTTCTGAGGTCAACGTCATCGAGAGGGATGACTTCTCCAGTTCCAAAGAAGTTTGGGACACTCTGGGACAACCAAGTGGAAAATACGACTTTATGGTCAAGTACACTGCTCCCGAAAGCTCTCGTATCAGGCTCGAAGATATCCAGTCAACTGGATGGGGAGATACAGCTGAGAGCACCAATGCTATGTAAAATGTAACAAAGGAATCCTCCTACGACAATTCTGCCTGGGAAACAGATTCCAATGATCCTACTCCACCAGAAATCAGCGTCATTTCTGAAGACAAATCAAGGAAGGTGCCAGACTTTGTGATTCACCGAGGAGTTCGCCGCCAATGGGTTACCGTCGAGGTTCCGAAGGTCGTTCGTCAGTCAAAGTAATTGCCATCTTTAACCTTTCACCCTGCCCGGGTGAAACGGATATTTTGATAGGGCTCGCTTTTTGTAAATTTCCCTCTTCGCTTTGCCCAAAGCGAGTGAGTTTTGTTTTATAGGGCTGTAGTTTCAAGATTCGACTTGTGCATTAATAAAATAACGTCGTTCTGTAATTTCTGCATTATTGCTGTTTTCTCTTTTTGCTTTTTCAGAAAATGGTAATCCTAAAAAAAAAACATTTAATAATAAAAACAAGCAGTAAAATAAATACACTGCACACACTTACATTTTCTCTATCTCTTATAAACACGAATCATCACGTCATGCAGATTGCTTGTTTTAAACCCCATTGAAACATACGATCCAATGCCTTCTCCCAACTTTGAGTTCCCGGTATTCGAGGCTGAAGAAGAAAATGACAACGAAATTCCAGAAGAGATCTCCCGATTACTCAGACAAGAGGAAAGGTCCATTGAACCTCACAAAGAGCCGTTGGAAACGGTAAACTTGGGTTCAGAAAAAGAGAGAAAAGAAATCAAGATCGGAGCACTGCTCAGTCCAACTGCCAGAGAAGATCTGATAAAGCTTCTCAAAGAATTCCCCGATGTATTCGCTTGGTCCTATCAGGATATGCCAGGGTTGGATACCAGCATCGTGGAACATCACTTACCGTTGAGATCGGAATGTCCGCCAGTAAAGCAAAGGTTGAGACGCACTCACCCGGACATGGCCATCAAAATCAAAGAGGAGGTACAGAAACAGATTGACGCAGGTTTCCTTGCTACATCTGAATATCCTCAATGGTTAGCCAACATCGTACCCGTTCCCAAAAAGGATGGAAAGGTCAGAATGTGTGTTGATTACAGAGATCTAAACAAGGCAAGTCCAAAGGACGACTTTCCTTTACCACACATTGACATGCTGGTTGACAGCACAGCAAAGTTCAAAGTATTCTCCTTCATGGATGGATTCTCGGGCTATAACCAGATCAAAATGGCGCCGAAAGACATGGAGAAAACTTCGTTCATTACCCCATGGGGTACCTTTTGTTACAAGGTAATGTCGTTCGGTTTGAAGAATGTCGGGGCAACCTATCAAAGGGCCATGACTACTCTGTTTCATGACATGATACACAAAGAAATCGAGGTATATGTCGATGATTTGATTGCAAAATCAAGAACAGAGGAGGAGCACGTTGAACATCTGTCAAAATTGTTCGAACGTCTAAGAAAATTCAAGCTCCGCTTGAATCCTAACAAGTGCACCTTCGGTGTCCGTTCGGGGAAATTACTAGGGTTCATCGTCAGCCAGAAAGGAATTGAAGTTGATCCTGACAAGGTCAAGGCCATTCAAGAAATGCCTTCTCCAAAAACTGAAAAACAAGTCAGAGGATTCCTGGGACGCTTGAACTACATCTCCAGATTCATATTCCTCATAACTGCGACGTGTGCGCCGATTTTCAAATTACTCAAAAAGAACCAGGATTGCGTTTGGACAGAAGACTGTCAAACTGCCTTCGACAGTATTAAGGAATATCTGTTGAATCCTCTGATTCTATCACCTCCGGTGGAAGGGAGACCACTGATCATTTACATCACGGTCCTAGAGGACTCAATGGGATGTGTACTTGGCCAACAAGACGAAACTAAACGGAAAGAGTCTGCCATTTACTATCTAAGCAAGAAATTCACCGACTGCGAGACTCGGTACACGATGCTTGAGAAAACTTGTTGCGCTTTGGCTTGGGCAGCCAAACGTCTTCGCTAGTACATGATTCGTCATACTACTTGGTTGGTCTCCGAAATGGATCCAATCAAGTACGTTTTCGAAAAACCTGCTCTCACGGGAAGGATTGCCCGTTGGCAGATGTTACTATCAGAATATGACATAGAGTACCATGCTCAAAAAGCCGTTAAAGGAAGTATTTTAGCCGATCATTTGGCTCATCAACCGATTGACGATCAAGAATCAATCAGGTTTGACTTCCAGACGAAGATGTCATGTATCTAAAGATGAAAGATTGCGATGAACCGCTACCCAGTGAAGGGCCAGAACCAAGTTCCCAGTGGGGACTTATCTTTGACGGAGCAGTCAATCATTATGGAAACGGAATTGGGGCAATCATTGTTACCCCTCAGGGTTCCCACATTCCTTTCACTGCCAGACTTATGTTCAAATGTACGAACAACGAGGCCGAATACGAAGCATGTATCATGGGTCTCGAAGAAGCGATTGATTTAAGGATCAAAAACTTGGACGTATACGGCGATTCAGCCCTAGTTATTAACCAGATAAAAGGAGATTGGAACACATACCAATCAGGATTGATTCCTTACAAAGACTATGCAAGGAGGTTGTTACCCTTCTTCAACAGAGTCGACTTTCATCACATCCCTCGTGATGAGAATCACATGGCTGATGCATTAGCCACTCTCTCTTCCATGATTAGTGTAGGTCGATGGAATGACATACCTAAGATCGACATCATGCGCCTTGAACGACCCGCTTACATCTTCGCGATTGAAGCAGTCATAGACGACAGACCTTGGTATCACGATATCAAATGCTTCCTTCAAAAACAAGAGTACCCATCTGGGGCACTCAGAAAAGACAGGAAAACCCTCAGAAGATTGGCTGGAAACTTCTTCCTGAGCGGTGACACTCTTTATAAGAGAAATTTTGACATGGTCTTGCTCCGATGCGTCGACAGACCAGAAGCAGACATGCTCATGAAGGAAATTCATGAAGGATCCTTTGGCACTCATGCCAACGGACGCACAATGGCGAGAAAAATTCTCAGGGCCGGGTATTATTGGTTGACCATGGAATCCGACTGCTACAAGTACATGAGGAGGTGTCACAAGTGTCAGATATACTCCGACAAAATTCATGTACCGCCATCACATCTCAAAGTTCTTTCTTCCCTGTGGCCATTTTCCATATGGGGAATCGATGTGATTGGTATGATTGAGCCCAAGGCTTCAAACGGACATCGGTTCATCCTGGTAGCCATTGACTATTTCACCAAGTGGGTCGAAGCAGCGTCATTCGCCAATGTAACCCGACAAGTGGTGGTCCAATTTATCAAAAACAATATCATCTGCCGTTATGGTGTTCCAAGCGAGATCATTACTGATAATGGATCTAACTTGAACAATAAGATGATGAAGGAGTTGTGTGCAGAGTTCAAGATCGAACACCATAACTCATCTCCCTACCGACCCAAGATGAACGGAGCGGTAGAAGGGGCTAACAAGAACATCAAGAAGATTGTTCAAAAGATGGTTGTAACCTATAAAGATTGGCACGAAATGCTACCCTTTGCTCTTCACGGTTATCGAACATCTGTCCGCACTTCAACAGGGGCAACCCTTTTCTCTCTAGTATATGGCATGGAAGCAGTGCTCCCCATAGAAGTAGAGATCCCATCAATCCGGGTATTGATGGAAGCTAAGCTCACCGAAGCTGAATGGTGTCAAAGTCGACACGACGAACTGAACCTGATCGAAGAGAAGCGAATCACGACACTATGCCACGGTCAGTTGTATCAACAGAGAATGAAAAAGGCGTTCGACAAAAAGGTCCGACCGCGTATCTTCAGAAAAGGAGACCTTGTGCTCAAAAAGATACAATCATTTCTCACTGATTCTCGGGGCAAATGGACCCCAAATTATGATGGCCCCTATGTGGTCACGAAAGCTTTCTCAGGCGGCGCCTTGAGACTTGCAACCATGGACGGAGAGGAATTTGCCTATCCCACGAATGTTGATATAGTCAAGAAATACTTCGCCTAAAACTAAAAAAAAAACGTCTCGGTGGATTGAAAACCCGAAAGGGCGGTCCAGGCAAAAGTTAGAGACATGAAAAGAATCATCCCGATGGATTGGAAATCTCATAGTACAATCCAGGCAAAAGTTAGAGATAATGGCAAGTAACTATGTTCAACAGAGGCAAGTCCCTCAGCAGCAGTTGCATCATCTATCGGAGGAAATCTTCAGTCAAAGGTCATCTTCGACAGAAGCTCAGGATGTCCCAAATTCAAAGTTGGTAGAAGGATAGTGGGCGTTATGTTTCAACGTAGCCCTTTTCCCTGTAAATTACCATTTTCTAACTTTGTATATACTCTTTGGAATCACGCGTTTGGCTGATCCCCATCTTATCAATAAAATTTGAGCCCTTGTGCTTTTGTTTGTAATTCTTTACTTGTTTTAGCTTTACAGAACGACGTTGTTTAAATTTAATCAGCGATTCTTGAAATAAAACAAAAATTAATTTACTTGTTAAACTTTTTCTGCTTTTAAATTAAAGATGGCATTTCTTTTGACTGTTGAACATCAGAAGAACATCGATCGCTTCTCCCGAAGTAAGTGAACTTCAAAGTGCAGAATCAAAGTACTCCTTCTAGACCAGTACTCCTGAATGAAGGATCAATAATGTCAGAGACCATGTTTCGTCTGACAATCCTCGGCCGAGTTCTCATCTCCTAAGCCCGATCAACATAGCTCCCAACGGGACTATCTCTCCTAAGCAAGGTGGAATTGCTATTTTGAACCAACGGTACTTCTTCGCCCCGCGATGGCCGAGTATCCAATTGTGTTCATCCATTAGTCTGTATGTCGCGTCTGTTTTGTCAGCATATACATACGTACTTCATGCATTTTTGATTTGCATTTACATTTCATATTGCATCGTTATCACTCTAGCCGGTCTTGTCCCCCAGTGATAAACAGTTTTCTCAATCGAGTTTGTCAGTTCTTTCCTCGTCAGGAAGTGTTGCGTCTGCACAATCTCGCCACCAGTATATCTTTAGATCAGAGTCGGCACTTGGCCACTTTGATAACTTGAACCTCTGAAAAGCCAGAGAAAACTTTTAATAAACATCACTCTTCGCCATTGAAGATGATATCCTTGCTTTCCCGGATTAAGGAAAATCCACAGAGAAAGCCTCGTGATCAGAGATTCGGCAGCACGCCAGTTTTGCTCCGAAAAACCACTGATGAGAAGGTCATTGACACCTCAAAATTGGATCCCATCATATGGCATTTCTCCGGGAAGATCCCGAGAAAAGTATGATGTAACCCCAAACGAAAACAGTCTCTCAAGAGACTCACTTTCCCCAGTAGAATCGACAAATGGCGTCTCCAACGGAAAAGTTTGTACAACTCTACAATTCAGACGAATGGGTTCCCCAGCAAGTCTGACATCAAATCTTTTCCCACTCAAATGGCGTCTCCCCAGGAAAATTCGGCGAGAAGTTTGAGGGAAAACCGCTACTAATAGCGTCCCTTGTCAATAAAGTTTATTGACAAAAGAAACTTAGACCAGTTCCTTGGTAGGAAACCAGGATCGAGGGGAAGTTTATATCTGAAACTTAGACCAGTTCCTTGGTAGGAAACCAGGATCGAGGGGAAGTTTATATCTGAAACTTGGACCAGTTCCTTGGTAGGAAACCAGGATCGAGGGGAAGTTTAATTCAAAAGAAACTAAGACCAGTTCCTTGGTAGGAAACCAGGATCGAGGGGAAGTTTATTTCAAAAGAGACTGAGACCAGTTCTTGGTAGGAGACCAGGATCGAGGGGAAGTTTACCTTTTCTAAGCATCATTGCTTAGATAAAGAAGATGAATGCGTAAGCTACCATTCATAACCACCATCAAAATTTCGGGTATTCCGATATTTAATCCTCTTGCACCCCGAATGCCCGAATCCCTTCGTCATTCACACTTTCGGGTCTAAGAAGATTAAATAGGGGCATCTGTAATACCCCAAATTTTGACCACTTAGATTTCCCATCATTGTGAAAATCATCATCACAATATGGATGAACCATTATGCTTCATCAGTCTCCCCAAAGATGGGTGAGCATCCAATACAATCAAAATTAGGGTTTCAAGCCCTCTCTGAGTGCTTAGACAAAGGATCAATCAAGGAATGACATGATCTTCAACTTGTCTAATCTCTCAAACATCCTCAAAGGATCAAAAGGACTCCTACTTCAAGGATTAAGCACAAAGCTGCTCCCTTCTAGGTGGATTAAGTCTCAAGATCGACAGTGTCACCAAATTAGGGTTTTGGTCGACCAGGGCCTCCAGATGGAAATTTTCATCTGGGCACAAGGCAATGATCCAAAACATAACCTAATATACTTCATGGAACCTCATGAACCCATGCATTAAGTCAATTTTGCCTCAGGGGATGCATTCATCAAAAATCAGGAATTAGGGTTTCTTGACCTAATTCACCCCTAAGTTGACTTTTGGGACAAATCATGAGCCAAGACCTCAAGACATGATTTTAGGGTCTCTAATATACCATATTGATCCATTTGGAACAATGGATTGATCCAAGAAGCTTGAGCAACAAGTCTCAATTTCATCTGCACCACAATTAGGGTTTTAAGAGAAAAGTCAACTGTAACTTTGACTTTTTGACCAGGACATGCTCCCAAATCCTAATACATGATTGTATATACCCTATGACACCCATGGAACATGTCCATCAAGTTTGATTTAGGTCAAGGACATGATTTCCTGAAGAATTGCACAGTTTGGAATTCATCTGATAAAAAGTCAACTGTGCACAAAAGTCAACTTTGACTTTTTGAGATTTTTCACCAAAATGGATTTTTAACCCTAAAATGATGTTAATGTATGATTTGAATCATCATTCATCAAGAAAAATCAAGAAAAGTGAGATAACTTGTAAAAGGGGTAACCATAAAACTTAGAAATTTTTCTAAGTTAAAAATAAAGTGGCAAAGGTACCAACTTTGGAGGACCATAACTCCTAAACCACAAGGCCATTTTTTCTCATCCAAAGATGGATTTGTAGCCCTCATTATCACCTACAAAAACTTCAACTACAAGTCATTCCAATTCATTAAGGATTTTGAGTTATGGAGTGATCAAAGTGGCTGAAAAGTGAAAATGTCACTTTTTCCAACACTTAGTGAAATTTTCACTAAGTCAGATTCTGCCTCACTTTTTGTCAAATGTAGGGGGATTTTTCACTTGGAATCAAAAGAGATCAAAACCAAACTTGTTCAAACAGTTGTTGTATCATGTAAGAGCTTTCCAAAATGGCCAAGAACATTGCCAAATTCAACCTACACCATGAGATACAACATTGCCAAGTTGCCTTGCTGAAATCTGTCAAGGCAAGGCAGAATTTGCAACTTTGGTCGATTTGCCAAAATCAGCCAAATTCAATTGCTCCTATCCACTTGGACACCTCAGAGGATTGAATCTAAAGGGGACAATCACTGAGCCAAGCCTCCAAAGTCCATGGAACAAGAAATAGCATGTTGAACCTAGAATGGCCAAAATAGGGACAAGACTTCAAATTTGGAATAAGGCATTCAATGGAACCATCAAGGTGGCATGGACTGAGCCATTCTCATCTGAAATCAGTCAAGACTTATCCAAGACCAAGGGAACCAAAGCTCTGTGCCCTAACCTCTAGTCAATGGCTAGAGGAGACTTGGATTTTCATTTGCCAACATTGGCCAAACCTACTTACCAGCTGCCATGCACTATTCCTTGCAAAACAAACTTGCTCTACTATAAATAGAGCTCAATTGTGGTCAGTTTGAGTACACCAAAGCCATCTAACAGATGCTTTCCTCAAAATCTCTTCTTTCACTCCAATTTTGCCTTCTAAGGCAAGTCACTATCGGGTTTTGAGTTTGAGAGCAATTCCAATCAAACCAATCACTCACACACCTCACATACATCACATATGAGCTGATCAAACACTTAGATTACTTCTGAAACATCAATTTCACAAAATCACCAGCTGGTTGCTCAAGGTTTTAACCAAAGTGCAGCTGAGGTGCCACAAAATGATCCAGCCAATTTCAATCAAGTCCAACCATCCAAACACAATCCATAGGGTGTAGGGAAGCTGTTCAGATCATCACCACTCATCTGTAACACCTCCAAATCAAAAATCACTTTGAACTTGCTGTCACGACTTGGAGGTAAGCACATACTTGGTCATCTCTCAATCTATGCATATTTCCTCGCACAATAATTTGGCCATATGTTCATAATCATGCATGGAATGTTTTCCCTCAATTAATTGCATTGTTTGAATCGTGTATCAAAAATCCTAGCCTTCATGCAGAAATTAGGGTTCTTGAGGTCTCTTCGTGATTTCTTGTTGTATGTTTAATTTAAATGAAATTAAAGTACATAGACATGATCGTGAGGTTGAGGCGAGCATAATGATATGTGGATTGCATGATATGATTACGTATTCATGGAGATTGGATAGAAAATGCAAATCTGAGAAACCAAGAACACGCGCGTGTTCTTCAGCTTGTTCTTGGCGCCATTTTTAGAAATTCAAATATTTGAATTTTGTGATTTTGTTTAATTGATTCAAAAATTAATTTCTCTCTGAGTTTTAATGATTTTGAGTTGATTCTTTTTTTAATAATTCACAAAAATGTTAAAATATTTTATTTTCACAAAAAATCCCAAAAATATTGTTTATTTCATATAATTGATATTTTTGTAAAGAATTAATATTTTGATTGTTTTTGGCATTTTAAATATTTTTTCTACATTGATTTTGCAACTTTTAATGCTTTCTAATTATTTTGTAGGTCAATACTTAATTTTTGAAGCATTAATCCAAGATCACAATTTGTTTTCCATGTGTTAAACAATTTTTTATCATTTTAATTGAATTTTTATTCAATTAAATACATTTTGAAAACAAATTAGGGTTTTGGATTAATTCAACCCTCATAAATCATTTTCAAAACACTTTTTGGGCCTCTTGAGAGAGTGTAAGACCCATCCCCCCTTGTACAAAAACCTTTTGGGCCTCACTCATTGTATAAGTCCCTCTGTACAAGTAAACGGCGCGATCGTCGCCCGTTTAAAAATAAAAATCATCTGGGCCTCTCCTTGAGCTATAAGACCCATTCAAAACACTTTGGGCCTCTATTAGAGTGTAAGACCCAATCCCCCTTTTAACCAAAACATCTTGGGCCTCACTTATTGTATAAGTCCCTCTGCGTTAAAAGAAAACCTCGGCGCGATCGCCATTGTTAAACGAAAAATCATTTGGGCCTACCCTCGTGTTATAAGCCCCACTCTTTTCTTTAAACCTTTTTGGGCCTCTTGAGAGAGTGTAAGACCCATCCCTTTGTACAGAAAACCTTTTTCGGGCCTCAGTCACTTGTATAAGTCCCTCTGTACAAATTCAAACAGTGCGCTCACTGATAAAACCCTGGGCCTCGCCTTGAGCTGTAAGCCCCAAATCTTTCTTTTTCAAAGCACTTTCTCCTTTGATTTTGAATATACTGTTGTTTTCAATCTTTCTTTGTTGAACAACTAACCAAACAGCATGGAAGCACTACAACCGAGTAAGTGGTTATCGCTTTCGTTTACTGCTTTCATATTATAAACTGTATTGTGGGGTTGCTCACTGTAAGTCTCCTTTTACAAACTCATATATATATAAATGTATTGTGGGGTTGTTTCACTGTAAGTCTTCTTTCATAAACTCATATCTACTGTGTATTAATAGTATAGATATTTCGAGTTTCCCCGGCAACTACGTCTAGAACTAGGTGACGCCGTTTCATTTATTCGTAGAAATAGACGCCTAGATCCCCAATAGGAGCACCAGATACAGTCTTCTCTTCGGCTGTCCTCCTTAGGAATCGTCAAGAAGCTCTACTCCCCAAGATGAATGTATTCTCCGTGAATGGCATCTTTGAGTTTCTTCCAAATTCTCGAACTTTCCTGACTTGATCTATTCCTTGTGGATAGCTTGCCTTGAATGTCTCGGGGTTTGGGTACCCACTACGGTCATAATCTTGGACCTTAACTAAGGAACCCTCTTTAAAAGCTAAAAGTCGCTGGATAGTAAACCTAGCACGTTTACCAGTGGTTTTTATCTTTAAAAGAGTTATCTCTCCTAATGGAAAGGAGATGATAGACCCACGGGCTTCTTAAAAGCATCGGCCTCCTCTTGGGCATTATTCAAGGACACTACGGCTTCTTAGAAGTATTCACAGCCTCCTCTTAGGCTTCGTATAATGATCTCTTCCTCTGGGAATGATAGCCTCCTCTTGGGCTTCGTACAAGGACCCGTCGGCTTCTTAAAAGTTTCTAGCCTCCTCTTGGGCTTCGTACAAATTGTCCCGACGACCTCCTAGAGGTATAGGAACAGAACCTAGTCATCCTCATAGAACAGTCCTTTCATAGAGTCTACTACTGTTTCTCAAAACATAGTGCAAAAGATAAAACCCTAGACACGGACAGTCTAACTTCCTTGAGTCTCAAAAGACATTCTCAAGTGACCCCTTCGTTAAATAGGAATGAAACCCGTAGACTCGGACAGTCTCAATACCCTTTGGATTTCCAGTTTCCCCAAAGAAGAGGAAACAACCCCGATCATCAGATCCAATCCTTGAGTACAGTGTTGCTCATATAAGAACTGATTTTCTCTTTCAAAATCAGTATACTGGACCTGTCACTTAACTGACATAGCCTCCTCTTGGGCTTTGTACAATGATTCTCCCCAGCGGAGTCAAACAACGTTTAGCCTCTCTCTCGGGCTTTGTACGAGACACATAAGAGACTCCCTCGTTGAGTCAATTACCCCTTTCGCCTCCATCTCGGGCTTCGTACGAGATACAAAGACTTTCTTGTTGAGTCAAACTTTTAGCCTCTCTCTCGGGATTTGTACGAGACACAAAATAGCCTCCTCTTAGGCTTTGTATAATGATTTTCCTAGCAGAAATTAGCCTCCTCTTAGGCTTTGTATAAGAAAACCACTGGTTGATCCAATCAACCTTTTAGCATCAAAGCTGTGCCTCGTTCACAGTACACAAACATCAACAACTCCTTTCCCTTCATCTAATCGCTGTAAGCGGCAAGCCACTGGATCATCTATATCCACGCCACTGTCCCTCTTTTAGCATGAGAAATTCCTAAGGAAAGATGGCATTGCTCTACACTGAGTTAAAGTCTTCTCCTTCAGGTTAAAACCCTTTCTTCGGAAATTATGGCATTGCTCGGATCCGCGTATCCCAGTTAAAGTAATTCTCCTTCTCCCCTCTTTAGAGATGACAAATTCTCTCTAAAGCCGAGATCTTTCAGCTTCACGTCTTGGGCTTTGAACAAGACACAAATAGACCTTCAGCTTCACATCTTGGGCTTTGAACAAGATACAAACCACCTTTCGCTTCACGTCTTAGGCTTTGAACAAGACACCAAAAACCAATTTCCTCCCATAGAATAGGAGGAACTACGAACGCTCTGATTTCCCTATTTCGGTAAACGGGAATACGTAGGCATAGGATCGAAAGAAAAGATCTTAGCGAGCGCAATCAACAAAAAAACCAAATCCCATATCTCCATCAATCAAAAGCAGTAATTCAAAAGCATCAGTCCTAACATCCTAATCCTTGTTCCCCGCCAGAAACCTTTCGTCTAGATAAAAAGAAAGAAAACTGTATTGGCGAAAATACAAATAACCAGTACAAAGGCCCCCCCACATTGATAGCATTCGTAACCTAACAGACCGCTGTTTAAACTCAGTATGCAAGCAGGGTTAATTGGAGACATCTATTTCCCTTCCTTATTCAGCTCACAATAGGAAAAAAAAATGAATCGACCTGTGGTCAAAGCTCAAACCGCAGAGAGCGACCAGCGCTTAAGAACCGCGTCCAAAATCGCTCGCTACACTAACGTGTTTGTTTCATTTGTGCAGGTGAGATGCCTCAGGCTCGTGATCGTGTGGTGAGGAACGCCATGGCGAGGGGCAAGGCTGGAGCGGCTCCTCCCAAGACTCGTCCTGTTGGTGGTGCTCGTGCTCTTCCTCTTGCTCAAACTGCTCCGGGGACCTCTACTACTCCCTCTCCTGGCCCACGGGATTCTCCGTTGCCTCTGACTGGGCGGACGAAGCGGCCGAGGACGTTAGACGCCGTGGACCTGACTCGGGCACCTGAGAAGGGAAAATTTGAGCTCCCCCCGTGCATCCTTGACAGAAGATTTTTTGAGGGCAACACTTTGATCGTTCCGCGGGCAAAATCGCTCAACCTGGGAAGCATGGATCAAGCGAGCAAGAGGGCGCCGGTGGCCCAGGATGCTTCGGCCATGGTGAGGATGCTGGAAATGGTGGCTGTTTATGCGGAATGGGACTCTGTGCTTGAGGCTGAACTCACTACTGCCCGGGCCTCCGAGGCGTCCCTAAAGGAAGAAGTCAAGGGTGCTCGTGAGGCTAGGAGGAAGGCCGAGGAGGAGGCGGCCAAGCTGAAAGAGGAGGTAACCAGGCTGAAGGCGGAGAAGAAGGTTGCGGAGGGTTTGAACAAGGAGCTGATGGCGGCCAGTGCCCCGGGTGCTGACGAACCGGACGAGATAAAAGTGTTGAAAACTAGGGCTGAGCTGGTCGCCAGCATACTGCAGGCAGAGGAGGATGGCATTGCTGTGGCATCGGAGTCTTTTGAAAGTGTCGTGGCCCAGTTGCGGGTGGTGAACCCCGGGCTTGACATTTCGACCTATGGTATCCACTACCTTGCACGAGTGGAGGATGATCGCATCGTCTTGCCTGCAGGCCTGGTTCTCGACACCCCCGAAGCTCAGACCGAAGATCAGCCAGCGGAGGAGCTGGAGCCCGAGCCCGAGGCGACTGAGCATGTGGAAGGATGAGGATTCAGGTTGTTTTGATGTTGTTGTGTTTTGTCCGGCCTGCATGCCGTTGATTAATTTGTAATTTATTTGGTTTTGGGGGGGGCATGGCCCCTTTTTTTATGTAATACGCACAGTCTTTTGGCCCTTGTGGCCTTTTTATTTAATGCTCGGTTCATTTATACAATTTTTGTTGTACTTTACATTATTGTTGTACTTTACCTTAGTTGTGCATGTATGACTGCCCGTCGGAGGGTGTGTCTGTTAATGGAGCTTTCATTTGAAAGATAGATCACTGTGTGTGAATTCGCCAGTGCGGGGAACTGGTCGAATAGCCGGGGAAGGCCCTGGCGAGGTTGCGGATCTCAGGTCGCGATTGAGGCCTGAGGTCGCGGCGTGAACGTCCCATCGCGAGCTGGGGTTCTGCCAATCAAGGTACTTGGGCGAAGGCGGTGCTCGGTCGAGGGCCGCCGACGAGCAGAGTTCCGGCTCGTTTATTTGAGCGGGATTCTACTAGTTGTGCATGCGTCGTTTGTACCTGGACGAGCATGATGACCGCTAGGTGGTCTCTTGATGCGAGGAAGCTTATGGTTACTCTAGCTGTAGTATTGCTTAAGTTTCTCAGTGTTCCATGGTCGAGGGAGTGCCTGCCCGTTAAGGTTTTCGAGGAAGTATGCACCATTTCCCGTTTTAGCACGGACTCTGTATGGCCCTTCCCAGTTGGCCGCCAGTTTGCCTTCACGAGAGTCCTTGTGGTTTCTTCGCAGGACAAGGCTGCCCACATCGAACTCTCGTCGTAAGACTTTGGCGTTGTGCCTGATTGCTATTTTTTGCTTAAGGGACGCTTCGCGGAGGGCTGCTCCTGTCCGGATTTCCTCGACGAGGTCGAGCTCTTCTCTCATTGCTTCGTTATTCATTTCCTCGTCTAGAGGTGATTCGGTCCTTCTGGACGGTATGTGGATTTTGATGGGTAAAACAGCCTCCATGCCATATGCTAAGCGGAAAGGCGTTTCCCCGGTGGTGGACTGGGGAGTAGTGCGATATGCCCATAAGACACTGTGGAGCTCCTCGACCCAGGCTTTCTTCGTTTCATCCAGTCTTCATTTAAGGCCACGAAGGATGACACGGTTGCCCGCTTCCGCCTGCCCGTTGGTTTGGGGGTACTCTACCGAAGCGAAGTGTTGCTTTGTTCCGAGATGGGCGACGAAGTCTTGGAACTTCTTGTCCGTGAATTGTGTTCCATTGTCTGTGACGATTGCTTGGGGAATCCCAAAATGGGCAAGGATATTCCGCTTGTAGAAGCGTAGAATGTTAAGTGTTATTATCTTCGCTAAGGCTTCTGCTTTTATCCATTTTGTGAAATAATCTACGCCCACTATCAGGTATTTGTTTTGGCTGGACCCCGTCACGAAGGGTCCTAGGATGTCTAGGCCCCACCAGGCGAATGGCCACGGGGATGTCAAGCTTTTCAGCTCGTTAGGTGGAGATAGGTGCATATCCCCGTGCCGTTGGCATTTGTCGCATTTCTTCACATGCTCCTTGGCGTCTTGCTGCATAGTTGGCCAGTAATATCCTGCCCGGAGTGCCTTGCGGGCAAGGGACCTTCCTCCCAGGTGCTGGGCGTTAATGCCTTCGTGGATTTTTCGTAATACGTGGGGGACAATCTCCTCCTCTATGCACTTCAGTAGTGGGATGGAGAAGCCCCTCCGGTAAAGTTTATTTTCGAGGATGACGTACGAGCAAGCTCTTCGTCTAATGGTGCTGGCTTCCTTGGGGTCATCCGAAAGTTCATCCCTGGTGAGGTAATTATACACGAGCGTCATCCAACAGTCGCTGTCCCCGATCGCGTGCACGTGTAAGGTCGAGGACCCCTTATCGATGCTGGATCGGGGAAGTATCTCTTGGATGACTGACCTGTTTCTGCCTTTCCTCTTGGTGCTCGCTAGTTTGGACAGGACGTCTGCTCGCACATTGTGTTCGCGGGGAACATGTCTTACTGCTACCGTCCTGAACTTCGACATCTTTTCCTTGACTAGGGTAAGGTATTCAGATAGACTGTCGTTTTTGGCCTGATACTCCCCAGAAATCTGGTGGGCTACGAGCTGAGAGTCCGTGCAGATGACGATTTCTTCTGCCCATAGGTCTTCGGCTAGGCGCAACCCGGCGAAGAAGGCTTCATACTCAGCCTGGTTGTTCGACGTGGGGAAGGACAATGTGAGAGACACCTCGACTATGGTCCCTTCGTCGTTTTCCAGAATTACTCCAGCCCCGCTGCCGCTCGAGCTGGATGCTCCGTCCACGTAGATGATCCATTTGTTTGCTGTGTGGGGCGAGGAGTCTGAGAAGGTTACTTCCGCCACGAAATCGGCCAGGGCCTGTGCTTTGAGAGCTTTCCTGCTTTCATACCGGACGTCAAATTCGGACAGCTCCAGCGACCACTTGAGCATTCGACCGGCCATGTCTGGTCGGCCCAGCAACTGCTTGATGGGCTGATCTGTCCTCACTATGATCGTGTGGGCCAGGAAATAGTGTCTCAGTCGTCTGGCAGCGTTGACGAGGGCCAATGCTACCTTCTCTATCTGTTGATATCGTAACTCCGCATCTTGCAACGCTTTGCTCGTGAAGTATACTGGTTTTTGCCCGCCAGGATTTTCGCGAATGAGAACGGCGCTCACGGCCTCGGCAGTGACGGCGAGGTATAGGAACAAAACTTCCCCGGTATCTGGTCGTGATAACACTGGCGGTTTCGACAGGGCTTGCTTTAAGTGAAGGAGGGATGCCTCGCAATCTTCGGTCCATTTAAACGCGGCTTCTTTTCTCAAGAGCTTGAAGAAACGAAGGGCGTGTTGGGCGGATTTTGCGACGAAGCGGGATAACGAGGTGAGTACCCCGTTTAGGGACTGGATATTCTTCTTAGACGTGGGCATTGAGAACTCAGAGAATGCCCGACATTTGTCAGGGTTAGCTTCTATTCCTCGTTCCGTCAAGTAGAAACCAAGGAATTTACCTGCCCGTACGCCGAACGTGCACTCCTCTGGGTTAAAACGCATTTGATATTTTCTTGCTTGCTCGAAAATATTTCGAAGATGGGCAACATGGTCTAGTTCCTCATGGGACTTGACGATCATGTCGTCTATATATACCTCGAGCATGTCGCCTATTTATCCTTGGAAGACTTTGTTCATCATTCGTTGGTACGTAGCGCCGGCGTTCTGCAGACCGAAAGGCATTACGTTGTAGTAATAGTTGCCCGACTCGGTCATGAAGGTCGTGTAAGTTTTATCGCTCGCGGCCATCAGGATTTGATTGTAGCCCGAGTAGGCGTCGAGGAACGATTAAAGCTTAAAACCTGCTGAGTTATCTACGAGCTTATCTATATTAGGGATGGGATAGGCGTCCTTCGGACAGGCCTTATTAACATCGGTATAATCAACGCACATTCTCCATTTGCCATTATTTTTTCTTACAAGTACAACATTTGAGAGCCATGTAGTGTATTTTGCCTCAGAAATAAACCTAGCTTCTAGAAGGTCTTTGATAGCTTTCTCCGCGGCTTCCATCTTCTCCGGGGACTGTTTCCTTCTGCGCTGGGCAACGGCTTTGACGGCCGGATCAATTGTAAGCTGGTGGCAAGCGACAAAGGGGTCCAATCCTGGTATTTCAGCAGCGCTCCATGCGAACAAGTCTGCGTTCTCCCGGAGGCACGCTTTTAGTTGTCTCTTGGCCAGGTCGGGGAGATCTGCTCCGATCTTCACTCCCCGTTGGGGGTCTTCTCCGAACGGAACAATCTCAAAGTTGCCATCTGGGATGGGGCGTAGGAGATGGATGTTGTTGTGGGACTGGCTGCCCGAAGTCGTCTGGTCTTTGGCGTGATCATCCTCACTAAAACGGCTGTCCAAGTCGATGGATTCGACCTGGGGGAGTGGGTTTGGCTGCTCGGAGCTGCTGGGCATAGGAGGACGACCGGAGGCCCTCGGCTTTGCTGAGATGGTGCTCAGTCCTTTTGCTGCTGCTTCAAAGCATCGACGGGCAGCTTCGATGTTGCCGTGGAGGGTGGTGACCATCCCTTCTGAAGTGTAATACTTCATCTTGATATGTACGGTGGAAGGCACTACAATCAACTCCGCCAGGGTTGGCCTTCCAAAAATGCACTGGTATAGTGACGGGCAATCGATTACCAGAAACTGTGCTTTGATTGCTCGGGTTGTCTTTCCTAAACCGAAGGTCACGATGAGCTCTACGTAACCTCGGGGCCTTGTTACTGCTCCGTTGAATCCCTGCAGGTCGGATCCAACGTATGGAATAAGGTGAGAGTCGTCCAGCTGCAATGTTTCAAACAAATGGTTGTACATGATATCAACTGAACTGCCCTGGTCCACGAGTATCCTGCGAACGTCGAAGTTCGCCATCCTTGCCCGGATGAGAAGCGGGATGCTTGAGTTCGGTGATCCGCCGAGGAGCTCCTCCTTGTAGAAGGAAATGGGAGAGGATCCTTTGTGAGTGGTATCCAGCGTGGTGACTTCGTTGGAGCTTTTGCTTATCACTTGATCGAATTTCCTTTTGATTGAACCGACCGTGATTTTGTTGAATCCACCACCGGAGATGACCATGGCCGACGGGAAGGCCTCCCACGGGCTGTGAGCGCCGAGGAACGTGGAGGCGGGCAGACTATCAGGGATACAGAAGTCTTTTGGCCGAGTTATGGACATGGCGATCTGTACGTTGGAGTCCTCGGAGGGCGGAGTCTCTTCTGCCGTTTTCTTGCTCTCCTGGGTTTCTTGTCGGGGAGCTTCTTTCTTCTTCGCGAACTGCTTTAGGTGGCCGTCGCGAATGAGGATCTCTATGGCATCTCTGAGGTGGATGCATTCTTCCGTCGTATGGTCGTGGCTCTTGTGGAAGCGGCAATACTTGGATTTGTCTACACCTGGCCTGACCGGCAGCTGTTAGGGGAAACGGACCCCCGCCTGCTTGAACTCTGAGTTGGCACATTCGGACAATATTTTCTCCCTCGAGGTAGTGAGGGAGGTATATTCATGGAACCGTCCAGAAGGTCCCTTCTGTTTGCGTGCATCGCGAGGCCGATCGTCGCGTCTTTTATCTCCTCGACGGGATATCGAGGGCTCTTCAGCTCTGGATGTCCGGGCACCTTCTTGGTGACGGGAGGCCCGGACGGAGTGGGCAGCGACCTTCTCCTCGTACTGTATATGCGACTGGGCTTGGTGGAGGAGAGCGTTGAGGTTCCTCGGTGGATCTAGGCCGATGGCTTTCGCAAAGTCTGAGCCAGGACGTAATCCCTGCTCGAGCAGGAATTTCTTCATCTCGTCGGTCGTTGGCACTTGGACGGCTTCCTTGTTGAACCGCTCAATGTAGTCCCGAAGAGGTTCATCTCTTCCCTGTACGACAGCTCCGAGGGACGCCTCATTCTTTGGATAGCGTCGTGATGCGGTAAAGTGTCGGGAGAAAATCCTCCCGAGCTGCATCCAGGATGTGATGGATTCCTCTGGCAGCTGTTTGTACCAGGTCATTGCTCTCTTCCGGAGCGTGGTTGGGAATAGGCGGCATTTGATGGCTCCTCGTACGCCCCTGTAGTCCAGAAGAGCATCTATGTTTTCTATGTGCTCGTCTGGGTCCGTGGTTCCATCATAAGTCCCTAGAGACGAAGGCTTCTCTAGTCCTTTGGGGAGACGGGTGGCCAGGATCCTGCGGGATAACGGGCCACGAGGCTCGTCGTCGCTGTCCGAACTTGAAGTCGATGGTGACCGTCGTCTGCGCTCGCGCCGGCGGTCTCTCCGAGGTGAGGGTGATCGTGGCCGGTCGCGAGGTCTGACCGATGGAGAATGCCCGTCCTGCCTCGTTCTCTTGTGTCTTGGTGGTGACTGACCCCGCGGGGAAATCTGGTCGCGCTTGCGAACGCGTTGTGGTCCAGGCTCACGCCTCGTCATACGGTCTTCCCGGCGCCTAGGTGGCGGGCTTCTTGATTTCTGGTGTTTCCTCTTGGGAGGAGAGGATCTTGGAAGAGCTGCTTCTTCGAGAGCTCCTATCCTTTCTCCTTGCTGCAAGATAAGGAGGTTTGTGCAGTTGATAGCTTCCAGGA
Source organism: Lathyrus tuberosus (assembly GCA_022829125.1). Taxonomy (NCBI): domain Eukaryota; kingdom Viridiplantae; phylum Streptophyta; class Magnoliopsida; order Fabales; family Fabaceae; genus Lathyrus; species Lathyrus tuberosus. Next base: position 5,713,798 of record JALAZF010000159.1, read on the forward strand.
GGGCTGCAACGGCCAGGTCAGTGCTGGGAGGGCCAGGAATTGGTCGTTCCCCCAACGGTGACTGTTTTCCTTCTTGCTCGGTGGGAGGAGGAGTTGGAGACGCAGTTGCCCCGTCTTGAAGGAAACGGGGATCAGAAAGTAGCAACGAACTGCCGTCGGCGTCCATCTTGTTGACGGGAGAAAGAACCGTAGCGTCAGCACCTTTCGAGGAATTCTGAGCGGCCATGTGTGGGCGGATCAAAGAGAGTATGTTTTGATCTTTTAGTTTCCGAGGAGGAAAGAAAGAAGGGGAGAACAAGGAGTTCCCATAGACGGCGCCACTGATCCGAAGTATTCGAACTGGTCCACGTAAGCTGGTCGTCAGATGGTGAGGTGCTCGGATGATTGCTGGTCGTCAGGCGTGCAACGTGCTCGACTTGAGAATGAGGAGAGGAGGGGGTGTACCTGCAAGGCACTCCGACGCTCAAGTAAGAAAGGGTCAGAGAAAAGGGGCAAGTACAAAGTGTATTCTTAGGGTAAAAAATGTGATACCTGACCCTCTCAAGTGAGAGGGTTTATATAGAGCCCCCAGCGCGTGGCCAACGATCCTATTTTCGGGGCGAACTAGCCGTTTTTCCCAAAGAATAGGCAACTGCCCAAACTAGTTGTTATGTCAGGCAGGGTGCCATGAACTAGCCGTTATGTCGGGCATAGACGCAGTTGCGGGCACCTGCCCATCGCTGTTCGGGCAGCGAGGAAGCCGTGCGTAACGGGCATCAGAGCCGGGGAGGGACGTTGCGTTCCTTGCCCGGTTTGAGGGGCAGAAATGTCACTTTTCCCCCTCTGTGGATTGGGCTTAGGCAATTTGGGCCGCTCTGGAGTAGAAGCGGATTGGGCCAATTCTAGCCATTGGTCCAGTCCAGAACATTATTCTTTTTCATCTTTCTTCTAAATCTACATTCTGAGAAAATAATGTAAATATGAACAAATTCAGTTTCTTTTCAGATCTTTATTCAAAGCTACATTAGAGAGGGTTTTTATTAAAAGATAGTATTTTATAAAATAAATTGTTTGTGATTACAGTTAGGCTCTGCTTCAAAAAGATTTAGGGATATTGAAATGATTTATTAATTTATAAAATATTTAAAGATTTAGGGATATTGAAATGATTTATTAATTTATAAAATATTTATTGGTTTATAGTGTTAAAGTTTGTTTTTCAAATGATTAAGAGTATTGTACTGATTTATTGATGTTTTTCTTTGGTTATTTTTGTGTTATTTGAGTTGTTTATTACACTGATTTTTTAAAACTTATTTTGGGATATTTAATTTAGGGATTTTTTTCAGATAGTTATTTGATTTACGATTATCTTCATAAAATTGTGTTTGTACTTTGTAGATGTCTTTCTTTCTCAATTTGCAGCAGTTTATGAGCTTTTGTTTCTTATGATTTTTAAGCCTTTCATTCTTGCTTTAATATGTTTTTAATTTTGTTTTAGATCAAGGAACAATGACCAAAAAGAAGATTATGTTTTCATTCATATAATATTTATTTGTTGTAGTTCATGAGATACCAAAAAGAGGTTTTCGTTTAGAAGGTAGATATGAATGATTTGTTGATTCTATATCTTTAGGATTGTATCTTTTGTACAGAAACATGAGACTTGCCCATTATTTATATTGATTTTAGATTTAATTATGATGATTTAATTCCATAATTTGTATATTTTCAAGTAATTGTTGGATTTGATTCTTCATTTCTGTAAATGAAGAAAAATGGTCTAATAGTTATAGTTCAGACATTACGCTTAAATTCTAAAAAAAATGTTATTAAAAAACATTCTGATCAAAAGTTAAAATGGACAATTGAGAAAAGCACATAAAAAATTTAAAATTTAAAATGGGTTATCGATTAAACCGATCCGAAAAACCGACAAACCGTGAAACCGAAAACCGACAAAACCGATGATATAAATGGTCGAAATTGGATCTTTATTCTTGAACCGCGGTTTGAGTCGGATTGGGATTTTGAACCCAAATCCAACCCAATCCGACCGTTGTCCAGCCCTACCGGGTACTTAGGATCTCGAGAGTTGGACCAAAATCTTTATCGGGTAAACCAGAATTGGTCCAAAATAGTGTTAGTTAAATTTTAGGATCGAAATTGATCCGGCATTTTCGGGTAATCCGAAATCGGATCGGGTAATAGATTATTATAGATGAATATCCGAGACTGGACCGGTAATTTTCGGTGCGGGTACCCGACCCACCCGATTTAAAGGCAAAAATTGAATTAAATTTTTTAATTTCAAATATTTATAATAAATTGTGATTACATTTTAACTTTATATTCAAAATTCCAGAATTTCATTGGCATTTGACATTACATTTTAAATATCATTCACATAAGTTATGAAACTTATGTTTTCAAAAATAAAACTTGTTCAAAAACATAAAACATGTTCAAACATAAGTTTGGAAACTTATGTTTTCAAAAAACAACAAAATAACATTACATTTGTTAATGATGCCTCATAATAGTCTCATCATTGGCATTACAAAACAACACAATAACATTACAAAGTTGTTGTTGTCGAAGAAGCGACACCCAGATCCTCACCAAAATGATATGTTAAAGGTTCATCTTGTGGTTCTTCAAGCTCCAAAAGTAAAAGCATAAGTTAAACAAGGCAACATAAATGTAAAAGCATAATGTAAATATACCATAAGCATAAGATACTTACAATACTAATAGTGCAACCCTTTTTAATTCCATACTTCTCCTTCACCCAATCACCCCCACAAAGTACCGTTTCGACTGTCTTAGTTTTCATAAAAGATCGTTTCGGATCAATAACCCTTTTACCAGCACTAAAAGTTTCTTCTGAAGCAACAGTTGTAACTGGAATAGTTAGGATATCCTTTGTCAATTTACTAAGAACAGGATACTTGGCTTCATTCCCCATCCACCATGTTAAAACATCAAACTTAGCTTTAGGAGGAACTTTCAAGGGAGGCTCCTCAAGATATAATTCAAGATCAGATTTTGAATTAGTATTACCAACAACAGTTTCTAAAAATATCTCAAAACTCCTCATTCCTAACTCAAAACTAGATCCTACTTCTGGAGTTTCAGATACAGGGACATTCTCATCATTGGTTCCATAGGTATCTTGATACAATTGGAAGAGAGATTTTAAGTTGGTTGTCAACTCTTGTTCATAGGCAGTGGCTTGAGTAGTATTTGGATACAAGAAGGGATATACCCATTTAATGAAGATCATTTTATACCTATTTGAACAAGTAGAGTTGTCAACCAACTTAAATTCATCTATACCTATTTGCATAATTTATTTTCAACATGTTTGGCCACAAAATTTGATTTCATCATAGGCACATAAAGTCACAAGGAGGTAACAGAATTGGCCTTAGACACAAATAAAGTTACATGGAGGTAACATAATTGGCCTCAGAGCAGAGACTACTATAATCATATCAAGCAGATCAAACAGAATTCATCATAGGCTCAATTAAATCACAACTCACAATGCAACATGATTTAATCCTAGGCACAATTGAGCCACAACTCACAAGGTAAGATAATTGAATCATTTCACAAGCAGATCAAACAGAATTGGCCTCAAATCAAAGAAAATTGGCCTCGAATCAAACAGAATTCATCATAGGCACAATTTCATCACAACTGTCAACAAGGCAACAAAATTCATCATATGCACAATTTCATCCCAACTCACAACAAGGCAACAGAATTCATCATAGGCACAATTTCATCCCAACTCACAACAAGGCAACATAATTCACCATAAGCACAATTTCATCCTAACTCACAACAAGGCAACATAATTCATCATAGGCACAATTTCATCCCAACTCACAACAAGGTTTAATTGATCAACCAGAATTCACAAGCAGTTCAGACATAAGTGACCTCAAATACCATTTCACAAAATTCATCATAGGCCAAGGTTTAATCACAAGGCAACATACCAAGCAGAATAGTAGCTACCTAATGTACATAAACAAGGTTTAATCACAAGGCAACATACCAAGCAAAATAGTAGCTACCTAATGTACATAAACAAGGTTTAATCACAAGGCAACATATCAAACAGAATAGTAGCTACCTAATGTACATAAACAGTGGCAACTTAATTAACTATCTACTTGTAAGTTATACATACCTTGGATCCAGAACTGCACCAATAGAAATTAATGTATTAGACTCTGAACAATACTTTTCATATTTCAACTTTATTTCATTAGCAAGCGCTTGCAGTTGAGGATTATTTGAGATGCTTGAAGGTTTATCAAGTAGAACCTTGACCCTGTAAAGCTCAGCCAAAAACAAATTAGCAGTAGGGTAAGAGGTGCCACTAATAATTGATGTAACATCGGCAAAAACCTCCAAAAACTTGCAAATATCATGAACATCTTCCCAATCATTTGCATCAGGAAAAAAGGTGAGAAATGCACCATTTTCTTCAGCATATCTTGGTCAGACTTCTTTGTAGTGGTATGCAGTGGACAACATCAACCAAGTTGAGTTCCATCTTGTCTTAGTATCCAACACTTGCATTCTGCCATCAAGTTGCAACTCATCAACAAATTTTTTGAATGCTTTGCATCTTGTTTCAGAATTCAGCAAGTATTTGACCCCATTTCTAATCTTATCAACCAGGACCTTAATCATATCAAGACCATCCTGAACCAACAAATTTAAGATGTCTGCACAACATCTCACATGAAATAATTTACCATCCAATGGTAGATTTCTTCTACCAGAATAATCTATCTTCAATCTAGCAATGCAATTATCATTGGCACTAGTATTATCAGCTGAAATTGAAACAACCTTATCCCTTATGTCCTAATCATCCATGACCTTAATCAATTCCCTACACAAAACCTCACCAGAATGTGGTGGTGGCACATTCTTAAAAGATAAAACTCTTTTATGAAGCTGCCATTTTGAATCAATGAAATGACTAGTCACAGTCATATAACCAATTTTCTGCTCACCAGACCACCACAGGTCAGTTGTAAGACTGATCCTGTTAATCAAAGATATAGACTTTTTCATCTTAACTCTCTCAGCCTCATAAAATGTCTCACAATCAAACTTAACATGTTGTCTAGTAAACTTCATTAAAGATAACACCTTCCATAACAAAAAAAAGAAAATTCATGACCTAGAATCATATGAGCTGCAACCTCTCTAACCCTAGCATGATTATATGTCCAAGTTGCCAAACTAGGAGTACTATCACCACCTACATTTAACCTAGACTGTGCAACCTCTTTGTCAGTATTACCTTTCAGCCTCAACTTTCTCTGAATGCAATTTTCTAAATGTTTCTTACCATTAGAAGTACTTTTCCATTTCATATCATAAGTGTAAAGCTTGCCACGCCATCTGCATTTCCACTTCTTGGTACCATCAGGCATTTCAATAAGTACCATCTCAGTGTGAACAACAGATTTCTTGGGACGAAGAGCTTTACCAAAGGCATTTATCTGGGTCTGTGAACTCTGAGCTGGGTCAACTGGGGGGGTTGCTCCATCATCAGTAGTTGTATTTTGAGTAGTAGTAGTATTTTGAGTGGTAGAAGTATTTTGAGTAGTGTTGTCAGTTGGAAGTGGAACTGGAAGTTCCATATCAATCATCTCGCCAATCTCTATATTTCCTCCATCCATTGTCTCCTCTTCCCCATCAAGCAACATGTTAATATCAATAAGATTATCCATGGTTGGAGTCAATGAAGAATCTTGAAAAAACATGACACAAAATTAAATATCAATCAAACAATAATTTAATACGAAATATAAACAAAACCGAGTAACATAATATAACCTCAGCAACACAATTTATTATTAGGCCAAAATACAACCTCAGCAACAAAATTTACACAATACAAAACCCAAGGCCGAACCCTAATGAAGAACAAAACTCAGCAACAGAATCAAATATTTTTTATCAAAATTGAAGCAATATAAACAAAAAATCAAATACTCCAACATTTTAGGTCAAAATTTTATTCAAAATCGAAACATCATCAAGAACGATTCCAAAATCAAAACATTTTAGGTCAAACTTCAGGTCAAAATTAATACCAGATAAAGGACTACTCGATAAATCAAACATGCAAACAATGTAAACAATATCATAACAGAAATAAAAAATAATAGAGTTTGGATACATTACACGAACAAGATTTTTGTAGCCTTCAGAAATTTACACTTAGCCTCTAACACAAATGATTCTAACAGATAATGAAAGTAAACATGTTGAACAGGAGATGAAGCCCTAGGAGAGAGATACAGAATGGAAAAGGAGAAGAGTTAGTGAGAGACGAGAGAGTGACTGAAAAAAGAGAGAGGAAAAAAATGTGGAAATGAAATTTTTTTAGAATTTATAATAATGCTTACCGGTTACTTATTGGATATTTTGGTATGGATCTTCATGCTGGATACAGATTAAAATTTCATCCATTACCACACCAAGAGACAAACCGATCGGTTCAATGGTCCGACTCCATCGGACCTGTTCTCGGGTGGTTTTCGGTTCTTTAGCCCCAAAAACAACCCTATCTACGACATAGCTAAGTTTGGAGATAAGAAAGGACTTAGGCTTTTAAAGTGGGTTAGTCTTTTATGATGGGGTTGGGCATTTGAAGAGATGTAGTTGCATAAAGGGTGTGAGAAATAACCTAACAAAGTTTGAATTCATTACACATGACTTGTCCACTTACTACACATGGAACGATAGTGAAAGAATGTTGATGGTGGATGAACTCAATTAAAGTTTCGTTAAGTGGACTCAACCGAAGTCTCTCTTGAGTGACTCAATTAAAGTCTCGTTAGGGATACTTAACTAAAGTCTCGGTTAAGGAACTTAACTAAAGTCTAGTCAGGGCGAATCAACTAAAGTCTTGCCTAAGTGATTAAACTAAAGTCTCGTCAGGGAGACTCAACTAAAGTCTCGCTTGAGGAACTTAACTAAAGTTTTTCCTGAGAGACTTAACTAAACTCTCGGTAGGAGAACTCAGCTTGAGCCCTATTTAAAGTGTTCCATTTAAGGTCCCTTATGGGGCATCCGAATGAAAGAAAGAAAACTAAAATATTACTCTATTTTCAAGCCATCATGTTTGACAGACTGTGTATTGGTATATTTGAAAGAAAAAAAGGTCCACCAGGGGCGAGGCGGAGGCAATGGACTTTAGTTGAGTCCATAGCGCCTGTGTAGTCACCCATTTTCTAGTTCGGGTGTTGATGGCACTTTGTAATTACATAAAATCGGCGAGTAATTTCGATGGAATCTTCGGAATAATGAGCAAAAGTTAAGCAAATATGTGGAAGAATTCAACAAAGTTGCAAAAGAATGAGAAATATGGAGTTAGTGAAAAAATTGAAGAAAAGAGGAAGAAAATAGGAAGAAAATAGTGATTTTTGCTTCTGGAATTCTCACGGTTGCGACGCTAACAGTGTGGGCGCGATGACGTCATATCCCGGTCGCGATAGGAACTAACGCGGGCGTGATGATGTCACATTGCGATCGTGATATGAACCAACGCGGACGCGATGCAGCGAATTTCTAACACATTTTTTGCAACTTTAAAAGGAGAATTTGACTACTTTTTTGTGTTACGAATTTGAGATAGAAAGTGATAGTTAGGAGCTTTTAGAGCACAATTTTATGGAGCATTGGAATCATTGGAGAGCTTATTTTTCATAGATTTTGATGAGTACTCCTTATCAGCTCATGCTAATTATTATTGTCACTATGAGTAACTAAGTTTTTTTATATTAGGTATTTTGAGATGAACATAATTGTACTCTATTGGATCATATGAATGTTTGTTATTATTTGAATTCTTTTATATATTATCTTATTTAATTGTTCTTATGTTCATTTCCTTTTGTGTATTGACGAGCGCACGAATTGATATCAGATGAGTGGGGATTATTGACTGTAGGTGTACTGATCTGAACTAGGACAATTATCCGACTTAGTAATTAACTAGGAATATATAATTATAACTTGTGGTCTGTGAACTAACGAACTTACTAACGCCTGATTTAACTCTGAATTGGCTTAAGGAATTGGGGAATTTTTGTATAAATTACTTAGTTATACATAGGAATTGGATACAGGGGGAGAACCCCAATACGGTTTTGTTCTTTGTCTCTTAAGGTTTTCTTTTGTTTATTGAGTTTCCTTCATAATTGCACATTCTTGAATTAAGCTTTGAATCCATATCTTTTAGCATGCATAATTCAATTGTTTGTATTTGAGTATGATCATCATGGTTTAAGTCAACTGATTGAGTTAATGGAATAAAAATCATATTTGATGTTGGTTCAGTTATATGCGAAGTGAAATCGCAAACTATTTTGAAAAACATTAAAATTTGAGATTTGTTTTGTATGACTTAAGTCACTCACAGTCCATGACTCGGACAAATCAAACTAAGGACAACATTATGATTTTGGTGTTTGTGACTCGAATCACAATTTACACATGATTCGAATCACAGTTTACACATGATTCGAATCATGCGATAATGTGACTCGAATCACAAGTAGCACATGATTTGAATTACACGTCTCTTGTTAGCCACTTGTCATACCCCAATTGTCCTACCATATATTTACTTTCTAACTCATTTTGCATATTGTATTGCATTGTAACCTATGCTAGTCTCATTTGCATTCACATTTGCATCTAGAATAAGTCATTTGGCTTTTGTCCATGGACATTCATATTTAGACTTGGAGAATAATTTTAAGGTCCTCATGCCTATGATTACATTTTGGGTCATAAGGCTCTTGCATCATTCTTGCATTTAAACATAGTCTAATATTTGTCATGTTTCATTCTTAATCAATTTATGCATTTATCATCTCATGCATGTGTGTGTTTTGCATCTCTTTTTTGGTCATTTGGCTCTTTGTTGAAGACTTAGTGATTTCACAAATCATTAAGGTTTGAATGGTGAATTTTTGTTCTAAGGTTATCTTTGACATTCTTCAAGCCAAAAGGATTAAAAAGAAAAAACTTGTCATTGAAAGTGCTTTGCATTTGGGTTTTTAAGTCATTAGTCAATTCATTATTTTAAAATTAGTTTTTTCTACATTTTGCATCATTTTACATAATAGAGTAAAGTACAAAAAGAAGGAATTAATGAAAAGGTTTTCTGAAATAATTCAAATTGAAAAGATTGCATTTTATATATTATATTTACATTGAGTACAAAAAAGAAATATAAAACTAATACAAAAAATTTGAAAATAAAAGAAAGTTTTTACATTCATACATTTTAAATACTAAAAAAAAGGTTTTAAAATGAAAAAAGGTAGAAAAGGGGGTTATCCAAGTTTGTTGGGGTCCCCACAAGGCTTCCTCTTCATTACTTACTTTAGTCCATCACCATCTTCTTCATAATATAGCCTCACACCCTACATACAACCATACATCAAAAGCATTATCATCAACAATAGCATCCAACACCAACATGAAATGTGTGGGTTTTTCAATTTATCATCATCAACAAGTAAAACAGCCATACCATTCATCTAAGACACTTCAAACATCATTCAACATACACACACTAACCACATACATTATACATAATACAGATTTGAATTGAAGCTAAAACAAAAGTAACCAGACAAATTCAAAACAATTGCAAAACATGTGCTCATAATAATATCAGCTGACCATTCATCAATCATCAATTCATACATATATTCATAATAACTCACATTGATTTAATTTGGAACTAAAACAAATAAGCAAAGCAAAGTTTGAGAAGTAATGTGAAGAACGTGCCCATACGCATCATTTACATTCTGTATACACACTTAACATACATCTGCATCCAACCCAACTGAATTAATTTAAATTAAATTAATCAAAATAAATTGCTAAGTCATTACCATACATCACCACATCAAAATTCATACATCTAACAAACACAAAGCCTAGCAAATTATTCTCGTCATAATCAATCTCAACCCTCCAATCCACTTGCTCACGAGGATTGCTAACAAAAAACTTCCATGCTAACAGATTCACCCTGCCACTTTTTTCCCTCTCAATGTCACCACTCAACTATAAAGAGAGTTAACCTCATTGCACTCAAGAACAAAATCCCCTCCACTGAACCTCTGATAAAACCCTAACTCACTGCCACTTTAGAGCTCTCATTAAGAACTACTCAGGTTCATTATTTGAACCTGAGATAGCTCTGAGCAAACCTCACATATCCTCGTCGGAAGAGAATAGGCACAGAAAGAAAGAAGTAGGAAAAAAGTGTGAAAAGAAAACAAAAGCACAAAAGGATAAAGAGAAAGAACCAGAGAACTCACTTTGAGGTTGGCCAGAAACTTCGTCGAAGTTTCAAAGCTCCGACGAGGCCTTTATCTCCCTTTGCGTGTTCCTCATATTTTGTTGTTCATTCCTGCTTATTACGCATTTAATTACATGATTTGTATGGTTTGCATCGTTGATTTGGAGTTTCCATGCTTAGGGTTTCATATTGGAAATGTATTTGATCTTTAGTTTTGGATGTTAGTATGGTTAAATGGGGTTCAAAATCATGTTTGGGGGCTTATTTCGTCTAGGTTTTGTTTGAAGCTTTTGTGGTTTTGATGGTTTTGGACGAATTATGGGTTATGGTGGATGAATACCACCGTTGTGTTTATCACAACCACCGGGTTTAATTTGTTGTGGTAATGTTTTTTTAAGTTGTTTAACAATGGGTCAAGGTAAGAAGATGGATAGAGATTAGAAGCAAAGAGAGAAACAAAAGAGAGGTTTGAGTCCCCACATAAGGGACCACCTCATCTTAGGTGTCTCCCTATTCTCCCCATTACTGACACATGTTCTAATACGTGGCAACACTATGGATATTGGATGTAATGACTTTTCCTCCATGTTGACCGATCACATGAGCACTCCCTTTATAATGTTATGCACCCTCGCTTTTCCATCCTCTGATCTTGCAGTGATAAAATCATGAGGTTGAGATCTGAGTCAACTTTGTTGACTCCTTCCATCCAGCTTTGGCCAGCGTAGTTGGGCATTCTTGGGCCTGACTTGTAATTTACACACCATTTCTTCTCTTTGCAGTGCAGACCAAATAAATGAATGGTTGGCGTACGCCTCATTGCTTGATTATTCATCATCCTCTTAAAAAACACCAAATCAATCAAACTTACTTTTTCCTCTCTCAACGCGACTGAAAACCTTTTTACAAATGAACATTGTTTAGTTCGTTCTACCGCGATGCAAACAAGCGCTTTAAGCCTCCAGTTGCGAGCACAAGCAACATTTAACAGCTAGAACGTGATCTAAACGGTCGTTCAATAAAATCAATCAACCAAAATATAGTTTTCTACGAAGAACTATGTTGCTTTGAATTTCTCATTGTACTTGAGGATACGTAGGAGCGAGACCCACAATCTCGTAAAGGACCTTAATAAAATCCTTTTTTGACCCCTTATCTTTTTCCTTTTGAACTTTTGATCACTCGAAGAAAAAAATAGCATAAGTTAACATTCAATTGTAAATCTAACTAAATGCTTCACTTTGAGTACAACGGATGTGAGTGATGATAATACCTCCCCCTTGCCTAATCGGCTCCTGAACCCAAATTTGGTTGTAACGACCATCTTCTCTTTCTTCTAATGGTTTTATCGATATTTTCCCTTTCCTTCTTTGGAATAAATAAAGTTCGGTGACAACTCTGTTCAATCATTCCACGAGCGTGCGATGCGCTTATAGGTCGTATTTTTCGCAATGCGACACCAATGTCCCATTTGATTCGAATCATACTTTTTACATGACTGAATCACAAAGTTTTCACTTTTTCTGTTTGGTTACGATCAATTTTATTTGAATTAAACTTTTTAAATGTCTCAAATCACAGAAAATGGGTCACTTTCTTTATGTTGATCTTGTTCCACTCTACTTTCTCATTTGACTCAAATCAACAAATGCCCTTGACTCAAATATAACAACCATTTTCACTGATTTTTGTGCATAATCTCCTTGCTGTTAACATCACAAACCAGAAGTACACTTTCATCCTTACTTCCCACTTTTTCACCCCATATCTCCACATCTTTTACTGTATGCTCATGATTATTAACAACATCTTCATTGAATACAATAGTATCAACCTCAACAACTTCATAATCATCATTCTCCTTATGTATTTGAGACTGTCTCAACATGTTGTACAGGATGTCTAACACATCATTATCATCATTCAGAATCCCCAGATTGGATTCATGGGTTTCTTCACCAAAAGATAACTGAATGAGATGATGATTCTCCATAGGCCCATATATGTGAGGGAAATTAATCACAATTCCATCAGTAACTAAATCAGATTTTTCAACAAGTGGAATGTTATGGCGAGCAATATCTGAAACATATTTCTTAACATACAACCTGAGACTGAACTCTAAGATACTAGGAGAAACACCAATTCTTGCTTCACCAAAGGCATTATCATGGTTTTGGTTAATCAGAACTCCATTCATATGAGAAGGAATGCCAAAATTCCTTTTCTTCTCCAACTCTTTCTTCTGAACCACTATTGGTTGTTTAGTGTTGGGAGGACCTCCTGCCTAACCACTCCTTGCATGAGTCTTATAAATCCCATAAGTGGTAATTCATATCCAATCTTGAGTTTTGGTAACCCCTTGACATCATATTCATATACAATCCCCTCCATGCTCTTAACCTTGGATGAGGGCTGAGAAATCCACATATAACAGTTGTCTTTGGATCTTTAGCCCTTAATTAACAAAACTTGATCCTTGATAAAGATAATACATTTTGTCTTGTTGTAGATAACCTCCAGACATTGATCACATCATTGACTTATGTTGATCAAGTTAGCAATTAATCATTCTACTTGCAACACACCATCAATACACGGTAAATCTGGACTCACCAGCTTGCACATCCCATTGATTCTTCCTTTAGTTCCATCACCAAATGTGACATGCCTATTAGAACAGGGCTTTAAATCTTCAATATATCTCTTTTCACCAATCATATGCTGTGAACATCCACTATCAAAATACTAATCCTTTATATAGGAGACTCTAAGAGGAACATGAGCTAAAATACATTTGATATTTTCCTTGGGTTTCCACACTTTCTTAGTTATAGTTGTCTTCCCTTTCTTTCTTTTGGACTTTGGATGACTATAATACTAAGAATATCCATAAATTTTATAGCAAAAGGGTCTCATATGACCATATCTACCACAATGGCGACATCTCTTTGCAGAGTTCTTATAATCCGTGTGTTGAGGGTACACACGTCGAGCACGATGCTGAGACATATGGTCCAACATCCGAAACTCAGCCTTCTTCTTAGTAGGGAATTCGACCTTTTAGTTCATGGAACTATAGTAAAATCATATAGTATTTTTCTCCCAATCTCCAATATATCATCTAACATATCACAACCACTACTTAACGTACGAACAGGTTTTTATCAAGTTGTCAAGTTTAAATTTTAACAATGTGACTTCTTCTTTCAGTCCTGTAATGGTTGAACCAAGTTTCTCTTTTTCTAGAAGTATAACACGTATGGTCTTCTTTTGTTTCTCTTATCTCAAGCAAGATTACTTCCATTCAGTGAGCAACTTTCTATAAGTTTCAACAAGATCTTCTGCTGACACCTCTTTATCACTAGACTCAGTGCAAGAGTCATATTTCGCAATAAAAGTCATCACTTTATTAGTTGTTTCATCATTAGATTCTGACCGAGTGATTGATGATTCTTTTTTTTTGTTTCTTTAGAAAAGTGGGACATTCAGCTATGGTGTGGCCAAACCCTTCACATTCATAACATTGAGCTCATTTTCCTTTGTTATATTTGAAGTCATCTTTGTTTTTGTTCAGTGGGCTGATGTCTAACCTCTTGTCTGGGACATTTTCCCTCCATTTTCTCTCTAGCTTTTTGAATTTTCTTCCAACAAGGGCTATAGCCTCTAAGAAGCCTTATCCACCTTAATATTCATCCTCTTCAATGTTGGACACAAAAATGATGTTTTTTTTATTCTTTTCGGATCTATCATTCAAGGTCATCTCAAAGGTTTGTAGGAAACCAATGAGTTCATCAACCTTTATACTGCTTAGGTCTTGAGCTTTTTCAACAACAATTACTTTCATATCAAACCTTTCAGACAATGATCTGAGATTTTTCCTGGCAAGCTTTTCTTTAGACATATTTTCACATAAGGCTAAAGAGGTGTTGAAAATATCACGCAATCTGATGTGGAAACTCACAAATATATTCTTCTTCATTCATCCGTAGGTTCTCAAACTTGGTGGTAAGGAGCTGCAACCTTGACATACGAACTTTGGACGTGCCTTCATGAGCATTTTTGAGAATCTCTGAAGCTTCTTTAGCTTCTGAATATGTGTTGAACAACCTGGACACGTTCTTGTCCACACCATTAAAAATAACATTCAAAGCCTTGGAGTTTCTAAGAGTTTCTTCATCTTCAGTATTAGTCCAATCTGCTTCTAATTTCAGACAGTTGTGCCATCTTCTGCAGTGATTATTGGATGTTTCTATCACTTTAACACTGATTTCCATGTTTTACTTCCTAAGATTTTGAGAAAAACAACCATCATCACCTTTCAATAATCATAATTTGTGCCATACAAAACATGTGGTTTGTTTGACTGATCATCCATCTTTCATTGTATCCATTTGAGGTTAGAGCTCACCCAACAGGCTAGGGTGTCTGCTCTGATGCCAATTGAAATTTTGTTCCTTAGGGGTCAAATGTCGAACATGATGCTCCGATAACATGTTTGACAAGATACACCAGAACCACTACAATAACAATTTCTAGGCGATGGAGCTGAAAAGCAATAATGAACACAGTCAATTATTTACCCACTTTGGTGAAACTACACCTACGCCAGGGGGGTCGAGTCCACAATCCAAGAAAGGAAAATCACTTATTAGTAGTTTAGTATAATTAGTCTTACAAGCAACAACAAACCTTATGTTGTCCAATGCCTTTTCCTAACACTACTTGATGACTTTTTGTTTAGTGTCTCCCCCTAAATATGAGAACTTACTCACTCTCTTCTTTGCCACTTAACCAGTGATAGAGGTAAACAACCACTAAACCACAGTGATTAACTACAATCTTAACAAGATGAAAGAATGTTGAATATTAAAACTCAAATAGACAAACTTCATATGCAAAGTTACTGAAACATAGATGTGTACATAACAATATTGAATTTATAACTCAGCTAGACAAATCTTCTATGCCAAGTTACTGAAACATAGAGGTGTACATAAAAATAAAAAAGACTATTGTAAACCCTAACACTTTGAACTCTTCAATATGAATGCTTGCTTTCCAATGTAGGTTTGAGCTCCTTATATAACAAACTGAGTTTTTTCCTTGTGGATCTGTAGTTATTTTCATCCAAAATCTTTGCACAATTTGTTGGATATTTAATTTGCTCCTTGAATATATCCAACCAAAATATATGTTTTGGTTTGTTACAAATTCAAGTTTAAATTTCTTTTAAATCTGGTTTAATCTTCACAGTTTTCCAACAAAGCATATAATCATATTGTTAAACCAAAAGCAATAAAACATAACTGAATATTCTTAAAAGATTATGTTAAAACGCAACAATCTGGCGCCTGTTGCACAAGGCCCAAATGTCATACCAACATGCTGGAGTATCGCGCCCAACATGTGTCCCTTTTGAAGTTCTATACAACTTTAGCAAGCTAGACCAATCTTGAACACTTAAACACTTCTCCAAGGTGTTGTTTTGCTTAATGTAGCCAATTCAACGACCAATCCACTAGGAACAACAATAATTATCAACATTATTGTGGATTGGTGATTGTGTGAACTCCTGTAAATATTTGTCAAATAAAAAAGAATAATGCATGTTCCATTGAGAAATCATTGAAGAGTGCACACAGGCAAAGTGAGGACAAATGCCAAAACACTAAAAATTCTGGTGCCATCTCTCTCTCCTTACTCTTGCAGTTAATTTTCGTAGGATTTGGATGCATAGATATTTCAATTATAGCGTTGTTGATTTGCTATGCAAGTATAAGTTTTATTAGAATTGGTGCATAATCTAACTGCATTGGTGATTTAAACCTGAGAAGCAATTGGGGTTAGAACTAATTATCATTGAATCATTGTATAAATACACCTTGTGTAATATACAACTGAATCAAACATATATATTTATGTATCATCACGAAAACCATATGTGATATTTGTAGATTGATTTATTTTTAACATGATCAAACTTCGAAAAGTATAATTTTCATATTTTTGCTTTAAATCTTCCGCGCACACTTTTGAAAAATCCCTAATATTCAGTTTTTGAAAGAGTGGTTGAATTTTTCAATACGAGTATATTCACCTCCTTTAAACTGTTTTTCTATTTCCATATTCTCATCCGACATATAAGACATGAAGTAATATTGGTTATAAAGTTTATATACTTAAATCATCTTTAACACATTCAGATATAACAATTCCTTTCAAGTTTTATATGGGACAGTTCTCTCTAATTGTTTTATCTGCAACAATTATTAATAAAAGTCAAGGAAAACCACGACATGAAGTAATATTGATGAAAAAAATTTATAAAATTATCTTCGACACATTCAAATGTGAAAATTTCTTTCAAATTTCAGCTGATATAATTTTCTTTAGTTGTAATGATTATTAATAAAAGTTAAAGATAATCGTAAAAATATTTTCGTTTATATCTTATAATAGTGTTCTGGTATGATCGATTATATGGTTAATTTGCAATACGATAAATGACATACATTTTGAGATGATGGAAGAAATTTTATTTTTTATAATAATTAAAAACAAGAATGATTTTTTTTTAGTTAAAATAGTTTTATTTGGTTAAATTTTGTAGACCATGATTGGAATTCTCTAAATCTAGTGAATTATTTTACCCACAAATTCTTTAGAACCCAACCCAAGCCGCCTAAATAAACAAAGACAACATACTAACCATAATATTATGTCAACAATGACAAACCTTAACATTTTCTCTTTCCTTTCAAACGTAGGTTTCTGCTAAAAACCTCAACCTTAGCAATTTCAATCTTTGATTTAGTTGTTGAAAATCTTGTCTTTCCTTGACTCGTTTCCTTGACTCTTCTTCCATTGTGAATGGAGAGAGAGGGAAACGATTGTGATTTGGGAGGGGATGCATCTCTTCCGTGTTGTTCCGTTTTGAGCTCCACCTTTTTGTTGGATCATGTTGGAGAGGTTATTGCTAGCTTGTTCTCAGATGGGTTGTCTTGGAAATTGGTGGAACCGGTGGAAAATGTAAGCTTTTTTTTTATAAATTTTTTTTGTTGCTTACAAGGTGTTTGTTGAAATTTCTGACTTAGATTGTGAATTTGATAATGGGTCTTGTTTTGGTGTTTGTTGGTTTGGTTTGGTTTGTCACCTTTTGCTTAAGCTTTTTCGTATGCATTGATGGACATGTTCTTCAATCTAGCCTTGTTTGGAAGGGCAACACAATTAAGCTCTTATAAGTGCTTATGTATAAACCTTTTCTATAAAGTCAAAGTGATTTCATATGAGCTATAAGATGTTTTCGTAAATTATCATGGAGAGATTATTGAAATAAGATGAAAATAGCTCATGGAAAGCTGTTTTCTTTAAGTTTTTCCGATGCCAGCGGATAAACTCAAATAAATCAATTCAAACAGGCTGCTAATTCTTTGGCCGTGGGAAAATTTGTATATTGAGGTGGAGTTTGTAAGTTCAAGGGCCTATGATGGTTCACATGCTGTGTTGTTGAATGTTGTAAATTTAATCTTTGAATGGAATTAAAGGCCATTCTGCCATTGGTGGTTCAAGTTCTCATCATGATTTTGCTTTGAGCAGCTTTTGTGTTTGTTTGTTTAAACTTATTATGCACGAGGCTAAAGGATTTAGTTTCAAACCTTGCTTGTTTTTGCTGTTATGTGTTAGATAATCATTGTTGCATGTGGAATGAGGATTAAGGAAATGGTGCTTGAATTGAATATTGATTTTCCATATGAATATGCCTCTGACCCCAAATTTCTTACGAATTAGTTATTACTAACTTCTCCTTACATATTGCCTCTTCCAAAATTCTAAATAGTTAATTTCATTAAATTTTCTTCTTAATTTCCTAAATGTTTAATGTAGCAGGATGTTTCAACTTGTTTAGGCATTAAATATGTTTCCAAGATTGCTAATGAGATCGCACTTTCGGACATATATGCTGTTGAGTTACTGGATAGTAGTTTGATTCACAAATCAAATCTCCCTCGTGCCACTGAACGTACACTTTTGGTTCATGACATAAAGGTTTGCTCTTGTTCTTGGTTGTGCAATCTGTTCTTTATACGTTTATCGTGTTTCAATAAGGAGCAAGAATCAACCGTGACGGCTTTAATTTCTGACAATTATGCAGATGTACCACTTTACTGTGCATGGTTTTATACGGAGCAAGAATCAACCTTCGCAGTGGATC
Source organism: Lathyrus tuberosus (assembly GCA_022829125.1). Classification (NCBI taxonomy): domain Eukaryota; kingdom Viridiplantae; phylum Streptophyta; class Magnoliopsida; order Fabales; family Fabaceae; genus Lathyrus; species Lathyrus tuberosus. Next base: position 5,732,364 of record JALAZF010000159.1, read on the forward strand.
CTGACTGAATATACTTTTGGTCATGAAGATTTGCAAACATGTCAAATGTGGGTAAATCAACTTAATGAATTGTTGAAACTTGAAGTTGGAAGACCAAGGAATCTTCTGGTATGCTCTGTTATCGGACAAACACCTGCTTTATAATTTTGCTTTTTATTTTTATTGATTAATTAAAATGAACTTTTCCCAGATATTATTTCTGATTCACTAGGTTTTTGTTCATCCAAGGAGTGGGAAGAGTAATGGCTGTAGAAACTGGGAAGCTGTGGCTCCGATATTCTCACGTGCTAAAGTAGAAACGAAGGTGAAACTTTAGCATCTCTATTGATTTCCTGAATGGATAGCAACTGATAAAATGTTTAAATATGTTTTTAAGTCCAATCAGGCGTATTTCTTTGGCATTAAAATCTACTTTCATGCCGCTGAGTTTAATAATTGGATAACATGTTTAATTCATTCGGTACATGATATTAAGTGGTAAATGATGATCAAATAAGATTGTTGATGGGATCCAAGTAATCAATTTTTTCTTTTCTTCACCAGGTGATTGTGACTGAGAGAGCAGGACAAGCATATGATATGATGTCATCTATAACAAACAAGGAGCTTAACTCATATGACGGTGTTATAGCTGTTGTAAGAACTTAACTCCAGTCTTTTACATCGTGCTAAATCATATATTTTTCAAAATGTTGTTGATATGTTTATGACGAGGCTTCATGTTATTGAAGTTTTGAATCGTGGTTTTTTATTTAGACGGAGTCATTTAACCACTTTTGAAGTTTCCTTATTGCTTTCAAGTTTCAAGTGATTTTCTTATGTTCTTTTGAATTATTGTATTTTTCTAATCGAGGTGGTTCCAGGGTGGTGATGGATTTTTCAATGAAATCCTTAATGGGTTTCTTTCTCCCAGGCTTAAAGCTCCCTATCCACCAACTCCTCCAGGTTTTGTTCATTTGTCTAAAGATAAAGGCGATTCCTTGGCTGCGGATGAAGATGAAATATTTGAAAAGACTTCAAGTCAAATTGAAGACCACCTTCCTTTGATTTCAGGTCCAAACCAACCTCGGTCTAGAATATCAAATTCTAGTGAGTTCAATTTATCTCTACTTTATTAAGATAGAAAATAATTTGCATCAGCACGTTGATATATAGGAAACAATTATTAAAAATCGAGCTATTTCCTAAGACCCTTTCCAATGCTACATAAACTTATTATTTCTGATGCTGCATTAGTTACAGTCTTCATTACAATGTTTCATTGATTGGATTTTATCATTTGTACCAGGAAATATGTTAATTTTTCCTTATTTTATTAATTACCATGAATTATTAGTTTTTGCGATCCTCAATTTTATGTTTGACTTGTTTTTGTGGCTTTTGAAGATTCGGAAGATAAAGCTCCTGGGTTTCCTGTTCCTAATGAATGGTTTAGATTTGGGATCATTCCATCAGGTTCAACTGATGCCATTGTGATCTGGTATTTTTTTTCTTTCTAGTATTTTTGGATTTTCATTTCTACTTCTGCACAAACAGAAGACATGATATGTGAAATTCTGAATATTTTGTAGTACAACGGGAACTCGAGATCCTATAACTTCTGCATTGCATATTGTCCTTGGTAAAAGGGTGCACCTTGACATAGCTCAAGTTGTGCGATGGAAAACAACTCCGAGATCCGAGGTTGAACCTTTTGTGCGCTATGCAGCTTCATTTTCAGGGTAGGTTCCTCCTGTTTTGTTACCCGATGAAAAGAAAATAGAAATTCTTCAATTATGTAAATGTCTATCTTTTGACACATACTAGCGATGTGATCTTGCATAGTAATCTTATATTCTACATACATTAATGACAACAGGTATGGATTTTATGGTGATGTTATCACAGAGAGTGAGAAGTATCGCTGGATGGGTCCCATACGTTACGATTACGCTGGAACAATGGTATTTTTAAAGCACAGGTATTGTCCAAGTGGATATGACATGGTGCTTTGATCATCTCAACTTTGAATATCATTTCTTGAACTGCATGTTTTTTTTTCAGGTCATATGAGGCAGAAATATCATACCTAGATGTTGAATCGGAGGAAACCATTCCGACTCCCAAAAGGAATCGTGAAAGTAGTCTGTTCTGGGGACTAAAAGCTCCAAGCAGATCAGAAAGATGTATCTGCCGTGTCAACTGCAAAGTTTGCAATGAAACGCCGAAGAATGCAGCCACTGAAATTCGCAGCCTAACGCCTCATTTAAATTCAGAAACGAGAAGATGGGTGAAATGCAAAGGACGGTTTATTAGTGTTGGAGCTGCGGTAATCTCTTGCAGAAATGAAAAAGCACCTGATGGTTTGGTTGCTGAAGCGCACCTTTCAGATGGTTTCCTTCATCTCATAATGATTAAAGAATGTCCTCACGCGTCTTACTTATGGTAAGCATTGTCTGGCTATCTTTCCATATTAGGCCATGTTTGGATAAACAACTTAAGCACTTATAGCTTAAGTGCATGCGTATAAGCGATTATAGCATAGATTTGTTAACTTTTAGTCTTTTGGTTGAGTTTGTGAAAAATTTGAAATGAAACAGGCACCTGACTCAACTTACAAGAAGAGGGGGAAGCCCATTGAATTTCAAGTTTGTTGAACATCACAAGGTTAGTTCCCCCTCCCCCCTAATCCGCGCCACCTTATGCCGTTGCGAATTTACTAATTTTACTTAACACTTTCAGACCCCCGCATTTACTTTCACTTCTTCTGGCAATGAGAGTGTATGGAATGTGGATGGCGAGATGTTTCAGGCACACCAACTCTCTGCTCAAGTGTTTCGCGGTCTCGTATGCATGTTCGCAACTGGTCCCGAAGTTTAATTGAAGAGTTTTGTCGACGACATTAAACGGAACAATGATAAAACTTATTTAGTACCAACTACCTAGAACTTTTGTGTATATATATAAGCATGGAGAGAAGATTTTGCTACATTTAAGTATATATATGTAACCCTTGGTTCACAATTTTTTGTTTTTATAAGGTGAAATCACCTCAATATGGATGTTGTAGCTATTTTATATATGTAGCAGTGTCATAATCTATGTCATGGATGTTGTATTATACTTTTTGAATGTTGTTATGAGAAACTAGGACCAAAAGTGCAATTAAACCTGAAACTATGACATAAACAAGCGTTTGAACAAATAATTGTACATATGTATTTCAGTCGAGTGTGCCTTGAGTTCCAAGTAATAGAAGTTGATGGAAACTTAAATGATATGATAAGGACCAGCATTGATCCCTAAAGTACATACACAATCCTACAATAGAATCAAATTTATTTACACTTAAAACTCTAAGTTAGTCTAGCTACATTAAAGGAATCATTTAACTAAATACTAGCATTGAGAAAGATAATGAAATATACAAGTTTCATATTTTATCAGGTCTTCCACTCCAAAATTGCTGATAAAAGTGTGTAATTAGGAATCAGATACTTATGAGGTAAAGCCATATTTGTCATCGGTGATTTGTCGTGACCTTCAAGCCACTTTTCAATTGCTTTGCGATCGTATGTATATCCGTCTGCAGCAACACAAGGATCATCCATCACATCCTACATCAAATAAAATCAAATTCATTGAGCATCTTCAATAGCATTATTAGCTTCCATCAGAGTCTAGTGCAAGTGGTTGGTGTGCAGTGCGTGTGAGTGTTGTAAACCTTGGAAATTGGAATATCGAGTTCGATTTTGTACATTGTGGAATATTTGACTACCTGAAGTATAGGACATATAAAATGATTGGGAGGTTTGGATTTTATAGTAACTATTGGAGTACAATGTTGAGCCTTATCAGCAACTTCTTTCAACCTCTCTAGCATTGGAAGCACATGATCATTCAAGTCAGGTCGATCCTTACGCCGCATTTCTGCACAGCTCAATGCTAACCGAGCTATTTCCAGTGTCTCTTGTATAGGCCATGATCCTGCTTTTGGATCCAATATATCTGCTAAATTATCATCATCAATAGCTGTTTCAACTATGTGAGTAAGTGCTATGGCCGGTTTTGCTGTCAATAACTGTAACACCACTAATCCGAAAGCATAAACATCGGATTTCGTAGATATTAAACCGCTCCTTTGATACTCAGGATCAATGTAGCTGAGTGTTCCAACAGGCGCTGTGTCCTTATACATGGCAGATAAGTTATCTGAATCAAGGATTGTAGAAAGACCAACATCGCCAATCTTGCTGACAAGGTTACCACCAAGCAAGATGTTTGACGGTTTCAAGTCACGATGGATGATAGGTTTTGGCTTTGTGCTGTGAAGAAAGGAAAGAGCCGACGCGATTTCCCAAGCTATTCGAAACCTAACAAACCACGGGATTTGACTATTACCGTTTTTCTGGAGTAGTCTATCTTCCAAGTTTCCATTTTCCATATATTCATACACAAGGCATCCGTGATCAGGGCATGCACCGAGAAGAAGCAGCAAGTTTGGATGACGAATTCTGCTCAATATCTCTAACTGGAAGCAAAGAAAAGACATTAGTCTTGTTTTGCAGTTCAATTCAAGTCGCATACATTATATACTTTTCGTATAGTCTTACAATTCGTAACAATGTTTACCTCTTGTTCGAATTGCTTGCTTTTGCGGATTCCATTAGAGTGGATAACTTTAACAGCAACAGTTGTATGATGCAAAGTGCACTTGTACACTATTCCATATGCGCCCATTCCGATTCTCAGATTTTCAGAGAAAGATGAAGTAGCGGAAACTATTTCATCCCACGTAAACACTCGGTACTGAGGCGTGGAGCCACTCAGAGCATCCTCGAGCTTTTCTTTCTCTTTGGCAGCATGGATAGCTTTCAACTCCGTTTCTTTTCTTTCCGCAGCTTCTCTTTCAGCACATTGTTTCAAATATTCAGCCTCTCTAGCCGCAGCTTTGTATTTCTCTCTTTCTTGATTTGCTAACTCCTTGGCCATCTCTTCCTTGGCAATAATCTCCTTCATTTTCATGGATTCTTCTAATCTTCTCTTGTTTAGTTCATTCAACTGCTTAAAGCAATAAGAGACGTTACTCGTTTTGACAATGCCAATCAGAGCGATGGAGAAAGAGAAGCTAAAAGTATTTCGACAACGAGAAAAAAGACATTACCTTTTGTGATGCATCTGTGTTCTCAGTTTGAGCTACTGCATGCATTCCTTGTGCATGTCTTAGTTCAATTCTCAACTTTTGCAGCTCAAGGTTAAGATTTTCCTGATTATAAACAACGATAAAGGAACGAAAATCAAACCTTTCGGTATTTGCGAGGACCATTTGCATATTTTAAAGCCAAAATCCAATTACCTGTCTATTTGGTGATGCAGGCTTAGTAACTTGCGCCACAAACTTGGCCGAATTTTGATCATAAAAGCGAGATTCGGTATCTGAAATGCTTCCGGAGCTAGATACCTGACTTATATCATGATCAATATCTGAGTTTTTAGAAGAACTTGTAGCAGCATTCTTTCTCCCAAGATCTAGAGACTGGCCTCTAGAATGATTAGTTACATCTAAACTCGAGAGAGCTTGTTCTATACCCGAGAGAGCTTTAACTCGTCGTGTTGCAAGGGGAGAGGGGTGTAAGGCAGGATATGATGCAACTGAGCCAGAATCTGATATACATTCGAACATCGGTTATTGATTATGTGATACTCGCATTTTCTTCTGCACTATACTGTAAATCTTGAATTTTAAGCCATAGTATTTCAAAACATCCGACTTTTTTTTTACCTGTCTGAGTGGTGGAAGTGTAGTTTGACGAGCTGGATGAGGAAAAACTGATTTCACTCCTGTCATCGGTAATATTTCGATCAACCTGCGTGTCTGACTGCCGTATGGACAATTTTCCCTTTGAAACGGCGTAAACCGTGCAAAATGTTGGAGTGCATACCGAGATTTTTGCAGACATACCCTTATGTTTACTGAATGACATTATTCAAAGCTGTTTTAGAATTTGGGTTGAGATAATTCAAATCCTACGGAACCGGCTTGTAAGGTAAGAATGACATTATACGATGATGGCATTTTACATTGGAATTCGAATTACTACCTTCTGAAAATACCAGAAGACGAAGCTCCGACGACAAGTTTGGTTATAGCATCCTTAGTTACGTCCTCTGCTATCGCATTTACTACATCATCCGATTCAATCACTACAACATCTACATGCACCTGCACAAACAATAGTATAAGAATGTAAATCATCTTATATTGCATTAATCTATCCTAATTAGTGTATGTTCCGTTTCACGTTTGGAGCACTTAGAATTGATTCTGAATGTGTATAATTGATTATGACATGTCTGGTGGCTCTCGAGTAGAATCGGTTATACTTTTCAGAATTGATTCTACTTGAAACTAGGAGTTATAACTTTTGAGTCTAAACGTAATTTTTACACTGAAATTTACTATTCAACTAACTTTTACATGAATTTATCCAAACATAAATCATCTTACTTTCAATTCACTTTTAACCAGAATCAATTTTACAGAATCAATTAATTCAAAATCAATTTTTTTCACCGTAGAACCAAACACAATAACAACGACAACAATTTACCTTTCTTTGCTCGCACAAGCTCTTAAAAGGTAGAAGCATATGATTTGTTTGCCACTCGATTTCCCTTTTGAAAGCCATTGCTACATCATTCCGCACTTGCGAAATAGGAAGCACATCTCCCACTGAAATCGGAAAAAATGTTAGAATCAAAGAATCAAATTCAATCAAACACGAAACACATTTTATATCTTACTTGATGTTGGAACTCCTTTGATAAATCACTTTTGCAGAAATTTATCCAAACATAAATCACTTTACATTCAACTCACTTTTAACCAGAATCAATTTTACAGAATCAATTCACACAAAATCAATTTTTTTATTGCAGAACCAAACATCACTCAAATTCAAACAAACATGAAACACATTTGATATCTTACTTGGTGTTGGAACTCCTTTGATAACCGCCCTAACATGTATAAGCTTGAAGATAAGCACTCCTTCAGCAACAAATTTATCAAGTGCCCATTGTACAACATACTTGCTTTTCTTGTTACCTTTGATTGCTAAACCAACAACTGAACATTTACCATTTTCATCTCCCTCTTGAATCCTATCCATCTCTCAGCGATTGTTTCAGTCAGGATTCGAACTCCGAAGATAAGTAAAACCTAACAAATGATTGTTTCAGTCAGGATTCGAACTCGGTTCGATAGTGAATTTAGGAGCATATGAAAAAAATAGTTTTAGGGATTGTGAAAAGATCTAAAAAAAATCTAAATTAGTAAAACAAATAATCAGTTAAATCAAGCAAGAACAAGGGGTTTCAAGCTTCATATTCAAATAGATTATTAAATAAGCAATTAAACCTAATTTGAATAACTCAATACTTCAAATCTTAGCATGTTCAAGAATCATCATGTAAAAATGCACAAAATTCACAGAAAGAAAGAAAATTCAATAACTAGATTAAGAGATAATACAACTAACCAATGAAATGAACAAGCTTTGAACTTGTTCAGTGAATGGTTCAAATCTTAGATAGAAGAGAAAATAATCACTTTTCTCATAATCACTTCTGTCCTCAAGGAATCAATTTTTCACAAGTTCAAATGAAAAACATTAATAGCATTTGGTTCACCAAGAACCTCAGAAAAGTTTTGTTTGTCTTATTACAAAGTTTGAATTTAAAAAGATTAAATATTTATCTAGGCAATAAATATCGTCCTTTAAAATCAACTTAGATGATAACTATTAAGAATATAGAAAGTTGAGTTAGTTATAACAGTTAGATCGGTGGTTAGAAATTTTTAACTAATCTCTAACCACCAATTTGACCATTAGACTAAATTACAATTTTGGTCCTCTATTATGGTTTACTCACGATTTTAGTTCTCTCATTTTCTTTTTAAACAGTTTTGGGGCTCCATCTCAATTTAATTCAACTATTCATATATGGTTATGCACTGTTTATGTACGGTACATGTACCGTCAGTATTTTTTTTGGATCAAAATTGAGATGGCGACCAAAACTGATTAAAAAAAATAGGAGACTACAACCGTGAGTAAACTAAAATAAGAGAACCAAAATTGTAATTTAGCCTTTAACTTACTACATTTCTAATATAACTGCGTAATGAATTTAGATATGAAATGCGAATTAAAACGGAAAATTGAAATTTCAACTCTAAACAACTTGTCAGTATCATCTATGATTAGTTTATACTAATCAACTCAAATGTATCATATTAATTAAGTTTAATTAATTAAAAAATTACATATTCAATGATTATGAAAGATTGAAAATTCTATTGTGAACCTTCTAGTATTTGAATTTGAGGAATAAAAAACGTAGCTTTCTGGCAATTTATGAGGACAACTAATAAGCAGTTAAATAATTGAAGAAATAAAGAAAGTGTGAGTATTAATGGATATTGGAGTTTAGTTGAAAGCAGGGGTGGATAATCGGTCGGTTACGGTCGGTTTCGAGCCCAAAACTTAAATCCGACGTAAACTATGGTTTCATTTTTATGACCCAATTTCGACCGATAAAATTTTGGTTTTCGTCGGTTTGGCGGTTAAGTCGGGTCGGTTTAGTCGGTTTAATATTTATTAAAAAAATTTATAAAAATAACTTTTTTAATTTTTGTATAAAAAATATTAAATTTTTAGAATAAAATTATTTTTTTAATAAAAATTATTATTACAGAATAATATTTTTAATATTATTTGACATTAATTTTGATCATTATCATACTTTAATCGATAAACTAAATAATATACAAAATTTTATATTACATATCTTGTATTTTTTAGAGTATACAATACAATCATCAATTTATAAAAATAATAGTATTTTGCAACATTATGAATCTCACTATAGTAATAAAAATAAATAAAAAATATATTAATTAAGTTCGGTCGATTTCGGTTTTCGTCAGATCCAAAATTAGCATCTGAGCCCGACCGAAACAACCTTATAATATCCAAATTAAACAACCGAATTAATCCGACATCCGATCCGACCCGATCCATTTGCACAAAAAAGACAACGAGTCGGTCGATTTAAATCGGTCGGTTCAAATTTGTTCACCCCAATTGAAAGATTTAAATTGTAAGAAACAATGATGACATTAAATGTTTGTTACAAGTGATGGTGACAGTTAACTGACATGTCATGTCGGTTCAGTCACAAGGCCAACTAACAGACAGTGACAACTTTATGTAAATTTTTTAACACTGTTGATGTATTAATAACCATTTGATTATAATCGAACGGTTTAAAAAGTAAGGTTATGTATTTACATTATAACAAAAAATATTAGTTTTGAATCAGAATCGTCTGATCTTGATCCAGCGGTTGGAAAAGCTTGACTATGTGACTGCAAGAATTGTTTGACTGTAGCAAATTATATTCGTTCACATATTTGATTTTGAATTTGTTGCAACCATCAAATCCAGCATTAACTCAATCAAACGATTGATTTAAGTTCAAACATTTTTAGAATTGTAAAATATAAATATAATCTGTTTAAACTAATTAAACGATTAAGATCAAATGATTAATATTATAGTTGATAGCGTGATTTCATGGAAAAATTGAGTGCAGTGGATCAGTTTGCTACTATAGTGTTCAAATTATTAGGTTATTTAAGTTATTCATATTTAAAATCGGTTATTAAAAATTGATTTATAACAATTTTACAAAAATAAAAATCTGTTATTATAATTGGTTTTATTAACCGATTATAACATATGAATTATTTATGGTTATTGATTTGTTATAAAAATTAATCGTCCACGAGCATTCATATCCGCTACAATTAAGAATACGTGTTTTTCATCCGTAAATCGTAGTTCAATTGACAAACACCGATATTGCTAGATTGCACATCTTCACTAGAGTTCGAATCCGGGTACTCACGGTTGTGTGTATGAGCTTCTAATGATTATTATCATTTCATCTACATAAAAGAGAGGTTAATACCTAATTTACCACTACCATATGGGACAAATCCCCAAAACGATCTTGTAAAAAACACAAATTATGTTCTTACAGTTTTAAGATTCTTTTATTTTGCCTTTTCAATATATTTAGTCATCAGACTAATGGACGTACAATGACATGCTGTTTTTCTTTTTGTTTTTATTTATTTTTTTAACTATGTGTCTGTCACATGTTATATTTCTATTTCAGAATATTTCAATTAAGTGATTGTTTGGAATTAATTGATATTTTTTAACCTAAATAACCTAGTTTTTCAATTTAATTTCTCAAATAATCCATGTTTCAAAAAATTTCCTAAAATATCCCTCTTTCAAATCAGATTGAAGTGTTGTTGTCACTTAAATTGGCGACAACCTTATAAATTTAACTGGAGGCGCCAATTGGATTGGAGACACCTATGCATATGGCGTTGTCAATTTAATTGGCGTCAGTGTACAAGTGCATAAAGGTGGCGTCAATTGGTCTGACACCAGTGTACAAGCATAATTTTTTAGTATAAGTATTAAACATTAATATTTAATTAAAAATACTTATACATAAACTAACGATGGCGAACGAGTTGGTCATACCGACCACTAGTTCCACACCCCTAACTAGCCTTACTCGTTGGCTTTGTTGTTGATTCACTCCAGGTGTTTGAGAATTTGAGGTCTTAAGAACATCAACAGAATCCCTAAAAAGGTCTTGCATTTCTAAGAAGTCTTATGTATGGAACAACACACTATCTGAGTTTGCAACCCATGCCAGAGTAGTTGGGGTGTGTTGAAAGGGTCATTGATGTGCGGCTTGGACGATTCAAGGGAGACATTGGTGTGAACGTGTAATACCCCGTAAAATTCTGTGAGCATTTTTGATAATATTTTTATGATCAACTGGGTTCCGGGGTACTCTGAGCATTTATTGGACAAAGTAATTAGAGTAAACCGACGAACTCGGAATTTGATTATATTAATATTGTTTAACTTGGAGTTTTATTAATTGGTGCATTTGAGATAATTCGGATAATTAGTAGTGTTGCCAATTAATATTGTCTATGTCTATTTTTCTTTTCCTTGCCTTATTTGAAAGTTAGAAAACTTTGAGAAGGAATTGGAAGAGAAAGGAAAAGAGAGGAAAAAGGAAGGAAAGGAAGAGGAAAATTTGCACAAGAGCTCAAGAACTTGGATCATCAACTAATCATCATCTTTTCATCTCAGCTTCAACCTCCCCATCTTGTAATCCAGGTGGGTTCTAGTTATACTCTTTAGATTAAGGTTTTATTGAGTTTTAGAGTTAGTTGATATTGTTAAGAAATGTGGAATTTTACACTAGAATCAGAATCTAATTGCTGAAATTCGATCATTGATTATATGTTATACTGGTTGTTTTGATTATATCATGTTTTGGGTATTTTGATTGGGAAAAAAAAATGGGATTTTGGGGTTGTTTTGGATCACCCCGTAGCAGAACTTTTCTGCAGAAAATTTCCTGGATTTCACCTGTCCGTACGCGTACCACGCAGGGCCATACGCGTATTGATTTGGGCAATACGCATATGGAAGTGAAGGATTTTGGGTGTTACGCGTAAGGAAGGAGCAATACGCGTATGGTTTGGGCGATACGCGTATTGGAGGAAAAAAATGGAATTTTCAAGGGAAAACAGCTCTGCCCATACGCGTATCACTTTGGGCAATACGCGTATGGATGGGCGAGTGAGCAAACCCATACGCGTATCACCTTGGGCAATACGCGTATGGCAATGAAGGATTTTAGGCCATACGTGTAACACCCCCTTTCTATACCTCCCAAATAATCACATAATCATTTAGGCACATATTAAAAATTTCGTCAGAGTATAATTATAAACATGGTATAAAAGAGGTATGTCACATTAAATTAAAACATTCAACACCTGCTCAACAATTAATATGCAACCGTGGGGTAACTTTGCAACAGAGGAACTTAGTCCTTACACCCACATCTCAATATTTAGAATAAAAGCGGAAAATCTAAACATTGAATAACAACTAACATATATACATCATCAAGTATTATCCACCAACATCATTCATGTTTACTTAAACATTCATCAACAAGATACATGTACAATGTATCACAAAAGAATCATATACTTCCTAGCTACCCGGTGCTACATATCAGAGCCGACCGACCAAAATAATGAAGACACGCTTCACAAAAGACCACCGGCATACCTACTCTGCAATGCCTCATAGAGCATCATAAAACAGCAGAAGGGTGAGAAATATTATCATAATAACAATGCATATAATTATATATCTTAACATAAAAATACACATTTTCCACATTCTCACCACAATCCATAACCATTTACCCATATACATCACAATGTATATATACATATATAAAGCCAAGCATATTCATCATGCATACTTTCACAGTTATTACCATTCCACATAAACATACATATTCAGGTTTATTCATCAATGCACCATATAAAGATGATAAATGCAAATCATAGAGACCGACTCACGACTCTATGCAAATGCAATGCGGTACCGGCTCAATCATCTCAAGTTCACTCAGGAACTTATTGGAACCATCGCTCGTTACCAATGTAACTCCCCATCGGGCCTACGATGTCCACTCATTGCTCACACCTCACATAGGCACACAATGTTTATGGACCGCTCACACCCCACACGGGCACACGACCCGATCGCTCACACCCCACATAGGCACATGATCCGATTGCTCACACCTTACCTAGGCACACAATCGTTTGTAATCATCGCTCACACCTCACTTAGGCACACGACGTTACAACAGATTCTCATTAGAATCACACAACACAAGAATGTCGTCATTATGCTTCACTTACACAATGACTCAATCATTCTTGAAATGCATACATATTCACAATATAGTCATGCATTCATCTCATACAATCACATACAATCTATATACATTCACCTCAATGCACTATTGTATGATTCACATCCAAACACACATTCAAAACGGGAAAAAGTCACAACTAGACACTATTCCCGACTTTCCGACATAATTAAATCGGTGTAACACTTTCCAAATCATCATAATAAGAAAGAACATTCCATAAGCTTTCTAATGCATCAAACCACGCCTCAAACCGAACCACCGATCAAAAGTTATGCAGAAAACAAAATTACACAAACAGCACTGTTCGCTTGGCGAACCCCCTCGCGAGCATTCGCTAGCACCTTCGCTAGGCGAATGTTCCAGCGAACCAACTGCTAGCTAAAAACAGACACAAAGTTCGCTAGGCGAACCCCTTGGCGAACCAAGGCAGCAACCACCAACATCAAAAACACCTAAAGTTCGCTAGGCGAACAACTCAGCGAACCTTCACTGACCTTCGCTAACTGGTTCGCTAGGCGAACCCGCTAAAACATCACTCGCTACTGCTCGCCCCAGGTTCGCTAGGCGAACCAAGGAAAATCCAGAATTTTTCAGCGCTGTTAAAAACCTAAAATCCATATTTTTCAACCCAAAACATTTTCAAAATAACATATATCATTCAGAACTCAATCCAATCATGGCAACAAGCATTCTACCACATTTACGTCGATTTCCAACCGCGAAAACATCGATTTCTCAACATCGACCTAAAATAGAAAACTATGAAAACACAACAAACAATCCAATACACACATACATAATCATACATAATGATATACATTGATAAGATAATAAGATTTCACACCCTTACCCGATTAAATCGATTCCTAGAAGTTGATTTTCTTGATTTTCCTAGCTTTTTCCTCTTTTCCTTCTCTTTCTCCTCTTCCTCTTTCTTTCTCTCCTTTTTCTCTCTATTTTTCCTTTCTATCTCTTTCTCTCCTATTTCTCTTCTTATCTCTTTTTCTTTTCTATTTTATTTTTACACCAATCCAAATTAATTCATTTTCTCACACAATTATATTTCCACTAAATTTTCTAACTTAACATTAATTGAGAAATGTCTAAAATACCCTCCATTCTAATTTTCCCCGAAAACTCTCAAAAACGGTAAAATAACATAACAGGTCAACATAACATATTAACACACCAATTTCACAGATAAAATAATTTATCACTCAATTTAAATAAAAGACTCAACAAAATGGGAATAATTGGAATCGGGGCGTTACAACTCTCCCCCACTTTAGTAATTTTCGTCCTCGAAAAGATTACCTGATTCAAATAACTCCGGATACGACTCTCGCATCCTACTCTCTAGTTCCCAAGTCATATTGCCTTCCGCAGCGCCTCCCCACGCTACTTTCACAAACGCAATATCCTTGCCTCTTAGCTTCTTAACTTCACGATCCAAAATCCTAATCGGTAAAGCTTCAATCGTAAGGTTATCTTTCACTTCAACCTCGTCCATAGGAATAACATGTGACGGATCCGGAACATACTTCCGAAGTTGCGAAACATGGAATACATCATGCAAATTCGAAAGATTCGGAGGCAACACCACACGGTAAGCCACAACACCAACTCGTGCAAAAATCTGATACGGACCAATAAAACGAGAAGTCAACTTCTTTGACTTCAAAGCACGACCCACACCTGTAACCGGCGTAACTCTCAAAAACACATGGTCGCCTTCTTGAAACTCAAGATCTTTTCTTCTCTTGTCATGATAGCTCTTTTGTCTACTTTGAGAAGCTTTCATCTTATCACGAATAAACTTCACCTTCTCCGCCGTTTGTTGTACCATCTCCGATCCAACTATCGTCCTCTCACCGGTTTCATGCCAACACAAAGGTGTTCGACATCTCCGACCATACAAAGCCTCAAATGGTGCCATACTTATACTTGAATGAAAACTGTTATTGTAGGTGAACTCAATCAACGCCAAATAACTATCCCAAACACCAGCTTGCTCGAGCACACAAGCACGCAATAAATCCTCCAACGATTGAATTGTCCTCTCGGTTTGACCATCCGTTTGCGGATGATAAGCCGAACTCAATCTTAGCTTAGAACCCAAAGCCTTTTGTAAACTCTCCCAAAACCTCGATGTGAATCTAGGATCTCTATCCGATACAATACTCTTAGGAACCCCATGCAACTTCACAACCACAAGAACATAAATCTCGGCTAACTTCTCCAAAGGATAACTAATATCAATTGGAATGAAGTGAGCAGATTTAGTAAGCCTATCAACGATTACCCAAATGGCATTATGACCTCTTTGCGTATTCGGCAATCCCGTAACAAAATCCATCGATATACTATCCCATTTCCACTCCGGAATGTCCAACGGTTGCATCAATCCACTAGGTTTTTGATGTTCCACCTTAGACTTTTGACAAGTTAAGCACACATACACAAATTGAGCCACATCTCTCTTTAACCCGGACCACCAAAAGAATTTCTTTAAATCTTGATACATTTTATTCGCTCCCGGATGAATACTTAAGTTACTTCGGTGTCCTTCTTCCAATATCATCTTTTTCAACTCCGCATCATGGGGAATACAAACACGACCACGGAATCTCAAAACTCCAAAATTATCAACCTTGAAATCCCCATTCTCATTCATCATCAAATCAACGAACTTCAAATCCAACTTTTGCTTTTCACATACGGTTGCAAGGAAATCATTCGTAACATGTAGCATACTGTAATACGGTGGAGAACTGACTTTTTAATTTTGTTTTCGCAAAACATGTTGCGGTTAGCAAGAGTCGCCACCGACTTTTCTTTTATCCAATTTATTTAGGAAAGGTGAAAAGAACAGGAAAGACCTTTTTGAAAAGATTTTGAGTTCGGGGGTAAGTTATGAAAAGGGAAGGTGTTAGCACCCCTTTTCATCCGTAGTTATCTACGGGCTCTTAATTGCTTGCTCACTTTAACTTGCTTTTTTTTGAAATGTGGTGTGTGTTTAGAAAATATTTTGTAAAAGTTGACTTTGTAATAATTCGTGTAAGAATGTATACAAAGTGTTTGTTTTTGAAAATATTTTTGAAAGTGTGAGGTGTGAAAAGTATTTGTTTTTTTTAGTTATGCGCAAGCATTTAAAATTTACTTACCCTTAATTTATAAGGTCTTTCTTGTACTTATCCTCTTCCTTGAGAGTTAGTACTATCCATACCATTAGTGGGTAGGTAATCCTATCTATTGGATGTGAAGGGACAGCGAAGGGTCATCGAATGGTCATAGAAGGCAACATGTAAGGATACCTTAGCAATTCGAAGGGACTATCATAATTTTTCCGTAGGGTCATCGAGGGACAAGATCATCTTTTCGTAGGCAACTCGAAGGGTCATCGAGGGGCTATGATCTTTGTATCGAAAGGACTATGATGATATTATTCGTAAGCGTCTTTTGCTAAAGTATCCCTACGTTCGAGGGACATGACCATTATTTCGTAAGGCAAACGAAGAGAGGTTACCCTAGAGGTGCATGTGTGTGCATTAGGTCGATGGCGATGCTAAAAAGCAGTCGACTTACAGGGTTAAAAAAAAGGGCTCGATTATCGAATCGAGAATTGTTTGATATTTTTAAAAAAAGTTTTAATATTGTAGCAAGATATGAGCCAAATAAAGGAAAGCAACAAAATTAATTTACACATCATGGAAATTGGGATACATTTTGCCAATGGGGATAAAATGAGCGATAAATATAAACACGCAATAATTCAACGGTAATTAGCAAAAGTTTTAATCCAAACTTAATAACCAGATTAATAATAAAAAAGAATAACAATATTTAAATCTAAATTCAAACAAGATTAAGATTAAAATTGAAACAAAATTAACATCAAAAATAAAAAAAATGAAATCAAAATTATTCGAGAATTAATAAAAGAACATCGCTATCGCAAAAGGTGCGATCATCGCAATCTGGATCCAAGTGATGTGGGTCTATTTATAACAAAAAGCAAAGAAAAAGTAAATTTAACATGCTAGAAAAAAAAGCAATAATGTTGCTAACGCATAAATGCGATCATCGCAATCATGGATCCGAATTGTACCGATCTAAATAAAAAGAAAAATAAAGTAAAATAATTTTTAAGATTTGATAAAAACCAACAAAGTTGCTAACGCGAAAGCGCGATCATCGCAACCGGATCCAAATCGGGCAGATATGAATTTACAAAAAAAGAAGCACAAATAAAAATGAATTTTAAATGTAATAAAAACTCAATAATGTTGCTAACGCGAAATGCGATCATCGCAACCGGATCCGAATTGTACCGATCTAAATAAAAAGAAAAATAAAGCAAAAGAATTTTTAAAATTTGATAAAAACCAACAAAGTTGCTAACGCGAAAGCGCGATCATCGCAATGAGATCGAATAAAAATATGTCACGCATTATACACGTCCATATGTAAACAGCGTATCGACACGTTCGATCCGAAAAATTAAAAAGAACTATCAAAATATATTAATTATATTAGTCACATGAAATGTAGCTTTATGGATTTTATATATGTATAACTAAAAGTTACTAATTTATATATGCTGATGACATATGAAAAGCTAGCGACGTTACGGTTTACGTAAGTATTAACGAAAGTTACATTATGAATATATAATTGGTTCATGTAATAAAATGTTGATAAATAGTGAAAAGTATGATAAACATAAGGTAGAAATCCAAAAACACAAATAATAATACTGAGAACCAAAATGCTCACTGAGATTCAATATGCGTGTGTAGCTTTTCTTACTCGGCGAGAATTTCTGGAGGAAAGGCAGCTGCGTGCGTTTGATGTCCTAAGCTTTTTCTGTTCCCCTGTTATGTGTAAAACAACCTGTATTTATAGATCTAAAAAATTAGGTTACAAAATTTAAAAAAGAAAATAATAATCAGTTTTAATTCCTATTGATCAAATAATATCTGAATAAAAATCAAATAATATCTGATTTTTACTTGGTCACCAAGTAGACATAAATTGACCAATAGGAAATGAGTACACAAAAAGAAATTTTTTTTGTATTTATTATGATTTTTGCACTCCTTTTTAGTAAAAAGTACATAAAATCAAATAAATAATTATTTTTCAAAAATGCCTTAAAATAAAAAACAAAAATTAAAAACAAATAATAAAAAATACAATTTTTGTGACTTTTTTGAAAATAATTTAAAATGGAAAGAAAGTTAGTAACAAATAATAGAAACAAATTCAAAATGTAACATGTGAGATTCGAACCCTCGACCTCATACTTGCAAGCCTTATCTCCTTTCCTATTGTGATAATTCATTTATTCGAAACAAAAATGCACTTGAAAGCATATGAAGGTCAAACAACTATTTGTTATTTAAACAATTTAAAGTAAACTGTTACCTGTTTTTGAATAAAAATTACTGTTAAAATGTTAGTAAAATTGGACCAAAAAAAAAACTTATAAAATCAAAGTTAAAAAATAATTTAAATGTTAAAAAATAGAGCGGACAAATTTTGGGGTACAACAGCTGCCCCTGTTCAATCTTCTTAAACCTGAAGAGTTAGATTGACATGTCTGCCATTCGTGATCTGAAGGTGGAAGAGGATTGAACACTTAAGTGCCCAAAAATTTGCACTCACTGGTGCACGAAGTAGCGCTTGTTGGTTGATTGTATTGCTTGAATAGGCTTAAAGATGTCATTCGGAAAGATGACAGGATGAAGATGGTCTTATAGATGCCATCCAAAGTAACTGCTGATAGGAGTATCAGAATGAGTCTAGGTTTGAATGTATCTGAGGAATATACTAGAATGAGTCTGTGTCCAACTGTATCTAGCAGATGTGCTGGAGAGTGCCAGAATGATTCTTATGCCTTGATTGTATCTGTATGATGTTCTAGAATGAGTCTATGTTTTGACCGTATCTATAAAGAGATCAGAATGAGTCTTTGTCTGACTGTATCTGAGAGCTGTATTAGAATGAGTTTACGTCTGACTGTATCTGAAAAATTAGGATTAGAATGAGTCTTCGACCGACTGTATCTAGAAGATGTACTGGAATAAGTATCAGAATAAATCTGTGTCTTGATTGTATCTGAACTGTGTCTAGAAGATGTACTGGAATGAGTATCAGAATGAATCTGCTTCTTGATTGTATCTGAACTGTGTCTAGAAGATGTACTGGAATGAGTCTACTCCTGACTGTATCCAAAGGAGTATCAGAATGAATCTTCGACTGATTGTATCTGAAGGATGATAAACTGTTAACAATATTTGTCCATTTGAGAACTAACCTGAAAAAACCAAGTTAGTTTTATGCGATGTCATGATATATGTAATGCATTGCGTAATGATGCTTTTAAAATAAATGAGAATGTTATATGCGTTTTGTATGCATATGCTATGATGTATGGGTATGAAATGTCGCTGAAGGTAGCGGTGGCTTTGAATAGTAACGTCTGATTGGGGAAAATAAATCCCTGACTGTTGCTGAGGATGGAGAAAATAAATCTTCAGATACTGTTTGGAATGACTCTACTGGAGATTCATACTTTCCGTTTGGGAATATTCCGCTGGGGATCTTTGACTTCCGCTTGGGGATAGAAGTATTCTGTCAGGAGAGTCGGTAGTTCGTCGTGCTTTTTATTGAAGGATTTGATTCTTATGTACCCTGACTGGGGGTAAAAGAGATGGATAATCCTCTGATGCACTATCTGACCAAGTTTTGGACATGGGTGACCACTCTTCTGGGAGTAGCAACCATGGACGAAATCCTGCTGGAGAAGCGAACTCTGTCGGGTAATTTGTAGTGTTGGAGAAGCAAACTCCGCTGGGGAGTTGAATTCTGTATACTTCCAAGAGGGAATATTATCTGATGGGGATCAAAATTCCATAGGCTATGCTGAGGACATATCTGCAATAGGTTGGGGAATGATCAAATTCCTTTATCTGTTAGGGGATCTATTGGGAAAGATGATCATGTCAAGTCGTCCGTTGGGGAGGTTTCTTTATGTGCTCTACTGGGGACGCAATCTCGAATAGACCTGGCCGAAGAGAGAAATTCTGTCGTGAAGGAGATGTTGGAGAAATAAACTCCGTTGGGGAACTCTCTGGAGCGTGTTGTGGAAAGAATCAAACCTCTGTCTTGTTAGGCAATCCTTTGGGGATATGGGAGTGAATTGCTGGAAAGAATCCCAACTGTTGCTTGAGAGTGTGTTAATTCTGCTGGGGAGTATATCTCTGTTGAGGATGATCTCCACTGGGGAAGCAATGCTGCTGAGGAATAAACTCTATTGGGGACGAGCTTGTGAAAATAGTTCTATAGAGATAGTTCCATGGAGATTGCTCTGTGGGGATATTACCATGACATCGGCTCCGTGGGGGTGATTCTGTTAAGATCTGTTGGATACAGGACTTGCTGGGGATTCCAACCTCCAAGATTCTTTAGTAAATGCTGATTCTGTGACAGCAAACCGGGTGAAAAAGTTCACTTCGGGTTTCAACTCTGCTATTGCCCCTATGTCTTCAAGTATTTCATCACTTGCTGTCGGTAGAAAATGATAAGAATGATATACGTTGTTTGAACGGAGTTGGCAATGAAAACTGGTACTGACTCGTAAGTGGATGATCCAACGAGACATAGTCGTACGCTTTAATCCCTAACTTCTGCCTGGACCGCCTTTTTAGGTTTTTAATCCATCGGGATACCCTTTCTTGCCCAAGCCGCCTTTTCAGGTTTTCGACTTGCCGGGTGTACAATTCTTTTATATATGTCCCTAATTTTTTCCCGAACCTATTTGGTTCGCCGAGATGCCCTTATTTTTCCTAGGCTTGTCAACCTAGCGGGTCTTTTTCATGTGTAGTATTTTTTGACTATGTCCGCGTTCACAGGGTGCGAGAAATCTTCGCTGTCCATGGTAGTAATCCTCGTAGCGTCGTCAGAAAATATCTTCTTGATTACGAATGGCTCTTCGCACGTAAGAGTTCGTTTGCCCCCGAGATCACCTGTATTTAGAACTTTCGATAGTCTCGACTTCCCCAAACAATTTCTAGGAATTATCATGACTGGATCCGAAGACATGATACTGACACCATCTGATACAATTGGCACAGACAAGTAACTCCCACAATGGCTCTTACTGAAACTCGGGATCAATGCCATGTAACAGGAGGAATGTGCTTCCAGATTGCGGTGGATCGTGTATTCCCTGGTTAATGGTTGAGGAGCTTGCAACTGAACTTGATCTGATCAGATTTAAAAAGAAAGCGTTGCCCCTAGCGGAGGATGATTTGCCCCAGAATGGAAGTATTTGAAAAGAGCTGCCTCAAGAGAAATAACCGGGATGCCCCATGATAATATGCCCCTTGATTGGAAGATAGTGACCATGCCCCTTGTATACATTGGCTTTTAACCAACTGAGTCAGCGCAGGAAATATTTCTGCTTTTCGATGCACCTCTGAAGCAACTTTGTCTGTCGGGAGGACTTTTGTTCATTGAATGTTCATCATGTGAACTTCTCTGCTGTCAAACACTTAGTTATATGCAAACAATGATATTCAAAATGCAACGCTTATGTCTGTCTTGAAGTTTTGAAAAAGAATTATTTAGTGAAACCATGTTTGTAAAAACTGTGATATCAACTCAAGATTTATAACAAGCCCTAAAGGAGTCATGATACCTTTTGGTAACAGTATGCCTTCGAACCAACCATGCTTCAGCTAGGACTTTTAAAGGGTTGTAACGTGGCCTGGTTCACGGTTTAAGAAACAAAGGATAAAGCCTCAAAGTTTATTTGTACCCAACCCATTCTCCGTGATGTTCTTCAGTCCTATACTCAGTTAACTATGCATTCAGATTCCTAGAGATTTTGGAATTTTAACACTGATGTTTGGTGATGGTTCAAAAATCGGAAGTTTATTTGAAAAGGCAGTCATTATTTTTTGTAACATTTTCTTTTGAGGGTTTGTAGTGGCCTCTTTTTGACTTTGTTATCCCTAACTTTTGCCTGAACTATTTATTTTGAGATCACAGTCAGCGGGATGTCTCAATTTTTACTAAGTCCCCTTCATAGATTTTGACTTAGCGGGCTTTTCTTTTGATAGATATTGACTGCCTGACTTAATGATTACAGGGAACCATCACTAATTGTGTACAAAAGATCAACGGGCATAATTGAGTTAACTGAGGAACTACCCTGCCCCAGGTTATGATTAAGGGTTTTAATTTGAATGAGAAGGAAAACTCCTACTTCTTAGGCTCAAAGGGGTTGACTAGGGATTAACTTCCTTATAACTCCACTGTTTAGGATTTGAAACAATGCCTGTCAGCACGGTCTGTTCAAAAGCATACTGTATGAAATTATGGTATCGTTTTTGTCATCCTCTCTCTAAAGGCTTACAGCTTTAACGAGAGTTAAATATCACAAAAGAGAAGTAAGAAGCACAATTTAAATATAGTGAAATGAATGGATAAATTCAAGACGAACATACGCAATGCATTAATGTGAAAAAACCAAAGTTTGACATAATAGTAAGTGCTTAAGCCAACAAAAGAAATTACAAATGAAAATTCAAATTATTTCAAAGCTTCCCTTCCTGAACCTGTCACTTCAGACGATGTGTCTTATAGCTTCGATATTAGATGGGCGATAGAAGAACTCAATCTGACCATCTGGTGTGAACTCGAGGACTCCTTCGTCAATCAGGTCTTGGATCCTATGTTTCAATGGACCACAGTCTTCAGTATCATGACCAGGACTATTCGAATGATAAGCACATCTTGCGTTAGGTTCGTAACTAGGAGCAGGGTTGGCTGGAGCTGAGTATGAAGGCAACAGAGTTATCAAGTTGTGATTGAGCAATTGTTACAAAGCCTGAGACAGTGGCATGTGCAACGGGGTAAATGGTCGTTTAGGTTTGGATTTCCAAGTATGTTGACCACCATGCTGCCTACACTGATCTTTCTGTTGTTGAACTGGTGGTGCGACAACCTTATAAGGTCTTCTTCCTTCAATTGAAAGACTATCAGTAGTAACCTGTCTCTTTCCTTCTTTTTCTCAACCAAGTCAGCTTGTTTCCTTGGAGGCCGACTGATGATCTGATCCCTGACTCTGTTGTCTTGAAATTTATTGACGAGGACTCTCAGCTCTTCTTGCCCCCGAGCTAAGTTTTGGATAAGAGCCATCTGACCATACATCTGGATTCTCATCTTTGCCATCTCAGCTTACAGTTGTTCCAATTGATCATCCTTGTTGTCTTCAGGCTTTTTCTTTTTCATGTCCTTAGTGAGGAGGGCTTTCAACTATTCTTGCCCCTTGAATAGGCTCAGGATCATCTCTTGGAATTTGGTGTTCTGAGTCTGGAGATCCTTGACAGCTTGTTCTAATGCCATTTTCTGCTGAAATAAACAGCGAGGAGATGAGAAACCCGTTGTGGAAACCTGTTATGATATGTATGTAAATGCATATGCAGTGTTTTCAAGGATCTTTATGGAATCTGGTTTGCAACATTAGAAATTGAATTTGGTTGCAGCTTTGTCTGAAGAACTTTGACTTTTCATCTTTGAACGTCCTTCTATAAGAATCAAGCTCGCCATATCAAGTGGGTCATAGCCTCTGATTCAGGATACTGTTCTTTTGAGTTTGAAGGCATCTGGTTAGAGGAAAATAAATCCTTTTGGCCCTTGATAGAAATCTGGCTTTTGATAATCCTTCCATAATAGCACCTGCAAATTGTGTGCCATAAATCCCTAAGATCCTTAAAAAGGTTAGTTAACATGCTATATTATGATGGTATGTGGATGCTATATATTAAGTAAAAGCATGAGGACAAGTAAGTCCCGCAAAGAGTTCAAGTTGTTAGAGTACAAACAAATCCTGCAAGGAATTCAAGTTGTTAGATAGTGAATACAAGCAAGTCACACAAGTAGCCTTAGGTTTAAAGGCTTGCATGAAGTCCAAAGGTAAGTACCCTTCCCATACCAAGGTTTAGTTGGTTCAACTTGTCCTAAAACAGTAACTGGGTTCTAGGAATCTCATATCACGGATCTTTCTCGCAGGCTTTATTTTGGTGCGACACTCGAGCGGCCGACCAAAACATCCCGAAAGTCCAATCTCAATGAGCGTAGTCTCGAGTATCAACCAACTTTGGAACATGCCAAACCGGCTATCTCACTACCTTCTAATGGCCAAGGCTAAGTTCAACTAGGGCTCTAAGGGCAAATTAGTGCTTAATGACACCACGCGGCAACCTAATGTTATCCCCAATCCAAGTCTCGAGGAACATCAGTACAAACCAAAGTGTTACACTAACGATGGCTACCATATCAACCGTAGCGGTACATGCCGTACAGTCTCCTTGGTCTCTTGCCATTTACCTAAGGTCCTAGATCCGGGTGTAGGATCATTTACCCAAGTAATACCCCACAAGACAAAACCCTTAAAAGTAAAGCACACAAAACAGATAATTAAAGCAGTTAAAGTGATCTAAACCCTAAGGTAACCCCTCTTTTATGTATTTCCCTAGCAGAGTCGCCAGTTCTGTAATACAGTGGAGAACTGACTTTTTAATTTTGTTTTCGCAAAACATGTTGCGGTTAGCAAGAGTCGCCACCGACTTTTCTTTTATCCAATTTATTTAGGAAATGTGAAAAGAACAGGAAAGACCTTTTTGAAAAGATTTTGAGTTCGGGGGTAAGTTATGAAAAGGGAAGGTGTTAGCACCCCTTTTCATCCGTAGTTATCTACGGGCTCTTAATTGCTTGCTCACTTTAACTTGCTTTTTTTTTGAAATGTGGTGTGTGTTTAGAAAATATTTTGTAAAAGTTGACTTTGTAATAATTCGTGTAAGAATGTATACAAAGTGTTTGTTTTTGAAAATATTTTTGAAAGTGTGAGGTGTGAAAAGTATTTGTTTTTTTTAGTTGTGCGCAAGCATTTAAAAGTTACTTACCCTTAATTTATAAGGTCTTTCTTGTACTTATCCTCTTCCTTGAGAGATAGTACTATCCATACCATTAGTGGGTAGGTAGTCCTATCTATTGGATGTGAAGGGACAGCGAAGGGTCATCGAATGGTCATAGAAGGCAACATGTAAGGATACCTTAGCAATTCGAAGGGACTATCATCATTTTTCCGTAGGGTCATCGAGGGACAAGATCATCTTTTCGTAGGCAACTCGAAGGGTCATCGAGGGGCTATGATCTTTATATCGAAAGGACTATGATGATATTATTCGTAAGCGTCTTTTGGTAAAGTATCCCTACGTTCGAGGGACATGACCATTATTTCGTAAGGCAAACGAAGAGAGGTTACCCTAGAGGTGCATGTGTGTGCATTAGGTCGATGGCGATGCTAAAAAGCAGTCGACTTACAGGGTTTAAAAAAACGGCTCGATTATCGAATCAAGAATTGTTTGATATTTTAAAAAAAAGTTTTAATATTGTAGCAAGATATGAGCAAAATAAAGGAAATCAACAAAATTAATTTACACATCATGGAAATTGGGATACATTTTGCCAATGGGGATAAAATGAGCGATAAATATAAACACGCAATAATTCAACGGTAATTAGCAAAAGTTTTAATCCAAACTTAATAACCAGATTAATAATAAAAAAGAATAACAATATTTAAATCTAAATTCAAACAAGATTAAGATTAAAATTGAAACAAAATTAACATCAAAAATAAAAAAATGAAATCAAAATTATTCGAGAATTAATAAAAGAACATCGCTAACGCAAAAGGTGCGATCCTCGCAATCTGGATCCAAGTGTTGTGGGTCTATTTATAACAAAAAGCAAAGAAAAAGTAAATTTAACATGCTAGAAAAAAAAGCAATAATGTTGCTAACGCATAAATGCGATCATCGCAATCATGGATCCAAATTGTATCGATCTAAATAAAAAGAAAAATAAAGTAAAATAATTTTTAAGATTTGATAAAAACCAACAAAGTTGCTAACGCGAAAGCGCGATCATCGCAACCGGATCCAAATCGGGCAGATATGAATTTACAAAAAAAGAAGCACAAATAAAAATGAATTTTAAATGTAATAAAAACTCAATAATGTTGCTAACGCGAAATGCGATCATCGCAACTGGATCCGAATTGTACCGATCTAAATAAAAAGAAAAATAAAGCAAAAGAATTTTTAAAATTTGATAAAAACCAACAAAGTTGCTAACGCGAAAGCGCGATCATCGCAATGAGATCGAATAAAAATATGTCACGCATTATACACGTCCATATGTAAACAGCGTATCGACACGTTCGATCCGAAAAATTAAAAAGAACTATCAAAATATATTAATTATATTAGTCACATGAAATGTAGCTTTATGGATTTTATATATGTATAACTAAAAGTTACTAATTTATATATGCTGATGACATATGAAAAGCTAGCGACGTTACGGTTTACGTAAGTATTAACGAAAGTTACATTATGAATATATAATTGGTTCATGTAATAAAATGTTGATAAATAGTGAAAAGTATGATAAACATAAGGTAGAAATCCAAAAACACAAATAATAATACTGAGAACCAAAATGCTCACTGAGATTCAATATGCGTGTGTAGCTTTTCTTACTCGGCGAGAATTTCTGGAGGAAAGGGAGCTGCGTGCGTTTGATGTCCTAAGCTTTTTCGGTTCCCCTGTTATGTGTAAAACAACCTGTATTTATAGGTCTAGAAAATTAGGTTACAAAATTTAAAAAGGAAAATAATAATCAGTTTTAATTCCTATTGATCAAATAATATCTGAATAAAAATCAAATAATATCTGATTTTTACTTGGTCACCAAGTAGACATAAATTGACCAATAGAAAATGAGTACACAAAAAGAAAATATTTTTTGTATTTATTATGATTTTTGCACTCCTTTTTGGTAAAAAGTACATAAAATCAAATAAATAATTATTTTTCAAAAATGCCTTAAAATAAAAAACGAAAATTAAAAACAAATAATAAAAAATATAATTTTTGTGATTTTTTTGAAAATAATTTAAAATGGAAAGAAAGTTAGTAACAAATAATAGAAACAAATTCAAAATGTAACATGTGAGATTCGAACCCGCGACCTCATACTTGCAAGCCTTATCTCCTTTCCAATTGTGACAATTCATTTATTCGAAACAAAAATGCACTTGAAAGCATATGAAGGTCAAACAACTATTTGTTATTTAAACAATTTAAAGTAAACTGTTACCTGTTTTTGAATAAAAATTACTGTTAAAATGTTAGTAAAATTGGACAAAAAAAACTTATAAAATCAAAGTTAAAAAATAATTTAAATGTTAAAAAATAGTGCGGGCAAATTTTGGGGTACAACACATACCAAGTCTCACACTTCTCGGCGTCATTTCACAAACCAAACTCAAGTCTCTAAAATTCTCCAAAAGTTCCCATTCTCTCATCATCAATGCGGACACATGTAACGACTTCCGACTCAAAGCATCGACCACCACGTTTGCCTTACCCGGATGGTAATTCAAACCAAAATCATAATCCTTCAAAAGCTCTAACCACCTTCTTTGTCTCATGTTCAATTCCTTTTGATCAAATAAATATTTCAAGCTCTTGTGATCACTAAAAACTTCAAATCTTGCACCATAAAGATAGTGTCTCCAAATTTTCAAAACAAACACCACAACCGTTAACTCCAAGTCATGTGTAGGATAATTCTTTTCATGCACTCTCAATTGTCTTGAAGCATAAGCCACAACTTTTCCATCTTGCATCAAAACACCACCTAAACTAACCAATGAAGCATCACAATACACAACAAATGGTTTCGCCGGATTTGGCAAAATCAAGATCGGAGCCGTTGTCAACCTTCTTTTTAGCTCATTGAAACTCTCTTCACAATGAATGTCCCAAATGAAAGCCTTTCCTTTACAAGTCAATTGCGTTAACGGAAGTGCCAACTTCGAAAATCCTTCAATAAACCTCCGATAATAACCCGCCAAGCCTAAAAAGCTTCGAATCTCCGTAACCGATCTAGGAGCCTCCCATTGCATCACCGCATCAATCTTGGATGGATCAACACTGATACCACTAACGGAAATAACATGTCCAAGAAAACTTACTTCCGACAACCAAAACTCACATTTCGACAACTTAGCATACAATTGTTTCTCTTTCAAAATTTGTAACACAATCCTCAAATGCTCTTCATGCTCCTCTCGAGACTTAGAGTAAATCAAAATATCATCGATGAACACAACCACAAAACGATCTAACTGCTCATGAAAAATACGATTCATGTATTCCATAAACACACCCGGCGCATTAGAAACCCCGAATGGCATCACGAAATATTCGTAATGGCCATACCGTGTCCTAAAGGCCGTCTTTTGAATATCCTCTTCTTTCACATGAATCTGGTGATATCCCGATCTCAAATCAATCTTGCTAAAAACACGCGCACCAACTAATTGGTCCATCAAATCATCGATCCTTGGAAGCAGATACTTGTTCTTAATTGTCACCTTGTTCAATTATCTATAATCAATGCATAACCTCATACTCCCATCCTTCTTCTTTACCAACAATACCGGAGCACCCCAAGGAGAAACACTTGGTCTAACAAATCTCTTGTCCAACAAGTCATTCAATTGCTTTTTCAATTCTACCAACTCCGATGCCGACATACGATACGGTGTCATCGAAACCGGTCTAGTACCCGGAACTAGATCAATAGAAAACTCAACTTCTCTTTCCGGCGGTACATCCGTAATATCCTCCGGAAACACTTCTGGAAAATCACACACCACTGGAAACACATCGAGCTCAGCCTTACTCTCCACCGACAATGATGCGAACACACCGAACAATTGAGCTTCGTCCGCTAAAATTTTCTTCAATTCTTTAGTGGATAGGAAACTCTCATCTTCATCATCTTCCAAAGAAGGAAACCTCACTAACTTGTGATAGCAATCTATATGAACTCGATTAAATCGCAACCAGTTCATACCCAAGATTACGTCCAAACCTTCCAACGGCAAACACACTAAATCCATCTCGAAGTCTTTACCATAAATGGTCAAAGGACAACTCAAACAAACCAAATAAGTAGTTACTGACCCCATTGCGGGAGTATCAATAACCATCTTACCATCCATCACAGACAACACAAGATTCAAACGCTTCGCGCACTCAGACGAAACAAACGAATGAGTCGCTCCCGTATCAATAATAGCAACTAAAGGCGTACTATTAATAAAGCATGTACCTTTAATCAAACGGTCTGCACTAGTAGTGTCCTTCCCCGCTAATGCAAACACCTTTCCGCCCGCTTGAGCTTGTTTCGGCTTAATACACTTAGTACTAATGTGACCCACTTCTCCACAATTATAGCACTTCACCATATTCCTTCTACAATCGGTAGTAGCATGCCCAAGGCCTCCACAGTTAGAACATTTCACCACGGTCTTCCTACACTCAAATGATTTATGACCCATTTCACCACACTTGTAACACTTAATGGAACCAAAACCTCCTCCTCCAGATCTCTTCTCAAAGTTTCCCCCATGCTTGCCCTTATCAACGGGTGTCACATAAGGTCCACTTCTAGCTTGTTGCTTTCCCTTCCTCTCATTCAAACTCTTGTAATGTGTAGAACGAGCCTTGCTATCTTCCTCGAAGATTCTACAACATTCCGTCAAATCCGAAAACCTTCTTATCCTTTGATATCCCACAGCCTGTTTAATCTCGGGACGCAAACCATTCTCATACTTAATGCACTTTGAGAACTCAGTAGTAATCGCAGCATAGTGAAGATGGAATTGAACCAACTCCACAAACTTAGCAGTATAGTCCACCACAGACATACTACCTTGTTTCAGTTCAAGGAACTCCATCTCCTTCTTCCCTTTCACACTTTCAGGGTAATACTTCCTCAAGAACTCAGTACGAAATAAATCCCAAGTTATCTCTTCATCATCTACCTCAAGAACTTGACGCATACCGACCCACCAATCGTCGGCTTCTTCCTTCAGCATGTGAGACCCAAGCCTCACCTTATTCTCCTCCGCACAGTCCATGACTCTGAAGATCCTTTCAATCTCTTTCAACCAAAGTTGAGCACCATCGGGATCAAATCTTCCTTTGAAGACCGGTGGTTGATTCTTCCTGAACTCGTCGTTAGCATTCACGTTCGGCGCACCTTGCACCACCCTAGCCATTGCTTCCAAAGCAGCAACCATCGCATTGTCGTTTCTACCAGCCATATTCTGATCATTCCCAAAAATGACAACAAAGTTAAACAACAGTTCAACCAACACCACAACAAGACAGACACAACTGACTCAACTCTAGCTCTGATACCACTTAATGTAACACCCCCTTTCTATACCTCCCAAATAATCACATAATCATTTAGGCACATATTAAAAATTTCGTCAGAGTATAATTATAAACATGGTATAAAAGAGGTATGTCACATTAAATTAAAACATTCAACACCTGCTCAACAATTGATATGCAACCGTGGGATAACTTTGCAACAGAGGAACTTAGTCCTTACACCCACATCTCAATATTTAGAATAAAAGCGGAAAATCTAAACATTGAATAACAACTAACATATATACATCATCAAGTATTATCCACCAACATCATTCATGTTTACTTAAACATTCATCAACAAGATACATGTACAATGTATCACAAAAGAATTATATACTTCCTAGCTACCCGGTGCTACATATCAGAGCCGACCGACCAAAATAATGAAGACACGCTTCACAAAAGACCACCAGCATACCTACTCTGCAATGCCTCATAGAGCATCATAAAACAGTAGAAGGGTGAGAAATATTATCATAATAACAATGCATATAATTATATATCTTAACATAAAAATACACATTTTCCACATTCTCACCATAATCCATAACCATTTACCCATATACATCACAATGTATATATACATATATAAAGCCAAGCATATTCATCATGCATACTTTCACAGTTATTACCATTCCACATAAACATACATATTCAGGTTTATTCATCAATGCACCATATAAAGATGATAAATGAAAATCATAGAGACCGACTCACGACTCTATGCAAATGCAATGCGGTACCGACTCAATCATCTCAAGTTCACTCAGGAACTTATTGGAACCATCACTCGTTACCAATGTAACTCCCCGTCGGGCCTACGATGTTCACCCATTGCTCACACCTCACATAGGCACACAATGTTATTGGATCACTCACACCCCACACGAGCACACGACCCGATCGCTCACACCCCACATAGGCACACGATCCGACTGCTCACACCTCACCTAGGCACACAATCGTTTGTAATCATCGCTCACACCTCACTTAGGCACACGACGTTACAACGGATTCTCATTAGAATCACACAACACAAGAATGTACGTCATTATGCTTCACTTACACAATGACTCAATCATTCTTGAAATGCATACATATTCACAATATACTCATGCATTCATCTCATACAATCACATACAATCTATATACATTCACCTCAATGCACTATTGTATGATTCACATCCAAACACACATTCAAAACGGGAAAAAGTCACAACAAGACACTATTCCCGACTTTCTGACATAATTAAATCGGTGTAACACTTTCCAAATCATCATAATAAGAAAGAACATTCCATAAGCTTTCTAATGCATCAAACCACGCCTCAAACCGAACCACCGATCAAAAGTTATGCAAAAAACAAAATTACACAAACAGCACTATTCGCTGGGCGAACCCCCTCGCGAGCATTCGCTAGCACCTTCGCTAGGCGAATGTTCCAGCGAACCAACTGCTAGCTAAAAACAGACACAAAGTTCGCTAGGCGAACCCCTTGGCGAACCAAGGCAGCAACCACCAACATCAAAAACACCTAAAGTTCGCTAGGCGAACAACTCAGCGAACCTTCGCTGACCTTCGCTAACTGGTTCGCTAGGCGAACCCGCGAAAACATCACTCGCTACTGCTCGCCCCAGGTTCGCTAGGCGAACCAAGGAAAACCCAGAATTTTTCAGCGCTGTTAAAAACCTAAAATCCATATTTTTCAACCCAAAACATTTTCAAAACAACATATATCATTCATAACTCAATCCAATCATGGCAACAAGCATTCTACCACATTTACGTCGATTTCCAACCGCGAAAACATCGATTTCTCAACATCAACCTAAAATAGAAAACTATGAAAACACAACAAACAATCCAATACACACATACATAATCTTACATAATGATATACATTGATAAGATAATAAGATTTCACACCCTTACCCGATTAAATCGATTCCTAGAAGTTGATTTTCTTGATTTTCCTAGCTTTTTCCTCTTTTCCTTCTCTTTCTCCTCTTCCTTTTTCTTTCTCTCCTTTTTCTCTCTATTTTTCCTTTCTATCTCTTTCTCTCCTATTTCTCTTCTTATCTCTTTTTCTTTTCTATTTTCTTTTTACACCAATCCAAATTAATTCATTTTCTCACACAATTATATTTCCACTAAATTTTCTAACTTAACATTAATTGAGAAATGTCTAAAATACCCCCCATTCTAATTTTCTCTGAAAACTCTCAAAAACGGTAAAATAACATAACAGGTCAACATAACATATTAACACACCAATTTCACAGATAAAATAATTTATCACTCAATTTAAATAAAAGACTCAACAAAATTAGAATAATTGGAATCGGGGCGTTACAATACGCGTATGGCTTAGGGCAATACGCGTACGGTCAGGAAAATTGCACACTTGTGTTTTCTCGCGATACTATTTCTCGTTATGTCCATAACTTTTGACTCGGTTATCCGTTTTTAATATTCTTGATATCATTGGAAAGCTAACAGAATGTACTTTCTTATGAAAATGGTTTTAAAGTTGTTGGCCGATTTAATTATGTCAGGATTTTGGGAATAGTGTCGTTTTGTTGATTTTAGTGTTTAATGGTGTGTAATTGTTGTTAATTATGTATGCATGCTAAAATATGGAATAAGGAGAGTGAGAACCATTACCCTAAACAATGTCGGAAATGTGAACTTGTCTTAGTGGCAACGCTCGTGCAGGAAAGGCCGAGGCGTGTGTGTAATAATCATAACCAATTATTTTATGCGGTGTAGTTTCATGAGACTCGAGCACCTCCTCTAAAACGTATGCATAATTACTTGGCAGGTTTGATTCCCGTGTATAGTACGAATGGAACCTACGGGTAAAGAGACTTGTGATGGTTAACATGCCATGAGAAGTGACGGTTCACGGCTAACAGGCCGATGATCCCGAATCCATTTCGTATGCCAAATAACTTCAAGGATCCATGACTCGGGTCGTCTTCTAGACGTAGAAGCGGACCGGAAAAGGGGATGCCTTGGTACGGTTATTGATTAGTGAGATTCTTGAGCTAACAGGCTCAGGACGTACTTTGGTACTAGTATGAGTTAACAGGCCCACCGGTGTGGATACTTATGTTTGTGTGTGTACTCAAAGTCACTCCCTTTCCTTATGACTTGAGTTAGGTTTATTAGAACCTTGTAGAGCCGATAGGACTTTAAGATAGGGAACTCACTGAGATTTGATGTATCTCACCCCACTGTTGTTGTTTACATCACAGGTACTGCAGGTTCCGCGAAGGGTAAGGATAAGGTCGTGCAATTATCCTTACTTATCTGATGGCTTTGCTTCCGTTGGGGAGTTTTTGAGATCATTAGTGATCTAGTTCTTAGTGTTTTGTCCTTTGCAACATCTTGTAGATATACTATGCCGTAGTTTTTTTGTATTAGGCTTTTTGGGCATGTATATGTATAATGTGTTTACTAAGAACTTATTGTATATTTCAGTACCAAACGTACTTTTCATGTATAATATATGATTTGATGCATGTATTTATACTTGGGTTTTACAGAAAGATTCGTTGGAGAAAGGTTGAAATGATTGTTATGGTGTTTGAAATCCATATGGTTGTTATGATATTTATGTGTTTTGGCTATAATGTGATGTTTGGACATTTTGGTTATGGTGTGATGTTTGGCCATTTTGGCTATGGTATGAGTAAAGGTTGGTGTTATATGTTCCTTGGGTGTTTTGGCTATATCTTGATGTTGTGTTAGGGGCATATGCATTTTGGGCATCTTGATAATAGTCATTTTGTTTGTGATGGTATGTGAGATGCTCTTGGTATTGTGGTTGGGTGTCTTGAATGTTTTGATTGTGGGTTTGTATGTTTGTGGGTCGGTAATTGTTGGATAGGGGGTTGTGAGTAACATGTCTGATAATTTTCTGGGTAGTTAGACGTTGAAGCTTCTTGTGTGTAAGTGGTTTGTCGTGATCTCTCTTTGGAGATAAACCCAGCTGCAACCGATCTGTACCAAGCATATAAGTATTAGTTGGTATAGACAGGGTTGTCATCTAGGGTCACGTAAGACATGGTCACGACAGTTCATTCATTTACGACATTCAGATTTAGCAAAGTCATTTCAATTGGAAAAGTTCCATTGTTCATTAATTTTTAGTTGGTGCTACTGATCGAGGTTAGTTGGGGGATTTGAGATGTTTTGAAGCATTCTGAACTGCAGTTTGACACGATCACCGTGGTGCATCTCCACAGTGGTGAATCTGATGATCGGCGTGCATGCAGTCTAAACAACTGCATCTTCTTCTCTGACTTCATGTTGATGTTCCAAGTTTAGATATGGACGCTAAATGAACTGTAGAAAAGAAAAAGTTTAGAACATAAAATGGGTAATATTAAAAATAAATTGATTTGTATAGTGGAAATACATCTCCAGGTGTAAGGTGATCCAAGAGATTGTGATATTGAAGGATATAATGTCTATGACATCTATTGTAAGTCATACCACAATCCGGCCATCTAAAACAAAAAAGTTCAAATAAATTAGTTAGAAACAATAATATCAGTAAAGTGAATAAATGAAAATAAAGTTATTAACTTACTTTTGTGCATACGGGAATGAGAAGCTGTTGTGGTCGATGGGGCGCTAGGGATGGCAATGTAGACCAACCCCGTGCATGGAGCAAAACGGCGCATCCAGAAAATGTAGATATGTTTTTCGTTACATTTTTACACAAAAAGTTATACAAATAAGACAAACAAGCGGAACCACAACTATATGTTCATGTTTTATCTAGGTGTCTTAATAAGGGTAAATACATAACGTGCATACTAGAATCACTACCTTCGGAAAATAAAAATAAACCAATTAAAATCATAAAATAAAATCTAGTTTTTATTATTTTCATTTCTTCGGTAGAATTTTCATCTAATATTAAACTACTGTAATATGTCTTAAGACGCGAAAGTAAGATACCTTGGTCTCTTGGGTTATGATCCAACAAGTCGGCACCCAAAAGACATTAGAAACCTTGCAATAACCGCGTTGGTGAGAGCAACCTAATTTAGGTTGGGATCACCTTTTCGCAACCAAAGGCAAAAAATGACATTCGGTATTACATTCGAGGCAATTATTCAGTGAAAGTTGAATGAAAATGATAAAGGAGGAAACCCTCAAAACTAGCACACATTTCGTTTTAATCTTTGAGCGTCATAGACACACTTTTATTGTAAAGGAAACACAGCACCACAATGAGAGAAGGCCAAATGGAGACTATCAGGTCCAATTGAATAGAGGTTGGTGCGATTGTGGCAAATTTCAAATCTTCCGTATGCCTTGCTCCCATGTCATTGCGACATGTTCATATGCTCGCCAAGACGTTTTCATCCATCTCTTTGATGTTTACAAAGTCATAAATATTTTCAACGTGTACAGCAATAACTTCCCGGTGGTAGCATTGGAAGATTATTGGCCTGTATATTGTTTACTACGAAATTTGGTAAACAAAACAAGTTTCTATTAATATTTAAGGGATCAAACTAGAAAATCTCCCAAAACATATTTGTGTGTATTTAAACTATTGAACAACATTTTACTGTCGAAATCGGAGTGTAGTATTTGAAAAATAACAATGCAACTTTGAACAAGACTTGAAATGTGATTTTAAATGAGACTTGAAATGTGAAGTTTTTGAAAATAAAAGAGTCTGAAATCGAAATATAGGATAAAGTAAGAATGACAGAAATTGTAATGCGAAATCGAAATGTGCAGGAAAAAAACTTGAATGTAAAAATGTTTGAAATTTAAAAATGGTGGAATGCATACTGGTAGGTTGAACATCCTTATTGGAGTTCAAACCCTAGGACGCACGATTGTGAGCTTCTAGTAGTTATTACCATTTTGTCTACATAAAAGAGAGGTTACTATTTAATTTGCCACTATCATATAAGACAAATCCCAAAAACGGCCCTGTAAAACACAAATTATGTTCTTGTAATTTCAAGATTCGTCAATTTTAACTCTTAAATAGCTTTACTCTTCTAACTAGTTGAGAGGACATTGCCTTGTTTTGTTTGTTTTTTTTAACTACATGTTATATTTTTATTTTAGAATATTTCAATTAAGTAATTGTTTGAAATTAACTTATATTAGTATTACAGTCATGCTATTCCTACACTACATGTTACACCAAATACATACACCATCAATGTTTTTTAAATAAAATAATATTTTTATGAATAACACATGAACAGTACATTTGAACAGTGTCCGTAAATAGTGTTCGTAAACAATAACTTTAAAATAGTGAAACAAAGTTGGTTAATGAAATATAAAAAGTTGGTTAATGAAGTGATAAAGTTGGTTAATAAACACATAGATATTAAAAATAATTTTTAAAAGTAAATTAAAGTTAGTTAATGAAGAGTAAAAAGTTGGTTAATAGACGTACAATATTAAAAATAATTTTTAGTCACAAATAAAGTTGATTAATAAAATAAAAAATGTTGGTTAATGACGTTGGTTTGACGTAGGAATAGATTTTTCTTAGTATTATTTATACAAAATCAAATCTTTATAATGCACATGTCACAACAAATGCAGTCACATGACAAAACATGTTATAAGCCATCTTTGTTCTAAATGCTCATGTCGCCATTGTTGAGCTTCAAAGTTTTCACATAAATCATCTTTTATTGTCCTCATCTACTACAAATCGTCCATATCACTCTCCTCGTATATGTGAAAAACGTATATTAGGCATTACACCGTCTCATGGTTCTGTATAAAAATTTAAAGTTAACTTCATTTGAGTCGTAGGTTATTTTTAAGATGTCCTATTTAAATGTGAATAATGTATATGAAGACCATTTTTGTCATAATTTATTCATAAAAAAATGTGAGGTCTTGCATTGTAGGTCGCCTTACACGCCCTCAAAGACGGACGTACACAGACTCTTTGCATACTATCCACCAATTCATCGTGTTGATGTTTCGACACACCATTATGGTAATGAAATAGCGATCATAAGAAAATATAGACAATAATTTAGATGATTCTTAGTTGTTATGTTAGTTTGAGTAAAGTTAATGAGTATATAAACTATAATACATACTACATACAAAATCAGACCATATGATCAAATCTATCTACAATGAAAATTCAATCTCCCTAACCAAAATCTGCATCCAAAACACTTGCACATGTCCTATAGATCTACACAAAGAATCTTTAAGCCAATCTACATAAGAAAAACAAATTAACTCAATATATGTAGTAGTATCATATTTCTTTGGACTTCCACTCTAAAATTGCTGATAAAAGTGTGTAATTAGGAATTAAAAACTTATGAGGCAAAGCCATGTTTGTCATTGGTGATTTCTCATTCTCTTCAAGCCATTTTTCAATCGCTTTCCGGTCATAAGTGTATCCGTCTGCCGCAACGCACGGATCGTCCATCACATCCTGCACCAATTCAAATAAACCACAATGATCAATCATCTTCGAAAATGGTCACGATTTACTACGAAAGGATTCGAAAATGAGTATTTATTTGAGTACCTGAAGTATAGGGCAGATGAAATGGTTTGGAGGTTTAGGTTTTATAGTAACCATTGAAGAAGAATGATGAGCTTTATCAGCAACTTCTTTCAGCTTCTCCAGCGCGGGAAGCACGTGTTCTAACAAATCGGGTCGGTCTCTACGTCGAAGCTCAGCGCAACTCAATGCTAGTCGAGCTAAGTCTAACGTCTCTTGAAATGGCCATGATCCTGCTTTTTTATCCAATATATCGGTTAAGTTACCGCCTTCTATTGCTGTTTCAACCACGTGAGTGAGCGCTGTCGCTGGTTTTGCTGTCAACAGCTGTAACATCACTAATCCGAAAGCATAAACATCGGATTTCGTAGATATTAAACCGCTCCTTTGATACTCAGGATCGATGTAGCTGAGTGTCCCGACAGGTGCCGTGTCTTTATACATCGTAGATAAATCATCCGAATTAAGGATTGTTGAAAGACCGATGTCGCCAATCTTGCTGACAAGGTTACCACCAAGCAAGATGTTTGCTGGTTTCAAGTCGCGGTGGATGATAGGTTGTGGCTTTGAGCTGTGAAGAAAGGAAAGAGCTGACGCGATTTCCCAAGCGATTCGAAACCGATCAAACCATGGGATTGCCGTGGTACTGTTTTTCTGAAATAGTCTATCCTCCAAACTACCGTTCTCCATGTATTCGTACACAAGGCATCCGTGATCGGGACATGCGCCGAGAAGAAGAAGCAAGTTTGGATGACGAATTCTGCTCAATATCTCTAACTGGAAGCAAAGAGAAGTTATTAGTCTTTTTTTTTTTCAGTTCAATTCGAATTTGAAATCGTATATTCGTATAGCTTTCATACCTCTTGCTGGAACTGCTTGCTTTGGCTGATTCCGGCCGAGTGGAGAACTTTAACAGCGACAGTTGTGTGATGCAAAGTGCACTTATACACCATTCCGTACGCACCCATTCCGATTCTCAAGTCTTCAGAGAAAGACGACGTAGCTAAAACTATTTCATCCCACGTAAACTTTCGGTACTGAGGCGTTGAACCACTTAGAGCATCCTCTAGCTTTTCTTTCTCTTTCGCAGCACGGATAGCTTTCAATTCTGTTTCTTTTCTTTCTGAAGCTTCTCGTTCGGCAGACTCTTTCAAATACGCAGCCTCTCTTGCCGCAGCTTCGTATTTCTCCATTTCTTGTCTTGCTAATTCCTTAGCCAACTCCTCCTTAGCAACAATCTCCTTCATTTTCATGGATTCTCCCGATCTCCTCTTGCTTAATTCACTTAGCTGCTCAAAGTAATCACACATTTTACTCCATGTCACAATGTAACTCAATAGATTCTATTCCAAGTGTAGAGAAAAAACTCATCATGCAATCACTACTCTAGAGTATTATACTTATCATGTAAAATGGTGACAAAACGGGCCCGGCCCGGCGGGAATGTTCACTTTGCCTGCACTTTTTCGCGGGACAGGCGAAAGTTTTAGACCAGGATCCTCTAATATGTCCTTGTCAGCTTTTGCAGGGGCAGACATTAACATAAATTTTTACAATTTTTACGCTTTGAATGTGCAGTGCCCGCGAGCCCGCCCCGCCCTCATTTTTTCGTGGGACGGACCAATGTTTTAGGCTCATGCCCTGAAAAATGTCTGCCCGCCCCGTTTTTTGCAGGCTTTTACAGGGCGGGCCTAAAAGAACCTAGAAGTGTTTCTGTCGGAAAAGAAAATTGACATTACCTTGCGTGATGCATCGATGTTCTCGGTTTGAGCTACTGCATGCATTCCCTGGGCATGTCTTAGTTCAATTCTCAACTTTTCCAGCTCAAGGTTAAAATTTTCCTGATAGATAACAGCAGACCACAATTGAAGTTCATTCTAGTCAAGATTTTACGGAATTCTCGTCAAATATACAACAGTGCTATTTCAAATTGCGAATATATATGATAATGTTTGTTAAGAGAGCACCATTTACACAACGATTTCATCAAGTCCAAAGAAACAAAGAACTTTCGATTACCTGTCTATTAGGTGACGAAAGTCTAGAGGCTAGTGGCGAACCCTTAACAGAATTTTGACCAGTGGCGACCCATGATTCAGTATCTGAAGCAATGCTTCTGCAACTAGAGGCCCGACTCAAAGCGCGACCAAAATCTGAGTTTCTAGCAGAGCTCGTAGCAACATTCTCTCTTCCAAGATCAATGGACTGGCCCCTAGAATGAATAGTTTCATTCGAACTCGGAGTTGTGTTTAGAAGGGTCTGATTCAAACTTGAAAGAGCTTGAAATCGTTGTGTTGCCAAAGAGGAATGTAAAGCAGCATACGATGCAACCGAGCCAGAATCTGTCTGAGTGGTAGAAGTGTAGTTCGATGAGCTGCTCGAGGAAAAACTGATTTCACTCGTGTCATCTGTAATGCTTTCATCAATCTGCATATCTGACGGCCGTATGGACAGATTTCCTTTCGAAACAGCATATACTGTACAATATCTCGGAGTACATGCCGAAATTTTCGCTGACATACCCTTATGTTTACTGAAAGCACGTCATAAATAAAAAATCGTATGATCAGATGAAGACTCTAAGCATTAAGCATTGAAGATGTTGAAACTTCAAATTCGTTATAAGCTCTAACAAATAAATAACACAAACGAAACATTTCGATTAGTGTTTTGAATAGTACCTTTTGAATAAGCCGCCAGATGAAGCTCCGACGACTAGCTTGGTTATCGCATCCTTAGTTACTTCCTCTGCCACGGCGGATGCCACATCATCCGATTCAATTACTACAAGATCTACATGAACCTGTTTCAACAATATCAGAATAAAGATCCTATAGTGCATTATTTGCTCAAATTCATCTTTACGAACAACGATATCTTACCTTTCTTTGCTCGCACATTTTCTTAAAAGGTAGAAGCATTTGATGTGTCTTCCACTCCATTTCCTTTTTGTAAGCAGCCGCTACATCATTACGCACTTGTGAAATTGGGAGATAATTACCCACTGGAAGTACAAAAATATTGAATCATCTATAAAATCTTCCATTGCTATAACATAACCAGCACTTATAGCCACATATGCATAAGCAAACTACTAATTGTGTCGAAACTTTTTACAAAAAACATGTTCTACGGTTTTGTCATTGTTGAGATCCTAGTATTACACACACATTGTTTCACACTTCAGATGTTCAGTCCTGAACATGATAGGTCCGCCGAGACTTACACATTGCCTCGAGATATGACCTAAGTAGTGTTTGCAAGACATATGCAGACATCCTCACGAAGTTCGGCCAATTGTGTCTGTGTCTTCAATAACCACCAAAAACTCACACACAACTGTGAGGTCCCGGCTTGGAACCGGGGTGATAGTGTACAATCTAACAACATCGATTTTGTCAGTTGAGCTAGAATTTGCAGACATGTCGTAGTTTTCTATTATGCAATGCTTAGGGTTACAAACTAAAAGATTTGTTTAAATACTACGAGATTACAAGTTTACCCTTGATCCGTACCGTGGAAGGAACCCCCTAGTCGTAATCGACAACACAAACGGGCCAAGCCCAAAGGGTACCGACGAAAATTAGTCATACGAAACACCAATCTCTTCAAAATATAAGTTAAATTTTTTGCAGTTAATATTAAACTTAACAAACACTCATATTACTTGGTGTAGGAACCCCGATTATACCAGCATGAACATGAATCAACTTGAAGATAATCATTCCCTCAGGCACAAACTTGTTAAGCGTCCATTGTACCACATACTTGCTTTTCTTGTTCCCCTTGATTGCTAGCGCCACAACCGAATGCCGAGTTCGGCTACTTTCATTCCCCTCTTTAATCCTATCCATCTCTCCTCCTTAACTAGAACAAACTAAATTATCTTATCTGCAACAATTCAAAAGAAACAGTTAAGGAACAAAAAAAAAAAAACAAACTAAGACACAGACACGACCACCAAACACAAACACTAACAGACACAGACACAAACACAGACACCGACACCGACACCAGGCACAAACACAGATACGAACACCAGACATGTCTTTAATCTGAAGTGTCGATCTTGCGTACAAAACTAATTTCTCAAAACAAGATAACCCTTGTTTTCATATACATATTCCTTCAATTTTGAA
Source organism: Lathyrus tuberosus (assembly GCA_022829125.1). Classification (NCBI taxonomy): domain Eukaryota; kingdom Viridiplantae; phylum Streptophyta; class Magnoliopsida; order Fabales; family Fabaceae; genus Lathyrus; species Lathyrus tuberosus. Next base: position 5,774,307 of record JALAZF010000159.1, read on the forward strand.
CAAGGGTTTCATCTTTCATTCCTTCAATTTCATGAACAACTACACAAAATTTACAAAAACAGACACAAAAAAAACACCAATAGTAACAACCTTAACATAATTTTAACTAACGAAACAAACTTACCAGGTTTGAAATTATTGAGAAAAATCCTAGGCGGATAAGAAAAAAAGGTTCACATTTCTTTGAATGAAACCATATTTTTAAAGCTTGAAATGAAAATTTCAAAACACGAGACACATATGGTTGTTTATTAAAGTTTGAAGAGAGAAGAAAATGAGAAGAAACAACATGAAACGTGACAAAGTGATTAATGGACCCCACAACTTCATCATGCTTTATGCTGAAATTATAATTGTCAACTACCACTTCCATTTTATATATTTTTTCCATACTTTAATATATATTCATTTAACTTAATCAATTTATATCAATTGAGCTATCTCATTTATCTAGTTTTTATTTTAAGGGTTCTGTATAGATTAGTTATAGTGTAACTATGATAAAATAAATAGAATTCTTATTTAAATATAATTTAAGTGTGACAAATATTTTTTAAGTCCCTAAATAATTATGGTTTAATAGTGATAAATTTTAGTGATAAATTTTGGGTTATGTGTGATACCGTCTTGCACGTTCTCAAATAGGGATGACAGTGAGTAAAATTTGGGCAGGTACTATAGTACTCGTTCCTATACTCATATTTAAGTACTCATATCCATATTTATTATCAATATTTTTAATAAAAATAAATCGATCAATTATGAAATATCAAATCTTTTAAAATTTTTTAATATAATTTAAATAACTCAAAAGTTTTATTGTTGAATTCTAAAATAAATAAATATTTATATTAAAATGTGAGGTACTTATAGTGGTATTTTTTTTTTTTTTTAAAAGTGATAGTATACACTTTTATATAATAATATAAATATATGTTGTGCGTGTATGAAACGGATTGATACTAAAGGATTCGTACTTATATTTATACTCGTTTATTTTAGTGAATATTTATCTTTATTTATGTTCAAATCTATTACTGTATTTGTTATAGGTATTTATAAGCCATATTGTCATCCTTACTTTCAAAGACTCTATATATGAATAAAAATTTATTTAATTACCGTGTATTTATACTACATATTTTATATTTATTATGTTTTGTTATAATACAAAGATTAGATAAGTTTGGAAGCAAAATAAAATATATTGAAATGAAGGAGTAATAAGAGTTAAAAAATTGAACTAGTTGCATTAATGTCAAGTCAATGAATGTATTTTATTTAGAGATAATTTTCTTGTTCATTGTTTGGTAAAAGCTTCCAATTTTGAAAACAGTTAACTGACATCACACGTGATATTTTAACTTAGTCAAACTTGACAGCAGCAAGAGGCAAGTGTGTTGAAATATGTTAAGTGCAATTTTAGTGCTCATTTTTTTTTTCTTTTTTAATTTTTTTATATTTTATTTTAAGAATTTTAAATCGTTAATAGTTCATCACAATACAATTTCTTGTTTTTCAACTTCAACATGAGTAATGTATAGAATGTTAGTAGGTGTGAAAATTTTTTCATTGGAAATTCTATTGTGGTGCCCTAATTGAAATGCTTGGTTGTTGTGGTCCATGTAAATACTCCTTTAAAACGGTAGGTAATGATTTTGAAATTGTTTGAAATTGATTGAAATTGAGATGCAAATTGAAGGAATGATAAAAAAAATGAGGGTATGGTAATATAAAATGTTTATGTTTGAATCTTAGATTTTCATTTGTTAGTGGATTTAGGCCATGAATGATGATCAATATTAGGGGTGTTAAAACGGGCCGCCCGCCCCGCCTAAAACCCGTCAAAAAAGAGCGGGTGGCGGGTCAGCCCGGCGGGCCACGACCCGTTTAGCCACCCCTAATCAATATATTCTAAAATTTGTTGATGATATTAAAAAAATTTAAATTGATTGATGTTTATGTGGAGCACATTGTTGACAATTCTATGGTGAACAATGACCATATAGTAAAAGATAACAACCTAATATGTGGTGTAAAACTTGGTAATAATGGGGGTGGTGACGAGGTTGAAGAAGGAATTGATAAAGAGATTTATGTAAAGGTTAAACATGGTGCTGCTTATGTTAATGTCGAAGAAGACGCATTTGTTCAAGAGGGTGGAAAAAGAATTGATAAAGAGGTTGATACAGATATTTAACATGGTGGTGATAATGGTGGTTAAGACGTCAACGTTGAAGTGGATATGTTTTTCAACAAGCTATAGAGGAAAATGAATCTAATTATGATTATGTTTTTATCGGAGAAGAAGATGGTGATGATAGTTAATTTGATTACTGTGATTTTAAAGGATTTCTTGATGTTGAATGAACTATAATACTCCCCAGTAAAAGTGACAACACAGAAGCTGCAAAACAATCTAGTCCCATATTTAATATTGAGAGTTGTGATTTTGATGAGTTTCATACTCTACAAGCAATGGATGATGAAGAAACTATGGAGAAATTTCCAACATTTAAATAGTGTACTGAGTTTGAGTTGGGAACGACATTCAAGGATAAGTTGCAAATAAGAGATGCAGTTAAAAGTTATGCAATGGAGAATGTGAAGAATGTCTTCATAAAAAAGACAAGAGAAGTGCAAATAAATTTTGCAATTAATTAGTTTCACTGATGAGCATATTTTATCTGAGATAATTCTGAATTTTTTGTGTAAGCCTTAGAGGGAAATGATTTTATGACTGAATTTAAAAGCTATATCATGTTAATTATTTATTATAATTATTAATTATGTTTGTTTTCAAACTAACAAAGTTCTTATAATTGTTCATTTGTTTGATGGAACATTATGTGTGACTTAAATGTGAGACATGTAACACCCCATTTTAATTATTTAGACGTTTTGTGTTATTTTGGTTGTGGGCCTTGTTTAGGGTGCGAGTTTGAGTGCGTAGGGGGTAATGTTAGTAATATGGAGATATTATTATTATTATTATTTTTAATATTATATTTCATATTATTATTATTATTACTATTACTATGGTTATTATTTTTATTAAGGTTATGTAGTAAAACAAGACTTAATAGAAATAATGTGTTATTGGACCAAGGAGATTAGTAAGGGTAGTTTAGTAATTGGAGAGGGATTAGTGGAAAATTGGTAAGGGTTTGAGAGCTAATCATAATTTTTGGAGAGAAAGAGAAAGGCTTAGGAGAAAGGAAGATCAAGGGAGTGCTAGAGCTTGCATTTGATCAGGATTTTCGCAGGAATTCTTCAAGATTCGAGGTAAGGGGGGAGAAAGGGGGTTCAATATTGGTGTTTATTTCATGATCGGGTAGTGGGGAGTCCTTAACCCCGTAGGAAATTTGTGTGCAAACTGTTAAATCGTTGATTGTTGCATATGTATGTTGTGATTCTGAGAATCGTGCATGAATTGATATATATTTTCATGAATTTGTGTGGTTGTTGCTGTTGTATGAATATCTCTTGCAGATCTTTCGTTTTGGGTTCGATTTGGGAGAACGATTTGAGATTTTAGGCTTGTAATACATGTAGTAATTCTAGGTACAAGGGAAGAGATGGAAATAGGACCTAAAATCAATCTAGAAACGGTTATAGGACTGGTTGGAAGTGAAGGAGTGTAGAAATCGCAGCAGAATGTAGAATAGTGAGGCTTCTGGTGAATCGCGTAACAGATCTGGTGATACGCATATGGGATGGCGTGATACGCAGAGATACGCGTATGGGAACTAGACAGTACGCGTAATAGGAAGGCATACGCGTACGGTATTGGAAATTGGGAATTTCAGTGTGAGGGAGTCTCTGTCCGTACGCGTACGACATAAGGCAATACACGTATGGATGTGGCCATTGTTGAGGAGATACGCGTATGGGTGGAGTCAATACGCGTATGGGGAGGCGTGATACGCAACAATACGTGTATGGTCAGTAGAGCTGCAGAATTTTACCGTTTCGCGAGTTCTTTCCCGTTTTCGCTTCCGATTCGGTTTCTTTTGGTTTGAGAGGTTGGGAATAGGTGTCAGGTGCTGAGAAATAAGATGTAGGTGAGGAAAATATTAATCTTAATAATTTTTATTAATTAATTAGCGATTTGGGTGTTTGGTGCTTTTGAAGTAAATTATATGGTGATGGTGTTGTTGATATGTATGGTGTGATCAGGAGGATCGTGTGCATGTATTTATGTTGTATACATGTTTTGTTGTGCATATTGAGTCTTGCATATTCATGGTGATTGGTGGGATGGATCGTTGCCCAGGAGGGGTGTATGCGATTCATTCGTACTCCTATGTGGAGAATGGTGGGGGATGGATCATTGCCAAGTAGAGGTGTATGTGATCTATCCGGGGTTCGATTGAATGAACCAATGAGTCGGTACCGCATGCATGGTGTCGTGTCGCATTACATTATTATTTGATGTTGTTGATGATATTGGGCAGTAGGTCGTGTTTGATAATTGATGATGCTTGTGTATGATGACTACCGGTTTATCATGTATTTATTCACCTATGATATTGGAACGTGATTTCTCACCCCTTTGTTGTTGTTGTGTCTGTGCTTCTTCGGAAGTACAGATAACCCAGGTACTTAGGTCGCTTGGATGCTCGTGTTGCTTGTTCGAGTCTATAGGAGCGCTCTGATACGTAACACAGGAATTATTTTGGGGATTTTAAACCATTTCTTATTTGTTATTCTTTCATTTGTTACGTATCGTATTTTGATGTATTTTTGGTGAACCACGATTTGATGTGGGATTTTCTTTATAAGTTGTTAGCAGATGGGCGTGAGTTGAATGAATAAAAACTATTTCCGCTGTTTCGTTTAATAAAGGAGTTTATTTGTTGGATTTTAAATGTGACATTCCACTTTGGTGAAAACTCTGATTTATCCTTAAGATTTTTTTATTTTATTTTATTTTGGGAAAGTGGGGTGTTACAATTGGTATCAGAGCAGGTCGGTCCGTCCGGCCAGGTGTTATAGTTGAGTCTGTCCTTAGGATAGAAGTTGTTTGTGTGTTCTGACCTTGTGATGATTGTTGTCCAGTATGGCAGGAAGGAATGATGCTGCTCTTGCTGCTGCTATGCAAGCCATGGCACAAGCTGTAGAGAATGTCAACCAGGGTGGAGGTGCTCAGTTTCGTGACTTAGCACAGTTTCAGAGCAATAAGCCGCCTACATATGAGGGAGGTATCTTGGATCCAGAGGCTGCACAGAAATGACTGAAGGCTGTGGAGAAGATCTTCAGGACCATGGAATACAGTGATGCTCAGAAGGTACAATTTGGTACTCATATGCTGGAAGGAGAGGCTGAGGCTTGGTGGGACAACAGTCGCCAGAGATTGGAAGCCGCAGGTACTGAGATTACTTGGGCTGTGTTTCAAGCTGAGTTTCTGGAAAAGTATTTTCCGGAAGACATTCGTAGTGTGAAAGAGGTTGAATTTCTGGAGCTGAAGCAGGGTGATAAGACTGTGGCTGAGTATGCCGCTAAGTTTGAGAAGCTGGTTCAGTATTGTGCTCATTATAATACTGAAGAAGCTATGACGTCGAAGTGTTTGAAGTTTGAGAACGGGCTGCGTCCTGAGATCAAATTGGGAATTGCTTGTCAGAAGATAAGAAACTATCCAGAGTTGGTAAGCAGAAGCAGAATTTATGATAATGACAACAGAGCCAGGATTGCTTATTACAAAGCTGTGAATGAGAAGAAAAATAAGCAGAGATTTGGAGGTACTCCTTACAGTGCTCCAACTAATAAGGGGAAATAGAAAACTGATGTGGTGAAGAAGCCAAAGGAGAAGAGAGCAGGTGCTGATACTCTCAAGTGCTTCAGATGTGGTGGTGAGGGTCACCGTGCTAACAACTGTCAGAAGGAGGTAAAGAAGTGTTTCAAGTGTGGCAAAGTAGGTTATGTTATAGCTGATTGCAGGGCCACTATGCCTACTTGCTATAATTGTGGAGAGAAAGGTCACATCAGCACTCACTGTGAGAAGCCGAAGAAGTCTCAGGCATCTCAGACTAGTGGGAAGGTGTTTGCCTTGGTGGGAGCCCAATCCACTGAGGAGGAGCGTTCCGTCAAAGGTACTTGCTTTATTAATGATGTTCCTTTGATTGCTATCATTGAAACGGGTGCAACACACTCGTTTATTTCTGTTGACTGTGTGAAGAGATTAGGGATTGTGCCATCTACTCTAGAGCAGAGGATGACTATTGAAACTCCATCTATTGGTTCCGTGGTTACTTCATTGGTGTGTTTAAAGTGTCCGCTGACCGTGTTTGGTAGAGATTTCAGAGTGGACTTGATTTGTTTGCCACTCGGTAATCTTGACGTTATCTTGGGAATGAACTGGTTGGAGTTCAACCGGGTGTATATTGATTGCTTCAGGAAAACGTTGCTGTTTCTTACTCCTGAAGAGGAAGCATTGGCAGATTTGCTATCTAGCAAGGAGTTGAGGACGTTGTTGGAAGATGAAGCGAAGCTGTTTGCAGTATTTGCCTCGTTATCTGTTGAAAGCAAGACTTCAGTTAATGAATTGCCAGTAGTTAATGAATTTCCTGAAGTGTTTCCAGATGACATCACAGAATTGCCTCCGACAAGGGAAGTTGAGTTCGCTATTGATCTTGTACCGGGTACCAGACCTATCTCTATGACACCGTACAAGATGTCTGCCTCAGAGTTGGCAGAGTTGAAATCTCAGGTCGGGGAATTACTCGATAAGAAGTTTATCAGACCAAGTGTGTCGTCGTGGGGAGCTCTAGTGTTATTGGTGAAAAAGAAGGATGGTAGTATGCGTCTGTGCATTGACTACCGTCAGTTGAATAAAGTAACCATTAAGAATAAGTATCCACTTCCTAGGATTGATGACTTAATGGATCAGCTGGTAGGAGCTCGTGTGTTCAGCAAAATTGATCTGAGGTCGGGTTACCATCAGATTAGAGTAAAGGAAGGTGATATTCAGAAGACTGCTTTTAGAACTCGCTATGGACATTACGAATATGCAGTGATGCCTTTTGGAGTGTCTAATGCGCCGGGTGTATTTATGGAATATATGAATCGTATTTCCATTCTTATATGGATCAGTTTATTGTGGTATTTATTGATGATATACTGACCTATTCTAGGTATGAGAAGAGCATGCAGGTCACTTGAGAATTGCATTGCAGGTGTTGAAAGATAATAAATTGTTTGCAAAGTTCTCGAAGTGTGAATTTTGGTTGAAGACCGTGAGTTTCTTGGGCCATGTGATTTCTGGTGATGGTATATCGGTGGATCCCTCTAAAGTAAGTGCAGTACTTCAGTGGGAAACTCCGAAGACCGCAACGGAGATTAGAAGCTTTTTGGGTTTGGCAGGTTACTATAGAAGGTTCATTGAAGGGTTTTCTAAATTGGCATTGCCGTTGACTCAGTTAACCAGAAAGAATCAAGCTTTTGTCTGGGATGTTGCCTGTGAGGAGAGTTTTGAAGAACTGAAGAAGAAGTTGACGACAACACCAATGTTAATTTTACCAAGTCCGAATGATTCTTTCATAGTGTATTGTGACGCGTCTAAGATGGGATTAGGCGGTGTGTTGATGCAAGGTGGCAAGGTAGTGACTTATGCTTCAAGACAGTTAAGGGTGCATGAGAGGAACTATCCTACTTATGATCTTGAATTAGCTGCAGTGGTGTTCGTGTTAAAAATTTGGAGGCATTATTTGTATGGATCGAGATTTGAAGTGTTTAGTGATCACAAGAGTTTGAAATATTTGTTCGATCAGAAGGAATTGAATATGAGGCAGAGAAGATGGTTAGAATTCTTGAAAGACTATGACTTTAATTTGAGCTACCATCCGGGGAAAGCTAATGTTGTGGCAGATGCTCTGAGTCGGAAGACAATCCATATGTCTGCGTTAATGGTGAAGAAAATGGAATTGTTTTCCTCGTAACATATAGAAAGGATCTGAAAAGTTTTATAGCAGTTCGACCAGTCCACGATTTAATTTGATTTTTTGACCGAAACTAGTATAAACTAGTGTATAATATATTATATTTTTAGACCGAAACTAGCATTTCGAAAAGTTTAATAGAATCTAATTTTCAGATGATTTTTTTGCATGGACTTCCATCATAACCTTCCCTCGTAACATATAGAAAGGATCTGAAAAGTTTTGTAGCATTTCGAACAGTCCTCGATTTAATTTTATTTTTTGACCGAAACTAGTATAAACTAGTGTATAATATATTATGATTTTTTGACCGAAACTAGCATTTCGAAAAGTTTAATAGAATCTAATTTTCAGATTATTTTTCGCATGTACTTCCATCATAACCTTCCCTCGTAACATATAGAAAGGATCTGAAAAGTTTCGTATTATTTCAAACAGTCCTCGATTTAATTTGATTTTTTGACCGAAACTAGTATAAACTAGTGTATAATATATTATGATTTTTTGACCGAAACTTGCATTTTGAAAACTTTCATAGATTCTAATTTTGAGATGATTTTTGCATGGACTTCACCATTAGCTTGCCTCGTAACATATAGAAAGGATCTGAAAAGTTTCGTAGCATTTGGAACAGTCCTCGATTTAATTTGATTTTTTGAGTGAAACTAGTATAAACTAGTGTATAGTATATTATGATTTTTTGAAAGAAACTAGCATTTCGAAAAGTTTCATAGAATCTAATTTTGAGATGATTTTTTTGTACGAACTTCCCTCATAACTTTGTTCCTTATTAAGGATACTAACTGTTTTAAAGGTTTAGGAAAAGAAGATGAGTCATCATCTTAAGAAAGACCACCACAGTTTTAAAAATGTTTGAATTTTGTGGGGTATGGGATTGTATGTCCCTTTCTTTGAGATGATTAACGTCTAATTCTCTTGTGTGGAGAATTAGGTAGGCTAAAGTTTGATTAAATAATCAAAATTGTGGGGGACTAATCTAGGAAATCTATCCTAAGTTGTCTAATAGTCTTATCTTAAGGGTGTCGAGTATGAATGCAAATGATGTGCACCATGCACAATAACATGGTTATCATGCATGGGGTTTTCCCTTGGATATTTTATGTAGTTAATTATATTATTTAGGCGAGGGTGCTAGCAAAGTGATGCTAGACTTGTGTCTTGTGATCCAAAGGTCGAATGCGATGCCCGAAGGCGATCAACTTACATAGGTAGAAAATTGGCTCGACGTTGGATCGAGGATTTTTATTGTTTTTTTTGAAAGGGTTTGAGAGCAATAACAAGTAAACAAGCATAAACAAGATAAACAAGCATACAAGCAAACGATTCACTCAAGCGTACGATTAAGCGCGAAGGATGGTTAACGGGTTTAGATTATTAGGAAAAGAGTTTGAAAAAAAAGGGTTTATTTTATTTGAGAATTATGTTTTAAAGATTATTTTAAATTGAAAAAGTTAAAGGTTTCTTATTAATAAAAGTTTTAATTTAAAAGAGAAAAAAGTTTTATTATCTAATTTAAAGTTTTATTAAAAGAGCAAAAGTTTAATTAAAGAGTTTTTATTATTTTCATTATAAAAGAAAGGGTTTTAATTTAATTATTATTAGTTAAAAAAGGTTTTAGTTTTAACTATAAAAGAGAAAATTAATTTTAATTATAAAAAGTTTTTATTTTAACTACATAAAAGTTTTAATTTTAAAAGGTTTTAATTTTAAGAAAAGTTTTTAATTTTAATTATAAAAAAAGTTTTTTTTTTATTTTAATTATAAGAGGTTCTAAATTTAAAAAGTTTTAAAATTTTAATTAAAAAAGAAAAAGTTTTGAATTTATATAAAAAGGTTTTTAATTTATAAAAAGAAAATGAACAAAAGAAAAACGAACGAGGGAACCCCTTCCCCTTCTCACGATCGCCGCAAAAAGGGTTGGAAAAAACCCTAATTGCAATCTCCGTCGTCCCCAAATCGTACCTCTCTCGCTTCTCTCGATTCTCCCTCTCCAACCTTTCCATCTCTCGCTTGGTTCCTGTCTCGTATCCCCTCTCTCTCGCTCCACAAGAAACAAAAATCAACGAAAAAACCTAAATCTACCCGAATCCCCACAAACCCTAAACCCCAATCCAATATGATTAGTTACAGATTACAAATCGACTTTGCGAAGGAAAATAAGAAAAGCGATAAGGAGCGAAGGAAACAATGAACAACGATCACGGTCTCAAGCGTCTTCGTCTACGAATGAATCTAGGATTCCTCTCCTTTTTGCGTTGTAGGCTGCGTGGTGTGGTGGCTCTGGAGTCCGTCTATGACGCCAAAGAGGCTCCTTCGTGCTCAGATATGGATGCAGCTTCAAGGTCAACGTCGTCGAAGGTATGTATTTGCGTAACTGGTGCTCTAAAATATGGTGTGTGTAGCTCTGGAACTGGCTTACAAGTATATGTTGGTTCTGGATTGCTTTCGATTTTGTGGATTTCTTTTCTGATGTAAATGCTTCGTGTGAGTGAGTTTCTGGTATGGTTATGTGTTGTGTAACATGTAGTTTGTGTGAATTTTTCTCTGTGTGAAATTATATTCCCCCTTGATGCGTATGGATTGTGATTTATATAGGTGAAGAAAGCCCAAAACATGCTTTGAATGCTCCTTATTGTGTTGGAAACATGTTGGTTCCGAATTGGGAAGTTTTTCAAAATTATGTATGATACCGTTGTTTTTGGGTTTGGCAAGTTTTAAGTGTTGTCTGATTTGGTTTCTACTGATATGGAATTCATGAACTGGGGTGCTCATATGATTTTGGAAGGGTGTAAAGTTGTCTGATGGAATATTTTTATTATCTGGGAATGTTTTTGAATCTTGTCTGATAATTAAGTTGGAGAGGGTTTGGAATGCCTGAAAATGAATTTTCTGGTTTTGGAAACTTGTTAATGCGTCTGATGCTCCCATAACTGTCTGAGGCCTATCCTGATTCCTTGAATCGCAAATAATCTTTTTATTCTAAGTTCATGATTTCTTTTCTTTTCTTAACAGGGCTCAAACTCTTCCGGTTAGAAAGTGGCAGCTTTCATGTTTATCATCCACAATTTGAAGAGGCTAAAATCTCATGGATTCTTCATGACTAGGGCGCGTGAGTAAGTGATTCCTTCACTTTGGATTTAAACGCGTTCTTGAGTTTTTCTTAGCCATAAGAATTGAATTTGGTGTTTTGCTATTTCAACTTTCCATGTTTTGAAGCCAGTTGGTTTATGCCATATTGGATGATTCTCATAGAAATGTTTTGGTTTTCTCACTCAGGTTATCAGCCAACTCAGAAGTTATGTTGATCCGTACAAGTCTATTACCGATTCAGAGTACAATCCGGGTAGAGATGACGGCTATTTCTGTGTTCCTTTGTGACACCAAATTAAGTTTTCACTGTTAGCTCTTAGTTTCTCAGCGTTGAGGTGCATATACGCCACTCTATCTAACCAAACCTTAGCAACAGTATCCAATACTTTAAAAGTCATTTGGTTTCTTTGTTAATTACTACTGTGGTCGTGAACATGTTTTTTAGCTGTTGATTGTTGTGATGATAGGTGAAAGTTGAAGGAATGGTGTGGAGGTTGCAAGGCTTTGGGGAAAAGCTCATAACCTGGGTCTATATAGAATACCAACCGTGAAAGCGACCCTGGGAGGTAGAACCTGTCATTGTTATTTTGCTTGTCCTTGCCCCCGTATTTGCCGAAGGTAATCTAGGGTAGAAACTATATGTTTTGGATTTGTTCTCCTTAAGAGTAATATCCTGAGGACTTGTTTCTGCTTTTGAACTCTGCAGGTTGTTTAAATGGTGACGCAAGGCTGTTGCAAATTCTAAATCAAGCATGACGGAGGCTCGACCTGATGTGTTGGGAGGATGGTTGCACTCAATCATTTTGTTCAAAATATGTTGCAGCAGCTTATCTTTTTCTTCATCGCGAATGGAGCACGAGCTTCCAAGGATGATGTAGAATTGTGAGGGAGTTTCGTGAGCTATCGTCATGAAATTTCTACAGTAATATGGCAGACCAGAGGCCTCTTTTGGTGGATGCCATCAACTGCAGTGGAAAAAATGGGGCAAGGAGTTTTAGTCTTCTAGGCATTGAAATTGGTTCATGGCTTTGCCTTGTATTGGTGTCACTATTTCTGTTGAAATAAAACACGTAGAATGGTGGCAGTTTGTTGTTATCCTGTACTATGTTTTAGACTCAGTAGCTTTTGGACTTATGCTTTGATTCGAGAATTTGAGAATATGTTTAGTGTAAAGATTGATGACATTGTAGGAGCAAACTTTAATGAATTCAGCACAGATGACCTTGTAGATTTGTGTACTATTTAATTTTCGACCAACTATTAGTGTTCCAAACTTAATGATTACATCCCTTTCGACAGCAGTTTGAGCTTTTACTGTCATGGCAGGAACATTTAATCTCCCATTTTCTTTTTACACTATCCTGCTGAAATTTGGGTGGATTCAACTTTGGTGCATAGGAGAGACAAGCGAAGATAGTTTGGGAACTGATGCCATGGCACATCAAGCAATAACTTATCTATCTTGTTTGTCTTATATCATAGGTTCCACTATTGTTATCTCCAGTCAATATCTTTTGTAATCTCCAATCAGAACTAGATTTTTCATAATCATAATGACATTTCCATTATTGCATCCGATTCTAAATACCAAACTTTCCTCGCTTCAGGTACCTTAACGGTCATACCGTGGTCATGACTACACGCCAAACAAAGATAGTGCTGGCCATAGTAGTAAGCCACTGAATCCAAATTATGGGGTTCTTAGGACTTGGATAGTTCCAAACTATGATTCTTAGAAGGAAACTCATAACATGAACTCTGAAGTTTGAATAAATGTGCACTTAATTTTCGAATTGGGATGGACTTGAACATCTCGATGAAACTTAAGCTTCTTGAATCTCGATCACACGAAAATCACTTGGAACTTGTACCTTGAGTACTTGCATGGTGAAACAATATTAACTTGCATTTCTATGCTTGAGTGTAATGAATCTTTATATCCTTTGGAAACTTGAGCTTGGCCTTTGAATACGACTTGCATTTTCTGACTCTTTTCAAATTGAAATTTCCATCGCTTAAGAACACGAAGTAACACAAATATCTCAAACTTGAGGAGGAAAGTGCCATCCTGCAATCTAGCTGCTACACAATCAGTGACTAGTCTTAGGGTACCAAATTCCATATCAGAGGGTATTCTGTGGGGGGAAATGAGGAGAAAAGGCTTGGTGGTGGTTTAGGGATCAGAAAGGGGTGAGGGCACAATCTCACAGGAATCCACACACATCTTGCAAGGATCAAAGAACCTCCACAATCACACACACACAGCACAACCTTCAAGTCTTTGAGCCTTCTGCAGCAGCACCTGTCCTTAAGAGAAACAAACAGACGAAGCTAGATTAAACGGTTAGTCATGCACGAAAGATAATGACCTAAGATGCAAAGAACAAGGCGGGGATCTTAGGGTCAAAAATTAGGGTGCGATACTACTAATAGTGAATTCATTTCTGGCTTGGTAGCCCCCAGATGTAGGTGTTGTTGTACACCGAACTGGATCATCATATCTTGAGGTTATTTATCATTCTGTTATGTACAATTCAGTTTGTTCTTATGCTCTGAAATATATGTCTTGACAGATGTTTAAACATCTGTCATGACACTGTTATGACTTTGAAATATTAGGATGTTCTTGTTCTGTCCTTGTTTAGTGAAGAAGAGATCAATGTCTCGACATCTCTCTGGACATGTAAGATCTGCTACCAGAATTTTAATAGTTTCCTCACCACTAGATGAAGAATACGACGAAGTCGACATCTATTTTCAAAAACAACAGCAACAACAACCTCAACAACAACAACAACAACAACAAACTCTTTCATCTATTATCATATACACATTCAAGAACAACAACAAACTCTTTCATCTATTATCATATACACATTCAACAACAACAACAATAAACTCTTTCAAAGATTATGACATACACATTCAACAACAACAACAAACTATTTCATCTATTATCACATACACAATAATAACAACAACAACAACAACAAATTAATCAAGTTTTATGACACACATTCAACAAGAACCAGAAAAACAACAACAACAATATCAACAACAATGGAAACTGAGTTTACTGTAGTGCATGGGAAAAATTTTTTACGTACCGTAAACGTGATGACTAAGTAAATGTGAATATTTGGGTTGATACAAATATTGTTGTTATTGTACTCCTCCTTGACGATGACGATGATGTTAGTGTTGGCGTTGGTGTGTTAGGGTTGAAAACAAACCGATGACAATGACTACGAGTTGAAAATAAACAACGAATGCAAAACTATAACAACTGGTGATGATGAACGATGAACCGATGATGAACGATGATGATAAACAATGAATGTTAGGGTTAAAATGGTGTATCATTTCTCAGTACTGAACGTTAGGGTTGAAATGGTGTATCGTTTCTCAGCAAAGAATGGCTACTGAAGAGACAAGCTAGTTAGCTTGATAAAAATGAATGAATGATACCACCACGGTCGAAAACGCGAACCGTGGTGATATGTTACTTACGAAATTACATTTCATAAAGAAGCACCAGTGGAATGCAATTTAAAATATTTAAAACAAAATAAATAATATGTCACAACGGTTTTGCTCATAAATCGTGATGGTATCTCATTTTTTTAAAAAAAAAAAAATTTAAAAAGCGCGACTAAATCTTAAAGAAATAAAATATTTGACACGTCAGTATATTATAATTTGAAATATTTATAACAAGTCATAATGGTTGAGTTATTCAACCGTGGTGATATCTAATGTTAAAGAAATGTTACAAATACAAAGGCGCGGCTATATGTTAAAGAAATAAAATATTTGAGGGCGCTGAGATTCAAACCCATGAAAGGGTGATTATATAACCACGATCTTATGTTTCATCCATGATTATATCATATCAAGGGAAATGATAGCGCGTTAAGTAAGTTATATCATCACGGTGAAATGCTAACCGTAGTAGAATTATTGTTACCGAAGGTGTATTTTGTAGTAGTGTGATTGTCCCCTTTTCTTCCATTTGAATCAATTCGAGTTGACGCTTGTGAGTTTGTAATCTCACCACCTTCGCCTTGTCATCCTCTGCATAAGCCTTCTCTAAGATCTCCCACGCTTGCTTTGACGATTCACAATCACCAACTTTCTCAAAGTTTTCACCATCCACACATTGATGGATCCAAAACAGTGCCTTGAAGTCTTTCTTCTTATCTTCCTTATGTGTTACTTGTTGTGCATCTGTTTCACCTTCGACAAGAGGATTCACCCCATTCTTGATCACTTCAAGAACATCTTGGTAGCCAAACAACACATTCATTTGCTTACACCATTTGTCTTAATTCTTCGCATCAAGGGTAGATAGGTTTGCAGGGATTCTTTCATTAGAAACATAATTCATGTTGCACACTACGTGTTTGTGGATCAGAACCAGACTCTTGATGTCAAATGTTGGAACTTTGAACCATAAGATTGGTGAATAATGTGGAGAGTTAAAGAGGAAAATTAAGAGAGAGAGAGAGAGAGAGAGAGAGAGAGAGAGAATGCATCATATACATGTATACAAAGGTTACAATACAATTGGGATCCAAAACAAATAAATGAATAACATAAAAAATGCAAAACCCGGACTCGTAGTCGGTTACACCATTTGGTTAACCGCTTACAGCTGACATGAATTAAAATCTCATTCAGTAGTAACTGGTTAACGTCACAGATTAACCGGCTACAGATGCGAAATCTTCACTTTTTTACTACTTAAAAGTGCTACTTCCTTTGTTGTAACTGATTACATTATCGTATTAATCGGTTATAACACTTGAATTACCAACCTAACTTTGGAACAATTCCAACTTAAAAATGAGAACATTGCCTACAAAATGTAGAAGTGAAGAAGCTACATATCTTATCTTCGATTTCTCAATTAAGACTTTTTGCAACTGTTGAGATTATCGAACCATCTTCAAACTGAAGTCTCTAATTAATTTTAATTATGTAAATAAATTATGGACGGTGGTATAATTGTTTGTTTGATCGAACAATATTCAAGAACAGAAAATGATATTATCTTATATTACAATCAAAATCAAGCCATAGATTAAAATAAAAAAGTCTCTGATTTGTCAATAAACTATGATGCTAGTTCCAAAGTCACACAAGTAAGCAACAATGTAAACGCAATTTCTGTTCACCAACTTGGCCTTTTCCAATTTTGTCATCAAAATAAACTTTGTTTTTCCCAACATTTTTCTTCATATTCTTGTTCAATCAACCCATCATTTTCACTTGCTAGTTCAATCAATTTTTCTTCTTATTCTTGTTCAATCAATCCATAATTTTGAATTTTATATTAATATCAGAAAATTCGATTCAACAAATAACTATAGAACTATGTGGTCGAATAGAAAAAACAAGTTATTACAAATATTCTTTTTCTAGAAGCAAATCAAATATTAATTAATGATTAGCATTTAAAGCATTAAATTTATGGGCCCACTTTGTTATTTAAGACTACTTTGAAAATTCTGACACTAATTAAAAGTAATTACTTTGATAAGAAAAGGTAACGTTAATTTGTGTCTTTGGATATAAGTTAAGAGAAAAATATAATAAAATATTATTGAAAATTGTATTTTAAATTTAGGCTTAATATTCTTTTTGGTCCTCTAGCTATAGGGGTAGGTTCAAATAAGTCCTCTAGCTTTTAAAAGTTTCAAATTGGTCCTATACGATTTTAAATAGTTTCGTATTGATCCTTTCCGTTAAATACATGCTAACGGTGTTAAAATAACTGATGTGTATGCTGAGTTGGCTGGGGAGTGAAGCATTGTCATCATCTTCTTCGCTAGGTACAGTGTTTTATCTGAATCTTTATAAATTGAATTCCAATCTCAAACCCTAGGTTCACAATTCATCCTAAATTCACCAAATTGAAAGGGAAATCAAGTATCTGGGCGGCGTTTGTTCTTCATTTTCTTCCCAATAATGAGTTCTGGTCACGTTTCTTCTTCATCTTCATCGCAAGTTTATACCAGTTTTGGGCAAGTTATGTGTGCTTGTGGAGACCTGTGTGTACTTCGCAAGGCAAGAACCGTAAAAAATTATGGAAAACTTTTCTGGGGTTGTAAACATTTTAAGGTAATATTCTTTGTTAAACACATGCATTCCATCTATTACAGCTTCACTGTTAACAAGTTGGCTGCATATATGTATAGGGACACACGAATGCCGGATGCGGTTTTTTTGAATGGTTCTATGATGATTCAAGAGATGGGAACGAGGAACGCATGAGGAATCTGCAATGCAAGATTTAAATGCAATTTAAGGAGTTGGAAGAAGCCCAAAAAGAGTTGGCTGAGGCAAAAAGCATGGTTGAAGTGTTGAAGGACAATAATCTACTTCTAGAAGAAGATTTGAAGAACACTAGGAAAAGGAAGATGATCTGGAAGTCCCTGTTTTTTATTGTGTTATTTGTTTTAGTGGTTAAGGTGTTGTGAATATTGAAGTTGATGTAAAAGTTGGTTCCATGACATGTACAATTTGGTTTATCAGTTGGTATAAAAAAGTTGATGTGAATGTTGAAGTTGTGTTATTTGTGTGGATTGATGTACCAGTTGTTACCAAATCTAGTAATTCAGTGTTTGCTTCATGTGTTTGTGGACATGAAATTGTTCACCTGTAATTCAGTTACCAAATCTAGTAATTCAGTGTTTACACTAAATAATAGTTGGTATAAAACAGTTTGTGAACCTGAAATATTGCACCTGTTTAACAGTTTAGCAGCTTAATTTAGCAGCTTAATTTAACAGTTTAGCCTAGCAGTTTGTAACAGTTTGTACACCATAATTTATGACAATTATATGATAACAGCTTAACAGAAGTAATCATTACATCATAACAGAATAACATAGTCTGATTACATCCACATTACACAAAATACCATAATCTGATTACATCAACATTGCCCAAAATAGGATAATCTGATTACATCATGACAGAAGTAATCATAACAGAAGTTGTTCATAACATTACACAAAATAACAGAAGTTTTCCAAAGAACTTCACAACATTACACAAAATAGTAGAACTTGTTCATTACACAATACAACACAAACTACAGACCCTAAGAGGATTTCTTTTGAATGATCCTTTTAGTTGGTGTTGTCCTCCTAGTAGTAGGACCCACTGCATTCTGTGATGAACTCAATCTGGTGGTGGGTCTCTATGAAAGTTGTGCTGGTCTCTTAAAAGGCAACTTGTGCCTAGCTTGTGTTGGAGGCTTCATGGTAGTAGTCTGAGTTGTTTTGCTTGCTTGACTTGGTTGAGTTGGTTTGGTTGTCTGAGTTGGTTGAGTTGACTGAGTTGTTTTGTTCTGAGTTGGTTGCTTGACTGAGTTTGTTGCATGACTTGTCTATGTTGCCAGATTTGCTTCAGATGCTTGCTGGGTGAGCTGAGTAGAAGGAGTTGGTTGCTGGGTGGCCTGTGTTGACTGTTGTGGTGGCTGAGCCATCTTACAAGTTGATTTGTTGTGGCCAGTCTGTTTGCACCTAGTGCACCTCATAATCCTATTAAAAGGTTATCATGTTACCTTACAATCCATGAATTTGTGAAACTGCTGATTTTCTCCACCTTCTTCTTAATGTTTGGAAAGACTTCATCATCACCTAAGTTAGAGAACTTTAGCCTATTTGCCGCCCATTTTTCCATTATGTATCCTCTTATCTCCTCTAACATTGTAACCAAAGGTTTTGACCTTGCTTCCACAATTACACTGTTGAATGCTTCTGACATATTATTCAAGACAGTATCACATTTTGTTGTGGTTCTGAAATAGGACTTGCTCCAAAATCGTGGTGGGGTTTGCATCATGTGTTTGTAGGCCTCTTCATTTATCCTCCTCATGCCTCTCATCTCTCTTTCCCAGGCCTGTAGATAAGTAGCTCTGGCTGCCTTCCAAATGATTTCTTTCAACACTTTTCCTGGAAATTTCTTTCTGAAATTGTTGTACAGGTGTCTCACACAGAACCTTTGTTCAACACCTGGTAACAATTCATCCATAGATGGGAGAAGACCCTGCAAATGCATATAAATTCAGGATTAAATTCTAAATAAAAAAATATTTCAAACTTAAATAAAG
Organism: Lathyrus tuberosus; assembly: GCA_022829125.1. Classification (NCBI taxonomy): domain Eukaryota; kingdom Viridiplantae; phylum Streptophyta; class Magnoliopsida; order Fabales; family Fabaceae; genus Lathyrus; species Lathyrus tuberosus. The sequence continues at coordinate 5,793,477 of JALAZF010000159.1, forward strand.
GAAATAAATATAGGAGTACCTTTTGCTGATCAGAAATGAAAGTGTAGGTCCTACACTCTTCTCTTCCACCCAGATCATCAATGAGGAGCTTTAAAAACCAAGTCCATGATTCTCTATTTTCCCCTTCCACCACAGCAAAGGCAATAGGCATCATTTGATCATTGGGATCTGTTCCTATTGCAGATAAAATCTGGCCACCACATAGACCCTTTAAAAAACAGCCATCAAGCCCAATTATTGGTCTACACATCTTGAAGCTCTTCTTGCAAGCATCATAACAAACATACATTCTCTTGAAATAAGGTCTTGCATCCTCACTTCCCTCTTGAACTGGTGTGACATGTATCTTAACAGTTGACCCAGGATTTGTCCTCAAAATTTCATGACAATAGTCATAAATCCTAGTGTAGTCTCCTAAATAAGATCCATCTACCATGTCCCTGGCTGCAAATCTAGCCCTAATAGCCTTGGTCTTGTTAACACCTACATTCCATTTCTTGAGGGCTTTCTCCTTAATATCCTTTAGCTTAAGCTTAGGATTGTTTTTCAATGTATTTTGCAATCTCTTGCTTAACCATTTCGTGCTCATCATCTTAACATTATACTCTCTAGCACAATTATGTGTGTCAACTAGTTTCCTAAGCTGCCAAGTTTCCTCATCAGGAAGTTTTCCACAGTATGCCTCCCATTGACATCCAGGCTTACATACCACCTTCACTCTTATGTTATCATTTTTTAGAAACTTCAAACCTCTCCCATTTTGCACAGCATATGTTTGAATGGCTTCTTTAAAATCAGTTTTGGTATTGAAATAGGTTCCCAACTCCCATTTATAGTTTTGCATGTCTTTCATTGCCTTGAAGATTGGATGTTTCCTCTTCTTTGGTTCTTCTTCATCCTCAGTGTCACCTCCACTTTCCAACTCTTCACTATCATACACAGCTCCATTCTCCTCTCCACTATCTGCATCCCCTTTCCTTTTCTTCAATTTACTTGTTCCTTCCTGTTTCTCATCATATGCCACCATTTTGGCAACATGTTCTTCCTCATAATCCAGACTAGGATCAGAATCACTGAAATCAATCTCCAAGGCACTATCATAGTTATAGGATGAATCCTCACTGTCATCAGATGAAGTATCATGCATCTGACCATGGATCCCATCCCCATTCCCATCACCCTCTTTCTCAAGACCCACATCAGAATTCACATTCTCACCATCCAAGGCACCCTCATCAGAATTCACATTCTCACCATCCAAGACAACCTCATCAATAGTCACACCCTCACCAGTAGTCACACCTTCACCAGTATGCACTCCCTCACCAGCCTTGACACCCTCACTAGAATTCACTCCCTCACCAGCACTATCAACATAAGTGTTTACATCCTTAAGTACTTGTTCAACAAGTTCAGCAACAATATCATATTGTTCTTCATTCACAACATCCAAAGGTTCTTCATTTAATATATCCTCCTCCATGTTAATAGGTTCTTCATGTAATGTGTCACCCTCATCAACATAATCAGGTTGGGATAATGGGTGTTCAATGTATATGTCAACCTTGAGGTGTACCCTACATAGGTCAGCTATGTCCAACGCACCTCTATCATCAGTAAGCTCATTAATCCCAAATGTAGGATCCCTGTAGTAGATGTTGTTTACCTCGTTATACCCTATATCTTTCAAAACACATATCAACTCAAAATAAGACCACCTATCAACATCTACCTTTAATTCGTTACATTTACCCCCCACGTATTTCATTTTTTCAGAATCCATAAATTCCCCACTATGATGAATGTTGAGGGTTATCATTTCTTCCATTTCAACCTAATATCATAAACAAGCAGAAACTTCACAAAAAGAAGATTGAAACAACCCTAATTTCAACACACAAACCCTAGATTACCGAAAACTATTGTTCTACGAAAGGAACATAGATACTTACCAGGATAAATCTTCGTCTTCAATCGTATGTCCTGGAAACGTAATAGTCGTCTTCGTCTTCACACACGAGCTTTTTCTTCTTCGTCTGGCTGTGCTAGGGTTTCAAAGATGGAAGACTAACTGAACAAATGACTTGATGAAAAATAGGTGGGAAATGAAGAGCCTATAACCACCGCGCCAAATCCCCATTCAGAAACGTACACCTCAGCACAACCCATGCCATGTCATCAATATTTTATTTGAAAATTTAACTTTTCTAACGGCGAGGACTAACGTGGACCTATTTAAAATCGTATAGGACCAATTTGGAACTTTTAAAAGCTAGAGGACTTATTTGGACCTACCCCTATAGCTAGAGGACCAAAAAGGGTATTAAGCCTTAAATTTAATATAAGTTTATAATTAATGATTTTATTGTTTTTTTCAATACTATATGTTTTATATAAATTATATTTTTTAAAATATATTACTAGGTTAGTTTAAAAATTACTATAACATTTTTTTTTGGAATAAGAGGAAAATTTATATTGCCGAAAAAACTATTCAGTACAATACGCCGATCTCCACGATCCAGGCACACAACGGCTAAGAAACTAAAACACGGACACCTAGTAGACATAATTTATTCGTTTACAGTAATCATTTAACTTTTCATTTTTTTTCGCCCGTCGCAGCACTATGGTTTTGATTTCAGTGTCATCCAGCTCGTGACGTTCTCTAGGTTGAAACACACATTTATTTCTGACAGACCAAACATGATAGATTGTCTCCGCGATCATTGCTTTCAGCAATCTAGCTTTCATACCCTTTCCACGAGTAGCTTTAATGGCCTAATTCAATTCTTCTTTCCAGCCTGCAGGTTAATGCGGAACTGTAATAATATGCAGCAGGGTTCTCCAAACATGTTTAGTAGCAGCACATTCAAAAAACAGGTGCTGAGTAGTTTCAGTTGCATCACAAAACACACATTTGCCATCATTAGTAATTCCAAATTTCTGGACCCTATCTTTCGTCATCAAATGGTTATGGCACGCCATCCACATGGCGAATATAGCTCGCGGCCTCGTTATGTTTCCATATCACAAGAATCTCCATTCCATTTTCGGTTTATCCTCTCGTAACACATGGTACATTGAGGTTGTTTTGTATTTTCCTGCTACTACAAAACCTTGCCAGCAAGCAGAAGTTGTTAGAGCATACATGTGCTTGAAGATAGCACGAATAACCAACGATGCATTTTTCCTTGGCACAAAGGTCTGTATATCCTCCTGTTTCTTGTAATACTGATGTACCCACTTTATCCACAGAACATATTTCTTGTTCCATATGTTCCACAGTAGTTTGCCTAGAGTTGCTCTATTCCAATCACCAAGTGATACCATATTCATCTCCCCTACAGAAACTTGATTACAAACCTGCTCCCAAGAGATGGGAGCTTTTCTACTCTTGTCATGTTTGTCAGTCCACAAAAATGTTCTACACAATGACTCAATGTAATTCAGTACCTTTTTGGTCAGTGGAAATATTTGCAGCCAGTAATTACCTATGGACAGGATCACACTTCTAATTAGTTGCATCCTCCCAGCATATGATAGTAAGTGTGTGCTCCAATGAGTAATTCTCTTCAGCGTCTTTTCAATAAAAGGTTGACAAGCCTGAACCGTTAGCTTTCTGTCGTCCAATGGAACTCCCAGGTAGCGGACTGGTAAAGCACCTGTAGTTTAACCAGTTTGCTGATAGAATGTTCTGCTGATTTCATCTGTCACCCCTACTACAAACAGTTTGCTCTTTGGTGGGCTTACACATAGTCTAGTTGCATCTGAAAAGCATTGAATTTTCTCCATTATTAGACTCAGGGATATGCCATCCCCTCTAGTGAATAATAGTATGTCATCTGCAAAAAACAAATTTATTATTCTTAGCCTTTCACACTTAGGATGATAATTAAAATCAGGTGTGAATTGCAATGTTTGTAGAGTCCTATGAAGGTACTCCATTATGAGTACACTATAACATTTTTTTAAATACAATATAAGTTTGGAAATGTTTAAAATAATGTACAAAAATTTTGTGAAACGAGAAAAATAATTAAGTATTAATTTAATTATATTAATATATAACTGTTTCGGACTGACTCAATGGCTAGGCATGACTTAATCCACTTCTGCACCCAAAACGACTCAATTACCTAAGTCATGCCCGTTATGGGCAAAGGAAAGCATTTTACCCTTCTGCCCATCTGCTGAGGAAGGGTGGTCGGTTGACCTCCAGGATCAGCTGCCCCTCCTCAGCATTTCTTCCCGTCACGCACGGTTCCACCATCCAGAAACAGCCACGATGCCTGTGCCCACGACCACGCCCTTTCCCGTGGTAACAACTAGTTCTGGGCACCTATGCCCGTCCCAATGGCTAGTTTCTGACAGTTACCTATTCTTTGGGAACACGTATCTCGCCCCAAAAATAGGGACTAATGGCCAAGCATTGGGAGCACTATAAAAACCCTCTCATTTGAGAGGGTCAGATATTCAATTCTCTAAGCAATTACCCTACGATATACTCACTTGTACTTGCCTGCTTTCTCCTCCAGATCCTTACTTTAGCATCGGAGTGCCTTGCAGGTACACCCCCTTCTTCTTGATTCCAGCATCACGGACGAGTCTCTGGCCCACTTCAGGTTCTGATCAGCCGGTAAGATCAGTGGCGCTGTCTGTGGAAACTTTGTTTTCTCTGTCTTTTCTTTCCCGCGAATCCAAGACCAAAACAGTTCTTTCAAAATTCCGATCATGGTCAGCCATGATAATGTCCACAATGCTCGCAACCCTGCCATCCTCCACGTCAGCAAGACTGACGTTGACGGAGCAACCCCCTTTCTTGAGAGCGACGTCCATCAGCAGGGAGATGGAGCCACCGCATCCCCCTCCCCCGTTCGCGTTGACAACGTCGATGTCCAGCCCTCCCGGGACTATCATCCTGTCCCGATTCCGCCTAACGCCGACCCAGCCATGGCGGCCCTACTCGAGGCCCTCAACAAGATAAAACTGTTGATCTTCCAGCAGAATGCCAAAATTGGGGTTTTAGAAGAGTCCAGCCGACCAAGATCCCCTCCGCCGAGAAGAGAGCGCCGGAGATCTCGGAGTCCTCCTACCAGACAAGAAAGAGACTGTTGGGCATCACCAGAGCTAGAATCTTTGGCAGTTAGAAAGCGCGACCGCACCTCTCCCCGGAGCCAACACTCCCTAGGGCCCAAGAGGACCAGATGGGACATACGGACAGAGCACCAGCGTTCGCCTGTGCCCAGATTCAAGGGCCGAGCACAAACTCCATCTCCCCGTCGAGATCGTCGTCCTCCCCTTGGACAAAGTGCCCAATCCCCATCACGGTCCAGCACCAGCAACGACGACGAGCCCCGGGGCCGTTGTCGCAAGAAATCATGGCCATGCGCCTACCAAAAAGGCTGGAGAAATCCTCATCCCTAGGTACGTACGATGGCACTATAGATCCTGACGAGCACATCAAGAATATCGATGCCCTGCTAGATTACCGTGGCATCAGAGGCGCCATCAAATGTAGATTGTTCCCAACCACGCTGAGGAAGGGAGCAATCACTACTGTGGAGCAGACCTTTAACAACGGTTGAGAAAGATATATAATCACGCAGGACCAGGCGTTGTTATGTAGAGTGTAGTTGTATATATGATACTTACAATTACGGCCTTGTAACCATTGTAATAAACTGGAAAGCGCGTGCCCTATCACAACGATTTATCCAAAAAAAATGTTGTGATAAAGTGATGGTTCTAGGTTTGATTCCCAGTTGCGCAGTTTTGTTTTTAATTTTTTACTGGATAGCGCGTGAGTTATTATAACAGTTATGATAGATAACCGTTGTAAAATTTTCTGCAGAATTTACAATTATATACTGCTTTTATAATTTTTAACCCATATTATTGTTCACCATATCACAACAGAAAATACAACACGGATTTGTGATAAAGTTATAATAATATTAATTGTATTATATTCATGATACACCATAACATCATCACATGAATCTTATGTAACCAATATATCAACCATTACACCATCAGTAAACATACAAACCTAACCAACTATAACTTAATTCGTCGTTACAACAAATGCAATGAACACTAAAAATAAAAAAATCCAGGTAATCTTCAACTGTTTCTTCAGGATCTTCACCTTCAACATCTATTCGTCCTCATTGGCTTTGTAGGTGTTAACCATTCCCTTCTCCTCATTCAAGTTCTTTACTAGTGAAGAAATTATTTGTTTTGCTCTAGGATCCATCTCGTCATCCAATCAAGCAAAGTGAGAGCATTGTTTGTATCCTTGAATCTTATACATCCCACGACCATAGAAACAGCGGTCTGGGTTCGAGTCGGTCCATGTCGTCATCAACGGAGCATTGAGACCACACTTGCATACGTACCTTGAGCGATTTGAGAACCTGCTTCCGTGGCTACAGCCGGATTGCTGGGACATTTTAATGGAAAGATTTGATGGAAACTTTATGGAAAAGAATGAAAAAAAAAAGTATACGGTGAAACTTTATGGAAGGATTTGCTGAGACACTTTCCTATTTCATCTAGTTCATGAAGCTATGAAAAAAAAGTACATGGTGAATGAAGTTAACACAATGGCTTCATACTTCTTGTATTTTTCTTCATAGCTACACAAACCATATGTAACATAGCGAAAGTATACTTCTTGTATTTGTTAAGGTGGTGATGATGGATCTGAAAAATGAGAACATTCAAGAGAAAATAATTAGAACCCATTTTTAACAAGACAAGTAAACGAAATCGAAGCATAAATGTAATGAACGAACCTCAAGTTAGCGATTAGTGAAGATGTATATGAAGGTTGAAGTATGTTTAGATTTATGTTATGAGAGGGAAGAGTGAAATATGTTAGAGTTTTCTTTTGAGAGAAATGACTGCTATGTAGTGAACGATAGATACTTTCGCTTATATACTAAAAAATATCATTTCTCATCACGGTTAGAAATTACAACCGTCATGCAATTTTCAAAATTTACAACGGTTGTTTAGTAACAATGTGGTTAAATATCTTGGTTAAATAAATTTATATTTTCTATTTTTTTTAAAAGTCCTATAACAACGATTGGTTTATTAACCGTTGTAAAATCATTTACAATTTAATTTTTAAATAATGGACTTAAGTGACCCACGCTTAATGTAGTCTAAAAAATTGAAAACGTGTATTTGCTAGGGATTGAAGCTTGCTACAAATCATATATTAACCGTAGTAATAAATCCAGCTAGTCACTGATGCGCGAACATTATAACCTATTACAACGGTGTAAATGAATTTGTTGTAAACCTGGCGTTGTTGTTTGCGCGTTTTGTAGTTGTGAATGACTTGGTACAAGAAACTCCCCGACGAATCCATCACGTCTTGGAGGCAGTTAGGGAGAATGTTCTCTAGACATTTCACGGCCTCTCGTCGCCACCCAAAGACAGAAGCCTCCCTTGAGACCATTATTCAAGGGAAAGATGAACCTCTTCGAGCCTATATCGAAAGGTTCAACAAAGAAGCCGTCCAGGTCTCCACGACCGACGATATGAAGAAGTTATTGCTCGAGCGAAGACTCCGTCCCCGAACCGAATTTGCCAAGGCGGTTGGTATTGAGACTCCATTTTTTATGTATGAAATCATAATTTTAGTTCAAACTTTTAATTCACGAATAATTGCAATCATAATTTTAGTTTAAACTTTGAAGGCATTGCAATGACGACAAACACACATTAGAGAATTAACCTTCCTCGCTCAATCATCTTCTTCGTCTAAACACTATCAATTTCCTCATTTAAAATATCATATTCTTTCTTATTTTTTCATCATCATCTTTTTGTGATTTTTTTTTATAATTATGTCCGACGTTTTAGATTTTATTAATTAATTTATGTTCATATATTATTTAGGTTATATAATCTAATTTAGATTATTTTATATTTAATAATTGAAATTTTAGACACTTTAGGTTGTATAATCTAATGTAGATTATGTTTATGTTTGATAAATTATAGGCTAAAATATAGTTTTGGTCCCCCTATTTGTCAAAATTCACGGTTTTGGTCCCCCCATTTTATTTTTTAACAGTTTTGGTCCCCCACCCCTCAATGTTCATGTACTGTTCATGTACGGACCAGTTACTGTTCATCATTTTTTTGGGCCAAAATTGGGGTGGGGGACCAAAACTGTTAAAAAATAAAATGGGGGGACCAAAACCGTGAATTTTGACAAACAGGGGGACCAAAACTGTATTTTAGCCTAAATTATATTCTTGATTGTTTAGATTATATAATCTAATTTATGTTTTATTTGCGTGTGGAATTTGTGAGTGATTATAAGTGGAATTTGTGACTGATTGCAAGTGGAATTTGATGATGTGAAATGACTTAAATGGAGTAATAGAAATTACATAACATCAACAATAACAACAACTAAGTTTTATTTTATTAGGTGGGATCGGCTACAAGGATCAACTTTCACTATAATGTTTATATTAAAAAATTATTTTATATTATACAATAATTTATTTATATTGTTTTAATATTATAAATAATAAAACAAAAATTGAATTCCAAAATGTTAATCTAAATCAAAACTTAAAACTTAATTCATTCATTTTCATTTTTGTGAAATCGATAATGCAGAAGATCAGGTTCTTCATCTTCAACAATGCGAAATCCACAGTATATTACGAAAGTAAGTTATTCTCACCTGCATTCATCTTCTATGAAATAATTTTCTTCACACGCTTATAAACAATGTATTTTTGTGAAATGTCATGAAATGAATGCTTGTGTTTTTGCTTTAATGCCCACAAAAGAATATTTGAAATGCTCGTGTTTTACTCTTGTGTGTTCCTATTTTTTATTTACTTGTGTTTTACAAATGTGGTCCCATATTTTGAAATGTTGGCTTTGTTGTGACCCCGTTTGTAAATGATATATTTATTACAGTTATGGTCTTATGATTTTAAAATGGGTGCTTTATTTTTTTGTCCTTATTATAAATAAAGTATTTTTTATGACACATGTATTGATTCCTGTTGAGAAACAAGTGTGAGTTATATAAGTCTCACATTTTTTAAAAAACTGGAGGTTGAGCACTTTATAAGTAAGATGACTCATATACCCATTGCCTTAAGGTTTATGGTGAACATGTGGTGTCTCTCTCACTTGTTTGGGTGAGTCTTTTACCTTTATGTGAGTGTTTGATCCAATATGAATGTTTCCCCCTCATGATGACCTATCACTGATATTAGAGTATTGTTCGAGTAACGGATCGACTCCTTGTATTGTAATTCTTTCTGACGTGGCCGTGATCAAGAAGTGTGTCCCGTTGAAGTGCCCATGATGAGGTATGAGTGTTTGTCAATAGCGGTACAAGCATGTGAATGAAAGAGCTTCCGCTTGAGCAAGAGCATAATGGACAGACTCACACTTGAGGTGGAGATTATTTTGAAACAGTTGTGAGTTGTGTAAGTCCCACATAACTTAGAAAAGTTGAGGTTCAGCACTTTATAAGTGAGAGGCCCATACACCCATTGCCTTAAGGTTTAGGGTAAATATGTGGTGTTTCTCTCACTTGTTTAGGTGAATCTTTGACCTTTAGATAAATGTTTGACCCAATGTGAATGTTTCCCCCTCATTATGACCTATCAATTCCAATATGATAATTTTTGTTTGTACAGGTCAACAAAGAAACAACTTGTTAGGCTTAAAATTCACCATAGAGATCAACTGGCATATACTCCTATGAAATTGTATGTAGACGATCTTGTTTCTGAAATGAATTGAAATTGAGATATAGACATAATTCAGATCAAAGGGTGACCTACACCGCTATCACTATGAGAATTACTTATGATACTCATATAACACACTATGTATTATTCTCATGGTAGTCAATCCATTATTATAAATATTAATCCTAATATTTATACACATGTGAAAACTCGATGTCTAATATTCATGAATATGATCATCAAGCTACTCACACAATAGTTTATATGCATTACTATTTTCCTTTTCCATTTTTGGTTTTTCACCCTCTGGTTTCTAGAGGAAATGGACTCTGGTAATCCAGAGTTCGGCCTAAGAGGTCATAAGCCTAGACAAGCATTGTTTCCACCAGGAATCAAACTCGATATTCCCAGAACCTTCGTTTTTTAGTAGAAGCTCGTTTACCACTCGAGCCTAAGTGTTTGGTTAATTTTCGAATAAGCTTTGACAATAAGCTTTGACTACATATAATTTTAGAATGACATCATTATGTTTAATTGTGTCTTGTAACACCCCACTTTCCCAAAATAAAATAAAATACAAAATCTTAAGGATAAATCAGAGTTTTCACCAAAGTTGAATGTCACATTTAAAATCCAATAAATAAACTCCTTTATTAAACGAAACAGCGGAAATAGTTTTTATTCATTCAACTCACGACCATCTGCCAACAACTTATAAAGAAAATCCCACATCAAATCGTGGTTCACCAAAAATACATCAAAATACGATACGTAACAAATGAAAGAATAACAAATAACAAATGGTTTAAAATCCCCAAAATAATTCCCGTGTTACGTATCAGAGCGCTCCTATAGACTCGAACAAGCAACACGAGCATCCAAGCGACCTAAGTACCTGGGTTATCTGTACTTCCGAAGAAGCACAGACACAACAACAACAAAGGGGTGAGAAATCACGTTCCAATATCATAGGTGAATAAATACATGATAAACCGGTAGTCATCATACACAAGCATCATCAATTATCAAACACGACCTACTGCCCAATATCATCAACAACATCAAATAATAATGTAATGCGACACGACACCATGCATGCGGTATCGACTCATTGGTTCATTCAATCGAACCCCGGATAGATCACATACACCTCTACTTAGCAATGATCCATCCCCCACCATTCTCCACATAGGAGTACGGATGAATCGCATACACCCCTCCTGGCCAATGATCCATCCCACCAATCACCATGAATATGCAAGACTCAATATGCACAACAAAACATGTATACAACATAAATACATGCACACGATCCTCCTGATCACACCATACATATCAACAACACCATCACCATATAATTTACTTCAAAAGCACCAAACACCCAAATCGCTAATTAATTAATAAAAATTATTAAGATTAATATTTTCCTCACCTACATCTTATTTCTCAGCACCTGACACCTATTCCCAACCTCTCAAACCAAAAGAAACTGAATCGGACGCGAAAACGAGAAAGAACTCGCGAAACGGTAAAATTCTGCAGCTCTACTGACCATACGCGTATTGCTGCGTATCACGCCTCCCCATACGCGTATTGACTCCACCCATACGCGTATCTCCTCAACAATGGCCACATCCATACGCGTATTGCCTTATGCCGTACGCGTACGGACAGAGACTCCCTCACACTGAAATTCCCAATTTCTAATACCGTACGTGTATGCCTTCCTATTACGCATACTGTCTAGTTCCCATACGCGTATCTCTGCGTATCACGCCATCCCATACGCGTATCACCCTTCACGGTACGCGTATCACCAGATCTGCTACGCGATTCACCAGAAGCCTCACTATTCTACATTCTGCTGTGATTTCTACACTCCTTCACTCCCAACCAGTCCTATAACCGCTTCTACATTGATTTTAGGTCCTATTTTCATCTCTTCCCTTGTACCTAGAATTACTACAGGTATTACAAGTCTAAAATCTCAAATCGTTCTCCCAAATCGAACCCAAAACGACAGATCTGCAAGAGATATTCATACAACAGCAACAACCACACAAATTCATGAAAATATATTTCAATTCATGCACGATTCTCAGAATCACAACATACATATGCAACAATCAACGATTCAACAGTTTGCACACAAATTTCCTATGGGGTTAAGGACTCCCCACTACCCGATCATGAAATAAACACCAATATTGAACCCCTTTCTCCCCCCTTACCTCGAATCTTGAAGAATTCCTGCGAAAATCCTGATCAAATGCAAGCTCTAGCACTCCCTTGATCTTCCTTTCTCCTAAGCCTTTCTCTTTCTCTCCAAAAATTCTGATTAGCTCTCAAACCCTTACCAATTTTCCACTAATCCCTCTCCAATTACTAAACTACCCTTACTAATCTCCTTGGTCCAATAACACATTATTTCTATTAAGTCTTATTTTACTACATAACCTTAATAAAAATAATAACCATAGTAATAGTAATAATAGTAATATGAAATATAATATTAAAAATAATAATAATAATAATATCTCCATATTACTAACATTACCCCCTACGCACTCAAACCCGCACCCTAAACAAGGCCCACAACTAAAATAACACAAGACGTCTAAATAATTAAAATGGGGTTTTACAACTCTCCCCCACTTAAATTATTTTCGTCCTCGAAAATTACCTGATGGAAACAATTCTGGATACGACTCTCGCATCCTGCTTTCCAATTCTCAGGTCACACTGCCTCCTGCAGCACCTCCCCAAGCTACTCTCACCAGAGGTATCTCCTTTCCTCTGAGTTGTTTCATTTTATGATCCTCGATCCTCAACGGCATCGTCTCTACGGTAAGATTCTCCCTGATCTGAACCTCGTCTCTCTGAATCACATGAGACGGATCTGAAACATACTTCCGAAGTTCCGACACATGAAACACATCATGCAAGTTCGAAAGCTCCGGTGGCAATGCCACTCTATAAGCAAATGCACCAACTCTGCAAGATTTGATACGGTCCAATAAACTTAAGGTCCAACTTCTTGGATTTCAAAGCACGACCCACACCGGTCACTGGGTTAACTCTTAGGAATACGTGATCACCTTCACTGAATTCCAACCCCTTCCTTCGATTATCGTGATAACTTTTCTGCCTACTCTGAGACGCTTTCATCTTTTCACGAATCATTTGAATCGTCTCAGTAGTCTGTTGGATAATTTCTGGTCCAAGCACCACATTCTCACCTGTTTCATACCAACACAGAGGTGTCCTACACTTCCGCCCATACAAAGCTTCAAAAGGTACCATTCCGATACTAGAATGGTGACTATTATTATACGTGAACTCGATCAATGGCAAATGAGTATCCCACGCACCACCTTTTTCCAATACACAGGCCCTCAGCAAATCCTCCAACGACTGAATGGTCCTCTCTGAGTGACCATCGGTCTATGGATGATAAGCCGAGCTCAACTTCAACTTAGAACCCAAGGCTTCCTGCAGACTCCTCCAAAATTCTAAAGTAAACCTCGGATCTCTATCTGACACTATGCTAAATGGAACACCATGCAACTTCACAATTATCCTGATATAAATCTTTACCAGCTCGACAACGGGAAACTGATGTTAATCGGTATAAAATGTGCGGACTTCGTAAGTCGATCCACCACTACCCAAATAGCATCAAAGCCCCTCGCCGTATTTGGCAAACCAGTCACAAAATCCATCGCAATACTGTCCCATTTCCACTCAGGGATTTCCAACGGTTGCATCAATCCAGAAGGTTTCTGATGCTCCACTTTTGACTTCTGACATGTCAAACAAGCATATACAAACTGAGCTATGTCCCTCTTCATACTGGACCACCAAAATAACTTCTTTGTGGCTCCCGAATGAATACTCAAGCTACTCCAATGACTTTCCTCTAAGATTTCCTTTTTCAATTCCTCATTATCCGGCACACAAATTCTGCCCTGGAATCTCAGCACACCATCATTATCCACTTTAAAGTCACTATCTGGATCATCTCCTTCTGTAGGCATCAAGTCTACTAATTTCACATCCAGTTTTTGATTCTCCTTAATCACATCCAAAAAGTCGTTATTCACTTTCAGCATACCGATGAGTTAGATCTTTTAAGATTTGAAACTCTGATGGGTAAATGGCGAATCATTTCAAAAGGATGATTATACCCAGGGGCACGTTACCCGAGGACTTTGTTGAGCAGGGGCAAGTTGTTTCCCCGCTATTACTCCATAGTATGACCCTAAGGGGCCAGTTTAAAGACTCAGAACGCCGTCAGTCTGGGGCAGTTACGTCGAGATTTGATAAATTTCTCAAAGAGTCTGAAGACTCGGTTATACAGAACACCGTCAATCTGGGGCAGTTACGTCGAGATTTGTTAAATCTCTCCACAGTCTGAAGAATAAGTTTGAAAGACTCAGTTATACAAGATATAGTCGATCATGGCCAGTTACGTCGAGATTCGACGAATCTCTCCAAGAGTTTGAAAACTTTGGAACAGTTGGACGCCATTTTTTCTGTAAAATCCTCTTGGAATGACTTTTTCTCATAAACCAAGTGATCTGGGGCATTTGAGGATCGAAGATTACTTTTCATCCGTTCACAACAATAATTATTCAAAATGGCGACTACCATGCAGGTCATCAATGCAGAGTTACATCGGTCTCACAACAGTCTCTGTAATCCAGAACTACTTTGTTTCTATCCCAAATGGTATGATGACTCCCCAGTAAGTCTTTGCTCCAGGTGGTCACGACTATTCCCCGGTGGATCTCTATTTCAAGAAGCTATGGCACATTTGGCGCGAGGTTTCTCCAGTCAGCAACCTAAGAATCCTCAATGAGTTTCTTTGGTTTCAACCTCCCCCATCGAAGCAAGTGTTTATTTCACTCCTCGTTGGATTTTCTCAGTGCCTCAATCTTCTCTAGTGAAGACAGATGTTTATTTCATCCCCTCAAAACTTTATCTCCGACATCTTCAATTGCTATGTTGATCTCCGAGCTTCCTCGATGAAATGGATATTTATTTTATCCAACTACAACTTCCATTCATATTACTTCAGTTCACAGTGGATATTTATTTTATCCCCCGTGAAGTATTTTCGATCATGAGTTTGATTCGTTCCCAGTGAATCTTTCTCATCCCCCAGCGGAATCACAAGGTTCATCCTGACAATCCTAAGTGAAGTCACGATGTTCATCCCCAGGTGGAGTGCTCTATTTTCCCCAAAGAAAGTTTAAAGCTTTGAAGCAGGACATGTTCCCATATATGGCTTTCCATTCATCCCCAGTGATGCTTCTTATATTGCAAAGATTGGCCGAGTATCCGTATCAAGATGCTTGTCTTCATCGCCAGTTTGCTTTTTGTCGTTGTTTTGTCAGCATAAGCATAAGCATAGCATGGCATCCCTGCATGTAGATTCATGGCATTTGCGCATTTCTGCATCTTGCGTTTTGTGTTGTTTGTTTTGTTCTGTCACTTTGGTCGCGGTTATCTCCAAGTGACGGGGTTTTGTCTGCTCTCTCTAAGTAAAATAGTCAGCCCTAGGCAGAAAGAGCACATCCTTTCTAATTCCCCACTGAGTTCGATCCTCGTGGAAGATGGTTGCTTCAGTTTTCTTTTCCATATGTGGATAAAGATAAACCCGTTGAGTTCATTCCTCACTGGATGGGGTCTTGTTTGACCGTTTCTTTTCAGTTATTTCCTGAATTGAACTTTGGTCCCTGACAATCACAATTTTGGATATCTCTAGGCTTTTGAACCTAGACTAAGCGTGCATTTATTTTGCACTTTGTCTCCCCAGGAAGAATCTACTTGAAGATCTCTATGGAAGATAGGAAGTTATTTCTCCAGCAGTATTATGAGATTTAAATCCAGACAACAAGTGGTAGCTCTTTATTTGAGCTCAGTTCTCTACCTGGATGACAAATGGCAGTCTCCTCAAGACATTTTATCTATCCCCGGTGAAATTATCAAGGTTATCAACTATTGAGGACTTTACAGGTATTCTCTTTATTTGAGAAACCCTATTGCAAGAAATTTATTACTTCAACAAATTTTTGACTACAACAATATTACTTCACAATGGTATTCTCCCAGTGAATCCACAATTCAATTTGCTTCTATCAAATGGCATCTCTTCGAGAAGTTTGATGAAGATTCAAATGATCTTACTCTTTATTTGAGAAGACGTATTTTACAAGTCAGGCGACCCACATCTCTTTTGAAGATCCCCGGTGAAGCTTCCAGGATCTCGACAGTAGATTCCTTGGTTTATTTCAAATTTTGATAAATAGTCATTTCTTTCCAGGATCTCGGCAGTAGATTCCCTGGTTTATTTTAAACTTCGACAAACAGTCGTTTATTTTCTCTGGTTATTCTCAGCAGTAGATTTCCAGAAGACCTCGGCAGTAGGTATCTTACTTTATATTCTCTGGTTATCCTCGGCAGTAGATTTCCAGAAGACTTCGGCAGTAGATTCCTCATTTTTTTTCTCCTTCTAAACAAGGTATTCAGAGGAGAAGCTGGATCATTATTTTGATCATCAGAAGCTTATTTTGGTTATTACCTTTGCTCAGGCTATCATATGTTCGATAGTAGGTAATATACAGATATATTTGGTCAGATGCCTAGCTTAGGCTACTGTGGTGGTAGTAGGTCAGCTTTCCTTCTGTGTTTACCTTGCTCAGGCTACCATTTGTTTGGTAGTAGGTAATACACGCCCTTTTATTTCAAATGGACATATCTGCTCAGGCTACTAGTTATTGTTTGAACCATCATCATTGCCTAAGATATCTTTGTGATTGTCAGTTGGTAGTCTCTTCCCCCCAGTGGAGTTAGATCTTTCCCCGTGGAGTCTTGCTTTACTAGTCGTCCTCGTCGGGTCTTTTCTTTCTTCGCGTCTTAACCTCAGTTATCCCCTGTGGCTTCATCCCTCACAGGACCTTTGTCTTGCATATCATTTCATACCATATCATGTGCATTTGGCGGTATCTTAGGGCCAAAAATTTGTGCATGTTTGTATTTAAGTCTCTCCTATCTCGTCGAGGCGAAGATTTCAATCTCCATATCTCCGAATAGGAGAAAATTAAATAGGGGCATCTGTCGCACCCTAATTTTTGACCCTAAGATCCCCACCTTGTTCTTTGCATCTTAGGTCATTATCTTTCGTGCATGACTAACCGTTTAATCTAGCTTCGTCTGTTTGTTTCTCTTAAGGACAGGTGCTGCTGCAGAAGGCTCAAAGACTTGAAGGTTGTGCTGTGTGTGTGATTGTGGAGGTTCTTTGATCCTTGCAAGATGTGTGTGGATTCCCGTGAGATTGTGCCCTCACCCCTTTCTGATCCCTAAACCACCACCAAGCCTTTTCTCCTCATTTTCCCCCACAGAATACCCTCTGATATGGAATTTGGTACCCTAAGACTAGTCACTGATTGTGTAGCAGCTAGATTGCAGGATGGCACCTTTCCTCCTCAAGTTTGAGATATTTGTGTTACTTCGTGTTCTTAAGTGATGGAATTTTCAATTTGAAAAGAGTCAGAAAATGCAAGTCGTATTCAAAGGCCAAGCTCAAGTTTCCAAAGGATATAAAGATTCATTACACTCAAGCATAGAAATGCAAGTTAATATTGTTTCACCATGCAAGTACTCAAGGTACAAGTTCCAAGTGATTTTCGTGTGATCGAGATTCAAGAAGCTTAAGTTTCATCGAGATGTTCAAGTCCATCCCAATTCGAAAATTAAGTGCACATTTATTCAAACTTCAGAGTTCATGTTATGAGTTTCCTTCTAAGAATCATAGTTTGGAACTATCCAAGTCCTAAGAACCCCATAATTTGGATTCAGTGGCTTACTACAATAGCCAGCATTATCTTTGCTTGGCGTGTAGTCATGACCACGGTATGACCGTTAAGGTACCTGGAGCGAGGAAAGTTTGGTATTTAGAATCGGATGCAATAATGGAAATGTCATTATGATTATGAAAAATCTAGTTCTGATTGGAGATTACAAAAGATATTGACTGGAGATAACAATAGTGGAACCTATGATATAAGACAAACAAGATAGATAAGTTGTTGCTTGATGTGCCATGGCATTCGTTCCCAAACTATCTTCGCTTGTCTCTCATATGCACCAAAGTTGAATCCACCCAAATTTCAGCAGGATAATGTAAAAAGAAAATGGGAGATTAAATGTTCCTGCCATGATAGTAAAAGCTCAAACTGCTGTCGAAAGGGATGTAATCATTAAGTTTGGAACACTAATAGTTGGTCGAAAATTAAATAGTACACAAATCTACAAGGTCATCTGTGCTGAATTCATTAAAGTTTGCTCCTACAATGTCATCAATCTTTACACTGGACATATTCTTAAATTCTCGAATCAAAGCATAAGTCCAAAAGCTACTGAGTCTAAAACATAGTACAGGATAGCAGCAAACTGCCACCATTCTACGTGTTTTATTTCAACAAAAATAGTGACAACAATACAAGGCAAAGCCATGAACCAATTTCAATGCCTAGAAGACTAAAACTCCTTGCCCCGTTTTTTCCACTGCAGTTGATGGCATCCACCAAAAAAGGCCCCTGGTCTGCCATATTACTGTAGAAATTTCATGACGATAGCTCACGAAACACCCTCACAATTCTACACCATCCTTGGAAGCTCGTGCTCCATTCGCGATGAAGAAAAAGATAAGCTGCTGCAACATATTTTGAACAAAATGATTGAGTGCAACCATCCTCCCAACACATCAGGCCGAGCCTCCGTCATGCTTGATTTAGAATTTGTAACAGCCTTGCGTCACCATTTAAACAACCTGCAGAGTTCAAAAGCAGAAACAAGTCCTCAGGATATTACTCTTAAGGAGAACAAATCCAAAACATATAGTTTCTACCCTAGATTACCTTCGGCAAATACGGGGGCAAGGACAAGCAAAATAACAATGACAGGTTCTACCTCCCAGGGTCGCTTTCACGGTTGGTATTCTATATAGACCCAGGTTATGAGCTTTTCCCCAAAGCCTTGCAACCTCCACACCATTCCTTCAACTTTCACCTGTCATCACAATAATCAACAGCTAAAAAACATGTTCACGACCACAGTAGTAATTGACAAAGAAACCAAATGACTTTTAAAGTATTGGATACTGTTGCTAAGGTTTGGTTAGATAGAGTGGCGTCTATGCACCTCAACGCTGAGAAACTAAGAGCTAACAATGAAAACTTAATTTGGTGTCACAAAGGAACACAGAAATAGCCGTCATCTCCACCCGGATTGTACTCTGAATCGGTAATAGACTTGTACGAATCAACATAGCTTATGAGTTGGCTGATAACCTGAGTGAGAAAACCAAACCATTTATATGAGAATCATCCAATATGGCATAAACCAACTGGCTTCAAAACATGGAAAGTTGAAATAGCAAAACACCAAATTCAATTCTTATGGCTAAGAAAAAATCAAGAACACGTTTAAATCCAAAGTGAAGGAATCACTTACTCACGTACCCTAGTCATGAAGAATCCGTGAGATTTTAGCCTCTTCAAATTGTGGATGATAAACATGAAAGCTGCCACTTTCTAACCGGAAGAGTTTGAGCCCTGTTAAGAAAAGAAAAGAAGTCATGAACTTAGAATAAAAATATTATTTGCGATTCAAGGAATCAGGATAGGCCTCAGACAGTTATGGGAGAATCAGACGCATTAACAAGTTTCCAAAACCAGAAAATTCTTTTTCAGGCATTCCAAACCCTCTCCAACTTAATTATCAGACAAGATTCAAAAACATTCCCACATAATAAAAACATTCCATCAGACAACTTTACACCCTTCCAAAATCATATGAGCACCCCAGTTCATGATTTCCATATCAGTAGAAACCAAATCAGACAACACTTAAAACTTGCCAAACCCAAAAACAACGGTATCATACATGATTTTGAAAAACTTCCCAATTCGGAACCAACATGTTTCCAACACAATAAGGAGCATTCAAAGCATGTTTTGGGCTTTCTTCACTTATATAAATCACAATCCATACGCATCAAGGGGGAATATAATTTCACACAGAGAAAAATTCACACAAACTACATGTTACACAACACATAACCATACCAGAAACTCACTCACACGAAGCATTTACATCAGAAAAGAAATCCACAAAATCGAAAGCAATCCAGAACCAACATATACTTGTAAGCCAGTTCCAGAGCTACACACACCATATTTTAGAGCACCAGTTAAGCAAATACATACCTTCGACGACGCTGACCTTGAACCTGCATCCATATCTGAACACGAAGGAGCCTCTTTGGCGTCATAGACGGACTCCGGAACCACCACACCACGCAGCCTACAACGCAAAGAGGAGAGAAATCCTAGACTCATTCGTAGACGAAGACGCTTGGGACCGTGATCGTTGTTAATTGTTTCCTTCGCTCCTTATCGCTTTTCTTATTTTCCTTCGCAAAGTCGATTTGTAATCTGTAACTAATCATATTGGATTGGGGATTAGGGTTTGTAGGGATTCGGGTAGATTTAGGTTTTTTCGTTGATTTTTGTTTCTTGTGGAGCGAGAGAGAGAGGGGAAACGAGACAGGAACCAAGCGAGAGATGGAAAGGTTTGAGAGGGAGAATCGAGAGAAGCGAGAGAGGTACGATTTGGGGATGGCGGAGATTGCAATTAGGGTTTTTTCCAACCCTTTTTGCGGCGATCGTGAGAAGGGGAAGGGGTTCCCTCGTTCCTTTTTCTTTTGTTCATTTTTTTTTCTTTTTATAAATTAAAAACCTTTTTATATAAATTCAAAACTTTTTCTTTTTTAATTAAAATTTTAAAACTTTTTAAATTTAGAACCTCTTATAATTAAAATAAAAAAAAAACTTTTTTTATAATTAAAATTAAAAACTTTTAAAATTAAAACTTTTATGTAGTTAAAATAAAAACTTTTTATAATTAAAATTAATTTTCTCTTTTATAGTTAAAACTAAAACCTTTTTTAACTAATAATAATTAAATTAAAACCCTTTCTTTTATAATGAAAATAATAAAAACTCTTTAATTAAACTTTTGCTCTTTTAATAAAACTTTAAATTAGATAATAAAACTTTTTTCTCTTTTAAATTAAAACTTTTATTAATAAGAAACCTTTAACTTTTTCAATTTAAAATAATCTTTAAAACATAATTCTCAAATAAAATAAACCCTTTTTTTTCAAACTCTTTTCCTAATAATCTAAACCCGTTAACCATCCTTCGCGCTTAATCGTACGCTTGAGTGAATCGTTTGCTTGTATGCTTGTTTATCTTGTTTATGCTTGTTTACTTGTTATTGCTCTCAAACCCTTTCAAAAAGCAATAAAAATCCTCGATCCAACATCGAGCCAATTTTCTACCTATGTAAGTCGATCGCATTCGGGCATCGCATTCGACCTTTGGATCACAAGACACAAGTCTAGCATCACTTTGCTAGCACCCTCGCCTAAATAATATAATTAACTGCATAAAATATCCAAGGGAAAACCCCATGCATGATAACCATGTTATTGTGCATGGTGCACATCATTTGCATTCATACTCGACACCCTTAAGATAAGACTATTAGACAACTTAGGATAGATTTCCTAGGTTAGTCCCCCACAATTTTGATTATTTAATCAAACTTTAGCCTACCTAATTCTCCACACAAGAGAATTAGATGTTAATCATCTCAAAGAAAGGGACATACAATCCCATACCCCACAAAATTCAAACATTTTTAAAACTGTGGTGGTCTTTCTTAAGATGACGACTCATCTTCTTTTCCTAAACCTTTAAAACATTTAGTATCCTTAATAAGGAACTACAAGTGCTCTGATTCCCTCCTGACAGGATATGTAGGCACAAGATGCGATATCTTGTCGAGCACACTTAGGAATAAAAATAATAAATTACCTACCCTTAAACCCTTAGCAAAACAAATAACAGATAATATAAAATAAAATCAAGAGGTTCCTGTAGAGTACTACAGATATCTAGGATGCTAACACCTTCCCTAGGTATAACCAACCCCCGAACTTAGAATCTTAGTGCATTTGCATTTCATTGTGGGAATTCGGTTTTTCTCCCTTCCCTTGGATAAAATCAAAGACCGGTGGTGACATTAAAAAATGCGATCCTAGTTAACAAGTAACTATGGTATCCGATTTTCACCGCGACAAGTAGTATTAATTCTAAGTATAAACCTCCGGTAACTTATCACTTAATTCCCTCTCATGCGCAATTCTATCTAGAAACCCATCTAGTTAAGAGAAACCCATCTCAATTCCTAAATCACCTCAGTGATATCTAACAGTCACAACCTCCGGTGACTACATCAAACTGTTTAATTAAAAGACAACCCTTTCAACACAATATTCAGTTAATACTCTTGACTAACACTATTACTTGAATTTGCTTATAAGCTTCATCCAAGAACAATATACAATTCATTACCTATAGGTTTCTGAATATGAAAGAGTATGTCTACCATAATGTATCAAACCGATACAAAGGGTGAGTTACAATACAAGAAAAACACACGACTCTCAAAACCCTAAACGCTTATTTTTGGTTTTACAAAAGTCTTAACAAGGACTAGTCATTTGCCCTAGGTCTTGGTCTTCCTTTTATAACCTTCTGTTGTCCATGGGCTTCGAAATCTCTGTCAAATCATTCTTTGATCCATGTTCTGATTGCGCCTTAAATCTTGGAACAGATCTGCAACAAACCTGCTGTATCAGACCAAGATGTCGAGTCCTCGAGATATGACATCTTGTCTGACATGTTGTTCTTAACAGATTTCTTCATGTTAGGACATCTTGTTTAAACATCAGGTTTTACCAAAATTTAGTCAAATCTTAGAGCCTTCAATCTCCCCATTTTGATTTTTTATAGCTAAAACTCCTTTTGCACAATTAACCTAGGAAATCAAAGAGAGAAATAGTAGAAAGTCCTGAACTCATTTCAGCCTGCCTATGATGAGTCTAGCAGAAAATAATGTGACTCCTAGAAGCTTTCATTCTTCCTGTCCAAATGATCGGATGATTTACACATCACACACCACCTATTGTATGATGTGTACTCTTTGCCCTGGCGTACATCAGGAAGAAGATGCAAGATGCTCCCCCTCAAAACCAGTCACAATAAACCATCCTCCATTATCCAGATCAAGGCTCAGTGGGCCAAATCCCAACTCCGGATAACTCAGAACACAAGACACAACTGTGTTCATAATTCAAATCACAAGACACAAAAAGAAAACTCAGAACCACCTAAACTGAGACACAGACAGGATGTTAAAACATCTTATCCAACATCCTTGAAAAACAACTGCAAGAAAGGACTCAAGACACAAAATAAGATCAGTTATATGTTGTAAGGAACAACACACAACTGAGATAGATACACAACCTATCGCCCCATTTTTAGTCAAAAATTGACAAAAGTATCCAACATAATTCCATACCCAAACAATACTCATCAAAACCCGGATAAACTCCATAACTCACGACACAGTAAAGACATAACTTGAGACAAAAGAAGCAAAAACCCCCTTTAAATACCCGAGCAGTTTCCTTAGGAATTAACGACTCATTGATGTTACCGAAGATCAATTCAATGAGAACATAAATTGAGGTAGATAACTTCAGCATAAATAAATGTGCACCACCCACCTCAGTTTTGACTATTTCTTCTTTAATGAGAACCGTCCAAAGCATATGCATGTACCTAAGAAACATGTTTTGCACGCCTTCTTTAACACACGTTTTCCACCGTCCAAGGAACACCGTCCACATAGAGCCACTTGTAAACAAACACGAGTCCTAAGCAATGTCCTGACACCCAGTCAGACCTTGTCTACTCTCTCTTGTACACTCTGAAGCATAGTCACAGTGCCTTCCAATGAACTCTAAGCATACTCCTTTTAGCCAGAATAAAAAAATGGACCGTAATGGCAAGACATTATGTGTGACATCTTCCATTTATCAACAAAGGCTCCCATGAGCCTTATCCCAATCTGCAGAGAAAAATAAATTATCCCAGACAATATCCAATCTTATTTCTCAGGTCTCTCCTAAGAATTAAGAACATAGTTATAATAAGTCAATAGCCTTAACAATGCAAACTCCCAAACAGAACTTACTAAGCTAAAAGATCAACACACTACGATGTCAAGACATCTTGTCTAAAATCACAACCTCGCATGAATCACATGAGCATCTTCATGTTCATAAGTGAGAAAATACCAGGATCACATTCCTTGTACCATAACAAAAAAAAACTCTTGAATTGATACCAAATAACACCATTGATCACTCTCCCCCTGAACACATCCACACACTATACAAATCCATCTTGAATCTTACAACCATAGACAACTGTGTTCTTTGAGGATAAATCCAATCAAACCTGGAATGCTCACATCCCCGAAAGACACATACAAATTCTCTTAACTCCTTGGTTAGCAAAAAATTTCATTCACACTTGGAAGACATCAAACCCCTTCTCCATATGAAGAGTGATACATCCTCTGCCTGCTTCCTTCTCAAGATTCATCCTGGCACAATCTTTTCTAGTGATACTTCCACCAGAGCCTATACTTGACTCACAGATAATCAGAATCCACACAGTCTTGACCAGTAGCTCTACACCATACTCCATAATGAATAGATATAGCTCCAAAACTGAAAAACATATTGAGTCATCCTCCAAGAATAACAAATAGCAGGAATGATGTTCCAACATCATTTAAGACATCAGTCTCAATCAGAGGAGGCATGTACTTTGATTCTTGAAACACCAATCACTGGACTTACTGTTAGCTCCTAATTTCGATGCCTAGTATTGGATTAAAGGAATTAATCAAGGAAATAGAATTTTTGAGAAGACTTGGAAGACTTCGATTGGAATAGTGTTTCTTGGAGTTCTAGTCGAAGGGGTCTTTGTGCAAGAAAAGAGTGTTTTGCGGACTTAGAAATATTTCTAGTAGTTTGGGAATATTGTTCGACGGAAGCGTTATTGATGACGTTTCGATCCAAGATTTAAATTCAAATAAGGGAGGGAACTTTGTTCTTATCCAATTGTTGGCAGAAGACACGTAGAACACGTTTAGGGGACGAAGACATGCAGAATGCCATTTGTCTTGCTCTAGTTTGTAGGCCGTTAGAAGCAGTTAATTTCGATTAGTATAAATAACAAGTCTTAGTGTTAGGATTTGTGTGTGTTCAAGTTTGTACAAATTCCTCAAATTACTCAAAGTATCCGCGTGTAGAGAAACAAGTGTGTGAGAAATGTACGTTTGATGTAACACCATATTTTTCATTCAATACAATTCAGTTAGTTTTTTCCCAGAAGTTTATCTTTTACTTTTGCAAGTTGTTTGCCAACGCATTTTTGCAAGTTGAAACAAACTATAATTAAACTATGAATACTGTCGAAGTGTTCACTTTTTTCCATATATCATTTTAAATCAATTAGCACATGTCCTAGGATTTAGTATGGTCGATCCTGCAAGTTACCCAATTTCTTATTGATTTGGTAGACCATCGGTTGTTTACCAATTTTCACGGTAAACAAATTGGCACGCCTAGTGGGACAGTGCTAAGTGAGTTTTGAAAACAAATTTTCTGTATTTTAAAAAAAAAATAGTTCTGCATTCAATTGTCTTTTCTCTTTCGAAAACTTCGTTGTATGTTATTAAGAAGTGGTAAAGTAGTCACCACTAATGAGGATAGACCAAGGAGAAGATACACGAGGAAAATGGCGAATGCAAACCGGCCAAATAATTCGAACCCTCAGCCAAATAGTTTGAATCCTCAAACAACGCCCAGTATTAATGTAGAACCACCCCCAGGATCTTTGCCTGGGGGACCAGCGATTTCAGCGCCTGTTTTTGAAACAATACCATCCATGGTGAGTTTGATCCCTACGTATTCGATTTCCCATACCTAGTCCATTCTAAATTATATTGGATCAAGGGGACCGCCGAGGACTCCTCCACCGGTTGAAACTTCTAGTTTCCAACAATTTCCCCCCTATATTTTCGATGCCTTTACCTAGTCGAGACCCGCCTTTTGGAATGCCAACTTCGATGATGGTAAACTTACAGAATGCCCCTCCGGTATTTTCGGAACCCATAGTAACGTCGCTGTTACAAGGGTCAAGATCTGGGGTTAATATGGGTCAAAATAGTCAATCTTTAGGAATGGGATATTCAACCCAAATGCCAAACATGACAAATAGTTCTGCAGAATATTTAAGGCAACAAATGGACGAGAGTAACAATCAAATGGTCCAAATGATATCCCAAAATATAGGAGAACTTTTTCAGCCTCTCATTCAAAATACCACCCAAACTAATCAGCAAATGGCAGCACAGATGATGCGCCTTGCTGATTTCTTTGGTGTACCAAATCCTCCTCGACATCCACCAAGGGAGTATATGATAGAAAACTAAGGGGTAACTTTCGAAGAAGACCCTACTATTAACCAAATCCAACAAAACCCAGGAAATATACCCCAGAAGAATTTAGCAAACCAGGGAATAGTCGAACGACCTAGAGTCGAAGCCCCTAGGAATCAACCATAAATTCCTGTAGAGAGGAACCAAGGGTAGTTTTGGTAAATACAAACCAGAATGCTGATAATGTCGTACAGCAAATTCGACGTAACGATGTGGCAACCGATAATAATTTGGCAGCCATGGTCGAAAGGATTATGGCACGAAATGGAGTAAAATTTGGTCTTCAAAGGCCAAAGTGTACATCAGCATTATCAGAATATATCCTTCAGTAAGATTTACCCCCTAGAACGAAAGTTCCTAAATTCACTAAGTTTTCTGGGGATACCACTGAATCCACTGTTAAACATGTGGCTAGATATTTGATAGAAGCCGGAGAGATTTCGAATGATGAGAACCTTAGGGTAAAATACTTCTCAAGTTCTCTTACAAAGAATGCCTTCACATGGTTCACAACCTTGCCACCAAATTTGATCCATAATTGGACCGAGTTGGAACGTTTATTTCATGAGCAGTTCTATATGGGGCAAACCAAGATCAGTCTAAAGGAAATGGCTAGTATAAAGGGAAATTTATTGAGCCAATAGATGATTATTTGAATAGATTCTAACTGCTCAAAGCTAGATGTTTTACACAACTACCAGAACATGAGTTGGTCGAAATGGCCGCTGGGGGCCTGGATTATTCCAATAGGAAGAAACTAGATACTCAAAACTTGAGGGACATGGCCCAGTTGGCTGATAGGGTTCGACAGTTAGAACGCCTGAAAGAAGAGAAGGCTAGGGCAAATAAGAATAAAAGAATAGCCTACGTCGAATTCAATGAAGAGGAAGGATAACCTTATAATGAGCCAGTGAGTTTCGATGAGCGCGAGATTGACCTTGTTGAATTGAAACAAGGCCCACCTTACTCTTGTAAGGTCTTGGCCCTTTCAAACGGAAAGAACCCTGTCGAACCAGAAAAAATGATAAATCGCTTAAGAAAACTTACACATTCGACGTTACCAAATGTGACGAGATTTTCGATTTGTTAGTTAAGGATGGTCAAATGATAGTGCCTCATGGTGCTAAAATGCATCCTTTAGAACAAAGGAAAAAGAGAGGTTTTTGTAAGTATCATAATTTCTTGGGTCATAAAACTTCTCAATGTTTTCTTTTCAGGGATCTTGTTCAAAATGCCATCCAGGAGGGATGACTCAAATTTGGAGAGAAGTCGAAGAATCAGATGAAGATTGTCTCTGATCCTTTACAAGTGGTTGACACTCATTACACAGAGCCAACTGAAGTTAACATGATCGAAGTCACCAAAGATCTCGATAGTACTGTCAACATGGTCGAAGTCACTGAAGACTTCAATAATGGGGTTGTTATGGTTAGGGTTACTGAGGATCTTGACCAGGAGTTTATGAAGAATTTTGCTTGTGAGGCTGCTCAAGGCTTCGCCAAAGAAACTGTTGATAGTTTCGACTTGGGAGTTACTGAAGACTCTGATGGAGGAATTGCTGAGGATTCCAATTTAATGATGATAACAAAAGAAACTGTCGATGGTTTCATACGAATGGACAAGGCCGCTAAAGGCCTTCATATGAAGTTCCACAAGATAGACGTCATTGATGATGTCAACATGGACATCAACATAGTGGAAATCTCGCAAGAAACCCCCATGGAAGTCGACGAGGAGCGTCGACAAAAAAAGTATAACAAAATAGCCTATCCATAGCAAGTGGAGACCCTGATGGATTTCCTCCATAGGTGCCAAAGGAAAAAATCAGAAGTGATTCTGTGTGCTCGTTGCAGTGTTGTGTTTGATAAAAAAGTAGCCCAAAATCTTGAAGGAGTCAGGAAAGCCAGAGAAAGACGTGAAAAAAGAGCCCTTCATGGTCAACGAGGCTTCGACCCGAGGAGATCTTCTTCGAAGCAGGAACAGGCGAAACCAAGAGTCCCAGGTGCAAGACCCACCACTTTCGAGTTGTTTGTAGAGCTCTCTAATGGAAAGTGTACAAGACCAAATGAAAACAGAGGAAAAATCCAGCAGAAATGGCAAAGCTTCGACGTAGATAGAGGCTCATCAATGGCATACCGCAAAGAATTCCAGACTTCGAAGCAGTTAGCCTACATCTTAGAAAATTATAAAGGAAAGAATCCCATGTTCATATCACAATGGAGAAGGGAACAGAGAAGAAGAAAGGCTCAAAGAGAGGTTGGGGCAAAGGCGGAGTCAAATACTAACGTACCGACCAAAAAGATTGACAAGAAGGAGCCAAAGCCTATCGAGAAGATGCCAGTGGGAAGAAAGTTATTTGCCACACAGGAATAAGAGGCCAAAGAAAAGTGTGATCGAGGAATTGCTAAGGATGAGATGCTTACTGACAATTTTGACTCAGGTTCGGAGCAGTCTTTGGATATAATAGTGAATGTGGTGTTAGTGCTTCCTAGAGAATTCGACCAAATAACTGAGGTCGAAGAAACGGATAATAATACCGAAATCGAAATGGCCGCGCATAAACCTGTGTGCTATTGCGTGATGAATAATGGCTGCGTAGAGGAACAAAACGCGTTCTTCGAATGCCCAAGCGAGGCAATGAAGAGTCATTTGAAGCCTCTGTTTATTATAGGAAAGGTCGAAGACGTTCCTGTCAACAAAATCTTAGTGGATTGTGGTGCGACGGTGAACCTAATGCCACACTTCATGCTAAGCAAAATTGGAAAATTCAACACTGATACCAAGCCCCATAATATGGTACTCTCCATCTATGAAGGAAAGGTGGGTACTACTTTAGGGGTGATTCAGGTCGATCTGACCATAGGTACCGTTTGTAGCATGCGATTTATGTCGGTGACGCGACCACCTTATCACCATGGGTTTCTCCTCACAGTAATGGTAGGAGTTGGGTGCTACTTTCTGATTTCTTATTTATCCTGTGAAGATGGAAAGGAAAGGGAAGCTATCTAAAACTAACCTTCCACGCAAATGTTTAACTGAACAAATGCTTAAGAGATTCGGGGAGTCCGGGGTCAGGTTATATAATGGGGAGTTGTCAATTACCCATCCTATATGTGGTTATCCACAGGTTGTTAGCAATTATCCTTACTGCTTTCTACTTACTGGTGTTTGTCTGTTGTGGGTTGGGAAAGTTTCTCCTTTGGAGGGTTTTTTTAGAGAGAGATAGAGAGAGAGAGAGTTTTTGATGATTTTGGTAAAGTACTGGACCTAAGTTTTGATTGGTGTGTGAAGGTACTGGACCTAAAGTTTTTGATTGGTGTGTGAAGGTATTGAACCTATAGTTTTTGATTGGTGTGCTCGCTAAGATTTCGCAATCTTATGCCTACGTATTCCCATTAAAGATAAACAGGGAAATCAGAGCAATCGTGGGAGGAAATTTGTTTTGGTGTCTTGTTCAAAGCCCAAGATTGAAGCTAAATGAGTATTTGTTTCTTGTTCAAAGCCCAAGATTGAAGCTAAAAGGTTTGACTGAGAGAGAATTTGTCATCTCTAAAGGGAGACATCTTATCTGTTTATCACAACTGTTGGGTGATTGATTATAAAGGAGAATTACTTTAACTGGGATATGTGAATCCAGTAATGCGATAATTTCCTTTATAAGGGATTTGTCCTGAAGGAGAAAAATTTAACTCAGTGTAGAGCAATGCCATTTTTCCTTAGGAATCTTTCATACTAAGAGATGGACATTGGCTTGGATGTAAATAATCCAGAGGCTTGCCACTTACAACAATTATATGAAAGAGGAAGTTTTACCAGGATAAGAGATGGACTACAACTTGGATATTTGAATCAACAAGTGTGCCTCTTATAGCAGTTATCTGGGATTAAGGTTTGTTTTGAATGTGTGATATACAGAGAAATGTCTTTCTATAGAGAGATTTTGATTTCCTCTGAGGGGATGTTGATTTTATTGTGTGTCTTAATCAAAGCCCAAGGTTGAAGCTAAGAGATTGATTGACTCTATTGGGGAGGTCAAAGCCTAAGAGGAGGCTGGAAAAGACTGACTCAACAAGAGAGTGTTTATCTGTCTTGTACAAAGCCCAAGATTGAGGCTAAAAGAGAATTGACTCTTTTGGGGATATCATTATACAAAGCCTTAGAGGAGGCAGAAAGTTGACTTTTCCGGGGGAATATTTTGTCTGTCTTGTACAAAGCCCAAGATTGAGGCTAAAGAGGGTTTTTTTTATTCCACTGGGGAATATTTATATGTGTCTTGTACAAAGCCCAAGATTGAGGCTAAAATGGGAAACTGACTCTATTGGTGAGAGTATGATTTGTCTTGTACAAAGCCCAAGATTGAGGCTAAAAAGAGGATTAACTCTGCTTAGGGAGATTTAGATGTGTCTTGTACAAAGTCCAAGATTGAGGCTAAAAGATATATGACTGACTTAGCTGAAGATATTTATGGGTGTCTTGTACAAAGCCCAAGATTGAGGCTGAAAGAAACTGACTCAACAAGAGAGTGTTTCTATCTGTCTTGTACAAAGCCCAAGATTGAGGCTGAAAGAGACTGACTCAACAAGAGAGTGTTTTTATCTGTTTTGTACAAAGCCCAAGATTGAGGCTGAAAGAGACTGACTCAACAAGAGAGTGTTTTTATCTGTCTTGTACAAAGCCCAAGATTGAGGCTGAAAGGGGTTGACTCAACAAGAGAGTATTTTTTTTGTCTTGTACAAAGCCCAAGATTGAGGCTGAAAGAGACTGACTCAATAAGAGAGTGTTTTTATCTGTCTTGTACAAAGCCCGAGATTGAGGCTGAAAGAGACTGACTCAACAAGAGAGGGTTTTTATCTGTCTTGTACAAAGCCCAAGATTGAGGTTGAAAGGGATTGACTCAACAAGAGAGTGTTTTTAGGAGATCAACTCAACAAGAGAATGCTGAAATGGTGATTGACTCAACAAGAGAGTGTTTTAATTTGTCTTGTACAAAACCCAATATTGAGGCTGAAAAAGGTTAACTCAACAAAAGAGTATTTTAATAAAGAAGATGGACTCAACAAAAGGGTGCTTTTGAGGCTAACTCTGCTGAGGAAAAATCATTATACAAAGCCTAACAGGAGGTTGTCTTCTGCTGAGGATTATTGAGATCCAAAGACAGGTCTGTGAAGGCAAGCTTCTCAATGGTTTTGATGAAGACAACATTATTCATTCAAGATGTTATGCTTGCTCAAAAAGAATGGATCAAGACATTGAAGTTAGCACAAAGTTTTTAATTTTTACAAGTCTTGAAGAATTCTCAAGTATAATCAAGGTATAACTCTCACTTATCAATATGGTTACATACAAGTGTTCAAAAGTGTCTCAAGCATGCAATATATATTGATAAAATAGTTCTCAAAATAATCTTCAAAATTCACTTGCATACATGGTTCATGTGGTTGAAAATATATCATTATTTCTAGCTTTAAAAAACAAAATATTTTTATCATACATTTGAAACTTTATTTACTTTATTTATTTATTTGTTTTTTTATTTTGAACCATGTTAAATCACTTTCAAATATAATCTATTGACTTGGGTAAATCAATAGATGTTGTATAAAATTGGTTCAAATACTTAGACAAATTTTTTAATTATTTAATTTATTTAAACATTCATTTTTGGTAAATTATGGCGTTTTTAACTGTCGTAACAGCACCAAAACCCGCCATAATTCACACCGTTCTGAACCAGTATTTTAAATTTTAAATTTCAAAATTATTTGATAAATTGTGGCGTTTTGAAAGGACGTAACAGACCAAACAACCGCCACAATTTACAACGTACTGAAACAATGTTTTTTTATTTAAAATTGAAAAATGTTTTTTTTAATGCACCTTTTCATTATATCTTTTCATGGCATCTCTTACATCATTTATCTTATTAAATTCAGAATTTTTCTAACCATTGCCATGACTTTTGAATGGTTGCTTTCATCAATATAAATACATGTCATTTTCAGATTAAAACTTACCTCCTAGAAATTTCATAATAAAAAATCCACTCATTTTTTCATCTTTCAGTTATTCTTCAAGTGTTCATTCAAACATATTTTTGAGAGAAACCTTTGCATAAATTTCACACATTATCATTGTTTCATCTCATTTTATTCAAGAACACTTGTATATTTCATTTGAGTGATATTTATTTCAAGGAGAAGATCGATCATCAAGATTGATAATATCATATTCTCAAGACATCTACTTCTTATCAAGATTACTTTTTGTATTACCTTGTTGTCCAGGACTGTTGGAAACAAGTGAGTGTTTTGAAGAGGATTGTTCTTCATACACTTAGTTACCTATAGGTTAGATAGTAAGCATCACCATTGGTGTGATTAGGCTGTACAATAATTCTAAACTATAGTGAATTCTCTTTCATATTGAAGGAGGAGTGGAGTACTCTCGGGCTGTGAGGGGAACCACTATAATTCTCTTGTGTCATTTTTCCTTTCCGCACTTTACTTTTCAGCACTTATCATATAACAGAAAAATAACCAAGAACCGGTAAAAAGATCAAAGAATTTTTTAAGAACCTAATTCACCCCCCCTCTTAGGCGCATTTACACTTACAATTGGCATCAGAGCAGGTGATAGGTAACCTGTTCCTATTCGATTCAGACGGCTTCCGCAAACAATGATCTTGTATTCAAAGATGGTGGTAGTAGCAACAAGCCTCCTTTGTTTTCTGGCCAATACTTCGACTTTTGGAAAATCCGTATGAAGGCACATTTAGAAGCACAAGGAAGTGATATATGGGAGGCTGTTCAAAATGGTCCTTTTATTCCTACAACGGTTTTCAACGGAGTTGGTACGCCAAAACCACAAGCATCATGGGATGAGGATGATAAGAAAAAGGTTCTCTATGACAAAAAGGCAATAAATATTTTACAAAGTGCACTTGGAATGGATGAATTCTTCCGCGTCTCAACATGTACAACGACCAAACAAATATGGGACACTCTTGTAGAAACTCACGAAGGAACCGCCGAAGTCAAAAGATCAAGATTGAATACTTTAAGTCAAGAGTACGAGTTATTCAGAATGCAACCAGGAGAATCAATCATTGACTTGCAGAAAAGATTCGTGCATTTGATAAATCACTTGAATGCACTTGGTAAGACACTAACAAATGATGAACTTAATCTTAAAGTGCTTAGGTCTTTAACAAGAGAGTGGCAACCCAAAGTGACAGCGATTTCTGAGGAGAAAAGTTTATCAACGATGACATCCGCTACTCTATTCGGAAAGCTTCAAGAATATGAGACGGAACTTGGACTATTGGAGAAACGTGAGAACCAAGAAAAGAAATCCAAGAGCATTGCCTTAAAAGTTGAATCTAAAGTTGTGAAGAAAGAAGACAATCCCGAAGAGGACGAAAACTTTATGCTCCTTGTAAAAAGACTAGGAAAATACTTCAGTGCAAAAAATAATATTGGAAACTCTAGTTTCACAAGAAGAAAGAAGTCCTCAAAGAACAAAGAAAAAGAAGCATCAACATCCAATGGAGACATTATATGCTATGAATGTGGAAAGCAAGGTCACATCAAACCGAAATGTCCCAAACTCGCAAAGAATCGTGACAACAAAGGAAAGAAGGATTACAAAAAGAAAGCCTACATTGCTTGGGATGACAACGAAATAAGTTCTTCATCGGACTCCGATAGTGATCAAAGCGCAAATCTAGCATTGATGACATCACATCATTCCGACGATGAAGACGATGAGGTTAGTAGTAACTTTTCAATTTATGATAATGATGCTCAAGGAGCAATTGATGAACTTTTAAGTGAATGCAAAATTCTATATAAAACCATCTCATCTCAAAAGAAACAAATATCAATCTTGGAAGAAAATATTGAGAAAATGGAAAATAAGTTCAAAGATGAAAAAGAAGAATTAATCAAGAATTTTGCATGCACTAAATGTGAGTCACTTGCTTTTTAAATAGTTCAAATGAAAAGAGTCCTAGAAAGATATGAGAAATGACAAATTGGATTGGAACATGTTCTTAGTAGTCAAAGATACTCAAATGATAAAAGTGGTATAGGTTACTCAAGATTCTCTAAACAAACTTCTAACAAAACCATTTTTGTAAAAGCTAAAGAACAAATTCCTTTAGAGAAAAGTGACAAGCCTAAAATGGTTCAACAATATAACAAAAGGAAAAGAAATAATAAGAAGAAGTCTTATAATAAGAAGAAATCTTATCCCCCTAGATATAAAAGCAACTTTGAGCCTACTTGTTTCTATTGTGGTATTAAAGGTCATACTCCTAATGCATATTATATTAGAAACTTTAGTGTTGCTCAAGGCCATTATGTATGGGTCAAGAAAGGAACTAACTTTGAAGGACCCAAGGTAATTTGGGTACCTAATAAAACGTAACTCTTTTTTGTAGGTATGCTTGAAGACCTCTTCAAATCAATGGTATCTTGATAGTGGATGTTCGAGGCACATGACGGGTGACCTAAGCAAATTTTCACATCTAACGCTTAAGGCCAAAGGATATGTTACTTATGGTGACAACAACAAAGGAAGAATCCTTGGCGTCGGCATCATTGGTTCACCGCCTTCAACAACTATAGAAGATGTCCTATATGTGGAAGGTCTAAAGCATAGTCTCCTTAGCATTAGCCAATTGTGTGACCGAGGTTTCAAAGTCAACTTCACTAAAGATGAATGTTTGATTGAAAACAAAGTTACTCATGAAGTTATGCTAAAAGGTAAAAGAGTTAATAACATATTTTTAATTTCCTTAGATAACTTGTCTTTGAATGTTAGGTGTCTCTTGGCAAACAACAATGAATCATGGTTATGGCATAAGAGGTTTGCTCATATTCATATGGAGCACTTGAATAAGTTGATCAAACATGACTTAGTCATTGGATTGCCGAAGATCAAATTCATCAAAGATGGGTTGTGTGGCGCTTGCCAAAAAGGAAAGCAAACCAAATTAACTTTCACATCCAAGAATGTGGTGTCCACAACTAGGCCACTACAATTGTTGCACATGGATCTCTTTGGTCCATCGAGAACAAAAAGCTTCGGAGGTAATGTCTATGCATTAGTTATTGTTGATGATTTCTCTAGATATACTTGGACATTGTTTTTAGTGCAGAAAAGTCATGCTTTCAAAGCCTTCAAGAAGTATGCAAAACAAATACAAAATGAGAAGTCTCTTACAATTGCCTCCAATAGAAGCGACCATGGTGGAGAATTCCAAAATGCCTCATTTGAAGAATTTTGTGAAGAACATGGAATCTCACACAATTTCTCCGCACCAAGAACTCCACAACAAAATGGTGTCGTAGAAAGGAAGAATAGATCATTGGTGGAACTTGTAAGGACAATGCTAAGTGATTCAAATCTTCCTAAGTATTTTTGGGCGGATGCGGTGAGCACGACATGTTTTGTAAGTAATCGTGTCAATATTAGACCTATTCTCAAGAAGACCCCTTATGAACTTTTTAAAGGGAGAAAACCAAATATTTCTTTCTTTCATGTGTTCGGGTGCAAGTGCTTTGTCCTAAACAACGACAAAGACAACCTTGGTAAGTTTGATGAGAAATCCGATGAAGGTATTTTTCTTGGTTATTCTCTTTCAAGTAAAGCTTTTAGAGTTTTTAATAAAAGAACTTTAACAATAGAAGAATCTATGCATGTAAAATTTGATGAATCTAACCCCTCGAAAGAGGATATTATTGTTTGTGATAATGATGATGATCTTGTAGAAATTCGCAAAGAAGATACTTCTAAAGACTTCATTGAAAATCTAGAAGAGAAACAAGAAGAACATCATGATGAACCGATTCAACAAAAGTCGATCAACAATGATCTACTAAAAGAATGGAGAACACATAGGGATCATCCAATAGACAAAGTCATCGGAGACATTAGTCAAGGTGTAGCAACAAGATTGAATCTAAAGGATGCATGCTTAAATATGGCATTTGTTTCTCAAATCGAACCATCTAAAGTTAATGAAGCCTTGAATGACGACCAATGGATATGTGTGATGCAAGAATAATTGAATCAATTCGAGAGAAATCAAGTTTGGGAACTTGTTCCAAAACCAAATGACAAACACATCATTGGAACAAGATGGGTATTTAAGAACAAACTTGACGAAAATGGAATTATTATTCGTAACAAAGCAAGATTGGTGGCTCAAGGGTACAATCAAGAAGAAGGAATTGACTTTGAAGAAACATTCGCTCCGGTTGCAAGGTTAGAAGCTATTCGTCTATTACTTGCTTATGCTTGCTCAATGAATTTTTAGTTATTTCAAATGGACGTCAAAAGCGCCTTCCTAAACGGATATATCAACGAAGAAGTCTATGTCAAACAACCTCCGGGTTTTGAAGACTTCAAGCATCCTTCACATGTATACAAGTTGAAGAAAGCTCTCTATGGTTTAAAACAAGCACCAAGGGCATGGTATGATCGTCTAAGTAATTTCTTATGCGAAAAAGGTTTTGAAAAAGGCAAGGTAGACAAGACTTTGTTCATTAAAAGGATTAAGAATAATACCTTACTTGTTCAAGTGTACGTGGACGACATTATCTTTGGTTCAACAAACAATCAACTATGTGAAGAATTTGCTTCAATGATGCAAGGCGAGTTTGAAATGTCTATGATGGGAAAAATGAATTATTTCCTTGGATTACAAATCAAGCAACAAAAGGGCGGAATCTTCATTAACCAATCAAAGTATTGCAAAGAATTATTAAAGAGATTTGATATGGATGGTTGTAAAGCTATGTCAACACCAATGGGATCCGGAACCTATGTTGATCAAGATGAATCGGACGCTTCCATTGATATTACGAAGTATCGAGGTATGATTGGTTCTTTATTATATTTGACGGCAAGCCGTCCTGACATTATGTTTAGTGTGTGTTTATGTGCTCGTTTTCAAGCAAATCCGAAGGAGTCACATCTCACCGCTGTGAAAAGAATCATGAAGTATCTCAAGGGAACGACGAACGTTGGTCTATGGTATCCAAAAGGTAGTATGTGTAATTTAGTTGGTTATTCTGACGCGGATTATGCAGGTTGCAAAACTGATAGAAAAAGCACGAGTGGAACATGTCACATTTTAGGAAATGCCTTAGTTTCATGGTCCTGTAAGAAACAAGCATGTGTTGCTCTTAGTACGGCTGAAGCAGAATACATAGCAGCGGGAAGTTGTTGTGCTCAAAATCCTTGGCTAAAGCAACAATTAAGCGACTATGGAATCGATCTTGGATGCGTACCACTTCGATGCGACAACACAAGTGCAATTAATATTACAAAAAATCCCGTCATGCACTCAAGAACCAAACACATAGACATTCGACATCATTTTCTACGTGATCATGTGCTTAAAGGAGATGTTGAAGTCACATTTGTAGATACACATAATCAACTAGCGGACATTTTCACACAACCACTCACAAAAGAACAATTCTTCAAGATTCGTCGAGAACTTGGCATTTTAGATGAAGGTGACATTTAAATCTTCAAATATTTATTCATTATATGATATAATGAAGTCAAGACTTCAAAATCATGTTCCGGCAAGGATAAATGTTTGATGAAGTCTTTCATGAGGTAAAACTCATAGGTAAATTTTTTTTTCATTTTTCAAGATTTCTTTATATATTTCAAGTCTTTTCCCATCCTTTTTGCTAATGACAAAGGGGGAGAAGATGTATGTGTTTGTGTTTGTTTTTCTCTAACAAAATGCAGCTAGCAAAGACACTCTAAATCATGAATTTAGGGGGAGCATTGATCAAGGGGGAGCCTTTTGTGTTAGAGAAACAAGATTAAAGCAAATTTTCAAAATTGGGTTGTCATCATCAAAAAGGGGGAGAATGTGAAGGCAAGCTTCTCAATGGTTTTGATGAAGACAACATTATTCATTCAAGATGTTATGCTTGCTCAAAAAGAATGGATCAAGACATTGAAGTTAGCACAAAGTTTTTAATTTTTACAAGTCTTGAAGAATTCTCAAGTATAATCAAGGTATAACTCTCATTTATCAATATGGTTGCATACAAGTGTTCAAAAGTGTCTCAAGCATACAATATATATTGATAAAATAGTTCTCAAAATAATCTTCAAAATTCACTTGCATACATGGTTCATGTGGTTGAAAATATATCATTATTTCTAGCTTTAAAAAACAAAATATTTTTATCATACATTTGAAACTTTATTTACTTTATTTATTTATTTGTTTTTTTTATTTTGAACTATGTTAAATCACTTTCAAATATAATCTATTGACTTGGGTAAATCAATAGATGTTGTATAAAATTGGTTCAAATACTTAGACAAATTTTTTAATTATTTAATTTATTTAAACATTCAGTTTTTGGTAAATTATGGCGTTTTTAACTCTCGTAACAGCACCAGAAACCGCCATAATTCACACCGTTCTGAACCAGTATTTTAAATTTTAAATTTCAAAATTATTTGGTAAATTGTGGCGTTTTGAAAGGACGTAACAGACCAAACAACCGCCACAATTTACAACGTACTGAAACAGTGTTTTTTATTTAAAATTGAAAAATGTTTTTTTTTGAATGCACCTTTTCATTATATCTTTTCATGGCATCTCTTACATCATTTATCTTATTAAATTCAGAATTTTTCTAACCATTGCCATGACTTTTGAATGGTTGCTTTCATCAATATAAATACATGTCATTTTCAGATTAAAACTTACCTCCTAGAAATTTCATAATAAAAAATCCACTCATTCTTTTCATCTTTCAGTTATTCTTCAAGTGTTCATTCAAACATATTTTTGAGAGAAACCTTTGCATAAATTTCACACATTATCATTGTTTCATCTCATTTTATTCAAGAACACTTGTATATTTCATTTGAGTGATATTTATTTCAAGGAGAAGATCGATCATCAAGATTGATAATATCATATTCTCAAGCCATCTACTTCTTATCAAGATTACTTTTTGTATTACCTTGTTGTCCAGGACTGTTGGAAACAAGTGAGTGTTTTGAAGAGGATTGTTCTTCATACACTTAGTTACCTATAGGTTAGATAGTAAGCATCACCATTGGTGTGATTAGGTTGTACAATAATTCTAAACTATAGTGAATTCTCTTTCGTGTTGAAGGAGGAGTGGAGTACTCTCGGGCTGTGAGGGGAACCACTATAATTCTCTTGTGTCATTTTTCCTTTCCGCACTTTACTTTTCAGCACTTATCATATAACGGAAAAATAACCAAGAACCGGTAAAAAGATCGAAGAATTTTTTAAGAACCTAATTCACCCCCCCCTCTTAGGCGCATTTACACTTACAAGGTCCAAGTTAGGGAATCAACTCTTGCTGAGGATTTACAGAAGAGTTGATATATCAGATGTCTTGAGGTTCTGACAAAGGTCTATTGATAGTGATTTGACCCTAGCTGGGGGAAATGTGGAAGAGAGTTTGAGTTTTAGAACCTATGGGGGGTTTTAACTGTACTGGAGATTGGTTAAATGGCCAGGGTTTTTTCCTGTGTTTGTAGGGAACTTGAGAATGTCTTTGAGATCCAAGAGGAGATTAGACTGTCTAAGTTTACTAGTATGAAAAAGTTTATCTTTGTATGATGCCCAAGAAGAGGATGGTATTTTAAGGGATGAGAATCAACCCTAAATTGGTCTGAGGTTTTGACTCTAGAAAGACTGCTCTAACAAAGGATGACTAAGTTCTGTCCTATACCTTTACGAGGTCTTTGGGTCCTTGTACTAATCCCAAGAGAAGGCATGAGAACTTCTAAGAAGCCAGAGGGTCCTTGTACAAAGCCCAAGAGGAGGCGAGGATGCTTTTAGGAAGCCTGTGGGTCCAAACTTAAGAAGAGTTCAAGAAAAGTTTCACCGGGAATAATCTTTTCTTTAGTGAACAGTTCTAGGGTTTGAAGAAATTCAAGAGAGGTTTCACCGGGAATAATCTTCTCTGGGGGAAATGAATTCCTTTGACAATTTTCTAATAGTGACAATCTGAGAAAAGTTTCACCGGGAATAATGCATTTCTCTTTGTTCCATATTGTATAAGCCCAAGAAAAGGAAAGACTGTATCTGGAATTCTGATGGAGAACTAGTTTTGACTGTTGAAAGAGTGAACACTGGCTTTATCTAATCCTAGACCTAATTGTCGGGGAAAACTCTAAGCAAGATAATATACAGGCATATATATATATATATATATATATATATATATATATATATATATATACACACACAGATATATAGACAAATATGTAAATGAGGGTAGGAGGAGTTACAGGTGAGCAAGCTTCCAGCACAAACAAATATATATATATATATGTGTGTGTGTGTGTGTGTGTGTGTGTAAGTGTGTAAAAGAAAGCCGTTTAAAACTTACAGGTGAGCAAGCTTCCATGTTAACAGCTGTATGGTTAGTTGTTCAAGAAATTAAAGAAAGTTTTGATAACAACTATGAATTTGAACCTAAATCAAAAGGGAAAGTTGCTTTTTTTTGAAAAGAAAATTGGGGCTTATACTCAAGGAGAGACCCAGATGAAAAATAGTAATCGTACCGTTGATCTAAAAATTGTATCGAGACTTATACAATGACTGATGCCCAAATTATTGTATTTACAAAGAGGTTGGGTCTTACACTCTATTAGAGACCCAAAGTTTATTTTTGTACAACAATGATGAGGCTTACAACTCAAGGAGAGGCCCGATGAAAATGTTTTGAAAACGACGATCGCGCCGAGATTTTTGAAATCGCAGTGGGACTTATACAATGACCGAGGCCCAAAATGGTTTTCATGTACAAGGAATGGGTCTTACACTCTATTAGAGGCCTAAAGTGTTTTGAAAAAGATTTGTGAGGGTGAAAATAATCAAAACCCTAATTTGATTTAAGAAAAGTATTTTAATTGAATAAAAATTCAATTAAAATGATCAAAATTATAAAACATGTGTAAAAAACAAGTTGTGATATTGGATTAAAGTTTTAAAAATCATGTTTCACTCATAGAATGATTTGAAAATTATTTGAATTTGCAAAATCAAGAGAAAGATATTTTTAAATGTTTAAAAACAAATAAAAACATAATTCTTTACAAAAATACCAAATATATGAAATAAATAATAGTTTTGTGAATTTTTTGTAGAATAAAATATTTTAACATTTTTGGGAATTTAGAAAAAAAAGAACCAATAAAAAATAATTAAAATTGAGAGAGAAATTAATTTTGGAATTAATTAACAAAAACTATAAAAAATGTAAAAAAATAGCAAAAATAGAGAAAATGGCAAAATGGTTTGGGTGGGTGTTGAACCCACGACCTGCCAAATAAACACATACGCGCGCTACCACTGGGGTGGTGATACATCCGTGTATCAAAACCACCCCATGAACATATATGAGATGCCTTGTTTCAGGCCTGGCCAAGGTGCCATGGTCTGGCCCTTGCCCAAGGCAAGTCCTGATTTTAGGCCTCTTGCGTGAAGACTCTAACTTCCTCATTTATCCATGGATTTGGACAAAATTTAGTTGTATCCTGCCTAAAATTTCATGAGGAATCCAATGGTGCCCTTGGAATTTTCAGAAAGTGCTTCCATTTTAAAATCCGACAGTGATTTCAAAATAGGCCTAGATTTGCATGTTCTATGCTATCACATCATACATGCAACAATAGCATCGTAAATTTGTTCAAACACAACATATATGACATGTATGAGATGTCCATGATCAATGGATATCAAAGCAATGCATGATTTAGAGAGTTCAAGTTGTGATGCCCTTACCTCTTGAAGCTTCTTGGGCTATCTGTCAAGTTCCTTGTGCCAGAATTAATTCAATGCTTTGAACACTCTTGATTGATCTCTTAGAAGCTTTTAGGATGATCAAAACCAACTGGAATCCTCAGGAACAAAATTGTCTCTTTCTTGCAAAATGGGCAAAAGTGACCAAGATAGTAACTCTCTCAAATGGTGTTCCAGATGAGGGAAACCAATTGGGACAGTTTGAGGATGATATTTGAAGTGTGTTTGAGGCCTGGTTTGGTTTTGGAAGTGACTGAATGAAGACATGGCTTGAAAAATGCAGAAAAGTCAAATTATGAGGTTTTGGAGGTTGACTTTCTGATTTTGGTGTTTTAGATCAAAGGTGAGTATTTGAACAACTTAGATATGATATATTGGATGTGTTTAGATCATGAGCTATGGTGGAATTGCTCTCTAACTCAAAAACTCAGAGATGACTTGCAAAAGAAGGCATTTTGGCCTAATGAGAGAGATTTTGAGGAAAGCATCAGTTGTAGTGCTTTGGGGTACTCAAACTGATCACAAATGAGCTATATTTATAGTAGAGCAAGTTTGTTTTGCAAGCAATAGTGAATGGTAGCTGGTACAGGTCTGTGGCCAATTGTAGCATAAAGGAGTTCTAGTCTTCCATGACCATTGACTTGAGGTTAGGGCACGGGCCTATGGTCCTTTGGTTCGGAGCTGAATCTTGACTTAATTCAGTTAAGTTTGTCTCAGTCCATGCCTCCTTGATGCATCCATTGAATGTTTAGAAACAAAATTAGAGTCTTTTGCACTTTTTAGCCTTTTTAGGTTTGTTATGGCTATATGTAGATTCTTGGACTTGGGAGGCTTGGGGATCAGATCATTCTCTTTTGATTTTATTCTCTGATGTGTCCAAATGGATGACAAGGCTTGAATTTGTCTAATTTTTCCAAATCGAGCAAAATGCCAAATTCAGTCTTGTATAAGACAATTGGAAATGGTGATTTTTAGGGGATCATATCTCCTTGCTTAGGTTGAGTTATGAGAAGCTCTTGTGCTTTTTAGAAAGCCCTCATATGATACAATACATGGGTGATCATAGTTTGTCTTGAAACTATTTGGATCCCATTGAAAAATCCTCATGAACATTGGTGTCCAAGGCTGGTAACTTAGGCAGATTTTCACTAAGTGTTGGAAAAGTGTCATTTTCTTCATTTTTGTCATTTTGATCACTCCATAACTTAAAATCCATGAAGAATTGGAGTTTGAGATAGTTGAAGCTTTTGTAGAGTGTAAGAAGATCTACAAATCAGGCTTTGGATCACTCAAAATGGTTGCTTGGATCAGAAGTTATGGTTCTTGGAAGTTGGTACCAAAACCATTCAAACTTAATAACTTAGAAAAATTTTCAATTTTTCAAGGTTACCCCTTTTACAAGTTGTAGAGGTTAGACCTTTTTGGATGTTTTAAGAGGTTAGACAAGTTGAAGATTTTCAATTTTCAATTTTTCAAGGTTACCCCTTTTTGGATGTTTTAAGAGGTTAGACAAGTTGAAGATCATGTCATTTCTTGATTAATCTTTTGTCTAAGTGTTTTGGGAGGGCTTGAAACCCTAATTCTTGATTGTAGTGAATGCTCAATAATCCTTGAGGAAATTGATGAGGCATGATGGTTCATCCATATTGTGGTAACAATTTGCACAATGATGGGAAATCTTGGTGGTCAAAATTTAGGGTATGACAGATGCCCCTATTTAATCTTCTTGGACCCGAAGGTGTGAATGGTGAAGGTATTCGGGCATTCGAGGTGCAAGAGGATTAAATATCGGAATACCCGAAATATTGACAGTGGTTATGAATGGCAGTTTGC
Organism: Lathyrus tuberosus; assembly: GCA_022829125.1. NCBI lineage: Eukaryota > Viridiplantae > Streptophyta > Magnoliopsida > Fabales > Fabaceae > Lathyrus > Lathyrus tuberosus. The sequence goes on from JALAZF010000159.1 coordinate 5,837,391, forward strand.
TCATCCATCTTCTTTTGCTAAGCAATGATACTTAGAAAAGGTAAAAACTTCCCCTCGATCCTAGTCTTCAGCCAAGGAACTGGTCTCAGTTTCTGAAATAAACTTCCCCTCGATCCTGGTCTTCAGCCAAGGAACTGGTCTCAGTTTCTAAAATAAACTTCCCCTCGATCCTGGTCTTCAGCCAAGGTACTGGTCTTAGTTTCTGAAATAAACTTCCCCTTGATCATGGTCTTCAGCCAAAGAACTGGTCTTAGTTTCTTCTTGTCAAGTTTCTTCCTTGACAAGGGACGCTATGTGTAGCGGTCTTCATCAAACTTCTCGCCGTATTTTCCTGGGGAGATGCCATTTGATGGGAAAATTTTTTGATGTTAGACTTGCTGGGGAAACCCATTTGTCTGAACTGTAGAGGTGTGCAAACTTCTCTGTTGGAGACGCCATTTGTTGACTCTACTGGGGAAAACGAGTCTCTTGAAAGACCACTTTTGCTTGGGGATATTACATCATACTTTTCTTCGAGATCATTTCGGAGAAACGCCATGTGATGTAATCCAATTTTGAGGTGCTGATGACTTCATTTACATTGGCTTTCTTGGGAGAAAAACCAATGTATTGCTGAGAGTCTTCGGTTGAGAGGCTTTCTCTGGGGATTTTCCTTAATCCGGGAAAGCGTAAATATCATCTTCAATAGTGAAGAGTGATGTTTGCCGAATGTCTTCTTGCCTTTTAGAGGCTTAAGTTATCAAAGTGGTCGAGGACCGTCTCCAATCCAGAAATAAACTAGGGAAGAGAGATTGTTCAGACAAAACATTCCTCACGAGGAAAAAACTGATAACTCGATTGATAAGAGAACTTTACCTCTTGGGGGTAAGACTGGCCAGAGTGATAATGATGCAATATGATTATGAATGTGAATCAATTATGCATGATGTATGTTTGTTTATGCTGACAAAACTGACACGACATACAGACTAGTGAATAAACACGAAAGGATACTTGGCCACTGCGGGGGATAGAAGTATCACTGGTTCAAAATAGCGATCCTGCCCTGCTTGGAAAAGGTAGACATTGTGGGGAGGAAGAATTGTTAATCGGTCTTAAGAGGTATGAACTCTGTCGGGAATCTCAGATGAACATGGCATCTGAAACAGTTGGTCCTTCATTCAGGTGTACCGATTTAGAAGGAGTACTTTGATTATGCAAATAAGGTTCGACTACCTTCGGAGAGGCGATTGATGTTCTTTCGATGTTTAACAGTCAAAAGAATTGCCATGTTTATTTTAAAAGAAGCAAAATTTGACAAGTAAATTCATTTTAGCTTTATTTCAAGAATCGTTGATCATGTTAAAATGTCATTCTGTAAAGCTAAAACAAATGATAATTGCAAACAAAAGCACTAGGGCTCAAATTTTATTGATAGGATGGAAATCAGCCAAGCGCGTGATCCCATAGAGTATTTACAAAGTTTAGAAAATGGTAATTTAAGGTAAAAAGGCTACATTGAAACATAACAACTATTATCCTTTTACCAACTTTGAATTCTGGACATCCTGAGCTTCTGTCGAAGATGACCTTGACTGGAAGTTTTTCGACGAACAGTGTTATCGCTGGGGATTTAACCTTGTCAAACGAGTTACTTGCCATTAATCCCTAACTTTTGCCTGGATTGTACTTTGAGATTTCCTATCCTTTGGGATGATTTTTGCTTATGTCTCTAATTTTTGCCTGGACCGCCCTTTCGGGTTTTCAATCCACCAAGACGTTTTATTTATTTATTTATTTAGACGAAGTATTTCTTGACTACATCAACATTTGTGGGGTAGGAAAATTCCTCTCCATCCATGGTTGCGAGTCTCAAGGCGCCGCCTAAGAAGGCTTTCTTGAACACATAGGGGCCATCATAGTTCGAAGTCCATTTGCCCCGGGAATTAGTGAGGAATGATTGTATCTTTTTTAGCACAAGGTCTCCTTTCTTGAAGACACGGGGTCGAACCTTTTTGTCGAACGCCTTCTTCATTCTTTGCTGATACAACTGACCGTGGCATAGAGCCGTTATTCGCTTTTCTTCGGTCAGGTTTAGTTCGTCGTGTCGACTTTGACACCATTCAGCTTCTATTATCTTGGCTTCCATCGATACCCTGATTGATGGTATCTCTACTTCTATGGGGAGCACTGCTTCCATGCCATATACTAGAGAGAAAGGGGTTGCCCCTGTTGAAGTGCAGACAAATGTGCGATAACCGTGAAGAGCAAACGGTAGCATCTCGTGCCGGTCTCTGTAGGTTACAACCATCTTTTGAAAAATCTTCTTGATGTTCTTGTCGCTTCTACCACTCTGTTCATCTTAGGCCGGTAGGGAGATGAGTTATGGTGTTCAATCTTGAACTCAGCGCACAACTCTTTCATCATCTTGTTGTTCAAGTTTGATCCATTATCAGTAATGATCTGGCTTGGAACACCATAACGGCAGATGAGATTGTTTTTGATAAATCGGACCACGACTTATCGGGTTACATTGGCGTATGACGCCGCTTCGACCCATTTGGTGAAGTTGTCAATGGCTACCAGGATGAACCGATGTCCGTTTGAAGCCTTGGGTTCGATCATGCCAATCATGTCGATTCCCCATATGGAAAAAGGCCATGGGGAAGAGAGAACTTTGAGTATATCTGACACTTGTGACACCTCCTTATGTACTTGTAGCAATCAGATTCCATTGTCAACCAATAGTACACTGCTCTCAGAATTTTTATCGCCATTGTGTGTCTGTTGGCATGAGTGCCAAAGGATCCTTCGTGAATCTCTTTTATCAGCATGTTTGCTTCTGGTCTGTCCACGCATCGGAGCAAGACCATGTCAAAGTTTCTCTTATAGAGCGTATCACCGCTCAGGAAGAAGCTGCCAACCAGTCTTCTGAGGGTCTTCCTGTCTTTTCTTGATGCCCCAGGCGGGTACTCTTGTTTCTGAAGGAAGCATTTGATATCGTGATATCATGGTTTGTCGTCTATGACTGCTTCGATCGTGAAGATGTAGACGGGCCTTTCAAGGCGCATAATGTTAATCTTTAGTACGTCATTCCATTGACCTACACTAATGATGGAGGAGAGAGTGGCTAGTGCATCAGCCATGTGATTCTCTTCATACGGGATGTGATGCAACTCGATTCTGTTGAAGAAGGGTAACAACCTTCTCGCGTAATCTTTGTAAGGAACCAGTCCTGATTGGTATGTGTTCCAATCTTCTTTGATCTGATTGATAACTAAGGCTGAGTCTCCATACATATCCAAGTTCTTAATCCTCAATTCAATTGCTTCTTCGAGACCCATGATACAAGCTTCGTATTTGGCCTCGTTGTTTGTGCATTTGAAAGTTAGTTTGACAGTGAAAGGAATGTGGGTACCCTGAGGTGTTACGATGATTTCCTCAATTCCGTTTCCATAATTGTTGACAGCTCCGTCAAAGATTAGTCCCCATTGGGAACCTGGTTCTGGCCCTTCACTGGGTAGCGGTTCATCGCAATCTTTCATTTTCAAATACATGACATCTTCTTCTGGGAAGTCAAATCTGACTGATTCCTGATTGTCAATCGGTTGATGAGCCAAATGATCGGCTAAAATACTTCCTTTGACGATTTTCTGAGCATGGTACTTGATGTCAAAGTTTGATAACAACATCTGCCAACGGGCAATCCTTCCCGTGAGAGCAGGTTTTTCAAAGACGTACTTGATTGGATCCATTTCGGAGATTAACCAAGTAGTGTGGCAAATCATGTACTGGCGAAGACGTTTGGCTGCCCAAGCCAGAGCACATCAAGTTTTCTCGAGCATAGTGTACCGAGTTTCACAGTCCGTGAATTTCTTGGTTAAATAGTAGATGACAGACTATTTTCTTTTTGTTTCGTCTTGTTGGCCAAGTATACAACCCATTGAGTCTTCCAAGACTGTTAGGTAGATGATCAGTGGCCTTCCCTCCACTGGAGGTGACAGGATAGGCGAATTCAACAAATATTCCTTGATACTGTCGAAGGATTTTTGGCAATCTTTCGTCCATACGCAACTTTGATTCTTTCTGAGGAGTTATAAGATTGGTGCGTATGTCGCGGTCATGAGAGATATGAATTTGGAAATGTAATTCAGACGTCCCAAAAATCCTTTGACCTGTTTTTTAGTCTTTGGAGAAGGCATTTCTTGAATGGCCTTGACCTTGTCAGGATTAACCTCAATTCCTTTCTGGCTGACGATGAACCCTAAAAGTTTCCCTGAGCGGACACCGAACGTGCATTTGTTGGGATTCAAGCGGAGTTTGTACTTTCTCAGCTGCTCGAATAACTTTGATAGGTGGGTCACATACTCCTCTTCTGTTTTAGATTTTGAAATCATATCATCGACATACACTTCGATTTATTTGTGCATCATGTCGTGAAACAGAGTATTCATGGCCCTTTGATAGGTTGCCCTGGCGTTCTTCAAACTGAACGACGTTACCTTGTAACAAAAGGTGACCCATGGGGTGATGTGTAACGTCCGAATTTAATTAATTATTTAATTAAATTATCGAAGGATTTTATTATTGGATTTAGACGAAGTTTGAGAATTAATCGAGTAATTGGGTGTTATCGGTATCATTTTAAGAGGCTAATTGGGTTGATATGTCGATCGGAATTATTAAGTTAAAGTCGGATTAATTGTCGGTTTAATCGGGAATAATATTAGAAATAATATTATTATTTATGTGGGCTTATTTTAAATGATAGCATGAAGAAATAATGGAGGTGTAAAAAAAAATTAGGCCCATTAGATTAAATAATACTATTATTATTAGTATTTTCATGAGTTAGTGGAAGGCAGAGATATCAGTGAGAGAAAAGGAGGCTAAGAAGAATGAAGGTTGCACGTGGTAGAAGAGAAGAAAAAGAAGTTACAGAAATTGAACGAGGGTTTGGAAGCGTAGGTTGGAGAGGAGAGAGCAAGAGATGCTGTCAAAAATCAAGTCCCAGTTTCGACCGGAAATTCGAGCGGCCATCAAAATTAAGGTAAGGGTGGGGTTCGAATCGTATAACCGGGATTGTGATAGTTGATATGTAGGATTGGGGTTATATAATTTCTATCGTATGTGTTGCATTGTTTATTGCTAATGGTTGGTTTTTATAAGAACTAAAACAACAATGAGTTAGATTACATTTTTACTCTGTTGGTTTCGTGATTATTGATGAGAGGAGACCTAAAAGTGGAATAATAACAAGGGGGTTTTTGAAATTAGCAAACCCGTTGGTCTATGTTATATGCTTAGTTATCAATTTCCTTTGTTGATTGCGATAATTTGGTGCGGAAAGTTTAAGTTTTATTGATTCACTGATTTTATAGGATTAGTTGCAATGTTAAGGTGTTTGTATTGGTGAAATTATTTACTGTTAAAGCTTGGTTAGTGAAACTGAAAATAAATGAGTGGAAGTTAATTATTAATCGCGTTTTAATTGTTAGAAAGGGATAGTGAAATTAGTTAATGCTATGAATTGCTTGATGGAACACTAGTCACGTTAATTATTGAACTGGATAAAAAAATGTGTGAATTTGTTTTAGGGAGTGATTCTGCTAGTTCCCAAGCTGTTAGCAATTGTTTGTGATTTAATTGTTAGTGAAATGGACTTTGTTTTGTTAGCTTGTTTTGACCGTGGTGTTCAAACTCTGTCAGTTTTAATTTGGTGCAGTTGATTAGAAAACTTCGAATTTCCCAAATGAAGCGGAAGTTATGAGCCAAAGAATAGGAATTTGGAGGCGGGGGCCTCAAAGTAATGGAGGTGAGCGCCCCCATTTAATTAAAGGAAAGAGGCGAGGGCTTCCAGGAAATTGAGGTGGGCGCCTCCTAAGGTGTGTGGGCCTCCAAGAAATTGAGATGGGCGCCTCCAAGATTTGGGTTGTCTGTCACTTGAATTCAAATTAGTTTAACGCATAAGTAAACTATTTACTTAATTTAATGAGATAGTGTTTTATGATATCAATTAGACCTAATAGTAACATGTTGGTAAGTGATTAGAGAGCATGATAGAAATAATCTACTAAGGATATTAATAGGGGTATTATTAGTAGGAAATTGTTGCAGGCAATATTTTGCAGAAATAAGAACATAGCAGGATTTTATGTAGAAGCCAGTAGGAAATAGTATTTTGACAGAAACTGATCTCTAGTAGTTTGGTTGGAATTTGATGACAGTAAAATTGAGTAGCAGGAGATAATTATATCAGTAAGCCAATTTTAGCAGAACAGTAATAATAAACTGGTAGTAGTAGCAGAAGTTAAACACAGTGTAGTTTCAGTCGGTTTAGCCGGTTTAGGCGAGAAAATTAGTTGTCCGGAATTTAACGAAAATTGTCGGGGTAAGTCGGGTAAATTAGTAGGTGACTTTTGTTGAATCGTTTTGTTGAATTAAGTTGAACGCGTGGAATTGTAGGTACAGTTGGATAAGTTGTATTGTCCCGATTTACGGGCGAAGTATTTAAGTTGCAGGTCTTACGACCAATGTTGTTTGAGTTGTGTTGTTGTTGATTAAGTTGTAGGTCGAACGACCAATGTTGTTTGAGTTGTGTTGTTGTTGATTAAGTTGTAGGTCGAATGACCAATGTTGGATTAAGTTGATGCTATTGATGCATGTTTGAGTTGTTGTTTTCGTTGTTGTTGTTCTGGTTGTTCTTGTTGATGATGTAGTTGATTGTATGCCTTTGATAATTGTCGCATACATTGCATTCATGAGTCGGGGCTGTATGCTCACACCACGTTGGCCTTGATGGCATTGATTAAGTTGGCCTTGATGGCACCACTTTGAAGGCTTATGCCTTGTTGAAATGCCTCGATAACCTGGCATATGTTTAAGTTGGGAGTTTTACTCCGATGGTACCACATGCATGTGCATAGTTGTGTCACATTTTGAGTCGTTGTGAAGTTGCTGTTGTTCTTGATTCGTTGTTGTTGTGAAGTTTCCGTTGTTGTGAAGTTGTTGCTTGTTATAAGTTGTTACTGCTATGTCTTGTTGCTTGATATAAATTACTAATGTCGTGAGCTGTTGTTATATATGTTGTTCTTACTATAATTTGCATCTTTTATATAAGTTGTTGTTATATGTTGTTATTACTATAAGTTGCTGTCGATACAAGTTGTGGTTATGAGTTGCTGGGTGTTATAAGTGGTGGTTGCTATTAAGTTGTTTATTTCTAGTTGTTGCATGACTGTCGTATGAAGCGGTGAAATTTATATGATTATAATCTAGCATATTAATTATCATATTTTGTTTATAATATTCGATATCTCACCCCTTCTGTAATGATGTTACCTATTATGGGTAACTGAGCAGGTACTCAAGAATAGCTGCAGAAGTTGAGGTATAATGTGAAGTCTTAGATGCTGTTAGCTCGAGTTGGTCTTGCTCTGATACGTAGTACTCGGGGGGATGAACGATTGTTGTTTATTTGTTGTTATTGTCTTAGTAGTTGAATCTTAAATTGTTGTTATTAAAGAATTGTTGTTTCAAAGTTGTTTTGAGTTGGACATGAGGTTATGTCATTATAAGTTGAATTATGTGAAGCCGCTTATTAATAAAAGTTGTTTTGTTTTCAAAAGGATAATTCAGGCTGTTATCAGTTCATCCGAATCAGTGTTATGTATCTGAATTATTTGTGATTAATATGAAGTTGTTTTCTGTTGAAAATGTGACATCCTGTTTATGTTGAAGAATTAGAAAAATGAAAACTCTGATTTTATTACTTATCCGCCGGGTAGAAATGGGGTGTTACATGATGAATGAAGTTTTATCCATATCTTCCGGCGCCATTTTGATTTGATTATAGCTCGAGAATCCATCCATGAAGGAGAAGACTTTGAACTTTGATGTACTGTCTACCAGCATGTCTATGTGCGGTAAGGGGAAGTCGTCCTTTGGACCTGCTTTGTTCAGATCCCTATAGTCTACACACATTTTGATTTTCCGTCCTTTTTCGGAACTGACACTATGTTGGCTAGCCATTGAGGATATTTTGAGGTGGCGAGGAACCCTGCGTCAATCTGTTTCTGCACTTCCTCCTTGATTTTGATAGCCATATCCGGGTGAGTTCGTATCAGTCTTTGTTTTACCGGCGGTCATTCTGACTTCAACGGTAGATGATGTTCCACGATGCTGGTATCCAACCCTGTCATGTCCTGATAGGACCAAGCAAATACATCGGGAAACTCTTTGATAAGTTTTATCAAGCTTTCTCTGACAGTCAGATTGAGCAATGCCCCAATCTTGACTTCTTTCCTCTCTTCTTCTGAACCCAAGTTGACCATTTCCAACGGCTCTTTGTGAGGCTCAATGGACCTTTCCTCTTTCCTGAGTAGTCGTGAGATCTCTTATGGAATTTCTGCGTCCTCTTCTTCTTCAGCTTCAAATACCGGGAATTCAAAGTTGGGAGAAGGCATGGGATCGTATGTTTCAACGGGGTTTAAAACAAGCAATCTACATGACGTGATGATTGTTTTTTAGAAGAGATAGAGAGAAATGCAAGAGTGTGTGCAGTGTATTTTCCAAAAAATGCTTGTTATTGTTATTTTGAGTTGTTTTAGGATTACCATTTTCTGAAAAACGAAAAGTGAAAACAACAGTAAATGCGGAAATTACAGAACGACGTTTATTTATTTATGATTTAGTCGATTCTTGAAACTACAGCCCTATAAAACAAAACTCTGTCGCTTTGGGCGAACCGAAGAGGAACATTTACAGAAAGGCGAGCCCTATAAAAACATCTGTTTCACCTGGGCAGGCTGAAAGGTTAAAACAAAGATGGCAATTACTTAGACTTATGAACGACTTTCGGTACATCGACAGCAACCCATTGACGGCGAACTCCTCGGTGAATCACAAAGTCTGGTACCTTCTTTCTTGGTTTATCCTCATAAATGACACTGATTTCTAGAGGAGCATGATCATTAGAGTCTTTCTCCCATGCAGAGTTGTCGTAGACGGACTCTTCTGTTGTATCTTGCACAATGTTTTCGTTCCCAGGCGGATCTCCCCATCCAGTTGGTTGGATGTTTTCGAGCCTGATACGAGAGCTTTCAGGAGCAGTGTACTTGACCAAGAAGTCGTACTTGCCACTTGGATGTCCTAAGGTGTCCCATATTTCTGTGGGAACAGAGGAATCATCCTTCTCAATGACGTTGACCTCGGGAAAAGCATAGTTGATGAACTTCTGTCCTGCAATCTTTGCAGATTCATCGTTGTGCTGGATATCTTTAGAATGTCCTGAGTAATGATCCCAAGACTTGGTGGGGACGCAGGTATTCTTTTTAATGATGCTCAGCTGATATGCATCGTTTGGATGACTCTTTCTCCCCAAGTCTTCTGGGTATGGCTGCCAGATAGGCAAGTCATCCAGTGGGTCATAATAGTCGTAATCAAAGTTGTCTTTCATCAGAGTGTCCTCCTCTAATGAGTTGGGTGGAGCACGACATCCCTCAGGGTCACAATCTCTGTACATCATCTTGACGTGTGATCTTTGTATATATCTCAGACTCTGCGTTGGATAGCAAAATGGCGCATGCGTTTCTCCCTGAGACATATAACCGTCCATGTTGAGATAGGACTTCCACTCTTCATCTGTATCGGAGAAGTCACCCTCGTTGATGGTATGTACTTCTTGAGACACCAGGTGGAGAAGCCCTCCACTGTGGAAGAAGTCCTGAATGGGATGAAAACTTTCGTCTTTAGTAGTCTGGGTACAGGATTACATTGACCATCTTCGACAATCTTTTGAAATGATGAGGAGACATGGTCTGAAAATGAATCCTCTCAAATGTGCTTTTTGTGTGCAGGTTGGGGATTTCTTAGGCTTTGTGGTCCACAAAAAGGGAATCAAAATAAACCAGAATAAGACCAAGGCCATTATGAAGGCGAAAACGCCATCAACAAAGAAGGAACTACAGTCACTGCTGGGCAAGATCAATTTCTTAAGGAGATTCATCTCGAACCTTAGCGGAAAAAATCAAGCCTTCTCACTCCTGCTTCGACTCAACAAGGAAGGATTCGAATGGGGGCAAGCTCAGTAAGAAGCTTTCGACAAAATCAAAGAGTACTTGAGTCACCCTCCAATTCTAACACCACCTTGTAGAAATAGGAGTATGAGATTGTACATATCTGCGTCAGATAAAACTTTAGGGAGCATGTTGACTCAAGAGGATGAAAATGGTGTCGAGAGAGCCATTTACTACCTTAGTAGGGTTTTGAATGATGCAGAAACTAGGTATAGCATAGTTGAAAAATTGTGTTTCTGCTTGTATGTTTCCTGTACAAAGTTAAAGCATTATATAAAACCTGTTGATGTTTATGTTTCGTCTCACTGTGATATCATTAAATATATGTTGTCTAAACCAATCTTGCATAGTCGAATTGGTAAATGGGCATTAGCTTTAACTGAATATTCCCTAACTTATATGCCCTTGAAGGCTGTTAAGGGACAAGTGGTAGCAGACTTCATCGTCGACCACTCTATAAATGAAAATACGTTAAACTATCTTGAGCTCGAACCTTGGAAATTGTATTTTGACGGTTCTAGTCATAATGATGGTACTTGCATAAGAGTCTTGATTATTTATCCTAATAAAATTCCAAAAAATTTCATAAAGTTGAAGGTCTTTGTTCGAATAATGAGGTTGAATATGAGGCTTTAATAGCCAGACTTGAAATATTGTTGGAATTGGGGGCAACCCGAGTCAAAATAATGGGAGACTCAGAGGTAGTCATAAAACAAATCACAAAGGAGTACAAGTGTGTTAAAGAAAATCTCATTATGTACTTTGTAATAGCCAATCGATTACTGAAAAGGTTCGAAATGGTGAGCATTCGACACATACCTCGACTAGAGAATCAAGTGGCTAATGACTTGGCTCAAATTACTTCTGGATATAAAATTTTGAAAGAAAAATTACAAGATGCAATCGAAGTCAGAGGCAGAGTGGTGTCAGCCAGATTGTCCCCATCAGATTTGGAAACAACGAAGCTAGGGTATGCTGATAAAGAGAACCTCGAAATCTTAGCAATAGATAGCTTGACGAATGAAGACTGGAGAAAACCAATAATGGAGTATTCGTAAAACCCAACGGCGTCCACAGAACGAAAAAATAGGTATCGAGCTTTAGGTTATGTTATTTTGGGTAATGAATTATTTAAAAAGACTCCTGAGGGAGTTTTACTTAAATGTCTTAGTGAGTCAGAGGCGTATTTAGCCCTTTCGACTATCCATGGTGGGGCATGTGGGGCACATCAGATGGGTCATAAGATGAAATGGTTTTTGTTTCGACAAGGGATGTATTGGCCTACCATGTTGAAAGATTGTATCAAATTCGGTAAGGGTTGCCAAGAGTGCCAAGTGTACGTAGGCATACAACATGTTCCTACAAGTGAATTACACTCTATAGTCAAGCCATGGCCCTTTAGAGGTTGGGCTTTAGATTTGGTTGGGGAAATTCGACCAGCGTCATCTAAAAATCAAAGGTACATTTTGGTAGGCATTGACTATTTTAAGAAATGGATTGAAGCTATACCGTTGCCAAATGTTGGCCAAGAAGACGTAATCGAATTCATTAAAAAACACATTATCTATAGGTTTGGAATCCCATAAACCATTACAACGGATCAAGGATCAGTATTCACTGGTGTCATACCCCAAATTTGTCCTACCTATTGCATGTCTCTCACACCAAGATTGCGTGTTGACTCTAAGATCCAGGTCATAAGGGTCTGGTTTGAGGTTAAAATGTTTACTAGCTTGTGATGGGTTTGCTATGATTTCAAGAAGAGATAAGGAGGATTGGGCGTTCATTTTATGATTATTCAGTCAAGACGTGATCAATTGGCTTCAAACTGATTTTAAGGATATCATTCAAGAGGATTCTAGTTGGTCAAGTACAATGATTGGAATCCATTTCCTCAATACTAGGCTTAAGGAAGCTTGAAGTTTTAAGTTTTTATCAAAAGGTTGTTAACCATATTCCAAGTGGGACACTGAGGTTGTATGGTTAAATAAGCTAAGGAATGACCATTCTTGATTCAAGGAAAAGATGATTCATCTTTTGGTCATGTTTGTTTCGATACAAGCTTGCAGGATTAATGGATAATTTGTTCAAGAGATTCATGGTATAATCAAGTTGGGATCAGATTGTGTGCTTAACCCAAGTCATGTTGGAATTAAGGTTATGAGCATAGTCACTAATAATTCACTTTTGTGCTTCAAAATGGTACAAAACCATGATTAGAGTTCTTTCTTCAAAACATGCTTGTTTTGTTCCATTTTCAAGTCATGTGTAGGTAAAGAGTTAGTTCTTGGTGTCAAGATATTCCAAAATAATTAAAGTTGTTCCAAGTTAGAGCTAGGTTATATTTTGAGGCTACTTTCAAAGCCGTGCTCCAATTTTCTTTTTATTTTTATTTTTTTCAAGAGTTAGTTCCAGACCTTGTGTTGACTAGATCTTTGAGTCAATTCAATTAGGCCAGGAAGAGTTTGGTGTCATGTTTAAGACTTTCTCAAATTCTTGTTTAGAACCCAAGGAATTAAGACGCAACATGTCAAGGTGCAAGATTGTTCACATGATCAATGTGTGGAGAAGTAGGCATAAGTTAGGACCCTGTTGGAACAACTGTTGTCAAAACGTAATAATATTAAGGATGAACCAAGATACGATTTTTTTTGTTGCCAAATCATACGGCAAGGATCACAAACCATATTTCATTCACATGAAAAACTAAACAGCTTTGTTACACCCATATGCCTTGCGTCAAAAAAAGAGCTTACAAATAAATCCACAAGTCCAAAATATTTGCCAAAGTTGCAAGAAAGAGCTAAAGTCTGAATATCATTGCAACAAGGAACGTTAATCCCACAAGTGAGTTTCAATAGGGATAAGTGCACATTTGAAATTACAAGAAAATTCTAAATTACAAATCCTACAAACTTCTTGAAGTCTAAGCCTAAAATATTGAACTCAATGTTTAAATCAAGTTCAAGACTTAAAGAGCAGCCATTGATTCCTTCTTCATGCCGAGTTCTATTTGTCATGCTAAGTGTCTACCATTTCCAAGCTCTTCATCAACACATGCTTCACATATCAAATCTTTGGCCTTCACTTGATGTTTTATCATCCTCATGCCAAAATTCACGATGGAATGGATGTGAGTAATAAAAATACACAAAGTTCAAAAAAACTCACAATTGATAAACATACAACAGTAAAAAATGTGAGCAAAATGAATGCACATATACAAAGAAAGAATAACCACAGTACCAAAACGGAGGATTCCTCAGCAAATTCAAACAACATAAAACCCTAATTTTCTGTTATATAAAGGGGAGAGTTTTATCAACAGGGGGGAGGAACTGAGTTCTAACAAAATTCAGCAAGAGAGAAAATTTGAGTATTCCATCAGTAACAAGAAAAAGCACGAAAAGATATAGAAGAAGAAGGCGATTCGGAAGCGAGAAAAAGAAGATACCTGAGCTGAAATTCTTCGTCTTTGTCGGTAAACCTCTCTTCATTTTCACCTTTTGAATCGTTACCAGGGTTTCTGAATCCTTAATATGCATGTTTCGACCTGTCCACAATGAAATTGGGGATTAGGGTTTCAATTTAGGATTGTGGTATTCTTGCTATGTGATTCTATTGTGTTTGCATACCTGTGTGTTCCTTTGTGATTGCTGACTGTTTGTTTGCTTGGTAGTCGTTTCAAAGTTGTTCTCGACTCAGCGATGCGTAAAACTAGAGTTTCCGACCCTAATAAAAAAAAACTTGTTCCGAAACCATGAATTTGACGCAGGTTTAGGTTTCGATTTGTGTTTTGAGTGAAAAGACGATGAATATGAGTTTTTTTAGATGGAGAAAGAGCGATGAATTTGAGTGTTAGAGAGAGAGGATTTATGTGATTCTGAACTGAGAGAGAGGGAACAAGCGTGAGACTAAGAGAATGATATGTTCATCTTTTTAAATGCCACCATAATAATTCATTCCTTTTTACCCTTTTCATTTTTTGTGATTTCTGAAACCAAACTGATGGTGGCATAGTAAAAGATTTGTTTTTTTTCCTTTATGGGGATAAAAGTTTGATTGACCAAGTTTTAATGTGGTTAAATTGTTTTTTAATGGTATTACATTTAAATATTGCACGCTGACATCTAGCATATACCATCGCCTTTATTACTAGCTTTCTTGGGAAGTTGTTTTACTAATTATAGGTAGGAACTCAATGTGCTGGCACCATAAAATTAATTGCATATATTAATTCATTAACCTTTCATTCCCCTTTGAGAAGTGTGAGTCAGCGAGAGAGAGGCAGATAGAAAGAGAAACGTGATAGAGAGAGGGCTATGTTTGTTCTATCATGTGACTTTGCTTACCAAAATCCTTAACAAACTGATTTAATTCAAAGACATTTGACCATTTTTTGTGTGACTATTAAAAAAGTCATTTATTGCTTTGATAATGAAAATAAATTAATGGACAACTTTTGAGGCGTGTTAGATTCTTGAGCTTTTCTTTGCCAGGCGACATGAAGTCCTAGGGGTAGCCTTAACTGCTCCCTCTTTTACAGTGTTCAGTAATATTGGCATTTAATTTTGATGGATTTGAAAATAAGATAGGTTGGTATGCGTGACCCACTACCTCTCTTGCTTGCCACGCGCATTTTTAGTAGAACATAGGGCTTGAAATAGGACGGTGGGTTATCCAGCCCAATGTAGCGAATAAGTGATCCTCGGGATTGATGAACTCCTGAAGTTGGCCCATTAAGAGATTATATATACCTGATATATTATAGTTTTCTATTCATTATAATTAGGACATATTTAAAACGTTTTTATTTTCTTAAAATCAATTTATCATTTGATATTATTGAAGGGTTAACAATTAATATTTGAAAATTATATTATCATATCTAAAAGATTTAGGTTTAGTACAACACCAAATAACTCACGATTCGATCTCGTTTCCGATTAAGGATATACCCTAATTTTTTTCTCTAATTAATTATGAAAGTAGTGGGCTCTTGGGTCTAGCACTCCTTGGGTCCTTGGATGAATGCTCTTGAGGCGCACGCCTTAGGTTGTGTTCGTTCCGTCTTTCATTTATAAAAATACTTAAAATATTTAATCTATATCAAAACACTTAACCCTTAACACTTAACCATCTTTTCTCATATTAAAATTCTTAATATACTTAAGTTCCTAATAATTTTCTAAACTCAAATTAAATCATAAAACATTACTTAATCTTTACAAATATTCTCTTAAAAGCAAATCAAATCATAAAATATTTTGGTTAATATTTCTAAACTATTGTCTTAATTAAATTATGGAAGTAGTGGGCTTTTGGGGTCAAGCACTCCTTGGGTCCTTGAACTAACGCTCTTGAGGCGCACGCCTTGAGTTGTGTTCGTTTCGACCTTCCATTTCTAAAATACCTAATCCCCCTAAAAACTCTTAATTCATTCAAACCCTAATCCGATTTAACACGTCTATTTAAAATATTCTAATCAAATTCAAATCTTTTTCATAATCAAATTATGAAAGTAGTGGACTCTTGAGGTCTAGCACCTCTTGGGCCCTTGAATGAACGCTCTTGAGGCGCACGCTTTGGGTTGTGTTCATTTCGATCTTTCTTCCTCAAAACGCTCGCCCTAAATTACATGGACAAAGAAGCCCATTGTCCAACAAACATGATTTTGCAATTAATGGAATGAAAAAGGTGTCGTTGAGATCTAGCATCTCAATAATGCCCCGATTAATTGGTTGCGAGACTGACGTCTCGTTTATCGAAAAATCGTCATTCTTCCCTCAAAATACTTAACAAATCAAACACTTCCCACGCAACTGAAACCCTATTACACTTAATCCACAACTCAAAAATCTTTCCCAAAGAACATTGTTTAGGTCATTCTTTCGCGCATATGAACTCGTGCTTCAGCCTCCCCTAGCGAGCAGACAAGCCAATGTTTAGCAGTCAGAGTGCAACCTAAACTCTTGTTCGCCTAAAACACGTCCAAATCAAACCTTTTTCTCAATCAAATCTCTAATACACTTAATCCTTATTCAAACAACTTTTCACAAAAAGAACATTGTTTAGTCCATTCTTCTGCGCATATGAACTAGTGCTTCAGCCTCCCTTGACGAGCAGATAAGCCAACGTTTAGCAGTTAGAATGCGAATTAAACTCTTGTTCGCCTAAAAAACACAAACCAAACAACCGTAGTCCCACGAACTACGAATGCTCTGACTTTCCCATTGCACGAGGGAATACGTAGGCACAAGGGTTCTAATCCTTGCCGAGCACACTAATAAAAAAACATCCATCTTCCCCTAGAAAACAAAATCCTTTGACCTTAGAAGAAAACAAACAAACCAAGCTAACATTTCTCCCGAATCGAATCAAGAGGTTCCCGTTGAGTACAACGGACGTAGAGGGTGCTAATACCTTCCCTCTTGCGTAACCGACTCCCGAACCCGTAATTTGGTTGCGATGACCAAGTTCTTATCTCCTTTAAAGGTTTTATCGATATTTTCCTTTCCCTCTTTTAGGATAAATAAAGTTCGGTGGTGACTCTGTTTCAAACAGTTTTTTCTGCGTCCATCGCGAGGATAGTATTTTTTGAGGTACGACAGATGGCGACTCTGCTGGGGACATGCATTGCCCTATGCTAGAGAGAGTCAAGCCTAACTTGACTCGATTCGAGAGTGTTAGATTCGCTTGTTTGATTTCTTGTTTGTTTTTTTCTACTACTTCTTTATTTGCTCTGTGTTGCTTTCTCTTTATTATATGCTGTTTATCATACTTGTCTATTGGATCCTAGGATGATATCACAAGTAAGGCTCTATACCCGAGTCTTGGAAAAAGAAGAGAGAACACCTAGTTTAGATTTTGGAAGTAATTAGTGTTAGTCCCCAAGGTCTCGCTCCTTGTGTGCCTAGCATAAAAGCTTCCCCTCGAGTAGACCTTTTCGTAGATCTTGTTGTAACACAGCTAGCCTGTCGCACGACTTGATTCATGAAGGGTCCGTGACTCTAGGAACCACTCGTAGTACCAGTTTCTATCTTGGTGGTCGTTAGTGTTAGTCTCCGAAGACTCACTTCTCGTGGGCCTAGCATAAAGACTACACTCAGGATAGACCTTTTCGTATCCTCGTCACAATGCAGCTAGCCTGTTGTGTGGTGTTGATGCGATTAGTGTCCGTAATCCTGGGAACCTTATCCATCAACGTAGGAGCTATCCTGTGAGTAGGTTTATGGGTAAAGAATCTAGAACTTCCCTTCTGAAGCCTACCTATTAGGGTGTTTTGCAAATGCTCGTGTTATCCTGGATCCTAAATCTACCTGCATTGCATTCATTTGCATACAATTGCATTTGCATTGCATATCATCCTCCAAAACCAAAAACCTCATCTATCCTTTGTCCATAGTCCGCAGTTGATTTCCCGATACCCGTATCGGACTTGAAGCCGTTTTTGGATAAATCATGGACTCAAAAGAGCATAATCGGTTTGAGTTAAGAGCAGATGTTGACTTGATGAAGGACCAGCTAGAACAACTTGTGGAAGCTATGGCAAGGAAAGAGGACAACATTCAAAGGCCTACAGCCACTAAGAACGTCACTCTGCCTAAAGTGAATAATCTTGCCCAATTTCATCCTATGCGGATTCCTGTTGGGGACCAGGTTATACAAGAATGTCACACTATTCAAGATGAACATGCCTCATCTCATGATGTAGTTGAATACCATAGCTTTGCATTCACTACCCCGAATTTCCGAGGGACAAGCCTGGGGGTGAATACTGAACGACCTCAAGATGTTGAGTTTGCTGAAAGATGTCGTGTGTTGGAAGAGAAGCTTGAAACCATGAAGGGGCGTGATGCTTTTGATCTGAATGCTTTGAACATGTGTTTGGTACCCGGGCTTGTGATACCTCCAAAGTTTAAGATGCCAAAATTTGAGAAATACAAAGGAGATAGTTGTCCAAAGCAGCATTTGGTAAGGTTTTGCAGAAAGATGACCTCCAATGCTCTCAATGATAAACTTATGATCCACTGTTTCCAAGACAGTCTGAGTGGGGCATCGTTGAGTTGGTACATGCAGCTACGGAGTAGCCATATCCAGTCATGGTTGGACTTAGCCAACGCCTTTGTGAAACAATACCAATACAATCTTGACATGGCTCCCAACCGCATACAGTTGCAAGACTTATCTCAAGAGGAGAATGAATCCTTCAGAGGGTATGCTCAGAGATGGAGAGAGGTAGCTGCTCGCGTTCAACCACCACTTTTAGATAGAGAATTGGTTGACCTGTTCATAGATTCTTTGCAAGGCCCATATCTAGAAAAAATGATGAGCAATGGGACGTCAAACTTCTCTGACTTGGTTTTAGTAGGAGAATGCATTGAGAGTCATATCAAGAGTGGAAAGGTCCTAGACGCCTCGAGCATCCATGCTAGTGAGAGTGAATCCATTGTCAGTTCTCAAGAGGAGGAGGAGGATGAAATGAATGCAATCTGGGACACTTTACAAGCTCCGTCTCCGGTACCTTATCCTCAATACCCAAGCATCTCAAATGTTCAAAGTCAGCAATCCCACGGGCCTCCCTGTGCGATTCAATTGTCTCCACATGGTCAATATACTCCTGCCAATAGAGGTCCCCGTCATCACCAACAGATTGCACAACAACACTCTTCGCAACCCCGACGCTACTATAATCAAAGACCAAAAAGGCATTTTGATCATTTGCTAGTGCCGTTCAGTCATATATTACCACGTTTGATTAGTAGCGGGCTAATAGTACCAAAGGGCTTGGATCCTATTATTCCTCCATATCCTCCAGGCTTTGACGCCAATGCACGATGTGGCTACCATGCTGGCGCTATGGGGCATTCAACTGAGAACTGCAAACAATTCAAAAACAAGATCCAAGACCTGATTGAGTCCAAGCTAATCTCATTTACGCCTCGAGGTCTTCAAATCAACATCAATCCTTCACTTGATCGGGTGGGTCCATCAGTCCATGTTATGGAAGAAGCTGCTGAGAGTAGGTTTGAAGAAGGTTATTACACCGGTCTTGATGAACAAGATTGCTAGTCCAACAGTGGGTCAAGAAAGAAAAGCCCAGTCCCCAATGCTGGCAATTTTTAGATCATGTCATTTCTATGCATTTGTAGTTTCTTTTTGTTATGTGCTATTTGCTTTTAGACATTTGTTGTTTATTAATGGTAATATTAATGAAGTGATCATGCATTTTTTGAACTAATCATGTCGCATTCGCTCATTTTTCTTCACTTATATAAAAAAAATCATCTATATACCTCTCATTCACTTTCTTAACCAAATTGTTGTTTAGCAAAGAACAGAGGGAGGATGACGAAAACGAGATACCCATAATTGCTGATGGTATGCTTTCGGATAGAATCATGCCAAGGATGTACAGGCATTGTTTCAAATCCCCAAACACTGGAGAGATAAGGAGTTAATCCCTAGTTCACCACTTCGAGCCGAGAAGTAGAAGTTTCCTTCAGATATTCAAACCCTTACACCCAACCTGGGGCAGGGTAGTGTTCAGTTAATCTGACTCCGTATTCTTTGTACACGTCTTGAGGTGATGAAGAAACCATGCAAAATCCAGAAGTTATGATAATTGTTCTTCAATGACTACTGACTTGGCAGTCACAAAGCTTTACTCTAAAAAAAAGAGAGCCCGCTAAGTCAAACACTTCAAAAAGGAGACTTAGGCAAAAATTAGGGCAATCCCGGTGGACTTAAAAAACAAACTTAGTCCAGGCAAAATCAGGGATCAAAAGAAAAAACAAAAGCAAAAGAGCAAAGCAAAATAAGATACAGTGACCACCAAATCAAAACTAAAGGGTCAGTGACGTCCATCAAAAAACAAAACAAGATGACTGCCATTTCAAGCTAATCCTAAATCTTCATCTTCATTCTTACACCGTCAAAATCTAAGCACGTGTTTCGATTTAACTGAACGTAGGACTGGAGATCATCACGAAGAAGGGGTGGGTACCAACATAAATTTTGAGCCTTATATCCTTTTGTTTCTTAACCTTGAACCAGACCACGTTACAACCCTCAAAAGACCTAATTGAGGCGGGGTTTATTCTGAAAGCATATTACAGCAAGGTTGCGTAAACTGACTCCTACATATTTGCTAATCTTTTGCATTGGTGTCATATTATTGTTGTATCTTTCACACTAGATAAATTAGCAATGCGTTTGGAATAACGGTCCACTCGTCACACACTTTCACACCATTCCAATAAATGATTTTTTCAAAACTTGCATGAACGTCGCATTAAAATTATCATTTCTGAATGATCAGTTTTAGCTGCAAATCAGCACTTAATATTATGGAAATTCCAACCAAGTGCAATCAGAGAAAAACTTGAGCATTCGTTGGCACTGACTCGAATCGAGACTATCTTATAACCTCGTGAATCTGGGGCAAGTCCCTCAAAGCAATACTTAGTCAATCTGAGGCAAGTCTTTCAAAAGCCAAGACTGGGGCTGACCACTGCAAAATCCAGACACAGGGGCAGACCACTGTAAAATCCAGACACTGGTGCAGGTCATCTCATTACCCTCCAGACAGGGGCAGATTCCCTTCATACATTCAAGTTGGTCAAGCTGGCTGATGCGTGTTTTTTTCGCAAGTGTACGAACGCGTCAGAGTAATATAAAAGATTATCGTATCCACAGAGACCAAGTGTCAATCTATCGCTATCTATTGTTAAGGTGTGTATCTAAGGTGATTGAAAATAGTAGTTTTGAAGAGTGCACGGTAGTAAATAAAGTAATTAAAATTAATTGATAAAGACAGGTTCGAATGCAATTCACACAACCAATTGATAATCCAAGTACTTGCTAATAGAACTACTTACGGGCAATGTTTTCTACTTTGAAAAGAACTAATTTGACAGGAACTGTCGCTTTCGCGTATTCAGAACCGAGTTGTACCCCCTAATCAAACCCTCTTATTGTCACGGATAAAAAGGCGCGCATTGCGTTAGAGTAGTAAACCTATTTTTAAGAAATATAGTATCTTGACCAAGTTGAAAAGTATTTTAACCTGGATTTTCTAAAAAAAAGAGGTCCTTACGAACCAGACTTTAAACTTCTTAACGCGTCCGAAAATGGTTTTAAAATCTCTTTTCTTTTTAAATTAAAAACTCCTAATAACCTAAACAAAGCGCTTTCGCTGTTTTTGAAATAGTTTAAAAACAATTAAGTTTAGATAGGCGTTGGACGGCTTTCGATCTTACCCAACGGAATTTAAGAACAGGAAAACTTATATTGAAAGTTAAAATAGCCCTTAAGTGTTTCCACTAACAATCGTACAGGTTATCGGTTCAGTTATGATCTTCACATTCTAACCTTTATAAAATTAGCCAGACATGGTAAAGTAAAAGTTCATTTTTAGATTTTTCATAAAAAAAAGTATTTAAGTGCGAGTGCGGAAAGTAAATGAAGGTAGTGCGAGTGCGGAAAGTAAATGAAAGTAGTGCGAGTGCAGAAAATAACTGAAATTAAAAGACAGTGCAAGAAATAAAGTTGACAAAAGGTAAAGTAATAAAAACCTGCTCCAATCGGAGTGGTTGAATAAAATGCGAACTGAAAGTAGAATGGCGGCAGGATTAACTTCCTTCCAGAGTGCTCCAAGACTCAATCTCACAGGCTCTTACAGACTCGATCTCTCGAATGTAGTAACACCTCGATGTGAAGCGATTACCACTATTACACTGATATATGCTTATGAACAACTAAGCTTGGATGAAGAAAAACGAAAATCTAAAGTCCTATTTATAGGCAAGGAAACATGTGGAAAAGACAAGGATGCCCCTAGCATTTGAATTTGGGCGGGAACTTGTTTTACTCTTGTGGCGCCAGCCACAACACCATGGCGCCCGCCATGAGTGTAAAATTGCTTGGGCAGTTGGAGATCGTGGGGAAAAACAGTTTGGAGGAGTTTGAGACATGGCCACGTCATGGAAGACCCTGTGGCGGCCGCCATAGTGGATGCCATAAGTGCAAAATGCTGATTTTCTCTATTTTAGCTCATTTCGGCTCCTTTTTCGCTCCTTTTCTCGCTCGGGGCTCCGATTAGACTAAAAACCTGAAAACAAAGAAAAACATAATAATAACATAATAAAATGACATTAAAAGACTAAGAATGCATGCGAAATCGGAGTAAAAAATACGGTGAAATTCAGTGTCATCACTGGCCATGTCATGCACTAAGCAACCCTTGAATTCAACAAGTATTAAAAACCTTGGGGCAGAGCAAATGCATAATCAGAATGCATCGGATAAGTTGCTACGCTCGCACAATCAGAATGCATTGGTTAAGTTGCTACGCTCGCACAATCAGAATGCATTGGTTAAGTCGCTACACTCATCATTTGCAAGCTATCATGACGTATCAGCCAAAGAAGTCAGGTTCTTTCAGGAACGAATACATAACTTCTGTAAAGGATCAAACTTGGACCACCAAGAGAAATATCGGTCTACTAATCATAATACCTTCCATTTGCGAGTGTCGGGAAGTCAAATCTTTCCACCAAATAAAGTCCAACCCTACTTGGCACCTCCAAAAGTCCAACCTTGCTTGGCAATCTCCTAAAAGTCCAACCCTGCTTGGCACCTCATAAAGTTCAACCCTGCTTGGCAACTCCTCAAAGTCCAACCTTGATTGGCAACTACTAAAGTCCAACCCTGCTTGGCACCTCATAAAGTCCAACCCTGCTTGGCAACTCCTCAAAGTCCAACCTTGATTGGCAACTACTAAAGTCCAACCCTGCCTTGGTAAACACCAAAAGTCCACCTTGTTGGCACCTTCATTAAACCCATCCTCTGCTTGCATTCGCATATGCATCACATACAATTAACATACGCGCACCATATACATACATAACATAACCTATTTCCTTCCTCAACCCCCGCGTTGATATATATTGATTTGTTCTTGACCCCTGAGTCAATGTTGTCTTTCCTTTCTCGGCCCCCGAGTCGATATTTTCCTTTCTTTCGACCCCCGAGTCGATATCATTATTACATCTTCAACCCCCGATTTGACATCTTATTGCTTGTTCTGACCCCCGAGTCATTGTTATCTTTATCTTCTTCGACCCCCGAGTCGATATATGCCTTTTACCTTCAACCCCCGAGTTGATATTTTTGTTATTACCTTCAACCCCCGAGTTGATATTTTTGTTATTTCCTTCAACCCCCGAGTTGATAGATTACTTTGCCTTTATTTTCTCGACCCCCGAGTCGGTACTGTCTTTATTTCCTCGACCCCAGAGTCGATATTACCTTTACCTTTCTTTCAACCCCGAGTTGACGACAGTTTATCTTAATGTTTCTCGACCCATGAGTCGATATCGTATTTCCTTTTCTCAACCCCCGAGTTGATATGCCAGTATTCCCAGTGAGTCTTCCACCTTGCTCCATCTAATCCCCACTAATCCTTCTTTGGAAACCAGAAATAAGGCCTTGCCTAGTTGCATTCCCGCATACATCGGATACCAATCCGATCATACTTACATAGCATTCCCATATGCATCTCATAATAAACAAGTTCATTTGCATCCCTGTATGCATGGCATATCCATCCCCAACATAGCATAGTAGGATCCAGGATCAGTTCGCAAGCATCGTGGCCAGTCGTCCTTCAAAGTTGGCAGTATTCATTTGAAGAGAGTTGGTACCCCGTATATACTCAAGGAATTCTATTCCCCAGTAAGTCATTCTTCAACCATGCAGTTGATAATGACAATCCCAACAGTTGTTGCTTTTAATTACTCCCCAAGCAAAGGCTATCCTAGAAAGTTTCTTGTGAGCTTTCCCCTGCAGAGCCAGCACATTTCCTCCAACAGGAATCTTGCTCAACTATTCTTCAGCAAATTTACCGCAGAGATACTGCTTGGGTATCATTGAAGAACCTTAATGGATAAGGGACTGCTTCGACGACCC
The DNA here is from genome assembly GCA_022829125.1 of Lathyrus tuberosus. Taxonomy (NCBI): domain Eukaryota; kingdom Viridiplantae; phylum Streptophyta; class Magnoliopsida; order Fabales; family Fabaceae; genus Lathyrus; species Lathyrus tuberosus. Next base: position 5,861,417 of record JALAZF010000159.1, read on the forward strand.
AAAGAATCGTCTGCCTTCAGAGATACTGCTTTGGTATCATCGAGGAACCTTAATGGACAAGGGACTGCTTCGACGACCCAGAAAATCTTCCGCATTCAAAATATTACTTTGGTATCACGAAGAACCTTAATGGATAAGGTGCTGCTTCGATCACCCAAAGGGCCTCAAGTTATTTTGTTCAGTTTGAATCCCTGCTATCTCATTCTGTCAGCTCTTACTCTACAACACTTTACCTGTTGTGAGACAAATTTTTGGGGCATTCTTATATCTAATTGACTTACACCCATAAAATAAACGCTTTGCAACTGTTCATTCTCTCGGGTTCAAGACAATTAGATAGGGGCATCTGTCATACCCCAAATTTGTCCTACCTATTGCATGTCTCTCACACCAAGATTGCGTGTTGACTCTAAGATCCAGGTCATAAGGGTCTGGTTTGAGGTTAAAATGTTTACTAGCTTGTGATGGGTTTGCTATGATTTCAAGAAGAGATAAGGAGGATTGGGCGCTCATTTTATGATTATTCAGTCAAGACGTGATCAATTGGCTTCAAACTGATTTTAAGGATATCATTCAAGAGGATTCTAGTTGGTCAAGTACAATGATTGGAATCCATTTCCTCAATACTAGGCTTAAGGAAGCTTGAAGTTTTAAGTTTTTATCAAAAGGTTATTAACCATATTCCAAGTGGGACACTAAGGTTGTATGGTTAAATAAGCTAAGGAATGACCATTCTTGATTCAAGGAAAAGATAATTCATCTTTTGGTCATGTTTGTTTCGATACAAGCTTGCAGGATTAATGGATAATTTGTTCAAGAGATTCATGGTATAATCAAGTTGGGATCAGATTGTGTGCTTAACCCAAGTCATGTTGGAATTAAGGTTATGAGCATAGTCACTAATAATTCACTTTTGTGCTTCAAAATGGTACAAAACCATGATTAGAGTTCTTTCTTCAAAACATGCTTGTTTTGTTCCATTTTCAAGTCATGTGTAGGTAAAGAGTTAGCTCCTGGTGTCAAGATATTCCAAAATAATTAAAGTTGTTCCAAGTTAGAGCTAGGTTATATTTTGAGGCTACTTTCAAAGCCGTGCTCCAATTTTCTTTTTATTTTTATTTTTTTTCAATAGTTAGTTCCAGACCTTGTGTTGACTCGATCTTTGAGTCAATTCAATTAGGACAGGAAGAGTTTGGTGTCATGTTTAAGACTTTCTCAAATTCTTGTTTAGAACCCAAGGAATTAAGACGCAACATGTCAAGGTGCAAGATTGTTCACATGATCAATGTGTGGAGAAGTAGGCATAAGTTAGGACCCTGTTGGAACAACTGTTGTCAAAACGTAATAATATTAAGGATGAACCAAGATACAAATTTTTTTTTTGCCAAATCATACGGCAAGGATCACAAACCATATTTCATTCACATGAAGAACTAAACAACTTTGTTACACCCATATGCCTTGCGTCAAAAAAAGAGCTTACAAATAAATCCACAAGTCCAAAATATTTGCCAAAGTTGCAAGAAAGAGCTAAAGTCTGAACATCATTGCAACAAGGAACGTTAATCCCACAAGTGAGTTTCAATAGGGATAAGAGCATATTTGAAATTACAAGAAAATTCTAAATTACAAATCCTACAAACTTCTTGAAGTCTAAGCCTAAAATATTGAACTCAATGTTTAAATCAAGTTCAAGACTTAAAGAGCAGCCATTGATTCCTTCTTCATGCCGAGTTCTATTTGTCATGCTAAGTGTCTACCATTTCCAAGCTCTTCATCAACACATGCTTCACATATCAAATCTTTGGCCTTCACTTGATGTTTTATCATCCTCATGCCAAAATTCACGATGGAATGGATGTGAGTAATAAAAATACACAAAGTTCAAAAAAACTCACAATTGATAAACATACAACAGTAAAAAATGTGAGCAAAATGAATGCACATATACAAAGAAAGAATAACCACAGTACGTTCTTCTTCACGTACCAAGAAGTTCATCACCATCTTTCATGCTCCAATTATGCCATCTACATGAATACACCAATTTTCAAGCCATGTCACACATACATCATAATTCAAATCATAGACAAAGGTCCACACTTCATAACCTATTCAATTCATCATTCACAAATACTCAATCCATAATTCCAAAATTCATACAACCAAGTCATACCAAAACAAGTTCATGGCACACAAATTCATCATCAAGTAATTCCAAAATGAGAAATCACAAAATTAATTCTGTCAAAAACAGAGAGAATCATGGGACCACAAGGAAATGCCAAACATAAGCAAACAAATATTAGAGAACAGCAGGAAAATCTGAACACAACATCAAGGTACAGTAGCAAAACAGGGCAGAAAGTACAGCAGGGAGAATTTCATAGTTTGGCAAAGGCAATTTTTAGCATCCTCGAAAGCACAGTGTAGACATACCAAAACGGAGGATTCCTCAGCAAATTCAAACAACATAAAACCCTAATTTTCTGTTATATAAAGGGGAGAGTTTTATCAACAGGGGGGAGGAACTGAGTTCTAACAAAATTCAGCAAGAGAGAAAATTTGAGTATTCCATCAGTAACAAGAAAAAGCACGAAAAGATATAGAAGAAGAAGGCGATTCGGAAGCGAGAAAAAGAAGATACCTGAGCTGAAATTCTTCGTCTTTGTCGGTAAACCTCTCTTCATTTTCACCTTTTGAATCGTTACCAGGGTTTCTGAATCCTTAATATGCATGTTTCGACCTGTCCACAATGAAATTGGGGATTAGGGTTTCAATTTAGGATTGTGGTATTCTTGCTATGTGATTCTATTGTGTTTGCATACCTGTGTGTTCCTTTGTGGCCGCTGACTGTTTGTTTGTTTGGTAGTCATTTCAAAGTTGTTCTCGACTCAGCGATGCGTAAAACTAGAGTTTCCGACCCTAATAAAAAAAACTTGTTCCGAAACCATGAATTTGACGCAGGTTTAGGTTTCGATTTGTGTTTTGAGTGAGAAGGCGATGAATCTGAGTTTTTTTAGATGGAGAAAGAGCGATGAATTTGAGTGTTAGAGAGGGAGGATTTATGTGATTCTGAACTGAGAGAGAGGGAACAAACGTGAGACTAAGAGAATGATATGTTCATCTTTTTAAATGCCACCATAATAATTCATTCCTTTTTACCCTTTTCATTTTTTGTGATTTCTGAAACCAAACTGATGGTGGCATAGTAAGAGATTTGTTTTTTTTTCCTTTATGGGGATAAAAGTTTGATTGACCAAGTTTTAATGTGGTTAAATTGTTTTTTAATGGTATTACATTTAAATATTGCACGCTGACATCTAGCATATCCCATCGCCTTTATTACTAGCTTTCTTGGGAAGTTGTTTTACTAATTATAGGTAGGGACTCAATGTGCTGGTACCATAAAATTAATTGCATATATATTAATTCATTAACCTTTCATTCCCCTTTGAGAAGTGTGAGTCAGCGAGAGAGAGGCAGATAGAAAGAGAAACGTGATAGAGAGAGGGCTATGTTTGTTCTATCATGTGACTTTGCTTACCAAAATCCTTAACACACTGATTTAATTCAAAGACATTTGACCATTTTTTGTGTGACTATTAAAAAAGTCATTTACTGCTTTGATAATGAAAATAAATTAATGGACAACTTTTGAGGCGTGTTAGATTCTTGAGCCTTTCTTTGCCAGGCGACATGAAGTCCTAGGGGTAGCCTTAACTGCTCCCTCTTTTACAGTGTTCAGTAATATTGGCATTTAATTTTGATGGTTTATAAAATAAGATAGATTGGTATGCGTGACCCACTACCTCTCTTGCTTGCCACGCGCATTTTTAGTAGAACATAGGGCTTGAAATAGGACGGTGGGTTATCCAGCCCAATGTAGCGAATAAGTGATCCTCGGGCTTGATGAACTCCTGAAGTTGGCCCATTAAGAGATTATATATACCTGATATATTATAGTTTTCTATTCATTATAATTAGGACATATTTAAAACGTTTTTATTTTCTTAAAATCAATTTATCATTTGATATTATTGAAGGGTTAACAATTAATATTTGAAAATTATATTATCATCTCTAAAAGATTTAGGTTTAGTACAACACCAAATAGCTCACGATTCGATCTCGTTTCCGATTAAGGATATACCCTAAAAAATTTTCTCTAATTAATTATGAAAGTAGTGGGCTCTTGGATCTAGCACTCCTTGGGTCCTTGGATGATGCTCTTGAGGCGCACGCCTTAGGTTGTGTTCGTTCCGTCTTTCATTTATAAAAATACTTAAAATATTTAATCTATATCAAAACACTTAACCCTTAACACTTAACCATCTTTTATCATATTAAAATTCTTAATCTACTTAAGTTCCTAATAATTTTCTAAACTCAAATTAAATCTTAAAACATTACTTAATCTTTACAAATATTCTCTTAAAAGCAAATCAAATCATAAAATATTTTGGTTAATATTTCTAAACTATTGTCTTAATTAAATTATGGAAGTAGTGGGCTTTTGGGGTCAAGCACTCCTTGGGTCCTTGAACTAACGCTCTTGAGGCGCACGCCTTGAGTTGTGTTCGTTTCGACCTTCCATTTCTAAAATACCTAATCCTCCTAAAAACTCTTAATTCATTCAAACCCTAATCCGGTTTAACACGTCTATTTAAAATATTCTAATCAAATTCAAATCTTTTTCATAATCAAATTATGAAAGTAGTGGACTCTTGAGGTCTAGTACCTCTTGGGCCCTTGAATGAACGCTCTTGAGGCGCACGCTTTGGGTTGTGTTCATTTCGATCTTTCTTCCTCAAAACGCTCGCCCTAAATTACATGGACAAAGAAGCCCATTGTCCAACAAACATGATTTCGCAATTAATGGAATGAAAAAGGCGTCGTTGAGATCTAGCATCTCAGTAATGCCCCGATTAATTGGTTGCGAGACTGACGTCTCGTTTATCGAAAAATCGTCATTCTTCCCTCAAAATACTTAACAAATCAAACACTTCCCATGCAACCGAAACCCTATTACACTTAATCCACAACTCAAAAACCTTCCCCAAAGAACATTGTTTAGGTCATTCTTTCGCGCATATGAACTCGTGCTTCAGCCTCCCCTAGCGAGCAGACAAGCCAATGTTTAGCAGTCAGAATGCAACCTAAACTCTTGTTCGCCTAAAACACGTCCAAATCAAACCTTTTTCTCAATCAAATCTCTAATACACTTAATCGTTATTCAAACAACTTTTCACAAAAAGAACATTGTTTAGTCCATTCTTCAGCGCATATGAACTAGTGCTTCAGCCTCCCTTGACGAGCAGACAAGCCAACGTTTAGCAGTTAGAATGCGAATTAAACTCTAGTTCGCCTAAAAAACACAAACCAAACAACCGTAGTCCCACGAACTACGAATGCTCTGACTTTCCCATTGCACGAGGGAATACGTAGGCACAAGGGTTCTAATCCTTGCCGAGCACACTAATAAAAAAACATCCATCTTCCCCTAGAAAAAAAAATCCTTTGACCTTAGAAGAAAACAAACAAACCAAGCTAACATTTCTCCCTAATCGAATCAAGAGGTTCCCGTTGAGTACAACGGACGTAGAGGGTGCTAATACCTTCCCTCTTGCGTAACCGACTCCCGAACCCGTAATTTGGTTGCGATGACCAAGTTCTTATCTCCTTTAAAGGTTTTATCGATATTTTCCTTTCCCTCTTTTGGGATAAATAAAGTTCCGTGGCGACTCTGTTTCGAACAGTTTTTTCCGCGTCCATCGCGAGGATCGTATTTTTCGAGGTACGACAACTGGTCGAAAGATGCAAGAATTTGCTAAGGAAATGGTTTTCAAATTATTAACCTCCACACCTTATTATGCTCAGGCTAATGGTCAGGTCGAAGCAGCAAATAAAGTGGTGATTAGTTTAATTAAGAAACATGTGGGGAAGAAGCCTAGAAATTGGAACAAGACTTTAGACCGGGTTCTCTGGGCATGTCGAACCTCACCCAAAGAAGCTACTAATTCCACGCCATTTCGATTGACCTTTGGTCACGATGCGGTGTTACCAGTTGAGATCTACCTCCAGTCGACGAGAATTCAGAGGCATCATGAGATCCCATCTGAGTCATATTGGAACATGATGTTAGATGAATTAGTTGACTTGGATGAGGAAAAGCTCAATGCTTTAGAGTTATTTAAAAGACAGAAGAAGAGAATAGAGAAGTCTTATAATAAGAAAGTCAAAATTAAGATGTTTTCACCTGAAGAATTGGTTTGGAAAGTAATCCTGCCTACGGATCGGAAAGAGAGAACCTTGGGGAAGTGGCCCCTAAATTGGAAGGCCCTTTTCAAATCATACAAGTCTTTTTGACTGGTGCTTATGAGATTGAAGAGTTAGATGAAGATAAGAGGATCTTGAGGGTAAACGGGAAGTATTTGAAAAAGTACAAACCTGCACTTCAAGATATAAAAATAGCTAAAAAGTAATCACATACAAAATGGTCAAAGCCAACATGGTAAATAAAATAATGCTAGAATGGCTCAATTCATTACAACAAAAGGCCTCGAAGGGTTAACAACCATTGTATTTAAAAAAAAATTAAAGTCAATCAAAGCTAAAATGGAAGGGTAGCTTTCATATGGAGATATTTCGACTTTTGAAGCTTGAGGGGTTTTTTCGCATAAAGACTTGTTGGACCTAAGTGTCACAATTTCCGCTTCCAACTTTCGGGCTTTTTCATGGAATGTTAGTCCAAAGTTTAGCTCTTTAGTCACTTCAGAGTCATCGAATGCCAAAAGACCAGTCTTGCGTTTCTTGGCTTCAGAGATTTTATTCTGAAATTCCTTTATCTGGGTTTCCCAAGAGGCAATATTATGATCATGACCTTTGATCTCCAGCTTGTTCTGATCTTTAACCTTCTCCAACTCCGTTACTTTATTAGTCGACTCTGCAGCAGCGTCCTATGCAGCTGCCTCAGATCCAGGTTTTCCTTCAATGTCTTTCTAAATTTGTGGTAGCCGGTTAAGGTCAGTGACAATTTGTTTGATCATGATGCCTAGCTCCAGGACAATATTGGCAACTTCAGGAGAAGCAGTTTGAAGATCGACTTGTTTGAGAAGTTTCTTCAAGGAGAGGTGGGCAGTGGGGTCGAGCTCTAAGAGTTTAAAAAGGCCAACTTTGAAGATTTTTTCCTTAATCTTCAAGAGTGCCTCATCTGCAGGCTTGCAAGAAGGCTGGTCTTCAGAAGCTGTCGAAGCACTGAGGATTTTCTCAGAATAACTCCCTCGTCCGCTGAGCATCGCCTTTAGATACTCAAGAGGCTCACTTTTCCTCAAAGCAGCAAGTTCCTCTGAAGAAAAAGTCACAGGCGTTCCAGTAGAAGCTTTTTTACTTTCATGAACAACATTGGCCTTTGGAACAAGGTTGGTCTATTTATGGGTTTGTCCTTGGTTAGATTCACCACCACCTTTATTTTCATCATCATGTTCTTCTTCCCCTTCGAGATCATTGTCTTCTTCACCAGGTGCATTGTGGAGGATCGACTGATCTTCCTCCTCTTCCATTTCGTCATCTTGATCGATGTGGTCTGGATCAACGCCATCCTAGCCGTTGCCAGCTAGGTTTTCCACCTTTGGTGAACCATCTTCAGATACGTTATCAGCACTAGATTTATCATCATCCACCACCATAGCATCCTTGTTCACCTCTGCTTGGGTTTCCTTATCTTGGCCACCTTCGCATTTAGAATCGCTAGTTTGAGAGTGCTGCGTAATGGTCTTTGGTGGCGAAGTCTCACGCTCTTCTACGACCGTCTAATTGATTTCGCTCATCAAGCTTTTTTCCGAATCCTTTGGGGTTCCAGGATGATAGGTGGGTTCGCCAACACTATTGAGAAGAGTTGCTTCAGAGGTAGACTTGGCCAGTGGATCTGTAGAAGTACCTGCATCACCTTGGGAAAAGAAATTAAATCGAAGCAGGAGTCAGTCAAATAAAAAGAGGTACGTAAAGTAAAAGTTTAATGTAAATTATGGATATACCTTAGAACCTTCGATCCCAGGGCTGAAGTTATTTCTCTCAGGCTGTTATACGGCCGCCTTCGACATTTCCTCAGAAGTAGGGTCCAAGACAGTAAAAGCAATAGGTTTTTCCGTGATTTTAGCAACCTTCGCCTGAGTTTGCCCTAGTGCTTCAGCAATCTTGGGTTGTTTCCTTTTCCTGAGAGGTTGGTTGGTGTCGGGGGACAATTCATCATCGTTCGAGTAAACTAGCACAATATCTGCAGGTTCCTTTTTCTTGTGTTTTTAAGGAGTAGGAGGTGGTTTTCGAGATCCCTACCAAAAGGAAGCATCGAAGTGTTAGAAGTATAACATCGCATAATAAAAGGGTGAACAAGCAAAATAAGGTTACCTTTGTTGCCTTGCTGCTTCCTTCTATTTTCACTTCGACCGACTTCTTAGCTGTTGGTTTCCTGGGTTAAACCTTCGTAGCTAAAAAATCAAACAAGTTATTACAAGCAAGAAATTAAACAACTAAATGGAGAAAATCTAGATCGGAGAACCTCCCATTCCACACCTTCAAATATTTCATATTCGATGCGAACATATTCGATCCCAATATGAAGATGCCCTTTGAAACTGTCTAGTGTATGTTTAGTCGGAACCACCCGTTGGGCTTTTGGTTGTGATTATTGGTGAAGGATTTTGATAGAATCCCCACAGATGAACCAGTCTGGAAATGGAGGGGCAAGGGCCACTCCAAAATCAACACTCGGCAGTCGGGGAAATTTAGGGGGATACATATTGAAAGCCATTTCGTATCGTTTCTCAGGAGGAACGTACGAAGGAATTTTCAAAGTCTCCATTTTCTTTAAAAAAAATTCCTTCAAAGTAACAGTTGCCTCATGGACGGTTCGACTAAGATCATCTGGTCTATAAACAGTTTCAAAGTACTTCTAGAATGCTTGGATCTCTTTGACATGCGTCGAAGTACCTTTCTTAACTTTTTCCTGCACAAAGAGGAAAGCTTTATTAAAATGTTTAGTGAATGTGGGAGCATTATAGAATTCTTCAGCATAATATGTTGACCACCATTCGTCAAATTCTTAAGTTCAAAGATAACTTGGCTCGAAGCCAATGGGGGTAAGATGTGCCTTGCCTGTATTTCGGGTTATTTGTGTGAGTGTTTCGGCCTCAGTGTGACTTGCATGATAGAGTAGGAGATCAGCTTTTCGATCATAGATACAATTGGGGAGCGCCTGGACCAGTCCAAACTGTCGAGCAACCAAATTCAGTTGATAGGTAATCAAGGTAACCTGACTCTTCGACAAATTCAGCCTAAGGGATATCAACCTAGGGATTAGGAAAGCTTCCCAAATCAGAAAGGACTCTGTTTCCTGGGCTGGGAATGGTCGAGTAAACCATTCTGGACCGTACTTCCTTGCAGCAAATGGGGCCATGTTCGGTGTGAAATCATGACGTTTCGCGAACATCATAATGTAGCTTAAGAAGGTTGGTCGAAGGGGTTTTCCATCATCGCTGGGAGTCAGTTGTGTCAATCGGGTCCCTTCGACCCTTTTGTTCTTGATCTCTTTTGCATCTTCATCAACGCTCCTTTTGTGGGGAAGACTTACTTTGAATGAGGCATTAAGCCAGAGCTGCAGTAACCAAAAGGGGCCAGAGAGAAGGAGGTTTCCTTTTTCACTCAGATCTTTAAGTTGAGCAGCACCATCGCTCAACGATTCGTACAAGTTGGCCAAGATCATTTCACTCAGGTAGACATTGTGACCATTGTGAATTTGATTGGCCAAAGTGAGAAATTTTTTGGCCACTTGGAGTGACTTCGAGAAAAATACACAGTGGGATAGCCATAAAGCTAAAAAGGCTATATGCTCCACATCAAAGACCGTCTGGGTTTCTTTGTCATGGTAATGAGCTATGTGGGTCGAATACTCAGCCCTAGACGTCAAAAAAGCTATGGGATCATCAGATTCTAGATCTGGGTCATAGGTATTTCCATGTGGTTTGAGCCCTGTGATAGCGGCTACATCGAAGAGGGTATGAGTCATCATCTCGCAGGGGAGATGGAAAGTATGGTGGGTGCTATCCCAGAAGTAAAGGGAGGAAACTAACATTGTCGAACAATAGACAGGTCCTGTTTTCGACAACATGATAAGGTCATAGATGCCCATATCTTTCCAATCTTGGGACTTAACTTTTTCTAATTTCTCTAGCCAGTTCTAGTAATCAGTAGGATCTTTGAACGAGGGAATGGCTCGAAAAACCCTAAAGTCATTGTTTATGTACCTTAAATCTATGGTTTCACCCGTCGAAGGACGAGACTCATCAGCAGAGTTGGTTTCCTCAACCCTAGGTTTCTTAGCCTGACCTATAGGTTTACACTTATGATAAGTGGGAAAAAATGTCTTAATTTTGCTAAAGTTAACAGCAAGAGCAGGAAATGGCCCAAGCAAGGCATGGGTTTTTCCAAAGACAGTGATAGGAACAAGTACCTGAGAATTGTAAATTCTTATTTGTTCTTCAGTGCGTGGTTCCGGGATATACTGTTGATTACCCACCATAACTGGGCCCGGAATCGCAGAGAAAGGAGGAAGGTCTGAGATTTTCTTTGGAAGCTTTGTTTCCTTGGTAGTTTCCTTGATGATTTTCGTGGACTCTTTGGTGTTCTTGTTTGATTCTTTGTTAGACCGAGTTGAGGAAGCCATTGTTGCTCAAGTTGAAAGGAAAAATAATCTGGGTTTCTAAGAGTTAAGAGATGGAAGATTGAAAGTGATTTTTGAGGTTCAGAGAGTGTAAAAGAGGGAAAAGTATTAAGAGAAAGCTATTTATAGAGTAGTGAAGTGGAACGGTTATCAAATCAGATTTAATGCTGATGGACGAGTGGGATACGTGTCCTTCTAGGAGGCTTTGTGGCAGTTATTGCCTACCCCCATGATTTCTTAGACTCTAGGAAACGTGATGATGATTGAGATCCTCGCGTGGCTTGAGGAGATGTGTCAGAAATTGTAATGATGGCTATGACGTCATAGGCCTGCTAAAGGGAAGGTGAATAGTTTTGTAACATTGGAATCATAAGTAACATCGAAACCTTGCAAGAACTAAATGAGGCGTCAAACGACATTAACAAAAAATGCCTTTTTCTTCAATGGTGTCGAAAATGACATTTTTGGGGGGCAATTTGTTAGCTCCTAATTTCGACGCCTAGTATTGGATTAAGGGAATTAATCAAGGAAATAGAATTTTGGAGAAGATTTGGAAGACTTCGACTAGAATAGTGCTTCCTGGAGTTCTAGTCGAAGGGGTCCTTGTGCAAGAAAGGAGTGTTTTGAGACTTAGAAATATTTCTAGTAGTTTAGGAATATTGTTCGACGGAAGCGTTATTGATGACGTTTCAATCCAAGATTTAAATTCAAATAAGGGAGGGAACTTTGCTCTTATCCAATTACTGGTAGAAGACACGTGGAGTGCGTTTAGGGGACGAAGACATACAGAATTCCATTTGTCTTGCTATAGTTTGTAGGCCGTTAGAGGCAGTTAATTTCGATTAGTATAAATAGCAAGTCTTAGTGTTAGGATTTCTGTGTGTTCAAGTTTGTACAAATTCCTCAAATTACTCAAAGTACCCACGTGTAGAGAAACGAGTGTGTGAGAAATATACGTTTGATGTAACACCATATTTTTCATTCAATACAATTCAGTTAGTTTTTGCCCAAAAATTTATCTTTTACTTTTGCAAGTTGTTTTTCAACGCACTTTTGATTATTTCACTGCATTACATTTCCTTTAGTATTTTTGAATCAAACTTTAATTAAATTATGAATACTGTCGAAGTGTTCACCTTTTTCCAGATATCATTTTAAATCAATTAGCACATGTCCTAGGATTTAGTATGGTCTATCCTGTAAGTTACCCAATTTCTTATTGATTTGGTAGACCAGCGGTTGTTTACCAATTTTCACAGTAAACACTTACCATATGCATAGTAGTTCTTACACCTCATCAAGGTACACATGAAGATCTTAATATGATATACACATGTCTCAGCTTAATCTTCACACACATCAGAAAATCACTAAGGGAAATAAACTCGCATGCATCTCATGAAGCTTCTACCAGAAGCAGAATGTGTAAACAAACTATCTGATTTTATGTACATCAATCATCTTTAAGCACCTTGGAATTTCTTCTATCTCATAGACTTGAAACTTATATTCAAGTTTAAGTAAATAACCTCCATCATGTTTTTTTAAGAAAAAAACCATACCCAGTCTTATGAAAAACCATCTTGATCAATTGCTTCTTTAAGATCCTTTCCCAAATATAATCATCCATACCAGAGACTATTCTATTTGAACAGAGTATCCACAAGCAGCTTCACACGAATCTGGCTTCTTATGAGCAGAAGAATCTTCAAGATATCTGAGAAAGAGTCCTAGATATTTGATTTTGACCTCCCTATAGTCTGGTTCAAATGCCTTTAATAGTCCTCCACTAAGAATTAGAACACATACTCCTATAGGAGATAATAGAACATGGCTTCTACACCCCTATGCGCTTAGATTAGAAATGAACTGGAATGTTCATCAAGATGATCATGTGCTAATATTCACCTCCACTAGCACACCTATCCATAACAAGTTTCTTGGATAGATATTTCCTAGACTGCAAACCAAATGTCTCTTCAAGTCCAATCAGAAGAAGATTCCCAATACCTTTGATCAACACACATTTGTTTAGCTTCCAGAGCTTATGCCACAACACTATTTTGTCCAAGAAGTTCACTCCTTGGATCAACAAAATTCGGCACACATTCTTCTGGAATGATGTTTTAACATCTAGTTGAACATCAGTTCCATTTCCAATGAGAAGATCATTGAAATTGGTTCTGAATCCATTTCAAGAATTACACACCTTGATTACATTTAAGGAAAAGATAAAGACATTTTGAGGATTTCACAGATGATACCAACTGTATCCATTCTTCAAGACACATCAGATGCATAGAATAGGTTCTTGAGTTCTTACAACTGTCTGAAGCTGCACCTTATGGTGTGACATTTGACATCATCTTTCTTGAACATAAAAAGATAATCAATTAAATACTTATTAAGGTCACAAATAGCAATTGATTTTAAATCCCAATTCTGTATTCTCCAGTCACCAAATGTCATTAGACTCCCTTTTAGCTAAAGAATCCTAATGATGATTAAAATTTTGAGACATTAAGATTAACATCCATGACTCAAATTGCTTCACAACCTTTTGACAGTTCAGTGTTCTCTTTGGTGTTCAGACTAGGAAAACCATATCCTCCTTACTCTAGCTACAGAATCAGGAATAAGACATCCAACACAACTTAGGAAGAAATCTTCAAAGCATAAATCTTCCTTAGAAGACCATCTTCAGACAAACCACTAATATCCTTGGATAAACAAGATCACTTTCCAAGATTCAGAAACCTCATGTAGTTTCTCTTGAGATCAGTATGAAAAATTTCTCCACAAAGATCCAATGTCTTCACACTCATAAGATTGCTTTGACATTGATCAGTATTTACTCCAGTTCCAGCCTAGTTGAATGTTAGTACAATTATGCTGACATTTGAACAACCATACCATTCCTTCTATAGACTGCCTTCCAAGAATTCTGATAGGGAATCCTAAAATATAGACAATCTCTTATAGGTTTGGAAGCAAAAATAAATTGCTTTTGTCTCTCTTCAATGGTATGACATTCTCATGTCACACTTCCATGTACCCTTGAATCTTCTTCTTAACCATTTTCTCTTTTGAACTCTAATTATCAAACACATTCAGAAATGCCTTTATGAGTGGACTTGAGAGAAAACTCAAGTATCTTGGGATACTTTAACCTTGACATCCATAAATCATGAATTTGATAAACAAGATCTCAACTCAATCTTTTTCCTCCTATTACCTTTCATGGTACCTGGTTGAAACTATCTCCCAAGCAACATAGGAAGATCCTTCGGTGGAAGCCAGATCATAATGCTCTCTCCTTTATATTACTCCCAGCTAGTGATGGCCTGAACATTTATAGAGGCTAACCCCATCTTCAACAAGCACCAGGTAAGATGTCAGAACTTCTTATAAGGCACCATGTGTAACAATATCATCATTATCAGTAGCAACGGTAGAATCTTCATAAAGTATCAGTCAACCATCAGTAGTTGTCTGGCTGGATTCAAAAAGCTATCATCATAGCTTCCAATTACACAACATCAATTGATGGTCTGATCATACAGTCTCCTTCCTTGTTCAAAAGACTAGAAAGTATCTTCCCTATAACTCATCTAAAAATAGAACATGATGCATGCTCTTATACCAATTGAAATTCTGGTAGCAGATCTCAGATGTCCTGAGAGATGTCGAGACATTGATTTCTGCTTCACTAAACAAGGACATAACAAGAACATCCTGATATTTCAAAGTTATAACAGTGTCATGAGAGATGTTTCAACATTTGTCAATACATATATTTTAGAGCATAAGAATATACTGAATTGTATATAACAGAATGATAAATAACCCCAAGATATGATGATCCATTCTGGTGTACAACAACACCTACATCTGGGGGCTACCAAGCCAGGAATGAATTCACTATCAGTAGTATTAATTCTAAGTATACAACCTTCGGTAACTTATCACTTAATTCCCTACCTAGTACAATTCTATCTAGAAACTCATCTAGATAAGAGAAACCCATCTCAATTCCTAAATCACCTCAGTGATATCTAACAGTCACAACCTCCGGTAACTGCATTAAACTATTCAATTGAAAGACAACCCTTTCAGCACAATATTCAGTCAATACTCTTGACTAAAACTATTACTTGAATTTGCTTAAAAGCTTCATCCAAGAACAATATACAATTCATTACCTACAGGTTTCTAAATATGAAAGGCTATATCTACCACAATGTATCAAACCGATACAAAGGGTGACTTACAATACAAGAAAAACACACGACTCTCAAAACCCTACACCCTTATTTTTGCTTTTACAAAAGTCTTAACAAGGACTAGTCATTTGCCCTAGGTCTTGGTCTTCCTTTTATAACCTTCAGATGTTCATGGGCTTCGAAATCTCTGTCCAATCTTTCCTTGATCCATGTTCTGATTGCACCTTAAATCTTGGAACAGATCTGCAACAAACCTACTGTATCAGACCAAGATGTCGAGTCCTCAAGATAGGACATCTTGCCTGACATGTTGTTCTTAACAGATTTCTTTATGTTAGGACATCTTGTTCAAACATCATGTTTTACCAAAATTTAGTCAAATCTTAGAGCCTTCAACTATGACAAGTGATACTCAAATAAAAAACAAGATATCACAAAGAGGTGCCAATATGCTTACCAAAATAACAAAAGTCTACAAATCTGGTATCAAATTGCCTATCGCGTTTAATTCGTATAATAGAGTAGTTGATGGTGAATACTCTTATCTTTTTAAGAGTTATGTTGTGTTCCTTGGACGTAGAAAAGTTAGCATATTGATAGATGATTGGAAACGAGCACCAGCTGAGGTTAAAGATAGCATATGGACAAATGTTAAGGTATTATTTTTAATTTTCATCATTTTAATATGAGTTTCTATAATTTCTAATACATTCTTATTGATTTAAATGTAGTTGACCTTTGAGTTTACGGATGGTGATAAGAACTTAAAAAAATGGTTAACTCATGTTGGTACGTCTTGGAGGGGCTTTAAGTCATGGTTCACGCGTGACTATATTAAGAAACCTAAGATTGGTCTTGAGCGTCCATGGATGAGGTATAGTTTTCTTTCAAATAGGGTTTGGAAAAAGTTTGCAAAGGGTCGTCGTTCTGAGAAATTCATGGTTAGTAATAGTCTTATTTATCTTAATAATTTTATGGTAATGATTTATAGATACTAATCATATTTCACTATGTTTATAACAGACTAAAAGACAAGCAGGAATTCAAAATAAAGCGAAAAACATTTACCCCCATAGATTATCTCGTGGGGGTTACAGAAAACCCGAGAAAAAAATGATGGAGGAAAAAAGACAACAAATGGGAGATGAGGACTCCATTAGTAGTGATCGCAACCCATCTCTACCGTCAAGGCATGATAAGTGGAAGAGGGCTCGACTAAGATCAAATAAAGAGTATACCTCAGATGCTTCAAGAGCAATTGCTGAGAAAATTGTAAGTATGATTTGTTGTTCGTATGTTATATGTTATTTAAATGTTGTGGTAAATACAATATTAATATTATCATGCATGTTGTGTAAGATGAGTTGGTTGAGGAGGCCCGTGGAGGCTTATTTGTTCCAGAACCACGACATGATATACTAGTCGAGGCTATTAGAACAGATAAGCATGGTGGGCGCGTTCATGGTGTTGGAGAAGGCATCAACATTAGATTATTCTTTGTTTCAACTAAAAAACATGCCGACAATGCCAAATTACAAGAGCATAGAGAAAAGATTGCTCTTGTAGAGAAGGAGTTAGAGGAGTAGAGGAAGATGTTAGAAGCCGAGTGGAAAAGTCGGAAGAAAGACATAGAAAAGTTAGAAGAGTTATATGTGGTAAGTGTTTTATATAAAATGCTAGTGTTTTATATGAAATATGTGATATATTGTGTTTAATCTGAAAAAGTTAGAAAAGATAGAAATGTGTTTATTATGTATTAATATATTGTCACAGAGAATATGTGGATCCTTACCACAACGCACAGATGAATATGATACTAATGATGCTGATGTACGTCATGCTAGCACCAAAGGAAGAAATTGTTCAACCGCCCCCGCTAAAGAGGTTAATGAGCTATTGGATCCTTTCGCAAATGAAATCGTCACGCTATACATTTTGGTTACAGAATGTAATGATCTGTATCCTCTTTCCCTAGAGCATTGTCCATCGGTAGATCTCTATTATGTTTGTCCTTGTGACATTTAAGATTTTCTCTATGGTGGTAATTGGCTGGACGTAAGGATATTACAACTTTGGTGCACGTAAGTATATACTTGAATATGCATGTCATTATAGTACATTATCATTTTTGTATTTCCTTTACTTATTTTTTGAATTTTGTTTAACCATTTAGGTACATTCATCATGTATGCATAAAGTTAAATAAGTCCAATATTTATGGCATCTTGGATCCGTTTAGTATTCGATGGACAAATAATAAGCCAAAAGATATTGAGACATACATTTCGGGACGATTAAGTCAAGGGGGAAAATAATGTTACTTTGCACCATTTCTCAATGCGTAAGTAATTCTTAAATTGTGGTTTATCTTTGATAGTTAGTTTTGTTTTAGAATATATATATATATATATATATATATATATATATATATATATATATATATGCTCGTGTTTATTCAGTGATCATTGGCAATTGATCATCATATCGCTTAAGACGAATATGATAACGACATTGTGTTCATTACATCAACCACTCGATCTTAAAATGAAGCAAATTATTAATAAGTAAGTTTATGTTTACATGAAATTTTCATTTATACATATTTTTTTTGACTTTGTAATTGGTTTAATTGGTTTAACCCTAAAACATTTTCAAATGTACAGTGTTGTGCAGCGACACAATATGTTGAACAATGTTAGAAAAAAGCCAACAGTTATATTTCCAAAAGTAAGTGGCTATATTACTTTTTGACATTCATTTATATATATTGTTACATGCATGCGTGTTTATAACATTCATGAAATTAATGTTTATTTTTGTAGACGAAGAAACAACCAAAGGGATTCGAGTGTGGTTATTATATAATGAAACACATGTTAAACATTGTCGTCGCCAGAATTGTTGATAACATGGATCAAGTATATATTACATATGTAATGAATTGTTTACAATGCGCTTATGGGTCCTCAATAATGAGCTTAATCTGGTATATTTTATGCAGACTTTTAACGATGAAACACCATTCCCATGCAAAGACTTTGTAGAGATTCGTAAACGTTGGGCGTATATGTCCAATGTGATTAATGAATCTCAAACATTAGATTCATCTGTAATATATATATATATATATATATATATATATATATATGTTTAGTACATTTCAGTTTGAGTGTTGTAAATAATATTTTTGATTTGATGAAATAAATAAGTATTTGAGTTTGAGTGTTGGTAATATACATCTTCAATTGTTGTTTCTGTTATGTTACAGTTTGATGTATATTTGAGTTTGAGCGTTGTAAATAACATTTTTGATTTGATGAAATAAATTAGTATTTGAGATTGTGTTTTAATATGCATCTTAAATCGATGTTTCTGTTTTGTTACAGTTTAAACAATACAGGTTAAAAAATGGAAAATTTTCAAAATGCTGAAATTTATTTTTTTAAAATGCATAAAATTTAACGACGTTTTTTTAATTATGAACGTGGTTGTATAGTGGATAATATATAATATAACCACGGTTTTTATAGAAGACTGTGGTTATATACTTAAAAATGCGCTGGGATTTGAACTTGAGACATTTTATATATGACAATAGTTTGTTTATTAACAGTGATAATATATCACGCGCGTTCAGATTTTTCACAGCGGTCATATGACCGTGATTGTAAGTAGTGCATATACAACCAAACCCTACGTAACAACGGAAGGTCACACATGATGTTATCTCTTTTCCAACCGTTTTTGTATATGTTTTCTGTAGTAGTGTAAACGATTTCACAATAAGAATCACTTGGTTGGTGAATCAAGTGAAGGCATGCGAAGAAACTATCATGGAGCAGTATGTTGTCGCAAAAATCTTACGTTCTTTAACACCAATATTTGACAATGCGACGATGAGCAAAGAGGAGCTGTAAAGCTCTCTTGAGGCTCATGAGGAAAGGATGGAGGAGAGAAATAATGATAAGGCA
The DNA here is from genome assembly GCA_022829125.1 of Lathyrus tuberosus. Lineage (NCBI taxonomy): Eukaryota > Viridiplantae > Streptophyta > Magnoliopsida > Fabales > Fabaceae > Lathyrus > Lathyrus tuberosus. The sequence goes on from JALAZF010000159.1 coordinate 5,880,328, forward strand.
ATGCGGTGATCGCTTTGCAAGCTCGCTTCAACGAGAAGGACAAGAGATCGAAAGCAAAATGGACCATGAAGAGCAAAAGGAATTTTCAGAATTTTGGTAGAAGAGGGTCCAAAAATTCAAAGAATACAAGTTGTCAAATGGGTGAGAGTAGTTGCAACAAAAATGGTGGTCAAAGAAACTTTATGGATGAAAAAGAGGTTTGACAAAAGCAAATAGCAGTGCTTTAAGTGTCAAAGGTTCGATTATTTTGTAAGAGAATACAGTGCGAATAAGAAGGAACCTCAATGAGATGAAACTAAGGTTGCAAGATAAGAGTTTAATGAAGAGAATACACTCTTGGTCATGATCACAGAAGGAGAATGCGGCAGAGTCTGTGGGACAACAGCAACAACAATTCAAGGAATTCTACAAAATTAAGCAGTAACCGATTACATGATACAGTTAACCGCTTACATGTTGAAGAAAATGCCATGATGAGTGCGAAAGGAGTTCAGTGCAGCGAGGAATGGTATTTAGACTCAGGTTGTTCCACTCATATAACGGGGAGGAATGATTGGTTTGTTAAAATTAATCGTGCCATGAAGAACAAAGTGAAGTTCGCGGATGACACCACTCTAGCGCCGATGGGATCGATGATGTTTTGATCACGAGAAAAGATGGTAGACATTCCTTGATCAAATATGTTTTGTACATTCAGGAATTAAATGTAACCTTCTATGTAATGGCCAATTGCTTGAAAATGGTTACAAGTTTCACATGGAAAACAAGGGGTTGCGCGTTATGGATGCAAAGGGAGTTTTGGTCCTTAAAGCACCTATGGCTTCCAATAGAAACTTCAAGGTTTAGATGAAGGTTATGGAACATAAATGTCTTGCTACTACAGCAAGTCGTGAAGAGTGGATGTGGCACTATCGTCTTGGGCATCTCAACTTAGAGATCTAAAAGACTTGCAAAAGAACGGAATAGTAACGGGGATGCCATCAATCAACACACCGGCTGAATTTTGTGAAGAATATGTGCAAGCGAAGCAACATAAGGATAAATTCAGCATGTGTGCAGATCGTAGAACCAAGAATCACCTTGAGGCGGTGTATTCGGATGTGTGTGGCCCGATGCAAGTTGATTCCATTGGTGGAAATAAGTATTTTGTCACATTTATCAATGATCATAGTAGAAAGCTATGGACATACCTAATAAAGAGAAAGGATGAGGTATTTGGAGTGCTCAAGAAGTTCAAGTCCATGGTTGAGGGGCAAAGTGGTCACAAACTCAAAGTGCTCAAAACAGATGGTGGAGGCGAATATGTCTCAAATAACTTGGGGAGTTTTTGTGATCAAGAAGGGATTGCACATGAGGTTGTACCACCCTACACACCATAGCAAAATGGTGTTGTTGAAATAAAGAATCGATCGATCATGAACATGGTGAGAAACATGTTAAAGGGGAAGAACTTGCCGAAAGAGCTATGGGGAGAAGCGATATCCACAACTACCTATTTGTTGAATATGTGTCCTACAAAGAAGTTTGAGAAAGTAACACCGAGGGAAGCATGGTCGGGATTCAAACTCAATCTGACCCATTTGAGAGTCTTTGGTTCCATTGCATACTGACATGTTCCGGGACAACTTAGGAAGAAGTTGGATGATAAGGGAGAAGTGATGGTACTTATAAGGTATCACTCTACCGGTGGTTACCCTATAAGTGAGAGATAATATTAGTTATCTATTCAAAAAAAATATTTTTCTCTTTTTTATTTAAAATCATCTATTTCCTCGGTTAGATTGTTCAAGCGAGGGGAAATATATTTTGCATGACCCTAACTATTTATTTATTTACAAACTCTCATTCATCTTTATTCTCCTGCAAATTCGAAAGGTTTTTTTTAAGAAAATATACCCTGGACGATTTTCATCTTCTTCTCCATCTAAACGCCCTAACATTTAAATCCATGAGAATTGTTCTCAAGGATCGCGACCAGCCTTCAGATTGATCTGGAAAATCAGCAGAACTCCTAAAAACAAAATTATGTGCTTTCAAGAAATCAGAGGTCTACTTCTTCTTCATGCTTTACTACTTTACTTTCTCATTAGAACTTTCGTCTTGAGATTTGTGGACAACTCAAAACATGAAGTATTCTGTTTAAGTTGAATTTAAGAAATATCAGATGACACTTAAAAGTAAAGAATTTAAAATTGTTTTCTCATTCTATTTAATTTGAATATCAAATTTATTATTATTATTATTATTATTATTATTATTATTATTATTATTATTATTATTATTATTTTTCAAGTTATCCTCATATTTTTAAAAAAAAATCAAACTGATTCTTAAAATTTTTAAAAAATTGTAGACTACTCTTTAATCATTTTTAAAATTTTTTTAAATTTTAAAAATTATAAATTGATCTCTATTTTTTAAATTTAGCTCAAAATTTATAAAAAATAACCTAAGAAATTAACAATGAATAAATTTAATATTCTATTCAAACTTTTTTTTAAATAAACAAATTCGAATTATTTAAAATTTAAAATATTTTAAAATTTTCCAATTACTTTATATCAAACACACCATTAAAATTGAAGTAAGTGATTTATCTATCTAACCGATGGAAGAATTCAAAATGTTCTTGAATTATGATTTTGACTGATTATATCTAATTTTATTAGGTAAAAAAATGAAACAAATTGTGGACGGTGATATAATTGTTTTTTGATCGAACAATATTCAATAATGTAGTGATAGAGATTTATATTAGGTAAAAAATGAAACAAATTGTGGACGGTGATATAATTGTGTTTACATTCCAGATTAGATCGGAAACGTTGCAAACTCCTTCGTTAAAACAAATATCATTCCTCAAAGATCATATATTCCAACAAGAGGCTAACCATATGATTCCTTCCCTACCTCCTTTCACTTTCTTGCTTTTAAAAAAAGCCATCCAACTAAAGAAAGAGCTACTAATATCGACGACGAAGCTTTGAAAATTAAAACCAACCCAATTCGCGATATGAAACCACAAAGATTTTGAAATTTCACAATTGAAGAAAAGATGGAGATGGCTTTCAATCACAGTACAGCAGAAAGGACAAGTATAAAGATCGAGAGAAGTAATACCTCTATACAAAAGGCAGTCCTTCACTGGCAATCTTTTAAGCAGGAGTCTCCAACCAAAAGCTTTATTCCTAAAAGGAATAATACTCTTCCAAAGCTTATCGAAAGCCATGTCGTTGTCGGCTATGATCAAATTCTGATGGTAACTAGAACAAAGAATGTTGTATCCTGATTTCGCCATATAACTGCCAATCTCGTCAGGAAGCTAAACCGTACTGTCCTCAATATCTACTTTAGGAACGCAATTTTGTAGTAAATTACTGAGGTTCAGCAGCCTGTCCTGGACCTCGTTCACACGACTAACCGGAATACCAATATCACCCACTTCCACCTATCATTGATCCTACTTCCCATCTCTGAAACCTTGTTGTTTTTTCCTTTGCTGATGTGAAACAGATCCGGAAAAATCTCAGAAAGTCTGCCCTCCCCATTCCAGTTTCCTATCCAAAAGTTGATAAGATTTCCTCTTCCTAGCACCGAGTGACAATACGACAACAGAAGTTTTCCTTCATGTCTTCTTTCGAGTTTAGACAGGTCTTTCCACCAAACTGAATCATTCTTTGCACTACTACGACCTGTATTATAAAACGAGAGAGAAGCAGCACCGTACCTAGCTAGAAGAACATCGTTCCATAGAGAATTCCTTTGTTTGAGAAGACGTCATCTCCATTTGAATAATAAAGCAATGTTGAACTCTTCCACCCTTTTGAATCCAAGCCCTCCTTCTTGAATTAGCAAGCATAATTTCTCCCATCCTACCTAATGAATTTTGTTCACTCCATTTTTATCTCCCCAAAGGAAACCATTTTGTAACTTAGTAATGACCTTACAAACCTTCACCGGCAACCTGTAGAAAGATAACAAGCACTACTACAAAACGCTAAAACAATAACGTCAGGCTTACAACGCATCCTTTTATATCGTTGTAATAGGTTAAAAATTTCGCGCTCATTTAAAAGCTGAGTCATTTAATGACAGTTGAATGAACCCACCGTAGTAATAAATAAAATGTATCAAACTTCGATTCCCTGCAACTACATTTTTTCCATTTTTTAGAGTACATTTAGCGTGTGTCAATTAAGTCCATTATTTAAAAACTAAATTGTAAATTATCTTACAACGGTTAAGATGAACAACCGTAGTAATAAATGAAATGTAACAAGCTTCGATTCCCTGCAACTACATTTTTTCCATTTTATAGAGTACATTTAGTGTGTGTCACTTAAGTCCATTATTTAAAAAAATAAATTGTAAATTATTTTACAACGGTTAAGATGAACAACCGTAGTAATAAATGAAATGTAACAAGCTTCGATTCCCTGCAACACATTTTTACGTTTTTTAGGATACATTTCACTTAAGATTCCACTACGGTTTATTTCTCCACCGAGATTAAAAGGTTTACTGATAAATTAAAACAAAACTTATTATGTATTTCTTTCATAAGACGCCCTAATCGAACAAGTGAGCCAGAGACGCCCTAACCTTTACCCTCTTCGTACCCATTCATTTGGAGCTCAAATATTGCTCAAATAAGGTACTCTTCAACATCTTCATTCCTTTTTTCTTGGTTTATGCTCAAATATTGTTCGTCTTCATTCATTTGCTTCTTCAGCTTCGAAGTAAGGTACTCTTCAACATCTTCATTCCTTTTTTCTTGGTTTATGCTCAAATATTGACCGTCTTCATTCATTTGCTTCTTCAGCTTCGAAGTAAGGTTCTCTTCAACATCTTCATTCCTTTTTTCTTGGTTTATGCTCAAATATTGACCGTCTTCATCATTCATTTGCTTCTTCAGCTTCGAAGTAAGGTTCTCTTCAACATCTTCATTCCTTTTTTCTTTGTTCATATTGTATATGTTCAAGTCAGAATGAGATGTTTCATATGCTTTACGTTTAGTATGAGAGTACATCTTCATTGATGTTTTCTTTGTTCATATTGTATATGCATATGCTTGAGTTTTTGGATTAGATTTTGGTGTGTCATTCACATTATTATACATGTATAAATTTTATAAGTTGTAATGGATCGTAGTTGGATGAAAGCCAATAAATTAGATCCGGTTTATGAGAACGGAGTTTGTGAATTCCTTGAATACGTTGATAAACATCTTCCCGGAAATGATGGTATCTTTTATTGTCCTTGTGTTGTTTGCGCTAATATAAAAAGGGTACAAAGAAAGAAATACACAATCACCTTTGTTGTGATGGTATATGTCAAAATTATATAATATGGACGTGGCAAGGTGAGGTGGATAATAAGGAAAGTCGGGCGTCACAAAGTCAAAGAGTGGAGGAAGATGAATATATGGAAGATCACCTAGAGGATATGTTCCGTGATATTGGGGAATCTTCTTTTGTGAATGCTCATATTTATGATAATTTATGTAGTGATAAAGAAACCCCTTTATATAAGGGATGCACAGAGTTCACACGATTGTCGGTGGTGTTAAAGTTGTTTAATCTGAAGGCAAAAAATGGATGGTCGGATAAAAGTTTCACGGAATTACTTGAATTGCTACAGCAAATGTTACCAGAAGATAACAAATTGCTGGATCGTTGCTATGAGGCCAAGAAGATATTGTGTCCACTGGGTCTGGAGTATATCAAGATACATGCTTGCCCTAATGATTGCATATTATACCGGAAAGAGTATGAAGACTTGTTTTAATGTCCGAAATATGGTGTGTCGCGTTACAAGCTGAAGGCTAGCAATGGTGATGACAATGATCACTATGACAATGTTAGTAGGAAGCATCCTCCTGCTAAAGTGTTATGGTACTTGCCAATACTTTCACGATTAAAGAGACTTTTTGCTAATTCGAATGACGCAAAGAATCTTAGATGGCATGCAGATGAAAGGATTCGTGATGGAAACATTCTCCATGTAGCTGATTCTTTGCAATGGAAGAAAATTGATTCATTGTTTCCGGATTTTGGAGTCGAGCCAAGAAATCTTAGGCTTGGGCTTGCCACCGATGGAATGAACCCCTTTGGTAATATGAGAACTAATCATACTTTGTGGCCTGTTCTTTTCACTATTTACAACCTATCTCCTTGGTTGTGCATGAAGCGCAAGTATATACTGTTAAGTATGATGATTTCAGGACCACGACAACCTGGTAATGACATAGATGTTTATCTTAGTCCATTAATTGATGATTTACGACTCTTGTGGGATGAAGGCGTTGAAGTCGATGATGCATATTCTGGGGAAAAGTTTAATACGCGTGCAATGTTATTTTGCACAATTAACGACTTTCCGACTTACGGTAACTTGGCGGGATATAGTGTCAAAGGACATAAAGCGTGTCCTATATGTGAAGATGATACTTGTTATCGCCAACTTGAGTTTGGAAAAAAGACCAATTACCTTGGGCATCGAAAATTTCTAAAACCGGGTCATCCTTATCGTAGATTGCGAAAGGCTTTTAATGGAGAGCAAGAGTTTGGTGAGGCTCCTAAACCTTTAACCGGGGATGAAGTTTATCAATGACAGGAATACATTAATGTTGTCCTTGGGAAGAGAGAAAAAGAAAAAGGTAGGAAGAGAGAAAGAGAAAAAGGTGGGAAGAGAGGAAAAGAAAAAGGGGCAGTTGCAAAAAATATATGGAAAAAGAGGTCCATCTTCTTTGATCTTCCATATTGGTTAAGTCTTGATGTTAGACATTGTCTTGATGTGATGCATGTGGAGAAAAATGTGTGTGATAGTTTGATTGACACACTTCTAAACATTCCGGACAAGACTAAAGATAGCAAGACTTCCCATCTTGATATGGAGAAGATAGGTATACGAAAACAGTTGGCTCCAATAGAGAAAGGAAAAAGAACTTATCTGCCTCCAGCATGTCACACTCTATCTAAAAAGGAAAAGAAGATGTTCTGCGAGTGTTTGCAAGGTATTAAAGTTCCGCAAGGTTACTCATCAAACATCAAGAAACTTGTATCAATGAAAGGTCTCAAGTTAATTGGTTTAAAATCTCATGATTGTCATGTATTGATGCAACAACTTCTACCCGTGGCTATCCGTGGGATCCTTCCAAAAAATGTGAGAGTTACTATAATGAGACTGTGTTTATTCTTCAATGCCATATGTAATAAAGTTCTTGATTTCAACAAATTGGATGAATTAGAAGATGAGGCTGCCATAATCTTGTGTCAATTGGAGATGTATTTTCCGCCATCATTTTTTGACATTATGGTTCACTTACTTGTTCATCTCGTAAGAGAAATCAGAATATGTGGTCCAGTTTTTTTAAGGTGGATGTATCCAATAGAGCGATATATGAAGATCTTTAAAGGATATACGAAGAATCATCACCGACCGGAAGCTTCGATTGTTGAAAGGTACATCATAGAAGAAGCTGTTGAGTTTTGTACAAACTATTTGTCGGATGCAGATTCTATAGGAATTCCAAAGTCTCGTCATGCTGACACAGAAGGAAGAGGTATTCAAGGTCTAAATGTTAGGTCAATGACTCGAGATGTAGTTATTCAATCACATTTCTATATATTGAATAATATAGATGAGGTTCAACCTTTCATAGAGACTCACAAAAGACTTATAAAGAAAAAAATATCCCCGAATGAATGACAAGTTGTTGTTGATAGAGCATAACAATATATTCATGGATTGGTTTAATAAAAGTGTATCTAATGATCCTAGTGCATCCGAGATACTTAGATGGTTTTCGTACGGGCCAAAATTTTGTGTCATTACCTGGAGTGCATACGACATTGGTCATTATACCTTTTATATAAAATCAAAAGATGATCGTAGTACAATGCAAAATAGTGGGGTTATGGTTGAAGCCGAATCGATGTATTTCTCTAGTTCGAAAGATAAGAATCCGGTATTGGCAACTACCGCGTTTTATGGTGTCATTGATGAGATTTGGAAGATTGATTATGTTATTTTCAAAGTGGCTTTATTTAAATGCAAGTGGGTTCCCAATAATAGTAATGGTGTAGACATTGATGACTTAGGATTCACCCGGGTCGACCTTGGCAAGACATCTTTTAATATAGAACCATTCATCATGGCTTCTCAAGCAAAACAAGTTTTCTATGTTTCCGATCCATCGGACAAATCGGGGAAATGGTCAATCATTCTCCAAGGAATATACATTCCTCTTAGTGATGAAAGTCTTGATATTCCGTCCACACCTTCTTACACAACACAAGTTCCTACCTCATATGATGAAGTTGATGGAGATGCCGTGCATGCTATACTACCCGGTCATGAAGAAGGCATATGGGAAAATTAACAAGTACGTAATTTATTATTTATTCATAATATATTAATTGTATGTTATAGTTTAGAAGTATTTTTACTAACAAGTATAATTATTTCAAATCATAGGTATTTTGAGTCCAGACACCAGGCCAGGAGACAAGACACCAAGAGACAAGATACCAATACACCAAGTTACAATTATGTGAAGTTATGTAATGTGTGTAAACTGTAATATGGTATATGTGATATTTTATTTATGTAGGTTGTTTATTCTGATATACTGTAATCTGATATATGTGATATTATGAATATGATACGATTAATATTATTATGAAAACATTATCACAAAATGTGAATTGTATTTTTCTGCTGTGCTAAGATATGGAGAACAATAATACGGGTAAAAAAATGGGATTAATTATAAAAGCAAGATCATATTTGTTAATTTTGCAGGAAAAAATAAATCTTAAAAGAGTATATTTCATAACCCTTATAATATCTGGCGCGCTGTCCAGAAAAAAATAAATATCAAAACTGCATTGCTGGGAATCGAACCGAGGACAATTATATTTATTACAACGGTGTATTGTAAAACCATTGTGATAGTTAGCGCGCTTTCCTATTTATTACAACGCCTACAAGACCGTCGTTGTAAGTATCATACATACAACGACAATCTACATAACAACACCCTCGCCCGCGTCATTATATGTCATTCCCAACCATTGTTAAATGGGTTTTTCGTAGTAGTGAAGAAAACAGGTAAACTGCTCCAAATAGATCTCAAAAGAGTGGTACGACCACCGAGACTTAACGATCTTCCCTTCCAACTGGTGAGACGGTCTTGAAGCTTGCATAATAAAAATTTCCAAGAAGCAATACGTCTAGGGTTCAAACCGATCGGTATTCCGAAAAAATTGAACTGTTTTCCTTCCAACCTGCAAGATAAAAAGTTAGCTGCCGCATCTAAAAAGAAAGGGTTCAAATTGAGCCCAATAATCTTGCTCTTCAAGTAGTTCACTCCTAGGCCAGAGATAGCTTCAAATCCTCTCAGAACACATTTTAAAGCCAATATTTGTTATTTATAACTGCTTTGAAAACTTTGACACTAACTAAAGGAAAGTAACTACTTCAAAAAAAATTTTTGGAAAGTTGTAGTAACTACTTCCACCAAATTACTTTATTATTTTATTTATTTCTTTATCCCGTACTTATTTATTTTTTTATTTTTTTTGTTAAGAAGGACTTTCACCGCTCGAATTTTTTTTAATATAACATCTTTTTTTTTTAAAAAATACCAAAAAAACAAACGTTTCAGGTAAATAACCAAAGTGGCTAGGTTTGGAATCCCAGTATAAGGGTAGCGCCATATGGGATGGCGCCTCAGTTAGAGGTCACATGCCAAACCATATGGCGCCTCAGTGCATCTCGTGTGCCCTAATTTTTTTTCCACCTTACCTGAGAGTCGCCATCTGGGATGGCGCCTCAGTGTAAGGGTTTTTTTATATTTTTTTTAATTGGAAATTAAAAAAAAAATTAAATAGTTTTGTGGTGCCCTAGACTGATGAAAAGAGATGCCCTACCCTCTGCATGCCTATACTCTGCTTCCATTGTTCTTTAGCATGCCTCTGCACCATTGTTTTTGCTTCAGACCACTATTCAAGACCACTATTGACATGACAATAGAAGCATGCCTTGGAATCTCATGCCTTACTGCACATGTCAGGCTACAAAGACCAAGAGACATGCAAGGAATCCCATGCCTTACTGCACATGTCAGGCTACAAAGACCAAGAGACATGCAAGGAATCCTATGCATTACTCCCCCTACCCCAATATAATACCATCTCAGCATTCCACAAATTTATCTCATCCCAAACTCTTCTCTTTTCTTCAACCCACAAAAACTTCTCATTCATCACAAAGTCTTCCTCTTAAAACCAGTTACGAAAAAAAAAAGTCTCTACTCACGATGGGAAACAACCACCGAGGAACCCCGAAAAACGTTGACGACTTCGTAAGTGTTTAGGCCTTCTATTGTTTTACATTCCTAAACTTTGATGTATTTTTTATCTAAGTAATGTTATTTATTTTTTTTGGTTTAGGAGGTATCAAGGTTCCGTTGCCGTGGACACGCATACTTTGCACACGATCCTTTCATTGAAGAATATCTAATAAGATGTGGATTTGGAGAAGTGATTAAAATCACGTCATACCATGTAGACCCCAAGTTTATTCTGGCCTTGCTAGAACGATGGGGCCAGAGACCCACACATTTCACCTTCCTTTTGGTGAATGCACGATCGCCCTCCAAGACGTTTGTATGTTACTCGGCCTCATCATAGATGGCATTGCCGTCAACAGCCCCGTACATATAAATAGTCAACTATGCGTCAAGTTGTTGGGCACGCCCCTACAGGTGGAAGAAGTTGAGCCATCACCTGACGTTAGACCTAGGGGGCAAGGTATTAACCTAAAATACCTTAGGGAATACCATGACTCTATCGTTTTAAACGAGGATTCCCTCCCCTATCACAGGATACTAAAAACTAGATGTTATTTATTGCTATTGTTCGGTCGTTTTTTGTTTCCAGAAAGCACTGGAAATAGTGTAAATATTATGTATCTCCCTTTGTTGACTAACATTAACAAAATGCACAAATATAGTTGGGGTTCAGCTGTCCTGGCCCATCTGTATAGTTCACTCTGCAAAACTGCAAAAAAAGACGCTTGTACATTTTATAGTTTCGCATATCTGCTTCAGACGTGGGGTTGGTCGAGAATGCCAACACTAGCTCCAATTAACCGGAACCCCTTCAGATTCCCCTACGCATTAAGGTAAGCTTGTACACTTCCCTGCGCCTATGTCCTTTACTGAAATGTTTAGTTGTAACTAATTCATTTCTAACTACATTTTCAGGTGGGCAGTTCCGAAAATGAGCTACGAACGAAACCCCAGGAACGCCATAACAGTCTACTGCAACCTGCTAGATCACATTGGCCCAGACGACATATATTTTCCTACAACTTCCATAAATATTTCTAACATTTTGTACAGTTTCTCATTAAACATTTGGTTCTTGTAGTTTGTCTAGAGGCTGTACGAGGAGCTCGACCACCAGCCCAATGCAAATGATGCTGCTGTGTGAACTTCTAAAACGCCAATTATTCGGTTCACAACTGTGGAGATGCATCAGAGCGATCGAGTCAAACTTCAATTTGGAATGCATCAGGATATTCCGGTGGCTCCTACAAGTTTGGGAAAATGGCATTTGCGTAGAGTTGACACGCAGTGGTCAGTGGGTGAGTGGACTAACTTTGCAACAGCGCTGTGTCAACACTGGGAGATGCGACACCAGCACGTCTTAACCGACCCCGTTGTACAAGATGCTACTCCAACGTAACAATATATGAGTTGGTTTAGGTCTGTTACAACACCGCAACCGTTCCTCTCTCAGCCGACGTATCTAGTTGACCCCCGCCAACGTGCGTCTTCCTCGCAGAAGAATACCCAGTAATATGCCCAACATCAAACACCTACCTATACACCACAACAAGAAAACCTTTACTCCTATAGCCCTGACGAGTCTTTCGAACCCACCGAAGCCCACCGAAGCCCCCCACAAATGAACACTCCATCTTCCTACAACCAAGAACCACAATCATCTTACAACCAACAAACCCACCCACTGTTCGACTACCAAACCCCACATCAACCGCTGAATCAGTACCAACACCCATCAATGCAACATTTCGGCCAACCATACCGTATGCAACCAACCTAACCCCCCATACAAACTACGCAAACATGGGCATGCAGCTGGATTACGGAAGCGCCGTCGGCGGCAACCCCCCGGCTATTGGGGACAGATACTTCAGAATTTGTCTGATGCGCCGGGGCCATTGTCTGATGCGCCGGGGCCATCACAACAAACGCAAAGACCAGCCACACCTCAACAAACTCGTGGTGGTAGACAGAGACGCCGTGCAAGAGCCCTTGAATGTGGAACCGGTGGTCGTTTAGATAGGCACGATTATTGAATTTTTTTTGTGTTCAAATATTGTACTAATTATTATCCTTAACATTGTGATGTATTTATGGCTATCATAATTTTATTTCCAATATAATATCCAATTCACAAATTAAACAAAACATTAAAAAAAATTTTTTTTTTATTCCCAATTTAAAAAAAAAAACAATAACTTACACTGAGGCGTCATCCCAGATGGCGACTCCTCAGGTAAGTTGAAAAAATCCTTAGATGCAATGAGGCGCCATATAGTTTGACATGTGACCTCTAACTGTGGCGCCACCCTTATACTGAGATTCCACATCTAGCCACTTTGGTAATTTCCCTGAAACATTTGTTTTTTTTTGGTATTTTTCTTGAAAAAAGATGCTATATTAAAAAAAATTATCACCGCTCATCAAAAAATTCGAATATAGGAAAAATATTTATGACATAAAAAAAACAGAAATAAAAAACATTTGTTATAAATAAAAAACAGAAAAAAAAAAAAGATATTTTATATTTTTAGTGCATTATCTTCAAAAGTAAACTCATGAATAGCTACTTGGTATCCTTCTAGAAAAAGAATATTTGTGTTGTTTTTCTTCATGAGGGGTATATCCTTGTTCTATTTTGTAACTCAATGATTCAGTGAATGTCAACTTGCAATGGAAAATGATGTGAAAATTAGTTGAACTAGAAAGATGCTGTGAAAAACGTTAGAAAAAGCCAATTGGACTGAGATTGCGTTTACATATTGCCCTTGCTTGTGTGGATTTGGAATCAACGACTTTTTATTACAAGCATCAGTTTTAGAATAAAAAAAATGTCCACCTTCAATTTCATAGTAATTATGAGAAAATAAATCTAAATGATTGCTTTTCTTAATGCTCATAATGATATGTCTTTAATATTGATTGCCCCCAACAATTCTATCGGTTTGGTTGGTATGACTTGTTTGATATTAAGAAATGGTGTGATTACTGTTTAATTATTTTCTCCCACGATGAAGATCATAATGCTGCTATCATATATGAACATTGGTTTATCTATGATCACAACCTAACTGTCTTAATTTTTATCCATGTCTGTAGTAGATATCAACTTCAAATCTCTTTCTTTGCTGGAAACTTACAGCAGTGGATTAGTGTAAATATGAGAAACAATATGGGCTGAAACATAAGTGGAGAGTGGAAAGTCTTCTAGGCCTTGTCGTGCCATAGTATTATGGATTGGCGCAATAAAAAATTTCATGAGGAGCAATTCGAGAGACCAGCTTATCTAATGGAGTTTGTCGCTAAGTTGGCGCGAGATTATGGTAATGTGATGCAAGTATCAAATACTGTTAGTAGATGGAAGCCGCCACCTATGGAGTGGGTTAAATTGAACACTGATGGAGCTTGTAAGGAGGACGGGAGAGCTGGATGTGGAGGTATTATGAGGGAAAAGAATGGTGAGTGGATAGGAGGTTTTGGTAAGAACATTAGAGTGTGTTGTGCGTATGATAATTCCCAAAGGCACGAAGGTTATGATAATTTGGTTTGGAGTCAAAGAGGATTTCATGAGGACATTTGTTTTGACACTGTGGAGTTTGTAATGTTGAAATTCTGTTTTTGGCATTTCAGTTGTGTTGCTGTTTTGCTGTCATACATGATGTCAAAAGAAGATGTCATGACATCTTGGTCTGATACAGCAGATTACAAAGTTTTTTCTGTTTTAGTTGTGCTTCAGTTTCAGCTTATTGAAATAAGCTGTTTTGTAATATCCCATATTAGTTGGACTTGCCATATATAAGGCCTTGTAATGCTCATATTATTGTTAATGCTAATTCTTACTCACCCTCAATATCTCTTTCTCTAATCTCTCTCAATTCTTATCTTCATCATCTCTAATTCACCTTTCTCCATTAATTCACCAAGTTATTTTTTGTGTATGTTCTAACATTTGGCATCAAGAGCTTTGGTTGTGATCCAATTCCGCTGCAAACATGTCTGTTTCCAATGATAAAATCCCTACCAACCTTCCGGTTCTTGATTCGAAGAACTATGACAAGTGGTGCAAACAAATGAAAGTTTTGTTTGGGTATCAAGATGTTCTTGATGTGATTACCGGTGGCATTACTCCACTTGTTACAGAGGCTACAGCTGCACAACAAGCTACCTTCAAGGAAGAGAAGAAGAAAGACTACAAAGCTCTCTTCTTGATACATTCTTGCGTCGACGGCGACAATTTTGAGAAAGTTGACGATTGTGATTCGGCGAAGAAGGCATGGGAGATTCTTGAGAAAGCTTATGGAGGGGCTGACAAGGCGAAGGTGGTGAGTGTAACGCCCCGTTTTTTTTTGTTAGATTTATTTAATCGAGTCGATTTAATTATTTTTATTTTTATATTATTTTATTCTTGGTTTTAGTTGGTAAATATGTTATGTTTATCGTTATTATGTTTTATCGCGTTTGAGAGCGTTTGCGAGAAAACGGGGTGTAGGGGTATTTTGGTCATTTTGCTTGGTTAGATATTATTGTTTTTCATAAAATAGAAACATAGAGATTAGAAAGAGAGAAAAAAAGTTTAAGAGAAATAGAGAGTGAGAAGAAGAAAAAGAGGAAAACTTGGAGTTTAAGAAATCGATTCAACCGACACTTCAAAGCACGATTAATCGGGTAAGGGTGCGAAACTCGGTTATGCTATGCTTATGTATGAATATGTATGTGTGTGTTTGAATGTTTGCTGATTTTTCATAGTTTTCAATTCTAGGTTGAAATGAGAAAAACGAATAGAAATCGATGTTTATACAGTCGAAATACGGTATAAATGTTGTAGAATATTTGTTGCTATGAATGGGGTATGTTTTGATTGTTATGGTGTGATTTGGAAGTGATTTTGGTTGATGAAATATTGTTTTTGGACCCATAACAGCGCTGCTGAATTTCTGAATCCTGCATGGTTCGCCTAGCGAACCTGGGGCGAAGTCTAGCGAACAGCTTTCGAGGGTTCGCCTAGCGAACCCGTCAGCGAAGGTCAGCGAATGTACGCTAACGACGTTCGCCTAGAGAACTTTATACTGGTTTTTCTCTGCCACGGTTCGTTGGTGTTCGCCTAGCGAATACTGGAGCGAATGTGATGGATTTTTGTATCTTGTATCCTTCATAACTTTTGATTCGTAACTCGGATTGAGGCACGGTCGGATGCGTTGGAAAGCTAATGAGATGTTATTTCTTATAAAAATCGTTTTGAGATTATTGGCCGATTTAATTGTGTCGGGAATTTGGAAATGTGTCATTTTGTCGACTTTTACCGTCGTAATTGTGTGTGATTGATGTGTTATCAGGTGATATGCTTTTGATATATAACGTATAGCTTGTGTGCTGTTATGTGATGTGAATGCATGTGATGAAATGTGGTGATGATGGTTTGTGGCCTTATGGAAAATAAATGCATTGTTTTGGGTTTGATTGCGATGCATGATTATGGATGTTTAGATGGTTCACATGGTTATATATGTATATGCATTTGATTGTCATGAGTCATTTGTATGCCAAGCATCATGATATGCATCTTGTGATGTCGTGTGCCCTTGTGGGGTGTGAGCGACGAAACGATTCCAAAGGGAATCTACTGTAACGGTCGTGTGCCTTATACAAAGAGGACCTAAAGCGGCGTTATAGACGATCGTGTGCCTTATACAAAGAGGACCTAAAGCGATCGGATCATGTGCCTTATACAAAGAGGACCTAAAGCGATCCATAAATGTCGTGTGCCTTATACAAAGAGGACCTAAAGCGATGGGGAACATCGGTCTCCCAACGGGGAGTTACACTAAGTAACAAGCGACGATTCCAATAATTCCTGAGTGAATTAATGATGAGAATGATGGATGAAATGGTACCGCATGCATAGAGTCGTTGTGTGGGTCTCTGTGCATTTGTATAAATCATGAATGGATTGATTATGTGTGGGAAATTGTGAATGAGATTGATGAGTTGATATATATATATATTGGTAATAAATGTATTGAGCATGATTGATATGCCTTAGTGATGGATGCATGAATCATGAATTGTGTTGTCTTGTATTTGAATTATGGTATGCGTTGTGGTGAGAATGTTTTTATGCGTATTTCAAGTTATTACATAATTGTATGCAACTATATTATAATTGTGTTTCTCACCCTTCTGCTGTTTTGAATGCTCTATGAGGCATTGCAGATTAGATGCTGGAGGTCTTTTTGTGAAGCTTATGTCTTCATTCTTTTGTCGGTCGGCTCTGATATGTGGCACCGGGTAGTCGGGGAGATCGTTATGTGATTATGCGTATATATATCTTTTTGGATTTTACATGTATGACTCTGTATATGACAGACAAACTTCTATGTTTATATATGAGATTTCAGTTGCAGATTTTCCGCTTTTATTCTGTATCCAAATTGTGGGTGTTTGGAACTGAGTTCCTCTGTTTATGTTGCTACCTGATTGTTGCATATCTATATGAGCAGGTTGTTATAATTCATCACTTTGGTGCGACGCTCTCGTCTATGCCATGAATGTTTTAATTATACTCTGATTATTTGTTACCGCTTTAATTACTCGGGGGGTAGATTGGGGGTGTTACATTAGTGGTATCAGAGCCAGTTCGTGTCGGTCATTTTGACCAAGTTGTTTGTTGTGCGACAGTTGTGTTCTGTCGAGTTGATTGTTTAACCATAGTTACTATTATTGGATATGAACATAATATGGCTGGTAGGAATGATGCTGCTCTTGCTACTGCTATGCAAGCTATGGCTCAGGCTGTGCGGAATGCACCTAATCCTGGGGGGAATGATGAGTTCAGGAAGAACAAACTGCCTATCTTCAAAGGAAGATATGACCCTGATGGTGCTCAGATTTGGCTTAAGGAGATTGAAAGAATCTTTCGGGTGATGGACTGTGCTGAGGAACAGAAGGTGAGACCGGGTACTCACATGTTGCAGGAGAAGGCTGATGATTGGTGGGTTAGTACGTGTCATGTGTGGGAAGTTGCAGGTGAAGTTGTCACTTGGGCTTTGTTTAGCAGTGAGTTTTTGAGGAAGTATTTTCCTGAAGATGTTATAGGAAAGAAAGAAATAGAGTTCTTGGAGTTGAAACAGGGTAACATGTCGTTACTGATTACACTGCTAATTTTGGGGAGCTTGTTCACTTTTATCCACATTATGCTGAAGCAACTACGGAGTTTTCCAAATGTGTGAAGTTTGAGAACGGGTTGCGTCCCGAGATCAAACAGGCAATTGGTTATCAAATAATTAGGAGGTTTTCGGATTTGGTGTATTGTTGTAGAATTTATGAGGAGGATAGCAAAGCTCGTTCTACTCATTATAAGAGTGTGAACGAAAGGAATGGAAAGCAACCGTTTCGTGGTGGTCCTTATGTGGCGCCAGCTGACAAGGGAAAACAAAGGGATAATTTTGATAAAAGGCCAAGTGGGGGAGGTATGTATAGTCCTCCGAGATGTTTTAAGTGTGGTGACTTAGGACATCGTCAGTTTGAATGTAGAAAGGATATGAGGAAGTGTTCCAATTGTGGAGGTATAGGACATGTAGAAACTGATTGCAAGAGGAATGTGGTGAAGTGTTTCAACTGTGGGGAACCTGGTCATGTTAGTACGAGGTGTCCGAAACCAAAGCAAGCTCAAGCTGGAGGGAAAGTATTTGCATTGGCAGGAACTCAGCCTACTAGTGCAGATTGCCTGATCCGAGGTACTTGTTTTATTAATAGTACACCTTTAGTTGCTATTATTGATACCGGAGTGACTCATTCGTTTATTTTCTCTGAGTGTGCGCAGCGTTTGAATCTTTTGTTGTCGTCGATGGGTGGAGAGATGGTTATCGATACTCCAGCCTTGGGGTCAGTAACTACTTCTCTGGTTTGTTTAAGTTGTCCTTTGACCATTTATGGTAAGGATTTTGCTATGGATTTGGTGTGTCTGCCGTTGGAGGGTTTAGACGTAGTTCTGGGAATGAATTGGTTGCAGTTTAATCAGGTTTATATCGATTGTTATCATAAGTTGGTAAGATTTCCTTCTCTTGAAGAAGACGAGGAATCGAGTTTCTTATCTACCAAAGAGTTGAAGAAACTTTTGGCGGATGAAGCTCAGTTGTTCGGATTGTTTGCATCGTTGACTATGGATAGTCAAGTTGCAATTGATGTGTTTCCAGTCATGTGTGATTTTCTGGAGGTGTTTCCGGAGGATATTTCTGATGTTCCACCAGAAAGAGAGATGGAGTTCTCTATAGATCTAGTTCCTGGTACTAGACCTGTATCTATGGCACCATATCGTATGTCGGCATCTGAGTTGGTTGAGTTGAAGAAGCAGTTGAATGAATTGTTAGAAAAGAGGTTTGTAAGGCCGAGTGTATCGCCTTGGGGTGCTCCAGTTTTATTGGTGAAGAAGAAAGATGGAAGTATGCGATTGTGACTGATTATCGCCAGCTGAATAAGGTGACGATTAAGAATAAGTATCCTCTTCCGAGAATTAATGATTTGATGAACCAGTTGGTAGGTGCGTGTGTGTTTAGTAAAATTGATTTGAGGTCAGGCTATCATCAGATTAGAGTGAAGGAGGAAGATATTCAGAAGACGGCTTTTAGGATACGATACGGACATTACGAATATTCCGTGATGCCGTTCGGGGTTTCTAATGCGCCGGGAGTGTTTATGGAGTATATGAATCGCATTTTCCATGAGCATTTGGCTCAATTTGTTGTTGTGTTTATTGATGACATCTTGATTTATTCTAAGTCTTGGGAGGAACATGCGGAACATTTGCGTATTGTATTGCAAATTTTGAAGGAAAAGAAACTTTATGCCAAGTTGTCTAAGTGTGAGTTCTGGTTGTCAGAAGTGAGTTTTCTTGGGCATGTGATTTCAGGTAATGGTATTGCTGTGGATCCATCAAAAGTAGATGCAGTTCTACAATGGGAGGCTCCTAGATCTGTTACTGAAATTAGAAGCTTTTTGGGTCTAGCTGGATATTATCGAAGATTCATCGAAGGCTTTTCCAAGTTAGCACTTCCTTTGACCCAGCTGACTTGTAAAGGTAAAGCGTTTATTTGGGATATTTAGTGTGAGGAGAGTTTTGGTGAGCTGAAGAGAAGATTGACTACAGCTCCGATTTTGATCTTACCGGATCCTAGTGAACCATTTTTGGTGTATTGCGATGCATCTTTGGTTAGTTTAGATGGAGTGTTGATGCAAGAAGGTAAGGTTGTGGCTTATGCTTCAAGACAATTGCGGGATCATGAGAAGAATTATCCTACTCATGATTTGGAATTAGCTGCGGTGGTTTTTGTATTGAAAATTTGGAGACATTATCTCTACGGTGCAAGACTCGAAGTCTTTAGTGATCATAAGAGTTTAAAATACTTGTTTGATCAGAAAGAGTTGAATATGAGGCAACGGAGATGGTTGGAATTTTTGAAGGACTACGATTTTAGCTTGAATTACCATCCGGGTAAAGCTAATGAGGTAGCCGATGCGTTAAGCCGGAAATCTTTGCATATGTCTGCTTTGATGGTTAAAGAGTGAGAACTTTTGGAAGAATTTAGAGATTTGAGTTTGGTGTGTGAAGTAACATTTGATGGCGTGAGGCTTGGTATGTTAAAGGTCACTAATGAATTTCTGTTGACCGTTAGCGAGAAGCAGAGGCTGGATGTGAAATTTGTTGATTTGATGACGGTTGGAGATAAAGGTGTGAATGGTGACTTTAAAGTGGATGATCAGGGTGTTTTGAGATTCCGTGGTAGAATTTGTATTCCTGATGATTCGGAATTGAAAAAGACGATTTTAGAGGAAGGACACCGGAGTAGTTTGAGTATACATCCGGGAGCTAATAAAATGTATCAAGATTTGAAGAAGATCTTTTGGTGGTCCGGATTGAAGAGGGATGTGGCTCAGTTTGTTTATGCATGTTTGACGTGTCAGAAGTCAAAGGTAGAACATCAGAAGCCTAGTGGATTATTGCAACCGTTGGATATTCCCGAGTGGAAATGGGACATCATTTCTATGGATTTTGTGACAGGGTTGGCGAATACTCAGAGGGGACATAATGCCATTTGGGCGATTGTGGATAGGCTGACTAAATCGACGCATTTTATTCCGATTGACATCAGTTTTTCTTTGGAGAGGTTGGCTGAGATTTATATCCGTGTGATTGTGAGATTACATGGAGTTCCGTTGTGTATTGTTTCAGATCGAGATCCGAGGTTTACTTCCAGATTTTGGGAAAGTTTGAAAAAGGCGTTAGGTTCCAAGTTGAGATTGAGTTCTGCTTATCATCCTCAGACGGATGGTCAGATCGAGAGAACTATTTAGTCATTGGAAGATTTGCTGAGAGCTTGTGTTCTTGAGCAAGGTGGGGCGTGGGATAGTTATCTTTCATTGGTTGAGTTCACGTATAACAACAGTTTTTATTCGAGTATTGGAATGGCACCTTTTGAAGCATTGTATGGAAGAAGATGTCGAACACCTTTGTGTTGGCATGAATCTGGTGAGAGTTCGGTGGTTGGACCGGAGTTAGTACAACAAACTACGGAAAAGGTGAAACTTATTCGTGAGAAGATGAAGGCTTCTCAGAGTAGGCAGAAGAGTTATCATGATCGAAGGAGGAAAGATCTTCAATTTCAAGAAGGCGATCATGTATTTTTTAGAGTTACACCGGTGACGGGTGTTGGAAGGGCATTGAAGTCGAAGAAACTTATTTCTCGGTTTATTGGTCCTTATCAGATATCCGCGAGAGTGGGTGTTATGGCTTATAGGGTGGCATTGCCTCCAAATCTTTTGAATTTACATGATGTGTTCCATGTTTCACAGCTTCGGAAGTATGTTCTGGATCCGTCACATGTGATTCTGATGGATGAGGTTGAGGCAAGGGATAACCTTACGGTTGAGGCATTACCGGTGAGGGTTTTGGACCGCGAGTTGAAGCGGTTAAGAGGAAAGGATATTGCTCTTGTGAAAGTAGCGTGGGGAGGCGCTGCTGAGGGCAATTTGACTTGGGAGTTGGAGAGTCAGATGCGGGAATCGTATCCGGAGTTGTTCGTCTCAGGTAATATTTTCGATGACGAAAATTTCTAAGTGGGGGAAAGTTGTAACGCCCTGATTTTTTTTGTTAGTTTTATTTAATCGAGTCGATTTAATTATTTTTGTTTTTATATTATTTTATTCTTGGTTTTAGTTGGTAAATATGTTATGTTTATCGTTATTATGTTTTATCGCGTTTGAGAGCGTTTGCGAGAAAATGGGGTGTAGGGGTATTTTAGTCATTTTGCTTGGTTAGATATTATTGTTTTTCATAAAATAGAAACATAGAGATTAGAAAGATAGAGAAAGAAGTTTAAGAGAAATAGAGAGTGAGAAGAAGAAAAAGAGGAAAACTTGGAGTTTAAGAAATCGATTCAACCGACACTTCAAAGCACGATTAATCGGGTAAGGATGCGAAACTCGGTTATGCTATGCTTGTGTATAAATATGTATGTGTGTGTTTGAATGTTTGCTGGTTTTTCATAGTTTTCAATTCTAGGTTGAAATGAGAAAAACGAATAGAAATCGATGTTTTTACGGTCGAAATGCGGTATAAATGTTGTAGAATACTTGTTGCTATGAATTTCTGAATTCTGCATGGTTCGCCTAGCGAACCTGGGGCGAAGTCTAGCGAATAACTTTCGAGGGTTCGCCTAGCGAACCCGTCAGCGAAGGTCAACGAATGTTCACTAACGGCGTTCGCCTAGCAAACTTTATACTGGTTTTTCTCTGCCACGGTTCGCTGGTGTTCGCCTAGCGAATACTGGAGCGAATGTGATGGATTTTTGTATCCTTCATAACTTTTGATTCGTAACTCGGATTGAGGCACGGTCGGATGCGTTGGAAAGCTAATGAGATGTTCTTTCTTATAGAAATGGTTTTGAGATTAGTGGCCAATTTAATTGTGTCAAGAATTTGGAAATGAGTCATTTTGTCGACTTTTACCGTCGTAATTGTGTGTGATTGATGTGTTATCATGTGATATGCTTTTGATATATAACGTATAGCTTGGGTGTTGTTATGTGATGTGAATGCATGTGATGAAATGTGGTGATAATGGTTTGTGGCCTTATGGCAAATAAATGCATTGTTTTGGGTTTGATTGCGATGCATGATTATGGATGTTTAGATGGTTCACATGGTTATATATGTATATGCATTTGATTGTCATGAGTCATTTGTATGCCAAGCATCATGATATGCATCTTGTGATGTCGTGTGCCCTTGTGGGGTGTGAGCGACGAAACGATTCCAGGGGGAATCTGCTGTAACGGTCGTGTGCCTTATACAAAGAGGACCTAAAGCGATGTTATAGACGATCGTGTGCCTTATACAAAGAGGACCTAAAGCGATCGAATTGTGTGCCTTATACAAAGAGGACCTAAAGCAATCCATAAACGTCGTGTGCCTTATACAAAGAGGACCTAAAGCGAAGGGGAACATCGTTTGCCTGATGGGGAGTTACACTAAGTAACAAGCGATGATTCCAATAATTCCTGAGTGAATTAATGATGAGAATGATGGATGGAATAGTACCGCATGCATAGATTCGTTGTGTCGGTCTCTGTGCATTTGCATAAATCATGAATGGATTGATTATGTGTGGGAAATTGTGAATGGGATTGATGAGTTGATATATATTGGTAATAAATGTATTGAGCATGATTGATATGCCTTAGTGATGGATGCATGAGTCATGAATTGTGTTGTCTTGTATTTGAATTATGGTATGCGTTGTGGTGAGAATGTTTTTATGCGTATTTCATGTTATTACATAATTGTATGCAACTATATTATAATTGTGTTTCTCACCCTTCTGCTGTTTTGAATGCTCTATGAGGCATTGCAGATTAGATGTTGGAGGTCTTTTTGTGAAGCTTATGTCTTTATTCTTTTGTCGGTCGACTCTGATATGTGGCACCGGGTAGTCAGAGAGATCGTTATGTGATTATGTGTATATATATATCTTTTTGGATTTTATATGTATGAATCTGTATATGACAGATAAACTTTTATGTTTATATATGAGATTTCGGTTGCAGATTTTCCACTTTTATTCTGTATCTGAATTGTGGGTGTTAGGAACTGAGTTCCTCTATTTATGTTGCTACCTGATTGTTGCATATCTATATGAGCAGGTTGTTATAATTCATCACTTTGGTATGACGCTCCAGTCTATGCCATGAATGTCTTAATTATACTCTGATTATTTGTTACCGATTTAATTATTCTGGGGTAGATTAGGGGTGTTACAGTGAGGTTACAAACTCACAAGCGGCAGTTCGAGTTACTTCAAATGGAAGAAAAAGAAACGATTAACGATTATGTGATGCGTGTGACACGCTTGGTGAATCAAATGAAATCGTGTGGTGAAACTGTTACGGAGCAGAATATTATGTCGAAAGTACTGCGTTCTTTAACGCCAAGATTCGACAATATTGTGGTTGCGATTGAAGAATCGAAGGATCTCAAGACGATGACGAAAGATGAGCTTCTAAGCTCCTTAGAAGCTCATGAACAAAGGATGGACGAAAGAGGAAACGATAAGGCTAAAGCGGAGGTTGTTTTACAAGCGCGTTTCAATGAGAAGAATAAGAGATCGAAAGGGAAATTGGCTTCTAGAGGAAATAAGAATTTTCAGAATTTTGGTGGAAAAGATCCACAAAATTCAAAGAGTTCAATGGGGAAAAAAGGTGAGGGAAGCTCCAAAGAAGGTAGTCAAGGCGACTACAACAAGCTGTTCGACAAAAGTACCGTGAAGTGTTACAATTGTCAAAAGCTTGGGCATTTCGCAAAAGATTGTTACGCGAAACGAAGAGAAAATCATGCGGATGAGGCCAAGGTTGCTAGGCAAGACGTGGATGATGATAACACGCTGCTTGTAGTGATTACGGAAGAGAATCATGGCATTAGAGAGGTGTTGGAAAACAACTATGACAGGAGAAAGTTGCTGGACAGCAGCTACTGTAGTGCAGAAAAAGTTGACTAAACGCATTCGGAGAAAAACCCAATGGTAACCGTTCAAAATGGAGTCCAAGGGAGTGATGATTGGTACTTGGATTCAGGTTGTTCAACTCATATGACGGGTAGAAAGGATTGGTTCGTGAAGATCAATCAAGCCACGCGAAGTAGAGTTAAATTCGCGAACGACACTACTTTAGCGGCCGACGGTGTCGGTGATGTTTTGATCATGAGAAGGGATGGTGGTCATTCCTTGATCAAGGATGTGTTGTACATTCCAGGAATCAAGTGTAATCTCTTGAGTATTGGCTAATGTAGCGAGCGATTTTGGATGCGGTTCTTAAGCGCTGGTCGCTCTCTGCGGTTTGAGCTTTAAACTACAGGTCGATTCATTTTTTATCCTATTGTGAGCTGAATAAGGAAGGGAAATAGATGTCTCCAATTAACCCTGCTTGCATACTGAGTTTGAACAGCGGTCTGTTAGGTTACAGATGCTATCAATGTGGGGGGCTTTTGTACTGGTTATTCGTATTTTGCCAATACAGGTTCTTTCTTTCTAGGGCTTGGGCAAAAGGTTTCTGGCGGGGAACAAGGATTAGGATGTTAGGACTGGTGCTTTTGAAATACTGCTTTTGATTGATGGAGGTATGGGATTTGGGTTTTTTGTTGATTGCGCTCGCTAAGATCTTTTCTTTCGATCTTATGCCTACGTATTCCCGTTTACCGAAACAGGGAAATCAGAGCGTTCGTAGTTCCTCCTATTCTATGGGAGGAAATGGGTGTTTTGGTGTCTTGTTCAAAGCCCAAGACGTGAAGCGAAAGGTGATTTGTATCTTGTTCAAAGCCCAAGATGTGAAGCTAAAAGGTCTATTTGTGTCTTGTTCAAAGCCCAAGACGTGAAGCTGAAAGACCTCGACTTTAGAGAGAATTTGTCATCTCTAAAGAGGGGAGAAGGAGAATTACTTTAACTGGGATACGCGGATCCGAGCAATGCCATAATTTTCGAAGAAAGGGTTTTAACCTGAAGGAGAAGACTTTAACTCAGTGTAGAGCAATGCCATCTTTCCTTAGGAATTTCTCATGCTAAAAGAGGGACAGTGGCGTGGATATAGATGATCCAGAGGCTTGCCGCTTACAGCGATTAGATGAAGGGAAAGGAGTTGTTGATGTTTGTGTACTGTGAACGAGGCACAACTTCGATGCTAAAAGGTTAATTGGATCAACCAGTGGTTTTTTTATACAAAGCCTAAGAGGAGGCTAATTTCCGCTAGGAAAATTATTATACAAAGCCTAAGAGGAGGCTATTTTGTGTCTCGTACAAAGCCCGAGAGAGAGGCTAAAAGTTTTTGACCCAGTGGGGCATATCGTTATACAAAGCCTAAGAGGAGGCTAGCAAAGAGTTGACTCAGTTGGAGAATCTTTTATACTCAGTAAGAGAGTATTTTTATATCTCGTACAAAGCCCGAGAGAGAGGCGAAAAGGTTGTTTTGACTCCACTGGGGAGAATTTTGGTATCTCGTACGAAGCCCGAGATGGAGGCTATTGTAACTATTTCAGTTGAGTGACAGATCCAATATACTGATTTAAAAGAGAAAATCAGTTCTTATATGAGTAACACTGTACACAGGGATTTAATTCTGAGGATTAGGGATATTTCCTTCTCTTTGAGGAAACGGGAAATCCAAAGGGTATTGAGACAGTCCGAGTCTGCGGGTTTCCTTCCTATTTTACGAAGGGTGCTTGAGAATGTCTTTGAGACTCAAGGAAGTTAGACTGTCCGAGTCTAGAGTTTTATCTTTTGTACTATGCTTCGAGAAACAGTAGTAGACTCTATAAAAGGACTGCTCTATGAGGATGACTAGGTTCTGTTCCTATACCTCTAGGAGGTCGTTGGGACAATTTGTACGAAGCCCAAGAGGAGGCTGGAAACTTTTAAGAAGCCGACGGGTCCTTGTACGAAGCCCAAGAGGAGGCTATCATTCCCGGAGGAAGAGATCATTATACAAAGCCTAAGAGGAGGCTGTGAATACTTCTAAGAAGCCGTAGGGTCCTTGAATAATGCCCAAGAGGAGGCCGATGCTTTTAAGAAGCCCGTGGGTCTATCATCTCCTTTCCATTAGGAGAGATAACTCTTTTAAAGATGAAAACCACTGGTAAACGTGCGAGGTTTACTATCCAGCGACTTTTAGCTTTTAAAGAGGGTTCCTTAGTTAAGGTCCAAGATTATGACCGTAGTGGGTACCCAAACCCCGAGACATTCAAGGCAAGCTATCCACAAGGAATATATCAAGTCAGGAAAGTTCGAGAATTGGGAAGAAACTCAAAGATGCCATTCACGGAGAATACATTCATCTTGGGGAGTAGAGCTTCTTGACGATTCCTAAGGAGGACAGCCGAAGAGAAGACTGTATCTGGTGCTCCTATTGGGGATCTAGGCGTCTATTTCTACGAATAAATGAAACGGCGTCACCTAGTTCTAGACGTAGTTGCCGGGAAAACTCGAAATATCTATACTATTATTAAATAGTAGATATGAGTTTATGAAAGGAGACTTACAGTGAGCAGCCCCACAATACAGTTTATAATATGAAAGCAGTAAATGAAAGCGATAACCACTTACTCGGTTGTAGTGCTTCCATGCTGTTTGGTTAGTTGTTCAATAAAGAAAGATTAAAAACAACAGTATATTCAAAATCAAAGGAGAAAGTGCTTTGAAAAAGAAAGATCTGGGGCTTACAGCTCAAGGAGAGGCCCAGGGTTTTATCAGTGAGCGCACTGTTTGAATTTGTACAGAGGGACTTATACAAGTGACTGGGGCCCAAAAAGGTTTTCTGTACAAAGGGATGGGTCTTACACTCTCTCAAGAGGCCCAAAAAGGTTTAAAGAAAAGAGTGGGGCTTATAACACGAGGGTAGGCCCAAATGATTTTTCGTTTAAAAATGGCGATCGCGCCGAGGTTTTCTTTTAACGCAGAGGGACTTATACAATAAGTGAGGCCCAAAATGTTTTGGTTAAAAGGGGGATTGGGTCTTACACTCTAATAGAGGCCCAAAAAGTTTTGAGATGAATAAATGGGTCTTACTACTCGAGGGTAGGCCCGGATGATTTTTGAAAAGGCGACGATCGCGCCGTTTGTTTTTTGACGGTATCGGGACTTATACAATAAGTGAGGCCCAAAGATGATTTGGTCAAAAAAAGGATTGGGTCTTACACTCTAATAGAGGCCCAAAGTGTTTTGAAAATGATTTATGAGGGTTGAATTAATCCAAAACCCTAATTTGTTTTCAAAATGTATTTAATTGAATAAAAATTCAATTAAAATGATCAAAAATTGTTTAACACATGGAAAACAAATTGTGATCTTGGATTAATGCTTCAAAAATTAAGTATTGACCTACAAAATAATTAGAAAGCATTAAAAGTTGCAAAATCAATGTAGAAAAAATATTTAAAATGCCAAAAACAATCAAAATATTAATTCTTTACAAAAATATCAATTATATGAAATAAATAATATTTTTGGGATTTTTTGTGAAAATAAAATATTTTAACATTTTTGTGAATTATTAAAAAAAGAATCAACTCAAAATCATTAAAACTCAGAGAGAAATTAATTTTTGAATCAATTAAACAAAATCACAAAATTCAAATATTTGAATTTATGAAAATGGCGCCAAGAACAACACCAAGAACACGCGCGTTTTTCAGTTTGCCCAGATTTGCATTTTCCATCCAATCTCACTGAATACGTAATTATAACATGCAATCCACATATCGTTATGCTCGCCTCAACCTCACGATCATGTCTATGTACTTTAATTTCATTTAAATTAAACATACAACAAGAAATCACGAAGAGACCTCAAGAACCCTAATTTCTGCATGAAGGCTAGGATTTTTGATACACGATTCAAACAATGCAATTAATTGAGGGAAAACATTCCATGCATGATTATGAACATATGACCAAATTATTGTGCGAGGAAATATGCATAGATTGAGAGATGACCAAGCATGTGCTTACCTCCAAGTCGTGACAGCAAGAGCAGATGTGATTTTGAGTTGGAGGTGTTACAGACAAGTTGTGATGATCTGGACAGCTTCCCTACACCATATGGAGTGTGTTTGAACACTTGGATTGAATTGAAATGGACTGGATCAGTTTATGGCATCTCAGCTGCAACTTCACTTCAAACTTGTGTGGATGGCAAGTGATTTTGAGATTTTGATGTTTCAGAAGTAATCTAAGTGTTTGATCAGCTCATATGTGATGTATGTGAGGTGTGTGAGTGATTGGTTTGTGCATAATTGCTCTCAAACTCAAAACCCGATAGTTACCTTGCTAAGAAAGGCATTTTTGCCAAGAGAAAGAGATTTTGAGGAAAGCATCTGTTAGATGGCTTTGGTGTACTTAAACTGACCACAATTGAGCTCTATTTATAGTAGAGCAAGTTTGTTTTGCAAGGAATAGTGCATGGCAGCTGGTAAGTAGGTTTCCTCAATGTTGGCCAATGGAAATGAAAGTCTCATCTAGCCATTGACTAGAGGTTAGGGCACAGAGCTTTGGTCCCCTTGGTATTGGATAAGTCTTGACTGATTTCAGATGAGAATGGCTCAGTCCATGCCACCTTGATGGTTCCATTGAATTCCTCATTCCAAATTTGAAGTCTTGTCCCTATTTTGGCCATTCTAGGTTCAACATGTTATTCTTTGTTCCTTGGACCTTGGAGGCTTGGCTCAGTGATTGTCCCCTTTGGATTCAATCCTCTGAGGTGTCCAAGTGGATTGGAGCAATTGAAATTGGCTGATTTTGGCAAATCGACCCAAAATGAAAACTCTGCCTTGCTTTGAAAGATTTCAGCAAGGTAACTTGACAATGTTGTATCTCATGATGTAGGTTGAATTTGGCAATGTTCTTGGCCATTTTGGAAAGCTCTTACATGATACAACAACTGTTTGAACAAGTTTGGTTTTGATCTCTTTTGATTCCAAGTGAAAAATCCCCCTACATTTGGCAAAAAGTGAAGGCAAATTCTGACTTAGTGAAAATTTCACTAAGTGTTGGAAAAAGTGACTTTTTCACTTTTCAGCCACTTTGATCATTCCATAACTCAAAATCCTTAATGAATTGGAATGACTTGTAGTTGAAGTTTTTGTAGGTGATAATGAGGGCTACAAATCCATCTTTGGATAAGAAAAAATGGCCTTGTGGTTTAGGAGTTATGGTCCTCCAAAGTTGGTACATTTGCCACTTTATTTTTAACTTAGAAAAATTTCTAAGTTTTATGGTTACCCCTTTTACAAGTTATCTCACTTTTCTTGATTTTTCTTGATGAATGATGATTCAAATCATACATTAACATCATTTTAGGGTTAAAAATCCATTTTGGTGAAAAATCTCAAAAAGTCAAAGTTGACTTTTGTGCACAGTTGACTTTTTATCAGATGAATTCCAAACTGTGCAATTCTTCAGGAAATCATGTCCTTGACCTAAATCAAACTTGATGGACATGTTCCATGGGTGTCATAGGGTATATTCAATCATGTATTAGGGTTTGGGAGCATGTCTTGGTCAAAAGTCAAAGTTACAGTTGACTTTTCCCTTAAAACCCTAATTGTGGTGCAGATGAAAATGAGACTTGTTGCTCAAGCTTCTTGGATCAATCCATTGTTCCAAATGGATCAATATGGTGTATTAGAGACCCTCAAATCATGTCTTGAGGTCTTGGCTCATGGTTTATCCCAAAAGTCAACTTAGGGGTGAATTAGGTCAAGAAACCCTAATTCCTGATTTTTGATGAATGCATCCCCTGAGGCAAAATTGACTTGATGCATGGGTTCATGAGGTTCCATGAAGTATATTAGGTCATGTTTTGGATCATTGCCTTGTGCCCAGATGAAAATTTCCATCTGGAGACCCTGGTCGACCAAAACCCTAATTTGGTGACATTGTCGATCTTGAGACTTGATCCACCTAGAAGGGAGCAGCCTTGTGCTTAATCCTTGAAGTGTGAGTCCTTTTTGATCCATTATGGATATTTAAGAGATTAGACAAGTTGAAGATCATGTCATTTCTTTATTGATCCTTTGTCTAAGCACTCAGAGAGGGCTTGAAACCCTAATTTTGATTGTATTGGATGCTCACCCATCTTTGGGGAGACTGATGAAGCATGATGGTTCATCCATATTGTGATGATGATTTTCACAATGATGGGAAATCTAAGTGGTCAAAATTTGGGGTATTACAGCTAATTGCTTGACTAGGATTACTTGATTCGGATGGAAAACAAGGTTTTGCGCGTTTTGGACCGAAACGGTGTTTTGATCCTTAAAGCTCCTATGGCTGCAAATAGGACTTTCAAGATTGAGCTGAAAGTCATGGAGCATAGGTGCTTAGCTACAGCGGCAAGTCGTGAAGAATGGTTGTGGCACTACCGTCTTGGTCACCTAAATTTTCGAGATCTCAACGCTTTGCAAAGGAATGGTATGGTTACCGGGCTGCCACACATCAATATTCCAGCTGAGATATATGAAGAGTGTGTGCAAGGGAAGATGCACAAGAAGAGTTTCAGTAAGGATGCGGGTCATAGGACCAAGGTTCATCTTGAGGTGGTGTACTCAGATGTGTGCGGACCAATGCAAGTCAACCGGTATGGTGGCAATAGGTACTTTGTGACATTTATTGATGATTTTAGTAGGAAACTATGGATTTACCTTGTTAAGAGGAAGGGTGAGGTGTTTGAAGTGTTCAAACGATTTAAATCCATGGTGGAGAGGCAATGCGGTCACAAGCTCAAAATTCTCAAAACCGATGGTGGAGGTGAATTTACTTCGAGTGAATTCAAGAATTATTGTGATGATGAGGGTATAGTGTGTGAGGTTGTACCACCCTATACGCCACAACAAAATGGTATTGCCGAGAGGAAAAATCGAACGATTATGAACATGGTGCGTAGCATGTTGAAAGGGAAAAATTTGCCGAAAGAACTTTGGGGAGAAGCTGTTTCTACAGCTGCATATTTGTTGAATAGATGTCCTACAAAGAGGCTTGATAGAGTAACTCCAGAAGAGGTATGGTCTGGAATTAAACCAAGCTTGAATCATTTAAAGGTTTTCAGTTCGATAGCGTTTCGACACACTCCGAGACAGCTTCGAAAGAAGCTAGATGACAAGAGTGAAATGTTGTTGCTTGTTGGTTATCATCCTATCGGAGGCTACAAGTTGTTTGATATGAGTAGCAAGAAGATCGTGATAAGTCGAGATGTGATCGTGGATGAGATACAGCAGTTTGACAGCAGCAGTTCAGGAAATTGATTTCCCACACGAGATTTTGCCTCCTGGAGCTGCTGGAAGTCAAAATGAAGAGGCAGGAATCGATTTCCTGGGAGAAAATTTGAATTTCCAGCCTCCTGAAAGTGCGGTACAGCAGCAGATTCGAACCGAAAGCGGAGAAAGTAGTAGACGGCCAACAAGGCAAAGAGGTTTTCCTCAAAGACTTCAAGATTGTGAAGTATTCCGGGATAACGAAATCAATGACGATGCTGATTTTGTTCACTTTGAGCTTATGGATGAATCTGAACTGGTTAACACGGAAGAGGCTCTAAGCGATCCAAAGTGGATTTGTGCAATGAAGGAGGAGCTAGAATCTATTGAGAAGAATGGTACTTGGGAGTTGGTCGACTTACCGCTTGGAAAGAAGCCAATAGGTGTGCGATGGGTCTATAAAGTGAAGGCAAATCCCAAAGGCGAGGTAATCAAGCACAAGGCTCGATTGGTAGCGAAGGGATTTTTTCAACATGAAGGAATAGACTTTGAAGTAGTGTTTGCACCTGTGGCTAGGCTTGAAACCATCTGATTGGTTGTTGCGATTGCAAACAACAACGATTGGAACATATTTCAAATGGGCGTCAAATATGCGTTTTTGAACGGTCCACTTGATGAAGAGGTTTAGTAGAGCAGCCCCCCAGATTTGTAGTGCAGAACCAAGAAATGAAGTACTACAAATTGCATAAAGCATTATATGGTTTGAAACAAGCTCCAAGAGCTTGGAACAAACACATTGATGGCTTTCTTGTTGACATTGGTTTCAAGCGGTGTGTGTTCAAACATGGTGTTTATGTGAGATCGGATACAAATGATGGTATGATCATTCTTTGCTTATATGTGTATGATTTGTTGATTACCGGCAGCTGTGAGAAGAGCATATCAAAGTTCAAGAGTGAACTTATGGCTGAGTTTGAGATGACGGATCTCGGCATACTGACATATTTCCTTGGCATAGAGTTCCAAAAGTCAAAAACGGGACTGCTCATGCATCAAAGGAGATATGCACTTGAGATCTTGAAGAAGTGTGGAATAGAGCATTGTAATGGTGCCATTACACCATGTGAAGCAAGACTACAATTTTCCAAAAGTGAAGATGAGCAAGATGTGGATCCAACTCAATATAGGGGGTTGATTGGATCATTGCGGTATTTGTGCAATACGCGACCGGACTTGGCATTTAGTGTCGGTATTGCTAGTAGATTCATGGAGAGACCAAAGGCATCTCACTTGGCAGCAGTTAAGAGAATCCTTCGTTATGTTAAAGGGACTCTTGGCTGCAGAATTCTCTTTCCCGCATCGGATACGGGGCAAAAATGAAATTTACTTGGTTTCACCGATTCCAATTGGTGTTGTGATAAGGATGATAGAAAGTCAATGGCTGGATACATCTTTATGTTTGGTAGGACACCAATCTCTTGGTGTTCGAAGAAGGAACCGGTGGTGTCACTCTCGTCTTGTGAGGCCAAGTACATTGCGGCTTCGCTGTGTGTGTGTCAAACGATGTGGCTTATGAATCTATTGAAGGAGTTAGGTAGCAATGAGGGTGAGGCTACTACACTTCTAGTGGATAATATTTCTGCTATTAATCTTGCGAAGAATCCGATTGCACACGGAAGGAGCAAGCATATAGAGATGCGGTTTCATTATTTGAGGGAGCTAGTGAGTGAAGGCAAGTTGCGATTGGGATATTGTCGGAGCGAAGACCAAGTAGCGGATTTGTTGACCAAGAGGGTGACAAATGAAGTGTTCAAGAGATTGAAGAAAAGCTTGAGCATGCTGGACTTGGAACAACTAAAATGAGGTGGTGTGTTGAAATTCTGTTTTTGGCATTTCAGTTGTGTTGCTGTTTTGCTGTCATACATGATGTTGAAAGAAGATGTCATGACATCTTGGTCTGATACAGCAGATTACAAAGTTTTTTCTGTTTTAATTGTGCTTCAGTTTCAGCTTATTGAAATAAGTTGTTTTTTAATATCCCACATTAGTTGGACTTGCCATATATAAGGCCTTGTAATGCTCATATTATTGTTAATGTCAATTCTTACTCACCCTCAATATCTCTCTCTCTCTAATTTCTCTCAATTCTTATCTTCATCCTCTCTAATTCACCTTTCTCCATTAATTCACCAAGTTATTTTTGTGTATGTTCTAACAGGTACGCGGTTGATTAGGTAGACTGCCATCTCAAAAGCATAACACCAAAATGCTTGTGCTAGAGAGGAATGAGAAAGAAGTACAATTCCTGTTTCTACTATGTGGTGATGACTTCGTTCAACAATGCCAATATGTTCATGGATATAAGGTGGGCTAACGTAATGGGATATTCCATGAGTATTTAAACACTGTGTGAGTTTGAAGTATTCAGTTCCAGTGTTTGCACCAAGATTTTCATTGGATATTCCATGTGTAGATGGCTATTTTCATCTATCAGACACAGTAGTGACACAGAAAACGAGCAACTTCTAGCGTAGTACAACATGTGTTTTTTTGAAAAAGGCAAAAAAAGATTCTATTGAAAAATAGCATGAGACATGCTAGAACAAAACTGTCATAACTGATACACCATATACCAGAAGAAAAAACACCAAAAACAGTACAGCAGCAACCTCCTAGAACAGATACAACAGACACTGCTCGATCAAAGAAAAACGCAACTTCCAAACAACACACTCAAAGAGATGACCTCCCAAAAGAACTTCAAAGCCGAAAAACTCCCAACGAGCCTATTCAAAATGGGCAAAAAACTCAAAGAACCGCAACTACACTACGCCAAAATTCGCTTTTAGCAGCACTTCAAAGATAACGCTTTTATAAGAAAGCGCTGCTATAATTTTTGAAAAAAATTCGCTAAAAAAGAGCGCTGCTAAAGGGTACCTTTAGAAAGCGCTTTTTAAAAGCGCTGCTAAAGGTCGTACGGAGTCACTACCTTAGAAAGCGCTTTTATAAAAGCGCTGCTAAAGGTATAACCTTAGAAAGCGCTTTTAAAAAGCGCTGCTAAAGGGTACCTTTAGAAAGTGCTTTCAAAAAGCCCTGCTAAAGGCCTTAAGTTGGCCCCACATATGAAAGCGCTTTCTGAAAGCGCTGCTTTAGGCCAATGAAAAGAAAGCGCTTTCTAAGGAAAAGCGCTGTTATAGGCTGATCTATGAAAGCGCTTTCAAAAAGAGCTGACTTAGGTCATTTGTTAATTAAAAAAATAAAAAAGCCCTAATCATTTCTTACTAATCATTTTCGCGACTTCTCCCTCATTTCTCTTTGGCGATATCGCAACTGTTCCGACCTCCATCGTTCTCCGACCGCCATTGTTCTTTTCTCCGACCGCCATTGTTGTGTTCTCCGACCGCCATTGTTCTGTTCTCTCTCGCGCCTGGTACGTTTTCGTTTTT
This sequence comes from Lathyrus tuberosus, assembly GCA_022829125.1. NCBI lineage: Eukaryota > Viridiplantae > Streptophyta > Magnoliopsida > Fabales > Fabaceae > Lathyrus > Lathyrus tuberosus. The sequence goes on from JALAZF010000159.1 coordinate 5,915,410, forward strand.
TCCATTATATGACAGTTAGTGAAATTTTTAGAATGTGTTAGTATGCATTGAAGAAAATAACTTTAGCAACTAGTACAAACTTCGAATGAACCAACTTTGAATATGCTTCAGTTGTTGTTGTTGAATGTGCTTCTGTAGTTGTTGTTGAATATGATTATGTTGTTGTTGTTATTTCTGAATGTGCTTCTATTACTTCAGTTGTTGTTGTTGAATGTGCTTTTGTTGTTGTTGTTTCTGAATGTTGCTTCTGTGAAAATTCTGAATAATTCTGAATAATTGTGAATAATTCTGAATAATGTCTGCTGCAAAATTGGAGGTTGTTTATGTGGCTCATATGCTATTGTGATAGGTAACTTGTGTTTGACTAATTCCTTATGAATATGAAATGATGGAAACATTTCGTATATTATTGTTAGTTTGCTTCTTGCCACTTATGATATCTATAATTAATCATTGTTACAATTTGAATTTGTCTACTGTATTTTTTTTCTCTTTAATTACATTCAATTTACAATGTTTTACACTTATCACCATAATGTATGTATAATATAGATCTAATATATGTAGTGTTACACATATATGGATATCATAAGATTATGTTTGTTGCATGTGTTCAATTGGTGAAATCCCACTAAGTATAGTATATACTATACTTTTCTAAAAGCATTAAAATTAGAATAATCTTTCATTTTTATATTTGTCATTTTATTTTTATTTTTTTCTTTACTACAGGTCAAATGGCTAGTAACCAAGAAGACTCACACGATACAAATGATGCAAATGATTCAGCTCAGAATGTAGAAAGAGAAATTACACAAGGAATAACAATTATGAAGTCAATAATGCGTGCAAGAGATAAAGGAATCAAATATGATGTACATTGGAGTGTTGAAGACCAACTAATTTAGCCTAACGGTGCAATGTTGACAAGTTACATAGGTTCACTTGTTCGTCAGCATATTCCAATCACCTGTGATAACTGGAGAAATCCAGCGTTGCAAGCCGGTAAAGAAAAAATATGGACTGAGATACAGGTACGTACCATATATGATTGATGTTATTAGATTTTTGTTGACGATTATGTCTTTAAATAACTTATACTAACACACTCTATGTATATGTTTTTTCGTAGAGGTCTTTTAACATTGATGAAAGCCGAAAAAAGTATTGTCTTCAATTGGCCGGAAAAAGACTCAGAGGGTTTCGAACTTTTTTATCAACCACTTTTCTAAAGGATGAGCAAGGAAATTTTGTTGAAGCAAAACTTCCTATGAAGTATGCGGACTTGATTACACTTGAAGAATGGGATACACTTGTAGCCAAACAAAGAACCGAAAAATTCCATGTAATGTTAATTTGTCATGTTTATTAATTGTATTGCATACTTATTGCATTAGACTGTTATGATATAACTTAAACTTGTTTATCCAGGAAGTGAGTGACATAAACCGGCAAAGAACATCATCACCCGCGTATCCATACAAAAAAGGGCGTTTGGGATATGCACGCTTACAGCAAAAAATGGTAAGTATATATAAATGCTATGATCTTATTAATTGTCTCATTGTGTTATAATTGATGATCTTATTATTTGTCTCAATGTATAGTTAGAAGAGAGTAAAAGTGAAGAAACATCTCTTCCGGGACATGTTTTGTGGAAGGTTGCTCGTGTCGGCAAGGATGGAGTTGTTAGGGACGATGTTCAACATGTTTTTGACGAATGTGTAAGTATAACATTATGTCATTAATTAAATCAAAAGTTTACTAATATATAATTAATTTTTAATCCCCACTAATAATTGTCGATATGTAAATGAATTTCAGGAGACTCTATCTCAATCCTTAACTACAGGTGAGGACGAGGATTGCAGGAGCATACTTAGTCGTGTACTAAATGTTCCTGAGTATTCCGGCCGTGTCAGGGGTAAGGGATTTGGTGTGACTCCATCATCCCTATATAAGCATCCAAAGAAAAAAATCCTAGCAATCAACAAGTGATGCAATCGTTGGAAGAATTAAAAGCGCAAGTCTGTGAATTGCAAAAGGACAAAGAAAGATATATGGCGGAAAAGCGCGGTTCAGAGTTGAAAGATACTAGTGACAAAGCTAGTATCAATTTGTCTAAAGAAATTTCCCGAGGTAATTATATATGTTATTATGAAATTAAATTAGCCCATTCATTTTAATTGACATATATACACATTAACAGTAACATATTTATTATTGGTTTAGGGCATTTCACCTTGTCAGCAATATTTATCGTCACCGACTTATCGCATAGTTGGCAAGGGAAAAGTGCATAACACTTTGGGAGATTTACTTCACCATAAACCACTCCCTGATGGATATCTGAAAGTATCGGCTGATATTGCATTAGATCCGGATGCGTTGCTACCGATACCTAACGTTGTTTCAGAGACAACATTGCTGTGATATGCAATAGGATCGTTTGTTGCATGGCCGCCAGACCTCATTTTCATAGATGAGGAGGTATGTTGAAAACCATTATGAATGTTTTAGTAATCAAATGTCAATTCTGAACCATTATGAAAAGAATTCTGAACCATTACGTACATTTTTTTTACATGGTAATCTTAGACTTCTACAAAACCCGCATCTAGGGATATAGGAATTTTGCGGCACAACGAGTCTGTTGCATCACAAAAAGAGGTACATTGAAAGTGTTAATTCTATGATCCGAATGCAAAATCTTCATTATTTTTATACGTTACCTAACTTATATGATTTTTAGGTTCCTGCTTAAGAGTCACAACAAGTCAGCAAGAAAGTTAGCAACGTATCCAACAAAAAAAAGGATATTCCAAGGACCAGATCAAAAAGAGCTTATGTTGGTCGATTTAGGATGTGTCTTGAAACACTTGTAGGAACATCAGATTTGATGCACGGTGCCATTCGTCAAATAGAAATGGAGGAAGGTATTTTTGGTTTTTCTAATTTCGAAACACTTGCAAAAGAGGACATGGATCAGATTTTTCGGCATCTTGAATTAGGCATCAGTGTTATGCATTCATACATCTGGTACACCGATCAATCTATTATCTAATTAGTTGAACAATTTATTTACACATTTCAATGAAAATATTCTAATGTTCATTATGTTTTTATTTATGGGTCTTGTATGACAAATTTATGCGCATGAATCCATTGTCAAACAGATTCTATTTCGTGTCTTGCGCCCGTGTCAAAGCACCATTAATTGTTCAGGATCCAGATTCAGTAAGAGATCACTTAGTCGAGAGATTTATGGCCATCAGTACAGAAAGTTTGTATCTTTTACCTTATAATACTGGCAACGGGTTAGATTTTCCTTCTAATTTCATTCTAATCTTTGTATCTTTTGCGTAGAAATTTTCCATCTAAACATTTGTTTTATTGTACAGTGGTCACTGGTTGTTGGTTGATATTAATCCTACAAAAGAAGTAGTATATTATCTGAATTCATTGGATGGGGATTGGACAACATATCCGGATATGAAGAATATGGTTGATACGTAAATGAGATTGTTCTAAATATTCGTGTGTATTTGTATATTTAATTATTTCTGTGAGATTGTTCTAAATATATGTTTTTATTTTGTTAGAGCAATACAAGTATTCCGATCACAAAGAGAAGCTCGAGTACCACGGTCTAAAGCAAACAACATTACTTATATCAGAGTGGAGGTATATTAATTTTCACAATTTTGCTTATAATAGTGATGGTACTTGATAAAACAAGACAACTATATATTCTTATTTGTTTTTCTGTGTAGTGTGCTCATCAACGTAATGGAATAGATTGCAGTTATTATGCTTTGAGGTTTATGAGAGAAATCCTTCATTTGGATCAAATAGAGATTCCAATCATGGTATGGATTTATAACTTAGGATTTATTTTAGTATTTATCGAATGTTTAATATAATTTATGACTTTTAACTAAATCATGCATATTATGTTTTGTTATGTAGTACTTTGATGAATACAAGTGTGCTCATTACTCGAAAGAGAAGTTGGAAGAAATCAAGGAGGAATTGTGTGAATACTTGATTGAGAAAAGAATCATATAAGGTATTGAAGTTGTTGTGTAGTTATATATGGAATGTTGTATAGTTTTGGAAGTGGTTGTATATTAGGAATCTTTAGAAGTTAAAGGATTTCTAGGTGAACAAATTGTTATTAGAATTATGGATTGGTGTATATATGATGCACGTTTGTGTTGATTTATATCAAATGGTTTATGTTTTGAATGGTAATGGTGTATATATTTTGAATTATAATGGTATATAATGCCTAAGTTTAAATAAAGGATTGTTTGTTGAAATAAAGGCTCAATGGTTGAAATATAAGGCCTATGTGTTGAAATAAAGGCTTGTTGAATGTTATATAATGCATATTTGTTTGAAAGAAATGCTTGAATTATACAGGTTTATGATATTATTTCCAAAAAAAAATTTTCTAAAAAATAAGGAATAGGCAGCGCTTTTAAACAAAAAACACTTCCTAAATTCTGATTTTTAAAAAGTGCTTTTAAAAAGCAAATTTTACGTGAAGAAAAAGAAAGCGCTTTTTAGAAAAAGCGATGCCTATAGTACACAATAGACAGCGCTTTCCACTAAAAGCGCTTCCTTAAAGTGAAATAAAAAATACATTAGACAGCGCTTTAAAAAGTGCTGTCTAAAGGGGGACAATAGAAATCACTTTTTCCTGAAAAAACGCTGCCTAAAGATGCCAAAAGAAAGCATAAAAGGCCTGAAAAAGCGCTGCTAAAGGCCCACTTTAGAAAGCGCTTTTTCAGGAAAAAGCGCTGCTAAAGTCCTACTTTAGAAAGCGCTTTTCAGGGTAAAGCGCTGCCTAAAGTAGGCCTTTAGCAGTGCTTTTGCATAAAAAAAAGCGTTGTCTTTACCTACAGCAGCGCCACCTTAGGCAGCGCTTTTAAGCGCTGTTAAAGGCCAAAAAAAGCGCTGTCTTTTCCCTTCTTTGGCATAGTGCTATACTAACAGGCCTCCACCTCAAGGAGCAACTACAACAGAACCACCAACAGCTTAAGACTTCATGAGAGCACCAATATGCAGAAGGGATGAAACTCTACAATGATGATGGCATGCTCCGATTCTGGATATGTCTACCTACATTATCAAAACAAACAAAGAAATGCTCTGAGAATACAGAACAATGTCGTTACAATCACATACTGTAGAGAACAACCTTAGGCTCTGAAAATTCCTGTTAAAAATCAGTCTGCAACTATTTCTAAACAAGCTTTGGGAGATGAATACCATTGACCAATATCACACTCAATCAAGTTTGCTTTTAGTTTTAACTGTTAGATTAATTATTTAATTAATCAAATATGGATTGACATAATTAAATTATTTAATTAATCTAACATTAACCACTTCCGTGATGTCAATTTTGCCTCTTCTACAATATTTTCAATATGGATTTCCTTGTTTCAGAATATTTTGGCGTTCCTTGATTTCCAAATGCACCACACACAGGCAAACCAAATCACCACTACTTTCTTTGGCACCAAACTCTCGTCTCCAAGCAAATTTTCGAATTGTTCCATGTGCTGCCATCCGACATTATGACAAGCAGAATTGAACTCCACACACCTGAAAAAACAGAACACTCAAAGAAAAGGTGAGAAACCGACTCTTCCCTCCAACATTCTCTAACACACCTATCCTCCCCCTGAAACACAATTCCCCTTTTCGCTAAGTTGTCTCTTGTTGGAATTTTATTATGAAACAGTCTCCACACCATACTTGAGATTTTTAAAGGGATTGCCTTATTCCAAACTTTCGACCAAAAATGCTCTTGAGCTGGACAGGCCTCTAACATTAAACCTTTATAAACTTCTTTCACAGAATAATCATGTAAGTTCTCTACCTCTCCTATATCCAAATGAAGAATATCTTTCCACTAGCTAGAAAGGTTAAGAGTTCGTACCTCTCCTATATCCAAATGAAGAATATCTTTCCTTTTGATTTCGATTCGCCCCGATTGGTAAACCCAGGTAGTTGAAAGGTAAAGTTTCAATACTGCAGTTCAGAATTCTGGCAGCCTCTACTATCCAGTATTGAGGGATATTGATCGCAACAATCACACTCTTATGGAAGTTTACTTTTAATCTTGGCATTGATTGAAACAGTAATAATACTGCCTTTATAATTCGGATGTTCGTCCACCTTTTTCGCTCATTATCAAAGTGTCATCTACAAATGGCAAATGAGAGAATCTATCCTCGCCTTCCACAAATTTTTATCCCGTATAATTTCCCAACTCTATAGCCTTTTCCATCATGACGTTAAATCCTTCTGCCAATGTGAGATATTTGGATCGAACTCTAGTTGAGCATGAAGTCGAAGATTGTTCACATGCTGATGAAGGAGTAATGCGTGTTGTAGTTGAATTGGGCCTTGTGTTAAGGATCCAATTGTTTAAGTTAGCTTTTAATGGGTAATTGTTAAAAAGCCCATTAGGTTAGTGTGTTAGATTTCTTATAAATAGCATGCTAGTCTCACATCTTGAATATAAGGAAAAATAGGAAGATAAAATCCTAATTTCAAGAGAGAGTGGTTAATTTATTATTCTTGTATACTTGTAATCTTGTTTGAAGAGTAAGGAACGAATAGCAGTTAGTAACCAATCCTTGTTGTTGATCCTTGTTTCTTCTTGCTTGTTTTCTTTGTTAACTTAACCCTTGTGTTTTTTTCCGTCAAAGAAATAGTTTATATTTTGTTTCAAGGTATCCGATTCACAACAAATTGGTACGGTGAGTGTGGAAAAGATGCCTTCAACAAAGTATGAGATCGAGAAGTTCATCGGAGTGAACAACTTCGGTCTGTGAAGCTTGAAGATGAAATCCCTACTGGTTCAGCAGGGTTGTTTGGAAGCGTTGAAGGGAATGACAGCCATGGACGTTGCGTTAATGGAAAAAAGACTACCATGATAGAGAAAGTACACAGCGCAATATTGTTGAGCCTTGGTGATAAGGTTCTTCGACAGGTATCAAAGAAGACTACGGCATCGGGGTTATGGGTGAAGCTTGAAAGCTTGTACATGGCCAAATCTTTGGTGAATCGACTCTACCTGAAGCAAGCCTTGAATTCATTCAAGATGAGTGAAGATAAAGCATTGGTGAGCAGTTGGATATGTTTAACAAGTTGATTCTTGATCTTAAAAATATTGATGTGAAGATCGATGATGAAGATCAAGCACTATTGTTGTTGTGCGCTTTGCCCAGAACACACACCCACTTCAAAGAAACTCTCTTGTATGGAAGGGAGTCCCTGAGCTTTGAAGACGTTCAATCAGCCTTGTATTCTAAGGATTTGAATGAATGAAAGGAGCATAAACCTTTGACGGTTGGTGAAGGTTTGGCCGTTAGGGGAAAATTCTTACGAAAGGATGGTAAGTTCAACAAGAAGAAAGGTAAAAGTCAACAGAAGTCTTATAGTGGCGAAACATCTGTTTTTCGATGTTATCATTGTAAGAAAGAGGGTCACACAAGAAAGGTGTGCCCTGAACGCCTGAAAGATCATAGAGGTAAGGATAGTGGTAACGCAGCCATTGTTTAAGATGACTTCGACTCATCTGATGTCCTGGTGGTTTCAAGCAGCGACTCAAGAAAAGGGTGGATTATGGATTCAGGTTGCACTTGGCACATGACTCTAAATTAAGATTTGTTCGAGGAGCTATGTGATCAAGATGGTGGATCAGTGCTGCTGGGAAACAACAAAGCTTGCAAAATTGCAGGTATTGGATCTGTGAGATTCAAGCTCCATGATGAGTCAATAAGACTATTGACTGAAGTCAGGTATGTTCCGGATTTGAAGAGAAATCTGATTTCTCTTGGTGAATTCGACAGAAAGGGATATGTTTTTCAAGGAGAGAAAAGTATCCTAAAAGTCATGAAAGGGTCGAAGGAAGTCTTAAGAGGCGTGAAAAGACAAGGCTTGTATACCCTTGAGGCTGAGGTTGTAAGTGGTTCGACAAATGTTAAGTCCAGGAAACCATTGTCGAAGACGGAACTATGGCACATGAGATTGGGCCATGTCAACGAAGGGGGCCTAGTTGAATTGGGGAAACAGGACCTGCTAGGTGGTGAGAAAGTCGAAAACCTGGAGTTTTGTGAATCTTGTGTGTTTGGTAAATCCTGTAGGGCGAAGTTTAACAAAGGCAAACAAAGAACGCGTGGATCCCTTGATTACATTCATGCTGATCTTTGGGGGCCTGCAAGGAATCCTTCACACTCAGGTGCAAGGTCCTTTCTATCCATCGTTGATGACTATTCCAGAAAGCTATGAGTATTCATTCAGAAGACGAAGGATGAAACTTTTGAGAATTTCAAAAGTTGGAAGATTCTGGTCGAAACTCAAACTGGCAAAAAGGTTAAGAGGTTTAGAACCGACAATGGCCTAGAGTTCTGCAACGTAGCATTCGACAGTTACTGTGTTGAGTCTGGGATTGCAAGGCATAAGACTGTTGTAGGTACTCCCCAACAAAATGGCTTAGCTGAGAGATTCAATAGATCAATCCTTGAAAGGGTTAGATGCATGTTGGTTAGTGCTAGATTGAAGAAGGTGTTTTGGGCGGAGGCTGTTTCGACAGCAACATATCTAATAAACAGATGTACTTCGACGGTGCTAGATATGAAGATACTTGAAGAAGTTTGGTCGGGATAACCACCTAGTCTCGACAGACTGAGAGTACTCCCATTAGGCAAGACAAGGTCGAACCTAGAGATCTGAAATGCATGTTCATGAGATACCCTGAAGAAGTCAAAGCTTATAGGCTATGGTGCCTAGAGCCAAGTCACAGGAGGTGTATCAGCAGTCAAGATGTAGTTTTCAATGAAGCAGAGATGGCTTTCAAGAAAACTAAGGATGCTAACGAAGAGTTGGAATAGGAAGAGATTCCTATTGAGGTGGAGCATGTTGATGCTGAATTGCGTACCCCAGATGAAGTCGAAGCAGAAGCTGCTGTCGAAGATGAGGAGACTGATAATGACTACCTACTGGCAAGAGACGGGTCGAGCAGAGTCATCAAGCCACGTCAGAGACTTGGGTATGCAGATCTTATAGCTTATGCCTTAATCTCTGCAAGTGGGATTCTAGACGAAGAACCTGAAGACTATAAGGAAGTTATGAGGAGTCAAAAGAAGACTGAATGGCTAAAGGCCATGGATGATGAGATGAAATCTCTTCATGATAACAACACATGGGAACTGATCAAGAAACCTGCTGGAGCCAGGTTAGTGAGCTGTAAATGGATTTTCAAAGTTAAGGAAGGAATCGAAAGAGTGGCGTTGAAGAGATACAAGGAAAGGTTGGTTGCTAGGGGGTTCACTCAGAAAAAAGGTGTCGACTTCAATGATGTGTTCTCTCTTGTTGTGAAGCACGGGTCCATTCGAATGTTGCTTGCCATGGTGGCAAAGTTCGATCTTGAACTGGAACAGATGGATGTGAAGGCTGCGTTCTTGTATGGTGATCTAGATGAAACAATCCTGATGAGGCAACCTGAAGGGTATGTCGAAATGGGGAAGGAAGATTATGTGTGCAAGCCTAAGAGATCTTTATATGGACTGAAACAATCTCCTCGACAGTGGATTAGGAGATTCGACAAGGTCATGGCACGCATAAGTTTCATTAGAAGTCAATTCGACCATTGTGTTTACTTCAGATTTCGACCTGGTAATTCAATTATTATTTTGTTGCTCTATGTGGATGATATTCTAATAGCAAGCAACAATGTCGAAGATGTAATGAGGGTGAAGGCTGAACTCAATAAGGAGTTCGACAAGAAGTATCTAGGAGCTGCGTCCAGGATTCTAGGGATTGACATTCGAAGAGATAGAAAGCAGTCGAAGTAATGCTTATCTCAAGAGGCATACCTACGGAAGATTCTCGAAAAGTATGGTATGTCGAATTCAAAGCCTGTTGTGACTCCGACAAACCCTCAATTCAAGCTGAGTATAGATCAGTGTCCCAGTACTGATGTCGAAGGAACCTATATGAATAGAATTCCATATGCTAATATAGTGGGGTCTTTGATGTATGTTATGGTTTGTACTAGACCTGCCATAGCATATGCAGTAAGTCTTGTAAGCATGTACATGGCGAATCCTGGAAAGGCTCACTGACAAGCATTGAAATGGATTCTAAGGTACATAAATGGGTCTCTGAATAGAGTCATAATTTATGGTGGAGCCTTGGGTGAAGATATTAAAGCAGATATCGAAGGATGTGTCGACTCTGATTATGCAGGTTGTATGGATTCCAGAAAGTCTATTTCTGGATATGTATTCACTATGTTTGGTACATCAATTAGTTGGAAAGCTACACTTCAGAAGGTTGTTACCTTATCAACTACTGAAGCGGAATATATTGCCCTAACTGAAGCTGTGAAGGAAGCATTGTGGCTTGAAGGTTTTAAAAAGGAGCTGAAACTTCAAGGTCGAGTTGTCACTGTTAAATGTGATAGTCAAAGTGCAATACACCTGTCGAAGAATTCAGCCTATCATGATCGAACCAAGCACATTAATGTGAGGCTGCATTTCGTTAGAGGGGTAATCGAGCGTGGAGAAGTCCAAGTGCTGAAGGTTTCGACAGATCATAATGCTGCTGATATGATCACCAAAACGTTGCCCAGTTGCAAGTTTTTCCACTGTATGCAGTTGATAAAGTTGCATGAAGAAAGCTAGTTTGTTTCTTGATGGTAGAGTTAGATCCAAGGTGGAGATTTGTGAGATATTTGGATCGAACTCTAGTGGAGCATGAAGTCGAAGATTGTTCACATGCTGATGAAGGAGTAATGCGTGTTGTAGTCGACGTTTGTTCTAACATGCATTAGTCAATATTGATAGGTTTGTTAGCATGTTGAATTGGGCCTTGTGTTAAGGATCCAATTGTTTAAGTTAGCTTGTAATGGGTAATTGTTAAAAAGCCCATTAGGTTAGTGTGTTAGTTTTCATATAAATAGCATGCTAGTCTCTCATCTTGAATATAAGGAAAAATAGGAAGATAAAATCCTAGTTTCAAGAGAGAGTGGTTAATTTATTATTCTTGTATACTTGTAATCTTGTTTGAAGAGTAAGGAAAGAATAACAATTAGTAACCAATCCTTGTTGTTGATCCTTGTTTATTCTTGCTTGTTTTCTTTGTTAACCTAACCCTTGTGTTTCTTGCCGTCAAAGAAACAGTTTATATTTTGTTTCAAGGTATCCGATTCATAAAAAATTGGTGCGGTGAACGTGGAAAAGATGCCTTCAACAAAGTATGAGATCAAGAAGTTCACCGGGGTGAACAACTTCGGTCTGTGGCGCTTGAAGATGAAAGCCCTTCTAGTTCAGCAGGGTTGTTTGGAAGCGTTGAAGGGAATGACAGCCATGGACATTGCGTTAACGGAAAAAATAAATACTACCATGATAGAGAAAGCACACAGCGCAATATTGTTGAGCCTTGGTGATAAGGTTCTTCGACAGGTATCAAAGGAGACTACGACATTGGGGTTATGGGTGAAGCTTGAAAGCTTGTACATGACCAAATCTTTGGTGAATCGACTCTACCTAAAGCAAGCCTTGTATTCATTCAAGATGAGTGAAGATAAAGCGTTGGCTGAGCAGTTGGATATGTTTAACAAGCTGATTCTTGATCTTGAAATTATTGATGTGAAGATCGATGATGAAGATCAAGCACAATTGTTGTTGCGCGCTTTGCCCGGAACACACGTTCACTTCAAAGAAACTCTCTTGTATGGAAGGGAGTCCCTGAGCTTTGAAGACGTTCAACCAGCCTTGTATTCAATGGATTTGAACGAACGAAAGGAGCATAAACCTTCGACGGTTGGTGAAGGTTTGGCCGTTAGGGGAAAATTCTTGCGCAAGGATGGTAAGTTCGACTAGAAGAAAGGTAAAAGTCAACAAAAAGTCTTATAGTGGCGAAACATCTGTTTTTCGATGTTATCACTGTAAGAAGGAGTGTCACATAAGAAAGGTGTGCCTTGAATGCCTGAAAGATCATGGAGGTAAGGATAATGGCAACGCAACCATTGTTCAAGATGACTTCTACTCATCTGATGTCCTGGTGGTTTCAAGCAGCGACTCAATAAAAGAGTGGATTATGGATTCAGGTTGCACTTGGCACATGACTCCAAACAAAGATTTATTCGAGGAGCTATGTGATCAAGATGGTGGGTCAGTGCTGCTGGGAAACAACAAAGCTTGCAAAATTGCAGGTATTGGATCTGTGAGATTCAAGCTCCATGATGAGTCAATAAGACTATTGACTGAAGTCAGGTATGTACCTGATTTGAAGAGAAATTTGATTTCTCTTGGTGAATTCGACAGAAAGGGATATGTTTTTCAAGGAGAGAAAAGTATCCTAAAAGTCATGAAAGGGTCGAAGGAAGTCTTAAGAGGCGTGAAAAGACAAGGCTTGTATACCCTTGGGGCTGAGGTTGTAAGTGGTTCGACAAATGTTGCGTCCACGAAACCATTGTCGAAGACAGAACTATGGCACATGAGGTTGGGCCATGTCAACGAAAGGGTGTAACGCCCGTATTTAATTAAATATTTTAATTAAATAGTATTGAGTGTTTCCGTATATTTTGTTGATAATGTTGAATATGTTGTTTGATGCTAATGAGTATTAATCGGGTAATTAGTCGATTTAGTCGGGAGAAATTAATATTAGAAATAATATTTATTTATGTGGAATATTAATTAATTTAGTTGGGTTAAGTTGTGTGTGAGAAATAGCAAAGTGGGGGTATCATGTAGTAGGCCCATTAAGTTAATTAACAAACCCATTATTATATTAGGTTTTTAATTAAGAGAAAGAAAATAAAGGAGAAAAACAAGGGTTTTGAGAGAAGAACGTGGAGGTTACAGAAAGTGCACAAGAGTTTGGAAACGGCGGTTGGAGAGGAAAGAACACGAGAGATTGCCGGAAAAAGCTCCGGTGTCGACCGGAAATTCGAGCTGCCTTCAATCCAAGGTAAGGGTGGGGTTCAAATTTTATAACCGGGTATATGATAATTGATACGTGGGATTGGAATTTATATAATTTTCTACTGAATGTGTTGAAGTGTATTGATGAATTGGTTTTGTTTTTGTGGAATTTGATGTTTGCTAGATTGTTTGGTTGTTGTTCTATAGTGTTAAACTTAGGTTGGAATTTGGTTAAATCGATAGAAACTGATGTTTTTGCGGACGAAAGTCTGAATAGATTGCGTAGTTGTGTCGAGAAATGTTAGGCCGTGATCAAGTATGCTTGTTTTATCGAATTTGGTTGATTTTGTAAGTTTTTGCATTTTTGGAGATTTGGGGGTTTAAGATTCGGATTGAAATCGAAAGTCGTAGAATTCACGTTTGATGGTTCCAAATCACTACTATATGTTTGGTATGAATGAGTATGTGTTTGTTTCAAAGAAAATAATTGAATCGGTCGGATTTTTGGATGAAAATGCAAAATCCCGTAGGGCTGTGTCGCTCTCGGGATTTTCATCCTAGTACAAACGCGAAAGTGGCACCGAACAGAGTCGCCAGCAATGTGTATTTATCCCAAGAGAGGGAAAGAAAACACCGCATAAACCTGAGGGAAAGGAAAGAGCACGGTCTTGCGACCAAGAGAACTGGGTTCGGGAGTCGGTTACGCGCAGGGAAGGTATTAGCACCCCTACGCGTCCATCGTACCTGATGGGATCCACGCTTGCTGCTTCAATCAAAGGGTGATAGAAAAGGATACTGGAAAAAGAACGGGAAAAGAAATGAGAAAGAAAAACAAATGTAGGGAAAATAAAAGAAGTGCTCGAATGGGCCCTACCCCACTGCCTACGTATCTCATCGGGAACATGAGAATCAGAGCGACGTAGTTCCCCTCACTAGGGATGGATTGTTTGTGTTTTTTGCAAGAGAACGAGTAGGAGCACGTTCATACGTTGAGAGTGAATGAGGTGAGAAAAGAATTCCCGAAGGAAAGACGTTATTGTTTGTTTGAAGTCTTTTAAGAAGTTTTGTTGTTTGTTTGCATATGATAGTGTATTTAAATCTTAATCATTGGAATGTGTACATCCTCACATTCCAAGATGGAATGAGTAAGAAAGCACACTAAGGATGAAGAAGACCCTCACACTTAGTTCCAATTGTCAAGGTTCAAACACACTAGCATACTTGTGTTTATTAAGTGTTTTTGTTGATTATGAAATGAAGAAGTGTTTTTTATTTGTACCTTCAACAAGTATTGCATTTAAGTCCCTCATACAAGATCAAATGTTTAACACATTGACCCAAGATGGGCTATATGCTACACATTCTAAGATTATAAGAGAAGACCCCTTTATAATCTCTTCTTTATATGAAAAGCCTAAATGCGATAAATGCCTACCTTTATTAAGTATTTTGCATTTTTCTTTGAGATGAGAAGATGAAAGACTCAAGAGCGGACCAAAGGTAAAAATCTATGTGATCTAAGACTCAATCCTAATTGATTAATTAAAGGAGTGATCCTAATGGTTTGTGAGGTATAAGAACACTATCCTAAAAAAGGGAGAAGAACATAAGAAGCAAATTACTTCTAAGATGGAAGTTAAGTTGGTCTTAAAGAGGGATGAAGAAAAATTAAGTAAGCAGAGAAACATTAATCAGGAATTAATCAGAATAAGCATCAAAAATCCAAGTTAGAATTAAAATGCTAAGTAACAAAATCAAGATTAAATTCTAACAAGAAAATATTAATCTAAGATTCTAAAATTAATCCTAAAATTAGTTCTAGTAAAATCTAAACTAATTCTAAAAACCATTAGTCCTAAAATTAATTCCAGTATTAGAACTAATATTAATTTCTAATTAAAAATCTAATTCAAAAATTAATTCTAAAATTGAGAACTAACTATTAAAGGTTAATTAACCAAAAATTAGTATCAATATCAAATTCTAATTTTAAAGTTAAAAATCTAATTAGAAAAATTATCTAGCCTAATTATTCTAAAACAAAAACAAACCAAATGATAAAACAAGGGGAGTGCAGCTATAATTGTCATGGTGGACTGAGAAATCATGCCTGGGCTTTAGTTCCTGGCCCAAAGAGAGTTGCAAAGGGGGTGCGAAAGTTAACGGAGGGTGAGAAGAGAAATAGGCGCATGGGCCTTAGGTTATGGCCCAAAACCTAAACCAGCCAAGAGAGGGGGCAAGAATTGAACCGGTGGTGTGAAAGGAAATGGGTTACGGCCCAAACCCGGTCCAGATTTATCTTCCAAAACAAACTAGGGTTAGTAAACCCACTTCAGCCGTGCACTTCATCAACATCACCTTCGTGCCTTCCCTCTCTGTAATCTCCATCGTAACCTCTCCTCTCAACCTTCTTTCTTCTCCGTTCATCCTACAAAGTTCATAGCAAAAGAACACCAAAACCTTCGTCAACCTCTTTGCTCCGGCCACCATTCCATGCGCATTCGCTCCCTCCATCCACTTCGTCTTCGCCGGACAACGGCCTCGCTCATCTCTGATCCGCCAACTCTGTCTTCGGATTCATCACCTTTCAAACTCATCACCACCTTCGCACAACACTTTGACGGCAATAACGATCTCCACCACAGATACGCCTTCATCTCTCATTGTTCGCTCTCCTCCGTCTCAGCTTCGCTCACCACAGATCAACGATTATTTTCTCTCCGCTCTCTACACCTTCGTCCAAGCTTCGCCGGAGATGGATTTGACCACCGCGCCGTGAAACACTCGCCTTCCTCCTTCAATCTCACCGCTTCAGCTCTCCGTTCACTCTCTCTCTCAGAACCAACGACCAACATCTCTACGTCGCAAATTCTCCTCCGCGGCAAATGTTTCCAAATCAATCATTCTCACTCAACAAATACGATGAGGAATCGAAAAAAGTGAAAACATCAACAAGCTACAAAAACCTCCCTCCGATATCCAGCAACCACAGCACACGAACAAGTAATCACAAAATTACCAATTGCAAACTAGCCGCAAGAACAAGTCGGTCCAAAATTACACTACAACATCAAGGTTTAAATCAGGATCAACGTACCTACCGGAGAACCGTCCGGTGCGTCTTCAGATCGGAGAATACGAAGAGAAGACCAGAGATAATTTCCAGGTATGCGTAATTTTGCTCGATTCCGCTCCTTCTTCTGCTAAATCACTTCTGAGTATTATCGCGTTGATTCCGATTGTTGCTCTCGTGCTTGAGTTTACAAATCCTTGTGTTGCGTGAATCGTTGTGTGAATCGTGTTGTGGAAGTGATGCAGGATTTGAAGAATTGATGGTGAAGTGAATTGAAGAATTGATGATAAATGAATTGCAGGTTCGATGCTTTGGATTGGTGATGAAGTGAAGAACGTGTTGAATTGGAGAAGATTTTCTGCAGGTTATCAATATCGAAGATGATGAACTTTGAGTGTGAATTGAAGACGATGAAGAGAATTGAAGGTGAAGAAGAGAATTGAAAATGGAAGATGAAGATTGTGTAGAATGCAGAAGAGAGAACTGAAGAATGAAGGTAGTGCCGGTTTTTATAGAGAATGCAGTGAGGGTAAAATAGGTTTTTCACACTGAAATTCAGTTACAATTCTGTTGAAGTTTGTTAGAGGTTAGGATTCAGTTAGAGTGTATTTGTGAAATTCTGTTATGGTGGTTAGAATTTGGTTAGTGGAAATGTTAGTTTTTCTGGTGTGTCAATTCGGTTAGAGATGGTGACTGAAAAAAACCGTGGGATTTCTATTGGAGCTTGGTTAGAAAAATGGAGAAAACTGTTAGGAATTGGTTAGTTCTGTTGTGATGTTGTAATAACTTTGCTTCCTTTTATTGTTGGGCTGATATTGTACTATATCTCTTTTGAATGTAACTTTACTGCTATCTTTCCATTTTCTGAACTGCTGCTACGTGCTTCCTCTGTTGTACAATTATCAAAATTGTACCCTAAACTTTCCTTTTCATGGTATGAGCTGGTCGAACCATCATTATAGCCTTGTGCAAAATAATCCTCGGGAAGAGATAAACCTTTGAAATTGACTTTATATAGCCAAGCATTTTAACTGCAGCTGAGACATCCAAAGGCTTCCATGAACAGTTAAGAATCATATCAAGCCATTTATTATCAACATACTGAGGCAGAATTCGCTGTATTTAAATCTCCGTCCAAGGAGTATCTTTCCCTTATTAACAACCGCAGTTCCTAGCCTTAAAAATAATCAAAACTCATGAGGCGAGCTGCCACTATTCAACGGAAAGGTGGTTCTGGATTTGGAAAAAAGTGGTAATGACTTTAAATTGGACATGGTTTGGAAAATGGTTATGGATTCAAATTGGATTTGGGATTGGTTTATGAAAGTGGATACTGTAAATGGTTAATGGACTTAGACAAAGATGGATATGGATGTATTTGGATTTTTAAAAGTGGGTATTTGGTAAAAACTATTCTAAATGGATTTAGAAATTGGACATTGGATATGGTTTGAAATATGGTCAAAAGAAACAAAATGGGTTTAGATTGGATATGGAAAGTGGAATTGATTTAAAAAGAAAGGGTTTATGGACAAGTGGTTAATTTTGAATTGAGAATGGATTTATGATGGATAACTTGAATGGTTTAAAGAAAATGGTTTATTTATTGGAGTAATTGAAATGTGATTTAATGAAATATGACAAAAATGGATGTGAATTAAATCTAGAATGGATTTAAAATGGTCATGAGTCAAAATGAATATAAAAATGGGTTATATATAAAAAAAATGGGTAACAAAAATGGAAATGGATATGAACCATGGATAGAAAATGAATTCAAAACCCATCACCAACTTTCCACAAGCCTCTGATAACATAGTCACATCTACCATTGAACAATCATCTGAATCAAACCTCCTTTGCATTTCTGATCCCTAGAACCCTGGCCTTTTGAACCTACACCGCACATGGATCACTGTTTGTGGACCTGATGAGTTCCATCCACAACAATTTGACCTTGAATATACACCACCTGAGAAATAACCACTTTGAAGACACACTGATAATCTTCTGAATACGGAAAGCTCAAACCAAAGAAAGATGCTTTGATCACATGTCTTAGGAACCCAATGCAAATGAGGGAATGAGTTATGACCTAATGAGATGCAAATGAGTGCGAAACAAAAGCCAGAAAAAGTTAGGGCAAATTTTGGGGTGCTACAGCTGCCCTTATTCAATCAACTTGGACCTGAAAGGATGATAGCAACTGATTTCAGACATTCAAGGTACAAGGTGATTGAATACAAAAAGAACCGCAAAATTTGCACTCTGCGAGGAGAAACGATGTAAATAGAGCCCAATCACACTTCGCAAAGGAATCTGGCGGAAAGACAACATACCCAGCGAACCACATCGTCAAATGGGTTTGACGGGGAGAAAAATGGAACCCGACTGAAAGGACACATCGTCATAGGGATGACGACAAGAAGACTCAACTGAAGGAACACATTGTCATAGGGATGACAGGACGACGACTCAATCAAGGAAACACATTGTCATAGGGATGACAGGAAGAATACCTGACCGAGGGAACACATTGTCATAGGGATGACAAAAAGAAGACTCGACCAAAGGAACACATTGTCATAGGGATGACAGAAAGGAGACCTGACCGAGGACAACACATTGTCATGGGGATGACAGAAAGAATACCTGACCGAGGAAACACATCGTCATAGGGATTACGGAAAAAATACTCAACCGAGGACAACACATCGTCATAGGGATGACAGAAAGATAATTTGACCGAAAGAGACACATCGTCATAGGGATGACGGAAATAAAATTCCACCGTAGGAACACATCGTCATAGGGATGACGGAAAGAAAATTCCACCGTAGGAACACATCGTCATGGGGATGACGGAAAGAAAACTGAAAATATCCGAAGGTACGAAACCTGAGCTCGGAACACTTCGTCAAAGGGTTGACGGAAAAAAGACTCGACCAAAGGAGCCATATTGTCATAGGGATGACAGAAAGAATACCTGACTTAGGGATCACATTGTCATGGGGATGACAGAAAGAAAACCATACGCCAAAACACATCATCAAAGGGGTTTGATGGAAAGACCTGACCGAAATGTCGTCATCAAGGGGTTGATGGACAAAAACTGGTCGAGGGTAAGATCGACGTATGATCTACGACCCAAAAGAAAGGTAAGCAGAAGGGTTGATTGTAATGTCTGCTGGGGATATGTCACCGTCTTGATTGAAATTAATTCGGGCTTTCGCGCAAGGTACCAAATCCGGCTTATGCTTCGCATGCATATGTTTGAATTTTCTTTCTATGGCGTAATGCTCCATATCAAAATGGAAATGATACGCGATTTGAGGATGCAATGATTACTATATGTTGAATGCCGCCGCATGCTCGGGCTGCTGGGAAAAGAAGGATGTGCCAAGTATGATTGAACTTTGCTGGCCAAGACAGGCGAAACCTGATGGTGATTGTTTTTCAAAGGCGAAATCTTTCTGGGTACCAATGGGGATTGGATTTTGCAGGAAGCGCCAATAGGGATTGGATTTCAGGTTTTTGAAATATACCAGCAAAGTAGGTTGTGGATGAAGGCGCCGGGCAAGGTTGGGCTATGGATTTCTGTTTGGTTTTACGAAGTTTCATGCAATGCTATGCGAATGATATGCGATGATGATTATGCAATGATGCTTATGATATGCAACAGGATCACTCCAGCAAAATAAATGTTGAAGAGACGAGGCCAACTTCGCTGGGGATAACAAACTGAATCGCCTTCAGTGTCATAACTGCTCGAGATCCCGACTAAGCCTCTATTCTGCAGGGAAGTATGGATACAAACTTCTGCTGGAGGAACATCCCAGTAATCTACTGAAGAAAAGTGCCAATGACAGGTCTTTGAATTGCTGGGGAACACCGACCACCACTAAAAATATGCTTGGGGGACAGTGGTTGACGACATCAACTCTGTTAGGGAACCAGATCAGACTTACTCCTTTGTTGGGGACCTACTTCTTACCGTTGCTCTGTTGAGGAGACAGAAACAACTTTACCACAAACTGGTGAAGCACAAACCCAACACTCTGTACCGGAATATGAACTCTTGTTGAAAAGCAACAAACTTCACCAACGTAGCTAGGGGAGAGCAAACTCCGAAACTCTTACCGGGGAGAATAATTCACAATCTTCATAATGCTCTGCTGAGTGATAAAACTTCAGCCATTTCTGCTGAGGCTAGAAACTCTACTGGGGTCATCACGTGTCAGCTATCTACATGAACCCACAAACGTGATATGACCAAAAGAGGTGTCGCAATGAAGCAGAAATCCATAAAGGAACCTGTGAATGGACATGTCTTCAGGATGTATCATAAAGATCTGACATATATTTCCCCATGACTTTGATTAACAGTCGTCCAGAGGGAGTAACCTTTTGGTCTTTGGGGTGGCCTGCCCCAGCCTTGAAATGATTTATGCCCCTGTCTGGCTGATCGGTGAAGGAGTACCTCTGACTGACTGACCTTCGAGAGATTTGTTGAATCTCGACTTGATTTCCCCAGATTAACTAAATCTTGGAATGGATCGCCCGTTTGGTATGACTTGCCCCCAGCTCAACGGCGTACTCAGGCACTTTGCACCTTAGATTAATCAATCTTTCCATTGTAGAAACTTTCCTGACGCCAAGTACTGACTCGCAAGTAAAACTGTTTGTTTGAAAAGATAATTTTGATGCAATGCATATGATAGTTTTGAAATCCAAGTTTGTTCACTGGAAAAATGTTATGACATATAGTGAATGAATCACTAATCAAAATGCCACTGATACCAACATGAATGGTAAGAAGATCCTTTTAGGAGTCAGCCTCGACGCGATCTTAACCGAAGTATGCTTTCGAAACAACCCTGCTTCAATTAGGTCTTGCGAAGGTTGTAACGTGGTCTGGTTCGCAGTTTAAGAAAGAAAAGATATAAGGCTCAAAGTTTTGTTTTAACCCCCCCATTCTCCTTGATGTTCTCCAGTCCTACGTTCAGCTGACTCGACACAAGCGCTCATCTTTCACAAAGGTTAATGAAAGGTAGGAGGATAAAATGAACCCACACGGTTTTCGGAGTAACAGTCACCCCTTCTGTCTTTGGTGTCTGTAGCCACACGACTTGTTCTTTATTGAGGATTTTTCTTTTGTCATCCTTTCCGCTTTTCACTTTTTATTCCTTTTTGTTTTTCCCTGATTTTTCCTGGACTGATTCTTTTGAATTTTCGATTTTGAAGTCCAGCGGGATGCCCTAACTTTTGCCTAAGTCATTTTCTTTCAAGTTTTGACTTAGCGGGCTTTTTCTCTTTTTTTTTTCTCTTTTGATTCTTTTTTTGAACTAATCGTGTGACACAAGTTTGTCTTGACTTGTAAAGGGTTGTGACCGTCTCACTCTTCGGTTGGTCATGGACGTAATTGATCCTCGAATAGGACGCTCCTTTTGAAATTTGAACGCACGATCAAATTAGCTGACACCTACCCTGCCCCGGGTTAAGATAGAGGGTTTTTTATTTTCAGAAATAAACTCCTACTTCTAGGCTCAAAGGGGTTTACGAGGGATTATCTTCCTTATATCTCCGGTGTTTGGGAATTTGAAACAATGCCTGTACATCATCAGCAGGGTTTTGTTCCAAAGCATACAATTGGAAGTTTTGCGCCTTTCAATTTCGTCATCCTCCCTCGGATCCTGCTTAAACAAGCATATGATATCGATAAAAAGTATGAGTGAACACGACTGGATTTAATCAAAACATGCATATTCATTTCATTATCATTATCAATTAAAAACATACAAGTTTTACAAATGAGTTTGTACATTGACAGAAAAGAAACTACAAATGCAAAGAAATGAAATGATCTAAATGATTGCCAGCTTCGAGGAACTGGGCTTTTCAAGCTTGATTTGCTAATGAGCTGGCCATCTTCAGAATTGCTCATCGAAGTCAATCTGATAATCATCTGCACAACTGCTCTCAGTGACTTCTTCCATAACCCGGATGGATGGGCCCACCTGGCTGGACGAAGGAGAATTGTTGATCTGAATGCCATGAGGTGTGAATGAGAACATATTGGAGTCAAGAAGAGTCTGAATCTTACTCCTGAGCACCTTACAGTCTCCAGTTGAATGCCCCTGTGCCCCAGCATGATAGTCACAACGGGCGTTGATATCAAAACCTGGTGGATACGGAAAAGGCACTGGCTTCAATTCCTTCGACACTATCAATCCACCTCTGATCAAATCCGGCAACATCTGACTATACGACATTGACAACTGAGTGAACTGCCTCTCTGGCTTTCTTGGCCTTTGTCAGGCGTGCTGGCGCGGCTGACGGCGATATGACCGTTGATTCTGAGGAGGTCTCTGATTTGTAGAAGAATATTGTCCCTGATATAAAGACCCATAAGATTGTTGACTCTGAATAGCTGATATGTCTGAACACTGAGAATGAGGTGGTGAAGATTCCTGCATGGAACTATTTTCTTCCTCGAATTCTTCTTGAGAACTGACAACTGATTCATTTTCATTAGCTTGGAAGTTCGAGATGCCTTGAAGCTTTCCACAATTGAGCAATCTCTCAATACGTTCTCCCACCATCACCCGGTCAGAAAATTTTACTGCCCCATTGGCAATCATCTTTTCCAAGTACGGCCCTTGCAAGGTGTCCATGAACAAATCAACAAATTCTCTATCCGAAAGTGGTGGTTGAACACGAGCGGCTAACTCTCTCCATCTCTGAGCATACTCTCGGAATGATTCGTTATCTGCCTGAGACAAGTCTTGCAAATGCATTCGACTGGGAGCTATGTCAAGATTATAATCGTACTGCTTCACAAAGGCGTTGGCTAGATCTGACCATGATCGGATGCTACCACTCTGCAACTGCATATACCAATTCAGTGATGCCCCACTCAGACTGTCCTGGAAACAGTGGATCATGAGCTTGTCATTGTCGACATGTGAGGTCATTCTTCTGCAGAACATCACCAAATGTAGTTTTGGGCAGCTATCCCCTTTGTATTGCTCAAACTTCGGCATTTTAAACTTTGGAGGCATCACAAGGCCAGGTACCAGACACATGCTCGAAGCATTCAAATCAAAGTATCACACCTCTCCAGGGCTTTAATTTTCTCGTCCAACACACGGTATTTTTCATCAAACTGAACAGATTGTGGGTTCTTAGGCTTCATCTTTGGAATTACCCCCTGGACATCTGGCATAGAGAAGGCAAAGCTCTGATAGTCGGTGGCATCAAGAGAAGAAGAATGTCCGTCTCGGATGATGGTTCGCTCGTGTATAGTATGATTCTCAACCGGGATCTGCACAGGCTGAGCTTGAGCAACATTGTCCACCAGAGGTGGAATGACATTCCCAATCACAGAAGTCCTCTGAACATTGGCCTCTCCCCTTGTCATAGTGGCCATAGCTTCCATAAGTTGATCCAACTGAATTTTCATCAATTCGACATCGGCCCTAGTCACAAACTGATTTTGTTCCCCAGAGTTTATGATTCTTCCAGAAGCTGATTCAAGTCCAATACGAAAGTTGGGAAATCAAACTGCAGTTCAGATAAAGGATGGATGAGCTCACTGGTCTGACCTGGAGAAGGATATACAAAAAATGATGCAAGATGCAAATGCAATGCAAAGATGAATGCAATAAGACATGGGATCAAAGCTTCCATATAATCTGAATAATCACTGTGCTGTGCTGATGACTGAATAAGCTCATAGGTCTGCTCTGAAGAAAATACCGGAATACCAGAATACCGGATGATCTGAATACCAGAATACCAGGCTGATAAGTCCACACTGATAGAAAATCCAAAATACCGGGTATGTTGAAGGTGAAGGTTACCTGCAAACCTGTAAACAACCCGCCCCTCTCACATGTGGGTACTAGGATGTTCAGTATCCCGGGATCTCAGGTCGAGAAATGATGATACGTTCACCATTTCTGGTTTAGCATCATCATCAATCGAGGAGGCCTCAACTGATTCTCCAAAACGAAAGGTCCTCAGCTTCTGGCACTGAGGTCGAGAAGCAATAGTACATTCATCCCTCGAGGTACAATACTATCGCCAATCGAGGAGTGCCTCCACTGATTCTCTTTCAAAAGGGATATCCTATGCAAGTTCCAAAGTGGGCCCTCGGGTGCGAGTGGGTTTGCCACAGAATGTGGTCTACCACTGTCACCACTAAAGAGAGATGTTTCCACTAAGGTCCTCATGATCGGTCACTAGAGTCGACAGCTCTCTAGATCGACATCCTGGAATACGCAAGATGCGTACGCCATGATGGGTCCCAAGATAGCCTCGTCTAGCTGTAAATTTCGTGATTACCCACGTACACAGATGGCACGTAGGTCCCACTACTCTCCACTCTAAGTCTAAGTGTATACTCAAGCCTGTGTACTGGGCTCATCCCTCAGAAATCCCATCCCGCCAAACAGACAAAACAGTGCAACACAGTATAATATATGAAATGTAAATGCTAACATGCTGTAAATATGGTACAAGTAATAAAATACAGTAAACAGCAAATACAAGATAACAGTAAACACCCAATGAAAGAAAAACAAACAAGCGCTAGGATTGACTTGCTTAGGATGGACCAGCAATAGGTCAACCTGTCCCCAGTGAAGTCGCCAGCTGTCGCTCCCGGGATTTTCATCCTAGTACAAACGCGAAAGTGGCACTGAACAGAGTCGCCAGCAATGTGTATTTATCCCAAGAGAGGGAAAGGAAACACCGCATAAACCTGAGGGAAAGGAAAGAGCACGGTCTTGCGACCAAGAGAACTGGGTTCGGGAGTCGGTTACGCGCAGGGAAGGTATTAGCACCCCTACGCGTCCATCGTACCCGATGGGATCCACGCTTGCTGCTTCAATCAAAGGGTGATAGAAAAGGATACTGGAAAAAGAACGGGAAAAGAAATGAGAAAGAAAAACAAATGTAGGGAAAATTACCCCACTGCCTACGTATCTCATCGGGAACATGAGAATCAGAGCGACGTAGTTCCCCTCACTAGGGATGAATTGTTTGTGTTTTTTAAGGAACGAATAACGTTCTAGCTCAGGTGTTGCAGGCTCGCTGGTCCGAGTACGTTACCATCTTGCAAGAGAATGAGTAGGAGCACGTTCATACGTTGAGAGTGAATGAGGTGAGAAAAGAATTCCCGAAGGAAAGACGTTATTGTTTGTTTGAAGTCTTTTAAGAAGTTTTGTTGTTTGTTTGCATATGATAGTGTATTTAAATCTTAATCATTGGAATGTGTACATCCTCACATTCCAAGATGGAATGAGTAAGAAAGCACACTAAGGATGAAGAAGACCCTCACACTTAGTTTCAATTGTCAAGGTTCAAACACACTAACATACTTGTGTTTATTAAGTGTTTTTGTTGATTATGAAATGAAGAAGTGTTTTTTATTTGTACCTTCAACAAGTATTGCATTTAAGTCCCTCATACAAGATCAAATGTTTAATACATTGACCCAAGATGGGCTATATGCTACACATTCTAAGATTATAAGAGAAGACCCCTTTATAATCTCTTCTTTATATGAAAAGCCTAAATGCGATAAATGCCTACCTTTATTAAGTATTTTGCATTTTTCTTTGAGATGAGAAGATGAAAGACTCAAGAGCGGACCAAAGGTAAAAATCTATGTGATCTAAGACTCAATCCTAATTGATTAATTAAAGGAGTGATCCTAATGGTTTGTGAGATATAAGAACACTATCCTAAAAAAGGGAGAAGAACATAAGAAGCAACTTACTTCTAAGATGGAAGTTAAGTTGATCTTAAAGAGGGATGAATAAAAATTAAGTAAGCAGAGAAACATTAATCAGGAATTAATCAGAATAAGCATCAAAAATCCAAGTTAGAATTAAAATGCTAAGTAACAAAATCAAGATTAAATTCTAACAAGAAAATATTAATCTAAGATTCTAAAATTAATCCTAAAATTAGTTCTAGTAAAATCTAAACTAATTCTAAAAACCATTAGTCCTAAAATTAATTCCAGTATTAGAACTAATATTAATTTCTAATTAAAAATCTAATTCTAAAATTAATTCTAAAATTGAGAACTAACTATTAAAGGTTAATTAACCAAAAATTAGTATCAATATCAAATTCTAATTTTAAAGTTAAAAATCTAATTAGAAAAATTATCTAGCCTAATTATTCTAAAACAAAAACAAACCAAATGATAAAACAAGGGGAGTGCAGCTATAATTGTCATGGTGCACTGAGAAATCATGCCTGGGCTTTAGTTCCTGGCCCAAAGAGAGTTGCAAAGGGGGTGCGAAAGTTAACGGAGGGTGAGAAGAGAAATAGGCGCATGGGCCTTAGGTTATGGCCCAAAACCTAAACCAGCCAAGAGAGGGGGCAAGAATTGAACCGGTGGTGTGAAAGGAAATGGGTTACGGCCCAAACCCGGTCCAGATTTATCTTCCAAAACAAACTAGGGTTAGTAAACCCACTTCAGCCGTGCACTTCATCAACATCACCTTCGTGCCTTCCCTCTCTGTAATCTCCATCGTAACCTCTCCTCTCAACCTTCTTTCTTCTCCGTTCATCCTACAAAGTTCATAGCAAAAGAACACCAAAACCTTCGTCAACCTCTTTGCTCCGGCCACCATTCCATGCGCATTCGCTTCCTCCATCCACTTCGTCTTCGCCGGACAACGGCCTCGCTCATCTCTGATCCGCCAACTCCGTCTTCGGATTCATCACCTTTCAACCTCATCACCACCTTCGCACAACACTTTGACGGCAATAACGATCTCCACCACAGATACGCCTTCATCTCTCATTGTTCGCTCTCCTCCGTCTCAGCTTCGCTCACCACAGATCAACGATTATTTTCTCTCCGCTCTCTACACCTTCGTCAAAGCTTCGCCGGAGATTGATTTGACCACCGCGCCGTGAAACACTCGCCTTCCTCCTTCAATCTCACCGCTTCAGCTCTCCGTTCACTCTCTCTCTCAGAACCAACGACCAACATCTCTACGTCGCAAATTCTCCTCCGCGGCAAATGTTTCCAAATTAATCATTCTCACTCAACAAATACGATGAGGAATCGAAAAAAGAAAAAACATCAAGAAGCTACAAAAACCTCCCTCCGATATCCAGCAACCACAGCACAGGAACAAGTAATCACAAAATTACCAATTGCAAACTAGCTGCAAGAACAAGTCGGTCCAAAATTACACTACAACATCAAGGTTTAAATCAGGATTAACGTACCTACCGGAGAACCGTCCGGTGCGTCTTCAGATCAGAGAATACGAAGAGAAGACCAGAGATAATTTCCAGGTATGCGTAATTTTGCTCGATTCCGCTCCTTCTTCTGCTAAATCACTTCTGAGTATTATCGCGTTGATTCCGATTGTTGCTCTCGTGCTTGAGTTCACAAATCCTTGTGTTGCGTGAATTGTTGTGTGAATCGTGTTGTGGAAGTGATGCAGGATTTGAAGAATTGATGGTGAAGTGAATTGAAGAATTGATGATAAATGAATTGCAGGTTCGATGCTTTGGATTGGTGATGAAGTGAAGAACGTGTTGAATTGGAGAAGATTTTCTACAGGTTATCAATATCGAAGATGATGAACTTTGAGTGTGAATTGAAGACGATGAAGAGAATTGAAGGTGAAGAAGAGAATTGAAAATGGAAGATGAAGATTGTGTAGAATGCAGAAGAGAGAACTGAAGAATGAAGGTAGTGCCGGTTTTTATAGAGAATGCAGTGAGGGTAAAATAGGTTTTTCACACTGAAATTCAGTTACAATTCTGTTGAAGTTTGTTAGAGGTTAGGATTCAGTTAGAGTGTATTTGTGAAATTCTGTTATGGTGGTTAGAATTTGGTTAGCGAAAATGTTAGTTTTTCTGGTGTGTCAATTCGGTTAGAGATGGTGACTGAAAAAAACCGTGGGATTTCTATTGGAGCTTGGTTAGAAAAATGGAGAAAACTGTTAGGAATTGGTTAGTTCTGTTGTGATGTTGTAATAACTTTGCTTCCTTTTATTGTTGGGCTGATATTGTACTATATCTCTTTTGAATGTAACTTTACTGCTATCTTTCCATTTTCTGAACTGCTGCTACGTGCTTCCTCTGTTGTACAATTATCAAAATTGTACCCTAAACTTTCCTTTTCATGGTATGAGCTGGTCGACCATCTTTATAGCCTTGTGCAAAATAATCCTCGGGAAGAGATAAACCTTTGAAATTGACTTTATATAGCCAAGCATTTTAACTGCAGCTGAGACATCCAAAGGCTTCCATGAACAGTTAAGAATCATATCAAGCCATTTATTGTCAACATACTGAGGCAGAATTCGCTGTATTTAAATCTCCGTCCAAGGAGTATCTTTCCCTTATTAACAACCGCAGTTCCTAGCCTTAAAAATAATCAAAACTCATGAGGCGAGCTGCCACTATTCAACGGAAAGGTGGTTCTGGATTTGGAAAAAAGTGGTAATGACTTTAAATTGGACATGGTTTGGAAAATGGTTATGGATTCAAATTGGATTTGGGATTGGTTTATGAAAGTGGATACTATAAATGGTTAAAGAACTTAGACAAAGATG
Source organism: Lathyrus tuberosus (assembly GCA_022829125.1). NCBI lineage: Eukaryota > Viridiplantae > Streptophyta > Magnoliopsida > Fabales > Fabaceae > Lathyrus > Lathyrus tuberosus. Next base: position 5,944,038 of record JALAZF010000159.1, read on the forward strand.
GATATGGATGTATTTGGATTTTTAAAAGTGGGTATTTGGTAAAAACTATTCTAAATGGATTTAGAAATTGGACATTGGATATGGTTTGAAATATGGTCAAAAGAAACAAAATGGGTTTAGATTGGATATGGAAAGTGGAATTGATTTAAAAAGAAAGGGTTTATGGACAAGTGGTTAATTTTGAATTGAGAATGGATTTATGATGGATAATTGAATGGTTTAAAGAAAATGGTTTATTTATTGGAGTAATTGAAATGTGATTTAATGAAATATGACAAAAATGGATGTGAATTAAATCTAGAATGGATTTAAAATGGTCATGAGTCAAAATGAATATAAAAATGGGTTATATATAAAAAAAATGGGTAACAAAAATGGAAATGGATATGAACCATGGATAGAAAATGAATTCAAAACCCATCACCAACTTTCCACAAGCCTCTGATAACATAGTCACATCTACCATTGAACAATCATCTGAATCAAACCTCCTTTGCATTTCTGATCCCTAGAACCCTGGCCTTCTGAACCTACACAGCACATGGATCACTGTTTGTGGACCTGATGAGTTCCATCCACAACAATTTGACCTTGAATATACACCACCTGAGAAATAACCACTTTGAAGACACACTGATAATCTTCTGAATACGGAAAGCTCAAACCAAAGAAAGATGCTTTGATCACATGTCTTAGGAACCCAATGCAAATGAGGGAATGAGTTATGACCTAATGAGATGCAAATGAGTGCGAAACAAAAGCCAGAAAAAGTTAGGGCAAATTTTGGGGTGCTACAGGCTGTTATGCAGAAAAATTCTGGTTTCGGAAAGTTTGGAAAATTCATATCTTTTGATCCGTAAGTTGGTTTTGACCCCCGTTTGAAGTGTTGGAAAGCTAACGAGATGTTTTTTCTAGGAAAAATGGTTTTGAGGTATGTATCTGGTTCAATTATAGCAGAAAATTAAAACCGTATCATTGTGTTGATTTTTACCGTCGTGAATGTGTGCGATTGAGGTGTTATCGTGCAATATGCCTCAACAATGTTAACCGATTAATAATGCAGAGGAATAGCAATAATGTGGGGACTTAGAAATGACAGTAGCAGGTTTTGTATCAAAGTTGAATTTAATGGCAGTATAGTTCGGTAGCAAAAGTATGTTTGTATCCGTAAGTTAAAATTTATCCGTATCAGTAAATTAACTAGTCGTAATTACAGTGTGCAAAACAGTACCGATCTAGCCGAATAAGTAGAATTAAGCGGAAAAATTAGTTGTCCGGTATTAGTTGAAAATTGTCGGAGTAATTCGTGTATACGAGTAGGTATTCTTGGTTGGATTATTTTGTTGAAATTATGTCGAATAAGTTGATTTGCAGGTGAAGTTGAATTGTGTTGAATTGTCCCGATTTATGGACATTATTAAGTTGCAGGTCTTATGACCAACGTTGTTAAGTTGTTTTGCAGTTGCAGGTCTTATGACCAACGTTGTTAAATTGTTTTGTTGTTGCAGGTCTTGTGACCAATGTTGATTAAGTTGTTTGCGTTTGTTGCATTTTTGTCGTTGTTGTGTTGTGTTGAATAAGTTGATGTTATGGTTGTTGTCGCATGCTAGCATAGCATTATTAAGTTGGCCTAGATTGGCAAAATTATTAAGTTGGCCTGGATTGGCAAAAATATTAAGTTGAAGGATTATGCCTTGATGCCTCGATAACCTGGCAGTTTTTAAGTTGGGAGTTCTGCTCCAATGGTACCACATGCATACGCATAGTTGAGTCGCATTTTGTGTTGCATTACTTATGTTGACAAAGTTGTTGTCGTATTACGTTGATAATGTTGTTGTTGTATTATGTTGATAAAGTTGTTGTTGTATTATGTTGATAAAGCTGTTGTTGTATTATGTTGATAAAGTTGTTGTTGTATTATGCTGATAAAGTTGTTGTTGTACTATGTTGATAAAGTTGTTGTTGAGTCGTTGATGTAAGGTAGTGAAATTGTATGATTCTAGTCTAATGTATTGATTATCATACTCTTGTTTATATTATTCGATATCTCACCCCTTCTGTTTGAATGTTACCCCTATGTTGGTAACGTGCAGGTTAGCAAAGATGAAGGTCGTTTATCCCTACTAGTTGAGTCGGTGATGTCGCTCTGATACGTAACACTCGGGGAATGGACGCTTGTTGTTTATAGTTGAATATGTTTTACGTTGCTGAATTTTTAAGTTGAATTTATTAAGTATTATGTTGTTTTGAAGTTGTTTTAGTAGAACAAAAATGTTAAGTGAATTTAAGTTGAATATTTATGTCTTGAAGTTGTTTTGTTTTGAAAAGGAGATATATATGAATTTTGTTGTTATGGTTTCATCCGATCAAAGTGTTATGTATCTGTTCATATGAAATTAATCGAAGTTGTTTTTAAGATGAAAGTGTAGCATCCTATTTGAATGTTGAAATTTTATAACTCTGATTTTACTATTATCCGCCGGGTAGAAATGGTGTTACATTAGTGGTATCAGAGCAGGTCGGTCTGTCCGGCCATGTTGTCTAATGTCGTTTATCCCTTAGTACGCGACAAGTGTGTGGAACACTGTCGGTACTTGTTTGTTTTCCTAATCGATGGTATGCAGGAGTTGGTTTGAAACTAGTGGGGGAGAAGTTTACTTCTCAGAGATGTTTGTAGTATGTGAAGTTGAATCAAGGTGATATTGATTGCAAGAGTGCAAATGTCGTTAGAACTGTGTTACGAATCGACGAAAGTATGGACTCATGATTTTATCTGTCGGTCCAGTTAAGACATTTAAAGGAGGACGAGTCAGTATGATTGATGTTTGCTTCTCGGAGAAGAGAGGGCAATGTGACGAATAGTGATATGCAAGTGGAGTATATCTGGAGCGAAGTTGGATGATTTTCAGAGTTGGGTGAAAACCAAGGGTAGTTGGAAGATTTTGGAAGCAAGAGAAAGAGGTAGAACTCATGTTCACCAATTTCGGATTTTATTTTCGTATTTATGAACAACCTTCAGTATAAGAGGCATAACTTTCTACTCATAACTCCGATGAAAGCGATTCTGGACTTTTCGGAAAGTTTACAAAATTCACTACAGTTTGCACATAAATTTTTTCTTCGGCATGTTTTTGAGGAGAGAGAAAGACGTGTTTGAATAGTTGGGTCTGATGCTGATTTTGTTTGGTGAAAGTTTGTATACGGGATTTCTTGACCAGTCTCATTGCAAGGACGATATCTTTTTACTCGTAATTCAGATTTGAGCGATTCTTGAAGTTCTGGAATCTACACGAAATTCCCTTCATTTTGGAATATAATTTTGTGTCTGGGAGGTCTGTATTTAAGAAGATAATTGTGTTTGAAGTTGGACAATTCTTGCTGGAAATAGTAAGATGAAGTCAAGTATAAAATGTTTAGTAATAAGAAGAAGAGTATCGGAGAAGCACATGGAAGTTCGGCGTATGATAGTTGAGAATGATTAAAGTATAGAAATCTTTGAGGAATGTTAAATAGTAAAGTGGATTGTGTGTTGTTGGCGAGATGTGTCGGAATGAGTCAGAAATTTTTGGAAGTCATATCACCAATCAGATGATGAGATGGTATTGTCGAGACTGTGATTGGAATGAGAATCAAGTGTGAAACTATACAGATCATCGAAGTTATGAGATTAAAAAGAGTGACGAAGGATTGGTTTGGGTTGTCAAAAGTTTTGGACTTGGATAAATGTTTCGATTGAAGTGGGCCGATTTGGATTGTACTTGATGTATCAGAAGGATATTCGATAATTAGGTTGTGCAACAAGTGTGTATAAGAATATATGTGTTGGATTTTGTGCGTTCTTGGAAATAAGGAAATTAAGAAAAACGTTTGTGAGCCTTAGAGAAATGGTAGAGCAGTATGCTTCGATAACGTTGAGCACGAGGAGGAAGACGCTATTTTAGTTGGATAATGATGATTTATGCCACCATTATGGTTGCCGGCGGTCTATTGACAAATTGAGGAACTGATCACCCTTAATCTCTTGTTGATAGTAGACGGAATCATGTGGATGGAGTATACGTGTCTTGCCAACTAGAATAGTATGCACAGTGAATTGTTTGGGGTTGAGCCAAGTGCTTATGAATTGTTTGAGTTGTCGATGCGAATTCCTATATAGGGAAGTGAGGCGGACTTGAGGATGTTAGTATGAGGTTGCGGGTTGATCAGTGAGCAGTTTGGAAACTCACAGTTGTGTTCTGGATAACTGGGGTTTTGATTCGTGGTGGATCGAGAATTCGATTGACTTGAGACTTAAAGAATTGCAGAGATAAACCAAGGAGGACGTAAATGGAAATGTAGAACCACGATTTGACCAAGGAGGTCGGATAAAGAATGGTGGTGGCTGGTATGCCTTAACGCGTATATAGGAAATATGAATTGTATTTTCCATGCTTGTTCAGATGATGTTATAACTGGTGTTTGTTGTGGATGTTCTGATATGCTATGTAATCAGAAGGAAGGCGCGTAGGGTATTTGAGAGTTGAGTTAGCAAGGTGTGAATTATGATTTGTAAGATGAGGTTGCCTTGTTGTGTTAATTCAGATGAAGTTGTATGGAGAATTGTGCTAGTATGAGTAGGACTTGATGAATTAGTTTGTTTGATCGGTTTGGTTAATATGTCATGTTAAGTGTAGGTTTATGAGGCTAAATCTATGACTATTGGGTGTTAAGGACTATTCGGAAGATGATTTCCTTGTTGAGATTAACTGGACACATGTATCCTTATGTTGTTATGCGTGAGATGAGTTTTGACGATGTGTTAATACAAGACGGTGAAGTTGTAGCTTATGTTTTACGATAATTGGGGATTCATTAAAGTATCTATCCTATTCAAGATTTGGGATTAGCCGCAGTTGTAGTTGTGTGGGATATTCGGAGGTATTACTTATGGATCTAAGTTCGAAGTGGTCAGTAATCAAAGTGTAGAATACCTGTTGGTCGGAATTCCGGAGAATTAAGTCGGAAGCTTTTTCTTATGTCTGTTTTGATGGTCGGAAGTTGATGTAAACTTGGTAGATTGGATAGTTGCGAGTAATCAGAGTGCGCAGCGAAAGCGTGGCATAACGCAGTTGGTTCTTATGTGGCTAACTGTGATATCGGTAGTTTAATTATGTTGATGTTGTGCTTTGGGCTTTGTGCTCTTATCCTTGTTGTTGCCTCGTTACCTAAGGTGATGGTTCGAGTGCGAGTAGCTAATTCCTATGATGAGAATTAGGGAAGTGTTGCCTTCGGCGATGGTAACGTTTGTGTTGTGTTATGGTTGTAGTGAACTGGTGTGTTCTTAACTTGGTTATTCTTTGTGTCTTGAGTTAGTTGTTGGGTGCGTTGCGTGAGCCTTGTTTCGTGTTGTTGTTGTCGTTGATGTGATGTATTATTGTTTGGTGTTAGACGCGGGGCTGCCTTTTTTTAGGGCAGGGAAGTTGATTTGTTAGCTGAGATAACGTAATTGGAGTGTGGTGCATCGAGTAAAATTTCGAGGACGAAAATATTCTAAGTGGGGGAGAGTTGTAACGCCCGTATTTAATTAAATATTTTAATTAAATAGTATTGAGTGTTTCCGTATATTTTGTTGATTATGTTGAATATGTTGTTTGATGCTAATGAGTATTAATCGGGTAATTAGTCGATTTAGTCGGGAGAAATTAATATTAGAAATAATATTTATTTATGTGGAATATTAATTAATTTAGTTGGGTTAAGTTGTGTGTGAGAAATAGCAAAGTGGGGGTATCATGTAGTAGGCCCATTAAGTTAATTAACAAACCCATTATTATATTAGGTTTTTAATTAAGAGAAAGAAAATAAAGGAGAAAAACAAGGGTTTTGAGAGAAGAACGTGGAGGTTACAGAAAGTGCACGAGAGTTTGGAAATGGCGGTTGGAGAGGAAAGAACACGAGAGATTGCCGGAAAAAGCTTCGGTGTCGACCGGAAATTCGAGCTGCCTTCAATCCAAGGTAAGGGTGGGGTTCGAATTTTATAACCGGGTATATGATAATTGATACGTGGGATTGGAATTTATATAATTTTCTACTGAATGTGTTGAAGTGTATTGATGAATTCGTTTTGTATTTGTGGAATTTGATGTTTGCTAGATTGTTTGGTTGTTGTTCTATAGTGTTAAACTTAGGTTGGAATTTGGTTAAATCGATAGAAACCGATGTTTTCGCGGACGAAAGTCGGAATAGATTGCGTAGTTGTGTCGAGAAATGTTAGGACGTGATCGAGTATGCTTGTTTTATCGAATTTGGTTGATTTTGTAAGTTTTTGCATTTTTGGAGACTTGGGGGTTTAAAATTCGGATTGAAATCGAAAGTCGTAGAATTCACGTTTGATGGTTCCAAATCACTACTATATGTTTGGTATGAATGAGTATGTGTTTGTTTCAAAGAAAATAATTGAATCGGTCAGATTTTCGGACGAAAATGCAAAATCCCGTAGGGCTGTTATGCAGAAAAATTCTGGTTTCGGAAAGTTTGGAAAATTCATATCTTTTGATCCGTAAGTCGGTTTTGACCCCCGTTTGAAGCGTTGGAAAGCTAACGAGATGTTCTTTCTAGGAAAAATGGTTTTGAGGTCTATATCTGGTTCAATTATAGCAGAAAATTGAAACCGTATCGTTGTGTTGATTTTTACCGTCGTGAATGTGTGCGATTGAGGTGTTATCGTGCAATATGCCTCAACAATGTTAACCGATTAATAATGCAGAGGAATAGCAATAACGTGGGGACTTAGAAATGACAGTAGCAGGTTTTGTATCAGAGTTGAATTTAATGGCAGTATAGTTTGGTAGCAAAAGTATGTTTGTATCCGTAAGTTAAAATTTAACCGTATCAGTAAATTAAGTAGTAGTAATTACAGTGTGCAAAACAGTACCGATCTAGCCGAATAAGTAGAATTAAGCGGAAAAATTAGTTGTCCAGTATTAGTTGAAAATTGTCGGAGTAAGTCGTGTATACGAGTAGGTATTCTTGGTTGGATTATTTTGTTGAAATTATGTCGAATAAGTTGATTTGCAGGTGAAGTTGAATTGTGTTGAATTGTCCCGATTTATGGACATTATTAAGTTGCAGGTCTTATGACCAACGTTGTTAAGTTGTTTTGCAGTTGCAGGTCTTATGACCAACGTTGTTAAGTTGTTTTGTTGTTGCAGGTCTTGTGACCAATGTTGATTAAGTTGTTTGCGGTTGTTGCATTTTTGTCGTTGTTGTGTTGTGTTGAATAAGTTGATGTTATGGTTGTTGTCGCATGCTAGCATAACATTATTAAGTTGGCCTAGATTGGCAAAATTATTAAGTTGGCCTGGATTGGCAAAAATATTAAGTTGAAGGCTTATGCCTTGATGCCTCGATAACCTGGCAGTTTTTAAGTTGGGAGTTCTGCTCCAATGGTACCACATGCATACGCATAGTTGAGTCGCATTTTGTGTTGCATTACTTATGTTGACAAAGTTGTTGTCGTATTACGTTGATAATGTTGTTGTTGTATTATGTTGATAAAGTTGTTGTTGTATTATGTTGATAAAGTTGTTGTTGTATTATGTTGATAAAGTTGTTGTTGTATTATGATGATAAAGTTGTTGTTGTACTATGTTGATAAAGTTGTTGTTGAGTCGTTGATGTAAGGTAGTGAAATTGTATGATTCTAGTCTAATGTATTGATTATCATACTCTTGTTTATATTATTCGATATCTCACCCCTTCTGTTTGAATGTTACCCCTATGTTGGTAACGTGCAGGTTAGCAAAGATGAATGTCGTTTATCCCTACTAGTTGAGTCGGTGATGTCGCTCTGATACGTAACACTCGGGGAATGGACGCTTGTTGTTTATAGTTGAATATGTTTTACGTTGCTGAATTTTTAAGTTGAATTTATTAAGTATTATGCTGTTTTGAAGTTGTTTTAGTAGAACAAAAATATTAAGTGAATTTAAGTTGAATATTTATGTCTTGAAGTTGTTTTGTTTTGAAAAGGAGATATATATGAATTTTGTTGTTATCGTTTCATTCGATCAAAGTGTTATGTATTTGTTCATATGAAATTAATCGAAGTTGTTTTTAAGATGAAAGTGTAGCATCCTATTTGAATGTTGAAATTTTATAACTCTGATTTTACTATTATCCACCGGGTAGAAATGGGGTGTTACAAAGGGGCCTAGTTGAATTGGGGAAACAGAACCTGCTAGGTGGTGAGAAAGTCTAAAAGCTGGAGTTTTGTGAATCTTGTGTATTTGGTAAATCCTGTAGGGCGAAGTTTAACAAAGGCAAACAAAGAACACGTGGATCCCTTGATTACATTCATGCTGATCTTTGGGGCCCTGCAAGGAATCCTTCACACTCAGGTGCAAGGTCCTTTCTATCCATCATTGATGACTATTCCAGAAAGCTATGGGTATTTATTCAGAAGACGAAGGATGAAAATTTTGAGAATTTCAAAAGTTGGAAGATTCTGGTCGAAACTCAAACAAGAAAAAAGGTTAAGAGGTTCAGAACCGACAATGGCCTGGAGTTCTGCAACGAAGCGTTCAACCGTTACTGTGTTGAGTCTGGGATTGCAAGGCATAAGACTGTAGTAGGTACTACCCAACAAAATGGCTTAGCTGAGAGATTCAATCGAACAATCTTTGAAAGGGTTAGTTGCATGATGGTTAGTGCTAGATTGAAGAAGGTGTTTTGGGCGGAGGCTGTTTCGACAACAACATATCTAATAAACAGATGTCCTTCGACGACGCAAGATATGAAGACACCTGAAGAAGTTTGGTTGGGACAACCACCTAGTCTCGACAGACTGAGAGTATTTGGCTGCGTCGCCTATGCTCACATTAGGCAAGACAAGGTCGAACCTAGAGCTCTAAAATGCATGTTCATGGGATACCCTGAAGGAGTCAAAGCTTATAGGCTATGGTGCCTAGAGCCAGGTCACAGGAGGTGTATCACCAGTCGAGATATAGTTTTCAATGAAGCAGAGATGGCTTTCAAGAAAATTGAGGATGCTGACGAAGAGCTGGAACAGGAAGAGATTCCTATTGAGGTGAAGCATGTTGATGCTGAATTGCGTACCCCAGATGAAGTCGAAGACGAAGCAGAAGCTGCTGTCGAAGATGAGGAGACTGATAATGACTAACTGCTGGCAAGAGACAGGTCGAGCAGAGTCATCAAGCCACCTCAGAGACTTGGGTATGCAGATCTTATAGCTTATGCCTTAATCTCTGTAAGTGAGGTTCTAGACGAAGAACCTAGAGACTATAAGGAAGTTATGAGGATTCAAAAGAAGACTGAATGGCTGAAGGCCATGGATGATGAGATGAAATCTCTTCATGATAATACCACATTGGAACTGATCAATAAACCTACTGGAGCCAGGTTAGTCAGCTGTAAATGGATTTTTAAAGTTAAGGAAGGAATTGAAGGAGTGGCGTCGAAGAGATACAAGACAAGGTTGGTTGCTAGGGAGTTCACTCAGAAAGAAGGTGTCGACTTCAATGATGTGTTCTCTCCTGTTGTGAAGCACAGGTCCATTCGAATGTTACTTGCCATGGTGGCACAGTTCGATCTTGAACTGGAACAGATGGATGTGAAGACTGCGTTCTTGTATGGTGATCTAGATGAAACAATCCCGATGAGGCAACCTGAAGGGTATGTCGAAAAGGGGAAGGAAGATTATATGTGCAAGCTGAAGAGATCTTTATATGGACTGAAACAATCTCCTCGAAAGTGGAATAGGAGATTCGACAAGGTCATGACACGCATAAGTTTCATTAGAAGTCAGTTCGACCACTGTGTTTACTTCAGATTTCGACCTGGTAATTCAATTGTTATTTTGTTGCTCTATGTGGATGATATTCTAATAGCAAGCAACAATGTTGAAGATGTAATGAGTTTGAAGGCTGAACTCAATAAGGAGTTCGACATGAAGGATCTAGAAGTTGCGTCCAGGATTCTTGGGATTGACATCCGAAGTGATAGAAAGCAGTCGAAGTTATGCTTATCTCAAGAGGCATACCTACGGAAGATTCTCGAAAAGTATGGTATGTCGAATTCAAAGCCTGTTGTGACTCCAACAACCCTCAATTCAAGCTAAGTATAGATCAGTGTCCCAGTACTGATGTCAAATGAACCTATATGAATAACATTCCATATGCTAATATAGTGGGGTCTTTGATGTATGTTATGGTCTGTACTAGACCTGACATAGCATATGCAGTAAGTCTTGTAAGAAGGTACATGTCGAATCCTAGAAAGGCTCACTGGTAAGCATTGAAGTGGATTCTAAGGTACATAAATGGGTCTCTGAATAGAGTCATAATTTATGGTGGAGCCTTGGGTGAAGATAGTAAAGCATATATCGAAGGATATGTCGACTCTGATTATGCAGGTTGTATGGATTCCAGAAAGTCTATTTCTGGATATGTATTCACTATGTTTGGCACATCAATTAGTTGAAAACCTACACTTCAGAGGGTTGTTGCCTTATCAACTGCTGAAGCGGAATATATCGCCCTAACAGAAGCTGTGAAGGAAGCATTGTGGCTTGAAGGTTTTAAAAAGGAGCTGAAACTTCAAGGTCGAGTTCTCACTGTTAAATGTGATAGTCAAAGTGCAATACACCTGTCGAAGAATTCAGCCTATCATGAGCGAACCAAGCACATTGATGTGAGACTACATTTCGTCAGAGGGGTAATCGAGCGTGGAGAAGTCCAAGTGTTGAAGGTTTTGACAGATCATAATGCTACTGATATGATCACCAAAACGTTGCCCAGTTGCGAGTTTTTCCACTGTATGCAATTGATAAAGTTGCATGAAGAAAGCTAGTTTGTTTCTTGATGGTAGAGTTAGTTCCAAGGTGGAGATTTGTGAGATATTTGGATCGAACTCTAGTTGAGCATGAAGTCGAAGATTGTTCACATGCTGATGAAGGAGTAATGCGTGTTGTAGTCGAAGTTTGTTCTAACATACATTAGTAAATATTGCTAGATTTGTTAGCATGTTGAATTGGGCCTTGTGTTAAGGATCCAATTGTTTAAGTTAGCTTGTACCTTAAGTTAGATTGTAATGGGTAATTGTTAAAAAGCCCATTAGGTTAGCGTGTTAGTTTTCTTATAAATAACATGTTAGTCTCTCATCTTGAATATAAGGAAAAATAGGAAGATAAAATCCTAATTTCAAGAGAGAGTGGTTAATTTGTTATTCTTGTATACTTGTAATTTTATTTGAAGAGTAAGAAAAGTATAGCAGTTAGTAACCAATCCTTGTTGTTGATCCTTGTTTCTTCTTGCTTGTTTTCTTTGTTAACCTAACCCTTGTGTTTCTTGCCGTCAAAGAAACAGTTTATAATTTGGTTTAAGGTATCCGATTCACAACAGCCACTATTAAGAATAAAAAGATATATTGCATGTTGGTTTTGTGTTGCTCAAAAGTTATTCAAAGGTATGGCGCACTCATCCTTGTAAGTCTTGCTCCACTCGATGTTACGATATTCGAATAAATTTAGCAGTGATACTAAATTCTATTGTCATATGAAATTCTTAAAATGTTATTCTCAGAGGTAAAAAAGAGATATAGTGCAGTGGAAGCTCTCAACTCATGGTCCCAAGAAATGTTAACAACATGATCTTCTATTCATGAAATGGTTCTCTATAGCATATGTTTTGAGTACATAAAGTAACATACTAACTAATATAAACCATAAACCTATTTTAAAGTTAAATCAGACATCGTGCCAACGAGATGAAGCTGGAATCAAGTAGTTTAACCGATTAAACCGTCCAGTTTCAACATTGTTTTTAAAACATCATACTAACATACATAATCATCCATTTAAGCGAGCCGATAACTTTTTCCGCGAAAAGCAACTCCATCACCCTGATTCTGCTGCTGAGTGGAAGAAGAAGCAGAAGATGAAGCATTGCCACTAGTTTCATGAGAAGTGCTTCCTGTTGTTTGAGATCCACCAAGGCGATTGCTTCTTCCTCTAAACACAATTCCAGCAGAAGGATTAGATTGCACTGGTGCATTCATTTGAGTATCTTCTCCCCAATATGCCACTATTTTGTGACTAGTTTACATAAGTTAAGGATTATAAAAATGTACTATCTATTAACTAACTTATTACTATTATGAACTTTGTCACTACAGTAAATGCCATAAACAAAATTTGACATAATCATTGTTGATGTAGCATCGAAACTTCTGAAAAATGGCGTGTACGTGTTCATATTAACAAAACTTAACCTGCTCTAATACCAATTTGATACTCTAATAAAACTTAATTTAGACTTAATATGCTCTTCTACCAATTTGATAGTCGCAAGAGAGAACATGAAAGAGTTTCATTTAACTTGCTTTCATTCACAACACACATATGAAATATGAATACCACATGACACACGTGCTATGTTTATGTTCTAATACTAAAATTTGTAACAACATAACAATTGCTTGACACATAACAACATTTAAATTTGAAATATTTAGAGCAATTTCCAACAAGAATTGCTTCACACACCGGTTCTTATAATGCATCTCCACTCTTATGCATATGTAAGAACTTTAATTATGTAACAATTGCTCAAAATATCCTTAAAGACATGGTTTTACTGACAAGTGTCCTAGTATTTGTTAAGAATTTAAAACAGAAATAAAAAAATAATAAAAAAATATATTTAATATTTTTAGTGCATTATGTTCAAAACTAAACCCATGAATAACTTGTTGGCATGCTTCTAGAAAAAGAATATTTGTGCTGTTTTTGTTCATGAGGGGTATATCCTTGTCCTATTTTGTAACTCAATGATTCAGTGAATGTCAACTTGCAATGGAAAATGATGTGAAAAACGTTAGAAAAAGCCAACTGGACTGAGATTGCGTTTACATATTATATTGTCCTTGCTTGTGTGGCTTTGGAATCAACGACTTTTTATTACAAGCATCGGTTTTAGAATAAAAAAAATGTCCACCTTCAATTTCATATAGTAATTATGGGAAAATAAATGTAAATGATTGATTTTCTTAATGCTCATAATTATATGTCTTTAATATTGATCGCCGCCAACAATTTTATCGGTTTGGTAGGTATGACTTGTTTGATATTAATTGTCCAACACTCCCCTCTAAGATTTGAGGATCATTTTATTGACCCCAAACAAAGTAGAAATGGTGACTGGGATTCTGCTAGGGCAAAACAAGGAACGGCAAGAAAGCAATAAGGATGAAAATATTGTGAAACAACGGAACACGAAGAAATTCAAAGGAGGGGGGAAGGGTTTTTTATGGAACCTTGTTTTGCAAGCAATATGTTTTTAACAAGAAAATTTACTTTTAACGATGACAACCAATATGATAAGTTAAGCGTGAACAGATAAGCAAATAAATATTATCCTGGTAAATTAAAGTAAATTGCATTAGAGTTATCTATAGAGTAAATTAAAGTAAATTGTATTGGAAAGTTACAAAATTTAAACTATTAAATAAATAATTAAATATAATAAAATGATATGGCATTGATTGATTGGTTGAAGATATACTATCCAATTTTTTGTGGTGGGTAGATAAATTGTCCCCTTTCTATATTTCATGTTTTGATCATGTTGCATTGCAGCCAAATCAAAGAGATTATATGGGAAGTCTTATTACAAAATATGTTCTATATGTTATATCCTTGTCGGTGGCTGGGCCAACAGTTTCAGATTTGAAAAGGATTCTCTAGTTTTGTTAGAGGGCAATCGAGGGGGTCAACGAGGGAGCATTTCTTAATTGGGACACACCTTTGTGAGAGACATACCACATACTCACCTAAAACCTTAAGGTGATAGGTGTGTGGGTTCTCCCACTTATAAAGTGTTTAATCTTCCCTTTTCTAATCAATGTGGGACTTCTTCCTCACACTTGATTCTCAACACTCTCCCTCAAGTGTGAGTTTATACACAATGCTCCCCCTCATGTGGAAGCTCTCTCTTCCACATACACTTCTATCACCGTTGAACTCAACGGAACACCTTCTACCCACACCTGCGGGATGTGTTTCGATACAAGTAAGTCGGTCCCTTTCTCGAACCAAAGGCTTTGATACCAATGTTAGAATTAACAATCGAGGGGGTCAACGAGGGAGCATTTCTTAATTGGGACACACCTTTGTGAGAGACACACCACATACTCACCTAAAACCTTGAGAAAGTTAAATAGCTACATTGCTTTCAAATTTCATGCAACTTTTTTTTCTTATTGATTACTTGCTCCATCCCACAATTAATTATACTGATTAAAAAAAATATATAAATAAAAGGAAATGCTAACACACATCTAAAATTAACGGGTCCCGCACAAAAATATCTTACATCTATTTTTTTTAAATTTTTTTTATCTTTCTAATGTGGAGTCCACCCAAAATTGATGGGCCTTACACAAAAATACACTAAAGTGTATGGTGCTAATGCACACCTACATGGATGTGCATTAGCATAACCCATAAATAAAAGAGAGAAATATATTTTGCATAACTCTAACTATTTATTTATTTGCAAACTATCATTCATCTTTATTCTCCTGCAAAATCGAAAGGTCTTTTAAGAAAATATACCCTAGACGATTTTCATCTTCTTCTCCATTTAAACGCCCTAACATTTAAATCCATGAGAATTGTTCTCAAGGATCGCGGTCAGCCTTCAGATTGATCTGGACAATCAGCAGAACTCCTAAAAACAAAATTATGTGCTTTCAAGAAAGCAAAGGTCTAAAACACGAAGTATTCTGTTTAAGTTGAATTTAAAAAATATCAGATGACACTTAAAAGTAAAGAATTCAAAATTGCTTTCTCATTCTATTTAATTTGAATATCAAATTTATTATTATTATTATTATTATTATTATTATTATTATTATTTTTCAAGTTATCCTCATATTTTTGTTTAAAATCAAACTGATTCTTAAAATTTTTAAAAAATTGTAGACTACTCCTTAATAATTTTTAAAATTTACGTATCGATTTTTTTAAATTTTAAAAATTATAAATTGATCTCTATTTTTTAAATTTAGCTCAAAATTTATAAAAAAAACCTAAGAAATTAACAATGAATAAATTTAATATTCTATTCAAACATTTTTTTAAATAAACAAATTTGAATTATTTAAAATTTAAAATATTTTAAAATTTTTCAATTACTTTATTCAAACACACCATTAAAATTGAAGTAAGTGTTTTGTCTATCTAACTATCTTTAAAAATTGGGAAACCGATGGAAGAATTCAAAATGTTCTTGAATTATGATTTTGACTTGATTATATCTAATTAGGTAAAAAAATAAAACAAATTGTGGACGGTGATATAATTGTTTTTTGATCGAACAATATTCAATAACAAAAAAGGATATTAATCTCTACCACTACATTATTTTTTACAATCAAAACTAATGGAACCACTTTGTTATTTAAAACTGCTTTGAAAATTTCGACACTAACTAAAGGAAAGTAACTACTTCAATAAAAAAATTGGAAAGTTGTAGTAACTACTTCTGAAGGTGCGAGAAAGACACAAGAAAATGGGATTGAATTGTGTATTTACTCTTTTAACAATTTTTCGTTTCTTGTCAATAAAACACTTTACGTTACATCAGAGTTTGTTGAGAGACTCTGACTTGCGAAGTTATATTCAGACTGACAATGCTTAGAGCATGAGAACCAGTAAGAGTCTGAATGCTATGTACATCATTCAGAACTTGCAGAGCGGAAGTTTATCAGAGTTGCAAGGTTCTGACTTGCTTATGTAAGGTTCTTGATGAAACATAAACAAAGACATTAAGCATAAGAGTAAAGAACACACGATATATCCTAGTTCACCACAAAGGCTAATCCAGTCCACCCTCCTCAGGTGATTTCGCCTTGAACACAAGGTCTTAATCCACTACAATCAATCTCGATTACAGATGCACAAGCACATAGTTGGTGACTGTCGCACCTCGAAAAAAATCGCTTAATCGAAGACGCGACCCTCGCGCGAAAGGCGCGGAAAACGGTTCCACAGAGTCGCCACCGAACTTTATTTATCCCAAAAGAGGGAAAGAAAAATATCCAGAAAACCTTTAAGGAAGGGTAAGAACGTGGTCGTCGCAACCACATTCCGGGTTCGGGAGTCGGTTACGTGAGGGGAAGGTACGCGCACCCCCTCACGTCCGTTGTATCCAACGAGAACCTCTTAGTTCGAATTGTGAGGAATGTTATCTAAGCTTGTTTGTTTTCTTCCCAACGATATATGCGAAAAGGTAAAGTAAAAGGTTTCGATTATTGAGGGAAATGGGGTGGTTTTAGGATAGAGTGTTTGGCAAGATCATCGCGACCTCGGGCATACGTATGCTCATTCGGACGAGAATGAGAAATCAGAGCAATCGTAGTTCGACTACGGGGTTTGACGGAAAAAGATGGAAGTGTGGACGCAAACGGGGGAAAACGAAAAAAGTGTAGAAACGGGGAACAAAGATGGTAATGTGCTCGCCAAGATCATCGCAATCTTGTGCCTACGTATCTTTACTCGGACGAGAATAAAGAATTAGAGCAGTCGTAGTTCGTGGTACGCCCACGAAAAAGAGGGTTAGGGTTTGAATTTTAGGAGACGAAAGATTGAATGACATACAACCCAAGGGGCGTGCCTCGAGAGCAGTCACTCAAGAATCCAAGGAATGCTAGACTCCAAGGACTCAGTTCTTTCGTGAGTTGATTGCGAAAACGTTTGATAATGGTTAAGTGTTTTAAGACGAAAGGGTGAATGAATAACAACCCAAGGGCGTGCCTCAAGAGCCATTCATTCGAAGATCCAAGGAATGCTAGATTCCAAGAATCTCCTCGTTTCGTTAGTTGATTAAGAAAGCGTTTGAAAAGGATTGAGTCGAATTGGGTGAGAAAAGAGGTGAGGATCGATACTAGTCCCTAGGGGTGCTCCTAGTAACGAAACCTCGAGATGTGCGAGTGTGCATTTGACGACGAGTCAAAAGGCACTCGACTTACGAGAATGTTTTGAAGAGGTGGCTCGACGACGAGTCGAGAATTGGTTTGGAAGTGGTTTAATTTGTTAAACGTTTTAGGGAGAACGACGATTATTCGATAAACGAGACGTCGGCCTCGCAACCAATTAATCGGGGCATTACTGGGATGCTAGATCCCAACGACGCCTTTTTCATTCGATTGATTTATGAAATGTCGTTTGATGAACAACGAAAGTACCATATGGAATGCTAGACTCCAATGGCATTTCTTTGTCCAAATAGTTAAGACGAGTGTTTTAGGAGCGAAAGGTTGAATGATCACTACCTAAGGCGTGCGCCCCAATGGTGGTCACTCAAGAACCCAAGAAGTGCTAGACCTCAAGAATTCAGTTCTTTCGCGATTTACGTGAAAAAAAATTTGAATAGGTGTTGAGTATTTTAATCGGGAAGTAAGATTTTGAACAAATAAAAAATAATTAGATAAATATGAATGTGAATGTGATATGGATATGAATAAGAATGAATGATAATATAATCGAGATAATATTCGATGGAAAATAAACAAGATAATATTGACAAGAGGTTAAAGTTAACATAAAATAAAAATGGTCTCGTCTTAATCGGATTTGATCGAGAAATCGATAAATCGTTGACTTTCGACTTTCATTGGCCAAATAAAAGACATAAGGTATAAAATCGAAATAGAAATAAAATTGGTCTCGTTTTAATCGGAATTTAATCGACGAATCGATAATCCACGATTTTGACTTTCATGGACCAAAGATAAAAGAATATGCGAGAATTAAATGGAAATGGAAATTAAATCGGAAATGATAAGAAAAATAACAAAGGTCTCACCTTTATCGAGATCTAATCGAGAAATCGATAAATCGATCGATATTTGGTTTTCATTGACCCAAAAATAAATGAATAAATTACACAAAAACGATAGAAATAAAATAAAATGGAAAATGACATGAAAAATAGTAAAGGTCTCACCTTTATCGAGATTAAGTCGAGAATCGACAAATCGTCGATGTTTGGTTTTCATTGACCCAAAATAAATGTAAATGAACCAAAAATGATAGAAATAAAATAAAATTGAAAATGACATGAAAAATAATAAAGGTCTCACCTTTATCGAGATTTAGTCGGAAAATCGACAAATCAATCGATATATGGTTTTCATTGACCCACGAAATAAATAAAAGTGAAATAAAAATAGCATTATGAACAAGAATCGAAAATAAATATAAATAAATTGTAGATAAATTGTAAATAAATTGTAGGCCTCAAATAAGTCAAAACTTAATCGATTTGATTAAGTCATGAATATTTTTATATCATTGGCCCAAAAATTAATAGAAATTGAAAGAAGAAATACCATTTACCAAAAACAACTAGTAAAGACAATTAACAAAATATCAACCATGTAACAAATACTTAATAAATCGTTAAAAACAAACAAACAAATAACATTGATTAACAAAGTTAACAAAAGATATATATATATATAAAATATTTTTTACAAAAAATTATAAGTAAAATAATATAAGAAAAAACATGAAAAGAAAGGGAGCGGGGTGCGTGCTGATAAATGGGTGGAATCATGTGAGCCTAAGGCCCATCATCCAATTCTTCTTGAAAACACCACACGGCTGGAACAAATAAACAAGGGTGGATTAATAAAAAGAAGGGACAGGCTACAAGCACATCAACCCTTTAAAACCAAACCAACAACTTTTAAGACACACAAAACCAAGGCAATGTTAAAAAAACTACATCAGCAAGTCCAATGCAAACATTATTTCTTTCTTTCTTTCTCTCAAATCAAAAGAAGGAACTCTTAAACAGAACATGAAAAAAAACAAAAGAAGGGTCAACGAAACAGAGTTGCGGATAGAAACAAAATGGTTCCACCTTGTTCAAAACGTTTCGATCTTTCTTTCTCTCACGTCCGTTTCTCTCCTGCGCGAACGGTTCGGGTTCGATTAGTTCTTCATTTTCTATTCGTCTCACTCTGTTTCTCTGTTCTGTTTATGAAATGGTTTGGGGTTTGTCTCAGTTTCTTTCTTCACCTCTTTTCTGTGTTGTTCTTTTTTGAGATGATTTGGGTGTTGTTTTGGTTTACGAATGAGTGGGTTTCATTGTTGTTGATGATTGAAGGGGAGAGGAAGATTTAATGAGAGCGAGTGATTGCAAGGAAATGGATTGAAGGAAGTACGCGGTGGAAAAGGGTGCGTTCGGAAACGGAAAAGGTTGTTGTATTGATGTTGAAGCAAGGGAGATGTTGTGGGTGATGGTTGGAGATGAGGGTTGTTGGTTGTTTCGAAGCAGAGTTTTTCTGGGTGGCGGCCAGGTTCTTTCATGAGGGTGAAAAGGGTTCACTTTATAGAACAAGGTTGAGGGTAATTTAGGCAAAGATTGGCAGAAATTGTGAGGTGGAATTTGTTATGAGGTCGTACGAATCGGATGATGGATGGTTCGTTCATGTACTACGGTTTGCACAAGATGAAGTTTGTGACAGCAGGTGATTTTGTGAATTGAGTATATTTTTGGTCTTGCTGCGAATATGCTAGCTGGTGGTTGTGATGAGGCAAAGGGTGGGCCAAGTTGTGAATTTTGACATCACGGATGCTTATGTATCAGGCTTGGAAACTTGCTTGTTTTTTTTTTGTAATAATAATCTGAATAATGGGCTTAAGAAAAATAGCACTCTCTCATAGGCCTTTATTGTGGAACATTTTTGGTATGTAAATGGATGTATGTGTTTTTGGAATGAAAAGTGGAAACAAATGGATTTGGATATAAAATATTAAGAAAATGGATAATGAACATTGGTAAAAAAATGGTTTTGAAATGGATATAAAAATATGGATAGAAAATGGATATCTAAATAAGGAAATTGGATAAAATAAGAAAAAAAGAAATGGATATGAGAATGGTTTTGAATTAAATTTGGGATATTTGTATGGATTTGGGAGAAATAAAACGTTTGGATTTTGAAATGGATAAAATTGGATAATTTGAAAAAGGAAATGGTTTTTTTATCTTGAAAAATGGATTACGGATGGATAATTGATTTGAAATGGATTATGAATGGATTTTTTTTTAGAGTTGGTTTTGGATATAAAATAAATATGGGGAATTTAAATGGAAATGGTTATTTAATTGGGTTAAGGACTAAAATGGTTAAATATGTATGGATAAAAAAATAAC
The DNA here is from genome assembly GCA_022829125.1 of Lathyrus tuberosus. NCBI lineage: Eukaryota > Viridiplantae > Streptophyta > Magnoliopsida > Fabales > Fabaceae > Lathyrus > Lathyrus tuberosus. The sequence continues at coordinate 5,964,263 of JALAZF010000159.1, forward strand.
AGAGGGATGAAGTTGAAGGGAACATATTTTTTGGATTTTTTTTCTGAATAATGATTAGTGAATGGCATGTACAGATGAAAACTATAAACAGGTAGGACAAATTTGGGGTATGATAGATGCCCCTATCTAATTGGCTTAAACTGAGTTAGATGAACTGCTACGGCGTTCGGTCTTTCGAGGTATAAGACAATTAGATACGAAGAAGACCATAAATTTGTCCGAAGGAAAGAAAAGGAGTGAGAAGTTGGGATAACAGAATGAATCTGACACCAAAAGGATGACAGGCCTATCACCAAAAGGATGATAGTGAACACACACACATAGACCCTTCCACCAAAAGGATGAAAATGAGGTCAAAGCCCGCTATTAACAAAAGGATAATAGGGAAAACACACACACACAGACCCTTCCACCAAAAGGATGAAAGTGAGGTCAAACGCCTGCTATTACCAAAAGGATAATAGGGCACACACACACATAGACCCTTCCACCAAAAGGATGGAAATGAGGTCAACGCCTGCTATTACCGACGAGATAATAGGGAACACACGCACACAGACCCTTCCACCAAAAGGATGAAAATGAGGTCAAACGCCTGCTATTACCGACGAGATAATAGGGCACACAACACAACCAGACCTTTCCACCAAAAGGATGGGAATGAGGTCAACGTCTGCTATTACCGACGAGATAATAGGGCACACACGCCCACAGATAGACCCTTCCACCAAAAGGATGGAAATGAGGTCAAAGTCTGCTATTACCGACGAGATAATAGGGCACACACACACACACACAGACAGACCCTTCCACCAAAAGGATGGAAAATGAGGTCAAAACCTGCTATTACCAAAAGGATAATAGGGCACACACACACACAGACCCTTCCACCAAAAGGATGAAAATGAGGTCAAAACCTGCTACTACCAAAAGGATAGTAGGGCACACAACACAGCCTGCTATTACCAAAAGGATAATAGGGCACACACACAGCCTGCTACTACCAAAAGGATAGTATGGCACACAACACAGCCTGCTACTACCAAAAGGATAGTATGGCACACAACACAGCCTGCTATTACCAAAAGGATAATAGGGCACACACACATAGCCTGCTATTACCAAAAGGATAATAGGGCACACACACACAGCCTGCTATTACCAAAAGGATAATAGGGCACACACACACAGCCTGCTATTACCAAAAGGATAATAGGGCACACAACACAGCCTGCTATTACCAAAAGGATAATAGGGCACACACACAGCCTGCTACTACCAAAAGGATAGTATGGCACACAACACAAAGGTTGTCACTCACCAAAAAGATGATACACAGACCAAGGGTTTATGGATCGGCAACACCAAAAGGATGACGGATCAAAACAAGCTACTACCACCAAAAGGATGATAGGAACTTCTTATTTGTGAGGACCAACGCCAAAAGGATGAAGGTTAAATTGACATGATTTCGGCTATCACCAAAAGGATGATAGAAAAATTTTTATTTGAGGGTTACCAACACCAAAAGGATGCAGGTTAAATTGAGTTGACCGGCTCTGGCTATCACCAAAAGGATGATAGTAAGGCAATTGACAAAAGGTCAAATTTGTTGGGGATGTGATGAGATTTATTTGGAGACATCAACAAAAGGTTGAAGTAAAGAATTCAATGATGAAAGCCCACGAAAGGGAAACAGTGAAAAATGGAGAAGGTAACCAGCGAAAAAAAAGAGAAGGTAAACAACGAAAAATGGAGAAGGTAAACAGCGAAAAATGGAGAAGGTAAACAGCAAAAAATGGAGAAGGTAACCCGCCAAGATCTATGCAATCTTGTGCCTACGTATCTTTACTCGGACGAGAATAAAGAATCAGGGCAGCCGTAGTTCGACCTAAAGAAAAGATTCAATGAGGAACTCCCACTGACTCGGAGGAATGTTTATTGGTTGGGATGAGGATGACGACCACATCAACAAAAAGGTTGAGGCACACAACTCAATGAGGAACGCCCACTGACTTGCTTGGAGATCAAAGCTTCATCAACAGAAAGTTGAAGACTTCATGAGGAACGCCCATGAACTTGAAATGATGCCCCTGTCTGGGCTGAAGATTGCTTGTCGTCTTGTCTTGATCAACAACAGGTTGAAAAATTCGTGAGGAACGCCCACGGATTTGCTGGAGATGCCTCTGACTAGGCTGAAAATCGTCTTGAAATCTTGCTAAACAAAAGGTTGAAAGCTTCGTGAGGAATGCCCACGGATTTGTTGAAGATAATGCCCCTGGCTGGGCTGAAGATCGTCTTGCAGTCTTGAGATTGATCCTGGATCTTGACCTATGCGTATGTATAAATGCTTGATTTTGTAATGATGTGCAATGCAAATACTGACGCGCGGAGATGCAAGTGCTGGGGGAGTATGATTAGTTTTGGGTATGCATATGATGCATATGATGCTGAATGCGATGCATATGATGCGTATGATGTATATGATGACGAATGCGATGCACATGATTGCAGACGGGTGATTGGATATGTTGTAAAGGTGCCAGCATGGTGGACTTTTGGTAGTTGCCAATGAGGATTGGACTTTTGGGCGGTGGGAGGGATTTGAATTCCTCGACACTCAGTTCGTTGAAGACGCCATGATTGAAGCAGACGAAGATGCTCTTGAAGCTTTAAGCTTGATTGCTTGATAGTGAATCATGAGTTCATTTCTAAGAGAACCACAACTTTGCTTGATGGTCAGGGTTGCTTGTTGCAACGGGTCTTGCCCCAGTCCGAACATGGCAATGGTCTGCCCTTGATTAACCAGTTCTGAAGCGATTTGTGCTTTGAGATGACTTGCCCCTGATTAAGGTGTTGAAGGATTTGCCCCAGCCTGAGGGTTTGAGGAAGTCTTGCTTCGAGTCACGGCCACAGAGAGCTCAAATTCCTCTTTGATTGCCCCTTGTTAGAGTGTCTTTGATATCTAGCACTGATTTGCTGTTAAAATTGCTCATTCACAAATGGTAATCTTAATACAATGCTCATGCAAGTTTTGAAAAAGAGTCGTTTATTCGAGTGTCGTGATAGTGAGATGAATGGACCGTTAGCCCAAACGTGTGCTGATTTTGATGGTGTGAAAGATATAGCAAGGAGAATGACACCAATGCTGAAGATTAGCAAATATGGGGAGTCAGTTTACGCAACCTTGCGATAGTATGCTTTCAGAATAAACCTCGCCTCAATTAGGTCTTTCGAGGGTTGTAACGTGGTCTGGTTTACGGTTTCTGAAACAAAGGATATTTGGCTCAAAGTATGATTTATACCCACCCCTACATGATGATCTCCAGTCCTACGTTCAGTTAATTCACACGTGTTTGTATTCCAAAAGGGTTGACGGTTCAAGGTATGCTTGAATTGACAGTCACCTTATTTTGTTTTTGATGGGTGTCAGTGACCCTTTGGTTTTGATTTGGTGGTCACTGGATCTTATTTTGTTGAGGTGAGGATTTGAGGGCCTCTTTTGATGTTGTTTTTTATCTCATCTTTTGCATGGACTGATTTTGCTTTTCGAGTCCATCAGGATTGCCTTGATTTTTGCTTAAGTCTCCTTAGCAGGCTTTTGATTTTTGTCTTTTGGTTTTGTTGGATGATTGTGACTGCCAAGTCATGGTTATTGATGAACAACCGTCATGTTTTGTGGAATTTTTCTTTGTGATTTGAGTGCGTAATTGAGTTAACTGAACACTACCCTACCCCAGGTTGAGTGTAAGGGTTTGATTATCCGAAGGAAACTGCTACTTTCTAGGCTCGAAGTGGTATACTAGGGATTAACTCCTTGTCTCTCCAGTGTTTAGGGGGATTGAAATAATGCCTGTACATCCTCGGCGGGATTCTATCCGAAAGCATACATTTTGAAATTATGGGTATTTCGTTGTCATAATCCTCCCTCAAATCATTGCTAACAACAGTTTGATAATGAGAGTGAAGTGGATAAATGTGTTTGTGATTTGTATTAAATGGAAAAAATGAGTGAATACGACATAACTGATTCAAAACATACATAATCACTACATTAAGAAAACCAAATACAAACGGCAATGTTCAAATCATACAGTACTTAAACAAACAAACACAAAATACAAGAATGCAAATAACGGGATGGCAACATGACTGCCTTCTTCGGGGAAACTTGAACTTGACTTGACTTGACTTGCTGCTGGCACTAGTTTGGCGGCGGCAGAGGGTTGTTGATGACATTTGGAGCCCTCCCATTGAATGTGAGAAACTTTGAGTCGATCATGTCTTGAACCTTGTGTTTGAAAGCTCTGCAGTCCTCGATCGTATGCCCTGGAGCACCCTTATGAAACTCGCAATGAGCATTAGCATCATAATCTGGGGGAATGACAGTTGGAGGAGCTAGGTCCCTCAGAGCGATTGCCTTCTTCTCCATCAATTGAGCGAAGATCTGAGCATATGAGGTTAGCAGACGATCAAAGTCTCTATCAGACCTCCTTGTCCTCTATTAATTAGGCTGACGTTGTTGAGCAGCTCTCTGTTGTTAATGTTGAGGAGGATACTGATACCCTTGTTGATTGTAGGATTGTTGCTGAAGAGCCTGTTGCTGAGGTATTGGAGCTTGAACAGCTTGAACAGCTGGATGATAAGGCATTGGTGCATATTGCGTAGCAGCAGCATATGGATACTGGAAGTATGGCATTTGAAAAGGCATTGGAGGGGGAGCTTGTTGTTGAGCTTGCCCTTTCTGAGCAGAGACATCATTTGTTTCACCCTCTTTCTTCTTGTATCCATTGAAGGGTTTCTTAGCTCCAGCCTGACTGCTAGAACCTCCTAGGATCTTTCCGCTCTTCAGACCTTTTTCAATTCTCTCACCGACAATTACCAAATCAGAGAATCCAGCAGAAACATTACCAATCAGCTTCTCATAGTATTGGCCTTGCAAAGTACCCATGAAGATATCAATCAATTCACGATCAACAAGAGGTGGATGCACTCTTGCAGCTAGCTCTCTCCAGCGTTGCGCGTACTCCTTAAAGGATTCGTTGCCCTTTTGAGCCATACTCTAAAGTTGAGTACGATTCGGAGCAAGGTCGGTGTTGTACTTGTATTGCTTAACAAATGCATCAGCTAGATCATCCCAAGTGTGCACATTGCTACGCTCCAGCTGCATATACCACTCAAGAGATGCCCCAGACAGACTGTCTTGGAAGCAATGGATCATCAGCTTTTCGTCTTTGGCATGGGAAACCATCTTGCGGCAGTACATCCTTAGATGCATGTGGGGAAAACTGAGGCCTTTGTACTTCGGGAATTCCTGTACTTTGAACTTAGGAGGAATGACAACATCTGGCACCAAGCACATATCCAGAGCATTCAGAGAAGTTGAGTTGCGTCTCTCCATAACTCGGAGTTTCTCAGCTAGATCACGACACATCTTGATAGCTTCATAATCCTGAGCAGCAGTAGGATTGACAATTGGGATAGCAGCATCGTAGTTCTGGACCTCATCATACTGATCTACCAGATTTTCTTCAACATGAGGAATATGAATCTGAGTGACAACAGGTTGGGCTTGCGGAATAGCTCCAACAGTAACTCCAGATGTTGGAAGTGGTTGAGATGTGGCAGGAGCGAAGTCCATTGGTATCCCATAAGTGATGGGGTTGGGAACAGGAACTGAGAGCCTTGAGGTAGATCCTTGAACGGGTGCATTGTTGTTGGCAGCAACAGCTTCACGCAATTCTTCCTCTTTTCTAGCCATCATGATGGCTTCGAGAATCTGGTCGATCTTTCCTTTGATAGAGTCCAACTCTTCTCTAAAGGCGGCTTGCTCTTGTTGAATCTGCTCCATCATGCGTCTGGTATTGGCTCGAGTTACGTACTGATGTCGAGGAATCAGCTTGATCTACTGGAGAAGGAAGGAAGTTGAAGTGAGATTCTGAGGTTGAAAAATGCAATGCAAGATGCGTAACAGGTGCAATGCAATGCAATGACATGAGATGCAATGCAAGATGCAAGATCCAGGATCGCAGATCACAGGTTCAAATAGTTCTGAGGTTGGCCGTTCACGGGTAAATGACCAAAGTCTCTGATCAAAGAAACCTTATAGGTAAGCTCTATGAGGAAAGTTCTAGGTTCTTTACCCATAAACCCACTCACGAGATAGTTTCTACGTTGACGGATAAGGTTCCCAGGATTACGGACATAAATCGCATCAATGTCACGCAACAGGCCAGCTGCATTACGACGATAATGACGACAAGGTCTCCCCTGAGCGGGGTCCTCGTGCTAGGCGCACAAGGAGCGAGTCCTTGGAGACTAACACTACACGACCACCAATATAGAACTTGGTTCTAAGAGTGGTTCATAGAGTCACAGACCCTTCATGAATCAAGTCGTGCGACAGGCTAGCTGTGTTACAACAGGATCTACGAAAAGGTCTACTCTAAGGGAAGCTTTCATGCTAGGCACACAAGGAGCGGATCCTTGGGGACTAACACTAATTAATTCCAAAATCCAACCTAGGTGTTCCCTCTGCTTTTACCAAAGCTCGGGTGTAGAGCTTTACTCATGATATCATCCCAAGATCCAACAACCAAGAACAATAGGAGAAAGCAATAAGAGAACAAATACGTAAACGAGAAGAAAACAAGCAAACAAAGATAACGCTCCTCACAATCGCTCTAAGTTAGGCTCGACTCTCTCTTGCATAGAGCACGTCCCCAGCAGAGTCGCCACCTGTCGCACCTCGAAAAAAATCGCTTAATCGAAGACGCGACCCTCGCGCGAAAGGCGCAGAAAACGGTTCGACAGAGTCGCCACCGAACTTTATTTATCCCAAAAGAGGGAAAGGAAAATATCGAGAAAACCTTTAAGGAAGGGTAAGAACGTGGTCGTCGCAACCACATTCCGGGTTCGAGAGTCGGTTACGTGAGGGGAAGGTACGCGCACCCCCTTACGTCCGTTGTATCCAACGGGAACCTCTTAGTTCGAATTGTGAGGAATGTTATCTAAGCTTGTTTGTTTTCTTCCCAACGATATATGCGAAAAGGTAAAGTAAAAGGTTTCGATTACTGAGGGAAATGGGGTGGTTTTAGGATAGAGTGCTCGACAAGATCATCACGACCTCGGGCATACGTATGCTCATTCGGACGAGAATGAGAAATCAGAGCAATCGTAGTTCGACTACGGGGTTTGACGGAAAAAGATGGAAGTGTGGACGCAAACGGGGAACAAAGATGGTAATGTGCTCGCCAAGATCATCGCAATCTTGTGCCTACGTATCTTTACTTGGACGAGAATAAAGAATCAGAGCAGTCGTAGTTCGTGGTACGCCCACGAAAAAGAGGGTTAGGGTTTGAATTTTAGGAGACGAAAGATTGAATGACATACAACCCAAGGGGCGTGCCTCGAGAGCAGTCACTCAAGAATCCAAGGAATGCTAGACTCCAAGGACTCAGTTCTTTCGTGAGTTGATTGCGAAAGCGTTTGATAATGGTTAAGTGTTTTAAGACGAAAGGATGAATGAATAACAACCCAAGGGCGTGCCTCAAGAGCCATTCATTCGAAGATCCAAGGAACGCTAGATTCCAAGAATCTCCTCCTTTCATTAGTTGATTAAGAAAGCGTTTGAAAAGGATTGATTCGAATTGGGTGAGAAAAGAGGTGAGGATCGATACTAGTCCCTAGGGGTGCTCCTAGTAACGAAACCTCGAGATGTACGAGTGTGCATTTGACGACGAGTCAAAAGGCACTCGACTTACGAGAATGTTTTGAAGAGGTGGCTCGACGACGAGTTGAGAATTGGTTTGGAAGTGGTTTAATTTGTTAAACGTTTTAGGGAGAACGACGATTATTCGATAAACGAGACGTCGGCCTCGCAACCAATTAATCGGGGCATTACTGGGATGCTAGATCCCAACGACGCCTTTTTCATTCGATTGATTTATGAAATGTCGTTTGATGAACAACGAAAGTACCATATGGAATGCTAGACTCCAATGGCATTTCTTTGTCCAAATAGTTAAGACGAGTGTTTTAGGAGCGAAAGGTTGAATGATCACTACCTAAGGCGTGCGCCCCAATGGTGGTCACTCAAGAACCCAAGAAGTGCTAGACCTCAAGAATTCAATCCTTTCGCGATTTACTTGAAAAAAAATTTGAATAGGTGTTGAGTATTTTAATCGAGAAGTAAGAGTTTGAACAAATAAAAAATAATTAGATAAATATGAATGTGAATGTGATATGGATATGAATAAGAATGAACGATAATATAATCGAGATAGTATTCGATGGAAAATAAACAAGATAATATTGACAAAAGGTTAAAGTTGACATAAAATAAAAATGGTCTCGTCTTAATCGGATTTGATCGAGAAATCGATAAATCGTTGACTTTCGACTTTCATTGGCCAAATAAAAGACATAAGGTATAAAATCGAAATAGAAATAAAATTGGTCTCGTTTTAATCGGAATTTAATCGACGAATCAATAATCCACGATTTTGACTTTCATGGACCAAAGATAAAAGAATATGCAAGAATTAAATGGAAATGGAAATTAAATCGGAAATGATAAGAAAAATAACAAAGGTCTCACCTTTATCAAGATCTAATCGAGAAATCGATAAATCGATCGATATTTGGTTTTCATTGACCCAAAAATAAATGAATAAATGACACAAAAACGATATAAATAAAATAAAATGGAAAATGACATGAAAAATAGTAAAGGTCTCACCTTTATCGAGATTAAGTCGAGAATCGACAAATTGTCGATGTTTGGTTTTCATTGACCCAAAATAAATGTAAATGAACCAAAAATGATAGAAATAAAATAAAATTGAAAATGACATGAAAAATAATAAAGGTCTCACCTTTATCGAGATTTAGTCGAAAAATCGACAAATAAATCGATATATGGTTTTCATTGACCCACAAAATAAATAAAAGTGAAATAAAAATAGCATTATGAACAAGAATCGAAAATAAATATAAATAAATTGTAGATAAATTGTAAATAAATTGTAGGCCTCAAATAAGTCAAAACTTAATCGATTTGATTATGTCATGAATATTTTTATATCATTGGCCCAAAAATTAATAGAAATTGAAAGAAGAAATACCATTTACCAAAAACAACTAGTAAAGACAATTAACAAAATATCAACCATGTAACAAATACTTAATAAATCGTTAAAAACAAACAAATAAATAACATTGATTAACAAAGTTAACAAAAGATATATATAAAATATTTTTTACAAAAAATTATAAGTAAAATAATATAAGAAAAAACATGAAAAGAAAGGGAGGGGGGTGCGTGCTGATAAATGGGTGGAATCATGTGAGCCTAAGGCCCATCATCCAATTCTTCATGAAAACACCACACGGCTGGAACAAATAAACAAGGGTGGATTAATAAAAAGAAGGGACAGGCTACAAGCACATCAACCCTTTAAAACCAAACCAACGACTTTTAAGACACACAAAACCAAGGCAATGTTAAAAAAACTACATTAGCAAGTCCAATGCAAACATTATTTATTTATTTCTTTCTCTCAAATCAAAAGAAGGAACTCTTAAACAGAGCATGAAAAAAAAACAAAAGAAGGGTCAACGAAACAGAGCTGCGGATAGAAACAAAATGGTTCCACCTTGTTCAAAACGTTTCGGTCTTTCTTTCTCTCACGTCCGTTTCTCTCTTGCGCGAACGGTTCGGGTTCGATTAGTTCTTCATCTTCTATTCGTCTCACTCTGTTTCTCTATTCTGTTTATGAAATGGTTTGGGGTTTGTCTCAGTTTCTATCTTCATATCTTTTCTGTGTTGTTCTTTTTTAAAATGATTTGGGTGTTGTTTTGGTTTACGAATGAGTGGGTTTCGTTGTTGTTAATGATTGAAGGGGAAAGGAAGATTTAATGAGAGCGAGTGATTGCAAGGAAATGGATTGAAGGAAGTACGCGGTGGAAAAGGGTGCGTTCGGAAACGGAAAAGGTTGTTGTATTGATGTTGAAGCAAGGGAGATGTTGTGGGTGATGGTTAGAGATGAGGGTTGTTGGTTGTTTCGGAGCAGAGTTTTTCTGGGTGGCGGCCAGGTTCTTTCATGAGGGTGAAAAGGGTTCACTTTATAGAACAAAGTTGAGGGTAATTTTGGCAAAGATTGGCAGAAATTGCGAGGTGGAATTTGTTATGAGGTCGTACGAATCGGATGGTGGATGGTTCGTTCATGTACTACGGTTCGCACAAGATGAAGTTTGTGACAGCAGGTGATTTTGTGAATTGAGTATATTTTTGGTCTTGCTGCGAATATGCTAGCTGGTGGTTGTGATGAGGCAAAGGGTGGGCCAAGTTGTGAATTTTGACATCACGGATGCTTATGTATCAGGCTTGGAAACTTGCTTGTTTTTTTTTTTGTAATAATAATCTGAATAATGGGTTTAAGAAAAATAGCACTCTCTCATAGGCCTTTATTGTGGAACATTTTTGGTATGTAAATGGATGTATGGTTTTTTGGAATGAAAAGTGGAAACAAATGGATTTGGATATAAAATATTAAGAAAATGGATAATGAATATTGGTAAAAAAATGGTTTTGAAATAGATATAAAAATATGGATAGAAAATGGATATCTAAATAAGGAAATTGGATAAAATAAGAAAAAAAGAAATGGATATGAGAATGGTTTTGAATTAAATTTGGGATATTGGTATGGATTTGGGAGAAATAAAAGGTTTGGATTTTGAAATGGATAAAATTGGATAATTTGAAAAAGGAAATGGTTTTTTTATCTTGAAAAATGGATTATGGATGGATAATTGATTTGAAATGGATTATGAATGGATTTTTTTTTAGAGTTGGTTTTGGATATAAAATAAATATGGGGAATTTAAATGGAAATGGTTATTTAAATGGGTTAAGGACTAAAATGGTTAAATATGTATGGATAAAAAAATAACAGAGGGATGAAGTTGAAAGGAACATATTTTTTGGATTTTTTTCTGAATAATGTTTAGTGAATGGCATGTACAGATGAAAACTATAAACAGGTAGGACAAATTTGGGGTATGACAGTGACTAACAAACTGCACAGCCGCACTGTGACTAACATACAATGAACCGTTCAGGGATTCAACTTAATGAATATAACGAACATTGACCTGCAGGTTCAAATCTCGCAAGATCTACGGCTAGGCTTTCACAACTAGACGTTCAGGGATTCATCGCAATGAATATAACGCTACTGACCCTATTTCGGGATTTACCACAATGACATCTCGCCATTGTCTTCTTGAGTCTCCGGTCACACTGACCACTCAAGGAATCCTAATTCACCAAGAATTAATTATACAGGAGATTACATAGTTGCTTCTTAACAAGCAGATTACTCCTAAGTTTAAGTACAAAGAACACATAAGTGTTCAAGCAAGATATGAGCAGCAACTCCTTGCTATCCTAAGAAACTACAAAGATGTATAATGATTTGACAGTTATTGACATCTTGTAGATCTTCTTCTTCTTTGTCTTCTTGGGTGAGCAAGCTTTGAGCAACAACTCCTTGCTTCAGATCTTTAATGTAGCGCTGACGAGAAGGTAAGTTGATGACTTGACTGATCTTTAATGTTGTCTTCTTCATCAACAGCTTCTGTACCGGTTCATTGTTGTTGTGTTGAATGATGATCTTTGAGCTTCAACAACAATGGCCATGTGTAAATGGTGATAGCTTTGGATGTTTAAGTGTTACAACTAGAACTCATCGTTGTTGCTATCTTCACACAATGACTTTGATCAATTCGCCATTCATGGATTGAATCGATACCTTCAGAAGCGAGAACTCTTTCCTTTAAATAGCCCAGTAGAAATATAGCCGTTTGAAATACTGTTGGCTGTTTGAAAAGAGATGCTGTGTAATAATTAGTTGTACTGACACATCTCCTTTTTGCTGTGGGAGAAGTGACTGGATATCTTCTTGAGCAGTGTGTACAGTTGTTCACAACGGTAACATTTGACTTCTAAACTTCAGAGGCTTCTGATGGTAATTTGATGAAGCATGAGTATAGCCTTCTTGATAGGATATCTGATACGTCAAGTCTTCAGCCATTTAAAGAATTTCATTAGGAATCAGTCTTCAGAACTTCAGCACTTGTCTTTAAGAACATTATCCTTTACTACTTCAAGTCTTCCGAAACTTCAGAACTTGTCCATTAGGAATCCATCTTCAGAGTCTTCAGCACTTGACCTTTGGAACTGTAATCTTCATAACACATAAGTCTTCAGAGTCTTTCTGCACTTGGTCTTCAGAGCCTTCAACCTTCAGAACTTTAAGTCATGAGAGTCTTCAGCACTTCGGTTCTCTTCTTCAGAAGCTTCACAATCTTCAGAATCTCGACCACTTTCAGAGAGCATCCACAAGAGCACTGCAACAGCAATATCGGCATCCTTGGATTTGACTGATCATGATCAGATACAGAAGCATTCTTGCTTCTTGTGACTTGTGTTACACATTGTAACTTCACATATAATCATTTTCGCTCATCTGGATGGTGCTTGTTCAATCTGATATCTTCTATAATTATGATCTTCACACAACACACGTTAGAACATAAAATATTTCTTTCACAAATACTTATTGTTATCATCAAAACATAGATTGACTTGTAGAGATAATTCTTGCTCTCACAATCTCCCCCTTTTTTATGATGGCAAAACCAAATATTTTGATTGAACATTTTATACGATGTAATCACCAAAACAAACATATTCAGAGTCTGGAACAATAGCTCCCCCTGAATGTGTTATCTTCAAAGTTTTATTTGTGGTCATCTAGAATCTTATATGATCCAAAGATATACAGAATAACAACTCGAGTTGCCATAATAAAGAATAGAAAAGGACTACTTCTCTATCTTGTCTTTAAGGAGACACAAGTCTTCAGCATCTGGACTAGTTCATCAGAACTTCCATCTTCAGATCTTTAGAACTCAGATCCTTTATAGTCGTATCAGAGCTTATAATCTTCAGAGACATCTGAAGCATTTCTACTTTTCAGAAGATTCATTTAAGCACAAACAGAACAGTTCTTGTCTAATAACATAGCATCGCTATTCATCAGAGACAGACACTGTCTTTTGAGAAACTCCCCCTGAGTTTCAGACTTTGTGAAGATTTTAGATTTAGCAATTGAATCTTCTGGGTAGTCTCCCCCTAATTTCCATAAGTCCGATATTGGGATCTTCAGAATCGTAATTCAGGAATATGAGTTTTTAATCACCAATACGGATCATGATTTTTTCAGAGTTTGACTTTTGAACACAGGTCTTTATCTCAGAACCTTGTTACTGTCATAACTCAGTGGTTCATCAAAGCTTGATTTTTAATCAGATACCAATTGAAGGTTAATTATTGTGATCAATCAACGTTTGATTCTGAAAACTGGTACACATGTTTTAATCTTAGTCTGATACTAAGTTATACCAGAGTATGTTGTGTCTGATTCCAACTGAATGAATTCCACTTGAGGGGTATTTCCTTAATGTGCTGAGATTGATACCAATGAAGGTATAGAAAACATTTCACAACTTAGCTCTGATTGATATTACTGCAGACTGAGTCTGATACCAATCTTTATGTATACTGAGTCTGATTACCATTTGTTGATTTAGTCTAATACCAAATCATTTTCTTCTTAATTGGTTCTTGGTAGACATCAGAACTACTTGTTCTTGGATCTTCAATATGGATCTTCAGATAGTTCTTGACTTCTGATTTGCATAATTCTTCTGAATAAGCATCTTGAGATGTAGACTTTGTCTTGACTGCTTTCAGAGTTTCCTTCTTCTGATTCTTATGTTTTGAATCTCATATTCTTAGACAGCTTACAGCTTCTGAACCAAGTGAGACAGAGATCAAGATAAACTTTGACTTTCAGACAGTTCTCTACTTTTGAACAGTACTGGGTAGATCTGATTCTGAACACATGTTCACGAAGTGTACAAATTCTATCATATGACCAACAGTTCATAAGAACTTCTAACAGAGTTCTTCTTTTTTAACCTGTCTTAGAATGCCTAGTGAACTTGTTTAGAGTTCCTCGGATAAACATCAAACAACAAACGTTAGTAGTAACACATTTTATATGATTGATTACTTATTTGAGTTGCATTTTTTTCTTTTAAGATGTCTTTCTTTCCAATCAAAATCATATTATATTTCCCCCATTTTTGACATCATTAAAAAGTTTAGAGCGTCTGAGCATTTAAGCATATGTATCAATATGATAGTGAATATTAATAGATTCAAAAGATATTATCATTTAAGCATTAATCATACGACGGATTGATATAACACAGAACCATAAAATAGTTTTAAAATATAAAGCATAGGTTGAGCTTAATCCTAAAAAATTTATGATAATCAAAACATAGACTTAATGAGAATGGGTTCCTAGGGTTAGACTAAAAGGAGCCTAATGATGATGAGGAGGATGAGAGTGAGCTTTCAGAATCATCAGTTCTTGAGGAATGCAGCTTTTCTTCTACTTGAGTTGTAACGACCCAAAAATCTAAATTAATCATTTATTCATTTATTTAATTAATTTAGAAGGAATTAAGAGGTTTTTGGTAATTTGGAGAATTATGGATTAAAAGAGTATTTTAAAATAATTTTAATAGAGTGAATAATCATGTATTATTTAGATTATTATTTATTAATTAAAAATATTAAGAAAAGGGCAAGAGGGTCATAAAGGAAAAGAGAGTAAGGATAGAAGTGGAAGTTCATAAACTGGGATATTTTGTCTAAAGAGGAGATGACCGATCCCTTTTCTATCAGATCGTATTTTTGTGAAGAACGCTGAAGAAGAGAAGAGGAGGAGAAAACCTAGGGTTTTGAAGGATTGCTAAGAGAATCTTGGAGAGAGAAGGATAAAGCTTCGGATTACTCTAAGGTATGGGGAGTTTTCATGGTTTATTATAATTTTATAGGAATTGGTTTATGAATATATTAGGTTTTGTGGAATTCTTGAATCAAGGTGGTGTTTGATGATATAGATTGTATTAGGAGTGAGTGTTGTGATGTGAATGAGTGAAACAAATTGGTGTATTTGATGTATGTGCATTGTGTGAGTCTTTTGATCAGATTTTGTATTGGACAAAACTGAATTTTGGGGTATTCTGAGTCGAAAACGCAGCAGAAAAATGATTTTTTGGAAAATGGGGTTTTGTCGTACTCTGACACGGGCCGTGTCACACAACATGGGCACCCGTGTCAGCTTACTGGTTGGAGGAAAAATAAAATTTTGTTACAGAGCTTCTGACACGGGCCGTGTCACGGGACACGGGCGGCCGTGTCAGGCCTCTGTTTCTGCTATAACTTTTCTGGTTTGAATTTTTCGTACAGGCCTTCTGACACGGGCCGTGTCACAGGACACGGGCGGCCGTGTCAGGCAATTGTTTTAGCCGTTTTGCTGTTTTAATGTTTTCTCTTGCTGGTTTTTGTTGTCTTGTCATTTTGCTGCTGTATGGATGATAAAACATGATGGATGATGATTTAATTGTTGAATATGAAATAAATGATGCACACGTTGATATTTGATGAGTTGAGGAGAATTAGCATCATTGCATTTCATAGCATTTTATGTTGGGGCTTTGGCCTATTGGTAGCCTTAGATCCCATTGTGCGGATTGGAGTGATACGTTGATTACGTTGTGCTCCTTTTGGAGGGTTGATGGCCAGTGTCCATCCACGTTGAATTGGTAGCTTCAATCCCATTGTGCGGATTGGAGTGATACGTTGATTATGTTGTGCTCCCTTGTGGAGGGTTGATGGCCCAGTGTCCATCACACGTTGAACCGATACCACATGCATCCTTTTCATTCCATTATAATTGACATTGCATATAAATGATATTTTGTTGACGAGGCTATGATGTTGTTGCTGACGATGTTATGATGTTGATGTTGATTATATCATGAAGTTGTTGTTGATTATATCATGATGTTGTTGTTGATTATACTATGATGTTGATGTTGATTGTATCATGATGTTGTTGTTGATTATACTATGATGTTGTTGTTGATTATATCATGATGTTGTTGTTGATTATACTATGATGTTGATGTTGATTGTATCATGATGCTGTTGTTGATTATACTATGATGTTGTTGTTGATTATATCATGATGTTGATGTTGATTATATCATGAAGTTGTTGTTGATTATATCATGATGTTGTTGTTGATTATACTATGATGTTGATGTTGATTGTATCATGATGTTGTTGTTGATTATACTATGATGTTGATGCGGATTGTATCAGGACGTTGTTGTTGATTATATCATGATGTTATTATTGATTATACTATGATGTTGTTGTTGACTATGCTATGAAGTTAATGTTGATTATGCCATGATGCTGTTGATTGATTATGCTATGATGCTGTTGTTGACTATGCTATGAAGTTAATGTTGATTATGCCATGATGTTGTTGATTGATTATGCTATGATGCTGTTGTTGGCTATGCTATGACGTTGTTGTTGCCTTCCTGTTCATTTTCCATGTACTTATATTATTATAATGAATTGTGATTTCTCACCCTGCCTGCTTGGAAATGTTGCCTCTCTTGTGGGTAACTTGCAGATAACCAAGAGTAGATTCGCGACGATGGAGGGTGTAGCCTTGAAGTGTGTCGTTATCATTGTTTAGTTTAGAGGTGTCCTGCTCTGTGTCATGTAACATCGGGTTGGGATTTGTTGTGAACCTCGCATTCTTTTGTTTTATGTTGAATTTTTACATTGTTGGTGATGATTTGATTTGGATATAATTAGGATGAAGTATTTTATTGAAATGACATAAAAAGTTGATTTCCACTGCGTAGTTGTTGATTTTATTATTAAGAATGTGTAACCAGTGTTACGGGACAGGACAATGATTTTGAATGATGTTTTTGAATATATGTGTCACCTTTCTCAATGATGTTACTCTGATATTATGAATTATCTTTTCTAAAATTTCTTGTGGGGTAGAAGGGTGTTACATTAGTGGTATCAGAGTAGGTCGGTCTGTCCGGCCAAGTTGTCTAATGTCGTTTATCCCTTGGTACGCCACAAGTGTGTGGAACACTGTCGGTACTTGTTTGTTTTCTAAACGTTGGCTCCCGGTGTTGGTTTGAAACAAGTGGGGGAGAAGTTTGCTTCTCGGAGATGTTTCTGGTGTGAGGAGTTAACTCAAGGTGATATTAAGGGTAAGAGTACAAGTGTTGTTGGAGTTGATCTGATTTTGTGCAAGTGTTGTCAGAATTGTGTTGTTGTGAATCGACGAGAGTATGGACTCATGATTTTATCTGTCGGTCCAGTTGAGACATTTGAAGGAGGACGAGTCAGTATGATTGATGTTTGCCTCACGGAGAAGATAGGGCCATGTGACGAATAGTGATATGTAAGTGGAGTATATCTGGAGTGAAGTCGGATGATTTTCAGAGTTGGGTGAAGAGCAAGGATAGTTGGAAGAGTTTGGAAGCAAGAGAAAGAGGTAGAACTCATGTTCACCAATTTTGGTTTTTATTTTCACATTTATAGAACAGCCTTCAGTAAAAGAGGCATAACTTTCTACTCGTAACTCCGATGAAAGCGATTCTGGACTTTTTGGAAAGTTTACGAAATTCCCTGCAGTTTGCATATAAATTTTGTCTTCGGCATGTTTTTGAGGAGAGAGGAAGACGCATTTGAATAGTTGGGTCTGATGCTGATTTTGTTTGGTGGAAGTTTGTATACGAGATTTCTTGACCAGTCCCATTGCAAGGACGATAACTTTTTACTCGTAATTCAGATTTGAATGATTCTTGAAGTTCTGGAATCTACATGAAATTCCTTTCATTTTGGAATATAATTTTGTGTCTGGGAGGTCTGTATTGAAGAAGATAATCGTGTTTGAAGTTGGATAATTCTTGCTGGAAATAGTAAGATGAAGTCAAGTATGAAATGTTAGTAATAAGAAGAAGAATATCGGAGAAGCACATGGAAGTGCGGCGTATGATAGTTGAGAATGATTAAAGTATAGAAATCTTTGAGGAATATTAAATAGTAAAGTGGATTGTGTGTTGTTGGCGAGATGTGTCGGCTTGAGTCGGAAATTTTTGGAAGTTATATCACCAACCAGATGATGAGATGGTATTGTTGAGATTGTGATTGGAATGAGAATCAAGTGTGGAACTATACGGATCATCGAAGTTGTGAGATTAAGAAGAAAGATGAAGGATTGGTTAGGGTTGTCAAAAGTTTTGGACTTGGATAAATGTTTCGATTGAAGTGGGCCGATTTGGATTGTATTTGATGTATCAGAAGGATATTCGATAATTAGGTTGTGCAACAAGTGTGTATAAGAATATATGTGTTAGATTTTGTGCATTCTTGGAAATAAGGAAATTAAGAAAAACGTTTGTAAGCCTTAGAGAAATGGTAGAGCAGTAGGCTTAGATAACTTTGAGCACGAGGAAGAAGACGCTATTTTAGTTGGATAATGATGATTTATGCCGCCATTATGGTTGTCGGCTGTCTATTGACAAATTGAGGAACTGATCACCCTTAATCTCTTGTTGATAGTCGACGGAATCATGTTGGATGGAGTAGACGTGTCTTGCCAACTAGAATAGTATGCACAGTGAATTGTTTGGGGTTGAGCCAAGTGCTTATGAATTGTTTGAGTTGTCGATGCGGATTCCTATATAGGGGAATGAGGCGGACTTGAGGATGTTAGTATGAGGTTGAGAATTGATCGATGAGTAGTATGGAAACTCACAGTTGTATTCGGGATAACCTGAGTTTTTATTTGCGATGAGTCGAGAATCCGATTGACATGAGACTTGAAGCATTTTAGAGACGAACCAAGGGGGAAGTAAGTGGAAATGTAATGCCACGAGTTGACCAAGGATGTCGGATAGAGAATAGTAGTGGCTTGTATGCTTTAAAGCGTATATAAGGAATATGAATCATATCTTCAATACTTGTTCGTATAAGTGGGAATCGGTATTCATTGTGGATGTTTCTGATCTGGTATAAAATCACAAGAAGAGCGTGTCGAAAATTTGAGGATCGAGTTACAAGTATTGAAAGAAGCGAAGTTATATGTTAAGTTATCGAAGTGTGATTTTGGTTAGTAAAGATGAGTTTACTTGGTTGTGTTAATTCAGATGACGTTTTACGAAGAATTATGTTAGTACGAGTAGAAATTGATGCATTAGTTGTTGGACTGATTTGGTAATGTGCATAGGTTGAGTGTGGAGTATGGATGAACAATCTGTGGTTAGTTGGTGTTAAAGAACTGTTTGGAAAGTGTTAAGTCGCAGCAGGGCATGTGTTTTTCGCAGGGTTTTCCTGCAAAATTCACAGATCCCGCTAAGCGCGGTCTGGGGGTGAAAGAGATAATTTATCTTATTGAGATTAATTGGACACATGTAGCTTATACTGTTGGAACGCCGTACTGTTGCTGTTATGGCATTGGTAAGTGGTTATGATGAGTTTGGACATCGTGTTAATACCAGATGGTAAGGTTGTAGCTTATGTTTTACGGTAATTGGAGATTCATGAAAGTATTTATTCTATTCAAGATTTAGAATTGGCTACGGTTGTAGTTGTGTTGAATAGTCAGAGGTGTTACTTTTATGTAATCGGAGTTCGAAGTATTCAGTACTCACAAGAGTATAGAATGCCTGTTTGGATGGAATTTCTGATAAGTTAAGTTGAAAGGTCTTTTCTTATGTCTGCTTTGATGGTCGGAAGTTGATGTAAACTTGGTAGATTAGATAGTTGCGAGTACTCAGACTGTGCAGCGAAAGCGTGGGTAGCGCAATTGGTTCTTATGTGGGTATCAACGATGTCGGTAGTTGGTTACGTTGAAATTGTGCTTTGGGCCTTTGTGTTCTTACCTTTGTTGTTGCCTCGTTACCTATGGTGATGGTTCGAGTGCGAGTAGCTAATTCCTATGATGGGGAGTTAGGGGAGGGTTTCCTATGGTGATGGTAACGATCGTGTTGTATTCTGGTTCATAGTGAACCTGTATGTTCCTAACCTGATTATTCTCGGTGTTTTGAGTTGGTCGTCGAGTACATCACGTGAGCGTTTCATCTTGTTGTCGTTGGCATTGATAAGGTGTATTGTTGTATTGCGTTATTCGTGGTATTGCCACACGCGGCATGAGAGTTGATTAGTCGGAGGTGATAACATATCTAGAGTGGTCTGCATCGAGTAAATTTTTTAGGACGAAAATTCTTAAAGTAGGGGAGAGTTGTAACGACCCAAAAATCAATTAATCATTTATTTAATTAATTTAGAAGGAATTAAGAGGTTTTTGGTAATTTGGAGAATTATGGATTAAAAGAGTATTTTTAAATAATTTTAATAGAGTGAATAATCATGTATTATTTAGATTATTATTTATTATTTAAAAATATTAAGAAAAGGGCAAGAGGGTCATAAAGGAAAAGAGAGTAAGGATAGAAGTGGAAGTTCATAAACTGGGATATTTTGTCTAAAGAGGAGATGACCGATCCCTTTTCTATCGGATCATATTTTTGTGAAGAACGCTGAAGAAGAGAAGAGGAGGAGAAAACCTAGGGTTTTGAAGGATTGCTAAGAGAATCTTGGAGAAAGAAGGATAAAGCTTCGGATTACTCTAAGGTATGGGGAGTTTTCATGGTTTATTATAATTTTATAGGAATTGGTTTATGAATAGATTAGGTTTTGTGGAATTCTTGAATCAAGGTGGTGTTTGATGATATAGATTGTATTAGGAGTGAGTGTTGTGATGTGAATGAGTGAAACAAATTGGTGTATTTGATGTATGTGCATTGTGTGAGTCTTTTGATCAAATTTTGTATTGGACAAAACTGAATTTTGGGGTATTTTGAGTCGAAAACGCAGCAGAAAAATGATTTTTTGGAAAATGGGGTTTTGTCATACTCTGACACGGGCCGTGTCACACAACACGAGCACCCGTGTCAGCTTGCTGGTTGGAGGAAAAATAAAATTTTGTTACAGAGCTTCTGACACGGGCCGTGTCACGGGACACGGGCGGCCGTGTCAGGCCTTTGTTTCTGCTATAATTTTTCTAGTTTGGATTTTTCGTGCAGGCCTTCTGACACGGGCCGTGTCACAGGACACGGGCGGCCGTGTCAGGCAACTGTTTTAGCCGTTTTGCTGTTTTAATGTTTTCTCTTGCTGATTTTTGTTGTCTTGTCGTTTTGCTGCTGTATGGATGATAAAACATAATGGATGATGATTTAATTGTTGAATATGAAATGAATGATTTACCCGTTGATATTTGATGAGTTGAGGAGAATTAGCATCATTGCATTTCATAGCATTTTATGTTGGGGCTTCGGCCTATTGGTAGCTTCAGATCCCATTGTGCGGATTGGAGTGATACGTTGATTACGTTGTGCTTCTTTTGGAGGGTTGATGGCCAGTGTCCATCCACGTTGAATTGGTAGCTTCAATCCCATTGTGCGGATTGGAGTGATACGTTGATTATGTTGTGCTCCCTTGTGGAGGGTTGATGGCCCAGTGTCCATCACACGTTGAACCGGTACCACATGCATCCTTTGCATTCCATTATAATTGACATTGCATATAAATGATATTTTGTTGACGAGGCTATGATGTTGTTGCTGACGATGTTATGATGTTGATGTTGATTATATCATGAAGTTGTTGTTGATTATATCATGATGTTGATGTTGATTATACTATGATGTTGATGTTGATTGTATCATGATGCTGTTGTTGATTATACTATGATGTTGTTGTTGATTATATCATGATGTTGTTGTTGATTATACTATGATGTTGATGTTGATTGTATCATGATGTTGTTGTTGATTATACTATGATGTTGATGTTGATTGTATCATGATGTTGTTGTTGATTATACTATGATGTTGATGCGGATTGTATCATGACGTTGTTTTTGATTATATCATGATGTTATTGTTGATTATACTATGATGTTGTTGTTGACTATGCTATGAAGTTAATGTTGATTATGCCATGTGTCGCGGTGAAAATTGGATACCATAGTTATTTGTTAACTAGGATCGCATTTTTAATGTCACCACCGGTCTTTGATTTTATCCAAGGGAAGGGAGAAAAACCGAATTCCCACAATGCAATGCAAATGCACTAAGATTCTAAGTTCGGGGGTTGGTTATACCTAGGGAAGGTGTTAGCATCCTAGATATCTGTAGTACTCTACAGGAACCTCTTGATTCATTTTATATTTTTGTTATCTGTTTTGCTAAGGGTTTAAGGGTAGGTGATTTATAATTCTTTTAATCCTAAGTGTGCTCGACAAGATATCGCATCTTGTGCCTACATATCCTGTCAGGAGGGAATCGGAGCACTTATAGTTCCTTATTTAAGGATACTAAATATTTTAAAGGTTTAGGAGAGGAAGGTGAGTCATCATCTTAAGAAAGACCGCCACAGTTTGGAAAATGTTTGAATTTTGTGGGGTATAGGATTGTATGTCCCTTTCTTTGAGATGATTAACATCTAATTCTCTTGTGTGGAGAATTAGGTGGGCTAAAGTTTGATTTAAAAAATCAAAATTAAGGGGGACTAACCTAGGAAATCTATCCTAAGTTATCTAATAGTCTTAACTTAAGGTATCGATTATGAATGCAAATGATATGCACCATGCACAATAACATGGTGATCATGCATGGGATTTTCCCTTGGATATTAATGCGATTAAATTATTGTTATTTAGGCGAGGGTGCTAGCAAATTGGGCTAGACTTGTGTCTTGTGATCGGTAGGTCGAATGCGATGCCTAAAGGCAATCGACTTACATGGGTAGAAAATGGGCTCGACGTTGGATCGAGGATTTTTTTCAATTTTTGAAAAGGTTTGAGCATGAATATAAATTAAGTAAAGAACATACAAGCAACCAAACGAAAGTTCACACACGAGCGTTCACGAACCTAGGACTAAGCGAGAGGTTTCTAATCCGGGGACGATTTTGTAAAAGATGTTGATTTTAGACTTTTATTTTGAAATTAATTAGAGATTATATTTACATTGTTAATGAGAGAGGAAGACTTACAATTAACTATAAAAGGATTTCTTAGATTATTTTAGATTTCTCTACAAAAAGGATTATTAATAGGGTTTAGGTTAAAAAAAAGATTAATGAAGGTTTTATTTTATTTAAAAGGTTTGAATTAATTGTTATAAAGAGTTTTATTATTATTTAAAAAGTTAGATTGATTATAAAAGGGGTTAAATTAATTATTATTGAAAGTTTTAAACTTTAATTATTGTCAAAAGTTCGATTTTAATCATTATCATAGAAAAGGGTTTTCGATTAATTATTAAAGAGAAAGTTTCAATTTTATTATAGAAGAAAATTAGATTAATTATTATAAAAAGTTTAAATTAATTATTATAAAAAAAGGTTTTAAATTGAGTTATTATAAGATCTTAGATTAAATTATTAACGAAAGGTTTTAATCTTAATTATGAAAAAAAGATTTTTAATTTTAATTATAAAAGTTTTTAATTTTGATTATTAAAAGGGTTTTAATTTTAAAATAAAAAGAACTAAATAAAGGAAAAAAAAAACGGAGGAGCGCTCTCTCTCTCTCAGTCGTCTCTCCCATTTCTCTCAAAAACGCCACGAACCCTAGCCGCCGCCAAGGCTCTCTCGTATCTTCCGATCTCTCTCGATCAAACGAAACCATGCAACGAATACCCCACCCCACACAGCCCATACCCCGATTCTCATTATAATTATACAGTTACATTACAATGATACATGGAAATAAAAGTGAGAAAACGATAAAAGGCGGACGACGGTGGCAAGGACTTCACGATCCTCCGTCAGGGAAGAACTTCTTTCCTCTTATCTTTACCCTTTTGTACGATCTGTAAAAACCTTGTGTTTTTCTGGCTTTTGTCGTTTCTTCTTCTAGGTCTGGATTTGAGACAGTAATGAACGCCGTTTCGGAGCCTCTGTTTGATGTTGTCGCCGCGTCTCTCCTCTCTCCTCCTTTCTTTTTCGTCTGATGCCGTGAGTGTATTTTTTTTGGTGGGATTGTTTGGTATGATGAGTTTCTAGTGTGATATTTTTCGTTGTCTTTGATGCAAGAATGACCCCATATTTATAAGGCCAATGATGAATCCGTTTTAGGAAATCTCTTCAATGTTGATTGATTTGTGTTAATTGCTGATTTGATTTCGTGTTGAATTTGGAAGGTTTTTGAATTGTTTGAAATAATTGGTACGATTTGATGGCTCTGATTTATGGTTTGGACGGCTTGGAAACTTTTTGAAAACTTTCCCTCTTTGTAATTTCTGATGTTGCGTTGTTTGAATCTTGCCCTATTCCGTTTTAGAAGGTTTATGATGGCGGTATCCTTTTGGGATATTGCCCATAACTGCAATTGAAACATGATGAAAACTTTCTGATTTCAAAATCTGAGGCCTACTGTTTTGGTTTTTTCGGAAAGGAAAATGTTGGTTAACTCTTGTTTTGAAATGGATTCGATTTTGTCTGACTGTTGGAATGTCTTAAACTTGTTTTGGAAAGTGATTAATTTGGTATGGATTGTGTGATAATGTTGATGATTCGTTTGTAGCTGATGATTATTTTCAAATGTAGGCCGCTGACTTCTACTGTATTATTTTTTAGAAAATCCTAGGGAGCATCACTAAATGGAATTGAATCCACCTTTATAATCATTTGAGGAGATGGAGTATCGAGCTTCAACATAGCATTGAAACCAACGACTCGAGTTGGCGTGATCAAATGGAGCCTTCCCAGTTCTATTTAGAGTTTGAGGAAACAATGATGTCCTTCGCAGTAGATCTTAGTCTGATAAAACATTGATAGCCTCGAGTATAAAAGGGCAATGTCTTAGGCATTCTTTGTAAATAGCACAGCAGCCTGACCATGTCTAGAAGATGTAGCAAATTCACCGGTAAACTTCTAGCTTTGCTTGGAATTCCTTCCATCTCAACTAAAGCTACGTTGTTCTTATTTAGAAAACAGTGACACGATGCAACTTTTAAACTTCACCTCATTTTCATTAATTACTACTACATTGCAGGGGTCTATTTGACGATAATAAGCTCCGAGTAGATGACATGTTCTGTTTGGGAATCTTCTTGTAGTATTGTAAAGCTTGCTTACAGGTATGAATGGCTCTCTGATACTCCCTCGTTTATTTTCCAGTGACAAAATTTTGTGAGGTGTTGCATCATGGGAGATCCTTTGGATGTGAATCCGGGGTTGATGGTTTACAACTTCCTCTCTATGTTAAGGTTGTTAAGTTTGCTACTGACTAGGCCAAGGACCTTCTTGCTTTCCATTTTCATTTCCGTGTCTTAATAACTGCTTTTGATCTTCAGTGGCTGTGATGATGCAGGTTTTAAAAAGTGGACGGTGAACCCGTGTGGTGTGTACTTGGCATAGCTTCCTCTTTCAGTTCAAATATGTTTGGAATGTGTTTGGAAAGACGATTTTACTTCTGTTTTCTGTTTTGACCACATTTGGAAATCGATGATTTGGCCTACTCAAGTTATTGGTCTTAATTTTATATGTTATATTCTTCTTGATGCAGGAAAGAAGCATGAAGACCTTGTAATGAACGTGAAGAAACGTGAATAGCAATCTACTTTTCCAAAACAGTGACATAATTGATGCACAATTCACATGGGTGTGCGACGTTCCTACGTAATGCAGTAAGTTACAGATATCATTATCGCTTTTCAGATGATCCTCTTTGTGAATTAACATTTTCTGGATATTTGTCATCAGTTTTGAACTTTTTCTGGTTGCCCTTCCTTTTGCAAGCATCCTTAAAAAGCATGTAAGGACTTCCAGTTTCTATCTGTGACTTCGAAATTGCAAACCAGAGACCCTGCTTGGACCACCTTATTTGCTTGTCCAGATTTTTCATATTGGGTGTACAGATTCTCATATTTTCATCACATAAAATGCTTGCTAACTTCCATTGATCATGAACTAATGATAAAACAGTACGTGATGTTCTTTATCTTCTTTGGTAGCAGGTTAGGCAAATGCTGAGGTAAGATTTCACCATGACTACCTTTCCTCATTAACTCAAACATGCTTGGACATGTTTCGATCTTCTTGGCTTCAGCGTGTTTGGTTATGCTTGTTCATTCATAAACTGACTCAAAATTTTCTGCAGGAGAAACAATCTGCCATGGCTTCCGAGACTGAGGAGGATGCTGAGTCGTGAATGATTCTGCAGGTCGTTTCTTATTCATCCTCAATTTCGAGATATGGAGCCTTATAACGACTTCCTTGATATGTTTTGATCGTTGATTCTTGATTGTCGCCTCGCGTGGTCGTGTTTGTTCATGATCGAATGTACAAGGTTTGGCCCAAATGAGGGTAGTTATCACAATATTCCGTGTTTATGTCTGAATTTGGAACTTACATTCTCATCAATTATTCTATTACACGTGCAGGATATTGAATCAGTGATCAATTACGGTAACACTGAAGAGGAGGAATCGTTTAGGAAAAGGCTTGGAAATGGTGAAGCAATCCTTGGAGAATTATTTGAGTCCTTGTAGGTGAGATTACATAGTTTACTGTATGAATTACGATTATTCGCACCGATTCGACATTTGACACTAACATACAACTTTATATTGGCAACAATTATTGTAACAGCCTTGGTAGATGACTTTGGTTCAAGTATATGATGTGCATCCACAATTGAAGTTGATCTCATCCTCTCTGTAAGTGTCTTGGTACAAATCCAAACATGTTTCGAAATGAGGCGTGCAAGAGTTCCATAATGAGTATATGTCTGATCTATCATTGTAGCAGCACTAAATGACGAAGGAGAGTAGTCATTTACGGCCACTATGGTTGCCGAAGGAGAATAGTCATTTAAGGCCACTATGGCTGCCGGGTGTTTAACTTAGAATATGGCGATGTTTTGGAGTCCTTCGTATTAATTTGATGCATTAAGAAGTGAAGCTAACTACAAATACTCTTCATGTTTTGGATTCAAGTTTTTCTCTTGTAATCTGTATGTCTATGCGTGTCTTGCAATGTATTCAGATTGTCTTCTAAGTGACATTGAAAATTTTAAAGGGCATTCCCATCCATATTATTGTACTCATATGTGAAATCAAAACGTCTTACAGGAAGGCTGGATGCTTCTTTAATAGAACCTTTTATATGCAATCTCAACTAACCCTTCGATTTGACCCAACATCTTCCTTATGAATTCGTTGATCTGCCTGATGAGAATTGCTCTAATATATCTATGGTAAATAACATCTTTGAATAGTAACCAAATTACGAAGTATGAAGTAGGATAACTTGGACGGCTGTACTCGAAACTCTGAATGGAATTTGAATCATTCTTATGCTTTGCGCTCTATTACTTGAAATTTTATAACGATGAATGTTCCGACCTTGTAACTTTGCCTTAAATTTTAACTTTGGAGTGGCGTGTTAAGTCCTTGAATAGCCTTGATGAATTTAGTCTTCTTGAACAAAAATTTCTTTGTTTTTGTTACTTGAATATGCGAATTTGAATTAGTGAATGGTGTACTTGAACCTTGAGACTTGGAGTAAAGATCTTGAACTTTTGAATCTTGAGTAATAAGAACCACAGCCTAATCTTGATTTTAATGAGATATAGCCAGGAGCCCATCCAAGACATCTTCAAAATATTGGTCCAAGAACGGCCCAAGAATAAAGAACAACTCTTAGAAGTAGAAATACTAGGACCACTTTAAATCAGGATTAACTGGTCATGCCCCCCTGAAATGCTTGACTGCGGAAATGAGTACCATCTCCACTTAAAATTACCGCGCCTGCACGAACTGGTTAGTGATATAAGCACGCACACAAAGACCGTGCGACCTAAAGGTGCTATGCAAAAAGAAAAGGGATCTTAGGGTCAAAAATTAGGGTGCGGCACCATGATGCTGTTGATTGATTATGTTATGATTCTGTTGTTGACTATGCTATGAAGTTAATGTTGATTATGCCATGATGCGGTTGATTGATTATGCTATGATGCTGTTGTTGGCTATGCTATGACGTTGTTGTTGCCTTCCTGTTCATTTTCCATGTACTTATATTATTATAATGAATTGTGATTTCTCACCCTGCCTGCTTGGAAATGTTGTCTCTCTTGTGGGTAACTTGCAGATATCCAAGAGTAGATTCGCGACGATGGAGGGTGTAGCCTTGAAGTGTGTCGTTATCATTGTTTAGTTTAGAGGTGTCCTGCTCTGGGTCATGTAACATCGGGTTGGGATTTGTTGTGAACCTCGCGTTCTTTTGTTTTATGTTGAATTTTTACATTGTTGGTGATGATTTGATTTGGATATAATTAGGATGAAGTATTTTATTGAAATGATATAAAAAGTTAATTTCTGCTGCGTAGTTGTTGATTTTATTATTAAGATTGTGTAACCAGTGTTACGGGACAGAACAATGATTTTGAATGATGTTTTTGAATATATGTGGCACCTTTCTCAATGATGTTACTCTGATATTATGAATTATCTTTTCTAAAATTTCTTGTGGGGTAGAAGGGTGTTACATTAGTGACAGCCAATTTCTTGCTCTTCACAATTTCCTCTAAGATCCATTCATGGAACTCAGTCCAGATGTTTTTCACTTCTAAGGGATCTATGCTTGAACTGGAAGCATCTATTAAGTTCTGAATTCTTGTGATAACATCATCCTTGAAGGATGTTAATGCGTCATTTATCGTTTTTTATCTTTTTGATGAAGGTTCTCTATCATCAGTACTTTTCTGCTTCTTTTCTCTATTCTTCCATCCTGATAGTTCTTGCAACACATCAGTAATATTCTTCATATTAATCCAAGTACTGATGTCGTCTTCCTTAAATTGCTGCAGATAGTTTCCTAGATCTGCTTGATTGTGCTTGGAGAAGTTTGGAAATCCTTCGACAGGAACCCTTGGGGTCAATGTTAATTTCCTAAATGATGTATTATCCAGAGTGGAGTTTTCCTTTTTAAGATTCTTAAATCCGAGAATATTTCCTGCGCTTTTAAGCAACTTTCTTGATTCTCCCTCATTGATTAAGATATCATCAACTATTCCTGATTCAACCAAAACATCAGAAATAAGTCTTCCATATGGAATATGTCTGACTTCCATGTCAGAACCTGTTCTGGAGTCTTTTATTGCTTCCTTCAGAAGTTTGAAGATAATGGAGGGGAGATGGATCTTAATTCCTTTAAGAAGGAGGAATAGGACATATTTTTTAGTGTCGTTGAGTTGGTTTGAGGGAAGATGGTGAAACACACTTCCTTAGAGGATTCTAAACCATACTTGTAGAGAATCTTTCAGATTAGAGAATATTGAGTTCTCTGCATCAGCTACAACATTTTCTTTGAAAATGCTAGCCAGAACCTTAGCTTCTTTTTCTTCGTTTAGTTGGTTCTTAATGATTCTCACACCACTGTTGCCATGCATCAGAAAATCTGAAATAGTCTTCTCAGATATGAAGATTTTCCTTCCAAAAACGAAGGAGACAATGAGGGTATTGGATGTGTTGGCGTGGATCCAGAAATCCTTAACCATATGTCCGTAGGTTGGTCCTTCCAACCTCTTGAAGTAATTACTCCATCCTTGAGTTTCCATTGAAGGAGTAATATCACATCTATTTGATTTCAAATTGTTGAAGTTTACAATTGTTTCTGACATGACGATGAGATGGTGAACTGGAATTTGTGTGGTTATGGGAGTTGAAGCATTTTGGGAGACGAAGGCAATTATAGAGGATGACTAGATGAAGAAGATATAAGGTATTTGGGTAGAGGATTTAGGTGTGTAAGAGTTGTGTTATTGATTTAGGGTTTGAGGCTTTTATAGAAGAAAAAGCAAAGTATTTTCTTTGGAGAATTTGAGAGGGCAACAGTTAATTTTCCTAGAAGCACCACGGGACGTGGGAAAGGAGGTTTAATGATTTGATTATTTAATGGAGGCAGATTATCCTATCAAGAGTCGTGAAATAACTCTAGTGAGTGATAATGGTAAGCGTTACTTAATTATGACCTAAGAGGGATTTGTGGTTTCTAGATAAACCAAACTTTTCGTGTGAATTTTAAGAAGTGCTTATTATTTTGTTTTGGTTATTGATTCAGTGCATCATGATCATAGGAATCATTCATTCAAAGGTATTTATAAACCACATTTAGAGATACTTTAATAATTAATCAAAAAGATATAGATATCAAGTTTTAACATAAGTGCTGTCAGATAAGGCTTCAAGTAACCTAAGAAAGACTAACTTCTTATCTTAAACTAAGAACGTTATAGGTTGACAGAACTCAGGAAGGATCTTCTCAGTCATTCCATTTCTTCTGCAATGACCAACTACTCCTTGAAGATCAAGAATGTGGGAGATAACCCTGCAGTAGGGAACTTGGTAAACTGTGTCTTTCCTAGACAAAAGGATTTCTTCCTTCAGATGATTATACATGGATTGCGGTAGGTTTATTTTGATCCTAGACACTAAAAAGAAAATAAATAATCTTTCTTTGTCAGACAACCATCCTCCTCCTCTTTCTCTTGGTCTTAAATTAGTCACCATAAGCTTGTACTAATCTTTAGCAACTGGAGTGAGAGTGCATGGTTGAGTGGGACGCCTCTCAGTTTCGAAAATGACGTGTAAATGCCTGTCGAAGCTATGGTTGTTGATATTTCTTTCCACAGTTACACCATCTTCAACACACCTAATGGCTTTAGCTATGATAGTAGGGTTGATTAAGATTGGACAGCCAGCAACTACAGACAAAATAGCAATTTTGCCAAAGTTATATTCTAGTACACGTGCATTTGCCCAAAACTCAGTCACCAGTTCAGGGAATACAGGTCCAACAAGCATGGAGAAATAATTCTCCCAGTTCTGAAATTTAATTCCAGAGAAAACACTTGTTTTGTTGAGCTGTGGCAGAAGGTTTAAATTCAATGTGAATTCCTTCAGGAGTTCTAGATCAGATGTTTCTCCTCTCATGTTGTGGGAAGACATTTTGAGCAATGTTGATTTGTTTGAGAGATGAGGTTCTACCTATTTGATAGTTAGATAATCATTCTTCCTAGAGTGAGGATAATGGTGTGAGGAGGACTTTGAGATTTAATAGCTATTTATCAAGCTGGAGTACGCGGGGTTCATCATTTCCGAGACTACCTATAAATAGTTGTGGTAGTCAGTGAAACGACGTGTGATAGACTCTAATCGCCGTATATCTATAGCAGAAGGTGGCTGACACAACGTAATCATAACTGCTTACTTAATTCTTGAAAATTGTCTAATCATAAATGCGTGAGAATATTATTATAGTTTTAATAATCCTAATATGACTAAGTTCAAATTATTGCTACCATTTCAAATTTCAATAATGAGGATGAACGAAGACAAACATACCTTAGAGATTCTGAAATCTTTTTACGACTATTCTGAGTGATTTCCAGTCTGACTCTGAGCTTCTGATCATCATCTTTTAGCTTCTGCTTCCTTCTGATGCTTGAAGAATAGACGTCTTCTGAACTTGGATTTCTAGACAAGAACAGGAGTCAATTATTTTTCTTCAGATGACTACTACGTTCTATTGTTCAGGAGTAATCATCTGGTTTCTCTTCTAACTATATTTCTTTGGACAGATGCAGAGCTTGCTCAGAATTGAATATCATCAAACACGTGTGTAACACATGACTTAGTTTGCATGACAATCTTGATCTCACAATACTGATTTAACTTGACTATAGACTTAGTCCATCAAAGATCAACAACATATCTTCTTCTAAAAGAATGTCAACTGATTTCTTCATCAGCAACTTAAATCCTTTTGACTTCAAAAGATGACTTTAGTTAATTCATCAAATTGAACATCTTCTGATTTCGTATTAATGAGGTTCTGAGAAACTTATTAAATAGAATCTCAAGTTTAACAGAACTTAATCATCTGATTTTATTCAACCAACACTTAGAATATGTTCTGATCAAGTACTTGATAGATCATTTAATTTCTTCTTCCTGAATATTCTTTACAGTTTATACTTTCCGAGAAAACAATATTCAGTACTTCATTGACTCTTTTAACTTCTTGATTAGTCAAAATTCAGATGTTGAATCATTTCTAAGAGTTTGAACTTATCAGATTTCTGACTTCATCAGACTTGATTCTAAAGTTCAAAATCATAGAACATCAATCTTTCTTCTTTACATGAAGAAGTTCTGAATGAGCTTTAAACGAGAAAGTCAAGGGTGGACCTAATCCGTTTCTTGAAAACATCTCAAAAACACATAAATAATTAATCTTCAGTAAATAAGACTTCTTGTTTTCTGATGATTCAACTTTGAGCAAATACGTGGTTCATCCACACGTATCTTTCAAGATAAGCATTCAACAGATACTACTTCTTATCTAATGAATCTATCTTATCTGCTGATTCTCCAATCTTTATTAAAACTTAAGTGAGGAAGATTTAGTTGTTTGACAAATGTAAAAACTTCCAGAATCAGTGATTTGCTCAAGTACACAGATTGATTACAATTTTGTATACAATCATCTTCTGAACTGTTACAGAAATTGTAAGTGGATTTCAATCTCACCTAGAGAATTTCTACGTGCCGCATCTGGATCTTTTTCTGACACTGTTAAGTGTTTGATATCCATCAATAACAGAATCGGAGCTCTGATACCAATTGAAGGTGCGAGAAAGACACAAGAAATGGGGGGTTAGAATTGTGTATTTACTCTTTTAACAACTTTTCGCTTCTTGTCAATAAGACACTTTACGTTACATCAGAGTTCGTTGAGAGACTCTAACTTGCGAAGTTATATTCAGACTGACAATGCTTAGAGCATGAGAACCAGTAAGAGTCTGAATGCTATGTACATCATTCAGAACTTGCAGAGCGGAAGCTTATCAGAGTTGCAAGGTTCTGACTTGCTTTGTAAGGTTCTGATCCTCAACATAGAAACATAAACAAAGACATTAAGAATAAGAGTAAAGAACACACGATATATCCTAGTTCACCACAAAGGCTAATCCAGTCCACCCTCCTTAGGTGATTTCTCTTTGAACACAAGGTCTTAATCCACTATAATCAATCTCGATTACAGATGCACGAGCACATAGTTGGTGACTAACAAACTGCACAGCCGCACTGTGACTAACATACAATAAACCGTTCAGGGATTCAACTTAATGAATATAACGAACATTGACCTACAGGTTCCAATCTCGCAAGATCTACGGCTAGGCTTTCACAGCTAGACGTTCAGGGATTCATCGCAATGAATATAACGCTACTGACCCTATTTCGGGATTTACCACAATGACATCTCGCCATTTTCTTCTTGAGTCTCCGGTCACACTGACCACTCAAGGAATCATAATTCACCAAGAATTAATTATACAGGAGATTACATAGTTGCTTCTTAGCAAGCAGATTACTCCTAAGTTTAAGTACAAAGAACACATAAGTGTTCAAGCAAGATATGAGCAGCAACTCCTTGCTATCCTAAGAAACTACAAAGATGTATAATGATTTGACAGTTGTTGACATCTTGTAGATCTTCTTCTTCTTCGTCTTCTTGGGTGAGCAAGCTTTGAGCAACAACTCCTTGCTTCAGATCTTTAATGTAGCGCTGACGAGAAGGTAAGTTGATGACTTGACTGATCTTCAATGTTGTCTTCTTCATCAACAGCTTCTGTACCAATTCATTGTTGTTGTGTTGAATGATGATCTTTGAGCTTCAACAATCATGACCATGTGTAAATGGTGATAGCTTTGGATGTTTAAGTGTTACAACGAGAACTCATCGTTGTTGCTATCTTCACACAATGACTTTGATCAATTCGCCATTCATAGACTGAATCGATACCTTCAGAGGCGAGAACTCTTTCCTTTAAATAGCCCAGTAGAAATATTGCCGTTTTAAATACTGTTGGTTGTTGGAAAAGAGACGTTGTGTAATAATTAGCTGTACTGACACATCTCCTTTTTGTTGTGGGAGAAGTGACGGTATATCTTCTTGAGCAGTGTGTACAGTTGTTCACAACGGTAACATTTGACTTCCAAACTTCAGAGGCTTTTGATGGTTATTTGATGAAGCATGAGTAAAGCCTTCTTGATAGGATATCTGATACGTCAAGTCTTCAGTCATTTGAAGAAGTCCATTAGGAATCAGTCTTCAGAACTTCAACACTTGTCTTTAAGAACATTATCCTTTACTACTTCAAGTCTTCCGAAACTTCAGAACTTGTCCATTAGGAATCCGTCTTCAGAGTCTTCAGCACTTGACCTTTGGAACTGTAATCTTCAGAACACTTAAGTCTTCAGAGTCTTTCTGCAGTTGGTCTTCAGAGCCTTCCGCCTTCAGAACTTCAAGTCATGAGAGTCTTCAGCACTTCAGTTCTCTTCTTCAGAAGCTTCGCAACCTTCAGAATCTCGACCACTTCCAGAGAGAATCCACAAAAGCATTGCAACAGCAATATCGGCATCCCTGGATCTGACTGATCATGATCAGATACAGAGGCATTCTTTCTTCTTCCGACTTGTGTTACACATAGTAACTTCGCATATAATCATTTTCGCTCATTTGGCTGGTGCTTGTTGAATCTGATATCTTCTATAATTATGATCTGCACACAACACACGTTAGAACATAAAATAGTTCTTTCACAAATACGTATTGTTATCATCAAAACATAAATTGACTTGTAGAGACAATTCTTGCTCTCACAACTTCCACCAAATTACTTTATTATTTTATTTATTTCTTTATCCCGTACTTTTTTATTTTTTATTTTTTTTTGTTAGGAAGGACTTCACCACTCATCAAGAAATTTGAATATAGAGAAAATATTTATGATATAAAAATTGGTAAGAATGCTCCTATTATATTTTATTTAATTTTTGCTAACAACTGGTTTCTATTTTTTCAGAGCAGCTATAAATGAAGCAAATGTGATGAAAAATATTCTTGCCATTTATAAAGAATCTTCGGGTCAAGCAATCAATTTTAAAAAATCGTAATTCTTTTGTAGTTGGAATGTTGATCCTGATGTAAAGAAAATATTGGCTGACACTTTAGAAGTTCAACAAATTTTGGGGACATGTGAGTACCTCGGTGTTTCATCTATGACTGGTTGAAGTAGAAAAGCTACTTTCAAGTTTATTAGAGATAGAATTTGAAAAAAGATTAACTCATGTAGTAACAGGAGTTTATCTTAAGCAGTGAGGGAAAGTCTTATTGAATCTGTCATTTAATCTATTTCAACTTATATCATGAGTATCTTCTTGTTACCATCCTCTTTAAGCGATGAAATTGAGAAAATGATTAATTCTTTTTTGTGGGGGCATAATCGAGATCAAGATAAAGGCATTCATTGGCTATCTTAGGACTATTTGTCTATGCCTAAAAATGACTGAGGTATGGGGTTCAAAAATCTAAATGTCTTCAAATATGTTATGCTTAGTAAACAAGCTTGGAGTCTCATGACAAAGCTTGACAACTTAGTCATTCTACTCTACAAGGCTAAGTATTTTTCCCAAATGTGATTTCCTTGATTCAGATATGTATGGCGGAGCATTTGGAGCTTGAAATTTGTGGTGCGAGGTGGGTATAAATGGCGTATTGGATTGGGAGAAAACATTCTGGTTGGGGGGGATGGTTATATGATA
Source organism: Lathyrus tuberosus (assembly GCA_022829125.1). Lineage (NCBI taxonomy): Eukaryota > Viridiplantae > Streptophyta > Magnoliopsida > Fabales > Fabaceae > Lathyrus > Lathyrus tuberosus. The sequence continues at coordinate 5,999,981 of JALAZF010000159.1, forward strand.
GCACTTCGTTGGACAATCATTGGGCGAATAACCTGGATGTGAATAATCTAAAAGTTTCGGATGTATTGAGCACTAATGGTAAACAATGGAACTCTAACTTGATTTATTCTCTAGTAAGGGGTGGAGTTGCAACATAAGTTCTCAATACTCCTTTATTTGAGGCAGCCCAGGTGGATAAGTTAGTGTGGAAGTTGAAAAAGAATGGTAGGTTTTCTGTGTGCAGTGCTTATCGTTACTGTATTAATGATGCCATTGATACCTCTCACCTCAAGATTAATGAGAAGTGGAATTTAATTTGGAAAATAAAGACCCCTCCGAGGATCAAAATTTTTGTGTGGCGTTTATGCAGAAATTGTGTGCAAACAAAAATGCGATTAATAGACAAAAATGTTGATTATCCTTCTAATTGCATTGTTTGTGGGAAAGGAGACGAGAATAATAATCATTTGTTCCTACAGTGCCCGAAGAGTATTGAGTGTTGGGAGAAAGTGGGACTTTGACCTATGTTGCTGCAGCAGCTAAATAGTGAAGTAACTTTTGCTACTATAACCTTTTCTTTTTTGCAGGTCTCAAATCAAGAGCAACAAGTAGCGTTCTCAGATATTTTGTGGAGTATATGGAAATGTAGGAATAACCATATTTAGAATCATATTGAAGACTCTCTAGACTCTATTTGTAATCGTGCTTCACACTTATTGTCATATTGGAGAAATGTCCATCAACTTAGGACGAGCAATATAACCCAAGCTTAAATGTCAACTGATATTAAGTGGAACATACATTCGGATGGTCGTCTCAAATGCAACTTCGATGCATCTTTTTCTAACAACAATGTAGGAATATGTGCTTGCATTAGAGATGATGAGGGATTGTTTGTTGCAGCCCAGTCTTAGTTGTTTTTGTAACGCCCCGATTCCGATTATTCCCATTTTGTTGAGTCTTTTATTTAAATTGAGTGATAAGTTATTTTATTTGTGAAATTGGTGTGTTAATATGCTATGTTGACATGTTATGATATTTTACCGTTTTTGAGAGTTTTCGAGGAAATTAGAATTGAGGGTATTTTGGACATTTCTCAATTAATGGTAAGTTAGAAATTTAGTAAAATTGGTAGAAAAGTGATTAAGTATAGAATTTTGTGAGAAAATGAATTAATTGAATTTGAGTAGAAAATAAGAAAAGAAATAGAAAAGAAAAAGAGATAAGAAGAAGAAATAGGAGAGAAAGAGAAAGAAAAGAAAAATAGAGAGAAAAAGGAGAGAAAGAAAGAGGAAGAAGAGAAAAGAGAAGAAAACTTGGAAAAACCTAGAAAACCATCAAGAACAATCATCTAGCAAGCTTGGAATCCGGGTAAGGGTGTGAAATCTTATTATCTCATCAATGTATATCATTATGTATGATTATGTATGTGTTTGATTGTTGTTTTGTTGGATTGTATGAGAATAGAACAAAACCCATTTGTGTAGAAAGTGTTAGAATTCGATTAATTCGTGTTGGAAATGATGTTTTCGTGTTCCTTGTTGTTGATACATGATTGATATATGTTGTTGTACATCAAATTGGTATTTTTCTAAGTTTAGATGATGAATTTGAGTGTGGTTGGGTGGAAAACGCAGAAAAAAATTATACAGAAAAATTCTGCATTTTGCCTGGCCATACGCGTATTGGGGCAGGCCATACGCGTATTGACTTGGGCAATACGCGTATGGGTGGCGAATTTCAAGGTCAATACGTGTATGGGTTGCACGTTTTCCACGGCCATCTAGTGAAACGCGTATGATACGCGTACGGGGTTTGGCCATACACGTACGGCTTGGGTGCATACGTGTACGGTCAGGTCAAGTGTAAAAATGGGACTTTTCAAAATATCGTTTTCGTTTTTCTTTCGTAACTTGAGGTCCGTTTATCCGATTTTTACATTCTTGGTATCGTTGGATAGCTTTTGAGCTGTAGTTTCTTATGGTGAGGAGTTTGGGGCTGTTAGCCGATTAAATAAGTCGGAAAAGTCGGGAATAGTGTTAATTAGCGACTTTTACCATTTTGAATGTGTGTTTTGGATGTGAATCATACAATAGTGCATTGATGTGAATTTATATAGACTGTATATGATTGTATGAGATGAATGCATGAATATATTGTGAATATGTATGCATTTCAAGAATGTCTTGAGTCATTTTGTATGTGAAGCATAATGATGTACATTCTTGTGTTGAGTGATTCTAATGAGAATCCGTTGTAACGTCGTGTGCCTATGTGAGGTGTGAGTGATGATTACAAACGATTGTGTGCCTAGGTGAGGTGTGAGCAAACGGGTCGTGTGCCCGTGTGGGGTGTGAGCGATCCATAAATGATGTTGTTGTGTGGTAAAATACATTGTTTGATTGAATATCAATGTATGTTATTATGATGTGTTGTGGGTAGCCTTTGTGGTGTGAATCCCTTGTGGAAGTAATTGTGATTGTATGATTGTTGTGGTTTGTGATGATATGCATTGTTTATGTGAAATTCCAATGTATGTGGTTGGTGGCCTTTATGGTTGAAAGACATTGTTTGAATTGTTTTCAATGCATGAATAATGATGATGAGTTGAAATATATGCATGATTATGGTTGCATATATGTGTGAAGATGCATTTGATTGTCATGAGTTCTTGGGTGTCAAGCATCATGATATGCATCTTGTAATGTCGTGTGCCCGTGTGGGGTGTGAGCGACGGATTTGGTTCCAGAGGGAATCCGCTATAACGCCGTGTGCCCATGTGGGGTGTGACCGATGATTATAGACGATCGTGTGCCCATGTGGGGTGTGAGCGATCAGGTCGTGTACCCATGTGGGGTATGAGCGATCCATAAACATTGTGTGCCTATGTGAGGTGTGAGCAATGGGTGAACATCGTAGGCTCGACGGGGAGTTATATTGGTAACGAGCGATGGTTCCAATAAGTTCCTGAGTGAACTTGAGATGATTGAGTCGGTACCGCATTGCATTTGCATAGAGTCGTGAGTCGGTCTCTATGATTTGCATCTATCATCTTTATAATTGTGCATTGATGAATAAACATGAATATGTATGTTTATGTGGAATGATAAGAATTGTGAAAGTATGCATGATGAATATGCTTGGTTTTGAATATATATACATTGTGATGTATATGAGTGTGTTGTGGTGAGAATGTAGAATATGTGTATTTTTATGCTAAGATATATAATTATATACATTGTTATTATGATAATATTTCTCACCCTTCTGCTGTTTTATGATGCTCTATGAGGCATTGCAGAGTAGGTATGCTGGTGGTCTTTTTGTGAAGCGTGTCTTCATTCTTTTGGTCGGTCGGCTCTGATATGTAGCACCGGGTAGCTAGGATGATTATGATTCTTTTGTGATACATTTGTACATATGTCTTGTTGATGAATGTTTATGTAAACATGAATTATGTTGGTGGATAATACTTGATGATATATATATATATATATATATATATATATATATATATATATATATGTGTGTGTGTGTGTGTGTGTGTGATGTTATTCAATGTTTAGATTTTCTGCTTTTATTCTAAATATTGAGATGTGGGTGTAAGGACTAAGTTCCTCTGTTGCAAAGTTACCCCACTGTTGCATATCAATTGTTGAGCAGGTGTTGAATGTTTTAATTTCATGTATAATGTGACATACCTCTTTTATACTATGTTTATAATTATACTCTGATGGAATTTGTAATTTGTGCCTAAATGATTATGTGATTATTTGGGGGTATAGAAAGGGGGTGTTACATTAAGTGGTATCAGAGCAGGTCGGTCCGTCCGGCCAAGTTGTCGAGTCAGTTGGTGTGACAGTTGAATACTATCGTTGTTGTTTGTCTCTTAGTACGTGATATGTGTGTGGAACACTGTCAGTACTTTCTGGGTTCTAATCCTTCATTTTCAGGATTGAGAATGGAATAAGTGGGGGAGAAGCTTGTACTTCTTCAGGTTGCTTCAGGTGTGGAGCGTTGGCTCAGTGTGTTGTGAATTGCAAGATTGTAAGTGTGGTTTGGACAGCGTTGTTCCTGGTTCCGGAGGGAATGCGGAGGTAAGGTTTATGTTAACTAAGGATTTGTGCCTTAGGTAGTTTTGTGCACAGGATACAAGAAACACTATTATAGTTTGGTGAAGAAGGTTTATGCCCCAACATGATTTTCGACTGTCTATTGGCAAATTGAGGAACTGATCACCCTTAATCTCTTGTTGATAGTAGACGGGAATTATGTTGGATGGAATAGACGGGTCTTTCCAGCTTGGATAGTGTGTGCCATGAATTGTTTGACATTGAGAAAATGATTACGGATTGCTTCGATGAGTTGATGAAAACTCTTATACTGGAAGATGAGACGGATTAGAGGTTTTTGGTATGTTGGTCAAGTTGGGATGTCATTGGGAGAGGATGATTGGGTATTGTTAAAGGTTGTTCTCAGAGAGTAGAGTGTGAACTCGAATTGGACGAAGGTAAGGATTTGAGGTTTGGATCTGCTAAGTAAGTAGAAGAACTTTTAGGACGTGAAACTAAGATGTTGTTATGTTTGTGACGATATTTTTCTAGAAATTGGCAGGAAGGACACAGTGATGAGCTACCGGTTGTGCGTGATTTTCAGATGTATTTCCGGATGGAATATTGGATGTTAGTATTAGAAGTACCCGGACTGATAGAGCAGTTGGAAGATTTACTGGAAAGGAGAATTGTGAGGCCAAGTGTGTCGTCTTGGAGAGCTCTAGTATGGTTAGTAACAAAAAGGAGGGATGATTGAATGGAATAACAAGCATTATGATGGTATTGGTATTGAGACTATGGAAAACGAAACTTAAAGTTCTGGAGAAGCTTGGAGTCTTTGGAATTATAGAGCATTAATGGGAATTTTGAGAAAACCTTGAGGGTGAATGTACTATTTGAGAGTTCTTTTGGGATGGTTGTTGCTACACGTGGGGATTTATGGAATTTGGATTGTTAAGAGAAGAAATTGTGTATGGATTGCTAACAGTTGAATAAGGTAACGATCGAGAACAAGTGTCCACTTTCATGAACGGATGACTGGAATGGTCTGGTTGAGTTTGAGTGAAATCATAATTGGTTGGAACGTTTGATAAGAGTAGTGAATGGTGTGAGCTGAGGCTTTAATCGATTTAATGGGACTGGTTATGTTTGTTATCGGAATAGGCTGTTATTTACTCGGTTAAGCTTGTGTGTGAGTAACCAGTTACCCAGTGAAGAATTTTGCAAGAACTTTACGAATTTATATCTTTTGGAATTTGTTTGGGTATTACAACGTACAGTGATGTTATTTGGTGTTAGTAATGCATCTATAATGTTTGTGGAGGAGATGAGTCGTATCTTTCATATTTATTTGGATAAGTTCGTAGTGGTTTTAATTGGGGATATTTGGATCTGTTATGAACTCGGAGGAAGAACAGGTAGAGTGTTTGAGATTTGTTGAACAGAGGCGAAGTTTTGTGCTAAATTATTCAAGTGAGAATTTGGGTTGAAAAAAGGTTAGTCTTCTTGAATATGTTATTTCAGACGAGAGTATGGTTATGGATCAATCAGAAGTAGATGTAGTTCTACGTAAGAGGCTCCGAAGTCGGTTAAGGAGATTAGAAACTTTTGGGCTTAGTTGGTTGTTACTGCAGGTTATGGAAGACTTTGCTAAGTTCGTACTTCGGTTATCTCAGTTGACTTGCAAAAGGGTGAGTCGTTTGCTTTGGATGTTCATTGTGGGGGAAGTTTGAGAGAGCTGAAGTAGGATTTGTCTACGGCTTCAGTTTTGATTCTGTCTGATCCTGATGAACCATTTGTGAGGATATTGGGATGCGTCTTTGGTGAGTTTAGTCAGTGTGTTAATGTAAGAGGGTAAAGTCGTGGTTTATGCTTTACGACAATTGAGGATTCATAAAAGAATCTATACTATTCTGGATTTGGAATTAGTCGCGGTTGTATTGTGTTGGAAAATTTGGAGGTATTATTTTTATGGTTCTAGATTCGAAGTGTTTAGTAATCACAAGGATATGGAGTACTTGTTTGGTTTGAAGGAACAGAGTATGAGACAACGAGGATGGTTAGAATTCGTGACGAGTTGTGAATTTGGCTTGGATTATCTTTCGGGAAAAGCTAAGGTTCTGCCTGAAAAGTTAAGTCAGAAGTTGTTATGCATGTTTGCTTTGATGGTTAAAGAGTGGGAACTTTTGGGAGAATTTAGAGATTTGGGTTAGTGTGTGTGAATTGACGTCTGATAGTGTGCGGTTGGGTATATTAACATGGAACAGTGATTTTTGGTGAATAAGAGAAAGAGTTAGACTTTGGACGTGAAATGGGTAGTTTTGATGGTTACGAGTAATCAGAGTGTGCAACAGAAGCGTGAAGTGGCATGATTCGTATATGCGTGCGGGACTGGTAAGAGTTCATAGGTTGAACATTGGGAATATGTAGGAGTGATGAGACCATTGGACGTTTCAAAATGGAAGTGATAAGTGGAAGGTTTCAATATTAATCAGGTACTAATATGTAGTTGGGTGTTTTGGTCGTCAAGTGCATTGTATGGGCTTTGCATCTTGTCGTTGTAGTTGTTATCTGTGTCGTGTTGTTGTGGTGGTTGCTGTTAGCAAGGTGGTTTTCAGTTTGTGTTATTTGTGGTGTGCTTTTGTTGGCATGTTAGTTTGTTGGTCGGATGCGAGATTCGTATCCGGAGTTGTTCGTATCGGTTATATTTTCGAGGACGAAAATTTCTAAAGTGTGGGAGAGTTTTAACGCCCCGATTCCGATTATTCCCATTTTGTTGAGTCTTTTATTTAAATTGAGTGATAAATTATTTTATTTGTGAAATTGGTGTGTTAATATGCTATGTTGACATGTTATGATATTTTACCGTTTTTGAGAGTTTTCGGGGAAATTAGAATTGAGGGTATTTTGGATATTTCTCAATTAATGGTAAGTTAGAAATTTAGTAAAATTGGTAGAAAAGTGATTAAGTATAGAATTTTGTGAGAAAATGAATTAATTGAATTTGAGTAGAAAATAAGAAAAGAAATAGAAAAGAAAAAGAGATAAGAAGAAGAAATAGGAGAGAAAGAGAAAGAAAAGCAAAATAGAGAGAAAAAGGAGAGAAAGAAAGAGGAAGAAGAGAAAAGAGAAGAAAACTTGGAAAAACCTAGAAAACCATCAAGAACAATCATCTAGCAAGCTTGGAATCCGGGTAAGGGTGTGAAATCTTATTATCTCATCAATGTATATCATTATGTATGATTATGTATGTGTTTGATTGTTGTTTTGTTGGATTGTATGAGAATAGAACAAAACCCATTTGTGTAGAAAGTGTTAGAATTTGATTAATTCGTGTTGGAAATGATGTTTTCGTGTTCCTTGTTGTTGATACATGATTGATATATGTTGTTGTACATCAAATTGGTATTTTTCTAAGTTTAGATGATGAATTTGAGTGTGGTTGGGTGGAAAACGCAGAAAAAATTATGCAGAAAAATTCTGCATTTTGCCTGGCCATACGCGTATTGGAGCAGGCCATATGCGTATTGACTTGGGCAATACGCGTATGGGTGGCGAATTTCAGGGTCAATACGCGTATGGGTTGCATGTTTTCCACGGCCATCTGGTGAAACGCGTATGATACGCGTACGGGATTTGGCCATACACGTACGGCTTGGGTGCATTCGCGTACGGTCAGGTCAAGTGTAAAAATGGGACTTTTCAAAATATCGTTTTCGTTTTTCTTTCGTAACTTGAGTTCCGTTTATCCGATTTTTACATTCTTGGTATCGTTGGATGGCTTTTGAGCTGTAGTTTCTTATGGCGAGGAGTTTGGGGCTGTTAGCCGATTAAATAAGTCGGAAAAGTCAGGAATAGTGTTAATTAGTGACTTTTACCGTTTTGAATGTGTGTTTTGGATGTGAATCATACAATAGTGCATTGATGTGAATGTATAATGACTGTATATGATTGTATGAGATGAATGCATGAATATATTGTGAATATGTATGCATTTCAAGAATGTCTTGAGTCATTTTGTATGTGAAGCATAATGATGTACATTCTTGTGTTGAGTGATTCTAATGAGAATCCGTTGTAACGTCGTGTGCCTATGTGAGGTGTGAGCGATGATTACAAATGATTGTGTGCCTAGGTGAGGTGTGAGCAATCGGGTCGTGTGCCCGTGTGGGGTGTGAGCGATCCATAAATGATGTTGTTGTGTGGTAAAATACATTGTTTGATTGAATATCAATGTATGTTGTTATGATGTGTTGTGGGTAGCCTTTGTGGTGTGAATCCCTTGTGGAAGTAATTGTGATTGTATGATTGTTGTGGTTTGTGATGATATGCATTGTTTATGTGAAATTCCAATGTATGTGGTTGGTGGCCTTTATGGTTGAAAGGCATTGTTTGAATTGTTTTCAATGCATGAATAATTATGATGAGTTGAAATATATGCATGATTATTGTTGCATATATGTGTGAAGATGCATTTGATTGTCATGAGTTCTTGGGTGTCAAGCATCATGATATCCATCTTGTAATGTCGTGTGCCCGTGTGGGGTGTGAGCGACGGATTTGGTTCCAGAGGGAATCCGCTATAACGTCGTGTGCCCATGTGGGGTGTGAGCGATGATTATAGACGATCGTGTGCCCATGTGGGGTGTGAGCGATCGGGTCGTGTGCCCGTGTGGGGTGTGAGCGATCCATAAACATTGTGTGCCTATGTGAGGTGTGAGCAATGGGTGAACATCGTAGGCTCGACGTGGAGTTATATTGGTAACGAGCGATGGTTCCAATAAGTTCCTGAGTGAACTTGAGATGATTGAGTCGGTACCGCATTGCATTTGCATAGAGTCGTGAGTCGGTCTCTATGATTTGTATTTATCATATTTATAATTGTGCATTGATGAATAAACATGAATATGTATGTTTATGTGGAATGATAAGAATTGTGAAAGTATGCATGATGAATATGCTTGGTTTTGAATATATATATACATTGTGATGTATATGAGTGTGTTGTGATGAATTGTGGTGAGAATGTAGAATATGTGTATTTTTATGCTAAGATATATAATTATATGCATTGTTATTGTGATAATATTTCTCACCCTTCTGCTGTTTTATGATGCTCTATGAGGCATTGCATAGTAGGTATGCTGGTGGTCTTTTTGTGAAGTGTGTCTTCATTCTTTTGGTCGGTCGGCTCTGATATGTAGCACCGGGTAGCTAGGATGATTATGATTCTTTTGTGATACATTTGTACATGTGTCTAGTTGATGAATGTTTATGTAAAAATGAATTATGTTGGTGGATAATACTTGATGATATATATATATATATATATATATATATATATATATATATATATATATGTGTGTGTGTGTGTGTGTGTGTGTGATGTTATTCAATGTTTAGATTTTCCGCTTTTATTCTAAATATTGAGATGTGGGTGTAAGAATTAAGTTCCTCTGTTGCAAAGTTACCCCACTGTTGCATATCAATTGTTGAGCAGGTGTTGAATGTTTTAATTTCATGTATAATGTGACATACCTCTTTTATACTATGTTTATAATTATACTCTGACGGAATTTTTAATTTGTGCCTAAATGATTATGTGATTATTTGGGGGTATAGAAAAGGGGTGTTACAGTTTTCGCCTAATATTGAAGTCGATGTAGGGGAAGCTTTAGGACTCTTGGAATATATTAAATGGGTGCATGAGATTGGTTTTGATAGTGTGGATTTTGAGTTGGATGCTAAAAGTGTAGTGGATAGTGTGAATATTCAGCAACCAAATGATTCGAATTTTGGTGCTATTAATCGTGGATGTAATCAATTATTAGCTCTTTTATTTAGGAACTCTCATGTTAATTTCGCTAGGAGACAAGCCGATGAGGTTGCTCATGCTTTGGCACGGGTGACTCCATCTCTTGCTAGTTTCTAAAATTTTATTGATGTAGCATCATGTATTCAAGATCTTATTATTAATGAAATGAATTAAGTATTTTCCCATAAAAAAAACCCTTTCCTCCATTATTAATAATAAACAATTCAACATTCGCATTATATAGAGTGAATGGGCAATTTCAAATTCTTTATTTTTTTGTGTCATTTGAAATTTCTTAAATTTAACTTGAATAAAATATTCATAAATTTACATCATTTTAACAATTCTCCATATTTTTTTCTTTCAAACAATGAATTTTGATCAAGTCATTTTAAATTTTCTTAAAAAGTTATTTTCCCTCATTAAAATGCTTCATCCAAACACACTATTCAGGTTTAGGATGAATATGTGGTGTCTCTCTCACTTGTTTGAGGGAGTCGTTGACCTTTAGAAGAGTGTTTGACCTAATATGAATGTTTCTCCCTCATGATGACCTATCAGTGGTATTAGAGCCCAGTTCGAGTAAGGGGCCAACTTCTTGTATCGTAAGTCTTTCTGACATGGTGGTGATCAGGTGGCGTGTTCCGTTGAAGTGTTCATGATAAAGTAAGAGTGTTTGTCAATGGCGGTACAAATGTGGACGAAAGAACTTTCATTTGAGGGGGAGCATAATTAATGGACTCACACTTGAGGTGGAGATGGTTGAGAAAAAAGTGAGAGTTATGTAATTTTGTTTGTGCAGATCAGCAGAGAAACAACTTGTTAGGCTTAGAATTCGCCATGGAGATCAACTGACATATACATCTATGAAATGGTATGTAGACGATCTTGTTTCTGAAATGAATTGAAATTGAGATATATACATAATTCATATCGAAGGGTGACATACACCACTACCACTATGAGAATTACTTATGATATTATCATAACACACTATATAATATTCTCATGGTAGTCAATCCATTATTATAAATATTAATCCTAATATTTATACATATGTGAAAACTCAATATCTAATATTCCTAACCTGTGAGATATAACCATCAACCTACTCATACAATAGTTTATACGTATTACTATTTTCCTTTTTGCAGGTAAGGTTTGACTACATATAATTTTAAAACGACATCATTACGTTTAATAGTGTCTCACATTTAAGTCACATTTAATGTTTCATTAAACAAACTATATTATAAAAACTTTATTAGTTTAAAAACAAACACAATAAAATTTTTATAATAAATAACTAACATGATACAAAGTTAAAAAAAAACAGAAATAAAAAACATTTGTTAAAAATAAAAAACAGAAAAAAAAAAGATATTTTATATTTTTAGTGCATTATCTTCAAAAGTAGGGTTGAAAATGAGTCGAGTCGAGTCGAACTTGTCTTAACTCAGTTCGACTCGTTAAGAATTAGCCGAGTTCGAGTTCATCACAACCTTTTTTTTCAGCTCAAACTCGACTCGTTAAGAATTGGCCGAGTTCGAGTTCATCACGAACTTTTTTTTCAGGTCAAACTCGACTTGTTAGAAGTTCACGAATATCTCGGTTCAACTCGTTAGGTTTATCTTGCTAGGTTCAACTCGCTTATTTCACAGACTTAAAAGTAATTTTTTAAAGTCTATTTTTTATATATATATTTGACATTTTAAATTAATATTTTTTAAATAAAAAATATAGAAATAAAATAAAAGTTATAAGATTGGAATTTATACGATGTTAATTTTATTTGTATAATTATTCGTAGAAATATTTTACTCACTTGAGAATATAAATTATCAATTAAAATCGTTAGATTAAAAGAAATTGTGAGACTAAAATTTAGAACAAATTTCTTTAAACCTATTCTTAAAGACAATATAATATATCTCATATATAATCGAATTGACTCATGAACTTAACGAGTCGAACTATGTATAGTTCAAGTTTAGATCATTTAGTTAACGAACTTAGTTTTTAGCTCATATTCAGCTCATTTGGTTCATGAACCTAGTTCAACGATTTAATTTTTGAATCGAATTTCGAACTATTTTCGAGTTTGTTTGATTCATTGTCAGCCCTATTCAAAAATAAATTCATGAATAGCTACTTGGTATCCTTCTAGAAAAAGAATATTTGTGTTGTTTTTCTTCATGAGGGGTATATCCTTGTTCTATTTTGTAACTCAATGATTCAGTGAATGTCAACTTGCAATGGAAAATGATGTGAAAATTAGTTGAACTAGAAAGATGCTGTGAAAAATGTTAGAAACAGCCAATTGGACTGAGATTGCGTTTACATATTGCCCTTGCTTGCGTGGCTTTGGAGTCAACGACTTTTTATTACAAGTATCAGTTTTAGAATAAAAAAATGACCACCTTCAATTTCATATAGTAATTATGGGAAACTAGATTTAAATGATTGCTTTTCTTAATGCTCATAATGATATGCGAAAATAAATCTAAATGGTGTGATTACTATCTAATTATTTTCTCTCACGAGGAAGATCATAATGCTGCGATCATAATTGTGAAGACGTTGAGTCTTAATTTTCATCCGGCAAGTGATAAGAAGGCTGATTTTTGGGTATGAATGTCTGGATTGCCAATAAAATATTACTATTATCAAAGTTAAGACTTGATTGGTAATAAGATTGGCACAAAGTTTATAAGAACACTTTTATGCAAGAAACGCTCTATGTCAAAATTAAATCTTCTGTGTTTAGGAAATGTATGTGGGAGTATTAGAGATTTAAAGAGAAATTTAATAGGTAGAAGAATTCTTTATGGAATAGAGAATTTTGTATTTTTGTATGATACAAAAATATAGAATTACATCTCTATTTATAGGACTCTAATGAGAATTCTAGACACATAATTCTAGAGAGTTCTCATTCCAAGAGCATTCTAGAAAATATTACAACCTTAAGAAATATCTAGACACTCCAAACATTACAAGAATTTTCTAGAAACATTACTCAAAATTACCTAAACCAAAATAACTAAGCCCAAAAATTCAAAACACAAATAATAAAGTTAGGCCCAAATCAAGTTTAATCTTTCAACATCCCCCGTTAAATTTGATTTGTGACTCCAAGCATACTCCTTAACTTCATGAAAGTTTTCAACTTGAGTGGCTTGGTGAAAATGTCGGCAACTTGATCTCGAGACATCACATACTTCAACTTCACCTCCTTCTTCTCGATGCATTCTCTTATGAAGTGGTAACGGGTGTCGATATACTTACTTCTTTAATGAAATACAGGATTCTTTGGCAAAGCAAGTGCTGATTTATTGTTAACACATTGTTGATGCGGTAAAGCGGCAAGCAACAAAATAATTGGAAGTATTTTTCTGGGAATTTATCGTGTCCACAAAGATCAGTGCTATTGAACCGCCGTTCAACAATTTAAATGTTAAAGAGTTTGGGTTTAAAATGGTTTCAAACATAGAAACAGAAAAGTAAATATTAACACAAAAATAATTTATTAATCAGAGAGAAGAAACTTATCCGGTAAGCATATAATCCACTACTCACAAACTTAAACTTACCGATCAATTATACTCAACCTACAATACTCCTCAATATCATCCAGCATCGCTCACAACAGTGTCCATCTCTGACACACTGAGCTGAGAGAACAACAGTGTTACCCTCGTTGACACTCTCGCACCCGACTCGGGATACGGAGGCATTAAGCTTCGACACCCATAAAGATTGTTAGCTCTAAATCTATCTCTAGCATCCAGAAACTAACAAATAATCATCCCTAATTAAAGTTTGCGATGTTTATCTCTAACGCAACCCGAACCCTGAGCATAAAGCAAAAATCAAGGACAATCACCGATAAAGATTTGTAAACCGGATTTTACACAACTCCATGGGCGACAAATATACACGAGTTCAAAGTAAATACATATACAATAACCCAATACAGAAGAAATACACAAAGAAGAAGAGAAATAAACCAAACATCTCGCAGTTTGTCAACGCTGATCGATGAGAAATCCACCCCGGATCATCCGTGTGCAAGCTTCAATGTTGTTTTCTAAGCTAATCTACTGAAAAATGATGTTTGATGGAGTGGGAGCAAAAGATACCCAAACCATACTCTAAAAATTGTGTTTTTATGCCTTATATGGTGTTTCTGTCCGTCAAAATTCGCCTGGCGAAATTCTGGTTCGCCTGGCGAAGTTAGGCGGCTTATTCTGCACTTTTTTCACGCTTCTGGACTATCTGGCTCGCCACAGCTTCGCCTGGCGAGCCTGTGGCGAAAGCTGTCATGACAGCAAAAATCTGGCACTGTTCCGACCATAACTTTCGAACCGTAACTCCGTTTTTCGCCGGGTTTGAAGCATTGGAAAGCTTATTCAATGCTCTTTATGAATATGGCAAGATATCCTTGCTTGAATACCTATAAAAATAAATGGAAAACAATTAAACTCAACGATATTTACACAATAACGCAATATATACACTATAACGTAAAGTAAATGTATTTACAATCAAAGTGGGGTTTATTCGTACGATATTAACAAAAAGTATCGATAAGTGCAACAAAACTTATATACAAAAATAGCTACAATTTTCACTTATCAAACTCTCCCCAACTTAAACTTGTTTGTCCTTAAACAAGAATCAGGCGAACTCAGAAACAAAGTGACAACCAAAGAATCACGAATCAACAAGTTTTGAAAAACAGAAACAAATGAATGGTTCAAATGAAAAACGGTACACATAAAGTAAATACTTACCACTAAACTACGACGATAACATAGTCATGAAACAAATACAAAATACAAAAATCATGCCAAACATCCTAAAACAACACAAGTCCAAACTGTAGCGAGCGATTTTTGTCGGTGACGCGACCACCTTATCGTTGGTTTTTGGGTTTCTCCCCACAATTAGGAGGGGGTGCTACTTTCTGATTTCTTATTTATCCCATAAAGCTGGAAGGGAAATGGAGGCTATCTAAAACTAACCTTGCAAGCGAATGTTTAACTGAAAAAACGCTTAAAGAGATTCGGGGAGTTCGGGGTCAGGTTATACAATGGGGAGTTGTCAATTACCCATCCTATATGTGGTTATCCACAGGATATTAGCTTTAGGTTTCGCTTTATACTTGATGGTGTTTATCTGTTAATGGGTTGGGAAAGTTTCTTGGGAAGTATGAGAGAGTGAGTGAGTTTTTGTTGATGTTCGGGTGTTTTTGGTAAGGTACTGGACCTAAGTTTTGATTGGTATGAAGGTACTGGACCTAGAGTTTTTCATTAGTATGCTCTCTAAGATTTCACACTCTTATGCATACGTATTCCCGTTTAAATGAAACAGGGAAATCAGAGCAATCGTAGTTACTCCTATTCTAAGGGAGGAAAAAGATAATGTTTGGTGTCTTGTTCAAAGCCCAAGATTGAAGCTAAAAGGTTATTTATTTGTGTCTTGTTCAAAGCCCAAGATTAAAGCTAAAAAGTTTGACTGAGAGAGAACTTGTCATCTCTAAAGAGGGATTGGACTTCCTCTAAGGGGATTGTTGATATTTGTGTGCCTTGATCAAAGCCCAAGGTTGAAGCTAAGAGGGTGATTGACTCTTCTAGGGAAGTTTTTATACAAAGCCTAAGAGTAGGCTGAAAGAGATTCGGCTCTTTGGGGATGGCATTATATAAAGCCTAAGAGGAGGCTGGAAGTTTGACTTTTCCGGGGAAAGTGTTCTATCTGTCTTGTACAAAGCCCAAGATTAAGGATAAAAGAGATTTTGACTCCGCCGGGGAGGTTTGTATGTGTCTTGTACAAAGTCCAAGATTGAGGCTGAAATGAGTTTGACTCTGCCGGAGAGTATTATCTGTTTTGTATAAAGCTCAAGATTGAGGCTGAAAAGAGTTTGACTCAGCTTAGGGAATTTATTTCTCGAAGCCTAAAGAAGGCTATGAGGAATTGACTCCGCTGGGGAAGATATTTGTCCCAAGCTTAAGAGAAGTTTATGAAGATTTATGTCTTGTACAAAGCCCAAGATTGAGGCTAAACGGGTTTGACTCAACAAGAGAGTGCTTTTATTTGTCCTGTACAAAGCCCAGGATTGTGGCTGAACAAGCTGAAGAAATCATTCTACGCCACTTGAGAGGAGGCTAGCTCATGCAATGGGGGAATCTTTATGCCAAACCTAAGAGGAGGCTGGAAAAGATTGACTTAACAAGAGAGTGTTTTTATCTGTCTTGTACAAAGCCCAAGATTGAGGCTAAAAAGGTTGACTCAACAAGAGAGTCTAAAAAGGTGATTGACTCAACAAGAGAGTCTGAAAAGGTGATTGACTCAACAAGAGAGTCTGAAAAGGTTGACTCAACAAGAGAGTCTGAAAAGGTTAGCTCCGATGGGGAGAATCATTGTACAAAGCCCAAGAGGAGGTTGACTGTGCGGAGGAAAGATCATTATACAAAGCCTAAGAGGAGGCTATCTTCTGCTAAGGATTATTGAGATCCCGAGGCAGGTCCAAATGGGGAATCAACTCTTGCTGAGGGTTACAGAAGAGTTGAGGTATTAGATTCCTTGAGGTTTTGATTTGGGATAGTGTTATACTGATGATAAACTGACCCTGGCTTGGGGATTTCTAGGAGAGAGACTGGGTTTTAGAACGTCTTTGGAGATGGATCCAGAATGACTGGGGTTTCTACTATGTTTGTAGGGAACTTGAGAATGTCTTTGAGACTCAAGGTTTAGACTGTCCAAGTCTACTGGTATGGAAGAGTTTTATCTTTTGTATGATGCCCAAGAGGAGGTGGGTGTTTTAAGGGATGAGTGTCAACCCTAAATTGGTCTGAGATTTGACACTGGAAAGACCGCTCTAACAAAGGATGACTAAGTTCTGTCTTATACCTTTAGGAGGTCTTTAGGGTCCTTGTATTAAGCCCAAGAGAAGGCAAGATAACTTCTAAGAAGTCGGAGGGTCCTTGTACAAAGCCCAAGAGGAGGCAAGGATGCTTTTAGGAAGCCCATGGGTCCCAAACCAAAGAAAAGTTCAAAAATGCTATTCACCGAGAATAGATCATTTAGTGAAAGTTTTGAGGTTTGAAGAAATTCAAGAGATGTTATTCACCGAGAATAGATCAACTCCGGGGAATAGAATTTCTTTGACAACTTCTAATAGTGACAGTCTGAGAAAAGGTTCACCGAGAATACTGTCTTTCTCTTTGTTCCATATTGTTTAAGCCCAAGAGAAGGCAAGACTGTATCTGGAAATCCTATGGGGATATAGTTTTGACTGTATTTAAAGAGTAACAAAACTGGCTTTACCTAGTTCTAGACTTAGTTACCGCGGAAAACTCTAAATAACTATACTAGTATATATACAGTTGATATATGACAAGTATTTTAAAAGGATATGAAAGAAGGACTTACAGTGAGCAGCTTCCCACAATACAGTTATATATATGAAAGCGAGTAAATGAAAGCTGTTAAAACTTACAGGTGAGCAAGCTTCCATGTTGTATTATTAGTTGTTCAAAGAAATTAAAGAAAGTTTTGATAACAACTGTATATTTGAATCTAAATCAAAAGGGAAGTTATTTTTGGAAAGATTGTTGGGGCTTATACTCAAGGAGAGACCCAAGGTTTAACAGTGATCACATCGTTGTTTTGAATATCGTATCGGGACTTATACAATGACTGAGGCCCAAAGCGGTTTTCTGTACAAAGGGATGGGTCTTACAACTCAAGGAGAGGCCCAAAGAGGTTTTGAAAAAGAAAGATGGGACTTACAACACGAGGGGAGGCCCAACGAAAGACAGTGATCGCACCGTCGTTTTGAGAATCGCAAAGGGACTTATACAATGACTGAGGCCCAAAATTATTTTTGTACAACAAGGGATTAGGTCTTACACTCTATTATAGGCCTAAAGTGTTTTAAAAGGTTTGATAAAGATCAAGAACCAAAGAAACCCTAATTTCATTTTCTTTTAAAAGTAATCCTTTTAATAAAATGAATAAAAATGACAAAAATACCAAATAAGTCTAAATAAACTACTTGTGATTTTTGATTAAGGTTTGAAAAATGAGGTTTTAATCACAAGATGATTTAGGACTCATTTGATTTTGATTTTCAAGATGAATATTCATTTTTGAAATGTTTAAAAACAATAAAAATGAATTTATTTACAAAAATATCAACTATATTAAATAAATAATATAAAATTTGATTTTTTTTGTGAAATAAAATATTTTAACATTTTTGTAATTTTTTGCAAAAAGAACCAATAAAAAATAATTAAAATTGAGAGAGAAATTAATTTTTCAAATCATTTAAAATAATATGACAAATATTAAAAAAAAATGGAAAAAGTGGTAAAAAGGGTCTGGAGTAAGGGGAATTTGAACCCCAGACCTCCTAGCCAAACACATGAGCGCGCAACCACTGGGGTGGTGATACATCCGTGTATCAAAACTACCCCATAAATATATAAGGGGTGCCTTGTTTTAGGCATGGCCAAGACAAGGCAAGGCAAGTTCTTGGGCCAAAAACGTAAAGGCTGTAACTTTCTCATTTCTCCATGGATTGGGACAAAATTTAGGTCTATCCTGCCTAGAATTTCACATGGAATCTAATGGTGCCCTTGGTTTTCTATGCTACCTCATGGTATAGGCCAGAATTGTATGATGAATTGATTCAAACACAACATATACAACATGTATGAGATGTTTATGAGTAATGGACTTCAAAGCAATGCATAATTCAAAGAGTTCAAGTTGTGATGCTTACCTCTTTGGGAGCTTTTTGTGCTATATGCCAAGTTTCTTGTGCCAGAAGTAATTTGATGCTTTAGACACTCTCAATTGATCCCTTAGAATCTTTTAGAATGGTTGGAACCAGCTGGAATCTTCAGGAACAAGTTTGAGCTCTTTCTTGCAAAAGGGGCAAAAGTGACCAATATGGCAACTCTCTCAAATGGTGTTCCATATGTGGGGAACCATTTGGGACAGTTCAAGGATGATATTTGGAATGTGTTTGAGGTTTTATCTGGTTTTGAAAGTGACTGAATCAAGACATGGCTTGAAAAATGCAAAAAAGTCCAATTTTGAGGTTTTGGAAGTGGACTTTGAGATTTTGGTGTTACAGGTTACATGTTAGTGTTTGAACAGCTTAGATACAACATATTAGAGGTGTTTGCATCATGAGGTGTGATGGAATTGCTCTCTAACTCAAAAACTCAGAGATACCTTGCAAAAGAAGGCATTTTGGCCTAAAGAGAGGGATTTTGAGGAAAACATCAGTTTGGTTGCTTTGGTGTCTTCAAACTGATCACAATTGATGTCTATTTATAATGTGTTAAGTTTTTTTTGGCATCAATAGTGAATGGAGGCTGCAGTAGGCCTTTGGCCAATGTTATGCAAAAGGAATCTCAAGTCTCCTCTAGCCATTGACTTGAGATTAAAGCACAGGCTTTGTAGCTTTGGTTCAGAGATAAGTCCAAATTGATGACAAGGCTTGGATTTATCATATTTGGACAAATCGAGCAAAATGCACAAATTCTGCCTTGTAAAACAAGTTCATGATGCCATGTTTCAAGGGCTGTATCTCCTTGCTCAAATTGAATTTAGAGATGATCTGGTACTTGTTGGAAAGCCCTTATGACATACTTTAACTTTGATGTTTACCCCTAGACCTGGTTTGACTTGGATCAAGGTGAAAAATGTCCCTACATTTTGGAAAAAGTAAGGAAAATTCTGACTTAGTGAAAATTTCACTAAGTGTTGGAAAAATGTCATTTTCATGTTTTTAGCCATTTTGATCACTCCATAACTAAAAATCCATGAAGAATTGGAATGAGATGTAGTTGACACTTTTGAAGTATGTAATGAGAGCTACAAATCCAGCTTTGGACCATTCAAAATGGTTGCTTGGATCTCAAGTTATGGTCCTTGGAAGTTGGTACCCTAGCCACTTTGTTCCATAACTTAGAAAAATTCTAAGTTTTTTATGGTTACCCCTTTTACAAGTTAACTCACTTTCTTTGATTTTTCTTGATGAATGATGATTCAAATCACATATTAACATTGTTTTAGGTTAAAGAACCTTGGTTGACCAAAAATTTAAAAAGTCAAACTTTGGATTTTTGTACAGTTGACTTTTTATCGGATGAAATCCAAACTGTACGATCCTTTGTGAAATCAAGTCCTTGACCTAAATCAAACCTAATGGATGGATTCCATAGGTGTTATAGAATGTATTAAATCATGTCCCAAGGTTTGGGAGCATGTCCTGGTCATAAGCCAGAGGCACAGTTGACTTTTTTCCTCGAAACCTTAACTGTGGTCCTGATGAAATTGAAACTTGTGAATCAAGCTTCTTGGATCAATCCATTGTTGCAAATGGATCAATGTAGTGTATTGGAGACCCTCAAACCATGTCTTGAGGTCTTGGCTCATGCTTTGTCCCAAAAGTCAACTTAGGGGTGAATTAGGTCAAGAAACCGTAATTCCTGATTTTTTGGGTAAATGCATCCCCTGAGGTTAAATTGACTTGATGATTGGGTCCATGAGGTCCCTTAGTGTATCTTGGGTTGTGCTTTGAAGCATTGGCTCATGTCCAGAGGAAAATTTCCATCTGGAGGCCTTGGTCGACCAAAACCCTAATTTGGTGACACTGGCGATCTTGAGGCTTGATCCACTTAGAATGTTGCAACCTTGTGCTTGATTCTTGATGTGGGAGTCCTCTTGATCCTTTATGGGTGTTTGAGAGGTTAGACAAGTTGAAGATCATGTCATTTCTTGATTGATCCTTTGTCTAAGTGCTTTGAGAGGGCTTGAAACCCTAATTCTTGATTTGTGGTGAATGCTCAAACATCTCTGAGGATATTGATGAGGCATGATAGTTTATCCATATTGTGGTAATGATTTGCACAATGATGGGAAATCTTGGTGGTTAAAATTTGGGGTATGACAGATGCCCCTATTTAATCTTCTTGGACCCGAATGTGTGAATGACAAAGGTATTCGGGCATTCAGGATGCAAGAGGATTAAATATCGGAATACCCAAAACTTTGATGGTGGTTATGAATGGCAGCTTGCTCATCCATCTTCTTTTCCTAAGCAATGAGACTTAGAAAAGGTAAAACTTCCCTTTGATCCTAGTCTTCCGCCACGGAACTGGTCTCAGTTTCTGATATAAACTTCCCCTCGATCCTGGTCTTCAGCCAAGGAACTGGTCTCAATTTCTGAAATAAACCTCCCCTCGATCCTGGTCTTGAGCCACAGAACTGGTCTCAGTTTCTGATTTAAACTTCCCCTCGATCCTGGTCTTCAGCCAAGGAACTGGTCTAAGTTTCTGATTTAAACTTCCCCTCGATCCTGGTCTTCAGCCAAGGAACTGGTCTAAGTTTCTTTTGTCAATAAACTTTCTTGACAAGGGACGCTATTTTGTAGCGGTTTCCCTCAAACTTCTCGCCAGATATTCCTGGGGAGATGCCATTTGATGGGAAAAGTTTCGGTGTCAGACTTGCTGGGGAAACCCATTCATCTGAGTTGTAGAGGTGTATAAATTTCTCTGTTAGAGACGTCATTTGTTGGCTCTACTAGGGAAAACGAGTCTTTTGAGAGACTGTTTCCTGCTTGGGGATATTATATTATACTTTTCTTCGAGATCTTTTTGAAGAAATGCCATCTGAGGCAATCCAACTTTGAGGTGCTGATGATCTTTTCGTCAGCAAATTTTTCGGAGAAAAACTGCTGTACTGCCGAATCTTTGATTAAAAGGCTTTCTCTGGGGATTTTCCTTAATCCGGGAAAGCGGAGATATTATCTTCAATGGCCAAGAGTGACGTTCGTCGAAAGTTTTCTTGCTTTTCAGAGGTTCAAGTTATCAAAGTGGTCGAAGACCGTCTCCATCCCAGAAATAAACTGGGGAGAAGGGTGGTTCAGACAAAACACTCACTGACGAGGAAAGAACTGACAACTCGAGTGAGAGGACTTTTATCGCTAGGGGATAAGACCGACTAGAGTGATAGTGATGCAATATGAATTTGAATGTAAATCAATAATGCATGATGTATGTATGTATATGCTGACAAAACTGACACGACATACAAACTAGTGGATGAACACAACTAGATACTCGGCCACTGCAGGGGACGAAGAAGTATCTTCGGTTCAAGATAGCAATTCTGCCTTGCTTAGGAGAAATAGTTCCTGTGGGGAACAACGTTGGTTGGGCTTAAGAGATAAGAACTCTGTCGGGGATGTCAGACGGAATATTCGCATCTGACACAGCTGATCCTTCATTCAGGCGCACTGGCTTAGAAGGAGTACTTTGATTCTGCACTTTGAAGCTTAATCGCCTTTGGAGAAGCGATCGATGTTCTTTCGACGTTCAACCGTCAAAAGAATTGCCATCTTTATTTTAAAAGCAGAAAAATGTTGACAAGTAAATTCATTTTTGTTTTATTTCAAGAATCTTTAATCATGTTAAAATGTCGTTCTGTAAAGCTAAAATAAATAAGAATTGCAAACAAAAGCACTAAGGCTCAAATTTTATTGGTAGGATGGAAATCAGCCAAACGCGTGATTCCATGGAGTATTTACAAAGTTTAGAAAATGGTAATTTAAGGGAAAAGGGCTACATTGAAACATAACGACCGCTATCCTTCTACCAACTTTGAATTCTAGACATCCTGAGCTTCCGTCAAAGATGACTTTGACTGGAGTTTTCCTGATGGATGGCATGACTGCTGCTGAGGGATTTGCCCCTTTGTTGGACATAGTTACTTGCCATGAATCCCTAACTTTTGCCTAGATTGTACTTTGAGATTTCCAATCCATCGGGATAATTTTCAATTATGTCTCTAATTTTTGCCTGGACGACCCTTTCGGGTTTTCAATCCACCGAGACGTTTTTTTTTATTTAGGCGAAGTATTTCTTGACTACGTCAACATTTGTGGGGTAGGCAAATTCCTCTCCATCTATGGTTGCGAGTCTCAAGGTGCTGCCTGAGAAATCTTTCTTGACCACGTATGGGCCGTCATAATTCAGAGTCCACTTGCCTCGGGAATCAGTGAGGAACGATTGTATCTTTTTGAGCATAAAGTCTCCTTTCCTGAAGACACGAGGTCAAACCTTTTTGTCAAATGCTCTCTTCATTCTTTGCTGATACAACTGACCGTGGCATAGAGCCGTTATTCGCTTTTCTTCGATTAGATTCAGTTCGTCGTGCCGAATTTGGCACCATTCAGCCTCTGTTAGCTTAGCTTCCATCAATACCCGGATTGATGGGATCTCTAATTCTATGGGAAGGACTGCTTCCATGCCATATACTAGAGAGAAAGGGGTTGCCCCTGTTGAAGTGCGTACAGATGTGCGATAACCGTGAAAGGAAAATGGTAGCAGCTTGTGCCAATCTTTATAGGTTACAACCATCTTCTGAACAATCTTTTTAATGTTCTTGTTAGCTGCTTCTACCGCTCTGTTCATCTTAGGTCGGTAGGGAGATGAGTTATGGTGTTCGATTTTGAACTCAGCTCACAACTCTTTCATCATCTTGTTATTCAAGTTAGATCCATTATCAATAATGATCTGGCTTGGAACACCATAACGGCAGATGAGATTGTTCTTGATAAATCGGACCACGACTTATTTTGTCGGGTTACATTAGCGTATGATGCTGCTTTGACCCACTTGATGAAGTAGTCAATGGCTACCAGAATGAACCGATGTCCGTTCGAAGCCTTGGGTTCAATCATGCCAATTATTTCGATTCCCCATATGGAAAAAGGCCACGGGGAAGAAAGAACTCTGAGATGCGTTGGCGGTACATGGATTTTGTCTGAGTATATCTGACACTTGTGACATCTTCTCATGTACTTGTAGCAGTCGGATTCTATGGTCAACCAGTAGTACCTGGCTCTTAGAATTTTTCTCACCATTGTGTGTCCGTTGGCATGAGTGCCAAAGGATCCTTCATGAATTTCTTTTATCAGCATGTTTGCTTCTGGTCTGTCTACACATCGAAGCAAGACCATGTCAAAATTTCTCTTATAGAGTGTATCACCGCTCAAGAAGAAACTGCCTGCTAGCCTTCTGGTCTTTCTGTCTTTTCTGGATGCCCCAGGTGGGTACTCTTGTTTCTGAAGGAAGCATTTGATGTCGTGATGCCAAGGTTTGTCATCTAGGACTGCTTCAATCACAAAGATGTAAGTGGGCCGTTCAAGGCGCATTATGTCAATCTTAGGTGTGTCATTCCATTGACCTACACTAATCATGGAAGATAGAGTGGCTAATGCATCAACCATGTGATTTTCTTCACGAGGGATGTGGTGAAACTCGACTCAGTTGAAGAATGGTAACAACCTTCTTGCGTAGTCTTTGTAAGGAATCAATCCTGATTGGTATGTGTTTCATTCTCCTTTGATCTAATTGATAACTAGGGATGAGTCTCCATACACATCCAAGTTCTTAATTCTCAAGTTAATCGCTTCTTCGAGACCCATAATACAAGCTTTGTATTCGACCTCGTTGTTTGTACATTTGAATGTCAGTCGGGCGGTGAAAGGAATGTGGGTACCCTGAGGTGTTATGATGATTGCCCCAATTCTGTTTCCATAATGATTGACAGCCGCATTAAAGATTAGTCCCCATTGGGAACCTGGTTCTGGCCCTTCACTGGGTAGCGGTTCATCGCAATCTTTCATTTTCAAATACATGACATCTTCGTCTAGGAAGTCAAATCAGACTGATTCCAGATCGTCAATCGGCTGATGAGCCAAATGATCGGCTAAAATACTTCCCTTGACTGCTTTCTGAGCATGGTACTCAATGTCGTATTCTGACAACAACATCTGCCAATGGGCGATCCTTCCCGTGAGAGCAGCCTTTTCAAAGACGTACTTGATCAGATCCATTTCAGAGATTAACCAAGTAGTGTGACAAATCACATACTGGCCGAGATGTTTGACTGCCCAAGCCAGAGCACAACAGGTTTTCTCAAGCATCGTGTACCGAGGCTCGCAGTCGATGAATTTCTTACTTAAATAGTAAATGACAGATTCTTTTCTTTTTGTTTCTTCCCGTTGGCCAAGTACATAACCCATTGAGTCTTCCAAGACTGTTAGGTATATGATTAGTGGTCTTCCTTCCACTGGAGGTGATATAATCGGTGGGTTCAACAGGTATTCCTTGATACTGTTGAAGGCGGTTTGGCAGTCTTCTGTCCATACGCAGTCCTGATTCTTTTTGAGTAATTTGAAGATTGGTGCGCATGTCGCGGTCATGAGGAATATAAATCTGGAAATGTAATTCAAAGGAGAAGGCATTTCTTGAATGGCCTTGACTTTGTCGGGATCAACCTCAATTCCTTTCTGGCTGACGATGAACCCTAACAGTTTCCCTGAGCGGACACCGAATGTGCACTTATTGGGATTCAAGCGGAGTTTGTATTTTCTCGGACGCTCGAATAGTTTTGACAGGTGGGTCACATGCTCCTCTTCCATCTTAGATTTGGAAATCATATCATCGACATATACCTCGATTTCTTTGTGTATCATGTCATGAAACAGAGTAGTCATGGCCCTTTGATAGGTTGCCCCGGCGTTCTTCAAACTGAACGACATTACCTTGTAACAAAAGGTACCCCATGAGGTGATGAACGAAGTTTTCTCCATGTCTTTCAACACCATTTTTATCTGATTATAGCCCGAGAATCCATCCCTGAAGGAGAATACTTTGAACTTTGCTGTACTGTCTACCAGCATGTCAATGTGTGGTAAGGGAAAGTCATCCTTTGGACTGGCCTTGTTCAAATCCCTGTAGTCTACACACATTCTGACCTTTCTGTCCTTTTTCGGAACTGGTACTATGTTGGCTAACCATTAAGGATATTCTGATGTGGCGAGGAAACCCGCATCAATCTGTTTCTGTACTTCCTCTTTGATTTTGATGGCCATGTCTGGATGAGTCCGTCTCAACCTTTGTTTTACTGACGGACATTCTGATCTTAACGGTAGATGATGTTCCATGATGCTAGTATCCAACCCTGGCATGTCCTGGTAGGACCAAGCAAACACATCGGGAAACTCTTTGAGAAGCTTTATCAAACTTTCTTTGACAGTCGGGCTAAGCAGTGCCCCAATCTTGACTTCTTTTCTCTCTTCCTCTGAACCCAAGTTGACCATTTCCAATGGCTCTTTGTGAGGTTCAATGGACCTTTCCTCTTGTCTGAGTAATCGGGAGATCTCTTCTGGAATTTCTTCATCATTTTCTTCTTCAGCCTCAAATACCGGGAATTCAAAGTTAGGAGAAGGCATTGGATCGTATGTTTCAATGGGGTTTAAAACAAGCAATCTGCATGACGTGATGATTTGTTTTTAGAAGAGATAGAGAGAATGCAAGAGTGTGTGTAGTGTACTTTCTGAAAAATTCTTGTTTTTATTATTTGAGTTGTTTTTAGGATTACCATTTTCTGAAAAAGCGAAAAAGAGAAAATAACAATAAATGCGGAAATTACAGAACGACGTTATTTTGTTTATGATTTTGTCAATTCTTGAAACTACAGCCCTATAAAACAAAACTCTGTCGCTTTGGCCGAAGCGAAGAGAGACATTTACAGAAAGTGATCCCTATCAAAACATCTGTTTCACCTGGGCAGGGTGAAAGGTTAAGATAAAGACGACAATTACTTAAACTTATGAACGACCTTCAGAACATTGACAGCAACCCATTGACGGTGAACTCCTCGGTGAATTACAAAGTCTGGTACCTTCCTTCTTGTTAGTTCTTGGATTGGCTGGAATTTTGGTAAAACAAAGTATGTTCAATGTTGATGTCAAGGTGCTGATGTTGCAACATTGAAGTCTTAACACTGGGCTGTGTTAAGTAATTAATTGCTGAAGTTAGATGTCTGATGTCACATAGGTGATGTTGTAACATCAGATCTGCAGAATTAACAACAGCAGGTTGTGATGTTGTTAGGGTTGCGTATTAGCTGGAATTGTGGAGAGCAAGCTGTCTCATTGGATGCGAATATCTTGGGATAGATATTTGCTGCTGCATAGGAGATCTGGTGCAGATTTGTAGGAGATTTAAAAGGTTGAAGATTTAAAAAGATTTTAGGAGAAAATCTGTTTTAAATATTCAGTTTTAAATAACAAATCTGGGAGATATTGTAGCAAGTCCAAGACCAATTCAAGGAGCTATATAAAGCGCACAAGACCAAAGGAAAAAGCGACAGAAAACATTCAGAAGATCAGGAGCTGAAGGCTTAGTGTCTAGAGTTTGTTTAGAGTGCTTGTATTTACACTATTCTAGGGTTTGAATAGGTGTTGAGTTTCTGTCCTCTCTAGAAGCTGTGAAGCAATAGAGAGTGTTTGCTTGATCGAAGCTAGGAATCAAGATCAAGGGTACTCAAAGTGGTTTCTTTGAGAGGTTGCAAGTGAGTGGTGTTCTCATACCTATGTGGTTTCTTAGGTAGGAAGTCATTAGTAGAGTATAAGTTTAGGAGATTGTCAACGGGTTGTTAAGTCTGTAAATTATATCTACAAGTAATGAATTCCATCCCTGGCTTGGTATCCCCCAGAGTAGGTTGGTTGTAACCGAACTGGGTCAACAATTTTTGGTGTTATTTTACTGTTATTGATGTCCATTGTGCAGAGTGTGTTGTTGTGACATCACACCTTAACATCACACGTCTGATACCAGAATTTCACTTCTTGATTTGTCTTCAGAAATAACGTTGATTTCTGGTGGAACAGGATCGTTGGAATCTGTCTCCCAGGTAGAGTTGTCATAGGAGGATTCTTCAGTTGTATCTTGCACAGTGTTTGCACTCTCAGGCAGATCTCCCCATCCAGTTGGATGGATGTCTTCGAGCCTGATACAAGAGCTTTCAGGAGCGGTGTACTTGACCATGAAGTCGTATTTGCCACTTGGTTGTCCTAAGGTGTCCCACACTTCTTTGGAATTGGAGGAGTCATCCCTTTCGATGACGTTGACCTCGGGAAAAGCATAGTTAAGGAACTCTTGTCCTGCAATTTTTTGCAAATTCATCGTCGTGCTGGATATTTTCTGAATGCCCTGAGTAATGATCCCATGATTCGGTGGGGACGCATGTATTCTTTTCAATGATGCTCAACTGATATATATCATTGGGCTGACTCTTTTGCCCTGAGTCTCCTGGGTACGGCTGCCAGATAGGCACACCATCCATTGGGCCATAATAGTCGTGGTCAAAGTTGTCTTTCATCAGAGTGTCTTCCTCTAACCAGTTGGGTGAAGCACGACATCCCTCCGGATCACAATCTCCGTATATCATCTTGACATCTGACCTCGGTATATATCTCGGACTCCGTGTGGGATAGAAAAATGGCATAGGCACCTCTTCCTAAGACATATAACCGTCCTCGTTAAGATATGACTTCCACTCTTCATCTGTATTAGCGGAATCACCCTCGTTGATGGTATGTACTTTTTGAGATACTGGGTGGAGGAAACCTCCACTATGGAAGAAGTTCTGAATGGGATGAAGACTTTCATTGTTAGTAGCAGTCTGGGTACAGGTTGAGGAAAAAACCAAGACCTTTCTTTGCTTTGTTATCAGTAGAAATGACAAGTTGACCCCATCCTTTTGAATTGTTACTTTTGATCACTTCGAGAGCATCTTTGTACGAGGAAATCGACGTTCCCTTTTTTGATTGATTATTATTGCTCACTGAAAGTGCTTGGAACTGGGTTCCAACAGCCTCTTCTGGTTCTACATAAGTGGACGACGATAAGTTGCTCACGATCAAGGCTTGCTCTCCACAGACTGTGACTAGTTGGTCATTCTTGACGAACTTCAGCTTCTAGTGAAGTGTCGAAGTGACTGCCCCAGCCTCGTGTATCCAAGGTCTTCCTAACAAACAATTGTACGTTGTCCGGATGTCCATGACATAGAAAGTGACTTGGAAAGTGTGAGGACCGATAGTTATGGGAAGGTCGACTTCGCCGATAACCATTTTTTGGGATCTGTCAAATGCTTTGACGATGACCTCACTGCCTCTCATTGGAGATCCTTTAAAGGATAGTCGCATTAAAGTGGATTTCGGCATAACATTCAGAGCTGACCCGGTGTCTACCAGTACGCTGGCTAAAGCATCGTCCTAGCAGTTGACTGTAATATTTAGCACCATGTTGTGATGTTTGCCTTCTTCCGGCAGTTCCTCATCACTAAATCCTAAGTTATTGTAGGAAGTGATGTTGGAGATGATGCTGTCGAATTGTCTTATTGTTACATCTTGTTCCACAAAGGCTTGTTCTAAGACTTTCTGTAGAGCTTCCCTGTGAGCTTGGGAACTGAGTAAAAGAGATAGTACAGAGATTCTTGAAGGATTTTGCAATAGTTGGTCAACAATGTTGTACTCACTCTTCTAGATGAGCTTCACATCTCATCGTTGTTCTTTGAAAGGTCGGGATCGGTTGATAGACCGACTGGTTGATTAGGAACTTCTGCTTGAGGTTCATTTTCTCTGGTAGGTTCTCCAACTCCTCGGTTGAAGATTCGACCGCTCCGTGTTACTCGACTAATGTCTGCAATATTCACGACGGAGGGTAATGGAGTTTCCTTTCCATTCTCAATTGTTGTTGCACCGTATTTGTAAGGGTTAGCCTTATCAGATTTGTACGGTAATGGTCCCGGCAGATAAATAACTACAGGAGCCTTCTGATTTTTCTGACCATCGTAGCCGGCCTCAATTGGTTCGAGGTTGAGAATCCTTCCACCGTCAAGGGGAACCCTCGATTCATAGAGTAAAGGGATTATGGCGCATACATCTTTGGCCACTTCTCGTTTAGGGATTAAGACAACATCTTTACCTTGATTAGGATGATAGTCTGACATTGAACCAGAGCTTGACCATGGTTGAATTTCCTTATGGTCTAACTGACTTTGAAGTGCTGCTCGCACAAGGTAGCATCCTTGGTTATCCTCTGAGCAAACTCTACAGCGCTAATAGTTATGTGGTGGCACCCAGCCACTTCCGCCTTGTATGCAGTTTAACCTTACTAGATCCGTTTCCATTGATCGAACATCCTGACTTTGATGCCTAGTAGGGTTCCCGTCAATCATACTGACTTATTGCGTGTCTTCATCTAGATAGATCAGAAGCCACCAATGGTTCAACAAGTGTTGCAGTGTCCTTTGAACGAGTGCATAGCCTTGGTCACTCTCACGATATACCTTACAGTTCCGATAATCATGCGAAGTCAGAAAACTGAGCTGGAATTGCTTAGTGTGTAATTCCACCAAGCTGGTATTCATCAAACGAATATCAAAGATTTAAATCATGTTGACTTGATAATGACTTTTATCATGGTAATCCTGGATCCATCCAAGATCCATCTGACGCTGGAGGGCCTCTTGTATAAAAGAGCATCCCTGATTATTTACCAAGCAAATCAGATAGGAATCATAATCGTGTTGTGGCAGATCATGATGTTGGTTTTGCCTTAAGTGCATTGCCACCAAGTTGACATTCATCGCACGGATGTCGTGGTTCTGGATGATGTTGGAATTTGTATAAGTCATGTTGACTTCACGAATTCGGTGATCTTGGATCCATCCGAGATCCGTCTGTTCCTGTAGAGCTGATTGCACCACAGAACATCCTTAATCATTTTTAGAGAAGATATCACACTGGTGATAGTTATGAGATGGTACATGACCGTATTCGCTCTATTTGCAATGCATCTTGACCAAGTTGGTTCCCAATAAGAGTACATCATGAATTTGATAGCTGGTTAGACCCTTTCTCTATCAAATTGATTGCAGCTTTCTTGTGTTGAGGCAACGGGTTCGTCTGAACATTTGGATTTGTATCCTTGAAGGATAGGACCCCGCTCCTGACAAGCTTCTGTACATCGGATCTGAAGCTGAGACAGTTTTCAATGTTGTACCCCGGTCCTCCTTGATGATAAGGGAAAGTTTGATCCACTTTGAACCAAAAAGGAGGATTCTCCAGTATCGCAAGAGGAACCCTGGTTTGGACGTGCCTCTTGACCAGTAGTAGTGGAAAAAGTTCTGCGTACAACATCGGTATAGGATCGAACCCTGGCGGTCGCGTTGTATGGTTGTTATTGTGCTGAGGACGAGCCTGCTAAAGAGGCTGTTGTGTCCTTTCCTGATATTGTTGTTGATTCAGTTGGCTCTGAGCAACCTGAGGTTGATACATAGGAACAGGCGCAGGATTAATAGCAGGAGTTACAGCTGCTACTGGTTGGTATCACCGCCTTTTCTTTCCGAGAGAGATATTACCAATATCTTGCTCTTTTTTTCTTAGGGAGAGCACTACCGTATCTTTTGCTACTGCTTGATGGTCTGACATCTTTGACCAGACGTCCTTCTCGGACTGCTTCTTCAAGACGAACTCCCATGCCCACCATTTCAATAAAGTCGTTGGGTGCACTGGCGACCATTCGGTCGTAGTAGAATGAGCTCAAGGTTTTCAAGAAGATTTTTGTCATCTCTTTTTCCTCAAGAGGTGGACAAATCTGGGCGGCAATTTCATGCCATCTTTGAGCATATTCCTTGAAGGTTTCCTTGTCTTTCTGTGACATGGCTCTGAGTTGATCTCTGTTCGGTGCCATGTCCAGGTTATACTTATATTGTTGAACGAAGGTAGTGCCAAGATCCCTGAAAGTGATGATCTTGGTGCGGTTTAAACCCATGTACCATTTGAGTGCGGCACCGGTTAAACTATCTTGAAAGTAATGGATCAGTAGCTGTTGGTTCTCTGTCTGACTTGACATCTTTCGAGCGTACATCACCAAATGACTTTGAGGGCAAGAGTTGCCCTTATATTTTTCAAATTCGGGCAACTTGAACTTGTGCGGAATTTTCACATTGGGGACCAAGCAAAGGTCTGCAGCGTCTTTTCCAAATAGATCCTGACTGCGAATAGTATGCAGTTTCTTCTGCATCTCCATGAATTGTTCCTGGAACTCATTCAACCTGTCGTACATACTTTCATTTCCACCAGAAGGTATATGTGGAATCTGCCTTTCCGGGACAGTGTGTACCACGGGTGGTGGTGTAGTTATTATGGCAGTGACTCTTGGTGCTTCTCTCTCCCGAAGTTTGTAACCTTCAAGAGTTGCTGTCATGCCCCTTGCATCTTTGCTTTCCCAAAGTTTGTAACCTTCAGGCCCAGCGGCTCCTGCTGTGGTTTTCGGATCTTCCATGATCGGTGGAATATATCCTTCTGGGATATAGTTGAGTGGCATACCCCAGGGATGATCTTTAGGCATGCTATACCGAGGATCATACTTTTCCACTATGGGCGTTGATGTGATCTCTGAGATCACAGTCCTTTGTTGTTGCATCTGGGCTGCTGCCAGAGATTGCATGTCATTGTGAAGTTTCCTAAGATCTTCCTTTAGAGTGTCAATTTCTTCTCTCAACTCTCTGTTCTCTTCCACGAGATCATCCATTTTCTTTTGTCGATTGGCCAGAGTATTATACGAATGAGACAGCTTGACTCTAGAATCGAGGTACAAACGTGAGATTCGTAGGGAAGAAGAATGTGTTATGTGAGAATGATGAATGATATGCAATGATTATATTAATAATAATAATTTTTTTTAATCAAAAGAAACTTCAACAATTGGATTGCAAATATCATACAGTGGGGAAACCCCGTTTTATTGAATTCAAAGACTGCGGAAACGAAAATACAGTAATTTTCAAAGTGCTGTAAAAGGAAATGTCTAAACTTATGGATCCCGAGTCCTCTTTGAGGAGGGCTCAGGTGCTGGTGTTGGTATTTTTCTTTTCTTTGACCGGGGCTCTTGAGCCGTTGTCGGGTTGTCATCCTTTTGCCAATTGAAAGGAGCGAGCAAATTCCTTTGGTCTTCTTGATTCTCTACAACATGTTGCTCTAAAATCTCGATCAGAGCATCTTTTTCTTTTAACAGTTGCTGTATTTTGGCACACTCCACATTGAGAATGCGGTACTTGTTCTTCCAAGATTTCTTCTCCTGTTGAACTTTGTTGAGAGTGACCTGGAGTTTTTCCGTATCAGGCATAAAATAAAGGACAAATTCCTTTAACGGAAGAACTTCTTGATGAGGGTAAGGCATCCTCAGCTTTAGGGCTCTAGTTTGTACCCAGTGGAGATAAGGTACCACGGAGACACAATCTGGTTTTCCTAAAGACTCTCTTCCTTTCCTGTGAACATGTTTCCAGGCATGCACTATTTCTGTCTTTAGTGCCCTGTCATTTTCTCCTTCCTTGAAGAAAAGACCTTCCAGATAAACATTACGCGAGACATGTCTCATCGGGTATCCGAATTGACGGCGAACTAAAATTGGATGATAATTGACTCCTCCTTTAGTTCCTATGAGGGGTACATTAGGGAAGTTTCCACAATGGTCAATGATTCTTATCCCGTCATAGATCCGATTGTACCAATCTATGTTAGAGTTGGTAAGAGTCATGATTCTCTGTGACCAACGCAAAGTACTTTTATGATCCCAAAAAGCAGCAGACTTGGGCAAGTGATAAGTGAACCATTTGTATAGCAGGGGTACACAACATGTGATCATTCCTCCGCTGTACAAATTCCTTAAGTGTACAGAATGATAAGCATCTACGAGCAAGGTCGGTACGGGGTTTCCAATTAGAAAAATCTTAATGGCATTGATATCCACAAAGTCATCAATGTTGGGAAACAGAAATAACCCATACGCGAGCAGAACAAAGACGCTCTCGAAAGCAGTCACGTTCCATATACTAGCAAAGTACAGAGCTTTCTTTATCAAATACTTGGCTGGTAAACCTTGGATTCCACCCTTAATGGTCATGTGAGTTCTGACTTCTAACTCGTCCAAATAGATAGCTCTTGCAATGGATTGATCCTTTGGAATTTCTTCCAGTACGGAAAAGGGAGCTTGGTCAGTGATGGGAAAATCAGTCATGTGAGAGTACCTCTCCAGTGTTGGTGCAAGTTGATAATCCGGGAATGTGAAACAGTGATAGACCAGATCGTAAAACTGAATCAGCGTAGCCAGGATTCCTTCAATTACATGGACCCTTAACAGAGACAGCAGTCCCCCGTACTTAGCTCTGAAAGCATCAGGGTTGGTGATCATCCTTGCCAACCCTCTTAAATCCTCTAATTTTGGAACCTTGAAGGTGTACTTGTGAGTCTTCCTTCTACCGAAATCCATAACGCAATCTTTCTCTCTGACATTTGCAATCATTGTCCTAGTTTAATTTGAAAAAGAGAGACTAGAAAAGAAGATTTTTTCTTTTGTTTAAAGTTTTTTTTAATGAAATGAATGCATGAATGCAGCACACAAAAACATAGAAAAAACATGGGGTCAAAGGTTCAGTGTCATGAAGTCATGGCTCTACCCATCCCCAAAGGTTGTACTGGTGATTTTTGTACCTATCCTCAAAATCATTGACCCCCCTTGGGATAATAATAGCAGGCTGGTTCTCCCGAGGGAGCCGCAGTATCTTAGAGTAATCTCAAATGAGGGTAGTATCGCGTGACAACTATTTCCGATAGCTTCCGCACTACAAAATAGTAACATGGTCTCAACCTACTAAATCCTCATTTTCGCGGATACCACAATAAAAAAATCTGCTTTCAACAACTGAAGTCGTTTAGACATTGAATCCGCAAAGGGTATCTCCACTGATTCGATGGTCTACCGGGGTCTCTTATTTAGGAGCCACTCCATGTAAGATTACCCGTCTAATGCCATCACTTATCTTAGGTATCACTCAAACTTTCCAGATGCGGCATCACCCGCAGTCCCATTAGTAGTAGAATAAACACGGATATCAAGTAGGAAAAGCGATATATATATATATATATATATATATATTTATTCCTAAAACTAACATCCTATACCTCTTAAGAGCTATAATCCTAGTCCTAACTAAAATGAACGTCCCCAGCAGAGTCGCCATTTTTCTGTAGCGAGCGATTTTTGTCGGTGACGCGATCACCTTATCGCTGGTTTTTGGGTTTCTCCCCACAATGAGGAGGGGGTGCTACTTTCTGATTTCTTATTTATCCCGTGAAGCTGGAAGGGAAAGGGAAGCTATCTAAAACTAACCTTGCACGCGAATGTTTAACTGAACAAATGCTTAAAGAGATTCGGGGAGTTCGGGGTCAGGTTATATAATGGGGAGTTGTCAATTATCCATCCTATATGTGTATATTAGCTTTAGGTTTCGCTTTATACTTGATGGTGTTTATCTGTTAATAGGTTGGGAAAGTTTCTTGGGAAGTATGAGAGAGTGAGTGAGTTTTTGTTGATGTTCAGGTGTTTTTGGTAAGGTACTGGACCTAAGTTTTGATTGGTATGAAGGTACTGGACCTAGAGTTTTTCATTAGTATGCTCGCTAAGATTTCACAATCTTATGCATACGTATTCCCGTTTAAATGAAACAGGGAAATTAGAGCAATCGTAGTTACTCCTATTCTAAGGGAGGAAAAAGCTAATGTTTGGTGTCTTGTTCAAAGCCCAAGATTGAAGCTAAAAGGTTATTTATTTGTGTCTTGTTCAAAGCCCAAGATTGAAACTAAAAAGTTTGACTGAGAGAGAACTTGTCATCTCTAAAGAGGGATTGGACTTCCTCTGAGGGGATTGTTGATATTTGTGTGCCTTGATCAAAGCCCAAGGTTGAAGCTAAGAGGTTGATTGACTCTTCTAGGGAAGTTTTTATACAAAGCCTAAGAGTAGGCTGAAAGAGATTCAGCTCTTTGGGGATGGCATTATACAAAGCCTAAGAGGAGGCTGGAAGTTTGACTTTTCCGGGGAAAGTGTTCTATCTGTCTTGTACAAAGCCTAAGATTGAGGATAAAAGAGATTTTGACTCCGCCGGGGAGGTTTGTATGTGTCTTGTACAAATCCCAAGATTGAGGCTGAAATGAGTTTGACTCTGCGGGAGAGTATTATCTGTCTTGTACAAAACCCAAGATTGAGGCTGAAAAGAGTTTGACTCAGCTTAGGGAATTTATTTCTCGAAGCCTAAAGAAGGCTAGGAGGAATTGACTCCGCTGGGGAAGATATTTATCCCAAGCTTAAGATAAGTTTATGAAGATTTATGTCTTGTACAAAGTCCAAGATTGAGGCTAAACGGGTTTGACTCAACAAGAGAGTGCTTTTATTTGTCATGTACAAAGCCCAGGGTTGTGGCTGAACAAGCAGGAGAAATCATTCTACGCCACTTGAGAGGAGGCTAGCTCCTCCAAGGGGGAATCTTTATGCCAAACCTAAAAGGAGGCTGGAAAAGATTGACTCAATAAGAGAATGTTTTTATCTATCTTGGACAAAGCCCAAGATTGAGGCTAAAAAGGTTGACTCAACAAGAGAGTCTAAAAAGGTGATTGACTCAACAAGAGAGACTGAAAAGGTGATTGACACAACAAGAGAGTCTGAAAAGGTTGACTCAAAAAGAGAGTCTGAAAAGGTTAGCTCTGTAACACCCCAAAATTCATATTTAATTATTTAATTAATTATTTATGATTATGGTGAATGATAGTGAATTATATGACGCATTGAGTGGTTTTATTGATGTGTGTTATGGGTATTAGTGAGAAGTTGATATAATTAGAGTTATTTAGATTTAAATAATTTAATCATATTATATGTGGAGTTATAATAATAATCATAATATAGATGGCATTATTTAGATTATTATTATTTTAAATAAGAGGAGTAATAATAAGGGCAAGGTGATCTTTTGTAAAGGATAAGTGAGGATATAATTGGGAAACCATTATTAGGGGTATTTGGAATTAATAAGAAAATAGAAGTGAGAAGTTATTCTGATTGATCATAACTTTTGTGAGAAGTGCTCTGAGGAAAAAGAGGGAGAAAGCTAGGGCTCTGGAGGAATTGCTGCAGAACTCAAGAGAAAGACTTCAGAAAAAAAATCAATTACAAGGTATGGGGAGTATAACTTTCATTATGATTGATGTAAAAATCTGAATATAGATAGGTTGGGGTTTTGGATTTATGATGAATTCTTGATGAAATAGATAGAAATTGATGAATTTAGGATGTATGTTTTGATTTAGAATGATGAATGTATGAGGGTAGATAAATTATTGGGTTTTTATCCATGTGTTTGTTGATTATTTGGTGTTTCCGGTGAGAAGTTGGAGTTACGTGTCGGTGATAATAAAAATGCTCGAATTGTTGCTTGGTTGAATTGTGATTTTTAGTGTTATAAGAGTTTCTAATGAATGTGTATTGTTGTATACTGATGTAGAAATCCGAGTTCTGTGATAAATGATGTTTGGGGATGTTGGGATGGGTTAAATAAGTGATTTTTCGCATAAAAATACAGCAGAAAAGTGATTATGTAACAGAGTAACCGGTTACCCTAATGCAGTAACCGATTACCCTGAGACAGATTTGTTTAAGAACTTCAAAAATTCGTATCTTGAGCCTCGGGTGTCCGTTTGACTCGCCGTTCGAACCTGTGGAAAGCTAACACAATGTACTTTCTTGTAAAAATGGTTTCAAGTCCTGGAATTAAAATTAAATAGGTTCTAATGAGGCTTTATGGTGTCAGTGTAAGATGTCAGTGTCCGTGTTTGTTGAAAAACTTTAAAAACTCATAACTTGAGCTGTGAGCATTCAATTGATGCGTGGTTTGGATCGTTGGAAAGCTGATTTAACTTAATTTATCTTAAAAATATTTTTAGTACTAGAATTCCATCTATTAGATGCATGAACATGTCTTTTGAATGTGTCGAGTTATGTCATTTTTGTGAAATGTAAGCAAATGTCTTACTTGAATGACTATCTTAGTGACGTTATGGAGTTGTTATGAAGTTGTTGTTATATGTTGATGTGATCTATGATGATTGTTTAATGATGTGTGTGTTAAATATATACATGGGGTAAGAGAATTGTGTGGAATTATTATGGTGATAGTTGCATTATGATGTTTTGATTTTGAAAATAAAGTTGTGATGTTATATTATGATGGTTATGATGTTGTGATG
Organism: Lathyrus tuberosus; assembly: GCA_022829125.1. NCBI lineage: Eukaryota > Viridiplantae > Streptophyta > Magnoliopsida > Fabales > Fabaceae > Lathyrus > Lathyrus tuberosus. Next base: position 6,037,848 of record JALAZF010000159.1, read on the forward strand.
ATGAAGGAGTCGATGATGTGCATATTTGATGTATATATGCTTTATGATGATTATGATTAATGATTACATGAATGCGGATGCAATTTGAGGAATTTGTTGATTATGTAGATTTTGTTGCATCATGGCATACTATGTTGGGACTTCGGTCCATTGTTGTTGGCTTCAATTCCATTGTGCGGATTGGAGTGATTATGTTGTGCTCCCTTGTGGAGGGTTGATGGCCAGTGTCCATCACATGATGATTATGTTGTGCTCCCTTGTGGAGGATTGATGGCCTAGTGTCCATCACATGATTGAATTGGTACCACATGCATGTTTCCGATAAAGTTGCATTTCATTCTAAGTGGCATTGCATGTGTATGGGTTGATTGTTGATTAATATGTGTGTTTTATTGAGGATATCATGATACTGTTGTTGCTGCCCTATTAGTATTCTTTTCTTTATATCTCGTATAATGAATTGTGATTACTCATCCTGCCTGCTTGGAAATGTTGCCTCTATGGTGGGTAACTTGCAGGTAATCAAGATTAGCTTGTAGACGCATGAAGATTTAGCTTTGGAGTTATTTTACTCTATTTTCGTTAATAATAGAGGTGTCTTGCTCTGATATGTAACATCGGGTGGGGAACGCTTGAGTTGAAGTTGTGTTGTTTTATTAAACATATTTTATGAGTTTTCTACATGTTGAATTTATTTGACGACGACTTTTGACAATGACTAAAAGGTCTTTATGTTTGATGAAATAAATGAAGTTATTTTGAGACTATGATTCTGCTGCGAAGTTAGAATTTTATTTGTTGATGTTATCGAAGAAATCATTATTATAAATGTTTAAAAATCCGTGTTACAGAGCAAGAAGTTTATTATGATGTTTTTATGAAGCATGTGGCACCCTTTTTGGTGATTTTACTCTGATTTACTTATGTATCATTGTCGTGAATGTTCTTTGGGTAGAAGGGTGTTACATTAGTGGTATCAGAGCAGGTCGGTCCGTCCGACCAGGTTTTCAAATGTTGTTTGTTCCTTAGTACGCGACATGCGTGTGAAACAGTGTCGGTACTTGCTTGTTTTCTAACCGTTGTCTCCAGGATTTGGTTTGAAACAAGTGGGGGAGAAGCTTTGGATTTTCTGAGATGTTTTGGTGGAGGAATGTTGGTTCGGTGTGCCTCTGATTTCAAGGATGTAAGCCTTGTGGGAGTTGTGTTGTTTCCGAAATTGAAGGAAATATGGAGACAAGACTTAATACAACTAAGAATTTGTGGCTTGAGTAGCTTAGTGCACAAGATACAAGGAACACTATTGTAGTTGGTAAATATGGTTTATACCCCATCATGATTGTCGGCTATCTATTGGCAAATTGAGGAACGGATCACTCTTAATCTCTTGTTGATAGTGGACAGGATCATGTTGTATGGGATAGACATATCTTGCCAGCTGGGATGGTATGTATCGTGAATTATTTGGAGTTTAATCTAAGTGCTTACGAGTTGTTTTGATTAGTCGATGCAGATCCTTACATCTGAAGATGAGGTGGATTCGAGGTTTTTGTATGTCGATCAGGTATTGTTGATGGTTGCTTCTCAGAGAGTAGAGAGTGAACTTAAATTCAACGAAGGTGAAGGGTCAAGGTTTATATCTGCTAACTAAGTATAAGAACCCTTAGGATATGAGGCTCATATGTTTGCCATGATTGTAATGACTATGTTCTTGAAATTGACAGTGAATTCACAACGATGGACCACCAGTTGTGCGTGAGTTCCATTAGTTAGAAACTTTTGGGGTAGAGATTGGTGGAAAAGAAATTGGGGTTTAAGGTTTATGTGAATATGTGATGGATGGATTGATAAAATGCATGTCTTATTGTGTTATAACATATTAACTTGGGTTGCTAAATGCATTGTGATCATTGGGGCTGAAGGAGTATGGTTTAGAAGTGTTTTGGAATGAAGAAAAATGTAATTTTTGGCTCTGTTACAACAGTAACCGGTTACCCTACTGAGAGTAACCGATTACCCTTGGAAAAATGACATTTCTGGGCTATTTTCGAGCCAGTAACTGGTTACCCAATTTGAGTAACCAATTACCACTGTTGTGTGAAAAAAATTCAGAAATTGAATCGATCATAACTTGAGTTTCGTAATTCCGTTTGACGCCCGGTCGGAAGCGTTGGAAAGATAATTTTATGATCTATGTGATGGTGAGGTAAGAACATGGTTATATGCCATGGATTGATAATATAAATATAGAAATGTAATGTATATAGTTATTGTTTTCTCCAAAATTCATGAATCGAGAATCCGATTGACATGGGACTTGAAGCATTGGAAAGATGATCCAATGAGGGAGTAAATGGAAATGTGAGACCATGATTTAACTAAGAATGTTGGGTAGAGAATGGTAGTAGCTAGTATGCCTTAAGGTGTGTGTGGAGAATATGAATAGTATATTCTATACTTACTTGGATAAGTTTGAAGTGGTGTTCGTTGGGGGATGTTCTGACCTATTATAAAATTAGGAGAAAAGCGTGTAGAGTATTTGACAATTGAGTTACAAGTATTGAAAAAGATGACGTTATGTGCTAAGTTATCGAAGTGTGATTTTTGGTTAGTAGATGTTAGTATTCTTGGTTATGTTATTTTAGATGAGGGTATTGCTGTGGATCCATCCAAGATAGATGTAGACCTACAACGAGGAAGCTCCGAAGTAGGTTAAGGAGATTTGAAGATTTTTGGACTTAGTTGGTTATTACCGCAGGTCATGGAAGGCTCTCTCCAAGTTAGCCCTTCCATTATCTCAGTTAAGTTATGAGGGTAACGCGTTTGTGTAATATATTCACTATGAGAAGGTTTCATTGAACTGAAGAAGAGGTTGACTACAGCTCCAGTTTTGACTTTACCCAAACTGGATGAACCATTTGTGGTTTATTGCGACGCTTCTTTGATGGGTTTGGATGGTGTGTTAATACAGGATGGTAGGGTTGTGGCTTATGCTTCACGACAGTTGAGAGTCTATGAAAGGAATTATCCTACACATGATCTAGAATTGGCAGTCGTTGTATTCATGTTGAAAATTTGGCGACATTATCTTTTTTGCTCTAGACTTGAAGTGTTTAGCGATCATAAGAGTTTAAAGTACTTGTTGATCAGAAGGAGTTGAATAGGAGGCAGAGAAGATGGTTAGAATTATTGAAGGATTATGATTTTGATTTGAGTTACCATTCCGGTAGAGCGAATGTGGTTCCAGATGCTTTGAGTAGGAAGTCATTGCATATGTCGATGCTTATGGTAAAGGAACTAGAGATGATCGAACAGTTCAGAGACATGAGTTTACTATGTGAGACTACATCAGACGGTGTGAAGTTAGGTATGTTAAAGCTAACTAATGATATTTTGGAAGAAATTTGAGTGGGTCAGAAATTTGACTTGAGGTTGGTTGATCAGATGACTTTAATTAACCAAGGTAACAGAGGTGAATTCTGGATTGATGAGAATGGTGTATTGAGGTTTCGTGACAGAATGTGTGTTCTACATGTTTTGGAAATTAAGAAGAGTATTTTGGAGGAAGGACATCGAAGTGGACTGAGTATCCATCCCGGTGCTATAAAGATGTATCAAGATTTGCAGAATTTGTTTCGGCGGCCGGGTATGAAAGAAGACATTACTGACTTTGTGTATGCATGTTTGACTTGCCAAAAGTCAAAGATTGAACATCAGAAGCCTTTGGGTATGATGCAAACCATTGGATATTCCAGAATGGAAATAATATGTGAAAGGTTTATATATTATTCATGTTACTGCCATGTCAATAGACGTATCGAATTATATGTCGATTGAGGAGTCACATCATTGCGGTACTAATGTTGCATGACAGAGTTGCCGGTATTATGGTTATATTGATGTTCTTATGACGATGTTGATGGCGATAGTAATGACCTTGTTGTGTTCTGGTTCAAGAGCGAATGAGATCGTAAGGTGATGAGACAAAGAGTGAAATAAATCGGTGCGTTCATAACTCGGTAGCATTGCATCTTGTTGGATTGTTGTAGGTAACAATGTGGAGTTTGGATTAGTGGTATTCGAATTGTTGTCAAACTCGTCATGGGAGTCGGAGGGAAGGATGCGAGGGTCGTATCCAGAGTTGGTTACATCAGGTAGTTTTCGAGGATGAAAATTCTTTAAGTGGGGGAGAGTTATAACACCCCAAAATTCATATTTAATTATTTAATTAACTATTTATGATTATGGTGAATGATTGTGAATTATATGACGCATTGAGTAGTTTTATTGATGTGTGTTGTGGGTATTAGTGAGAAGTTGATATAATTAGAGTTATTTAGATTTAAATAATTTAATCATATTATATGTGGAGTTATAATAATAATAATCATAATATAGATGTGTCATACCCCAACTTTTGACCACTAAGATTTCCCATCATTGTGCAAATCATCATCACAATATGGATGGGCCGTTATACCTCATTAGTCTCCCCAAAGATGAGTGAGCATCCACTACAATCAAATTTAGGGTTTTAGGCCCTCTCTGAGTGCTTAGGCAAAGGATCAATCAAGGAATGACATGATTAACAATTCTTGACATAAAACAAAAATGAATTTACTTGTCAAACTTTTCTGCTTTTAAAATAAAGATGGCAATTTATTTTGACTGTTGAACAACGAGAGAACACCAATCGCTTCTCCAGAAGTAAGCGAGCTTCAAAGTACAGAATCAAAGTACTCCTTCTAAACCAGTACGGCTGAACGAAGGATCAACTGTGACAGATGCGAATATTCCGTCCGACACCATCGGCCGAGTTCTCATCTCCTAAGCCCGATCAACGGTTGTTCCCCCACAGGGACTATCTCTCCTAAGCAAGGCATAATTGCTATCTTGAACCAGGGGTACTCCTTCGTCCCACAGTGGTCGAGTATCCCGTCGTGTTCATCCGTCAGTTTGTATGTCGCGTCAGTTTTGTCAGCATAAACATACATACATCATGAATTATTGATTTACATTCGCATTCATATTGCATCACTATCACTCTAGTCGGTCTTGTCCCCTAGTGATAAAAGTCTTCACAATCGAGTTGTCAGTTCTTTCCTCGTCAGGAAATGTTGCGTCTAAATAATCTCTCTCCTCCAGTTTATTTCTGGATTAGAGTTGCCCCTTGACGACTTTGATAACTTGAACCTCTGAAAAACCAGAGAACCCTCGACAAACGTCACTCTTCGCCATTGAAGATGATATCTTTGCTTTCCTGGATTAAGGAAAATCCCCCAGAGAAAGCCTTTTAATCAAAGATTCGGCAATGCAACCGTTTTTCTCCGAAAAATTTTGCTGACGAAAAGGTCGTCAGTACCTCAAAATTGGATCATATCATATGGCATTTCTCTGAGAAGATCCCGAGAAAAGTTTGATGTAATATCTCCAAGCGGAAGGTCGTCTCTCAAGAGACTCATTTTCCCCGATAGAGTCGACAAATGGCATCTCCAACAGAGAAGTTTGTACCCCTCTATAATTCAGACAGATGGGTTCCCCAGCAAGTCTGACATCAAAAGTTTTTCTATCAAATGGCATCTCTCCAGGAAAATTCGGCGAGAAGTTTGAGGAAAACTGCTACGAATAGTGTTCCTTATCAAGAAAGTTTATTTCAAAAGAAACTAAGACCAGTTCCTTGGTAGGAAGCCAGGATCGAGGGGAAGTTTATTTCAGTAACTGAGACCAGTTCCTTGGTAGGAAACCAGGATCGAGGGGAAGTTTAAATCAGAAACTAAGACCAGTTCCTTGACTGAAGACCAGGATCGAGGGGAAGTTTTTACCTTTTCTAAGCATTATTGCTTAGAAAAAGAAGAAGGATGCGTGAACTACCATTCTTAACCACCATCAAAATTTTGGGAATTCCGATATTTAATCCTCTTGCACCCTGAATGCCCGAATACCTTCGCCATTCACACCTTCGGGTCCAAGAAGATTAAATAGGGGCATCTGTCATACCCCAAATTTTGACCACTAATATTTCCCATCATTGTGTAAATCATCATCACAATATGGATGGACCATCATACCTCATTAGTCTCCCCAAAGATGGGTGAGCATCCACTACAATCAAATTTAGGGTTTCAGGCCCTCTCTGAGTGCTTAGGCAAAGGATCAATCAAGGAATGACATGATCTTCAACTTTTCTAGCCTCTCAAACATCCACAATGGATCAAGAGGACTCCCACATCAAGGATTAAGCACAGAGCTGCAACATTCCAAGTGGATTAAGCCTCAAGATCGCCAGTGTCACCAAATTAGGGTTTGGTCGACCAGGGCCTCCTGAGGAGAATTTTCCTCTGGGCATGAGCCAATGCTTCAAAGCATATCCTAAAATACTCCGTGGAACATCATGAACCCAATCATCAAGTCAATTTAACCTCAGGGGATGCATTCACAAAAAATCAGGAATTAGGGTTTCTTGACCTAATTCACCCCTAAGTTGACTTTTGGGACAAAACATGAGCCAAGACCTCAAAGGAGGATTTGAGGTTCTCTAATAAACCACATTGGTCCATTTTTAACAATGGATTGATCCAAGAAGCTTGAGCAACAGGTTTCAATTTCATCTGAACCACAATTAGGGTTTCGCGAGAAAAGTCAACTGTACCTTTGACTTTTGACCAGGACATGCTCCTAAACCCTAGGACATGATTCAATACACCCTATAACACCTATGAAATCAATCCATCAAATTTTATTTAGTTAAAGGACTTGATTTCATAGAGGATCGCACAATTTGGAATTCATCTGATAAAAAGTCAACTGTGCACAAAAGTTAAACTTTGACTTTTTGAGATTTTTCACAATTATGGGTTTTTAACCCTAAAATGATGTTAATGTGTGATTGGAATCATCATTCATCAAGAAAAATCAAGAAAAGTGGGATAACTTGTAAAAGGGGTAACCATAAAAACTTAGAAATTTTTCTAAGTTATGGAACAAAGTGGCTAGGGTACCAACTTTGGAGGATCATAACTCCTAAACCACAAGGCCATTTTTCCCCATCCAAAGCTAGATTTGTAGCCCTCATGGCCCTCTACAAAAGCTTCAACTACACCTCATTCCAATTCATCATGGATTTTGAGTTATGGAATGATCAAAATCACAAAAAGTGAAAATGTCACTTTTTTCCAATACTTAGTGAAATTTTCACTAAGTCAGAATCTGCCTTACTTTTTTCCAAATGTAGGGACATTTTTCACTTGGATCCAGAAAGTATCAAAACCAATTATGATCAAACAGTTGTTGTGTCATATGAGGGCTTTCCAAAATGGCCAAGAACTTCATCAAATTCCACTTGAGCCATGAGATATGACAATGCCAATATGCCTTGCTACAAACTGTCATGGCAAGGCAGATCTTGGAGTTTTGCTCGATTTGCTCAAATTTTGCAAAGGGCAAGCAACTCTATCCATCTGAACACCTCAAGGGGGGACCAAGGAGGAACCAACTCTGATCCCAAGCCTCCCAAGTCTTTGGAACTAAAAATAGCATGCCAAACCTAGAAATGCCTAAAAGAGGGACAAGACTCCAATTTTGGATTAGAGCATTCAATGCATACACCAAGGTGGCATGGACTGAGCCATTTCCAACTAAATTCAGTCAAGACTTATCCAAGACCAAGGGAACCAGCAGCCTGTGCCCTAACCTCTAGTCAATGGCTAGAGGAGACTTGGATTCTCATTGCTCAACATTGACCAAACCTATGCAGCAGTTGCCATTCACTATTTCTTGCAAAATAAACTTGCTCTACTATAAATAGAGATCATTTGTGATATGTTTGAGTACACCAAAGCCATCAAACAGATGCTTTCCTCAAAATCTCCTTTCACTTCCAAATTTGCCTTCCAAAGCAAGTCACTATCGGGTTTTGAGTTTGAGAGCTAGTCCAATCAATCCAATCACACACACACACCTCATAAACATCATATAGAAGTGATCCAAACACTCACATAACATCTGGAACACTGATTTCTCAGAATCACCAGCCAGTTGCTCAAGGTTTTAACCAAGTTACAGTTGGGGTACCATCTCAAGTTCCAGATCATTTCAATCCACTCCAAGCATCCAGACACACTCCATAGCACCTAGAGAAGCTGTCCATAACCTTGGAACCAAGCTGTAACACCTCTAACACAAAACACGATCACCAGCTGCCAGAGGTAAGCATGAGCTCTTCTAACTCTATGATCATGCATTTTTTGCTGCACAATAATTTGGCCATATGTTCATAATCATGCATGGAGTGTTTTCCCTCAACCAATTGCATTGTTTGAATCGTGTATGGAATTTCTGAACCTTCATGCAAATTTTAGGGTTCTTGAGGTTTCTCTTTGATTTCTTATTCCATGTTTAAAATAAATGAAATTAAAGACCATAGACATGATCGTGAGGTTAAAATGAGTAGATTGATATGTAGATTGCATGATATCATCAAGTATTCAGTGAGATTGGATAGAAAAGGCAAATCTGCAGAAACAGAGGAAGGGCGCGTGTTCTTGCCATGTTCTTGGCGCCCTTTTTCAAATGTTTGAATATTTGAATTTTGTGATTTTATTTAATTGATTCAAAAATTAATTTCTCTCTGAGTTTTAATGATTTTGAGTTGATTCTTTTTTTAATAATTCACAAAAATATTAAAATATTTTATTTTCCCAAAAAATATCAAAAATATTATTTATTTCATATACTTGATATTTTGGTAAAGAATTAATATTTTAATTGTTTTTGACATTTAAAATATTTTCTCTTTCTTGATTTTTCAGATTTTAGTGATTTCCAATCATTTTGTGGATCAAAACCTACTTTTTGAAACATTAATCCAAGATCACAATTTGTTTTCCACATGTTTAACAATTTTGGTCATTTTAATTGAATTTTTTTTATTCAATTAAAGTACATTTTGAAAACAAATTAGAGTTTTTGATTAATTCAACCCTCATCAAACTTTTTCAAACACTTTGGGCCTCTAATAGAGTGTAAGACCCAACCCCTCTTTGAAACCAAAACATTTTTGGGCCTCAGTCATTGTATAAGACCCACTGCGTTTTCAAAAATCTCGGCTCGATCGCCATTTCAAAACAAAGATTATCTGGGCCTACCCTCGTGTTATAAGCCCCATTTATTTTCTTTAAATTACTTTAGGCCTCTAATAGAGTGTAAGACCCAATCCCCTTTTAACCAAAACAATTTTGGGCCTCAGATATTTTATAAGTCCCTTTGCGTTAAAAGAAAACCTCGGCGCAATCGCCAGTTCAAAAATCAAACCCTTGGGCCTCTCCTTGAGCTGTAAGCCCCACCACTTGTATAAAAATAAACCCTTGGGCCTCTCCTTGAGCTGTAAGCCCCACCACTTATACAAAAATAAATCTTTGGGCCTCTTGAGAGAGTGTAAGACCCATCCCTTTGTACAGAAAACCTTTTTGGGCCTCAGTCACTTGTATAAGTCCCTCTGTACAAATTCAAAACAACAGCGCGATCACTGATAAAACCTAGGGCCTCTCCTTGAGCTGTAAGCCCCAACAATCTTTTCAAAGCACTTTCTCCTTTGATTTTGAATATAATATTGTTATCAAAACTTTCTTTGTTGAACAAACTAACCAAACAACATGGAAGCTCTACAACCGAGTAAGTGTTTACCCGCTTTCTTTATTCGCTTTCATATATATAACTGTATTGTGGGGCTGCTCACTGTAAGTCTTCTTTCACAAACTTTTATATACTCGTCAAATATCCACTGTGTAATACTAGTATAGTTATTTAGAGTTTTCCCTGGCAACTACGTCTAGCACTAGGTAAAGCCCTGTTGGTCACTCTTAAATACAAACAAAACTAGATCCCCATAGGATTACCAGACACAGTCTTCCCTCTTCTTGGGGTTAAACAATATGGAGACGTGAAAGGCAGCATTCTCAGTGAACCCTTTCTCAGACTGTCACCCTTAGAAATTGTCAAAGAGACTTTACTCCCCAGAGATGATCTTTTCTCCGTGAATGGCATCTCTTGAGTTTCTTCTAAATTCTCGGACTTTCCTGGCTTGATCTATTCTCGGTGAATGGCATGTCTTGAACTTCTCGGGGTTTGGGGACCCACAGGCTTCTTAAAAGCATCCCCGCCTCCTCTTGGGTGTTGTACAAGGACCCTTCGGCTTCTTAAAAGCTCTCATGCCTTCTCTTGGGGTTAGTACAAGGACCTAGATACCTCTACAGGTATAGGAACAGAACCTAGTCATCAATTTACTAGAGTTGTCTTTCTGAGTCAAGTGTCAGACCTGTTAATGGGTTGACCTTCATCCCTTAACATACCAGCCTTCTCTTGGGCATCATACAAAGATCATTCGCTATCCGAGAATCGACTTCTCAAAACACCCGTAGACTTGGACAATCTCAATACCCTTTGGATTTCCCATTTCCTTAAAGAACAGGAAATAACCCTGATCCTCTGATCAATCCAAAAGCACAACAAATACTTTTAATCAGTTCCTTTATAAGAACTGATTTTCTCTTTGTCCAATATACTGGACCTGTCACTAAACCGAAACAGTTACAATAGCCTCCTCTTGGGCTTTGTACAAAGATTCTCCCAAGCGGAGTTAACCTTTTCAGACTCTCTTGCTGAGTATAAAAGGCTCTCTTGTTGAGTCAACCCCCTTTTAGCCTCCACCTCGGGCTTCGTACGAGATACAAAACACTCTCTTGTTGAGTATAAAAGACTCTCTTGTTGAGTCAAACATTTTCAGCCTCCATCTCGGGCTTTGTACGAGGTACAAAGACTCTCTTGTTGAGTCAAGCGCCTTTAGCCTCCGTCTTGGGCTTCGTACAAGACACATATAAAAGCACTCTCTTGTTGAGTCAGTCACTTGTTAGCACTCTTTTGTTGAGTCAAACCCTTTTAGCCTCTCTCTCAGGATTTGTACGAGATACCAAAAACACCCTCTTGTTGGGTCAGTAGCCTCCTCTTAGGCTTTGTAGGTTGAGTCAATCAACCTTTTAGCATCAAAATTTGTGCCTCGTTCACAGTATACAAACATCAATAACTCCTTTTCCTTCATCTAATTACTGTAAGCGGCAAGCCTCTGGATTATTTACATCCACGCCACTGTCCCTCTTTTAGCATGAGAAATTCCTAAGGAAAGATGGCATTACTCTAAACTGAGTTAAAGTCTTCTCCTTCAGGTTAAAAGTCCCCCATAAAGGAAATTATGGCATTGCTGGATTCACATATCCCAGTTAAAGTAATTCTCCTTTATAATCAGTCACCCAACAGTTGTGACAAACAGAGATGACAAATTCTCTCTAGGGTCAAAACCTTTTAGCTTCGAACAAGATACAAATAGACCCTTCAGCTTCACATCTTGGGCTTTGAACAAGATATAAACCACCTTTAGCTTCATCTCTTGGGCTTTGAACAAGACACCAAAACAATCTTTTTCCTCCCATAGAATAGGGGGAACTACGATCGCTCTGATTTCCCTGTTTCATCAAACGGGAATACGTAGGCATAAGATTGAAAAATCTTATCGAGCACACTAATCAAAAACCCAAAATCCCGTACCTTCAGACATCAATAGAAAAGCATCAGTCCTAACATCCTACCAATAGCATAGTCCCATCATTCCATTTTTAGAAAAATAAGCAGAGAGAGGCCCACGATCTAAACCGCATCTGTAAACCAACAGTCATCTGTTTAAACTCAATTTGCAAGCAGGGTTAATTGGAGACATCTATTTCCCTTCCTTAGTCAGCTTCAATAGGATAAAAAATGAATCGACCTGTAGTACCCCAGAGCGACAGTGCTTAAGAACCACGTCCAAAATCGCTCGCTACAGAAAAATGGAGCCCACCGTGGGGCCCCAAAGGGTTTTGTCCTCTTATCTCTCTGGTTGAAACCCTAAATTCATGTCACAGAAATGACGACTCTGCTGGGGAGTCATTGTCTGTATAGGATTATAAGACTAGAGGTCTAGGATAATTAAGATAAATATATATACTACTTTTCCTAATTGGTATCTGTGTTTATTTTTCTGCTAATGGGAATGCGTGTGATGCCGCATGTGGAAAGATTGAGTATACACCTAAGATAGGTGACGGCAATGCGGGTAATCTTATTGGGAGTGAATTCCAGTTAAGAGTCCCCGATCGACCATCAAACTCAGTGGAGACTCCCTTTGCAGATACATTTCCTATACGACTTCGGTTGTTGAAAGTAGTGTGGTCGACTGGGTTATCTGAGAAGCTGAGGTTTTTAGTAGACTTAAGCCATTTTGTAGTGCGGAAGCTATCGAAAATAGTTGTCACGTGATACTACCCTCATCTGAGATCACTCCAGGACACATCAGCTCGCTGGCGATCCACTTGCTGTTGTTATCCCAGAGGGGTCAATGATCCACTTGACTTCATGACACTGACCCTTTGACCCCATGTTTTTTCTATGTTTTTGTATGTTGCATTCATACATTCATTTAAAAAACATTAAAACATTAAAAAAAAATCTTCTCTTCTAGTCTCTCTTTTTCAAATTAAACTAAGACAATGATTGCAAATGTCAGAAAGGAGATTGCGCTAATGGATTTCGGTAGAAGGAAAACTCATAAGTACACCTTCAAGGTTCCAAAGTTAGAGGATTTAAGAGGTTTGGCGAGAATGATCACCAACCACGAGGCTTTCAGAGCTAAGTATGGAGGATTACTGTCTCTATTAAGGGTCCATGTAATCGAAGGAATCCTGTCCATGCTAATCCAGTTCTACGATCCGGTTTATCACTGTTTCACATTCCCGGATTATCAGCTAGCACCAACACTGGAGGAGTATTCTCACTTAACTAATTTACATATCACTGATCAAGCTCCCTTTTCTGGACTGGAAGAGATTCCAAAGGATCAAACCATTGCAAGAGCAATTTATTTGGACGAGTCAGAAGTCAGGACTCACATATCAACTAAGGGTGGCATCCAGGGTTTTCCAGCCCAGTTCTTAACAAAGAAAGCCATGTACTTTGCTAGTATAGGGAATGTGGCCGCTTTCGAGAGCATCTTTGATTTGCTCACCTACGGGTTATTTTTGTTTCCCAACATCGATAACTTTGTAGATGTCAACGCCATTAAGATTTTCCTGATCGGAAACCCCGTACCGACCTTACTCACAGATGCGTATCATTCGATACACTTAAGGAATTTATACAGCGGAGGAATGATCACGTGCTGTGTACCTCTGCTATACAAATGGTTCACTTCCCATTTGCCCAAGTCTGCTGCATTTTGGGATCAAAAGAATACTTTACATTGGTCGCAGAGAATTATGTCTCTTACCAACTCTGACATCGATTGGTACAATCAAATCTACGACGGGATCAGGATCATCGACCGTTGTGGAAATTTCTCAAATGTACCCCTTATAGGAACTAAGGGGGGGAATCAACTATCACCCAATTCTCGTTCGTCGTCAATTCGGATACCCGATGAGGCACATCCCACGGAATGATCATCTGGAGGGTCTTTTCTTCAAGGAAGGAGAAAATGACAGGGCACTAAAGACGGAAATAGTGCACGCTTGGAAACACGTTCATCGGAAAGGACGAGAGTCTCTAGGGAAACCAGACTGTGTCTCGATGGAGCCTTATCTCCACTGGGTACAAACTAGAGCTCTCAAGCTGAGGATGCCTTACCCTCGTCAGGAAGTTCTTCCATTAAGGGACTCTGCCCTTTATTTTATGTCTGAGACGGAAAAACTTCATGTTACTCTCAGTAAAGTTCAATAGGAGAAAAGGTCTTGGAGGAACAAGTACCGTATTCTCAATGTGGAATGTAAGAAAATACAACAACTGTTAAGAGAAAAATATGCTCTGATTGAGATTCTAGAGCAACATGTGTAGCGAGCGATTTTGGACGTGGTTCTTAAGCACTGCTGCTCTGGGGTACTATAGGTCGATTCATTTTTTATCCTATTGAAGCTGATGAAGGAAAGGAAATAGATGTCTCCAACTAACCCTGCTTGCATACTGAGTTTGAACAGCGGTCTGTTAGGTTACGGATGCTATGTGGAAGTGGGGCCTCTTTCTGCTTATTTTGTTAAAACTGAAATGACAGGACTATGTTATTGGTAGGATGTTAGGACTGATGCTTTTCGATTGATGTATGAAGGTACGCGATTTTGGGTTGTTGATTAGTGTGCTCGCTAAGATTTCTCTTTCAATCTTATGCTTACGTATTCCTGTTTACCGAAACAGGGAAATCAGAGCGATCGTAGTTCCTCCTATTCTATGGGAGGAAATGGTGTTTTGGTGTCTTGTTCAAAGCCCAAGACATGAAGCTAAAGGTGGTTTGTATCTTGTTCAAAGCCTAAGATGTGAAGTTGAAGGGTCTATTTGTATCTTGTTCGAAGCCCAAGATATGAAGCTAAAGGGTTTTGACTTTAGAGAGAATTTGTCATCTCTAAAGAGGGGTATTTGATCTGTTTGTCACAGCTGTTGCGTGACTGGTTATAAAGGAGAATTACTTTAACTGGGATATGTGAACCCAACAATGCCATAATTTCCTTTATAGGGGATTTTTAACCTGAAGGAGAAGACTTTAACTCAGTTTAGAGCAATGCCATCTTTCCTTAGGAATTTCTCATGCTAAAAGAGAGACAGTGGTGTGGATGTAAATAATCCATAGGCTTGCCGCTTACAGCCAATAGATGAAGGGGAAAGGAGTTGTTGATGTTTGTATACTGTGAACGAGGCACAACTTTGATGCTAAAAGGTTGATTGACTCAACCGGGGTTTTCTTATACAAAGCCTAAGAGGAGGCTATTGGCCCAACAAAAGGGTGTTTTTATGTGTCTCGTACAAAGCCCGAGAGAGAGGCTAAAAGGGTTTGACTCAACGAGAGAGTCTTTTGTATGTGTCTTGTACGAAGCCCAAGACGGAGGCTAAAGGTTATTTGACTCAACAAGAGAGTCTTTTATACTCAACAAGAGAGTGATTTTTTATCTCGTACAAAGCCCGAGATAGAGGCTGAAGGTGTTTGACTCAACAAGAGAGTCTTTTATACTCAACAAGATAGTGTTTTTGTATCTCGTACGAAGCCCGAGATGGAGGCTAAAGGGTTTGCTCCACTGGGGAGAATCATTTGTACAAAGCCCAAGAGAAGGCTAGGGTAACTGTTTCAGTTGAGTGACAGGTCCAACATGTTAGTTAAAAGAGAAAATCAATTCTTATATGGGTAATGTTGTACTCATGGATTTGATCTGAGGACCAGGATTATTTCCTGTTCTTTAAGGAAACGGGGAATTCGAAGGGTATTGAGACTGCCCAAGTCTACGGGTGTTTTTTTTCTATTTTTGAAAGGAACTTGAGAATGTCTTCGAGACTCAAGGAGATTAGACTGTCCAAGTCTAGAGTTTTATCTTTTGTACTATGCTTAAGAGAGATCAAGAGACAGTATGTTCGCCGTAGGAAGATCTAGACTCTTTGAAGGAATGTTCTATTAAGATGACTAATTTCTGTTCTGTTACATTTAAGAGGTCGTCGGGACAATTTGTATGAAGCCCAAGAGGAGGCGAGAAAAACTTTTAAGAAGCCGAAGGGACAATTTGTACGAAGCCCAAGAGGAGGCTATCTTCCCGGAGGAAGAATCATTATACGAAGCCTAAGAGGAGGCTGTGAAAACTTCTAAGAAGCCGACGGGTCCTTGTACAACGCCCAAGAGGAGGTGGGGATGCTTTTAGGAAGCCTGTGGGTCCTTGCACTAAGCCCAAGAGGAGGCTGATGAATAGTTCCAGAAGGGGTTTCACTTGGAACATTGGCCTTCTGTATATGAACTATTCAAGCGGGGAGATTTCTTAAATCTAGTTATCTAAAATTGTTGTAAAAGAAAATTCTCATGGTTTAGGTTATGTTGAAATATCCGGTATAACGTCGGATGTAGGGAGACGAGGTTTTGTCTAGTTCTAGATGTAGTTGCCGAGGAAACTCTAAATATCTATACTATTATTACACAGTCGATATGAGTTTATGAAAGAAGACTTACAGTGAAACAGTCCCACAGTACAGTTATATACATATGAAAGCGGGTAAACACTTACTCGGTTGTAGAGCTTCCATGCTGTTTGGTTAGTTTGTTCAACAAAGAAAACTTTGATAACAATATTATATTCAAAATTAAAGGAGAAAGTGCTTTTGAAAGGAAAATTGGGGCTTACAGCTCAAGGAGAGGCACAGGGTTTTATCAGTGATCGCACTGTCATTTTGTACAAGGACTTATACAAGTGACTGAGGCCCAAAAAGGTTTTCTGTACAAAGGGATGGGTCTTACACTCTCTCAAGAGGCCCAAAATGATTGAAAGAAAAAAGAATAGGGCTTATAACACGAGGGTAGGCCCAGATGATTCTTTTGAACTGGCGATCGCGCCGAGCTTTTCTTTTAACGCAGAGGGACTTATACAATATCTGAGTCCCAAAATTGTTTTGGTTAAAAGGGGATTGGGTCTTACACTCTATTAGAGGCGTAAATATTTACCTCGAGGAGAGGCCCAGATGGTTTGTTTTAAACGGGCGATGATCGCGCCGAACTTTTGAAATACAACGGGACTTATACAATAAGTGATGCCCAAAATAGGTCTGTATTTACAAAGGATTGGGTCTTACACTCTATTAGAGGCCCAAAAATGTTTGGAAAAGTTTGTTAGGGAGAAAATCAATAAAACCTTAATTTCATTTTTTTAAAGGCATTTTTCAAAGAAAAATCAAGTAAAAAATGATAAAAATATCAAATAAAATCATTAATCATGTTATAAACAATGATTAAGGTTCATAAAAAAGTATTTTATCCAAATGAATATTTAAAATCATTTTGGTTTTAAAAATCAAGAAAAATAAATCATTTGAAAAGCATTTAAAACAATTTAAAACAATATTTTTGAATATATTAAAAATATATCAAATAATAATATTTTTTTGTGATTTTTTGTGGATTAAAATATTATGGAGTATGAATAAGAAGTGTGCAAAACAAAATTGGAAAATGGTGATTTTTGCTATGTAAAAGAATTGGTTGAGTTTTTGAAAATAAACTAAGAAAAAGAGGAAAGATGTCACAACATCACATTCGACATCTTAAAAAAATCAGAACTGAAACTTTAGTTTCAACATCTTTTTTATCAAACTTCGAACATTCATAACTCTCTCAATTTTTAACGAAATTAAAATCCGTAAGAACCTATCTTGACCGATTTTTTGCAAGGAATCCAATGGTATTAATCACGCACACTGAAACTTAATGTACAGAACACACAAAGTAAAAAATCAGAACTGCACATGTAGTTTTCGACATCTTTTGTCGTCAAACTTCCAACACGCATAACTCTCTCAATTTTTAACGAAATTAAAATCCGTAAGAACCTATCTTGACTGATTTTTCGCAAAGAATCCAATGGTATTACTCATACACACTGAAACCTAATGTACAGAACACACAAAGCAAAAAACCAGAACTGCATGTTGATTTTAAAACAACAAAAACTCCACATATAAACATGTTAAAGTGCAAACAGTAGGAGGATCACATCATACACATTAAGGAATACATTTTTACTTCAAGAATTGTTCAATATGATGCATGTATGTGGACAACAAAGGAAAGCATGATTCAAAGAATTCAAGTTGTGAATTTTACCTCTTTTTTGGAGATTTTGTGCAACCTACCAAGTGCTTTGTTCCAGAAATGATTTGATACTTTGGACACTCTCAAATGACCTCTTAGAAGCTTTTAGGATGGTTGGAATCAGCTAGAAACCTCTGGAGAAAGTTGGAGCTCTTTCTTACAAAATGGGCAAAAGTGGCCAAAATGCCAACTCTCTCAAATGGTGTTCCAGATGGGGGAACCATTTGGGATAGTTCAAGGATGATATTTGGAGTGTGTTTGAGGTTTTATCTGGTTTGGAAAGTGACTTAATCAAGACATGGCTTGAAAAATGCAAAAAAGTCCAATTTTTGAGGTTTTGAGAGGTGACTTTGTGATTTTGGTGTTATAGGTCACTTGTGAGAGTTTGGACAGCTTAGATATGACATATTGGATGTGCTTGGATCATGAGCTGTGGTGGAAATGCTCTCTAACTCAAAAACTTAGAATTACCTTGCTAAAGAAGGCATTTTGGAGTGAAAGAAGTGATCTTAAGGAAAGCATTTGTTTGATGGCTTTGGTGTACTCAAATTGAGCACAAATGAGCTCTATTTATAGTAGAGCAAGTTTGTTTTGCAAGCAACAGTGAATGGTGGCTGCAGCAGAGGTTTGGAAAATGTTGGCCAATGAGAATCCAAGTCTTCTCTAGCCATTGACTAGAGGTTAGGACATAGGCTGCTGGTTCCCTAGTTGTTTGAGGAATCTTGACTGAACTCAGTTAGAGGAAGCTCAATTCATGCCACCTCTAAGCATCCATTAAATGCTCCAAACCAAAATTGGAGTCTTGTCCCTCTTTTAGGGTTTTCTAGGTTTGGCATGCTACTTTTGGTTCCAAGGACTTTGGAGGCTTGGAGATCAGATCATCCCCCTTGGATTTGATCCTCAGATGTGTCCAAAATGATGACAAGGCTTAAAAATTCGTGTGGCACAAGAAATGTGCAAATCTGTCCTGAAACCTGTCTTAAAAATCAGCTACAGCAAGCCTTGTTGTAAAATCCATAACTTCTTGCTCAAGAATGATAAATGGTTGTTCCAGGACTTTATGGAAAGCTGAGATGACATACTTCAACTTTGATGTTTGACCCTAGACTTGGTTTAACTTGGATCATGGGGAAAACATCCTTGAAGTTGGGACATTCTTGCTGGAAAAATATTAATGATGTCCTATAAAATGTTGAAACATTTGACAACTTTGAACATTAACAATTCCAAACTCAAATCACTTATATCTTTTAATCCACTATGATAGTTTGAGTTGAAGTGAATTGCACCTTTGATGCTTGTTTTGCATGGTGACAAAGCTTGAAAATTGTGTGGCACAAGAAAAAGTGCACAAAATCTGTCAGAAAAAACAACTGCAACAAGCCTTACTGTAAAGTCCATAACTTCCTGCTCGAGTATGATAAATGGACGTTCTACAACTTTCTGGAAAGCTGAGATGACGTACTTCAACTTTTATGTTTAAGTTTTGTGAAGATAAGACTTGTAAAGTTGTCAAATATGACCTTGAACTTGTGTGATCAAGTCTGTCCTAAAAGCTGTCTTAAAAATTCTGTTTTATCAATGCCTTTTGCAGAGATCATAACTTTCTGCTCGAGAATGATAAATGAGCTTTCTAGGACTTTCTGGAAAGGTGAGATGACGTACTTCAACTTTCGTGGTCATGAAATGGCTTGAATCAACTTGGATCATGGAGAAAAATGTCCCTGAAGTTGGGACATTCTTGCTGGAAAAATATTAAGGATGTCCTATGAAATGTCGGAACATTTGACATTAAGAATTCCCAACTTTGGTCACTTATATCTTTCAATCCTTATGATATTTTGAGTTGATTCCTTCTACAATGTTGAAGTATCAAATACCCTTTTTAAAAGTAGCTCTTACGCAAAATCAATGGATGCTTGGATCAATAGTTACAACCTTGAAAAGTTGTGCACTTGAACATGATTTTAACTTAGAAAAAATTTCTAAGTTTCTTTCAATTTGATCAATTTTGCAATTTTGCACGATTTCTTGATTTAAATTTGATCAAATTAAATCATCCATCATATTTTCTTGAGTAATGGCTTGTGAAGCTCAAAGTTGACCAAAAGTCAAACTTTGACTTTCTACGTTAGTTGACTTTGTATTAGATGAACTTAAGACTTGATCCACTTGAGATGTTGCACTCTTGTGCCTAATTATTGATGTGGGAGTCCTCTTGATCCATTGTGGATGTTTGAGAGGTTAGACAAGTTAAAGATCACATCATTCCTTGATTGATCCTTTGTCTAAAGCTCAGGGAGGGCTTAGAACCCTAATTTTGATTGTAGTGAATGCTCATCCATCTTTGGGGAGACTGATGAAGCATGATGGTTCATCCATATTGTGATGATGATTTGTACAATGATAGGAATCTTAGTGGTCAAAATTTAGGGTATGACAGATGCCCCTATTTAATCTTCTTGGACCTGAAGGTATGAATGACGAAGGTATTCGGGCATTCGGGGTGCAAGAGGATTAAATATCGGAATACCCAAAATTTTGATGGCAGTTATGAATGGTAGCTTATGCATTCATCTTCTCTTGCTAAGCAATGATGCTTAGAAAAGGTAAGAACTTCCCCTCGATCCTGGTTTCCTACCAAGGAACTGGTCTCAGTTTCTGAAATAAACTTCCCCTCGATCCTGGTTTCCTACCAAGGAACTGGTCTCAATTTCTGAAATAAACTTCCCCTCGATCCTAGTTTCCTACCAAGGAACTGGTCTCAGTTTCTAAAATAAACTTCCCTTCGATCCTGGTTTCCTACCAAGGAACTGGTCTTAGTTTCTGAAATAAACTTCCGTTCGATCTTGGTTTCCTACCAAGGAACTGGTCTCAGTTTCTGATGTAAACTTCCCCTCGATCCTGGTTTCCTACCAAGGAACTGGTCTCAGTTTCTGATGTAAACTTCCCCTCGATTATGGTTTTCTACCAAGGAACTGGCCATAGTTTCTTTTGTCAATAAACTTTCTTGACAAGGGACGCTATTCGTAGCGGTTTTCCTCAAACTTCTCGCCGAATTTTCCTAGGGAGATGCCATTTGACGGAAAAAGTTTTGATGTCAGACTTGCTGGGGAACCCAGTCGTCTGAGTTGTAGAGTTGCACAAACTTCTCTATTGGAGACGCCATTTATTTCTACTGGGGAAAGTGAGTCTCTTGAGAGACTGCTTCCGCTTGGGGATATTACATCATACTTTTCTCGAGATCTTCTCAGAGAAATTCCATATGACGTGATCCAATTTTGAGGTGCTGATGACCTTTTCGTCAGCGTATTTTTCAGAGAAAAACTGCTGTACTGCCGAATCTCTGATTTAAGAGGCTTTCTCTGGGGATTTTCCTTAATCCGGGAGAGCGAAGATATCATCTTCAATGGCGAAGAGTGACATTTGCCAAAAGTTTCTCTGGTTTTCTCAGAGGTTCAAGTTATCAAAGTGGTCGAGGACCATCTCCAATCTAGAAATAAACTGGAGGAGAGATTTTTTAGACACGACATTTCCTGACGAGGAAAGAACTGACAACTCGATTGAGAGGACTATTATCACTAGGGGATAAGACCGACTAAAGTGATAGTGATGCAATATGAGTGCAAATGCAAAGAAATAATGCATGATGTATGTATGTTTATGCTGACACAACTGACACAACATACAGACTAGTAGATGAACATGACTAGATACTCGGCCACAATGGGAAATAAAAAGTATCGTTGGTTCAAGATATCAATTATGCCTTGCTTAGGAGAAATAGTCCCTGCGGGGAGCTACGTTGATCGGGCTTAGGAGATGAAAACTCGGTCGGGGATGTCAGACGGAGTATTCGCATCTGACATAACTGATCCTTAATTCAGGCACACTGGTTTAGAAGGAGTACTTTGATTCTGCACTTTGAAGCTCGCTTACTTCTGGAGAAGCGATTGATGTTCTTTCAATGTTCAACAGTCAAAAGAAATTGCCATCTTAAGTTTAAAAAGCAGAAAAAAGTTTGACAAGTAAATTCATTTTTGTTTCATTTCAAGAATCGTTAATCATGTTCAAATGTCGTTCTGTAAAGCTAAAACAAATAAGAATTACAAATAAAAGCACAAGGGCTCAAATTTTATTGATAGGATGGAAATCAGCCAAACGCGTGATTCCATAGAGTATTTACAAAGTTAGAAAATGGTAATTTACAGGGAAAAGGGCTACGTTGAAACATAACGACCACTATCCTTCTACCAACTTTGAATTTCGGGCATCCTGAGCTTCCGTCGAAGATGACCTTGATCGGAGTTTTCCTGACGGATGATGTAACTGCTGAGGAGCTGAACTGATCAGACGTAGTTACTTGCCATTAATCCCTAATTTTTGCCTGGATTGTACTTTAAGATTTCCAATCCATCGGGATGATTTTTTTATTATGTCTCTAATTTTTGCCTGGACCGCCCTTTCGGGTTTTCAATCCACCGAGACGTTTTTTTTTATTTAGGCGAAATATTTCTTGACTACGTCAACATTTGTGGGGTAGGCAAATTCCTCTCCGTCCATGGTTGCAAGTCTCAAGGCGCCACCTGAGAAAGCTTTCTTGACCACATAGGGGCCGTCATAATTTGGAGTCCATTTGCCCCAGGAATCAGTGAGAAAAGATTGTATCTTCTTGAGTAGTTTGAAGATTGGCGCGCATGTCGCGGTCATGAGGAATATAAATCTGGAAATGTAGTTCAAACGTCCCAGGAATCCTCTAACTTGTTTTTCAGTCTTTGGAAAACACATTTCTTGAATGGCCTTGACCTTGTCAGGATCAACCTCAATTCCTTTATGGCTGACGATGAACCCTAAGAGTTTCCCTGAATGGACACCGAAAGTGCACTTGTTGGGATTCAAGCGGAGTTTGTACTTTCTCAACCGCTCGAATAGTTTTGACAGGTGGGTCACATGCTCCTCCTCTGTTTGAGATTTGGCAATCATGTCATCGACATATACCTCGATTTCTTTGTGTATCATGTTATGAAATAGAGTAGTCATGGCCCTTTGATAGGTTGCCCCGGCGTTCTTCAAACCGAACGACATTACCTTGTAACAAAAGGTACCCCATGGGGTAATGAATGAAGTTTTCTCCATGTCTTTCGGTGCCATTTTTATCTGATTATAGCCCGAGAATCCATCCATGAAGGAGAAAACTTTGAACTTTGATGTACTGTCTACCAACATGTCAATGTGCGGTAAAGGAAAGTTGTCCTTCGGACTAGCCTTATTTAGATCTCTGTAATTGACACACATTCTGACTTTTCCGTCCTTTTTTGGAACGGGTACAATATTGGCTAGCCATTGAGGATATTCAGACGTAGCGAGGAAACCCGCGTCAATCTGTTTCTGTACCTCCTATTTGATTTTGACAGCCATGTCTGGATGAGTCTGTCTCAACATTTGCTTTACTGGCGGACATTCTGACCTCTGAAATTCTGGTACATGTGCAGAATTCAGATGTCCTATAACATGCCATTCGACATCTGGTCTGACATGAACACACATGGCAAGGTATATGACAATAAGCTTGGTACTGAACAGATAAAAATAAAACACACAGAATTGTTAACCCAGTTCGGTCTAACACACCTACTCTGGGAGCTACCAAGCCAGGGATAAAGTCCACTATCAGTAGTATCAATTCAAAGCTAAACTCTCCGTTTATAGTTTATCACTTAATCACTACCCAATGACCCTTCTACCTAGATCCTCTCTAGCTATGAGAAACTCTTCTCACTCCCAATCATCGCAATGATGTCTAGCAGTCAACACTCAGCCACTGCATCAACGACTCTTTACCTATACAACAATTCAACAAAGAAGACACACTTCCAAGACACAACTTAGAGTTACTTAAAAGCTTCCTCCAAGAACAATACTCCTCTTACTTAACAGCTTCGAGGATCATACTAACAAACTGTCCAACTCACATGTCGAGTGGTACAGGAACCAACCCTAATAACAAAACTTTTACATCTTTGGTTGAGTTACAATTCTAGGTTACACTGCATCTATATATAACCTATTCCCAACTGGATTTGGGCCTTCACAAACACAGCAAATAAGCTGCTACAAATCAGCAGAAACTTCTGCTACATAATAGGACTTCAATCTTTAACTTCCTAAAATATCTCCATATTTAGAAAGTGTATATTTTCCAAAATTCTTCTCAATTTCAAATTTGAATCTTCAGACCTTTTAATTCAGCGCCACATAGAATTTGCATATTATTCCCTGAATATTCTGCATCTGTTAAGACATAACAGAATCTTTAATTCACTTCAGTTCTGGCGCGATGTCGAATGGACCTTCATGGGACATCTTAATACGACACGTTGTCCCAAATGTTGAAACCACTTCAACTCAACATGTTCCATTGCATAATAGGACTTCTTGCTCAACCTGTTCTTCTTTAGCAAGATAAAATATCCTATCTAACATATTGCTGCTATTATTTATTTTACAAAATTAATGTCAACCCTAAAAATTAAAGAACTAAAATTCTCCCCCTTTGGAAAATTTTGGCTAAAACAAATATATAAACGTTACAACTCAGATTACATCAGCAATTACAGCCCTACACTACTGTCAGTAGTCATCAGCAACTACTGAACCTAACAGTAAACATCAGTAGCTACTGTGTACAACAACCATGGAGAATCATCTTCTTGGGAAATCTTGAATGATGTTAGGACATCATGTTTGACAACTCTTTTCAGCATATTCTATGAGCTCCATAACATCACCTCCGAGCACCACAGCACAACAACTTCAGGCAGCACATTAGGACCTAAGAAGTAGAAAGTCCTGAAGTCATTTGGTGCACATGAGGAAGAAGATATCTGACACTCCCCCTCAATACAACACATTTCTTTTTCCTTCCAGGACAGACCCAGAACAATTGTAGAAGACACCTCCAGAAAAGAAACGTCTGTCTTGACATAAAGGACCAATGGTGGCATAAGAGATTTCTGCACACCTTATTTGATCAGACGCCCCTAGTCGACCTGTGGCATAAGATGAAACTTAAGAAGTACCAATCTACCAACCCAGGTAACTTAGAACACAAGTCACAACTGTGTTCATAACTCAGGACACAAGTCACAAAGACTCAACACCAACTTAAGGATAGGACACCCTCTTCGACATCTCTGAACACATCTAGAACTGCAGACTCCAGACATAGCATCTGCGCAAACCATTTCGCAAACCCTTTCTCCCCCTTTTTAGCCAAAAATTGGCAAAGAAAGCCCTCACAGAACCAGACCCAAGTGGTGCTCACCCAAAAACGAACAAACGCCATAAGACTTATGAAACAAGAACACTCACTGGCTGAAGGAGAAAAGAACAACCCCTATAAATAGCTGACCAGTTACTTTGGAATTAACGAGCTTTGAATATGTTAAGGTTCTTGGTCAAAGAAACGCTATTTTAGGTACCAAAAACTCCATCCAAATTCAATGTCTACCTTCCAAAACAGTCTTGACCGCCTTTATTGCTTCTCAACTGATTCTTACCATAAATTGAGCCAATAACGTTCCATGCATAGGCAAAGACACGTGTTTCACCTTATCCTTACACAATCGTCCAGAATAATTCCTTGTTTGGCTCAAGAAAAACATGTCCTGTACCAAGTTCTGACATCTTACCAAACAAGGTCTGCTTGCTCACAACATTATCAACCCAAGACTCCACAGAAAATTATACATTCCAAAACACAAGCACATTTTCTTTTCTGTTGGATTCTGAGACGACTTCTATCGATCAGCACAACTCATAATCCCTTCTAGATTCCTTCAAAACAGCAGAGAAAAATAAATTCTCCCAGATACAACAATTCTGCTCCTCAGACTCCTCCTACAAAAACACTAGCTTCACGCGGCTAGGATAGCACACCGGCCTTAGGAACACCCAACCACACTCAGTAGTACATGTCCCATCATGTTGTTTGACATCACTCTGCACAAACTTGGACAGCACGCAAGCTACACAAAAAATCTGCACACTTGCAGTAATAGACCATAGACAACAGCCTTAACTCCCCCTGACATGAACAACCGATGCTCCTTATGATAGCACAACGATATTGCCACATTCTCAACACTTAAGAACTGCTACTTCTTGTATTTGTTGAGCATGATCTCACCATGTTTATTTCAGATACATGGTCTGCCAAGTCCAATATAAAAGCCCACTTGATTTGGAATTTCTCACATATTCCATAACAAATGTCTTTAGATTACTTGCAACACAAGATAAGGACTGCCACCACCTTTTACTTGTATTAGAAGAAACCTCCTTATCTTCAGCCATTCTGATCAGATCACACCACTGACAACAACCTTCTGTCCTTACATTCACAAGCACTTAATTAAGTCTTCATCATGAAAGTAGTCATGTATTGCCAGACCAAACTACTTAACATCAAGATCAGAATCTGCCCATTCTAATCCACATTATGTCAGAACTACCACTTCAGACAATAATGCTGCTTCTTCCAACTCCACAAGCACAGTCCCAGACCTTCATCCAGGATACACACCAAACAATGATGTTGTAACAATATGTAGGACATCAGCATAAGATAAAAGAACACACCTTCTGCATTTTATTTAGGTAATCACAACCACCTGATCACAACCAGCATCAGCAGCTGTTCCGAAAGCAAACTCAAAAGAATCACATCAGACAACTAGACAATACCCAAACACACTCTCCCCTTTTTTAGCCACAATTGGACAACCTCTTAACCTACCAAGGCACCAAACACGAAGTTCTGACATCCAATGTGACAAGGTCCCAAGAGAAAACAAGTTCCCAAGAAAAACAAGTTCCCAAACCAAAGACCACTTTGACTGGTCGGGCGATACAAACAAAGACTCTTTATGCAGTATAAAAACCAAGCCTCCTTATTCTAACAGCACATCACAGATAGAACCATGAGTCAGTCTAACAAGGATGCAGGAAAGAGACACATGCAGGAAGTCAAGAAACCAGATCCACAGAAGTTGAAGAACAAAACACTGTCCACAGCTGGGGCAACTTCAGGAGCCATAAGAACAAGAAAAACATCAGAGACAAGGATGAAGGCCATCAAAAAACCTTCAGTGCAACTTCAAGCTTCTGATGATGAATGAGACGAAGATTGGAAAACATTTCTTGATTCGGGGGGTTGGGATAATCTTTAGACTCTTTGTTTGTTGCTTTTTCTAATATTGTATGCTTTCAGCAGTGCAATAAAATTCTGTTTCAATTCTGTTTCCTTTAAACTAAACATATGCAATAAAGATCACAACTGCACAAGACACATCCCAACACACTTAATCCTCATGTATGCAAACTCCTAATTTGCTTATGGCCAAAATACATCATATACAAGGAGAATGCAGCAGCAGAAAACAGAAGTCAGAACATATTTTTAGACATATATCAATCACAGTCAGTCTTACCAAAATAAGTGCCAACACCGAAAGCTGCAGAATTATCAATCTCCCCCTTGACATCACACGTCCAGCTGTATAAAATTTTGACACTCTCCCCTATCAAGAATAACATGTACTTCTTCGTACCTTGAAGAATGGAAAACATAAGACGCATCTACATGTCTTCAAGAGCTCACTCTTTGTTCAACTCACAAGTTGAACACAATCCTCCCTTGTACTAATACTCACATGATCCCAATCTGATCAACTTTTCTCTATATAAGACCACCAGTACTCCTTTTCAAGAAGAACACCTTAAATGAATGGAGAACATGAGACTCATCTTCATGTCTTCAAGAGCGCACTCTCTGTTCAACACACCTGCTGAACACATTCACCTACTGCTTGACCCTCACATCAGTACATAAATCAGGTAGAGGCTTGTGATCTCAGGAGACAAAAACCATAACAATCTGAATAGAATGTTCTGTCAACAGATGTTAAGACATCAGTCTTGACATCATGAACAGAGTCCAGCTGTACTAAGAAAACACCACATTCCAAAACAAAATCTCCAAGCTTCCAATTAACAGAGAAAAAACATGACTCTTTGATCTTTGACCTTCATGTCCAAGAAGTCTGCTAGAGATAATACTTCTTGAATCTCAGGTTCTCCACTCCTGCAGCAAGGACCAGAAATAAACTGACCTCAGGAATAAATAACATGTTGATCACACCTTGACCAACTCACACATCTAAGATAAGTTCCAGGGCCAGAAACTTCTTAGACATACCACCCAGATGCCTCCTCTTCCAGATCAGGAGTAGGTTCTAAACTCATGTGATCAAACCACATTAGTTTAGCACCCAGAGCATCTGCTATGCCATTCCTTTAGATCACAGAATTCTTCACAATTCTGACGTGATGTTCTAACACAAGATAGGACATCATTCCAAGGAACACATCAAGATATCAAAGACTGGAGATTAGCCTTTTTAGAAGCAAAAGTAAATTACTTCTCTCTTACTTCAGATCTCTTCCTTACAACTTCACTTATTAATGCCTTTATGAGTGGACTTGAACAATAATCTTCAAGTATCGTTGACACAGTAAGTTGAAGCAGTCTTGCATATATCCCATCACCATAGGATATACATTCAGAGAAGAACAACCTTCTCAGTTACAACCTCAGGAGTTTTCAGATAGATACGCAGCGGATCAAAAACACAAACTCCTCAAAACCTTCAGGTGTCACATATCAGCCTTAGCATCATAATCCAGGTGACACCATAATATCACAGGTCTAAAAATAAATCAAACCTAACATAACCACAACACATCAGCTTTTCAACCAAACCTCCAAGCCTTCAGCCACTGCTTGTCACGAACAGTCCATCCTCCACTTCTAGGGACCATTCTCACACCTATATGAACTTCTCCAAGTTCAAACGACTTTTCAGTAGAAAGCTTCTACCTTGACCATGAACCAGAAAGTATCTTCCCTCGGATCTCATCCAGATACAGAACAGAATGACCTGCTCTGATACCAATTGAAATTCTGGTACATGTGCAGAATTCAGATGTCCTATAACATGCCATTCGACATCTGGTCTGACATGAACACACATGGCAAGGTATATGACAATAAGCTTGGTACTGAACAGATTAAAATAAAACACACAGAATTGTTAACTCAGTTTGGTCTAACACACCTACTCTGGGGGCTACCAAGCCAAGGATGAAGTCCACTATCAGCAGTATCAATTCAAAGCTAAACTCTCCGTTTACAGCTTATCACTTAATCACTACCCAATGACCCTTCTACCTAGATCCTCTCTAGCTATAAGAAACTCTTCTCACTCCCAATCATCGCAATGATGTCTAGCAGTCAACACTCAGCCACTGCATCAACGACTCTTCACCTATACAACAATTCAACAAAGAAGACACACATCCAAGACACAACTTAGAGTTACTTAAAAGCTTCCTCCAAGAACAATACTCCTCTTACTTAACAACTTCGAGGATCATACTAACAAACTATCCAACTCACATGTCGAGTGGTACAGGAACCAACCCTAATAACAAAACTTTTACATCTTTGGTTGAGTTACAATTCTAGGTTACACTGCATCTATATATAAGCTATTCCCAACTGGATTTGGGCCTTCACAAACACAGCAAATAAGCTGCTACAAATCAGCAGAAACTTCTGCTACATAATAGGACTTCAATCTTTAACTTCCTAAAATATCTCCATATTTAGAAAGTGTATATTTTCCAAAATTCTTCTCAATTTCAAATTTGAATCTTCAGACCTTTTAATTCAGCGCCACATAGAATTTGCATATTATTCCCTAAATATTCTGCATCTGTTAAGACATAACAGAATATTTAATTCACTCCAGTTCTGGTGCGATGTCGAATGGACCTTCATGGGACATCTTAATACGACATGTTGTTCTAGATGTTGAAACCACTTCAACTCAACATGTTCCATTGCACAATATGACTTCTTGCTCAACTTGTTCTTCTTTAACAAGATAAAATATCCTATCTAACATATTGCTGCTATTATTTGTTTTACAAAATTAATGCCAACCCTAAAAATTAAAGAACTAACAACCTCAATGGTAGATGATGTTCCACGATGCTGGTATCCAACCCTGGCATGTCCTGATAGGACCAAGCGAATACATCGGGAAACTCTTTGAGAAGCTCTATCAAACTTTCTTTGACAGTTGGACTGAGCAGTGCCCCAGTCTTGACCTCTTTTCTCTCTTTTTCTGAACCCAAGTTGACCGTTTCTAACGGCTCTTTGTGGGGTTCAATGGACCTTTCCTCTTGTCTGAGTAGTCGGGAGATCTCTTCTGGAATTTCTTTGTCATTTTATTCTTCAGCCTCGAATACCGGGAATTCAAAGTTGGGAGAAGGCATTTGATCGCGTGTTTCAATGGGGTTTAAAACAAGCAGTCTGCAAGACGTGATGATTTGTTTTTAGAAGAGATAGAGAGAATGCAAGAGTGTGTGCAGTATTTTTCTTTGTTTACTGCTTGTTTTTATTATTGATTTGTTTTTTAGGATTACCATTTTCTGAAAAAAGCAAAAAGAGAAAACAACAATTAATGCAGAAATTACAGAACGACGTTATTTTATTTATGAACAAGTCGATTCTTGAAACTACAGCCCTATAAAACAAAACTCTGTCACTTTGGGCAAAGCGAAGAGGGAAATTTACAGAAAGTGAGCCCTATCAAAACAGGCGTTTCACCTGGGCAGGGTGAAAGGTTTAGATAAAGACGGCAATTACTTCGACTTATGAACTACTTTCGGAACATCAACAGCAACCCATTGGCGACGAACTCCTCGGTGAATCACAAAGTCCGACACCTTCTTTCTTGATTGGTCCTTAGAAATAACGCTGATTTCTGGCGGTGCAGGATCGTTGGAATCTGTTTCACAGGCAGAGTTGTCGTAGATGAACTCTTCTGTTGTATCTTGCATAGTATTTGTACTCTCAGGTGAATCCCCTCATCCAGTTGGTTGGATGTCTTCGAACCTGATATGAGAGCTTTCAGGAGCGGTGTACTTGACCAAGTAGTCGAACTTGCCACTCGGTTGTCCTAAGGTGTCCCACACTTCTTTGGAACTAGAGGAGTCACCCCTTTCGATGACGTTGACCTCGGGAAAAGCATAGTTGATGAATTCTAGCCCTGCAAGCTATGCAAATTCATCGTCGTGCTGGATATTTTCTGAAGGCCCCGAGTGTTGATCCTATGACATGGTGGGGACGCAAGTATTCTTTTCAATGATGCTCAGTTGATATGCATCGTTGGGCTGACTCTTTTGCCCCGAGTTTCCTGGATATGGCTGCCAGATAGGCAGGCCATCCATTGGGCCATAATAGGCGTGGTCAAAGTTGTCTTTCATCAGAGTGTCTTCCTCTAATGAGTTTGGAGGAGCACGACATCCTTCAGGATCACAATCTACATATACCATTTCGACGTCTGACCTCGGTATAAATCTTGGGCTCTGTGCAGGAAAGCAAAAAGGAGTATGCATTTCGCCCTGAGACGTGTAACCGTCCTCGTTGAGATAGGACTTCCATTCCTCATCTGTATCGGAGGAATCATCTTCATTGATGGTATGTACTTCTTGAGATACTGGGTGAAGGAAATCTCCATTGTGGAAGAAGTTCTGAATGGGACGAAGACTTTCGTCGTTTGTAGAAGCCTGTGTACAGGTTGAGGAAAAGCCAAGACCCTTCTTTGTTTTGTTGTCAATAGGAATGGCAAGCTGTCCCCATCCTGTTGTGTTGGTACTCTCGACCGCTTTGATAGCATCTTTGTATGAGGAAATCGAGTTTCCTTTCTCTGATTGATTCTCATTGCTCATCATAAGTGCTTGGAACTGAGTTCCAACAACCTCCTCGGGCTCTACACAAGTAGATAATGACAAGTTACTTACGAGCAAAGCCTGTTCTCCATAGACTGTGACGAGTTGGTCGTTCTGGATGAACTTTAGCTTTTGGTGGAGGGTTGAAGTGACCGCCCCAGCCTGATGTATCCAAGGTCTTTCTAATAAATAACTGTATGTTTCCCGGATGTCCATGACCTGGAAAGTGATTTGGAAAGTATGAGGACCAATAGTTATGGGAAGGTCGACTTCGCCGATAACCGTTTTTCTGGATCCGTCAAATGCTTTGACGATGACCTCGCTGGTTCTCACCGGAGGTCCTTTGAACAATAATTGTATCAAAGTGGACTTTGGCATGACATTCAGGGCTGACCCTGTGTCTACCAGTACGCTGGCTAAAGCATCGCCCTGGCAGTTGACTGTAATGTTAAGCGCCATGTTATGACGGCGACCTTCTTCAGGTAATTCCTCATCACTAAATCCCAAGTTATTGCAGGAAGTGATGTTAGAGACAATGCTATTGAACTGTCTAATTGTTACATCTTGTTCCACAAAGGCTTGCTCCAAGACTTTCTGTAGAGCCTCCATGTGTGCTTCTGAACTAAGTAACAATGATAATATCGAGATCTTTGAAGGAGTTTGTAACAGCTGATCAACAATGTTGTATTCACTCCTTTGGATGAGCTTCAACATCTCATCATTGTTTTTTGAAAGGTCGAGATTACTGGATTGACCGACTGGTGGATCAGGAGCTTCCGTCTGAAGTTCCTTTTCTTTGTTAGGTTCCCCAACCCCTCGGTTGAAGATTCTACCACTCCGTGTTACTCGACTGATGTCTACAATATTCACGACGGAGGATAACAAAATTTCCTTTCCATTCTCAACTGTTGTTGCACCGTATTTGTAAGGGATAACCTTAGTTGATTCATATGGTAGTGGTCCCGGTAGATAGACAACTACAGGAGCCTTCTGATTCTTCTGACCATCGTAAGTAATTTTGATCCGTTCCCAGTTGGGAACTCTCGATTCGTCCAGTAGAGGGATAATGGTACAAACATCCCTAGTCCTCTGATGATCAGAGATTACGACGGCGTCCTCGACTTGATCAACGAAATAGTTGACTGATCCAGAACTTGACCATGGTTGAATCTCTTTGCGGTCCAACTGACTTTGAAGGGCTGCTCGCACGAGGTAGCATCCTTGATTATCCACTGAGAAAACTCCACACCGCTCATAGTTGTGTAGTGGCACTTGGCCACGTCCGCTTTGAATACAGTGTAACCTTACTAGATCTGTTTCCATCAACTGAACATCCTGACTTTGATATCTAGTAGGATTCCCGTTAGTGATACTAATTTGCTGGATGTCTTCATCCATATAGATTGGAAGCCACCAGTGGTTCAACAAGTGCTGAAGTGTTTCATGGACAAGGGCACAACCCTGATCGTTTTCGCAACCCGCTTTACAGTTCTGATAATCATGTGATACCAGGAACCCGAGCCAGACCTGTTTAACATGTAACTCCACCAGGCTGGTATTCATCAAGCGAATATCGAAGATTTGAACCATGTTAATTTGATAATGATTCCTATCATGGTAGTCTTGGATCCATCCAAGATCCATCTGACGCTGGAGGGCCTCTTGTACAAAAGAGCATCCCTGTTTGTTTTGCGAGCAAGTCAGACAGGAATTATAATCGTGGCGCGGCAGATTATGATACTGGCTTTGCCTTGAGTGCATTGCCACCAGGTTGACATTCATCGCACGGATATCGTGGTTCTGAATGATGTTGGAATTCGTATAAACCATGTTAACTTTACGAACCCGGTGCTCCTGGATCCATCCGAGATCCATCTGTTCCGGTAGAGCTGATTGCACCACAGAACATCCTTGATTGCTTTTAGAGCAGATATCACACTGGTGATAATTATGAGGTGGCACATGGCTATATCCACTCTGTCCACAATGCATCTTGACCAAGTTGGCCCTTAACAAGAGTACATCATGAATTTGATAGGTGTTGTTAGACTCTCCCTCTATCAAATTGACTGCAGCTTTCTCATGTTGAGGCAGCGGGTTCGTGAGAACATTCGAATTCGTATCTTTGAAAGATAAGACCCCGCTCCTAACAAGCTTTTGCACGTCGAATTTGAAACTGAGACAGTTTTCTATGTTATGCCCTGGTCCTCCTTGATGGTAAGGGCAAGTCTGATTCACCTTAAACCAAAAAGTCAGATTTTCCGGTACTGTAAGAGGAGACTTAGTCTGGACATGCCCCTTGGCCAGTAGTAATGGAAATAGTTCTGCGTACGATACGGGTATAGGATCAAATCCTGGTGGCTGCGTTGTACGGTTGTTGTTGTATTGAGGACGAGCCTGCTGAAGAGGTTGTTGTGTCCTTTGCTGAAATTGCTGCGAATGTGGTTGGCTTTGAGAAACCTGAGGTTGATACGTAGAAACAGGCGCAGGGTTGATAGCAGGAGTTACAGCTGCTACTGGTTGGTACCGTCGCCTTTGCTTTCCAAGAGAGATATTCCCAATATCTTGCTCCTTTTTCTTAGGGAGAGCACTACCGTATTTTTTAGTAGTGCTTGTCGACCTAGTGTCTTTGACTAGACTTCCTTCTCAAATGGCTTCCTCGAGACGCACTCCCATACCGACGATTTCGGTGAAATCGCTGGGAGCACTGGCAACCATTCTGTCGTAGTAGAATGAGCTCAAGGTCTTTAACAAAATCTTTGTCATCTCTTTTTCCTCAAGAGGTGGACAAATTTGAGCGGAAATTTCACGCCATCTCTGAGCGTATTCCTTAAAGGTTTCCTTGTCCTTTTCCGACATTGATCTGAGTTGATCTCTGTCTGGTGCCATTTCCAAATTGTATTTATATTGTTGGACGAAAGCAGTGCCAAGATCTCTGAAAGTGCTAATCGTAGTGCGGTTTAAACCCATGTACCATTTTAATGCGGCACCGGTTAAACTATCCTGAAAGTAGTGAATTAGTAAATCCTGGTTCTCTGTTTGAGCTGACATTTGCCGAGCGTACATCACCAAATGGCTTTGAGGGCAAGAGTTACCCTTGTACTTTTCAAAATCGAGTACTTGGAACTTGTGCAGGACTTTCACATTGGGGACCAAGCAAAGGCCTGCGGCGTCCTTTCCAAATAGATCTTGACTGCGAATGGCTTGCAGTTCCTTCAGCATTTCCAGGAACTGCTCCTGGAATTCATCCATTCTATCGAACATACTTTCCTTTCTACAAGAAGGTATCTGTGGAATCTGTCCTTCCAGGACAGTGTGCACCACAGGGGGTGGTACCGTTACTACGGCAGTGAATCTTGGCGTTTCCCGAAGTTTGTAACCTTCAGGAGTCCTCATTATGCCTCTGGCATCCTCGCTTTCCCGAAGTTTGTAACCTTCAGGCCCAACGGCTTCTGCTATGATTCCCTGATCTTCAGTGATCGGCGGAACATATCCTTTCGGGATATAGTTAACAGGCATGCCCCAGGGACGAGCTTTTGGCATTTGATACCTAGGATCATACTTCTCCACTATGGCCGTTGAGGTGATCTCGGAGATCACAGTTCTTTGTAGCTGAGCTTCTGCCATGGCTTGCATGTCGTTACGAAGCTTTCTCATATCCTCTCTTAGAGCGTCGATCTCTTCTTTAAACTCTCTGTTCTCTTCCTCGAGATCATCCATCTTTTTCTGACGATTGGCCCGAGTATTGTACGAATGAGACAGTTTGTCTCTAGAACCGAGACACAAACGTGAGATTCGTAGGTAAGAAGAATACGTGACGTGAGAATGATGAATGCAATGGTTATATTAATTGTTTTTTTTGGTTTAATCAAAATAAACTTCGACAATTAGATTGCAAATATCAAACAGTGGGGAAATCCCCATTTTATTGAATTCAAAGGATTGCGGAAATGGAAATACAGTAATTTACAAGGTGCGGAAATAGAAACCTAAGCTAATGGGTCCCGAGTCCTCTCTGAGGAGAACTCGGGTGCTGATTCTGGTACTTTCCTTTTCTTGGACCGGGGCTCTTGGGCCGTTGTCGAGTTGTTATTCCTTTACCAAGTGAAAAGAGCGAGCAAGTTCCTTTGGTCATCCTGATTTTCTACAGCATGTTGCTCCAAAATCTCAATCAGAGCATCCTTATCTTTCAATAGTTGCTGTATTTTGGTACACTCTACATTGAGAATGTGATACTTGTTCTTCCAAGACCTCCTCTCCTGTTGAACTTTGTTGAGAGTAACCTGAAGTTTTTCCGTTTCAGTCATGAAGTACATGACAGATTCCCTTGGTGGAAGAACTCCGTGACGAGGATAAGGCATCCTTAGCTTGAGAGCTCTAGTTTGTACCCAGTGGAGATAAGGCTCCACCGAAACACAGTCCTATTTTCCTAGAGACTCCCGTCCTTTCTTATGAACATGTTTCCAAGCGTGTACTATTTCTGTCTTTAGTGCCCTGTCATTTTCTCCTTCCTTGAAGAAAAGACCTTCCAGATGAGCATTACGCGGGACATGCCTCATCGGGTATCCAAATTGACGACGAACAAGAATTGGATAATAATTGATTCCTCCCTTAGTTCCTATGAGGGGTACGTTGGGGAAGTTTCCACAATGGTCAATGATTCTGATCCCGTCATAAATCTTATTGTACCAATCTATGTCAGAGTTGGTAAGAGACATGATTTTCTACGACCAACGTAAAGCACTCTTATGATCCCAAAATGCAGCAGATTTGGGCAAATGGGAGATAAACCATTTATATAACAGGGGTACACAGCACGTGATCATTCTTCCACTGTATAAATTCCTTAAGTGTACAGAATGATACGCATCCGCGAGTAAGGTTGGTACGGTGTTTCCAATGAGAAAAACCTTAATGGCGTTGATATCGACGAAGTTATCAATGTTGGGAAACAGAAATAACCCGTAGGTGAGCAAAACAAAGATGCTTTCAAAAGCAGTTACGTTCCCTATACTAGCAAAGTATAGAGCCTTCTTTACCAGAAACTTGGCTGGTAAACCCGGGATTCCTCCTTTGGTGGCCAGGTGAGCCTTGATTTCTAACTCATCCAAATAAATTGCTCTTGCAATGGTCTGATCCTTTGGAATTTCTTCCAGTCCAGAAAAGGGATCGTAAAACTGAATGAGTGCCTCCAGGATTCCTTTAATTACATAGACCCTTAACAGAGGTAGCAGACCTCCGTACTTGGCTCTGAAAGCGTCAGGGTTAGTGATCATCCTTGCTAATCCTCTTAAATCCTCTAGTTTTGGAACCTTGAAGGTATACTTGTGAGTTTTTCGTCTATCAAAATCCATGAGTGCAATCCTTGTCTCTCTGACATTTGCAATCCTTGTCTTAGTTTAATTTGAAAAAAGAGAGACTAGAAGAGAAAATTTTTCTTTGCTTAATGTTTTTTAAAATGAATGCATGAATGCAGCACACAAAAACATAGAAAAAACACGGGGTCAAAGGGTCGGTGTCATGAAGTCAAGGCTCTACCCATCCCAAAGGTTTATACTAGTGATTTTTGTACCTGTCTCTCAAAATCATTGATTCTTGTCGAGATAACATCAGCGGGCCGGGAACCGTGCTAGGTGATGTATTTCGAAGAATCTCAGAAGAGGGTAGTATCGCGTGACAACTATTTTCGATAGCTTCCGCACTACTGAAAGAGGTTTTTCCTAGGTGTATACTAAATCTTTCCACATGCGGCATCACAAGCATTCCCATTAGCAGAAAAATAAACACAGATATCAATTAGGAAAAGCAATATATATATTTGTCCTAATGTCCTAGACTTTTTTAAGAGCTATGAATCTTATGATCCTAACAGAAAATGGCTCCCCGGCGGAGTCGACATTCTGTGGCACCTTCCCAATTTAAAGGTTTTGACCTAAGATCCTAGTGAGGGCCGATTCTAGCAATAATGACATTCCCCGATGGAACCGTCATGAAAATAACTTGTCCAAGGTTTTCACCTTAAATTGTAAGAAAGAAAGAAGGGCCCCACGGAGGGCGCCACTTTTCTGTGGCGGTCATCGCCATGAAAATGACTTATGCAAGGTTTCCACCAAAAACTGTAAGAAAGAATGAGAGGCCCCACGCTGGGCGCCACTTTTCTGTAGCGAGCGATTTTGGACGTGGTTCTTAAGCACTGCCGCTCTGGGGTACTACAGGTCGATTCATTTTTTATCCTATTGAAGCTGATGAAGGAAGGGAAATAGATGTCTCCAACTAACCCTGCTTGTATACTGAGTTTGAACAGCGGTCTGTTAGGTTACGGATGCTATGTGGAAGTGGGGCCTCTTTCTGCTTATTTTGTAAAGACTGAAATGATAGGACTATGTTATTGGTAGGATGTTAGGACTGATGCTTTTCGATTGATGTATGAAGGTACGAGATTTTGGGTTTTTGATTAGTGTGCTCGCTAAGATTACTCTTTCAATCTTATCCCTACGTATTCCCGTTTACCGAAACAGGGAAATCAAAGCGATCATAGTTCCTCCTATTATATGGGAGGAAATGGTGTTTTGGTGTCTTGTTCAAAGCCCAAGACATGAAGCTAAAGGTGGTTTGTATCTTGTTCAAAGGCCAATATGTGAAGCTGGAGGGTCTATTTGTATCTTGTTCGAAGCCCAAGATATGAAGCTAAAGGGTTTTGACTTTAGAGAGAATTTGTCATCTCTAAAGAGGGGTATTTGATATGTTTGTCACAACTGTTGCGTGACTGGTTATAAAGGAGAATTACTTTAACTAGGATATGTGGATCCAGCAATGCCATAATTTCCTTTATAGGGGATTTTTAACCTGAAGGAGAAGACTTTAACTCAGTTTAGAGCAATGTCATCTTTCCTTAGGAATTTCTCATGCTAAAAGAGAGACAGTGGCATGGATGTAAAATAATCATGAGGCTTGCCGCTTACAGCCAATAGATGAAGGGGAAAGGAGTTATTGATTTTTGTATACTGTGAACGAGGCACACCTTTGATGCTAAAAGGTTGATTGACTCAACCGGGGTTTTCTTATACAAAGCCTAAGAGGAGGCTATTGGCCCAACAAGAGGGTGTTTTTATGTGTCTCGTACAAAGACCGAGAGAGAGGCTAAAAGGGTTTGACTCAACGAGAGAGTCTTTTGTATGTGTCTTGTACGAAGCCCAAGACGGAGGCTAAAGGTTGTTTGACTCAACAAGAGAGTATTTTATACTCAACAAGAGAGTGTTTTTGTATCTCGTACGAAGCCCGAGATGGAGGCTAAAGGTGTTTGACTCAACAAGAGAGTCTTTTATACTCAACAAGAGAGTGATTTTATATCTCGTACGAAGCCCGAGATGGAGGTTGAAGGTGTTTGACTCAACAAGAGAGTCTTTTATACTCAACAAGAGAGTGTTTTTGTATCTCGTACGAAGCCCGAGATAGAGGCTAAAGGGTTTGCTCCGTTGGGGAGAATCATTTGTACAAAGCCCAAGAGAAGGCTAGGGTAACTGTTTCAGTTGAGTGACAGGTCCAACATGTTGGTTAAAAGAGAAAATCAATTCTTATATGGGTAATGTTGTACTCATGGATTTGATCTGAGGACCGGGATTATTTCCTGTTATTTAAGGAAACAGGGAATCCGAAGGGTATTGATACTGCCCAAGTCTACGAGTGTTTTTTTCTATTTTTGAAAGGAACTTGAGAATGTCTTCGAGACTCAAGGAGATTAGACTGTCCAAGTCTAGAGTTTTATCTTTTGTACTATGCTTAAGAGAGATCAAGAGACAGTATGTTCGCTGTAGGAAGATCTAGACTCTTTGAGGCTATCTTCTCGAAGGGACAATTTGTACGAAGCCCAAGATGAGGCTATCTTCCCGGAGGAAGAATCATTATACGAAGCCTAAGAGGAGGTTGTGAAAACTTCTAAGAAGCCGACGGGTCCTTGTACAACGTCCAAGAGGAGGCGGGGATGCTTTTAGGAAGCCTGTGGGTCCTTGCACTAAGCCCAAGAGGAGCCTGATGAATAGTTCCATAAGGGGTTTCACTTGGAACATTGGCCTTCTGTATATGAACTGTTCAAGGGGGGAGATTTCTTAAATCTAGTTATCTAAAATTGTTGTAAAAGAAAATTCTCATGGTTTAGGTTATGTTGAAATATCCGGTATAACGTCGGATGTAGGGAGACGAGGTTTTGTCTAGTTCTAGACGTAGTTTTCGGGGAAACTCTAAATATCTATACTATTATTACACAGTCGATATGAGTTTATGAAAGAAGACTTACAGTGAAACAGCCCCACAGTACAGTTATATACATATGAAAGTGGTAAATGAAAGCGGGTAAACACTTACTCGGTTGTAGAGCTTCCATGTTGTTTGGTTAGTTTGTTCAATAAAGAAAACTTTGATAACAATATTATATTCAAAATCAAAGGAGAAAGTACTTTTGAAAGGAAAATTGGGGCTTACAGCTCAAGGAGAGGCACAGGGTTTTATCAGTGATCGTACTGTCGTTTTGTACAGGGACTTATACAAGTGACTGAGGCCCAAAAAAAATTTCTGTACAAAGGGATGGGTCTTACACTCTCTCAAGTGGCCCAAAATGATTGAAAGAAAAAAGAATGGGGCTTATAACACGAGGGTAGGCCCAGATGATTCTTTTGAACTGGCGATCGTGCCGAGCTTTTCTTTTAACGCAGAGGGACTTATACAATATCTGAGGCCCAAAATTGTTTTGGTTAAAAGGGGATTGGGTCTTACACTCTATTAGAGGCCTAAAGATTTTGAATGGGTCTTATAGCTCGATGAGAGGCCCAGATGGTTTGTTTTAAACGGGCGATGATCGCGCCGAACTTTTGAAATACAACGGGACTTATACAATAAGTGAGGCCCAAAATAGGTTTGTATTTACAAAGAATTGGGTCTTACACTCTATTAGAGACCCAAAAATGTTTGGAAAAGTTTGTTAAGGAGAAAATCAATAAAACCCTAATTTCATTTTTTTAAAGGCATTTTTCAAAGAA
Organism: Lathyrus tuberosus; assembly: GCA_022829125.1. Classification (NCBI taxonomy): domain Eukaryota; kingdom Viridiplantae; phylum Streptophyta; class Magnoliopsida; order Fabales; family Fabaceae; genus Lathyrus; species Lathyrus tuberosus. The sequence goes on from JALAZF010000159.1 coordinate 6,078,420, forward strand.
AATCAAGTAAAAAATGATAAAAATATCAAATAAAATGATTAATCATGTTATAAACAATGATTAAGGTTTATAAAAAAGTATTTTATCCACATGAATATTTAAAATCATTTTGGTTTTAAAAATCAAGAAAAAGAAATCATTTTAAAAGCATTTAAAACAATATTTTTGAATATATTAAAAAAATATCAAATAATAATATTTTTTTGTGATTTTTTGTGGATTAAAATATTATGGAGTATGAATGAGAAGTGTGCAAAACAAAATTGGAAAATGATTATTTTTGCTATGTAAAAGAATTGGTTGAGTTTTTGAAAATAAACAAAGAAAAAGAGGAAAGATGTCACAACATCACATTCGACATCTTTCATGAGTTTTGAAGATAAGAGAAAAAGGAAAAATGTCACAACATCACATTCGACATCTTAAAAAAATCAGAACTGAAACTTTAGTTTCAACATCTTTTTTATCAAACTTCGAACATTCATAACACTCTCAATTTTTAACGAAATTAAAATCCGTAAGAATCTATCTTGACCGATTTTTCGCAAGGAATCTAATAATATTACTCATGCACACTGAAACTTAATATACATAACACACAAAGTAAAAAACCAGAACTGCACATGTAGTTTTCGAAATCTTTTGTCGTCAAACTTCCAACACGCATAACTCTCTCAATTTTTAACGAAATTAAAATCCGTAAGAATCTATCTTGACCGGTTTTTCGCAAGGAATCCAATGGTATTACTCATGCACACTGAAACCTAATGTACAGAACACACAAAGCAAAAAACCAGAACTGGATGTTGATTTTAAAACAACAAAAATTCCACATATAAACATGTTAAAGTGCAAACAGTAGGAGGATCACATCATACACATTAAGGACTACATTTTTGCTTCAAGAATTGTTCAATATGATGCATGTATGTGGACAACAAAGGAAACCATGATTCAAAGAATTCAAGTTGTGAATTTTACTTATTTTTTGGAGATTTTGTGCAACCTACCAAGTGCTTTGTTCCAGAAATAATTTGATGCTTTAGACACCCTCAAATGACCTCTTAGAAGCTTTTAGGATGGTTGGAATCAGCTGGAAACCTCTGGAGCAAGTTGGAGCTCTTTCTTGCAAAATGGGCAAAAGTGGCCAAAATGCCAACTCTCTCAAATGGTGTTCCAGATGGGGGGAACCATTTGGGACAGTTCAAGGATGATATTTGGAGTGTGTTTGTGGTTTTATTTGGTTTAGAAAGTGACCGAATCAAGACATGGCTTGAAAAATGCAAAAAAGTCCAATTTTTGAGGTTTTGAGAGGTGACTTTGTGATTTTGGTGTTATAGGTCACTTGTGAGAGTTTGGACAACTTAGATATGACATATTGGATGTGTTTGAATCATGAGCTGTGGTGGAAATGCTTTCTAACTCAAAAACTCAGAATTACCTTGCTAAAGAAGGCATTTTGGAGTGAAAGAAGTGATTTTGAGGAAAGCATATGTTTGATGGCTTTGGTGTACTCAAACTGAGCACAAATGAGCTCTATTTATAGTAGAGCAAGTTTGTTTTGCAAGAAACAGTGAATGGTGGTTGCGGTAGAGGTTTGGCAAATGTTGGCCAATGAGAATCCAAGTCTCCTCTAGTCATTAGAGGTTAGGGCACAGGCTGCTGGTTCCCTAGTTGTTGGAGGAATCTTGACTGAATTCAGTTAGAGGAAGCTCAGTTCATGCCACCTCTAAGTATCCATTAAATTCTCTAAACCAAAATTGGAGTCTTGTCCCTCTTTTAGGGTTTTCTAGGTTTGGCATACTACTTTTGGTTCCAAGGACTTTGGAGGCTTGGAGATCAGATCATCCCCCTTAGATTTGATCCTACGATGTGTCCAAAATGATGACAAGGCTTAAAAATTCGTGTGGCACAAGAAATGTGCAAATCTGTCCTGAAACCTGTCTTAAAAATCAACTGCAGCAAGCCTTGTTGTAAAATCCATAACTTCTTGCTCAAGAATGATAAATGGCTGTTCTAGGACTTTATGGAAAGCTGAGATGACATACTTCAACTTTGATGTTTGACCCTAGACTTGGTTTAACTTGGATCATGGAGAAAAACATCCTTGAAGTTGGGACATTCTTGCTGGAAAAATATTAATGATGTCCTATGAAATGTTGAAACATTTGACAACTTTGAACATTAACAATTCCAAACTCAAATCACTTATATATTTTAATCCACTATGATAGTTTGAGTTGAAGTGAGTTGCACCTTTGATGCTTATCCTGCATGGTGACAAAGCTTGAAAATTGGGTGGCACAAGAAAAAGTGCACAAAATCTGTCATAAAAAACAGCTGCAGCAAGCCTTACTGTAAAGTCCATAACTTCCTGCTCGAGTATGATAAATGGACGTTCTACAACTTTCTGGAAATCTGAGATGATGTACTTCAACTTTTATGTTCAAGGTTTGTGAAGATAAGACTTGTAAAGTTGTCAAAAATGACCTTGAACTTGTGTGATAAAGTCTGTCCTAAAAGCTGTCTTAAAAATTCTGTTTTATCAATGCCTTTTGCTGAGATCATAACTTTCTGCTCGAGAATGATAAATGAGCTTTCTAGGACTTTCTGGAAAGGTGAGATGAAGTAATTCAACTTTTATGGTCATGAAATGGCTTGAATCAACTTGGATCATGGAGAAAAATGTCCCTGAAGTTGGGACATTCTTGCTGGAAAAATATTAAGGATGTCCTATGAAATGTCGGAACATTTGACATTAAGAATTCTTAACTTTGGTCACTTATATCTTTCAATCCTTATGATATTTTGAGTTGATTCCTTCTACAATGTTGAAGTATCAAATACCTTTTTTAAAAGTAGCTCTTACGCAAAATCAATGGATGCTTGGATCAATAGTTACAACCTTGAAAAGTTGTGCACTTGAACATGATTTTAACTTAGAAAAAATTTCTAAGTTTCTTTCAATTTGATCAATTTTGTAATTTTGCATGATTTCTTGATTTAAATTTGATCAAATTAAATCACCCATCATATTTTCTTGAGTAATGGCTTGTGAAGCTTAAAGTTGACCAAAAGTCAAACTTTGACTTTCTGCGTCAGTTGACTTTGTATTAGATGAACTTGAGGCTTGATCCACTTGAGATGTTGCACTCTTGTGCCTAATTCTTGATGTGGGAGTCCTCTTGATCCATTGTGGATGTTTGAGATGTTAGACAAGTTGAAAATCACGTCATTTCTTGATTGATCCTTTGTCTAAAGTCACCCATCTTTGGGGAGACTGATGAAGCATGATGGTTCATCCATATTGTGTGATGATTTGCACAATGATGGGAATCTTAGTGGTCAAAATTTGGGGTATGACAACATGCTGTAGAGAATCAGGATGACCAAAGGAATTTGCTCGCTCCTTTCACTTGGCAAAGGAATGACAACCCGACAACGGCGCAAGAGCCCCGGTCAAAGAAAAGGAAAGTACCAGAACCAGCACTTGAGCTCTCTTCAGAGAGGACTCAGGATCCATTAGTCTAGGTTTCCTTTTTCAGCACTTTGTAATCTACTGTATTTCCATTTCTGCAATCTTTTGAATTCAATAAAATAGGGTTTCCCTACTGTTTGATATTTGCAATGTAATTGTCGAAGTTTACTTTGAATAAACAAAAATAATTAATAATCACTGTGTTCATCATTCTCATAAACGCATTCTTCTTACTTACGAATCTCACGTTTGCGTCTCGATTCTAGAGTCAAACTATCTCATTCGTACAATACTCGGGCCAATCGTCAGAAAAAGATGGATGACCTCGAGGAAGAGAACAGAGAGTTAAGAGAAGAGATCGACACTCTGAAAGAGGATTTGAGAAAGCTTCATAACGACATGCAAGCTCTAGTAGAAGCTTAAATGCAACAACAAAGGACTGTGATCTCAGAGATCACATCAACGCCCATAGTGGAGAATAAGGTACTGAAAGGTCGCCCCTGGGGCATGCCACTTAACTATATCCCGGAAGGATATGTTCCGCCAATCAATGAGGATCAAGGAACCACAGCAGGAACCGCTGGGCCTGAAGGTTACAAACTTCGGGAAAGCGAAGATGTCAGGGGCATGACAGCAACTCCTGAAGGTTACAAACTTTGGGAGGCACCGAGAGTCTCGGCCATAATGACTATACCACCACCCGTGGTACACGCTGTCCCGGAAGGACAAATTCCCCAGATACCTTCTGGTGGAAATGAAAGCATGTTCGACAGAATGAATGAGTTCTAGGAACAATTCTTGGAGATGCAGAAAGAACTGCAGGCCCTTCGCGGTCAGGATCTATTTGGAAAGGACATCGCGGACCTTTGTTTGGTCCCCAATGTGAAAGTTCCACACAAGTTCCAAGTGCCCGATTTTGAAAAATACAAGGGTAACTCTTGACCTCAGAGTCATTTAGTGTTGTACACTCGGCGAATGTCAGCTCAGATAAAGAACCAGGAGCTAATGATCCACTACTTTCAGGATAGTTTAACCGGTGTCGCACTCAAATGGTACATGGGTTTAAACCGCGCTATGATCGGTACCTTCAGAGATCTTGGCATTGCTTTCGTTCAACAATATAAATACAATTTGGACATGGCACCGGACAGAGATCAACTCAGATCAATGTCACAAAAGGACAAGGAAACCTTTAAAGAATACGCTCAGAGCTGGCGTGAAATTTCCGCCTAGATTTGTCCACCTCTTGAGGAAAAAGAGATGACAAAGATATTCTTGAAAACCTTAAGCTCATTTTACTACGACAGAATGGTTGCCAGTGCGCCCAGTGACTTCACCGAGATGGTGGGCATGAGAGTTCCTCTTGAGGAAGCGGTCCGAGAAGGACGTTTAGTAAAAGACACTGGATCATCAAGTAGTACAAAATGATACGGTAGTGCTCTCCCTAAGAAAAAAGAGCAGGATATTGGGAATATCTCTCTCGGAAAGCAAAGGCGACGTTACCAGCCAGTAGCAGCTGTAACTCCTGCTATCAATCATATGCCTGTTCCTACGTATCAACCCCAGGTTGCGCAGAGCCAACCTAATCAACAACAATATCAGCAAAGGACACAACAACCTCTTCAGCAGGCTCGTCCTCCGTACAACAACAACCGTACAACACGACCACCAGGGTTTGACCCTATACCCATGTTGTACGCCGAACTGTTTCCATTACTACTGGTCAAGGGGCACGTCCAGACTAAGTCTCCTCTTACAGTACTGGAAAATTCGCCTTTTTGGTTCAAAACGGATCAGACTTGTCCTTACCATCAAGGAGGACCAGGGCATAACATAGAGAACTGTCTCAGTTTCAAATCCGATGTGCAAAAACTTGTTAGGAGCAGGGTCTTATCTTTCAAAGATACGAATCTGAATGTTCTCACGAACCCGCTGCCTCAACATGAGAAAGCTGCAATCAATTTGATAGAGGGAGAGTCTAACAACATCTATCCAATTCATGATGTACTCTTATTAAGGGCCAATCTGGTCAAGATGCATTATAGACAGAGCGGATATGGCCATGTTCCACCTCATAATTATCACCAGTGTGATATCTGCTCTAAAAACAATCAGAGATGTTCTGTGGTGCAATCAGCTCTACAGGAACAATTGGATCTCGGATGGATCCAAGAGCATCGAGTTCGTCGAGTCAGCATAACCTATACGAATTCCAACGTCATTCAGAACAACGACATCCGTGCAATAAATGCCAACTTGGTGGCGATGCACTCAAGGTAAAGGCAGTATCATAATCTGTCGCGGCACGATTATAATTCCTGTCTGACTTGCTCGGTAAACAAACAGGGATGCTCTTTTGTACAAGAGGCCCTCCAGCGTCAGATGGATCTAGGATGGATCCAGGACTACCATGATAGAAATCCTTATCAGATCAACATGGTTCAAATCTTCGATATTCATCTGATGAATACCAGCTTGGTGGAGTTACATGACAGGCAGGTCCAACTTGGTTGTCTCACATCGCATGATTATCTGAACTGCAAAGTATGTTGAGAGAGTAACCAAGGATGTGCTCTCGTTCAAAGAACTTTGCAACACTTGTTAAACCACCGGTGGCTTCCAATCTATATGGATGAAGACACGCAACAAATCAGTGTGGTTGATGGGAACCCTACTCGGCATCAAAGTTAGGATGTCCGATCTACGGAAACAGATCTAGTGAGGTTACACTGCATTCAAAGCGGGCGTGGCCAGGTGCCACCACACAACTATGAACGTTGTAGAGTCTGTTCGGAAAATAACCAAGGATGTTACCTCGTGCGAGCAGCCCTTCAGAGTCAGTTGGATCGCAAGGAGATTCACCTATACCTAGCTTCGGGGTCCGTTGAATGGACGCCAGACTACTTCGCAGATCAAATCAGAGACGTGGTTGTAATCTCTGACCCTGAGAGAAACAAGGATGTTTGTACCATCATCCCTCTACTAGACGAATCAAAGGTTCTTAGCCAAGAACTGATTGAAGTTACTTACGACAGTCAGAAAAATCAGAAGGCTCCTGTAGTTATCTATCTTCCGGGACCATTACCGTATGAATCAACTAAGGCAATCCCTTACAAATACGGTGCAACAATAATTGAGAATGGAAAGGAAATTCCATTACCCTCCGTCGTGAATATTGCAGACATCAGTCGTGTAACACGGAGCGGTCGAATCTTCAACCGAGGAGTTGGAGAACCTAAAAAGGAAAAGGAACCTCAAACAGAAGTTCCCGATTAACCAGTCGGTCAATCCAGTAATACCGACCTTTCGAACAACAATGATGAGATACTGAAGCTCATCCAAAGGAGTGAATACAACATTGTTGATCAACTGTTACAAACTCCTTCAAAGATCTCAGTGATATCACTTTTACTCAGTTCCGAAACCCACCGAGAGGCTCTACAGAAAGTTTTAGAGCAGGCCTTTGTGGAACAGGATGTGTCAATACGACAGTTCGATAGCATCATCTCTAACATCACTTCCTGCAATAACTTAGGATTCAGTGATGAGGACTTGCCAGAGGGGGGCAAACGCCATAATATGGCGCTCAATATCACCGTTAACTGCCAGGACGATGCTTTACCCAGCGTACTGGTAGACACAGGATCAACCATCAATGTTATGCCGAAGTCCACTTTAATGCGACTATCATTCGATGAGGGGCAGTGCGGTCATCGTCAAAGCGTTTGACGGGTCTCGGAAAGCATTTATTGGCGAAGTCGACCTTCCCATAACTATCGGTCCTCACACTTTCCTAATCACTTTCCAGGTCATGGACGTCCGGGCAGCATACAACTGTTTATTAGGAAGGCCTTGAATACACCAGGCTGGGGCGGTCACTTCGACGCTGCACCAAAAACTGAAGTTCGTCAAGAACGATCAACTCGTCACGGTTTATGGAGAACAAGCCTTGCTAGTGAGCAACTTGTCATTATCTACTTGTGTAGAACCGGAGGAGGTCGTTGGAACTCAGTTCCAAGCACTTTCGGTGAGCAATGATAGTCAGTCAGAAAATGGAACCTCAATTTCCTCATACAAAGATGCTCTCGAAGTAATCAAAAGTAATAACACAAAAGGATGGGGGCAGCTTGTCATCCCTACTGATAATAAAACAAAGAAGGGTCTTGGTTTTTCTACAACCTGCACCCCGACAGCTGCTAACGATGAAAGTCTTCATCCCATTCAGAACTTCTTCCACAGTGGAGGTTTCCTTCACCCAGTGCATCAAGAAGTCCATACCATCAACGAGGAGGATCCCTTCGATACGGATGAGGAATGGAAATCCTATCTCAACAAGGACGGTTATATGTCTCAGGAAGAGGTGCCTACGCCCTTTTGCTATCCCGCACAGAGTTCGAGATTTATACCGAGGTCAGATGTCGAAATGATATATGGAGATTGTGATCCGAAAGGATGTCGTGCTCCGTCAAACTCATTAGAGGAGGACACTCTGATGAAGGATAACTTTGACCACGACTATTATGGCCCAATGGATGGTCTGCCTATCTGGCAGCCGTACCCAGGAGACTTGGGGCAAGAAAGTCAGCCAAACAATGAAAATCAGCTGAGCATCATTGAACAGAATACCTGCGTCCCCACCATGTCATGGGATCAATACTCAGATCATTCAGAACCTATCCAGTACGACGATGAATTGGCAAAGCTTGGCGGACTAGAATTCATCAACTACGCTTTTCCTGAGGTCAATGTCATCGAGAGAGATGACCCCTCCAGTTCCAAAGAAGTGTGGGACACCTTAGGACAACCGAGTGGAAAATTTGACTTCATGGTCAAGTACACCACTCTTGAAAGCTCGCGTATCAGGCTCGAAGACATCCAGCCAACTGGATGGGAAGATTTACCTGAGAGCACAAATACTATGCAAAATACAACCGAGGAATCCTCCTACGACAACTCTGCCTGGGAGACAGATTCCAATGATCCTGCTCTACCAGAAATCAGTGTCATTTCTGAAGATAAATCAAGGAAGGTACCAGACTTTGTGATTCACCGAGGAGTTCGCCGCCAATGGGTTGTTGTCGATGTTCCGAAGATTGTTCATAAGTCAAAGTAATTACCGTCTTTAACCTTTCACCCTGCCCAGGTGAAACATATGTTTTGATAGGGCTTGCTTTCTGTAATTATCCCTCTTCGCTTCGCCCAAAGCGACAGAGTTTTGTTTTATAGGGCTATAGTTTCAAGAATCGACTTGTTTATAAATAACATAACGTCGTTCTGTAATCTCCGCATTTATTGTTATTTTCTCTTTTCGCTTTTCTCAGAAAATGGTAATCCTAAAAAAACAACTCAATAATAAAAACAAGCAGTTTTTCAAAAAAAAAAGATACACTGCACACACTTGCATTTTCTCTATCTCTTCTAAACGCAAATCATCACGTCATACAAATTGCTTGTTTTAAACCCCCATTAAAACATACGATCTGATGCCTTCTCCTGACTTTGAGTTCCCGGTATTTGGGGCTGAAGAAAAAGTTGACGACGAAATTCCAGAAGAGATCTCCTGACTACTCAGACAGGAGGAAAAGTCCATTGAACCTCACAAAGAGCCGTTGGAAACGATCAACGTGGGTTCAGAAAAAGAGAGAAAAGAAATCAGGATTGGGGCACTGCTCAGTCCAACTGCAAAAGAGAGTTTGATAAAGCTTCTCAGAGAATTTCCCGATGTGTTTGCTTAGACCTATTAGGACATGCCAGGGTTGGATACCAGAATCGTGGAACATCACTTACCGCTACGGCCAGAATGTCTGCCAGTAAAATAAAGGTTGAGACGGACTCACCCAGACATGGCCATCAAGATCAAAGAGGAGGTACAAAAACAGATTGACGCGGGTTTCCTCGCCACGTCAGAATACCCTCAATGGTTAGCCAACATAGTACCCGTACCGAAAAAAGACGGAAAGGTCAGAATGTGTGTGGACTACAGAGATCTAAACAAGGCTAGTCCAAAGGACGACTTTCCTTTACCACACATTGACATGCTGGTAGACAGTACAACAAAGTTCAAAGTTTTCTCCTTCATGGATGGATTCTAGGACTATAATCAAATAAAAATGGCGCCGAAAGACATGGAGAAAACTTTGTTCATTACCCCATGGGGTACCTTTTGTTACAAGGTAATGTCGTTCGGTTTGAAGAACGTCGGGGTAACCTATCAAAGGGCCATGACTACTCTGTTTCATGACATGATACACAAGGAAATCGAGGTATATGTCGATGATATGATTGCCAAATCTAAAACAGAAGAGGAGCATGTGACCTACCTGTCAAAACTATTCGAGCGGTTGAGAAAGTACAAACTCCGCTTGAATCCCAATAAATGCACCTTCGGTGTCCGTTCAGGGAAACTTTTAGGGTTCATCGTCAGCCAGAAAGGAATTGAGGTTGATCCTGACAAGGTCAAGGCCATTAAAGAACAAGTCAGAGGATTCCTGGGACATTTGAACTACATCTCCAGATTCATATTCCTCATGATAGCGACATGTGCGCCGATCTTTAAATTACTAAAAAAGAACCAGGACTGCGTTTGGACAGAAGACTGCCAAACCGCCTTCGACAGTATCAAGGAGTATCTGTTGAACCCGCCGATTCTATCACCTCCAGTGGAAGGAAGACCACTGATCATCTACCTTACAGTCCTAGAGGACTCCATGGGGTGTGTACTTGTCCAACAAGATGAAACAAAAAGGAAGGAGTCTGCCAACTACTATTTGAGTAAGAAATTCACCGACTGCGAGACCCGATACACTATGCTTGAGAAAACTTGCTGCGCTTTGGCTTGGGCAGTCAAACGTCTTCGCCAGTACATGATTCGTCACACTACTTGGTTAATCTCATAAATGGATCCAATCAAGTACGTCTTTGAAAAACCTGCTCTCACGGGAAGGATTGCCTGTTGGCAGATGTTGTTATCAGAATAGGACATTGAGTACCACGCTCAAAAAGCCGTTAAGGGAAGTATTTTAGCCGGTCATTTGGCTCATCAACCGATTGACGATCGAGGATTAGTCGGGTTTAACTTCCCAGACGAAGATGTCATGTATCTAAAAATGAAAGACTGCGATGAACCGCTACCCAGTGAAGGGCCAGAACCAGGTTCCCAATGGGGACTAATCTTTGACGGAGCTGTCAATCATTATGGAAATGGAATTGGGGTAATCATCATAACACCTCAAGGTACCCACATTCCTTTCACCGCCAGACTTACATTCAAGTGTACAAATAACGAGGCCGAATACGAAGCTTGTATTATGGGTCTCGAAGAAGCGATTGATTTGAGGATCAAGAACTTGGATGTATATGGCGACTCAGCTTTGGTCGTCAATCCGATCAAAGGAGATTGAAACACATACCAATTAGGACTGATTCCTTATAAAGATTATGCGAGAAGGTTGTTACCATTCTTCAACAGAATCGAGTTTCATCATATCCCTCGTGAAGAGAATCACATGGCTGATGCCTTAGCCACCCTCTCTTCCATGATTAGTGTAGGTCAATGGACCGACTTACCTAAGATCGACATAATGCGCCTTGAACGGCCCGCTTACATCTTCACGATCGAAGCAGTCATGGACGATAAACCTTGGTATCACGATATCAAATGCTTCCTTTAAAAACAAGAATACTCACCTGGGGCATTAAGAAAAGACAGAAAGACCCTCAGAAGATTGGCAGGTAGCTTCTTTCTGAGTGGTGATACACTCTATAAGATAAATTTTGACATGGTCTTGCTCCGATGTGTAGACAGACCCGAAGCAGACATGCTGATGAAAGAAATTCATGAAGGATCCTTTGGCACTCATGCCAACGGACACACAGTGGCGAGAAAAATTCTAAGAGCAGGGTACTATTGGTTGACCATGGAATCCGACTGCTATAAGTACATGAGGAAGTGTCACAAGTGTCAGATTTACTTCGACAAAATCCATGTACCGCCAACGCATCTCAAAGTTCTCTCTTCCCCGTGGCCTTTTTCCATATGGGGAATCGACATGATTGGCATGATTGAACCCAAAGCTTCGAATAGACATCGGTTCATCCTGGTAGCCATTGATTACTTCACCAAGTGGGTCGAAGCAGCGTCATACGCCAATGTAACCCGACAAGTGGTGGTCCAATTTATCAAAAACAATATCATCTGCCGTTATGGAGTTCCTAGCCAGATCATTACAGATAATAGATCTAACTTGAACAATAAGATGATGAAGGAGTTGTGTACTGAGTTCAAGATCGAACACCATAACTCATCTCCCTACCGACCCAAGATGAACGGAGCGGTAGAAGCAGCTAACAAGAACATCAAGAAGATTGTTCAAAAGATGGTTGTAACCTATAAAGACTGGCACGAGATGCTACCCTTTACTCTTCACGGTTATCGCACATCTGTCTGCACTTCAACGGGGGCAACCCCTTTCTCTCTAGTGTATGGCATGGAAGCAGTGCTCCCCATCGAAGTAGAGATCCCATCGATCCGGGTATTGATGGAAGCTAAGCTAACAAAAGCTGAATGGTGTCAAAGTCGACAAGAGGAACTGAATCTGATCGAAGAAAAGAGAATAACGGCTCTATGCCACGGTCAGTTGTATCAACAAAGTATGAAGAAGGCCTTCGACAAAAAGGTCCGACCTCGCGTCTTCAGGAAATGAGACCTTGTGCTCAAGAAGATACCATCCTTTCTCACTAACTCTCGAGGCAAATGAACTCCAAATTATGACGGCCCCTATGTGGTCAAGAAAGCTTTCTCAGGCGGTGCCTTGAGACTTGCAACCATGGACGGAGAGAAATTTACCTACCCCACGAATGTTGATGTAGTCAAGAAATACTTCGCCTAAACTAAAAAAAAAAGACGTCTTGGTGGATTGAAAACCCGAAAGGGCAGTCTAGGTAAAAATTAGAGACATAATAAAAAATCATCCCGGTGGATTGGAAATCTGAAAGTACAATCCAGGCAAAAGTTAGGGATAATGGCAAGTAACTATGTTCAACAGGGGCAAGTCCCTCAGCAGCGATAATGCCATCCATCAGAAGAAAAACTCCAATCAAGGTCATCTTCGACGGAAGCTCAAGATGCCCAGAATTCAAAGTTGGTAGAAGGATAGTGGTCATTATGTTTCAATGTAGCCCTTTTCCCTTAAATTACCATTTTCAAACTTTGTAAATACTCTATGGAATCATACGTTTGGCTGATTTCCATCCTATCAATAAAATTTGAGCCCTTGTGCTTTTGTTTGCAATTCTTATTTGTTTTAGCTTTACAGAATGACGTTTTAACATGATTAACGATTCTTGAAATAAAACAAAAATGAATTTACTTGTCAAACTTTTCTGCTTTTAAAATAAAGATGGCAATTTCTTTTGACTGTTGAACATTAATCGCTTCTCTAGAAGTAGGCGAGCTTCAAAGTGCAGAATCAAAGTACTCCTTCTAAACTAGTACGCCTGAATGAAGGATCAATTGTGTCAGATGCGAATACTCCGTTCGAAACCATCGGCCGAGTTCTCATCTCCTAAGCCCGATCAACGGCTGTTCCCCCACATGGACTATCTCTCCTAAGCAAGGCAGAATTGCTATCTTGAACCAGCGGTACTTCTTCGTCCCAAAGTGGCCGAGTATCCCGTCGTGTTCATCCGTCAGTTTGTATGTCGCGTCAGTTTTGTTAGCATAAACATACATACATTATGCATTATTGATTTACATTCGCATTCATATTGCATCACTATCACTCTAGTCGATCTTGTCCCATAGTGATAAAAGTCTTCACAATCGAGTTGTCAGTTCTTTCCTCGTTAGGAAATGTTGCGTCTGAACAATCTCTCTCCTCCAGTTTATTTCTGGATTAGAGTTGGCCCTTGACCACTTTGATAACTTAAACCTCTGAAAAACCAGAGAACCCTCGACAAACGTCACTCTTCGCCATTGAAGATGATATCTTTGCTTTCCCGGATTAAGGAAAATCCCCCAGAGAAAGCCTCTTAATCAGAGATTCGACAATGCAACCGTTTTTCTCCGAAAAATTTCGCTGACAAAAAGGTCGTCGGTACCTCAAAATTGGATCACATCATATAGCATTTCTCTGAGAAGATCCCAAGAAAAGTATGATGTAATATCTCCAAGCGGAAGGTCGTCTCTCAAGAGACTCGTTTTCCCCGATAGAGTCGACAAATGGCATCTCTAACAGAGAAGTTTGTACCCCTTTACAGTTCAGACAGATGGGTTCCCCAGCAAGTCTGAAATCAAAAGTTTTTCTATCAAATGGCATCTCTCCAGGAAAATTCGGCGAGAAGTTTGAGGAAAACCGCTACGAATAACGCCTCTTGTCAAGAAAGTTTATTTCAAAAGAAACTAAGACCAGTTCCTTGGTAGGAAACCAGGATCGAGGGGAAGTTTATTTTAGCAACTGAGACCAGTTCCTTGGTAGGAAACCAGGATCGAGGGGAAGTTTAAATCAGAAACTAAGACCAGTTCCTTGGCTGAAGACCAGGATCGAGGGGAAGTTTTTACCTTTTCTAAGCATCATTGCTTAGAAAAAGAAGAAGGATGTGTGAAATACCATTCTTAACCACCATCAAAATTTTGGGTATTCCGATATTTAATCCTCTTGCACCCTGAATGCCCGAATACCTTCACCGTTCACACCTTCGGGTCCAAGAAGATTAAATAGGGGCATCTGTCATACCCCAAATTTTGACCACTAAGATTTCCCATCATTGTCCAAATCATCATCACAATATGGATGGGCCATCATACCTCATTAGTCTCCCCAAAGATGGGTGAGCATCCACTACAATCAAATTTAGGGTTTCAGGCCCTCTCTGAGTGCTTAGGCAAAGGATCAATCAAGGAATGACATGATCTTCAACTTGTATAGCCTCACAAACATCCACAATGGATCAAGAGGACTCCCACATCAAGGATTAAGCACGGAGCTGCAACATTCCAAGTGGATTAAGCCTCAAGATCGCCAGTGTCACCAAATTAGGGTTTGGTCGACCAGGGCCTCCAGAGGGGAATTTTCCTCTGGGCATGAGCCAATGCTTCAAAGCATATCCTAAAATACTCCATGGAACATCATGAACCCAATCATCAAGTTAATTTAACCTCAGGGGATGCATTCACAAAAAATCAGGAATTAGGGTTTCTTGACCTAATTCACCCCTAAGTTGACTTTTGGGACAAAACATGAGCCAAGACCTCAAAGGAGGATTTGAGGGTCTCTAATAAACCACATTGGTCCATTTTTAACAATGGATTGATCCAAGAAGCTTGAGAAACAAGTTTCAATTTCATCTGAACCACAATTAGGGTTTCGCGAGAAAAGTCAACTGTACCTTTGACTTTTGACCAGGACATGCTCCCAAACCCTAGGACATGATTCAATACACCCTATAACACCTATGAAATCAATCCATCAAATTTGATTTAGGTAAAGGACTTGATTTCATAGAGGATCGTACAGTTTGGAATTCATCTGATAAAAAGTCAACTGTGCACAAAAGTCAAACTTTGACTTTTTGAGATTTTTCACAATTATGGTTTTTTAACCCTAAAATTATGTTAATGTGTGATTGGAATCATCATTCATCAAGAAAAATCAAGAAAAGTGGGATAACTTGTAAAATGGGTAACCATAAAAACTTAAAAAAATTTCTAAGTTATGGAACAAAGTGGCTAGGGTACCAACTTTGGAGGATCATAAATCCTAAACCACAAGGCCATTTCCCCCCATCCAAAGCTGGATTTGTAGCCCTCATGACCCTCTACAAAAGCTTTAACTACACCTTATTCCAATTCATCATGGATTTTGAGTTATGGAATGATCAAAATCACAAAAAGTGAAAATGTCACTTTTTTCCAACACTTAGTGAAATTTTCACTAAGTCAGAATCTGCCTTACTTTTTTCCAAATGTAGGGACATTTTTCACTTGGATCCAAAAAGTATCAAAACCAATTATGATCAAACAGTTGTTGTATCATATGAGGGCTTTCCAAAATGGCCAAGTGTAATACCCCAAAATTTGCTCTCCCCTTTTGGCATCATAGCATGGCATTATCATTTATCATATCATATCCACCTCATTAACATTACATTGCATTCAACATAGAAAAATGAAGCATGGCATCCTTCTTACCATCAGGGCATGTGATCAGGTGGAAGGTGGACAATCAAGGAATCATTCAAAGCACAAAAAGGTCAATCAAGTTGGCTCTAGGCAAGCCAAGAGGTCTCTCATGTATCATACTATCTCAATTGATCATCCAAAACCTCAAGGAAGTGAGATTCAATGGGAGATTGAAGCACTACATCTTTCACTATGCAAGAGGTTCAAAAATTGAAGGAAAACCCTCAAAAGAGATAGCTCATTGATCCAAAATCATCCTCAAATGGTATATCTCATCATCCTTTAAGAAGGTACACAACATACTCTGAGGAATTTGAAATTGAAGACTGCACATTTTTCTCCTAGGAGGTGGGCACCAAAACTAGGGTTTCCCATTAAATCAGGGAATCTTTGATTTTTTGGACAAAACTTGATGTCATGGTATTCTACATGTTCTTAAGTGTATGTGTATGGAGAATTGCCCCTCAATTGGTTTTGGAGGTGGTTCAATTGGAAGAAAGATCAAAAATCAGGAAATTTGGGGCCAAGTCAAATAATCAGGGGAAAAAGTCAACTCTTGAATTTTTGAGCCCAAAATCATGAAATTCATGTTACATATGTCCAATGTACAAAATTTGATCAAGAAACTCCAAAGGAATCATGAAAAAATCAAGATGTGGAAAGTTGCCATTTTTGGATGAAGAAGGGTTACTAAAAATAGCAAGTTTTGGCCATTTTGCATCAGAATTTGAACCAAGGCCATTCAAATTTGGAGCACCAAATGAAAATTCCACTCTGCCTCAATGAAAGGCCTTGCTTTAGGCTTCAAATCCATGGGTAGAACATTTCCATTGGATAAAAAATGAGGGAGATATGATTGATCAAAGTTGGAGGAAAGTAGGCCAAGAACCATGTCATGACCAAGTTTGGCCAGGTCTGCGCGCAGTCATTTTCTCAAACAGTTGGTGGGCAAAATGTAGGGATCAATTACTCATGGTTAAAGGCTTCAAATGAAAAATCTTGCAACATCAAAGTTGTTCCCCTATGTGAGATCTTCAAGATTGATGTTCATGATTTTTTCATTTGATCAAAGGACAAGGAGTTATGATAGCTCAAAGATTGGTCAACACAACTGAAAATCCATGCCATGCACACCTTGCCAACCAAACTCATTTCCTCGCCCATAACCAGTTTCCAAACCTTATTGTTCTAAGTCATTTTCAACCTCTCCCAAGCATCATTTCCATTCAATTTTCATGCCAAAGTAGTTCTACTACAATCCCTCTTGCCAATAACTCCAAGAACTCATCAAATCATCCATAATGCAAAGAGAAAATCACCATTAAACACCCATGTCTGCAAACTGTTATAAAAAACCAGAAAAAAAACCAATGTTGTTGATGTTGTTGGTACAAGCTTGCACGTGCTTTATTCATACCAGCTATCCATTGCCTTTTTAAACCAAACACATTGCATACACACCATAGCACGTGCTATGCATGAAAGTAGAAATGACAAGCTTGCTGAACAAGTTTTGTGTTACACAGCCTTGCCATTCCATTTCTCTTGTCACCATCACCATAGCTTACCATGAACTATCATCACCTTATCATTGCTCTCCCTAACTAACTTGACTCAGTTAGTTAGGGATGACTCACCTAAACCACCATGACTCAGTTGATTCACCCAGTTAACCATGGTTAAGCTCAACATATAAAACAAATCTTCCCTTCACGAATAGAGGGTTGAGCTTCATTTTTCTGATATTCAATTGAGAAACTCTTTCCATTCTCTCTCAATTCCTCCACATTTCAACTGATTTTTCGAGCTCCACTTCATCTCCCTCATCTTCTTCTCAGAATCTCTCTGATTCTCTCTCCCATTTTCATCACATTGCAACTGTTTTGAATCTTGGATTTCAGCTCTCCTTCGCTGAAGTATCATCCACTCTTGTATCTAAGCCTTTATTTGGCCACATTGGAGCTCAAAAACTCAAGGCAACATCTCTGGTTTTCTTTTGAACAAAGAATCTTCAAGTTTCAGGTTTGGAATTTCTTAACTCTTCTGGTGTGATTCATTGATTTTTAAGCTTGTTTCATGTTGATTATGGCTTATTAGAAGCAATGAAACATTTCTGGCTAGTTGATAGAGCTCCTTAGGAGTTTAGAACTGAAACTTAGGGCAAAGTTTCTCTTCTTCGATTCATGCTTGATCTGTGAATTTTGTTGCTGAATTTGTGTTCCTCATGAGATTAGCTTTCGTTTGATACCTAGTTTGTTGATTTCTGGAAGCATGTGATATTTACAGTGCCGGAGAGTGGCCGGAGAAGGTGACCGGAGGTCCCTCTCCGGCCGGTGAGGTTACATTAGGGTTTTGCATGCCAGATTAAGTCACAGCCGTTGATTTCGTTTGATCTAATGCTCACAACGGTGACAGCACATTAAAAATCACGTGCTATGCATGTGTCATATTTCTGATTTCACTTAAGCATGGTGTGGTGTGGTGCATGGTATGTCATGTGTTCCTTCACGTGTGTTTGTTGATCATGCGTACTTTGACTTTGACTGGACTTGGACTTGATCTAATGGTTGTGAGTGAGTCAAGATTGTTGACTGAGGGTTCATACTTGTTATTGTGTTTGGCGCGTAAATGGACCTATGCAGATTGATAATCACACCCCCCTGTTTCCAAGCCCAATTAATTTGCACTGCATTATTGCTATGTTCATACCCCCTTTCCTTTGCATTTCATTTTCATTTTTCTCATTTTTGCTACACGTTTCATAATTAATTTTTAAAAATACCAAATGGCATCATAAAATTCCACAAAAATTCATGAGTATCACTAAAACATTTAGGAAATTTTTGATGATTTTATTTTCTGATTTTATGACCTTTTTACCCCTGGTCCATAATTTTCTTTGAATTTCCATTTAGATGCATTCTAAGCATGATACATGAATTTGTTTAATTTTGTTCTTGATCATTAAAAATTGTTTTGATGCTCTTCTTTTTGCATTGAGTCATTATCATCTTGAGGTATTTTAAGTGATTTTATTTGATTTTTTAGGTCACTTTATTACATGTTTTGATGCCTATATTTGCACCACTTTGCATGATGTTTCAATTTGACCTAATTGCTTTGTTTGAAGTCATTTTGCTCTGAATTTTTACATGCTATCTTGATGTATGATACATTTCTGACCTAGGCATTCCAATAATATGCTGGCATAATTTTCATGAATCCATTTGGTCTTTGTTTGATGCATTACATTGGAAGTATAATCCATGGCATGTCATTACAACTTTAGTGCATGTTTACATGAATTCTTTTGTGCACATTTGTATGAGCATTTGCATATGTTATGAGCCATTCATATGATATTATAGGTCTTTGATACACATTATAGGTCATCTTTACATGTTCATTTCAATTTGAACTTTGTGCATCATTAACATGTATTGTTTGCACTTTCTTTTTGAACTTTCATTTCAATTCTTCTTATATTACTTCTTGAATGTCTTGAAGTTGATTCATAAATACTTTTGAGATGTTTATAAACCATTTTCCATTTAGTTTCAATTCTGGTTGTTGATTTACATGTTCCATTTATGCATGTCCTCTTCATTTCTTTCCATCTTTCATCTATCCCTTCTTCTTGTAACATGTTTAAATGCTAATGGATGATGATTCTTGCTTATTCACTTGCACTTGCATGATGATATTCACTTGTTGTCCATATGATGCCCATTCTGGTTGTGGTTCTAGGATTTGTTTTCTCATTTAATTCTTTTGAGTTTTATGATGCATTACATGTTCTTTTACTTCTTATACTTCTTATACATGTTTACTAACCATGTAGGGGCTTTGGTAAGTTTCAATTGAGTGTGGATAAGGAATCCACATTCAACTTCTATCCTTTCTCTTTTACAATTCCATTTTGTGTTTTGCTAAGCACTTATGTGCTTTCTTTTAATAACTCATCACTTTCCCCTTGTGAATTACAATTCATCTTCTACTTTAGAAGTGAATTGTTTAATTCATT
Source organism: Lathyrus tuberosus (assembly GCA_022829125.1). NCBI lineage: Eukaryota > Viridiplantae > Streptophyta > Magnoliopsida > Fabales > Fabaceae > Lathyrus > Lathyrus tuberosus. Next base: position 6,098,100 of record JALAZF010000159.1, read on the forward strand.
CTTTCTTTAGACTTTAGGTTGAAACCTCACAAACCTTAGGATCACTCCCTTAACTAATCAATTAGGATTGAGTCTTAGTCCATATAGATTTTTACCTTTATCCTCCCTTGAGTCTCTTTTCTCATCTCAAAGAAAATTCAAAACATATAATAAAGGTAGACATTTGTTGCCTTTAGGCCTTTCATATAAAGAAAAGATTATAAGGGGTCTTCTCTTGTAATCTTAGAATGTGTAGCATATAACCCATCTTGGGTCAATGTGTTAAACATTTGATCTTGTATGAGGGACTTAAATGCAATACTTGTTGAAGGTGCAAATAATAAAAAACACTTCTTCATTTCTTAATTAACAAAAACACTTAATAAACACAAGTATGCTAGTGTGTTTGAACCTTGATAATTGGAACTAAGTGTGAGGGTCTTCTTCACTCTTAGTGTGCTTTCTTACCCATTCCATCTTGGAATGTGAGAAGGTACACATTCCAATGACTAAGATTCAGATACACTATCATATGCAAACAAATGAAAAAACTCTTAAAAGACAAAAACAAACAATAACGTCTTTCCTTCGGGAATTCTTGTCTCATCTCATTCATTCTCAACGCACGAACGCGCTTCTACTCGTTCTCTTGCAAGATGGTAACGCACTCGGACCAGCGAGCCTGCAACACCTGAGCTAGAACGTAAGCCGTTCCCTAAAATACAAACAATCCATCCCTAGTGAGGGGAACTACGTCGCTCTGATTCTCATGCTCCCGATGAGATACGTAGGCAGTGGGGTAGGGCCCATGCGAGCACTTCTTTTATTTTCCCTACATTTGTTTCCCGTTCCTTTTCTTTTCTTTCTCCTTTCTTTCTTTCAGTTCCTTTTCCAGTATCCTTTCTTTACACCCTTTGATCGAGACAAGCAAGCGTGGATCCCATAGGGTACGATGGACGCGTGGGGGTGCTAATACCTTCCTCGCGCGTAACCGACTCCCGAACCCAGTTCTTTTGGTCGTAAGACCATGCTTTTCCTTTCCTTCAGGTTTATGCGGTGTTTCCTTTCCCTCTCATGGGATAAATACACATTGCTGGCGACTCTGTTTCGGTGCCACTTTCGCGTTTGTACTAGGATGAAAATCCCGGGAGCGACACCAAGAACTCCATCAAATTCCACTTGAGCCATGAGATATGACAATGCCAATATGCCTTGCTGCAAACTGTCATGGCAAGGCAGATTTTGGATTTTTGCTCGATTTGCTCAAATTTTGCAAAGGGCAAGCAACTCTATCCATATGAACACCTCAAGGGGGGGGCCAAGGAGGAACCAACTCTGATCCCAAGCCTCCCAAGTCTTCGGAACCAAAAATAGCATGCCAAACCTAGAAATGCCTAAAAGAGGGACAAGACTCCAATTTTGGATTGGAGCATTCAATCCATACACCAAGGTGGCATGGACTGAGCCATTTCCAACTGAATTTAGTCAAGACTTATCCAAGAACAAGGGAACCAGCAGCCTGTGCCCTAACCTCTAGTCAATGGCTAGAGGAGACTTGGATTCTCATTGCTCAACATTGACCAAACCTATGCAGCAGTTGCCATTCACTATTCCTTGCAAAACAAACTTGTTATACTATAAATAGAGCTCATTTGTGATCAGTTTGAGTACACCAAAGCCATCAAACAGATGCTTTCCTCAAAATCTCCTTCTCACTTCCAAATTTGCCTTCCAAAGCAAGTCACTATCGGGTTTTGAGTTTGAGAGCTATTCCAATCAAACCAATCACACACACACCTCATAAACATCATATAGAAGTGATCCAAACACTCACATAACATCTGGAACACTGATTTCTCAGAATCACCAGCCAGCTGCTCAAGGTTTTAACCAAGTTGTAGTTGGGGTACCATCTCAAGTTCCAGATCATTTCAATCCACTCCAAGCATCCAGACACACTCCATAGCACCTAGGGAAGCTGTCCATAACCTTGGAACCAAGCTGTAACACCTCTAACACAAAACACGGTCACCAGCTGCCAGAGGTAAGCATGAGCTCTTCAAACTCTATGATCCATGCATTTTTTGCTGCACAATAATTTGGCCATATGTTGATAATCATGCATGGAGTGTTTTCCCTCAATCAATTGCATTGTTTGAATCCTGTATGGAATTTCTGAACCTTCATGCAAATTTTAGGGTTCTTGAGGTTTCTCATTGATTTCTTATTCCATGTTTAAAATAAATGAAATTAAAGACCATAGACATGATCGTGAGGTTAAAACGAGTAGATTGATATGTAGATTGCATGATATCCTCAAGTATTCAGTGAGATTGGATAGAAAACGCAAATCTGCAGAAACAGAGGAAGGGCGCGTGTTCTTGCCATGTTCTTGGCGCCCTTTTTCAAATGTTTGAATATTTGAATTTTGTGATTTTATTTAATTGATTTAAAAATTAATTTCTCTCTGAGTTTTAATGATTTTGAGTTGATTCTTTTTTTAATAATTCACAAAAATGTTAAAATATTTTATTTTCCCAAAAAATCCCAAAAATATTATTTATTTCATATACTTGATATTTTGGTAAAGAATTAATATTTTAATTGTTTTTGACATTTAAAATATTTTCTCTTTCTTGATTTTTCAAATTTTAGTGATTTCCAATCATTTTGTGGATCAAAACCTAATTTTTGAAACATTAATCCAAGATCACAATTTGTTTTCCACATGTTTAACAATTTTGGTCATTTTAATTGAATTTTTTTTATTCAATTAAAGTACATTTTGAAAACAAATTAGGGTTTTTGATTAATTCAACCCTCATCAAACTTTTTCAAACACTTTGGGCCTCTAATAGAGTGTAAGACTCAACCCCTCTTTGAAACCAAAACATTTTTGGGCCTCAGTCATTGTATAAGACCCACTGCGTTTTCAAAAATCTCGGCGCGATCGCCATTTCAAAACGAAGATTATCTGGGCCTACCCTCGTCAAATATCCACTGTGTAATACTAGTATAGTTATTTAGAGTTTTCCCTGGCAACTACGTCTAGCACTAGGTAAAGCCCTGTTGGTCACTCTTAAATACAAACAAAATTAGATCCCCATAGGATTACCAGACACAGTCTTCCCTCCTCTTGGGGTTAAACAATATGGAGACGTGAAAGGCAGCATTCTCAGTGAACCCTTTCTCAGACTGTCACCCTTAGAAATTGTCAAAGAGACTCTACTCCCCAGAGATGATCTTTTCTCCGTGAATGGCATCTCTTGAGTTTCTTCCAAATTCTCGGACTTTCCTGGCTTAATCTATTCTCGGTGAATGGCATGTGTTGAACTTCTCGGGGTTTGGGGACCCACATGCTTCTTAAAAGCATCCCCGCCTCCTCTTGGGCGTTGTACAAGGACCCTTCGGCTTCTTAAAAGCTCTTATGCCTTCTCTTGGGCTTAGTACAAGGACCCAGAGACCTCTACAGGTATAGGAACAGAACCTAGTCATCAATTTGCTAGAGCTGTCTTTCTGAGTCAAGTGTCAGACCTGTTAATGGGTTGACCTTCATCCCTTAACATATCAGCCTTCTCTTGGGCATCATACAAAGATCATTCGCTATTTGAGAATCGACTTCTCAAAACACCCGTAGACTTGGACAGTCTCAATACCCTTTGGATTTCCCATTTCCTTAAAGAACAGGAAATAACCCTGATCCTCTGATCAATCCAAAAGCACAACAAATACTTTTAATCAATCCCTTTATAAGGACTGGTTTTCTCTTTATCCAATATACTAGACCTGTCACTAAACTGAAACAGTTATAATAGCCTCCTCTTGGGCTTTGTACAAAGATTCTCCCAAGCGGAGTTAACCTTTTCAGACTCTCTTGTTGAGTATAAAAGGCTCTCTTGGTGAGTCAACCCCCTTTTAGCCTCCACCTCGGGCTTTGTACGAGATACAAAAACACTCTCTTGTTGAGTATAAAAGACTCTCTTGTTGAGTCAAACATTTTCAGCCTCCATCTCGGGCTTCGTACAAGGTACAAAGACTCTCTTGTTGAGTCAAGCGTCTTTAGCCTCCGTCTTGGGCTTCGTACAAGACACATATAAAAGCACTCTCTTGTTGAGTCAGTCACTTGTTAGCACTCTTTTGTTGAGTCAAAACCTTTTAGCCTCTCTCTCGGGCTTCGTACGAGATACCAAAAACACCCTCTTGTTAGGTCAGTAGCCTCCTCTTAGGCTTTGTATAAGGAAACCCCGGTTGAGTTAATCAACCTTTTAGCATCAAAATATGTGCCTCGTTCACAGTATACAAACATCAATAACTCCTTTTCCTTCATCTAATTATTGTAAGCCGCAAGCCTCTGGATTATTTACATCCACGCCACTATCCCTCTTTTAGCATGAGAAATTCCTAAGCAAAGATGGCATTACTCTAAATTAAGTTAAAGTCTTCTCCTTCAGGTTAAAAGTCCCCCATAAAGGAAATTATGGCATTTCTGGATTCACATATCCCAGTTAAAGTAATTGTCCTTTATAATAAGTCACCCAACAGTTGTGACAAACAGAGATGACAAATTCTCTCTAAAGTCAAAACCCTTTAGCTTCACATCTTGGGCTTCGAACAAGATACAAATAGACCCTTCAGCTTCACATCTTGGGCTTTAAACAAGATACAAACCACCTTTAGCTTCATGTCTTGGGCTTTGAACAAGACACCAAAACAACCTTTTTTCTCCCATAGAATAGGGGGAACTACGATCGCTCTGATTTCCCTGTTTCATCAAACGGGAATACGTAGGCATAAATTGAAAAATCTTAGCGAGCACACTAATCAAAAACCAAAAATCTCGTACCTTCACACATCAATCGAAAAGCATGAATCCTAACATCCTACCAATAGCATAGTCCCATCATTCCATTTTTAGCAAAATTAGCAGAGAGAGGCCCACGATCTAAACCGCATCTGTAAACCAACAGTCATCTGTTTAAACTCAGTTTGCAAGCAGGGTTAATTGGAGACATCTATTTCCCTTCCTTAGTCAGCTTCAATAGGATAAAAAATGAATCGACCTGTAGTACCCCAGAGCGACAGTGCTTAAGAACCACGTCCAAAATCGCTCGCTACAAGATGGCATTATTTAGATTATTATTATTTTAAATAAGAGGAGTAATAATAACGACAAGGTGATCTTTTGTAAAGGATAAGTGAGGATATAATTGGGAAACCATTATTAGAGGTATTTGGACTTAATAAGAAAATAGAAGTGAGAAGTTATTCTGATTGATCGTAACTTTTGCGAGAAGTGCTCTGAGGAAAAAGATGGAGAAAGCTAGGACTCTGGAGGGATTGCTGCAGAACTAAAGAGAAAGAATTCAGGAAAAAAAATCAATTAGAAGGTATGGGGAGTATAACTTTCATTATGATTGATGTAAAAATCTGAATATAGATGTAATACCCCAAAATTTGCTCTCCCTCTTTGTCATCATAGCATGGCATTATCATTTATCATATCATATCCACCTCATTAACGTTACATTGCATTTAACATAGAAAAATGAAGCATGGCATCCTTCTTACCATCAGGGCATGTGATCAGGTGGAAGGTGGATAATCAAGGAATCATTCAAAGCACAAAAAGGTCAATCAAGTTGGCTCTAGGCAAGCCAAGAGGTCTCTCATGTCTCATACTATCTCAATTGATCTTCCAAAACCTCAAGGAAGTGAGATTCAATGGGAGATTGAAGCATTACATCTTTCACTATGCAAGAGATTCAAAAACTGAAGGAAAACCCTCAAAAGAGATAGCTCATTGATCCAAAATCATCCTCAAATGGTATATCTCATCATCCTTTAAGAGGATACACAACATACTCTGAGGAATTTGAAATTGGAGACTGCACTTTTACCTCCTAACCAGAGGGGGCCAAAATTAGGGTTTCCATTTAAATCAGGGAATCTTTGCTTTTTTGGGCAAGACTTGATGTCATGGTTTCCTATATGTCCCTAGGTATATGGATGTGGAAGATTGCATCTCAATTGGTTTTAGAAGTGATTCAATTGGAAGAAAGATAAAAAATCAAGGAATTTGGGGCCAAGTCAAATAATCAGAGGAAAAAGTCAACCCTTGACTTTTTAAGGCCAAATTCATGAAATTCATGTTACATATGTCCAATGTACAAAATTTGATCAAGAAACTCCAAAGGAATCATGAAAAAATCAAGATGTGGAAAGTTGCCATTTTTGGATGAAGAAGGGTTACTAAAAATAGCAAGTTTTTGGCCATTTTGCATCAGAATTGGAACCAAGGCCATTCAAAATTGGAGCACCAAATGAAAATTCCACTCTGCCTCAATGAAAGGCCTTGCTTTAAGCTTCAAATCCATGGGTAGAACATTTCCATTGGATAAAAAATGAGGGAGATATGATTGATCAAAGTTGGAGGAAAGTAGGCCAAAAACCATGTCATGACCAAGTTTGGCCAGGTCTGCGCGCAGTCATTTTCTCAAACAGTTGGTGTGCCATATATTCGCCTATTTTTTCTCATGGTTAAAGGCCTCAAATGAAAAACTTGTCAACATCAATATTGTTCCTTGCAATGCCCTCTTCAATGTTCATGTTGGGCAAAATCTCATCTGATCAAGTTATGATGGAGAAATAGTGGCCTCAAGTCATGGTAATCATGCTGAAAATCCAGGTGCCAAGATGCCTTGTCAACCAACCAGTTGCCACGCCCTTCTATCAGTTCCAAATGTGGATGTTATAAGTCATTTTGCAACTTATTTCAAGCCTCATTTCAATTCATTTTTCATACCAAACATGTTCTACTATGATCCCTCTTTCTAATGATCACAAAGCCTCATCAAATTATTCACAATACATGGAGAATTTCCTTCTCAAACTTGCTTGTTTTCATTGGTTCCAACTGTCATAAAATCAGAAAAAACAAGTGTTGTTGTTGTTGTTATTTCAAAGTGTATGCACATATCCCACACCTTATGATACTTTGCCTTTTCAGAACTAACATTGTCCTTGCTTGCACGTGCTGCTCAGACTCATTACATGGAAGTGGAAAGAATGAAACTTGTAGAGCAAGTTTATGTTGCTGCAGCTCACACACGAGTTTACCACCACCACTGATCTTTTGTAATCCACCCTAGCTCGCCATAGATCATCATCACTATATCACAGCTCGTCCCCTAACTAACTTGACTCAGTTAGTTAGGATGGACTCACCTAAATCACTTCAACTCAGTTAACCAACTCAGGTTAACCGTGGTTAGCTCACACTATAAATCAAATCCTCACTCTCAATTTTGTTTTTCAGCTTCATTTTTTCACTCTCCCTCTCCAATACTTCAAACTTTTTCTCTCAATCTCTTTGTTTTCTCTCTGACTGCACTCCATTTTCACCATCTCCTTTCACATTTCGCCTCCATCATCTTCATTGTTTCATTTTGGATCAAGAATAAGAGCATACACATCCAAGTAATCAAGTTCAGTTTCAAGAGATTGGAATTTTCAGTGTGATTCTCTGCACGATTTCAAGATTCTCAAGCCTTTATTTGGCCAAGAGTAGCTCAAAGAAGAAGCACGATTCTCTGGTTTTTTGTTTAACTCCAGTTTGCAGCATTTTCAGGTTTCATCATCTCAAACTTTTCTGGCATGATTTAGAGTTTGTTTAGCTTATTTTGTTGATATGAGCTCGCTAGGAGCATTTGAACTCTGGCTAGTTGATAGAGCTTCTTAGAAGCCTAGATCCAAAACTTAGGGCATGATTTAATCTCCTCTGTTCTCTATGTGTGTGCTTGGTATGTGAAAAACAATTGTGAATTCTTAATCTACGTGAGCTCAGCTTCATTTTGGTATAATAGTTGGGCATTTCTGGGACATGTGAAGTTGCAGACAGTGGCGTGTGACCGGAGAAGGTGACCGGAGGTCCCTCTCCGGCCGGTGGTTTTTAGTTAGGGTTTTGGTTGCAGTTTAAATCATGGCCGTTGGATGTGTGTGATCGTGTGGTCCAAAAGTTGACAGCACATTAAAATTCACGTGCAAATCATGTGCACCATTTCTGAATTTACTTAAACATTGTGTGATGCAGTACATGGTAATTTGTGTGTGACCTCATGCGCGTGTGTTGGATCCGTGTACTTTGACTTTTGTTTGACTATGACTTAATCTGATGGCTTGGATTGCTTTGACTATGTTGACTGAAGAACACGCTAGTTATGGTGTTTTGCGTGCTAATTGGACTTAACCAGGTTGATAATTACACCCCCATGTATTGAAGCCCAATGATTTTGAACTGTCCAATTGCTATGTTCATACCCCCCTGCATTTTGCATTTATTTTTCATTTTTATTTCTTTCTACACGTTTGATTTCTAATTTTTAAAAATACCAAAACATATTGGAAAATTCTACAAAAATTCATGTGTATTCTTAGAACATTTAGGAAATTTTCTATGATTTTATTTTCTGATTTTATGACCATTTTGCCCCTGTTCCATTATTTCTTTTGAATTTCCATTTGTATGCATACTTAATGTGACATATGATTTTGTGCATTTTTGTTCTTGATCATAAAAAATGATTTTGATGCCTTTCTTTTTGCATTGTGGTCACAATATGTTGAGGTATGTTTGAGATTTATGAGATGATTTTTAAGTCTTTTTTGGATGACTTTTGATGTGTTGCTTTGAGCATGAATGCATGAAGCTTCCATGAGACTTTGACCTAATTGTTGAGTGACTTTGGTTCTGATTCATTGCTTGTGGACTTGATATGTTAATGACATGTGTTTAAGGTGTTTGATTGGTGAAAGTCATAATTTTTGAAGCATGTTTGCTATTTGTTTGAAGCATGAAGTTTAACTTGTTCATTTTGTGAATGCATGCCTCATGTTTGGTTTGCTTGATCATGAAGGCACTTGTGCCATGAGTTGTGGTTTTGTTTGAGGATGTATAGCATGTTAATTGACTTCTGATTGTGACATTTGGGTTTCATCTTTGCATGTTTGATGTTTATCTTGCACCTTAAGTCACTTGTTTCACAAGTATGAACCACATTCACATCACTTCACCTTTTCTTCTTTGCTTCTTGTTGGATTGAGATTTTGTTTGCATGATTTAGTATGCTCATTTAGGATAACATTAGGTTGTGTAAATATGAGTTGCATTCTGACTTGGAAGCATGTATAGCATTCAATCTCATTTCACTTTGTTTGTCAACTTGTTTGAATTTGATTTGTTCATTATTTTTTCTTACTTTACTTGTAAGTGATTGTGCTAACCATGTAGGGGCTTTGGTAAGTTTCAATTGAGTGTGGATAAGGAATCCACATTCAACTTCTATCCTTTCTCTTTTACAATTCCATGTTTTGTTAAGCACTTATGTGCTTTCTTTTAATAACTCATCACTTTCCCTTTTTGAATTACAATTCATCTTCTACTTTGGAAGTGAATTGTTTAATTCTTTCTTTCTTTAGACTTTAGGTTGAAACCTCACAAACCTTTAGGATCACTCCCTTTAATCTTCAATTAGGATTGAGTCTTAGTCCATATAGGTTTTACCTTTTCTCCTCTCTTGAGTCTCTCTTCTCATCTCAAAGGAAATTCAAAACACATAATAAAGGTAGGCATTTATTGCATTTAGGCCTTTCATATAAAGAAAAGATTATAAGGGGTCTTCTCTTGTAATCTTAGAATGTGTAGCATATAGCCCATCTTGGGTCAATGTGTTAAACATTTGATCTTGTATGAGGGACTTAAATGCAATATTTGTTGAAGGTGCAAATAATAAAAAACACTTCTTCATTTCTTAATTAACAAAAACACTTAATAAACACAAGTATGCTAGTGTGTTTGAACCTTGACAATTGGAGCTAAGTGTGGGGGTCTTCTTCACTCTTAGTGTGCTTTCTTACCCATTCCATCTTGGAATGTGAGAATGTACACATTCCAGTGACTAAGATCCAGATACACTGTCATATGCAAACAAATCCAAAACTCTTAAAAGACAAAACCAAACAATAACGTCTTTCCTTCGGGAATTCTTTTCTCACCTCATTCACTCTTAGCGTACGAACGCGCTTCTACTCGTTCTTTTGCAAGACGGTAACGCACTCGGACCAGCGAGCCTGCAACACCTGAGCTAGAATGTCAGCCGTTCTCTAAAAAACACAAACAATCTTTCCCTAGTGAGGGGAACTACGTCGCTCTGATTCTCATGTTCCCGATGAGATACGTAGGCAGTGGGGTAGGGCCCATGCGAGCACTTCTTTTATTTTCCCTACATTTGTTTCTCCTTCTCTTTCCATTCCTTTTCTAGTTCCTCTTCCAGTATTCTTTTCTATCACCCTTTGATCGAAACAAGCAAGCGTGGATCCCATCGGGTACGATGGACGCGAGGGGGTGCTAATACCTTCCTCTCGCGTAACTGACTCCCGAACCCACTTCTCTTGGTCGCAAGACCATGCTTTTCCTTCTCTTCAGGTTTACGCGGTGTTTCCTTTCCCTCTCTTGGGATAAATACACATTGCTGGCGACTCTGTTCGGTGCCACTTTCGCGTTTGTACTAGGATGAAAATCCCGGGAGCGACAGCTGGCGACTCTGCTGGGGAAGAACCCAGAATCTCTGGTTTCCTTAGCGAGTCAATCCTAGCGCTTGTCTGCTTTTCTTTCATTGGGTGTTTACTGTTGTTCTATATGTTGTTGTTTATTTATTTTACTGTATTTACCGCATTTTAGCATTACATATCATATGTTATATTGTGTTGCACTGTTTTGTCTGTTTGGCGGGATGGGTGTTCTGAGAGATAAGCCCACTACCAAGGCTCGAGTACATACATAGGTATTAGAGTGGATAGTCATGACGCTTGCGTGGTGGTGACCACGTATTGTTGTTCATGAGACCCACAACCAGACGAGGTTCTATCAAGAGCTTTCTGCTACTGCATGTTATGCAGGCCAGTGGTTATTCTCTTGAGGAACTGTCGACTCTGGTGACCATTCCCGAGGACTCAGTTGCGGCACTCCTCCCGAGATGTGACAGTGGCAGACCACATTCCGTGGCAAACCCATTGCACATTCTCGATCCGAGGACCCAATGCTGGGAACTTGCTATAGGACATCCCTTTTTGAAAGAGAATCAGCGGAGGCACTCCTCGATTGGCGATAGTACTGTACCCTGAGGGATGAATGTACTATTGCTTCTCGACCTCAGTGCCAGAAGCTGAGGACCTTTTTGTTTTGGAGAATCAGTTGAGGCCTCCTCGATTGATGAGGATGCCAAACCAGAAATGGTGAAAGTATCATCATTTCTCGACCTGAGAGCCCGGGATATTGAACATCCTAGTACCCACATGTGAGAAGGGCGGGTTGTTTACAGGTTTGCAGGTAACCATGACCTCCTACATACCCGGTTTTCTATCATCATTGCACAAAAAGGAGGTTTCATCCTATTGTATTCAGATGGTTCTTATCTATGGTTCTATATTAGTCTCAGAGCTACACTGACACCGCTCACAGTTCAGCACAGACACCTGATTACCTGATCACATTGCCCTTTGGATTGCATTATCATATCCTAACATACATGTTTATTCATTTCCAGGTGCATATATTACCCTTGATTCCAGTCATCAGGTCCCTGCAAAGATGAACACTAAAGAGAGGAAGAATATCATCAGCTATAAGTTCCTTACGCCTACTTTGGGCCCTATTGTTGTGCTGAAGGGAATGGCGAGCCCGGCAGCACGAGAAGCTTTTGAAGAGAAATATGGGTGGATTTTATCTATGGTCCGTAATGTCAGTGATTATGAAGCCAGAGGTCTCCATACGTTGATGCAGTTCTATGATCCGCCTCTGAGATGTTTTGTATTTCCAGACTATGTGTTGGTTCCTACCCTGGAGGAGTATTCCAACATGTTGGGGATTGCTATCAAGGAGGAGCCCCCTTTCTTTGGATCAGTGGGGGATCTTGACTTTGGGAAGTTGGCTGGTGCTCTTTATTTGAGCAAATCAGAGCTAAGTGACAATGTCTCCAACAAAGGAAAGATTCGTGGTTACAAGCTGGAATATCTGATTAAGAAGGCCCAGGAAGCAGCTAAAGGCGAGAATTGGCTTGTTTTTAATGCTCTGTTAGCCCTTTGTATATACGGCATAGTGTTGTTTCCCAACGAGCCGGATTTTATTGATACGGACGCTATACGAATATTCATGATGAAGAACCCGGTGCCAACGCTACTGGGAGATCTTCACTACTCATTGTACAACCGAAACGAAAAGAAAAGAGGAGGGATAATTCGTTGTTGTGCACCCTTGTTCTATAAGTGGTTTGCGGGCCGTTTACCACAATCAGGGGCTTTTGTGGATTCCAAAGATTCTCTAGAGTGGAAACAGCGTTTAATGGGATTGGTGGCCAAGGACATCGTATGGGTAGATCATGGGCTGATTGGCAAGAATATTATCCACAGCTGTGGTAAGTTCCCTAACGTTCCACTGATAGGAAGACTGGGTGGGATTAACTACAATCCTTCTTTGGCCATTCGGCAATTTGGATATGCCCTGACAGGTCCGCCTATCAAGAGAGATGTGGAGGAGTCCCTTTATTTTCATACATCAGATGGTTGGGAAGCAGCACAGAAAGCTTCTGAAAGCTGGGGTAGCATACTGAAAAAGGGGAAAGTTACTCTAGGAAAGCCTAACAACCGGGTTTATCCAGCATATGAAGAGTGGGTGAAGAAAAGAGTTGAAGATTTTCTCTTGCCTTTTGGTAAGGCACCCCTTTTGTATCCGGAGAATGAGAAAGCAAGAAGCACTGCTACTGTGGAAGAAGTTGACAAGTTGCAAGCCTTGGTGAAAAAGCTCCAAGGAGAGAATTTCGAGTTGAGTAGCCGTCTTCAGAATGCTCTACATGCCAACAAAGAGCTGGAGCGGAAAGCCCAAGATGCTGAACAAATCCTAACTGCAAAAGAAAAAGACTTTGCTGGAAGAGCCCAACATTTCCGGAAGATTAGTAAAGGTGCTGATGATGCTACTCAAGCCCACAAGCAAACCAAACAGGCGTTAGTACAGACCAAAGAAAAGTTAACAAAGTTTCAGCACGCTTGGGACGAAGTTAGGATAGAGAATGCCGAATTACAGGAACAGTTGCAGATTAAGGACGAAGAGCTTGAAAAGGCGCATGAGCAGAGGAGAAAGTATCGGGAAAGCCTCGGTAAGAGTCAGGAACAGCTAGAAGAAGCTAGAGGTGAGCTAAGGAATACCAAGAAAGAGCTTGAAGAAGTCATGATAGAAAGGGAGATACTCAAGACGCAAGCCGGCATAAAGAGACACAAAGGAGTGTGTGATGACGAGGCTCTGATGCTGCACATGGGTTCTTTAACTGAAGCTCTTGAGAAAAGGGATGTCTTGATCAAAGAAATGATTGAAAAGCCGAATCACCAGCGTACCCGTATACTTTTTGAGGAGATCAAATACTCAAGTGATAAGCTGAAGGGTGTGGAATTGTCAGACTGATGTTCTTTTCCTTATATTTTGTTGTTAATGGTTACCATCAGGCTTGTTGATGGATCCATTTTTCCTTGTATTGCATTTGCGGTTGAACCTTTCTTAAATGTACTTGAATACTTCGTTGAATGAGTATGAGCAGTTTTATTCAGAATTATTCCTTATCAGATAGCTGCACACAAGCACATGACCACGACACGTCTCTTTATATCACAATTTCTGGTCTTCAGATTTCTGTGGTGGGATTGGAATCAGGGTATAAAGCACCTCGGAAATGACAAACATGGCATTGCATGGCATTGCATATCATTTTGCATTTTTGTTACTTGCTTTTCAGGTACTCGTTGCGGGGTCTCTAACCTTTATTTGGTTTCAGGCAGTATAGCGGAGAGTCATATTCACCGATATTCGACGCGAAGGAATCAAGTAAGAATCATGGATCAAGTGCAAAGTGATTTGGCGGAAATGAGGGCGCGTATGGACCAGTTCATGACCCTCATGACTGGCATGGCGCAAAATCAGGAGAGACTGAGGCTTCTGGTAGAGCGTCCCGACAATGGGCCCGAAGGTGACCAACATGACAATTCACAGGGACACGGCATCCCTCCTCCCGGTGGCAACCCTCCTCCTGGTGGTAACAATCGGGGTAATGGAAATGGTAGGCATGCTGGTGTTACTCTTGAGGATACTCTGGAAGACCAATTTACTCTGCTGGATGCTGATGTGGGTAATCAAGGGGATCGAAGGTATGATGAGTTAGCAGAGAAGATCAGGGCCATGGAATGCAAGAACTCTATGGGTATTGATGTTACCAGCTTGGGGCTGGTCTCAGGAGTCAGAATTCCCCCTAAATTCAAGCCTCCCACTTTTGATAAGTATCACGGCAATGCGTGTCCCCAAACGCATCTTCAAGCTTACTTTGGGAAGATTTCAGCCCATACGGATGACGAGAAGCTATGGATGCACTATTTTCAGGACAGTCTGGCTGGGGCATCCTTGACCTGGTACATGAAGTTGAATAGAGCTGCTGTGAAGAATTGGAAAGATCTGGCAGAAGCGTTCCTGAAGCAATACCAGTATAATATTGACATGGCGCCCAACCGCACTCAATTGCAGGGGTTGTCACAGAATGCCAAGGAGAGTTTTAAAGAATATGCACAGAGGTGGAGGGAAATGGCTGCCCAGGTACAACCTCCCTTGTCAGACAGAGAAATGGCAGATATGTTCATGGGCACCTTGCAAGGGGCCTATCTGGATAGATTAGCTGCTTGTCCGTCGACTGGATTTGCTGATATTGTGATTGCGGGAGAAAGAATAGAAAGTCTGTTAAAGCTTGGAAGGATCCAGGATGTGAGTGGGGCTGGCTCTTCGGGGACGAAGAAACCGTTCGCTAGTAACCAGAAAAGAAGAGAAGGTGATACGAATGCTGTGTTTAGAGGACGAGGCAGAGGGCGTTCTCGAGCTTATTATCAGGTAGATGCTGTGACAATCCCCACACCGTCTGTTCAGAAACAACAACCCCAACAACAAGTTCAACAGCAACAACCTTTTTTCCAGCAAAGGTCTAGACAGAGGGATCGTAAGATGGATCCTCTCCCTATGACTTATGCCGCGCTGTTGCCCCGGCTACTCGAGTTAAAGTTGGTAGAACTCCGTACTATGAAAGCTCCGGTTGCTGGAAACCTGCCACCTAACTTCGATGCTAATGCTCGTTGTGAGTTCCACTCAGGTGCTCAGGGGCACTCCATTGAAAAATGCTGGGCTTTCCATCATAAAGTACAAGATTTGATTGATGCTAAAGCCATCAATTTTTCTCCCGCTCCTAATATTACTCAGCATCCCATGCCTGATCATAGTGCAGCAAATGTGTACGCTATTGAAGATGGGAGGAGATTGAATTTGGTGTTAGACGTTCATCAAGTGAAAACTTCTTTGTTGGTTGTAAAAGATCGTTTATTGAAGGGACAGGTGTTCCCGGGCTGTAATCAAGATTGCTCTGAGTGCATGAATCAGGAGAACGGCTGTGATAAGTTGAAGATGGGTTTACAGAATCTGATCGATGAAGGATGTCTACAGTTCGACAGAGTCGTGAAAGACACTGATGAGATATCAACCGTGACCATCTATTACACTCCCGCTGAGATTCAAATGCCGGTCAATGCAGTTCCCGTGGCGAGTGTTGCGCCAGAAGGGCCCAGTCCTGTCACTATCACGGTGCCAGGACCAATTCCGTTCACATCCACGAAAGCTATCCCATGGCACTATGGGGCAGATGTATATTACGAAGGTAAAAAACAGGAAGTTGAGTCATCAGTCAGCCCAAATGTTGATAACGTAGGGGGTGTAGGGGGCTTTACAAGGAGTGGAAGGTTGTTCGCTCCCCAAACCTTGAGAAGTGATAAGGAGGTAGAAGCTGCAGCAAAGGATAAGGGTAAACAGGTGGTTGAAAGTGCACCTACACCTGAAGCAGAGACAAAGATTACTTTTGATAAGGAAATGGAAGAATTTATGAAGATAATCAAGAAAAGCGATTATAAGATTGTGGACCAACTGAATCAGACCCCTTCAAAGATTTCAATCTTGTCATTATTGATGTGCTCTGATGCGCACCGACAGGCGTTGTTGAAAGTGTTGAAGAGTGCGTACGTGCCACAAGAAATTACTGTTAATCAGCTCGAGGGCGTAATCTCCAATGTTAATGTCAGCCATGGCTTGGGCTTTACAAGTAGAGATTTGACTGTTGAAGGAAGAAACCATAATAAGGCTTTGCATATCACGATGGAGTGTAAGGGCGCAGTGTTATCTCATGTACTGGTAGACACTGGTTCATCACTCAATGTCTTGCCCAAGAAGGCATTAATGAAGCTGGAAGTTGACGGTTTGATCTTAAGGCCTAGTGAATTGGTGGTCAGAGCATTCGATGGAACTAGACGATCTGTGTTTGGTGAGGTGGAATTGCCCGTACAAATTGGACCACAGGTATTCAAATCCACGTTCCATGTAATGGACATACAACCTGCATATAGCTGCCTATTGGGACGCCCTTGGATTCACGGAGCCGGGGCTGTTACTTCTACTCTACATCAAAAGCTGAAGTATGAGTTTGAAGGGCAGGTTGTGACAGTGTGTGGGGAAGAAGACATCTTTGTGAGTCACTTGTCCACGTTCAAGTACATTGAAATGGATGGGGAAATTCATGAGATGCTGTGCCAATCATTCGAAGCAGTCAATATTGACGATGCACCTGAGTCTTCTTCTGTACCAGTTGGGGCTGGTACCTCCATTTCATCTTACAAACAAGCTGTCGAGGTCGTCAGGGCAGGCAACGCCCAAGGTTGGGGCAGGTTGATAGAGACCCCAATGAAGGAAGACAAATTTGGTATTGGTTATCATCCCTCTACAACTTCAGATGCGGGGAGCAGGGGACCCATTACTTTCAATAGTGGGGGAATTATCTACATGGACCAGTCTTGTGCAGCCACGGAGGATAGTGTTGACAGTGATTGTGACCTGGACAACTGGGTACGCCCTCATGTTCCGGGACAACAAGTGCAGAACTGGTTCGTTGAAGAAGTCATCCGGGTTACTCTTCAGACAGAGTAATTTTTCTTTGTTTTTTCTAACCATAATGCATGACAAAATCTTGCGCTCTGCCCAAGGCGTATAGATTCATTTGTAGGGCCACCATGGTTGCATTTGCAATGTTTAATCATTAATAAAGGACGTTTTGCAATCAAATTTTGTTCTCTGTCTTTCAGTTTTTATTTTTGCACAAAAAAAAAATATATAAAATGGCAATGTTTCATTTTCTTTTGTTTTGCTTAAAAATAAATTCTAAAATAAGGCATGAACCCGTTCATGCAGACTTGATCCTCCGGATACCACTGATAACGATTTTGATATGGCCATGTATGACTTTGACAATCCGATTTATCAAGCCGAAGAAGGGGATGGGAAAGATTGTGAACTTTCTGAAGAACTGGCCAGATTGTTGAAACAAGAGGAAAGGGTCATCCAGCCTCATCAGGAGACTGTAGAAATCATCAATATTGGTACCAAGGACGCCAAGAAAGAGATCAGGATTGGCGCCAGCTTGCAAGCAGATGTGAAGCAAACTTTGACGGAAATGTTGCGCGAGTATGTTGACATCTTCGCCTGGTCGTATCAAGACATGCCGGGGTTGGATACGGATATTGTCGTGCACAGGCTACCATTGAGAGAAGAATGTCCGCCAGTCAAGCAGAAACTTCGTCGGACTCACCCCGACATGGCCTTAAAGATTAAGGAGGAAGTCCAGAAGCAGTGGGACGCTGGTTTTCTTGCTGTGACAAAGTATCCTCCATGGGTAGCCAACATCGTGCCAGTACCGAAGAAAGATGGAAAAGTGAGAATGTGTGTGGATTATCGAGATCTTAATAAAGCTAGCCCGAAAGATGATTTTCCACTACCTCATATTGATGTGCTGGTCGATAATACAGCTCAATTTTCAGTGTTCTCATTTATGGACGGGTTCTCCGGGTACAACCAGATCAAGATGGCACCTGAAGACATGGAGAAGACCACGTTCATTACTCCGTGGGGTACATATTGTTATAAAGTAATGCCTTTTGGGTTGAAAAACGCAGGGGCAACGTACCAGCGGGCGATGGTGACATTGTTTCATGACTTGATTCATAAGGAGATCGAATGTTATGTAGATGATATGATTGCCAAGTCGAGAACAGAAGAGGAACATCTGGTTAATCTGAAAAAGCTGTTTGAAAGGTTGAGAAAGTTCCGTCTGAGATTAAATCCAAACAAGTGCACGTTTGGGGTGCGTTCTGGAAAGTTACTGGGCTTCATTGTGAGCGAAAGAGGAATTGAGGTTGATCCTGCCAAGGTGAAAGCAATACAAGAAATGCCTGAACCGAGAACAGAAAAAGAGGTTCGTGGTTTCTTGGGTAGATTGAACTACATTGCAAGGTTCATATCTCACCTAACAGCCACGTGTGAACCAATATTTAAATTGTTAAGGAAAGATCAAACGGTCAGGTGGAATGACGATTGCCAATTGGCATTCGATAAGATAAAAGAATACTTGCAGGAACCTCCGATTCTAATGCCTCCAGTTGAAGGGAGACCGCTGATAATGTATCTGACAGTGCTTGAAGGTTCCATGGGTTGTGTTCTCGGTCAACATGACGAGACAGGTAGGAAGGAGCATGCTATTTACTACCTGAGCAAAAAGTTCAATGATTGTGAGTCCCGATACTCAATGCTTGAAAAGACATGCTGTGCACTTGCATGGGCCGCTAAGCGATTGAGGCAATATATGGTTAGGCACACAACCTTGTTGATTTCAAAAATGGATCCTATCAAGTACATTTTTGAGAAACCGGCATTGACAGGCAGAGTTGCACGGTGGCAAATGGTCTTGACAGAGTATGACATTCATTACACTTCACAAAAGGCCATCAAAGGAAGTATCTTGTCCGACTATCTTGCGCAACAGCCGATTGATGATTACCAACCCATGAAGTTTGACTTCCCTGATGAAGACATCATGTTTCTCAAAGCTAAAGACTGCGAGGAACCACTTCCGGAGGAGGGGCCAGACCCTGAATCCAAATGGAGTCTGATGTTTGATGGGGCTGTCAATATGAATGGGTGCGGAGTTGGAGCAGTTCTTATCACGCCGGAAGGTGTTCATATGCCTTTCACTGCCCGAATAACTTTCGGATGCACCAACAATGAAGCAGAGTACGAAGCTTGTATAATGGGGATCGAGGAGGCGATTAATCTACGGATTAAGACCCTTGATATATTCGGTGATTCAGCTTTGGTAATCAATCAAGTGAAAGGGAGTTGGTACACGCACCAAGCAAATCTAATGCCGTATAGAGATTATACGAGGAGATTGCTGACATTTTTCACAACAGTGAAACTGTACCATATTCCTCGAGATGAGAATAGGTTCGCTGATGCCTTGGCCACTTTGTCTTCCATGATCAAAGTGCAAGGATGGAACCATGTACCTAAGATTGAGGTATCCCGCCTTGACAGACCAGCATTTGTGTTTGCGGTCGATGCAACGTCTGATGACAAGCCATGGTTTCATGACATTAAGTGTTTCTTGAAAAGTCAAGAGTACCCGTCAGGGGCATCGTCCAAAGACAGGAAGACGTTGAGAAGGTTAGCTGGTAGTTTCTTCTTGAACAAAGATGGCGTGCTGTATAAAAGAAATTTTGACACGGTCCTGCTTAGATGTGTGGATAGACATGAAGCAGACTTGTTGATGATTGAAGTGCACGAAGGCTCTTTCGGTACTCACGCCGGAGGGCAGGCAATGGCTAAAAAGTTGTTAAGGTCGGGATATTATTGGTTGACTATGGAGTCAGATTGTTGCAAATATGCCCGCAAATGCCATAAATGCCAGATCTATGCAGACAAGGTGCATGTGCCTCCAAATCCGTTGAGTATCATGTCGTCGCCTTGGCCGTTTGCCATGTGGGGCATTGATATGATCGAAAAGATTGAGCCTACAGCTTCCAATGGTCATCGTTTCATCTTGGTGGCAATTGATTACTTCACCAAATGGGTTGAAGCCGCATCCTATGCCAATGTTACAAAACAAGTGGTCGCTCGTTTCTTAAAACGGGATATCATTTGCCGATATGGAGTTCCCGAAAGAATCATTACTGATAATGGTTCTAATTTGAACAATAAGATGATGGCTGAGTTATGCCGGGACTTCAAAATCGAACACCACAATTCTTCTCCGTACCGCCCAAAGATGAATGGCGCGGTCGAAGCGGCCAACAAAAATATCAAGAAGATTGTGCAGAAGATGGTTGTCACGTACAAAGATTGGCATGAGATGTTACCATTTGCTTTGCATGGGTATCGAACGTCGGTACGCACGTCCACTGGGGCAACCCCATTCTCACTTGTATATGGTATGGAGGCAGTGCTACCGGTTGAAGTAGAGATTCCGTCCCTCAGAGTCATGATGGATGTTAAGCTAGATGAAGCTGAATGGGTACGAGCCAGATTTGATCAGTTGAGCCTTATTGAGGAAAAGCGATTGGCGGCTGTATGTCATGGGCAACTATACCAGCGCAGAATGAAGCAGGCATTTGACCAAAAGGTGCGTCCTCGGGTTTACAAAGTCGGAGATGTGGTACTCAAAAGGATCCTTCCTCCCAATACAGACCACAGGGGCAAATGGACTCCTAATTATGAAGGTCCATTCGTGGTTAAAAAGGTCTTTTCGGGCGGAGCTTTATTGCTTACAACCATGGATGGCGAAGACTTTTCATCCCCTGTCAACTCGGACGTAGTCAAAAAATACTTCGCATGAATAGACCCGCTGGATAATAAGAATAAAAAAAATCCAGGCAAAAAAGGGCATCCCGGCGAACCAAAAACAGAATGAGGTTCGGGCAAAAATTAGGGATATAATTGAAAAAATTGTACACCCGGTAAGTTGAAAACCCGAAAGGGCAACTTAGGCAAAAAAGGGTATCCTGGTGGATCGAAAACCTGAAAGGGCGGTTCACACAAAAGAGGGATTTAAGCGAATGACTACAGTCTGAGTTATCTGTACCCATTGCCGTTTGAACAACTGACGTTCTGAAAGATAGGAATCGGTCTGATCATTCCTCAGAAGGCAAGGTCGGGGAGTTTTGAAGACATACTGGTCATAACAGAATGGAAACTCAGTGGAATTCCGTTTTCACATTGCCATTAGGATAGTTTCTTTTCTCAATTTTCAGCGATCACCTCTTTCCAGGGATTGCTTCCAGATGTAATTGCCTATTCTGGGCTCTCAGTCAATAAATTGAATTTCAATAAAAAGCTTTCTATTTTTGTTTTATTGCTTTGTTTGCAAAAACGTCCTAATTGTTGATAAAACATTGCATTTGAAAACATGGCAGCCTTGCAATAACATGCGCAGAAAAAATATTTGAAATTACTTCGAATGTTGAATACTCCCGGATGGTGGATTCTAGCCACGCAATATTCGGGGCATGTGGGCATATTCTTTTGTTGCAGGTAGCAGGTGCAGATGATTTTAAGCACAAGACCAGCAATAAATCACCCCACGCAAAAGACTGGGGCAATTACGGGTAAGGAGATCGGCGTTCATCGGGTCGATCTCAGTGAATTAAGTTCAACTGGGTACCGTTGTATCTTATTAAGTCGATTCTCTCATACAGTCCTTCCAACGGCTACAAGCTTTTCTATGTCGGTAACGGTCACAGGTTCCCCAAAAGAAGGGTCTCGTCGACACCGAAACTGATGGTCATTATCCCCAGCGAAGTCGCAGGAGTTTGAAGAAGATAAATCTTCTGTAAGATCCTCTTATGATATCCTCTTCGGGGACAGATTGTTTGGTTCCCCAGCATGAAGTGTTGATCATCCCCAGTAGAGTTTGAGGACAGTTGGTCTTCTGTAAAATCCTCTCAAAAGGCATTCCCCAACACGAGACGCTTTAAAGCAGTTTTCTCCAGCAGAGTTTGTTATAAACCCGTCATCCCTAACGGAATTGTCTAAAGGGAAGCTCGCCTAACATGGGGCATTGTAGTACTCATCCTAAGCTTGACGGTCACATTCTTCAGCAGACTACTGTGGATTTGCTTTGGGTTTCCCCAACAGATCTCTAAGGACTCTTTCTAGCAAGTTGCAGTGGAATGTTCTAACCAGGATTTGCATATCCCTGGCAGGGTAGCCCTGATACCCAGCAAGACCGTATCTCTGGTCATAGTATCCCCACAGAGGTCAGCATCGAATCTTTTCAGCAACTTCCAGCTGAGTTGTTGTTCTCTCCGCAGAGGTTTATAAGATCGACAGAATCTATTCCTCAACAAGGATGGTACAGCCTTTCCCCAGCCGGGTCAGAAGGTGGATAACCCCTATAAAGGATCTTGGGTTGAATAAATCCCCAAGCAGAGTTTTAATGGCTCATTTCCCCAGCAGGACGTCATTTAAAAATTCTCATCCTCAGCGGAGTTGCTGTGACCAGAATCCAGCCCCAAACAGATGGAATAATTCCTGGCAGAGTCATCATTCTCTCATATCTTAAAGTCCAATTTATTGTTGGCAAGCTTGACAATTCGAAGCCGACGGATTGTTCATCCATTCGCCAGCAGAGATATTATCCTCTCAGGAACCTCTAAAGTCAAGTCATTGATCGTTATTCCTCAGCAGAGTCAGCAGAGATGTCTGGCGCAGAGGCAGAGAGTAATTCAATTTTGAAATTCTAAAAGTCCAACAGTGGATTGGCAAAGGTCCATCTAAGGGTGGCATATTCCAAAAGTCCAACAGTGGATTGGCAAAAGTCCGTCTTCGGGTGGCCAAAGTCCAACAGTGGATTGGCGAAAGGTCCATCTAAGGGTGGCATATTCCAAAAGTCCAACAGTGGATTGGCAAAAGTCCGTCTTCGGGTGGCAGAAGTCCAACAGTGGATTGGCAAAAGTCCATCTTCGGGTGGCAAAGCAGCTAAAAGTCCAACAGTGGATTGGCAAAAGTCCGTCTTCGGGTGGCAAAAGTCCAACAGTGGATTGGCAAAAGTCCGTCTTCGGGTGGCAAAAGTCCAACAGTGGATTGGCAAAAGTCCATCTTCGGGTGGCACGAAGCTGCAAAGTCCACCAGTAGTGTGGCAGGCCAGTAGTCGTCTGGAATTGCATAAAAGACATTATTAAAGCCCACCAGTAGTGTGGCAAGCCAGTAGTCGTCTGGCGTCGTTCAAAAAGACATTTCCAAAGTCCACCAGCAGTGTGGCAGGCCAGTAGTCGTCTGGAGTTGCATAAAAGACATTATTAAAGTCCACCAGCAGTGTGGCAGGCCAGTAGTCGTCTGGAGTTGCATAAAAGACATTATTAAAGTCCACCAGCAGCGTGGCAGGCCAGTAGTCGTCTGGAGTTGCATAAAAGACATTATTAAAGTCCACCAGCAGCGTGGCAGGCCAGTAGTCGTCTGGCATCGTTCAAAAGACAGATCTCTCCGACGTTTCATCGAAGATTCAATCCAACAATATCGTTGGGTTTATATCCCTTTTGTTCTTCATCATCCAGAGCAAATTTTTGGTTATATTTGGTATTCAATCACTATATACCTTGAAAGTCTGAAAGCAACCGCTTTCAGGCATTCAGGTCTACAGCGTTTGAATAGGGGCAGCTGTAATACCCCAAAATTTGCTCTCCCTCTTTGTCATCATAGCATGGCATTATCATTTATCATATCATATCCACCTCATTAACGTTACATTGCATTTAACATAGAAAAATGAAGCATGGCATCCTTCTTACCATCAGGGCATGTGATCAGGTGGAAGGTGGATAATCAAGGAATCATTCAAAGCACAAAAAGGTCAATCAAGTTGGCTCTAGGCAAGCCAAGAGGTCTCTCATGTCTCATACTATCTCAATTGATCTTCCAAAACCTCAAGGAAGTGAGATTCAATGGGAGATTGAAGCATTACATCTTTCACTATGCAAGAGATTCAAAAACTGAAGGAAAACCCTCAAAAGAGATAGCTCATTGATCCAAAATCATCCTCAAATGGTATATCTCATCATCCTTTAAGAGGATACACAACATACTCTGAGGAATTTGAAATTGGAGACTGCACTTTTACCTCCTAACCAGAGGGGGCCAAAATTAGGGTTTCCATTTAAATCAGGGAATCTTTGCTTTTTTGGGCAAGACTTGATGTCATGGTTTCCTATATGTCCCTAGGTATATGGATGTGGAAGATTGCATCTCAATTGGTTTTAGAAGTGATTCAATTGGAAGAAAGATAAAAAATCAAGGAATTTGGGGCCAAGTCAAATAATCAGAGGAAAAAGTCAACCCTTGACTTTTTAAGGCCAAATTCATGAAATTCATGTTACATATGTCCAATGTACAAAATTTGATCAAGAAACTCCAAAGGAATCATGAAAAAATCAAGATGTGGAAAGTTGCCATTTTTGGATGAAGAAGGGTTACTAAAAATAGCAAGTTTTTGGCCATTTTGCATCAGAATTGGAACCAAGGCCATTCAAAATTGGAGCACCAAATGAAAATTCCACTTTGCCTCAATGAAAGGCCTTGCTTTAAGCTTCAAATCCATGGGTAGAACATTTCCATTGGATAAAAAATGAGGGAGATATGATTGATCAAAGTTGGAGGAAAGTAGGCCAAAAACCATGTCATGACCAAGTTTGGCCAGGTCTGCGCGCAGTCATTTTCTCAAACAGTTGGTGTGCCATATATTCACCTATTTTTTCTCATGGTTAAAGGCCTCAAATGAAAAACTTGTCAACATCAATATTGTTCCTTGCAATGCCCTCTTCAATGTTCATGTTGGGCAAAATCTCATCTGATCAAGTTATGATGGAGAAATAGTGGCCTCAAGTCATGGTAATCATGCTGAAAATCCAGGTGCCAAGATGCCTTGTCAACCAACCAGTTGCCACGCCCTTCTATCAGTTCCAAATGTGGATGTTATAAGTCATTTTGCAACTTATTTCAAGCCTCATTTCAATTCATTTTTCATACCAAACATGTTCTACTATGATCCCTCTTTCTAATGATCACAAAGCCTCATCAAATTATTCACAATACATGGAGAATTTCCTTCTCAAACTTGCTTGTTTTCATTGGTTCCAACTGTCATAAAATCAGAAAAAACAAGTGTTGTTGTTGTTGTTATTTCAAAGTGTATGCACATATCCCACACCTTATGATACTTTGCCTTTTCAGAACTAACATTGTCCTTGCTTGCACGTGCTGCTCAGACTCATTACATGGAAGTGGAAAGAATGAAACTTGTAGAGCAAGTTTATGTTGCTGCAGCTCACACACGAGTTTACCACCACCACTGATCTTTTGTAATCCACCCTAGCTCGCCATAGATCATCATCACTATATCACAGCTCGTCCCCTAACTAACTTGACTCAGTTAGTTAGGATGGACTCACCTAAATCACTTCAACTCAGTTAACCAACTCAGGTTAACCGTGGTTAGCTCACACTATAAATCAAATCCTCACTCTCAATTTTGTTTTTCAGCTTCATTTTTTCACTCTCCCTCTCCAATACTTCAAACTTTTTCTCTCAATCTCTTTGTTTTCTCTCTGACTGCACTCCATTTTCACCATCTCCTTTCACATTTCGCCTCCATCATCTTCATTGTTTCATTTTGGATCAAGAATAAGAGCATACACATCCAAGTAATCAAGTTCAGTTTCAAGAGATTGGAATTTTCAGTGTGATTCTCTGCACGATTTCAAGATTCTCAAGCCTTTATTTGGCCAAGAGTAGCTCAAAGAAGAAGCACGATTCTCTGGTTTTTTGTTTAACTCCAGTTTGCAGCATTTTCAGGTTTCATCATCTCAAACTTTTCTGGCATGATTTAGAGTTTGTTTAGCTTATTTTGTTGATATGAGCTCGCTAGGAGCATTTGAACTCTGGCTAGTTGATAGAGCTTCTTAGAAGCCTAGATCCAAAACTTAGGGCATGATTTAATCTCCTCTGTTCTCTATGTGTGTGCTTGGTATGTGAAAAACAATTGTGAATTCTTAATCTACGTGAGCTCAGCTTCATTTTGGTATAATAGTTGGGCATTTCTGGGACATGTGAAGTTGCAGACAGTGGCGTGTGACCGGAGAAGGTGACCGGAGGTCCCTCTCCGGCCGGTGGTTTTTAGTTAGGGTTTTGGTTGCAGTTTAAATCATGGCCGTTGGATGTGTGTGATCGTGTGGTCCAAAAGTTGACAGCACATTAAAATTCACGTGCAAATCATGTGCACCATTTCTGAATTTACTTAAACATTGTGTGATGCAGTACATGGTAATTTGTGTGTGACCTCATGCGCGTGTGTTGGATCCGTGTACTTTGACTTTTGTTTGACTATGACTTAATCTGATGGCTTGGATTGCTTTGACTATGTTGACTGAAGAACACGCTAGTTATGGTGTTTTGCGTGCTAATTGGACTTAACCAGGTTGATAATTACACCCCCATGTATTGAAGCCCAATGATTTTGAACTGTCCAATTGCTATGTTCATACCCCCCTGCATTTTGCATTTATTTTTCATTTTTATTTCTTTCTACACGTTTGATTTCTAATTTTTAAAAATACCAAAACATATTGGAAAATTCTACAAAAATTCATGTGTATTCTTAGAACATTTAGGAAATTTTCTATGATTTTATTTTCTGATTTTATGACCATTTTGCCCCTGTTCCATTATTTCTTTTGAATTTCCATTTGTATGCATACTTAATGTGACATATGATTTTGTGCATTTTTGTTCTTGATCATAAAAAATGATTTTGATGCCTTTCTTTTTGCATTGTGGTCACAATATGTTGAGGTATGTTTGAGATTTATGAGATGATTTTTAAGTCTTTTTTGGATGACTTTTGATGTGTTGCTTTGAGCATGAATGCATGAAGCTTCCATGAGACTTTGACCTAATTGTTGAGTGACTTTGGTTCTGATTCATTGCTTGTGGACTTGATATGTTAATGACATGTGTTTAAGGTGTTTGATTGGTGAAAGTCATAATTTTTGAAGCATGTTTGCTATTTGTTTGAAGCATGAAGTTTAACTTGTTCATTTTGTGAATGCATGCCTCATGTTTGGTTTGCTTGATCATGAAGGCACTTGTGCCATGAGTTGTGGTTTTGTTTGAGGATGTATAGCATGTTAATTGACTTCTGATTGTGACATTTGGGTTTCATCTTTGCATGTT
The DNA here is from genome assembly GCA_022829125.1 of Lathyrus tuberosus. Taxonomy (NCBI): domain Eukaryota; kingdom Viridiplantae; phylum Streptophyta; class Magnoliopsida; order Fabales; family Fabaceae; genus Lathyrus; species Lathyrus tuberosus. The sequence goes on from JALAZF010000159.1 coordinate 6,125,302, forward strand.
TGATGTTTATCTTGCACCTTAAGTCACTTGTTTCACAAGTATGAACCACATTCACATCACTTCACCTTTTCTTCTTTGCTTCTTGTTGGATTGAGATTTTGTTTGCATGATTTAGTATGCTCATTTAGGATAACATTAGGTTGTGTAAATATGAGTTGCATTCTGACTTGGAAGCATGTATAGCATTCAATCTCATTTCACTTTGTTTGTCAACTTGTTTGAATTTGATTTGTTCATTATTTTTTCTTACTTTACTTGTAAGTGATTGTGCTAACCATGTAGGGGCTTTGGTAAGTTTCAATTGAGTGTGGATAAGGAATCCACATTCAACTTCTATCCTTTCTCTTTTACAATTCCATGTTTTGTTAAGCACTTATGTGCTTTCTTTTAATAACTCATCACTTTCCCTTTTTGAATTACAATTCATCTTCTACTTTGGAAGTGAATTGTTTAATTCTTTCTTTCTTTAGACTTTAGGTTGAAACCTCACAAACCTTTAGGATCACTCCCTTTAATCTTCAATTAGGATTGAGTCTTAGTCCATATAGGTTTTACCTTTTCTCCTCTCTTGAGTCTCTCTTCTCATCTCAAAGGAAATTCAAAACACATAATAAAGGTAGGCATTTATTGCATTTAGGCCTTTCATATAAAGAAAAGATTATAAGGGGTCTTCTCTTGTAATCTTAGAATGTGTAGCATATAGCCCATCTTGGGTCAATGTGTTAAACATTTGATCTTGTATGAGGGACTTAAATGCAATATTTGTTGAAGGTGCAAATAATAAAAAACACTTCTTCATTTCTTAATTAACAAAAACACTTAATAAACACAAGTATGCTAGTGTGTTTGAACCTTGACAATTGGAGCTAAGTGTGGGGGTCTTCTTCACTCTTAGTGTGCTTTCTTACCCATTCCATCTTGGAATGTGAGAATGTACACATTCCAGTGACTAAGATCCAGATACACTGTCATATGCAAACAAATCCAAAACTCTTAAAAGACAAAACCAAACAATAACGTCTTTCCTTCGGGAATTCTTTTCTCACCTCATTCACTCTTAGCGTACGAACGCGCTTCTACTCGTTCTTTTGCAAGACGGTAACGCACTCGGACCAGCGAGCCTGCAACACCTGAGCTAGAATGTCAGCCGTTCTCTAAAAAACACAAACAATCTTTCCCTAGTGAGGGGAACTACGTCGCTCTGATTCTCATGTTCCCGATGAGATACGTAGGCAGTGGGGTAGGGCCCATGCGAGCACTTCTTTTATTTTCCCTACATTTGTTTCTCCTTCTCTTTCCATTCCTTTTCTAGTTCCTCTTCCAGTATTCTTTTCTATCACCCTTTGATCGAAACAAGCAAGCGTGGATCCCATCGGGTACGATGGACGCGAGGGGGTGCTAATACCTTCCTCTCGCGTAACTGACTCCCGAACCCACTTCTCTTGGTCGCAAGACCATGCTTTTCCTTCTCTTCAGGTTTACGCGGTGTTTCCTTTCCCTCTCTTGGGATAAATACACATTGCTGGCGACTCTGTTCGGTGCCACTTTCGCGTTTGTACTAGGATGAAAATCCCGGGAGCGACAATAGATAGGTTGGGGTTTTATGGGGTTTTGGATTTATGATGAATTCTTGATGAAATAGATAGAAATTGATGAATTTAGGATATATGTTTTGATTTAGAATGATGTATGTATGAGGGTAGATAAATTGTTGGATTTTTATCCATGTGTTTGTTGATTATTTGGTGTTTCCGGTGAGAAGTTGGAGTTACGTGTCGGTGATAATAAAAATGCTCGAATTGTGTAAATTGCTTGGTTGAATTGTGATTTTTAGTGTTATAAGAGTTTCTAATAAATGTGTATTGTTGTATACTGATGTAGAAATCCGAGTTCTGTGATAAATGATGTTTGGGGATGTTGGGATGGGTTAAATAAGTGATTTTTCGTACAAAAATACAGCAGAAAAGTGATTCTGTAATAGAGTAACCGGTTACCCTAATGCAGTAACCGATTACCTTGGGACAGATTTGTTTAAGAACTTCAAAAAATTCTTATCTTGAGCCTCGAGTGTCCGTTTGACTCGCTGTTCGAACTTGTGGAAAGCTAATACAATGTGCTTTCTTGTAAAAATGGTTTCAAGTCCTGGAGTTAAAATTAACTAGGTTCTAATGAGGCTTTATGGTGTCAGTGTAAGATGTCAGTGTCCGTGTTTGTTGAAAAACTTTAAAAATTCATAACTTGAGCTATGAGCATCCGATTGATGCGTGGTTCAGATTGTTGGAAAGCTGGTTTAACGTAATTTATCTTAAAAATATTTTTAGTACTAGAATTCCAACTATTCGATGCGTGGACATGTCTTTTGAATGTGTCGAGTTATGTCATTTTTGTGAAATGTAAGCAAATGTCTTGTATGGATGATATGCTATGATGTTCTACTTGAATGACTATCTTAGTGACGTTGTGGAGTTGTTGTGAAGTTGTTGTTATGTGTTGATGTGATCTATGATGATTGTTTAATGATGTATGTGTTAAATGTATACATGGGGTAAGAGAATTGTGTTGGAATTATTATGGTGATAGATGCATTATGATGTTTTGATGTTGAAAATAAAGTTGTGATGTTATATTATGATGGTTATGATGTTGTGATGATGAAGGACTCGATGAAGTGCATATTTGATGTATATATGCTTTATGATGATTATGATTAATGATTACATGAATGCGGATGCAATTTGAGGAATTTGTTGATTATGTAGATGTTGTTGCATCATGGCATTCACGGCATACTATGTTGGGACTTCGGTCCGTTGTTGTTGGCTTCAATTCCACTGTGCGGATTGGAGTGATTATGTTGTGCTCCCTTATGGAGGGTTGATGGCCAGTGTCCGTCACATGATGATTATGTTGTGCTCCCTTGTGGAGGGTTGATGGCCTAGTGTCCATCACATGATTGAATTGGTACCACATGCATGTTTCCGATGAAGTTGCATTTCATTCTAAGTGGCATTGCATGTGTATGGGTTGATTGTTGATTAATATGTGTGTTTTATTGAGGATATCATGATGATGTTGTTGCTGCCCTATTAGTATTCATTTCTTTATATCTCGTATAATGAATTGTGATTACTCACCATGCCTGCTTGAAAATGTTGCCTCTATGGTGGGTAGCTTGCAGGTAATCAAGATTAGCTTGTAGACGCATGAAGATTTAGCTTTGGAGTTATTTTACTCTATTTCCGTTAATAATAGAGGTGTCTTGCTCTGATATGTAACACCGGGTGGGGAACGCTTGAGTTAAAGTTGTGTTGTTTTATTAAACATATTTTATGAGTTTTCTACATGTTGAAGTTATTTGACGACGACTTTTTACAATGACTAAAAGGTCTTTATGTTTGATGAAATAAATGAAGTTATTTTGAGACTATGATTCTGCTGCAAAGTTAGAATTTTATTTGTTGATGTTATCGATGAAATTATTATTATAAATGTTTAAAAATTTATGTTACAGAGCAAGAAGTTTATTATGATGTTTTTATGAAGCATGTGGCACCCTTTTTAGTGATTTTACTCTGATTTACTTATGTATCATTGTCGTGAATGTTCTTTGGGTAGAAGGGTGTTACAAGCTCCGCTGGGGAGAATCATTGTACAAAGCCCAAGAGGAGGCTGACTGTGCGGAGGAAAGATCATTATACAAAGCCTAAGAGGAGGCTATCTTCTGCTGAGAATTATTGAGATCCCGAGGCAGGTCCAAATGGGGAATCAACTCTTGCTGAGGGTTACAGAAGAGTTGCGGTATCAGATTCCTCGAGGTTCTGATTTGGGATAGTGTTATACTGATGATAAACTGACCCTGGCTTGGGGATTTCTAGGAGAGAGACTGGGTTTTAGAACCTCTTTTGAGATTGATCCAGAATGACCGGGGTTTCTCCTATGTTTGTAGGGAACTTGAGAATGTCTTTGAGACTCAAGGTTTAGACTGTCCAAGTCTACTGGTGTGGAAGAGTTTTATCTTTTGTATGATGCCCAAGAGGAGGCGGGTGTTTTAAGGGATGAGTGTCAACCCTAAATTGGTCTGAGATTTGACACTGGAAAGACCGCTCTAGCAAAGGATGACTAAGTTCTGTCTTATACCTTTAGGAGGTCTTTAGGATCCTTGTATTTAGCCCAAGAGAAGGCAAGATAACTTCTAAGAAGCCGGAGGGTCCTTGTACAAAGCCCAAGAGGAGGCGGGGATGCTTTTAGGAAGCCTGTGGGTCCCAAACCAAAGAAAAGTTCAAAAATGCTATTCACCGAGAATAGATCATTTAGTGAAAGTTCTGAGGTTTGAAGAAATTCAAGAGATGTTATTCACCGAGAATAAATCAACTCTGGGGAATAGAATTTCTTTAACAACTTCTAATAGTGACAGTCTGAGAAAAGGTTCACCGAGAATACTGCCTTTCTCTTTGTTCCATATTGTTTAAGCCCAAGAGAACGCAAGACTGTATCTGAAAAACCTACGGGGATCTAGTTTTGACTGTATTTAAAGAGTGACCAAATTGGCTTTACCTAGTTTTAGACTTAGTTGCCGGGGAAAACTCTAAATAACTATACTAGTATATATACAGTTGATATATGACAAGTATTTTAAAAGGATATGAAAGAAGGACTTACAGTGCGCAGCTTCCCATAATACAGTTATATATATATGAAAGCAAGTAAATGAAAGCTGTTAAAACTTACAGGTGAGCAAGCTTCCATGCTGTATAATTAGTTCTTCAAAGAAATTAAAGAAAGTTTTGATAACAACTGTATATTTGAATCTAAATCAAAAGGGAAGTTATTTTTGGAAAGATTGTTGGGGCCTATACTCAAGGAGAGGCCCAAGGTTTAACAGTGATCGCACCGTTGTTTTGAATATCGTATCGGGACTTATACAACGACTGAGGCCCAAAGAGGTTTTCTGTACAAAGGGATGGGTCTTACAACTCAAGGAGAGGCCCAAAGAGGTTTTGAAAAAAAAAAGATGAGACTTACAACACGAGGGGAGGCCCAATGAAAGAAAGTGATCGCACCGTCGTTTTGAGAATCGCAGAGGGACTTATACAATGACTGAGGCCCAAAATTATTTTTGTACAACAAGGGATTGGGTCTTACACTCTATTAGAGGCCCAAAGTGTTTTAAAAGGTTTGATAAAGATCAAGAACCAAAGAAACCCTAATTTCATTTTCTTTTAAAAGTAATCCTTTTAATAAAATGAATAAAAATGATAAAAATACCAAATAAGTCTAAATAAACTACTTGTTATTTTTTATTAAGGTTTGAAAAATGAGGTTTTAATCACAAGATGATTTAGGACTCATTTGATTTTGATTTTCAAGATGACTATTCATTTTTGAAATGTTTAAAAATAATAAAAATGAATTTATTTACAAAAATATCAACTATATTAAATAAATAATATAAATTTTATTTTTTTGTGAAATAAAATATTTTAACATTTTTGTGATTTTTTGCAAAAAGAACCAATAAAAAATAATTAAAATTGAGAGAGAAATTAATTTTCCAAATCATTTAAAATAATATGACAAATATTAAAAAAAATGGAAAAAGTGGTAAAAAAAGGGTCTAGGGCGAGGGGGATTCGAACCCCAGACCTCCTAGCCAAACACATGAGCGCGCAACCACTAGGCTGGTGATACATCCGTGTATCAAAACCACCCCATAAATATATAAGGGGTGCCTTGTTTTAGGCCTGGCCAAAGGAAGGCAAGGCAAGTTCTTGGGCAAAAAACGTAAAGGCTGTAACTTTCTCATTTTTCCATGGATTGGGACAAAATTTAGGTATATTCTGCCTAGAATTTCACAAGGAATCCAATGGTGCCCTTGGTTTTTTCAGATGAGGTCTCCATTTTAAAACCCGTTGGTGGTTTTGAAATAGGCCATGATTTTCATTTTCTATGCTACCTCATGGTATAGGCCAGAATTGTATGATGAATTGATTCAAACACAACATATACAACATGTATGAGATGTTTATGAGCAATAGACTTCAAAGCAATGCATAATTCAAAGAGTTCAAGTTGTGATGCTTACCTCTTTGGGAGCTTTTTGTGCTATCTGCCAAGTTTCTTGTTCCAAAAGTAATTTAATGCTTTAGACACTCTCAATTGATCCCTTGGAAGCTTTTAGAATGGTTGGAACCAGCTGGAATCTTCAGGAACAAGTTTGAGCTCTTTCTTGCAAAAGGGGCAAAAGTGACCAATATGGCAACTCTCTCAAATGGTGTTCCAGATGTGGGGAACTATTTGGGATAGTTCAAGGATGATATTTGGAGTGTGTTTGAGGTTTTATCTGGTTTTGAAAGTGACTGAATCAAGACATGGCTTGAAAAATGAAAAAAAAAGTCCAATTTTGAGGTTTTGGAAGTGGACTTTGAGATTTTGGTGTTACAGGTCACATGTTAGTGTTTCAACGGCTTAGATACAATATATTAGAGGTGTTTGGATCATGAGCTATGATGGAATTGCTCTCTAACTCAAAAACTCAAAGATACCTTGCAAAAGAAGGCATTTTGGCCTAAAGAGAGGGATTTTGAGGAAAACATCAGTTTGGTTGCTTTGGTGTCCTCAAACTGATCACAATTGATGTCTATTTATAGTGTGTCAAGTTTATTTTGGCATCAATAGTGAATAGAGGCTGCAGCAGGCCTTTGGCCAATGTTATGCAAAAGGAATCTCAAGTCTCCTCTAGCCATTGACTTGAGATTAGAGCATAGGCTTTGTAGCTTTGGTTCAGAGATAAGTTTGGACTTAATTCAGTTGGAATAGGCTCAGTTCATACCACCTTGATGCATTCATTAAAGGCTTGGAAACAAAATTGAAGTCTTGGCACTTTTTAGCCTTTTTAGGTTTGGCATGGCTACTTGTAGATTCCTGGACTTGTGAGGCTTGGAGATCAAATCATCCCCCTTGAATTTGATCCTCAAATGTGTCCAAATTAATGACAAGGCTTGGATTTATCAAATTTGGACAAATCGAGCAAAATGCACGAATTCTGCCTTGTAAAACCAGTTCATGATGCCATGTTTCAAGGGCTGTATCTCCTTGCTCAAATTGAATTTGGAGATGATCTGGTACTTATCAGAAAGCCCTTATGGCATACTTTAACTTTGATGTTTACCCCTAGACCTGGTTTGACTTGGATCAAGGTGAAAAATGTCCCTAAATTTTGGAAAAATGTCATTTTCATGTTTTTAGCCATTTTGATCACTCCATAACTAAAAATCCATGAAGAATTGGAATGAGATGTAGTTGACACTTTTGAAGTATGTAATGAGAGCTACAAATCCAGCTTTGGACCATCCAAAATGGTTGCTTGGATCTCAAGTTATGGTCCTTGGAAGTTGGTACCCTAGCCACTTTGTTCCATAACTTAGAAAAATTTTAAGTTTTTTATGGTTATCCCTTTTACAAGTTAACTCACTTTCTTTGATTTTTCTTGATGAATGATTATTCAAATTACATATTAACATTGTTTTAGGGTTAAAGAACCTTGGTTTACCAAAAATTTAAAAAGTCAAACTTTGGATTTTTGTACAGTTGACTTTTTATCTGATGAAATCCAAACTGTGCAATCCTTTGTGAAATCAAGTCCTTGACCTAAATCAAACCTAATGGATGGATTCCATAGGTGTTATAGGGTGTATTAAATTATGTCCCATGGTTTGGGAGCATGTCCTGGTCAAAAGCCAAAGGCACAATTGACTTTTTTCCTCGAAACCCTAACTTTGGTCCTGATGAAATTGAAACTTGTGAATCAAGCTTCTTGGATCAATCCATTGTTGCAAATGGATCAATGTAGTGTATTGGAGACCCTCAAACCATGTCTTGAGGTCTTGGCTCATGCTTTATCCCAAAAGTCAACTTAGGGGTGAATTAAGTCAAGAAACCCTAATTCCTGATTTTTTGGGTAAATGCATCCTCTAAGGTTAAATTGACTTGATGATTGGGTCCATGAGGTCCATTGGAGTATATTGGGTTGTGCTTTGAAGCATTGGCTCATGGCCATAGGAAAATTTCTACTGGAGGCCTTGGTCGACCAAAACCCTAATTTGGTGACACTGGCGATCTTGAGGCTTGATCCACTTGGAATGTTGCAACCTTGTGCTTGATTCTTGATGTGGGAGTCCTCTTGATCCTTTATGGGTGTTTGAGAGGTTAGACAAGTTGAAGATCATGTCATTTCTTGATTGATCCTTTGTCTAAGTGCTTTGAGAGGGCTTGAAACCCTAATTCTTGATTTGTGGTGAATGCTCAAACATCTATGAGGATGTTGATGAGGCATGATAGTTCGTCCAAATTGTGGTAATGATTTGTACAATGATGGGAAATCTTGGTGGTCAAAATTTGGGGTATGACATGTAACACCCCCAATCTATACCCCCAAATAGATAAAGCAGTAAAAGAAAATTCAAAATTTCGTCAGAGTATATTTAAAAACATGGCATAGACCGAGGGGGTCACATCTATTGAGAAAAAACATACAACACCTGCTCATAAAGATATGAAACAGTGGGGTAGCAATCAACAGAGGAACTCAGTTCCTTACACCCACATTTCAGAATTTAGAATAAAAGCGGAAAATCTAAAAACTGAATAACATATATATCACATGAAAAGTTGGTCATACATCGGTTATACAACACAAACCAAAAGATATATATACATAATATACAATAATCACAAACGGCCCACCTAGCTACCCGGTGTCACATATCAGAGCCGACCGACAAAAGAATGAAGACATAAGCTTCACAAAAGACCTCCAGCAACTCTAATCTGCAATGCCTCATAGAGCATTATAAAACAGCAGAAGGGTGAGAAACACAATTATAATATAAATGCATATAATTATATATATCGACATAAAAATACACATATCAAGTATTCTCACCACAACCATCACATGCCAACACATAGAGCATATACAGATTATATTCACATAATCACATATTCACACATAATGCATATGTTTATACACGAAACATATCATTCATAATTCAATGCATTTAACACGAATGCACATCATTTCACCAATGCTATCACAAGCTCAATCACATAATTACTCCATTCCCAATTGCATATTAATCATGCACAATACATTTATCACAATTGCATATCACCATGTCTCACACATAATCAATCAAATCATGATTTCCCACATATAAACAATGCAATCATAATTCATGCAGATGCAAAGAGACCGACACAACGACTCTTATGCAAATGCATATGCGGTACTGACTCCATTATTTCTCAACACCAGTTCACTCAGGAACTCTTGGAACCATCGCTCGTTACATTACTGTAACTCCCCGTCGGGCCTATGATGTTCCCCATCGCTCACACCTCTTATTTTTAAGGCACACGATACGATCAGATCGCTCACACCTCTTATTTTTAAGGCACGCGACGTTTATGGATCGCTCACACCTCTTTGCATAAGGCACACGACCCGATCGCTCACACCTCTTTGTATAAGGCACACGATCGTCCATAATCATTGCTCACACCTCTTTGTATAAGGCACACAATATTATAGCGGATTCCCTCTGGAATCGATTCGTCGCTCACACCCCACATGGGCACACGACATCACAAGATGCATATCATGACGCTTGACATACAAGAACTCATGACAATTAAATGCATCTTCACACATACATGCAACCATAATCATGCATATATTTCAACTCATCAATTCCATACATTCACAATTCAACAATATGAATTATCTCATCATCATTAATCATGCATTGTAAACAAACCCAAAACAATGCATTTCATCATAATCCACAAACCACAACAATTAGCATTTTAGCATATACATTCATATCAAGAATTACTCACCATCAACAACAGCAATCCTACAACATTTCATCATAGGTATTCACATCATATAACAATACACAAGCTATACGTTATATAACAATAGCATACCGCACGACAACACATCAATCGCACACATTCACGACGGTAAAAATCAACACAATAATACGGTTTCAATTTTCTGCTATTATTGAACCAGGTACAGACCTCAAAACCATTTTTCCTAGAAAGAACATTTCGTTAGCTTTCCAACGCTTCGAACGGGAGTCAAAACCGACTTACGGTTCAACAGTTATGAATTTTTGAAGTTTTGCAAAAACCAGAATTTTCTACATAACAGCCCTACGGGTTCATGCATTTTCGTCCGGAAATCCGACCGATTCAATTATTTTCTTCAAAACAAACACATACTCATTCATACCAAACATATAGTGATGATTTGGAACCATAAAACGTGAATTCTACGACTTTCGATTTCACTCCGAATCTTAAACCCTCAATTCTCCAAAAATGCAAAAACTTACAAAATCAACCAAATTCGATAAAACAAGCATACTCAATCACGACCTAACATTACTCGACACATCTACGCAATTTATTCCAACTTTCGTCCGTGAAAACATCGGTTTCTATCGATTTTTCTCATTTCGACCTATATTTGAAAAACCAACAAAATTTCCACACAAATATACATAATCATACATAAACATAGTATAATCGAGTTTCGCACCCTTACCCGATTAATTCACGTTTAGAAAATCGGTTGAATCGGTTCCTAATTCCACAAGTTTTTCCTCTTTTTCTTCTTTTTCCTCTTCTCTTTCTCTTCTCCTTTTTTCTTCTTCTCTTTTCTCTCTATTTTCTTTTCTTTCTACTTTTCTCTCTTTCTTACTACTTTTCTATTTTTATAAAAAAATCAAAATGTCTAACCACCCAAAAAGACCAAAATACCCCTCAGCTCAAATATTTCCCAAACGCTCTCAAAATGCGATAAAACATAAACATACCGATAAAATATATTTCGGGAAATAAAAGTTGAAAAGAAATTATAATTTATTGCAAATATTTTACCTATCAGAGAAATTATCCAATTAACAGGTAAAACTCATTTAATTTACACAATTAAAAAAAAAAGGCCAAAAACTCACTAACTTCCACCAGTGGAAGTTACCTTTAAAATCTGCCTGAAAAATGCTTTTGGTCAGTTTTTGCACTAATCTTCCCCCAGTGGAAGTTACCTTTAAAATCTGCCTGAAAATGCTTTTGGTCAGTTTTTTGCACTAATCTTCCACCAGTGGAACTCAAGTGCAAAACGTGACATAACAAAAAATAACACTAACTTCCACCAGTGGCTGTTAGTTCAAAATGTGACACATTTATGCCACAAAACTCTTAATGCCCAAACATGATGCATTAACATGAAACACAATAAATCACACAATTCACAAAATTTCACATAAATGGAATAATTAAATACGGTTAAATAAATCGGGGCGTTACAATTCTCCCCCACTTAGAAATTTTCGTCCTCGAAAATATACTGATACGAACAACCTGGGATACGACTCTTGCATTCGACCAACAAACCAACATGCCAACCAAAGGCACACTACGAATACCACAAACTGACAAACCACCTTGCTAACAACAACTACAATAACGACACGACAACGACCACAACAACGACAAGATGCAAAGCCCATACAATGCACTTGACGATCAACTCACGACTCAAAGGAATACCCAAGTTACGAACACACACAGGTTCACTCTTGAACCAAAACACAACAAGAACACAAGTTCCACGACACAACATCGATCAAACAACCTCTACAAAACCAGAATACCAAACATCCTTGTCATATAACAACATTACAACAATGCTACGATTCACCAATCGAACATACGACCAAAACACCCAACTACATATTAGTACCTGTTTAATCTTTAAACCTTTCGCCTAACACTTCCATACTGAAATGTCCAATAGTCTTACCATTCCTACATGTTCCCAATGTTCAACTTATGAATTCTTATAAGTCACACACGCAAATACAAAACGTGCCACAACACACTTCCGCTGCGCACTCTGATTACTCGTAACCATCAAAACTATCAATCTCACGTCCAAAGTCTAACTCTTTCTCATATTCACCAAAAATCACTATTCACTTTTAATATATCCAACTTCACACTCTACTGTGTTATCTCTCACACCAGACACAAGTCTCTGAACTGCTCAAATCATTCTAATTCTCTGACCATCAAAACAGACTTACATAAAAACTTTCGGCTTAACTCGTCAGACACAACCTTAGCTTTACCAACAGGCTAATTCCAACTACAATCATAACTCATCATAAATTCTAACCATCCTCGTTGTCTCATACTCTATTCTTTCAGATCCACCAAGTACTCTAAACTCTTGTGATTACCAAACACTTCGCACCTTAGAACCATAAAGACAATACCTCCAAATTTCCAGCACCAAACCACCGCAACCAATTCCAAATCCTGAATAGTATAAATCCTTTTAGGAATCCTCAATGGTAGTAAAGCATAAGCCACGACTTTACCCTCTTGCATTAACACGCTGACTAAACTCATCAAAGACACATCACAATACCTCACAACGATTCATCAGGATCACGCAGAATCAAAACTGGAGTCGTAGACAAATTCCACTTTAACCCTCTTAACTTTCCTCACAATGAACATCCAAAGCAAACGACTCACCCTTTGCAAGTCCACCGAAGTAACAGAAACGCTAAATTGGAAAAACCCTCCATAACCTCCGGTAATAACCAACTAATGTCCAAAAAGCTTCTAATCACCTTAACCAACTTCGGAGCTTCTCATTGTAGGACTGCATCTATTCCCGATGAATCCTTAACCATACTCTCATCTGAAATAACATATCCAAGAAAACTAACCTTTTTCAACCCAAATTCTCTCTTGAATATCTTAGCATACCACTTTATCTCTTTTCAACATTTGTAATGCAATTCTCAAACACTCTACATGTTCTCCATATGAGTTCATAGCAACTCTGAATATCCTCAATAAAAACCACTACGAACTTATCCAATTAAATACGGAAGATACGATTCATCTCCTCCACAAACATTACATACACAACCTTCAAAATTCATTCTGAGCTCGAAACAATTTTTCCAAAATAGCTTAACAATCTCTGGTTACCACATTCCATATCAATTCTTCTTACGGGATTCCAACTCACTCAAGGTTTCTGCTGACACGAGATCTCAACCCATAACCAAAAGTAATGCCATCAAGGAACTTAAAATCGTTCGCAATTCGTCATAATTCAAAACTCAAGCTATCCAGAACACAACTACAAGTTCCATCTAAAAACACATCTGAAAACCATGCACAACTGACAGCCTATCACTGTGGCCTTCCTGCCAATTTCTAGAACACTATCATCACAAACATGACAAACATCTGAGTTTCACGTCCCAAAAGTTCTTCTACTTACTTAGCAGTTCCAAACCTCAACTATTCGCCTTCGCCCAATTTAAGTTCACTCCCCACTCTCTGAGAAGCAGCCTTTAATAATACTTAATCATTCTCCCTCAGAGACATTCTAACTTGACCAACATACAAAAACCTCAAATCCGCCTCACCTTCAGATATAAAAATCCTCGTCGACTCAACAAAACAATCCGTAAGCACTTCCTTAATTCCAAACAATTCATTGCACAAACTATCAAAGCCGAAAAGACATGTCTATTCCATCCAACATAATTCCGTCTACTATCAACAAGAGATTAAGGGTGATCAGTTCCTCAATTTGTCAATAGACAGCCGACAACCATGATGGGGTATAAACCGTCTCCACCAAACTATAATAGCATCCATTACATCCTGTGCACCAAAACTACCTAAGGCACCAATCCTTAATTGACGTAAACCTTACTTCTGCATCCCGTCTTGAACCGGAAACCACACTTATAATCTTGTAATTCACAACACACTGAGTCAGCGCTCTACACCTGAAGCAACATGGAGAAGTACCAGCTTCTCCCCCACTTATCTCATTCTAACTTCTCCAACTGTAAACACATCAAATCCATCACAAGTCTTTACCATAAATGGTCAAAGAACAATTTAAACAAACTAAAGAAGTAATTACCGGCCCCTAAGCAGAAGCATCGATAACCATCAAACCACCCCAAGACGACAATAACAAATTCAAACGCTTCGCGCACTCATACGAAATAACGAATGAGTCGCTCCAGTACCAATAATAGCAACACGATTAAACAAACAGTTAAACCAACCACAAAGACCAACAAGGACTGACACAACTTACACAAACTGACACGGACTGGCTCTGATACCACTTAATGTAACACCCCCAATCTATACCCCCAAATAGATAAAGCAGTAAAAGAAAATTCAAAATTTTGTCAGAGTATATTTAAAAACATGGCATAGACCGAGGGGTCACATCAATTGAGACAAAACATACAACACCTGCTCATAAAGATATGAAACAGTGGGGTAGCAATCAACAGAGGAACTCAGTTCCTTACACCCACATTTCAGAATTTAGAATAAAAGCGGAAAATCTAAAAACTGAATAACATATATATCACATGAAAAGTTGGTCATACATCGGTTATACAACACAAACCAAAAGATATATATACATAATACACAATAATCACAAACGGCCACCCTAGCTACCCGGTGTCACATATCAGAGCCGACCGACAAAAGAATGAAGACATAAGCTTCACAAAAGACCTCCAGCAACTCTAATCTGCAATGCCTCATAGAGCATTATAAAACAGCAGAAGGGTGAGAAACACAATTATAATATAAATGCATATAATTATATATATCGACATAAAAATACACATATCAAGTATTCTCACCACAACCATCACATGCCAACACATAGAGCACATGCAGATTATATTCACATAATCACATATTCACACATAATGCATATGTTTATACACGAAACATATCATTCATAATTCAATGCATTTGACACGAATGCACATCATTTCACCAATGCTATCACAAGCTCAATCACATAATTACTTCATTCCCAATTGCATATTAATCATGCACAATACATTTATCACAATTGCATATCACCATGTCTCACACATAATCAATCAAATCATGATTTCCCACATATAAACAATTCAATCATAATTCATGCAGATGCAAAGAGACCGACACAACGACTCTTATGCAAATGCATATGCGGTACCGACTCCATTATTTCTCAACACCCGTTCACTCAGGAACTCTTGGAACCATCGCTCGTTACATTACTGTAACTCCCCGTCGGGCCTACGATGTTCCCCATCGCTCACACCTCTTATTTTTAAGGCACACGATACGATCAGATCGCTCACACCTCTTATTTTTAAGGGACACGACGTTTATGGATCGCTCACACCTCTTTGCATAAGGCACACGACCCGATCGCTCACACCTCTTTGTATAAGGCACACGATCGTCCATAATCATTTCTCGCACCTCTTTGTATAAGGCATACAATATTATAGCGGATTCCCTCTGGAATCGATTCGTCGCTCACACCCCACATGGGCACACGACATCACAAGATGCATATCATGACGCTTGACATACAAGAATTCATGACAATCAAATGCATCTTCACACATACATGCAACCATAATCATGCATATATTTCAACTCATCAATTCCATACATTCACAATTCAACAATATGAATTATCTCATCATCATTAATCATGCATTGCAAACAAACCCAAAACAATGTTTTTCATCATAATCCATAAACCACAACAATAAGCATTTTAGCATATACATTCATATCAAGAATTACTCACCATCAACCACAACAATCCTACAACATTTCATCATAGGTATTCACATCATATAACAACACACAAGCTATACGTTATATAACAAAAGCATACCGCACGACAACACATCAATCGCACACATTCACGACGGTAAAAATCAACACAATGATATGGTTTCAATTTTCTGCTATTATTGAACCAGGTACAGACCTCAAAACCATTTTTCCTAGAAAGAACATTTCGTTAGCTTTCCAACGCTTCGAACGGGGTCAAAACCGACTTACGGTTCAATAGTTATGAATTTTTGAAATTTTGCAAAAACCAGAATTTTCTGCATAACAGCCCTACGGGTTCATGCATTTTCGTCCGGAAATCCGACCGATTCAATTATTTTCTTCAAAACAAACACATACTCATTCATACCAAACATACAGTGATGATTTGGAACCATAAAACGTGAATTCTATGACTTTCGATTTCACTCCGAATCTTAAACCCTCAATTCTCCAAAAATGCAAAAACTTACAAAATCAACCAAATTCGATAAAACAAGCATACTCAATCACGACCTAACATTACTCGACACATCTACGCAATTTATTCCAACTTTCGTCCGTGAAAACATCGGTTTCTATCGATTTTTCTCATTTCGACCTATATTTGAAAAACCAACAAAATTTCCACACAAACATACATAATCATACACAAACATAGTATAATCGAGTTTCGCACCCTTACCTGATTAATTCGCGTTTGAAAAGTCGGTTGAATCGGTTCCTAATTCCACAAGTTTTTCCTCCTTTTCTTCTTTTTCCTCTTCTCTTTCTCTTCTCCTTTTTTCTTCTTCTCTTTTCTCTCTATTTTCTTTTCTTTCTACTTTTCTCTCTTTCTTACTACTTTTCTATTTTTATAAAAAAAATCAAAATGTCTAACCACCCAAAAAGACCAAAATATCACTCAGCTCAAATATCTCTCAAACGCTCTCAAAATGCGATAAAACATAAACATACCGATGAAATATATTTCGGGAAATAAAAGTTGAAAAAGAAATTATAATTTATTGCAAATATTTTACCTATCAGAGAAATTATCCAATTAACAAGTAAAACTCATTTAATTTACACAATTAAAAAAAAAAGGCCAAAAACTAACTAACTTCCACCAGTGGAAGTTACCTTTAAAATCTGCCTGAAAAATGCTTTTGGTAAGTTTTTGCACTAATCTTCTACCAGTGGAAGTTACCTTTAAAATCTGCCTGAAAATGCTTTTGGTCAGTTTTTTGCACTAATCTTCCACCAGTGGAACTCAAGTGCAAAACGTGACATAACCAAAAATAACACTAACTTCCACCAGTGGCTGTTAGTTCAAAATGTGACACATTTATGCCACAAAACTCTCAATGCCCAACATGATGCATTAACATGAAACACAATAAATCACACAATTCACAAAATTTCACATAAATGGAATAATTAAATACGGTTAAATAAATCGGGGCGTTACAATTCTCCTCCACTTAGAAATTTCCGTCCTCGAAAATATACTGATACGAACAACCCGGGATACGACTCTCGCATCCGACCAACAAACCAACATGCCAACCAAAGGCACACTACGAATACCACAAACTGACAAACCACCTTGCTAACAGCAACTACAACAACGACACGACAACGACCACAACAACGACAACATGCAAAGCCCATACAATGCACTTGACGATCAACTCACGACTCAAAGGAATACCCAAGTTACGAACACACGCAGGTTCACTCTTGAACCAGAACACAACAAGAACACAAGTTCCACGACACAACATCGATCAAACAACCTCTACAAAACCAGAATACCAAACATCCTTGTCATACAACAACATTACAACAATGCTACGATTCACCAATCGAACATACGACCAAAACACCCAACTACATATTAGTACCTGTTTAATCTTTAAACCTTTCGCCTAACACTTCCATACTGAAATGTCCAATAGTCTTACCATTCCTACATGTTCCCAATGTTCAACTTATGAATTCTTATAAGTCACACACGCAAATACAAAACGTGCCACAACACACTTCCGCTGCGCACTCTGATTACTCGTAACCATCAAAACTATCAATCTCACGTCCAAAGTCTAACTCTTTCTCATATTCACCAAAAATCACTATTCACTTTTAATATATCCAACTTCACACTCTACTGTGTTATCTCTCACACCAGACACAAGTCTCTGAACTGCTCAAATCATTCTAATTCTCTGACCATCAAAACAGACTTACATAAAAACTTTCGGCTTAACTCGTCAGACACAACGTTAGCTTTACCAACAGGCTAATTCCAACTGCAATCATAACTCATCATAAATTCTAACCATCCTCGTTGTCTCATACTCTATTCTTTCAGATCCACCAAGTACTCTAAACTCTTGCGATTACCAAACACTTCGCACCTTAGAACCATAAAGACAATACCTCCAAATTTCCAACACCAAACCACCGCAACCAATTCCAAATCCTGAATAGTATAAATCCTTTTTGGAATCCTCAATGGTAGTAAAGCATAAGCCACGACTTTACCCTCTTGCATTAACACGCTGACTAAACTCATCAAAGACACATCACAATACCTCACAACGATTCATCAGGATCACGCAGAATCAAAACTGGAGTCGTAGACAAATTCCACTTTAACCCTCTTAACTTTCCTCACAATGAACATCCAAAGCAAACGACTCACCCTTTGCAAGTCCACCGAAGTAACAGAAACTCTAAATTGGAAAAATCCTCCATAACCTCCGTTAATAACCAACTAATGTCCAAAAAGCTTCTAATCACCTTAACCAACTTCAGAGCTTCACATTGTAGGACTGCATCTATTCCCGATGAATCCTTAACCATACTCTCATCTGAAATAACATATCCAAGAAAACTAACCTTTTTCAACCCAAATTCTCTCTTGAATATCTTAGCATACCACTTTATCTCTTTTCAACATTTGTAATGCAATTCTCAAACACTCTACATGTTCTCCCTCTGAGTTCATAGCAACTCTGAATATCCTCAATAAAAACCACTACGAACTTATCCAATTAAATACGGAAGATACGATTCATCTCCTCCACAAACATTACATACACAACCTTCAAAATTCATTCTGAGCTCGAAACAATTTTTCCAAAATAGCTTAACAATCTCTGGTTACCACATTCCATATCAATTCTTCTTACGGGATTCCAACTCACTCAAGGTTTCTGCTGACACGAGATCTCAACCCATAACCAAAAGTAATGCCATCAAGGAACTTAAAATCGTTCGCAATTCGTCATAATTCAAAACTCAAGCTATCCAGAACACAACTACAAGTTCCATCCAAAAACACATCTGAAAACCATGCACAACTGACGACCTATCACTGTGGCCTTCCTGCCAATTTCCAGAACACTATCATCACAAACATGACAAACATCTGAGTTTCACGTCCTAAAAGTTCTTCTACTTACTTAGCAGTTCCAAACCTCAACTATTCGCCTTCGCCCAATTTAAGTTCACACCCCACTCTCTGAGAAGCAGCCTTTAATAATACCCAATCATTCTTCCTCAGAGACATTCCAACTTGACCAACATACAAAAACCTCGAATCCGCCTCACCTTCAGATATAAAAATCCTCGTCGACTCAACAAAACAATCCGTAAGCACTTCCTTAATTCCAAACAATTCATTGCACAAACTATCAAAGCCGGAAAGACACGTCTATTCCATCCAACATAATTCCGTCTACTATCAACAAGAGATTAAGGGTGATCAGTTCCTCAATTTGTCAATAGACAGCCGACAACCATGATGGGGCATAAACCGTCTCCACCAAACTATAATAGCATCCATTACATCCTGTGCACCAAAACTACCTAAGGCACCAATCCTTAATTGACGTAAACCTTACTTCTGCATCCCGTCTTGAACCGGAAACCACACTTATAATCTTGCAATTCATAACACACTGAGTCAGCGCTCTACACCTGAAGCAACACCGAGAAGTACCAGCTTCTCCCCCACTTATCTCATTCTAACTTCTCCAACTGTAAACACATCAAATCCATCACAAGTCTTTACCATAAATGTTCAAAGAACAATTTAAACAAACTAAAGAAGTTATTACCGGCCCCTTAGCAGAAGCATCGATAACCATCACACCACCCCAAGACGACAACAACAAATTCAAACGCTTCGCGCACTCATACGAAATAACGAATGAGTCACTCCAGTACCAATAATAGCAACACGATTAAACAAACAGTTCAACCTACCACAAAGACCAACAAGGACTGACACAACTTACACAAACTGACACGGACTGGCTCAGATACCACTTAATGTAACAACCCCAATCTATACCCCCAAATAGATAAAGCAGTAAAAGAAAATTCAAAATTTCGTCAGAGTATATTTAAAAACATGGCATAGACCGAGGGGTCACATCAATTGAGACAAAACATACAACACCTGCTCATAAAGATATGCAACAGTGGGGTAGCAATCAACAGAGGAACTCAGTTCCTTACACCCACATTTCAGAATTTAGAATAAAAGCGGAAAATCTAAAAACTGAATAACATATATATCACATGAAAAGTTGGTCATACATCGGTTATACAACACAAACCAAAAGATATATATACATAATATACAATAATCACAAACGGCCACCCTAGCTACCCGGTGTCACATATCAGAGCCGACCGACAAAAGAATGAAGACATAAGCTTCACAAAAGACCTCCAGCAACTCTAATCTGCAATGCCTCATAGAGCATTATAAAACAGCAGAAGGGTGAGAAACACAATTATAATATAAATGCATATAATTATATATATCGACATAAAAATACACATATCAAGTATTCTCACCACAACCATCACATGCCAACACATAGAGCATATACAGATTATATTCACATAATCACATATTCACACATAATGCATATGTTTATACACGAAACATATCATTCATAATTCAATGCATTTAACACGAATGCACATCATTTCACCAATGCTATCACAAACTCAATCACATAATTACTCCATTCCCAATTGCATATTAATCATGCACAATACATTTATCACAATTGCATATCACCATGTCTCACACATAATCAATCAAATCATGATTTCCCACATATAAACAATGCAATCATAATTCATGCAGATGCAAAGAGACCGACACAACGACTCTTATGCAAATGCATATGCGGTACCGACTCCATTATTTCTCAACACCAGTTCACTCAGGAACTCTTGGAACCATCGCTCGTTACATTACTGTAACTCCCCGCCGGGCCTACGATGTTCCCCATCGCTCACACCTCTTATTTTTAAAGCACACGATATGATCAAATCGCTCACACCTCTTATTTTTAAGGCACACGACGTTTATGGATCGCTCACACCTCTTTGCATAAGGCACACGACCAGATCGCTCACACCTCTTTGTATAAGGCACACGATCGTCCATAATCATTGCTCACACCTCTTTGTATAAGGCACACAATATTATAGCGGATTCCCTCTGGAATCGATTCGTCGCTCACACTCCACATGGGCACACGACATCACAAGATGCATATCATGACGCTTGACATACAAGAACTCATGACAATCAAATGCATCTTCACACATACATGCAACCATAATCATGCATATATTTCAACTCATCAATTCCATACATTCACAATTCAACAATATGAATTATCTCATCATCATTAATCATGCATTGCAAACAAACCCAAAACAATGCATTTCATCATAATCCATAAACCACAACAATAAGCATTTTAGCATATACATTCATATCAAGAATTACTCACCATCAACCACAACAATCCTACAACATTTCATCATAGGTATTCACATCATATAACAACACACAAGCTATACGTTATATAACAAAAGCATACCGCACGACAACACATCAATCGCACACATTCACGACGGTAAAAATCAACACAATGATACGGTTTCAATTTTCTTCTATTATTGAACCAGGTACAGACCTCAAAACCATTTTTCCTAGAAAGAACATTTCGTTAGCTTTCCAACGCTTCGAACGGGGGTCAAAACCGACTTACGGTTCAACAGTTATGAATTTTTGAAGTTTTGCAAAAACCAGAATTTTCTGCATAACAGCCCTACGGGTTCATGCATTTTCGTCCGGAAATCCGACCGATTCAATTATTTTCTTCAAAACAAACACATACTCATTCATACCAAACATATAGTGATGATTTGAAACCATAAAACGTGAATTCTACGACTTTCGATTTCACTCCGAATCTTAAACCCTCAATTCTCCAAAAATGCAAAAACTTACAAAATCAACCAAATTCGATAAAACAAGCATACTCAATCACGGCCTAACATTACTTGACACTTCTACGCAATTTATTCCAACTTTCACCCGTGAAAACATCGGTTTCTATCGATTTTTCTCATTTCGACCTATATTTGAAAAACCAACAAAATTTCCACACAAACATACATAATCATACACAAATATAGTATAATCGAGTTTCGCACCCTTACCCGATTAATTCGCGTTTGAAAAGTCGGTTGAATTGGTTCTTAATTCCACAAGTTTTTCCTCTTTTTCTTCTTTTTCCTCTTCTCTTTCTCTTCTCCTTTTTTCTTCTTCTCTTTTCTCTCTATTTTCTTTTCTTTCTACTTTTCTCTCTTTCTTACTACTTTTCTATTTTTATAAAAAAATCAAAATATCTAACCACCCAAAAAGACCAAAATACCCTTCAGCTCAAATATCTCTCAAACGCTCTCAAAATGCGATAAAACATAAACATACCGATGAAATATATTTCGGGAAATAAAAGTTGAAAAGAAATTATAATTTATTGCAAATATTTTACCTATCAGAGAGATTATCCAATTAACAGGTAAAACTCATTTAATTTACACAATTAAAAAAAAAAGGCCAAAAACTCACTAACTTCCACCAGTGGAAGTTACCTTTAAAATCTGCCTGAAAAATGCTTTTGGTCAGTTTTTGCACTAATCTTCCACCAGTGGAAGTTACCTTTAAAATCTGCCTGAGAATGCTTTTGGTCAGTTTTTTGCACTAATCTTCCACCAGTGGAACTCAAGTGCAAAACGTGACATAACCAAAAATAACACTAACTTCCATCAGTGACTGTTAGTTCAAAATGTGACACATTTATGCCACAAAACTCTCAATGCCCAAACATGATGCATTAACATGAAACACAATAAATCACACAATTCACAAAATTTCACATAAATGGAATAATTAAATACGGTTAAATAAATCGGGGCGTTACATGACACAAACGTGAATCACACCTAGCAAAAACAATCATCGGTAGATGAAAAACACAAAATGAGGCACTTTTCACTCACACAACAATCTTGCAAACAAAAGACTAAATTATGCAATCATCCAAAATTCACATTGAACATACAAAGACATGAATCCCAAGGGCTTTCAAGGTTGTAGCGTGGTCGGGTAAACAAACAAGGGGCAATTTCTAAAGGTAATTAAACAAAAACTTGTCTAAACCTTTGGGAGTGATCAACTCACAAAGACTCAAACACAAAATTCCAATTAACTTCTTCCAAAATCCCAAGTGTTACACAAAACACAATACTTATTTAGCACAATTATATGAACTCTTTTTGTTTCCTTTCACAAGGATTTTCTTTTTCTTTCTTTCTTTTTTTCTTTTCTTTTCTTTTTCATATTTTTCTCTCTTTTTTTTCTTTTCTTTTTCAACCTCATAGAAACCAACCAATGAGTAAACAATCATTCTCTCCCCAGCTTAAATTCAACCGCATCATCATGTGAATACTCCCTACTTTCTAAGGCAAGGTAAAAATTCATACAACAACACAAAATTGAGGGTTCAAGAAAAAACAATCAATCGAAAGCCATACAAAAAGTGAATTCAATACTCATAGACAAGCATTAAGTTCAAACAACATGGATAATGATAGAAAGGCACAAAGGGGTTACGAATGATCACACGCTCACAAGGTGAATGACTATTTGGCTAGGTAGTTGTGCTCAAAATGAAACAAAATGCCTTGATCCTTTTCATGCTTTCATATAATCAACACAAACAAAAGATTAAGCATAATAAAATCCAGTTAGAACAAGAATGTTGGTACTCCGCGTATATATGAACAATGGAAAGCTACCTCACAAAAAGGGTGGAAACTAAAGTGATTCACATCAAGAACAAGTATACAAAAGAATGAATGGCATGGAAGTTTGTAAAAAGCCTAAGTATCATGAATATGCTAAAGTCTAGAAAGAGATAAACACATACCTTGGACGTGTACAAAAATTAACAATAACATTACCATACATCCGCAAGTTGAAATGATCAAACTTGGAAAATCACCAAGCATCCTCAAATTATCCGGCCAAAATTTGCGTCCAAACAACAACAAAAACATTAGAAACTAAAAATAATAAAACATGCTTGTTTTACGTAAGCTCGACGCCTGTTATTTAAGAACGTTCCTCCAAGTTGCTTCCACCCGGTTATTCTTAACCAATACGCAATCAAACGTGAAAAGAAATAAACAATGATATAACAAATTCACAAGTATAAGTATCAATATAAACAAGTGAAAATAGACAATATATACGATATCTATAAAACTCAAAAACAAATAAACTATCGCAATGCAATTCAATAAAAACACCAATCCCCGACAACGACGCCATTTTGTTGATGCGGTAAAGCGACAAGCAACAAAATATTTGGAAGTATTTTTCCGGGAATTTATCGTGTCCACAGAGAGTGGTGCTATTGAACTGCCGTTCGACAATTTAAATGTTAAAGAGTTTGGGTTTAAAATGGTTTCAAACATTCAAACAGAAAAGTAAATATTAACACAAAAAGAATTCATTAATCAGAGAGAAGAATCATATCCGGTATGCATATAATCCACTCCTCACAAACTTAAACTTACCGTCCAATTATACTCAACCTACAATACTCCTCAATATCATCCAGCATCGCTCACAACAGTGTCCATCTCTGACACACTGAGCTGAGAGAACAACTGTGTTACCCTCGTCGACACTCTCGCACCCGACTCGAGATACGGAGGCATTAAGCTTCGACACCCATAAATATTGTTAGCTCTAAATCTATCTCTAGCATCCAGAAACTAACAGATAATCATCCTTAATCAAAGTTTGTGATGTTTATCTCTAACACAACCCAAATCCCGAGCATAAAACAAAAATCAAGGACAATCACCGATAAAGATTTGTAAAGCGGATTTTATATAACGCCATGGGCGACAAATATACATGAGTTCAAAGTAAACACATATACAACAACCCAATAAAGAAGAAATACACAAAGAAGAAGAGAAATAAACCAAACATCTCGCGGTTTGTCAACGCCGATCGATGAGAAATCCACCCCGAATCATCTGTGTGTAAGCTTCAATGTTGTTTTCTAAGCTAATCTACTGAAAAATGATGTTTGATGGAGTGGGAGCAATAGATACCCAAACCATACTCTAAAAATTGTGTTTTTATGCCTTACATATTGTTTATGTCCGTCAAAATTCGCCTGGCGAAATTCTGGTTCGCCTGGCAAAGTTAGGCGGCTTATTCTGCACTTTTTTCACGCTTCTAGACTGTCTGGCTCGCCACAGCTTCGCCTGGCGAGCCTGGGGCGAAAGCTGTCATGACAGCAAAAATCCTACACTGTTCCAGCCATAACTTTCGAACCGTAACTCCGCTTTTCTTCCGGTTTGAAGCGTTGGAAAGCTTATTCAATGCTCTTTATGGATATGACAAGATATCCTTGCTTGAATACCTACAAAAATAAATGGAAAACAATTAAACTCAATGATATTTACACAATAACGCAATATATACACTATAACGTAAAGTAAACGTATTTACAAACAAAACGGGGTTTATTCGTACGATATTAACAAAAAGTATCGATAAGTGCAACAAAACTTATATACAAAAATAGCTACAATTTTCACTTATCACACATATTTCCATAGGATCTTCTTGTGGCATTTTTAACTCTTTCAACAAGTTTCTTAGCCAAATTGCATGACAAACACATGATGTAGCGACAACATATTCGGCTTCACAAGTTGACAGTGTGATGATAGGTTGCTTCTTTGACATCCAAGTGAAAGCAGTATCTCCCATAAATAACACAAAACCAGTAGTGCTCTTTCTATCATCCATGTCTCCACCCCAATCGCTATCACTATAGCCAAAAATCTCATAATTGTTAGAAGAGTAATAGTGTAAGCCAAAGTTTGTTGTACCTTTGATATATCGAAGGATTCTCTTCGAACATGCTTAGATTGTTCCCAGTGAAGATCAAGTCATCAACATATAAGCACACAATCAAAATATCTCCATTTTGCGCTTTAATATAGAGTGCATGCTCATATGGACACTTGATGAAGTTTTTGTCTCGAAAGTACTTGTTGATTTGAACATTCTGAGTTCTCGGTGCTTGCTTGAGTCCATACAAAGCCTTTTTCAACTTCAAGAATTTTTCTTCTTGCCCTTTTACTTCATATCCCTGTGGTTGCTCGATATAAACTTCTTCTTCGAGAAAACCATTCAAGAAGGCCGACTTCACATCTATGTGATAGATCTTCCATTCATTTTGGGTTACCAACGAAATGATCAGTCTAATAGTTTCAAGACGAGCAACGGGGGCAAATAGCTCATCATAGTCAATTCCTTGTCTTTGACTATAGCCTTTTGCCCCCAGTCTTGCTTTGTATCTCTCCACTTCTCCTTTGGCATTCTTCGCCTTGTACACCCATCTTACTCTAATTTCTTTTTGTCCTCGTGGAAGTGTAGTAAGTTCCCACGTATCATTCTTCGTGATTGACTTTATTTCTTCATCCATGGCGTCTCTCCACTTTACGTTTTCAACAGCTTCTTGATATCTTAGAGGCTCGCAATCATTAAAAAGACAAAAGAGGTTAATGTCATTTTGGTTTTCGGTTACCTCATAAAGCTTTTCAATGCTCCTTAGTCTTGGTGTCCTCTCACTTGAGCTTGTTTCATCCAACCTTGGTGTCGGTGAGGCAGGTGGTGTAATATGTTTCATCATCTTTTTCTTCAAAGTAAGGAAGAAAATCGTACCTGTCTTTTTGAACACTCCAATCCCAACAATCTTGCTCTTCGAACTCCACGTCACGACTTATGACAGTTTTCCACTATTTGGATTATAGAGCTTGTACCCTTTGGAGTTTGAGTCGTAATCCATGAATACGTACTTCTCACTTTTATCATCGAGCTATGTTCTCCTTTCATCTAGAACATGGGTATAGGTAATGCTTCTAAACACTTTGAGGTGAGAGATCTCTGGCTTCCTTCCACTTCATGCTTCTTGTGGTGTCTTCTCATGCACACTTCTTTTTGGGGAACGGTTTGTCAGGTAAAACGCACATGCCACTGTTTCGGCCCAAAACTCTTTCGACATCTTCTTACTCTTAAGCATGCTTCGCACCATATTAAGTATGGCCCGGTTCTTTCTCTCCGTTACTCCATTTTGTTGTGGCGATCTTGACATTGTTAGCGGGCGACGGATTCCATGGTCTTCACAATATTTGTTGAACTCATTTGAAGTAAACTCTCCTCCTCGGTCAGATCTCATGGCCTTAAGTGAAAGACCACTTTCTTTCTCCAAAAGGGCTTTGAACTTCTTAAAGTTTTCAAACACTTCTGACTTCTCATTCAAGAAATAAACCCACATTTATTCTAGAATAATCATCAATAAAGAGGAGAAAGTATTTAATCTTACCAAAAGAGTTTGGATTGATTGGTCCACAGACATTAGTGTATATGAGCTCTAGCGGTTTTGTCGCTCTTGACGTTGATTCCTTTAGAAAGCTTTTTCAGAATTGCTTCCCAATTAGACATCCTCCACATAGTTGGTCTGGGTGGTTTATACTAGGCAAGCCTCTCACCATCTCCTTCTTTGACAAGCATTCTAGACCACCGAAGTTGAGGTGTCCAAATCGTAGATGCCATAGCCACGAAGAGTCGGTATAGCAAGCCTTAAGACACTTTGCCACATCATTTTGAATGTTCAATAGGAACATTCTATTCTTTGACATGAGCACCTTAGCAATCAAGTTATGTCCATGATCTCTTAAGAAAAGACTATGTTCTTTCAAGTGGATGTCATAGCCTTTCTCTAATAATTGTCCCAAGCTGAAAATGTTATTTTTCATGTTAGGAACATAGTAGACATTGGATATGAATTGATGACTCTCATTCTTCAAGCGTATGAGAATCTTACATTTGTCTTTGACTAGTATCTTTGAGTCATCTTCAAATGAGACATTGTCAGTTGTCGCTTCATTGATCTTTATGAACATGCTTCGATCACCGAACATGTGGTTGCTTGCGCCGGTGTCAAGGTACCACTTGCTTCTTTTCTCTTCAAATTGATTTTGGCACGCGAGCAACAAAGTTTATTCTTCTCCACTTTTTTCTTCAATAATGTTAGTTTTCTCCACAACCTTCTTTGAGAATCTACACTCAGATGCGTAGTGACCGATCTTGTTGCGGTTGAAGCACTTGATTTGTGACTTGTCGCGCCTTGACCATGAATTTCCTGTTCCACAACCTCTTTTTGCTTGTGGATTCCAACTTCTTTCTCCATTGTTGAAGTTGTTGGAGTAGTTGTTGTAACTGCCTCTTCCTTCTCCTCCATCTCTTCGTCCACGTTCCCGATCTTGGCCACATCCTCGTCCTCTTTGCCTCTTATAATTTGCATAGTTTGCTTCCTTTGCGTTGAGTTGTAGTAGTTGCTCCATAGCCTCCTTTCGTTTAATTTTTCTCTTTTGTTTTTTTTCGTGTGCTTGTAAGGAACCCATTAGTTGCTCAATAGTCATGGTCTTTAAATCCTTGTTTTCTTCAATGTTGGTAACAATGAAGTCAAAACTTGAATCTAAAGTGCGAAGTATTTTCTCCATGACTTTCACCTCATCAACATCTTCACCATTTCTTTTAAGTTGATTGACTACGGACAATACTCGAGAAAAATAATCAGAAATTGATTCAGAATCTTCCATAAATAAACGTTCAAAGTCACCTCTAAGAGTTTGAAGATGAATCTTTTTCACCTGCTTCACTCCTTTGTTGCAAGTTTGAAGCTTGTCCCATGCTTCTTTGGCCGTCGTTGCATTGGAGATCTTCTCAAATGTATCTTCATCAACCGATTGATAAATGAGGAAGAGAGCTTTCTTGTCTCTCTTTCTTGACTCCTTTAATGTCTCATTTACACCTTGGTTTAGCGAGGCTTCATCTTGCTCGTTGAAACATTTCTCAACGATATCCCACACATCTTGAGCTCCTAGTAGCGCCTTCATCTTGATACTCCAATTGTCATAGTTGTTCTTTGTGAGCATCGGCATTTGAAAAGGGAAACCTCCATTTGTCATCTTTTGAGGATCTTGAAGCTCTGATGCCACTTTGTTGAAAATAAAGTCTTTTGTGTTTAGCAAATGTGTGTGGGAATATTAGAGACTTAAAGAAAAATTTGATAGGTACGAGAATTTTTTATGCAAGAGAGAACTTTGTATTTTTGCTTGATACAAAAGTGTAGAATTACATCTCTATTTATAGTACTCTAAGAAGAACTCTAGACACACTAATTCTAAAGAGTTCTCAACTCTAGAAATTTCAAGAGCATTCTAGAAAATATTACAATTCTAAGAAGTATCTAGACATTCCAAACATTACAAGAGTTTTCTAGAAACATTACTCAAAATTACCTAAATCAAAATAACTAGTGGTGGAGACTTGGGTCTTGAGAGTGTGCTCCTCTCAAGGTCTCAGGTTCGAATTCTACTAGGTGCAATCGATCCTTGTGTGGACCAGTTCATACGGAATTTTGCTCTGGCGTTAAACGGGGCCTCTGCTAATGGACGGTGGGATTGATCCCTCTTGAATTAGTCGGCCGCAAAACCGGATACCAAGATTTCAAAAAAAAAAAACTAAGCCCAAAAATCCAAAACACAAATAATAAAATTAGGCCCAATCAAGTTTAATCTTTCAACCTGTCATTCAAGGAACTACCACGGGGATGGAAGATTTGATTTGCGGAGAATTTGTTGATGCTAGTGATCAGGGAATCTTGGGCTCATCTGATTCTAATATAGAAGTAGTGAATGAACACCAAGATTGGGATAGGAATTGACTCTGTAGAGTTGCATTCTCTTGAATCATTTTTGATATGATGAGTAAACAAAATTCTATTTTTGTGTGGAATTGTAAAGGTGCGTCCAACACAACTTTTCAGAGATATTGCAAGCAATATGTTCAGATGAGTAATCCTAGTATATTAATCAATGTGGAGAAAGAAGAAACAGATAATAAGAAGATTAGAAGGTATACATCGTCATATGCATGCTAGGATAAATGTTGGTGGTTTTGGGCGACTCGAGGAAAAATTTCAAAAATTACTGCATGGGATTTTACGATGATCAATGTTATCATGCATGCAATTACTAGAGTGGAAACCAATGTATAGTGGAATGGTGAAAAATCAGATTATTTTCACGAGTAGAGGTATTCGTCAGGGTGATCCAATATCTCCATATTTATTCGTGCTTTGCTTAGACAAATTATCTCATCTTATTTCTCATGCGGTGGATAGAGGGGGTTGGAAAGCTTTTAAAGTGGTAAGGAACATTCTGGTTGTGTCTTATCTTATGTTTGCGAATGACTCGCTTTTGGTTGGGGAGGTTACGGTTAACCAAATGAATTGTGTTGTCCATATCATGGACCAATTTTGTAGAATGTCTGGTCAAAAAGTTAGCCAAGAGAAGACAAGAATATATTTGTCAAAGAATGTTAGTCGTGTTATACGAGATCGGTAGGTGTGTAGGTCTGGATTTAGTGACACTCAACAGCTTGGTAAGTATTTGGGTGTGCCAATGACTCAGAAAACCCCAAAGAAGGAAGAGTATCGATATATCGTGGATCAAGTTAATATGAAGCTAATCAACTGTCATTTGCAGGGAGGGTGACACTTTCGAAGACAGTGTTAGAAGCTCTTGTTGTATATCTTATGATGCCGGGTATGATTCATAAGTCTTACATTGAGGACAAATGCTTGGATTGCTCTGGAATTGAGGGTCACAGATTTGGTAAAACAGTGGAAGCTTGGACAAATGCTTGGATTGCTCTGGAATTGAGGGTCACAGATTTGAATATACGTATCCCAGTCCAAGGGTAGCATGCTAAGGTTGTACATTTGATAAATGGAGATGGTGATTGGAATTGGCCTATTTTTTCGTATTGGCATTTGGCTCCTTGTGGACGTTTTAAATCTCCTTGCGTACATTTTTCCTCCGCGTGAGAACGGAGGGCCGGATGTTAGAGGTGGATTTGCAGTTGGCAAGTAGTATTTCTTGGTCTCAATTATGTAAAGGTTGCTACCAGATTCCCATCCTATAATGCTGCAGGTGTTGAATTTGTGGTTGGTGTTTGAAGAGGGGACCATAAAAAATAGTTCCTTTGAGATAACAAAGGATTGTCTTTATAATTTTCCAAGTGAGTAGTTGCTGATTTTGCATGAACTGAGCGAGTTTGTTAAATGAGAAAGCAATGTTTGTCTGTGTCATAAACAAGTACTGAAGGCCGCCTATGGTGTGATACGATAGAAAGTAACATCAATATTTGGTGAATTATCATCTTCTCTTACAGCAACCAAAGTAGATAATGCAGTGAGTATAAGCCTGGCATTTGCCAACTTTTTCTTTTCAAGAAGCTTTGCAATATATTTGTTAGGAAGAGGGTACTTAGGATTCGGTTTGTGAAAATTATTCATTGCTCTTGTGACTGTGGATGAGGTAGTTGTATGTGGAAGATTTATGGTTATAAGTGTAGGTGGAGTGCGCAAGGATGTAGTATATTTTTTAGGAGTGATTAATGGAGGATTTGGAGGAGGGACGGTTGGATGGGGTTGTGTAAGTATTAGTGGATAACAAAATATGGATATATTCTTATTATAAATCGATGATGGCGAAGATGAACTCGTGGAGATAGAGTCACATAGTGGAGATGAACGCGAAAATTGACTCACAGAAGACAACATGCCTTGAAAGGTATAATTTTTTGGTTGGAATATGATAGCATTGATAAAAATGATGTTGGGTACAGGGACCTAGAAATGCACAAGGCATGCTTCGATTAGATTACTTACGTTTAGAGTAAGGACGTAACCAAAGATATATAACTCCCAAAGACAGGAATGTTATGATAATTTGGTTTGGAGCCAAAGACAACGATTGATTAAGTAGACTGCCATCTCAAAAGCATAACACCAAAATGCTTGTAATCAATATGAGATTAACCACTTAAACTTGATTCAGACTGCACCAAACATCTCTTTACTTACATTTTGTATCACCTTACAACTAACCTCGCGGATTTTTTTTGTCGATCTCGTCATTTGTAAAAGAAAATAGATACTAACAACAAAATAAATGTCATGATATCTAAGGAAGAGTGGCAACAAGATTGACGATACAATGAGTAAAAATTGTAATTAAAGAAGATGTACACAAACATTGTGAAGAGACAAGTATTCAAACTCTTGCATAGCATTAACATTAGAATTTGAGTTAAACCTAACACTGTCTTACAAAATCGGTCTGTAAGATTAAGTTTTCCCTACTTATACACTTTTGTTCAAGCAATATCTCATCTAATGTGAGAATCTTAACGCACACATCCTCACGCCTATAATTGCGCATCTGAACTAGGCACAAGCTCCTATAGTGATTCCGGCGATACACTAATGCTCCAAATCACAGTACAGACTAACTGTCTTACCAGAGTTTCTTGCTGTTAGCAGCAATATCAATTTTAGAATATCCTCCAAAGCACTTGTCATCTATTGCACGTTTTATTAATTTCCACCATTAATATACGACTATGGACTCAAAACTGTGCAGATGGCTATTTTCTCACAGGATGGCATAAAATAAATTTTCATCTATCATCATGGCAGTGGCACATAAACTAGCAACTTCTAGCGCAGTACAGCATGTTGGTTCCGTGTTGCTCAAGTTATAAGGCGTTTTGGATCACTTGTCCTTGTAAGTCTTGCTCCAATTGATGTTACACTATTTGAATAAATTTAGCCGTGATACTGAATTCTATTATCATATGAAATTCTTAAAATGTTGTTCTCAGAGGTAAAAAAGACATATACTGCAGTGGAAGCTCTCAACTCATGATCTTCTATTCATGAAATGGTTCTCTATAGCATATGCTATTTACGGTTTTGATTACATAACGTAACATACTAACTAATATAAAACCATAAACCTATTTTCAAACTAAATCAGACATTGAGCTAAAGAGACAAAACTGGAATCAAGTAGTTTAACCGATTAAACCGTCCAGTTTCAGCATTGTCTTTAAAACATCATATGATATACATTATCATCCATTTAAGCGATAACTTTTTCCGCGAAAAGCAACTCCATCACCCTGATTCTGCTGCTGAGTGGAAGAAGAAGCAGAAGATGAAGCATTGCCACTTGTTTCATGAGAAGTGCTTCTTCTTGTTTGAGTTCCACCAAGACGATTGCTTCTTCCTCTAAACACAATTCCAGCTGAAGGATTAGATTGCACTGGTGAATTCATTTGAGTACCTTCTCCCCAATATGCCACTACTTTGTGACTAGTTTACATAAGTTAAGGATTATAAAAATGTAGTATCTGTTAAATAACTTATTATTAATATGAACTATGTATTTCAGCACTAGAAACTCAGACACACAACCGTGAATATCAGAGTTCGAACCCCGATGATAACATCAAATCTAGCAATGTCGGCTTTTTGCCAATTGAGTTAGGATTTGCGTACGTTATTAGTATGAACTTTGTCACAAGAATAAATGTCATGTACAACTTTTGAGATAATCATTGTGAGCAATGCAAGTTGATATATAAAAGAAAAGGATACACTAAGAGAGGAGTGTTGAACTTGAGCTTTCCACCAGCAAGTGGATGAAGAACTGTTAAGAAGTAGTATAAGTGTCCAGCAACCATTCCTAGAATGTCTGGCTTCAAAGGGTTTCCAAATATCAAATCAAGAGCTAGCATAGCCCATGGAAGGTAAAAGCCCTACATAACAAATCAACTTAATAAGAAGAGAGTCTTAAAACATAACAAGAGTGATTAAGAAATAGATATATGAAGCACGGACACCCGAAGACACTGACACGGCGACACCGATAATAATTTGAAAAAATGAAAAAATAAAGGTAATCACAAGTGTTGGTGTCTCACACAAACACGAACATCACGCCTTTTTTCAGAGTCAGAGGTGTCGGTGCTACAGAGAAATTGACGATACCTTCAATGATACCAAACCATAGATGTCGATTCTTGTATTTGGAAATTCACGGCTCCAAACATAGACAATCATGAAAACTAAAGAAACTCCCATGAATGGAGACCATAAATATGGCACAGCACTCATCACCTATAAGAACATAATGAAACTAAATGATATGAACACACAAAAATTAAAAAAAAAAAATCAAGAAAATGAAAAGTTAAATAAAAACTGTATTTGTTAAAAAATATACCAGTAGAGAGAATGCCCCAAATAATAGCATCCAAAGAAAATCAGCAGTTCTCTTATCAAATGGCCCTCTTTCCAATGAAACACCATATGTTGCTCTACAAAATTCAATATTCAAATAATTATTATCGTAATTTATACGTAATATTTGCATAAGTTTTGTAATAATGTAAACCCTAATTCATTCTAATTCATTCGGTATCAGCAATATAGAACTATAACTGTTATGTAGTCGCAGATGTAAACACATTTATCAAATGAGAGGTATAATTCAAAGAATGTATTTACATCATTATGAGACGAGCTGCGAATGGAAATGAAAATGGTCCGAGAAAGAAGAAGTTAGTTATCAGCCTCCAAATCTGTAAAGCATATAAACAAAACAAAGAAAGAAAGGTTAAAATGGTATATAGGAATGGTTAAGGATGATGATGATGAATATTTTTTGGATTAGAACGAAACCTGAAAGCGTTTGAAGACTAAGCCGTAAAAGAGTGCTATGGTTCTTGCATCGTAAAGATTGAGATGATATGCAGCAGTTGTCATCAAACAGAATACTCCATAGGTTTTGCTCACAGGAGGTAGAGACGAGTAGTAATCTGATGGTGTAGACATTTTGAATGAAATGCGTGGTGGTTGATGGAGGTCACCGGCGGGAAGGTTATCGGCGGCGAGAGGTGTTATGTGCGTATGAACATGGAGAGAGAGGAGAGTGGTGAGTTGCTGAAAAGTGAGAATGAGCAGAGAGAGAGTTTGTTTTGCAGAGAAATTGTTGAGTGAGGGAGCCAGCTCATTCACGTGAGAAGGAGGGTATTATGAAACCGTTTTTTAGCTACCCACTTTCATGCGGCCACGTGTCCTTAGGGTGAGAGAGAATCAAAACAAAACAAAAAAAATTCAAATTGTTAAACAATTAAAAATGCTTACAACATTCCTTCTAAATGTTTTAAAAGATCTAAATCATATTAAATCAAATAAAATTCACATCTTTTAAAATAAACACAATAAAATAAAAATGCAAAAACGGGTAATTCTAATTGATTTTTCCAAACAATTTGATTAAAAGATAAAAATAAAAGGGTTAAAAATTAATAAAAATTGGATCTGAAAATGCTCGAAAAATTAAAATGAATGCGTTAAAATAATCAACGGTCATACGTGTGATCTCCTGACTAATGATTTAAGCGATGAAGAAACTACTTGCTAGTAGAATATGGTAAGCGAAATGTCCACCAATGGAAGGAAACTAAAACTACAAATAAAAAATTACAAATAAAAATGATAAATTAAAACTAAAACTAAATTTATAAAATATTTATAAAATAATAAACTAAAATTATAAAACATTTATAAAATAAAAGTTATAAAATAAAATCAATATTAAAATTTTAAGTTAATAAATGTGGGATAAAATATATCAGAAAATTTCTCACGAACCGTCTCTCAGCTCCATCGTCTCTCAGTCTCCATCGTATCTCAAAGAAAATATGTAGTGCTTGAAGATTGGTTGTGTTAAAGAATGTTAGTAATTGAAATTGAATTGGTTGTATGTTGAAATTGTTAGAAGAATGTTAACCGAGCCAGGTTAGTTATTGGCTATAATTATTGCATTATTAGAGGTAAAAAACAAAGATTAGTTAGTAAGTGAATGTTAAAATGTTGATGTAGAGTTGTGTTAGTCGATTGTTAATGAAATGAGTTGATTAAGTTGATGTGGTTGCACTGCTAAAACTTAGAAATCAATTTAATGAACTGTTAAAATCATGTTAGAAGGATATGGAAGCACTGAACTGAATGTGTGTATGTAAATGGTATGCTGATTGTGTACATGATGATTTGTTGTTGGATTATCATGCAGCTTTGAACCATGATTTGAGTTAATTATGCTAGGGCTGTTAGTATGCTAGTGAAAAATGCATGAATTGTTTGCTTTAAATATGAATTGGCTTATCTAGTAGTGGCGGCCACGACACTGACGCTAGCGCAAAATAATTTGTTGGCTAAATCTAGTAGTGGCGGCCACGACACCGACGCTACTATAAAATAATTTGCTGGCTAAATCTCGTAGTGTCAGCCACGACACTGACGCTAGAGCAAAATAATATGTTGGCGAAATTTAATAGTGGCGGCACGACATTGACGTTACTAAAAAATAATTTGCTGACTAAGGCTAGTAGTGACGGCCGCGAAACCGACGCTATTATAAAATAAATTGTTGACTAAGTATTGTAGTGGCGGCTAAATAACTGACGCTATCTAATGACGTGGAGATATCCTTGATGAAAGTCAACTCAATCAAAAAATGACACCTGGCATTACATAACGTCGGTTTTAACCAACGCTAACTCAGTAATTAGCGTAGAGAAAAGGGTCATCATTTAGTGTTGCTTTAGCGTAAAGAAAAGTCGACGCTATAGTAGTGTCGCGCAAAAACCGACGCTAACTGTAACTAACTTCCAGTTTTGGAAAGTCCGCCCCGACCCCGACACTAAGCCGACACTAACCCCTTGTAGCATCGGTTTTTTTGTTGTTAGCTATGGCTTCTGGCCGACGTTAACACAGTGTTTTCTTGTAGTGCAGCCGCCTCTTGTGTGAACCGGTCGGTGCCATTCTCCATGCTCTGAAATGCGAGTCCTCTATGTAACACCCCCTTTCTATACCCCCAAATAATCACATAATCATTTAGGCACATATTAAAAATTTCATCAGAGTATAATTATAAACATAGTATAGAAAAAGTTTGTCACATTATACATGAAATTAAAACATTCAACACCTGCTCAACAATTGATATGCAACAGTGGGGTAACTTTGCAACAGAGGAACTTAGTCCTTACACCCACATCTCAATATTTAGAATAAAAGCAAAAAATCTAAACATTGAATAACATCAAACATATATACATATATATATATATATATATATATATATATATATATATATATATATATATATATATATATATATATCATCAAGTATTATCCACCAACATAATTTATGTTTACATAAAAATTCATCAACAAGATACATGTACAAATGTATCACAAAAGAATCATATACTTCCTAGTTACCCGGTGCTACATATCAGAGCCGACCGACCACAAGAATGAAGACACGCTTCACAAAAGACCACCAGCATACCTACTCTGCAATGCCTCATAGAGCATCATAAAATAGCAGAAGGGTGAGAAATATTATCATAATAACAATGCATATAATTATATATCTTAGCGTAAAAATACACATATTCCACATTCTCACCACAATTCATCACGATTCACTCATATACATTACAATGTATATATATATATATATATATATATATATATATATATATATATATATATATATATATATACAAAGCCAAGCATATTCATCATGCATACTTTCACAATTCTTATCATTCCACATAAACATACATATTCATGTTTATTCATCAATGCACAATTATAAAGATGATAAATGCAAATCATAGAGACCGACTCACGACTCTATGCAAATGCAATGCGGTACCGACTCAATCATCTCAAGTTCACTCAGGAACTTATTGGAACCATCGCTCGTTACCAATGTAACTCCCCGTCGGGCCTACGATGTTCACCCATTGCTCACACCTCACATAGGCACACAATGTTTATGGATCGCTCACACCCCACACGGGCACACGACCCGATCGCTCACACCCCACATGGGCACACGATCGTCTATAATCATCGCTCACACCCCACATGGGCACACAACGTTATAGCGGATTCCCCCTGGAACCAATCCGTCACTCACACCCCACATGGGCACACGACATTACAAGATGCCTATCATGATGCTTGACACCCAAGAACTCATGACAATCAAATGCATCTTCACACATATATGCAACCATAATCATGCATATATTTCAACTCATCATCATTATTCATGCATTGAAAATAATTCAAACAATGCATTTCAACCATAAAGGCCACCAACCACATACATTGGAATTTCACATAAACAATGCATATCATCACAAACCACAACAATCATACAATCACAATTACTTCCATAAGGGATTCACACCACAATGGCTACCCACAACACATCATAACAACATACATTGATATTCATACATTCATCTCATACAATCACATACAATCTATATACATTCACACCAATGCACTATTGTATGATTCACATCCAAAACACACATTCAAAACGGTAAAAGTCGCTAAATAACACTATTCCCGACTTTCCGACATAATTAAATCGGCTAACACTTTCCAAATCATTATAATAAGAAAGTACAGCTCAATAGCTTCACAACGATACCAAGAATGTAAAAATCGGATAAACGGAACTCAAGTTACGAAAGAAAAACGAAAACGATATTTTGAAAAGTCCCATTTTACAATTGTCCTGACCATACACGTATGGCCCTTCTCATACGCGTACGGCCCTGCTTCCTCGCCATCCCATACGCGTATTGCCAAGGCCCATACGCGTATGGGCCGAAGTCATTTCTCCCCCAAAATTCACGTTTAAAAGTCCATACGCGTATGCCCAACACCATATGCGTATCACCAGATGGCCGGGAAAAGTCACATCCCATACGTGTAATGGCCCAAGAACAAGCCAATGATACGCGTATGAACATGCCCCATACGCGTACGGCCAGGGCAAATGCAGAAAAATTCTGCAGAACTTGGTTCTGCGTTTTTCACCCAAACCATACCCAAATTCATCATCTAAATCCAGAAAAATACCAATTTGATGTACAATAACATATATCTATCATGTACCAACAACAAGGGACACGAAAACATCATTTCCAACATGATTCAATCGAATTCTAACACTTTCTACACAAATGGGTTTATACCAAAACTCATAAAAATCAACAACAACAACAACACAATCATACATAATGATATACATCTATAAGATAATAAGATTTCACACCCTTACCCGGATAATTCGATTCCTAGAAGTTGTTTTGAAGATTTCCAAGCTTTTCCTCTCTTTTCTTCTCTTTTCTCCTCTTCCTCTTTCTTTCTCTCCTTTTTCTCTCTATCTTTCTTTTCTTTCTCTTTCTCTCCTATTTCCTCTCCTTATCTCTTTTCTTTTCTATTTCTTATTTTCTACTCAAATTAAATTAATTCATTTTCTCACAAAATTCTATTTCCACTAAATTTCTAACTTATCATTAATTGAGAAATGTCTAAAATACCCTCCATTCTAATTTCCCCGAAACTCTAAAAAACGGTAAAATATCATAACATGTCAACATAGCATATTAACACACCAATTTCACAATTAAAATAATTTATCACTCAATTTAAATAAAAGAATCAACAAAATGGGAATAATCGAAATCGGGGCGTTACAACTCTCCCCCACTTTAGAAATTTTCGTCCTCGAAAATATTACCTGATTCAAACAACTCCGGATACGACCCTCGCATCCGACCGACAAACTAACATGCCCACAAAAGGCACACCACGACTAACAAAAACTGGCAAACCACCTTGCTAACAGCAACCACAATAACGACACGACACAGGAATTAGCTATACGCACTCGAACCATCACCATGGAAACAAGGCAACAACACAAACAAGGACACAAGTTCCACGACACAACATCGATTAAACAACCTCCACACAACCATAATACCAATATCCTTGTCACACAACATTATTACAACCATGCTACGATTCCCCAAATCGACCATATAACCAAAACATCCATCTACACAGTAGCCCATGAATAATAGTTAAACCTTTCACATATCACTTCCATCCTAAAACGTCCAATGGTCTCAACACTCCTACACGTTTCCAATGTTCAACCTATGAACTCTTACCAGTCCCACACGCATATACGAATCATGTCACCTAACGCTTCCGTTGCACACTCTGATTACTCATAACCATCAAAACTGACATGTATAAAAACTTTCGACTTAACTTATCACGTACGACACTAACTTTTCCCAGGGATAATCCAATCCAAATTCATAACCCATCACAAATTCTAACCATCCTCATTGTCTCATACTCTATTCCTTCAAACCAACCAAGTACTTAAAACTCTTGCGATTACCTAACACTTCGAGCCGAGAACCATAAAAATAATACCTCCAAGTTTTCCAACACAATACAATCGCGACTAATCCCAAATCCAGAATAGCATAGATCCCTTTATGGATCCTCAATTGTCGTAAAGCATAAGCCACGAATTTACCCTCTTGCATTAACACACTGACTATATTCATCAAGGACGCATCCCAATACCCCACAAACGGTTCATCAGGGTCACACAGAACCAAAACTGGAGCCGTAGACAACTTCTACATCAGCTCCCCACAACTTACTCACAACGAACGTCCAAAACAAACGACTCACCCTTTGCAAGTCAACTGAGATAACAGAAGTACGAACTTAGCAAAGTCTCCAATAACCAGCGGTAATAACCAACTAAAGTCCAAAAAGCTTCTAAGCACTTTAACCGACTTTGGAGTCCCTCTACGTAGAACTGCATCTACTCCCGATGAATTCACAAAAAAATACCACCATCAGAAATAACATATCCTAGAAAACTAACCTTTTCAACCAAAATTCTTACTTGAATGACTTAGCATAACACTTTGTCTCTTTTCAACACTTGCGAGTCAATTCTCAAACACTCTACTCGTTCTTCCTCCGAGTTTATAACAGATCCAAATATCCTCAATCAAAACCACTACAAACTTATCCAATTAAATATAGAAGATACAATTCCTCCACTCCACAAACATTACGGACGCATTACTAACACCAAGCAATGTCACTGTACGTTCTAATGCCCAATCCAATTTCAAAAAGTATAAATTCTCAAAGCTTTTGCAAAAATTTTCACTGGATAACTGGCTACTCACACCCAAGCTTAACCGAGTAATTGACAGCCTATTTCCGATGATAACAACATAATCCAGTCACATCAAATCGATCAAAGCCTTAACTCACACAATCCACCACTCTTATCCAACATTCCATACACTTGCAACTCCACTCAAACTCAACCAAGCCAAGAGAACTCTTAAATATTACACCCACACCTAGGGTTTCCTCAAAATTTCCATTAATGCTCTAAAACTTCAAAGACTCCAAACCTCACTCGAACTCCAAGTTTTACTTTCCATAGTCTCAATACCAATACCATCATGCTTGTTATTCCATTCAATCATCATTCCCTGTTGGTACTAACAAAGCTGGAGCTATCTAGGACCACACCTTAATGTTCCATCCAAAAACACATCCGAAAACCATGCACAACTGACGACCCATCACTATGGGTTCCTGCCAATTTCCAGAACACTATCATCACAGACAAAACAAATTTCTTAGTCTCGTCTACTAAGAGTTTCCTACTTACTTAGCAGACATAAACCTCCACTATTCACCTTCGTCCAATTAAGTTCAATCTCTACTCTCTGAGAAGCAGTCCTTAATAATACCCAATCATTCTCTCTCAATGACTTCCCAACTTGACCAACATATGGAAACCTCGAATCCGTCTCCTCTTCTGATATAAGAATCTTCTTCGACTCAACAAAACAATCCGTAGTCATTTCCTTAAATTCCAAACAATTCATTGCACACACTATCAAAGCCGAAAAGACCCGTCTATTCCATCCAACATAATTCCCGTCTACTATCAACAAGAGATTAAAGGTGATCAGTTCCTCAATTTGTCAATAGACAGCCGACAATCATGATGAGGCATAAACCATCTTTACCAAACTATAGTAGCATTTCTTGCATCCTGTGCACAAAACTACCTAAGGCACAAATCCTTAGTTGACATAAACCTTACCTCTGCCTTCCTTCCAGATCCGGGAACAATGCTATCCAAACCACACTTATAATCATGCAATCAACGGCACACTGAGCCCACGCTCCACAATCGAAGTAACTTGGAGAAGTTCTAGCTTCTCCCCCACTTATCTCAATCTCACACCTGAAGACAAAGGATTACCAAAAACCAGAAAGCACTGACAGTGTTCCAGACACATATCACGTACTAAGCGACAAACAACAATGACAGTATTCAACTGTCACAACAACAGACTCAACAACTGACTCAACACTGGCTCTGGTACCACTTAATGTAACACCCCCTTTCTATACCTCCAAATAATCACATAATCATTTAGGCACATATTAAAAATTTCATCAGAGTATAATTATAAACATAGTATAGAAAAAGTTTGTCATATTATACATGAAATTAAAACATTCAACACCTGCTCAACAATTGATATGCAACAGTGGGGTAACTTTGCAACAGAGGAACTTAGTCCTTACACCCACATCTCAATATTTAGAATAAAAGCGGAAAATCTAAACATCGAATAACATCAAACATATATATATATATATATATATATATATATATATATATATATATATATATATATATATATATATATATATATATATATCATCAAGTATTATCCACCAACATAATTCGTGTTTACATAAACATTCATCAACAAGATACATGTACAAATGTATCACAAAAGAATCATATACTTCCTAGCTACCCGGTGCTACATATCAGAGCCGACCGACCACAAGAATGAAGACACGCTTCACAAAAGACCATCAGCATACCTACTCTGCAATGCCTCATAGAGCATCATAAAACAGCAGAAGGGTGAGAAATATTATCATAATAACAATGCATATAATTATATATCTTAGCATAAAAATACACATATTCCACATTCTCACCACAATTCATCACGATTCACTCATATACATTACAATGTATATATATATATATATATATATATATATATATATATATATATACAAAACCAAGCATATTCATAATGCATACTTTCACAATTCTTATCATTCCACATAAACATACATATTCATGTTTATTCATCAATGCACCATTATAAAGATGATAAATGCAAATCATAGAGACCGACTCACGACTCTATGCAAATGCAATGCGGTACCGACTTAATCATCTCAAGTTCACTCAGGAACTTATTAGAACCATCGCTCGTTACCAATGTAACTCCCCGTCGGGCCTACGATGTTCACCCATTGCTCACACCTCACATAGGCACACATTGTTTATGGATCGCTCACACCCCACACGGGCACACGACCCGATCGCTCACACCCCACATGGGCACACGATCGTCTATAATCATCGCTCACACCCCACATGGGCACACGACGTTATAGCGGATTCCCCCTGGAACCAATCCGTCGCTTACACCCCACATGGGCACACGACATTACAAGATGCCTATCATGATGCTTGACACCCAAGAACTCATGACAATCAAATGCATCTTCACACATATATGCAACCATAATCATGCATATATTTCAACTCATCATCATTATTCATGCATTGAAAACAATTCAAACAATGCATTTCAACCATAAAGGCCACCAACCACATACATTAGAATTTCACATAAACAATGCATATCATCACAAACCACAACAATCATACAATCACAATTACTTCCACAAGGGATTCACACCACAAAGGCTACTCACAACACATCATAACAATATACATTGATATTCATACATTCATCTCATACAATCACATACAATCTATATACATTCACATCAATGCACTATTGTATGATTCACATCCAAAACACACATTCAAAACGGTAAAAGTCGCTAAATAACACTATTCCCGACTTTCTTACATAATTAAACCGGATAACACTTTCCAAATCATTATAATAAGAAAGTACAGCTCAATAGCTTCACAACGATACCAAGAATGTAAAAATCGGATAAACGGAACTCAAGTTACGAAAGAAAAACGAAAACGATATTTTGAAAAGTCCCATTTTACAATTGTCCTGACCATACACGTATGGCCCTTCTCATACGCGTACGGCCCTGCTTCCTCGCCATCCCATACGCGTATTGCCAAGGCCCATATGCGTATGGGCCGAAGTCATTTCTCCCCCAAAATTCACGTTTAAA
Organism: Lathyrus tuberosus; assembly: GCA_022829125.1. NCBI lineage: Eukaryota > Viridiplantae > Streptophyta > Magnoliopsida > Fabales > Fabaceae > Lathyrus > Lathyrus tuberosus. The sequence continues at coordinate 6,169,659 of JALAZF010000159.1, forward strand.
AGTCCATACGCGTATGCCCAACACCATACGCGTATCACCATATGGCCGGGAAAAGTCACATTCCATACGCGTAATGGCCCAAGAACAAGCCAATGATACGCGTAACGCCTAGGCTCATACGCGTATGAACATGCCCCATACGCGTACGGCCAGGACAAATGCAGAAAAATTCTGCAGAACTTGGTTCTGCGTTTTTCACCCAAACCATACCCAAATTCATCATCTAAATCCAGAAAAATATCAATTTGATGTACAATAACATATATCTATCATGTACCAACAACAAGGGACACGAAAACATCATTTCCAACATGATTCAATCGAATTCTAACACTTTCTACACAAATGGGTTTATACCAAAACTCATAAAAATCAACAACAACAACACAATCATACATAATGATATACATCGATAAGATAATAAGATTTCACACCCTTACCCGGATAATTCGATTCCTAGAAGTTGTTTTGAAGATTTCCAAGCTTTTCCTCTCTTTTCTTCTCTTTTCTCCTCTTCCTCTTTCTTTCTCTCCTTTTTCTCTCTATCTTTCTTTTCTTTCTCTTTCTCTCCTATTTCCTCTCCTTATCTCTTTTTCTTTTCTATTTCTTATTTTCTACTCAAATTAAATTAATTCATTTTCTCACAAAATTCTATTTCCACTAAATTTCTAACTTATCATTAATTGAGAAATGTCTAAAATACCCTCCATTCTAATTTCCCCGAAACTCTAAAAAACGGTAAAATATCATAACATGTCAACATAGCATATTAACACACCAATTTCACAATTAAAATAATTTACCACTCAATTTAAATAAAAGACTCAACAAAATGGGAATAATCGAAATCGGGGCGTTACACTCTACATCACCTCCCATTTTTTTAGCCTCGCAGCTGTATCACGATGTCGACCAACAATCGTACCATCTCTACCTCGGGTCTTCACTAAAAAGGAAAAAATTATAACCTTCAAATTATTTCAAAAATCCGAAACTTATGGAGTTTTCAAAAAATTTCTAAATATGCGGAAAAAATGTATAAGAATTTCTGATTTTTTTAAAAATGCGAAAAAATGCATAACTATTTTTGGATATTTCAAAAGATGCGCAAAAATGCATACATATTTTTCTGTTTTTTTGAAATGTCCGTTTGAAATGCATTTTTTCTGCTTTTTTCGAAATATATGGAAGAACTTGTGCATTTTAACCAGACATTTTCAAAATATACGGAAAACTATGCATTTTTAACAGATTTTTTGAAATATTCAGTAAAAATTTAAGAAAAAACCGAAAAAAACCGTTAAAAATACGGCAAAAATTCAAACTCACTTGTTATCAAACACAAATGTTCAATAGTGTTTGGATCTAGCTAGCGCAAAAAAACGATTTTCCCCTTCCCTTTTCTATTTATCACCATTAGGATTTGTAGGGTTTCAAAAAAATGCCCCTCCTTTGATATTTTTATGATTAAAATGAGTTTAAATAATTAAATGAAATAACTTTTTTTTAATAAATACAAATAAAATCAAATGATAAAAATGGGAACGTAAATGAGATCGAAAAAATTAAACGAGTATGCCGAGGTAAAATAGGTGAACCGTAGATCAATAAAACATATATGTTCAGATGAGACACAGTGTGATCCTTTGTAACTTAAAAAACTTTCCTCAAACTAGGTTTTGATGTGTTTCTAGCAACTGAAGTGAATGGATTGCTCTGGAATTAATGTCACACATTTGAATATACATATCTCTGTCAAAGTGCAGCAGGCTAAGGTTGTACACTTGATAAATGGAGATGGTGATTGGAATTGGCCTATATTGTAACTAAAAAAGAAACTCCAATCATGTTTCACAAATAATGATGCCGATTTTTTGAGGTTTTGTGAGACAATATGCTAATTGGTCCATAGATAACATGTTGAATTTTGAGTTTATCTTGTTGGACACGATATCGAACAAAAGGAATGTCAAAATATATGTGCTTTATACGAGTGTGATATATTGGATTTTGAGTAAGATATGTAGCATTGAGATTATCACGAAATCGGAATAAACCGTCCAGTTTCAGCATTGTCTTTAAAACATCATATGATATACATTATCATCCATTTAAGCGATAACTTTTTCCGCGAAAAGCAACTCCATCACCCTGATTCTGCTGCTGAGGGGAAGAAGAAGCAGCAACATTGTCACTTGTTTCATGAGAAGTGCTTCTTGTTGTTTGAGTTCCACCAAGACGATTGCTTCTTCCTCTAAACACAATTCCAGCAGAAGGATTAGATTGCACTGGTGCATTCATTTGAGTACCTTCTCCCCAATATGCCACTATTTTGTGACTAGTTTACATAAGTTAAGGATTATAAAAAAGTACTATCTGTTAAATAACTTATTATTATTATGAACTAGAAACTCAGACAGACAACCGTGAATACCAGAGTTCGAACCCAGATGATGACATCCACTCTAATAATATCGGCTTTTTGCCAGTTGAGTTAGGATTTGCGTACGTTATTATTATGAACTTTGTCACTAGAATAAATGCCATGTACAACATTTGATATAATCATTGTGATCAATGCAAGTTGATATATAAAAGAAAAGGATACACTAAGAGAGGAGTGTTGAACTTGAGCTTTCCACCAGCAAGAGGATGAAGAACTGTTAAGAAGTAATATAAATGTCCTGCAACCATTCCTAGAATGTCTGGCTTTAAAGGGTTTCCAAATATCAAATCAAGAGCTAGCATAGCCCATGGAAGGTAAAACCCCTACATAACAAAATCAACTTAATAAGGAGAGAGTCTTAACATAACAAAAGTGTATCGGTGTTGGTGTCTGGCACAAACACGAACACCACGCCTTTTTTAAAAGTTAGAGATGTCGGTACTACAGAGAAATTGACATACCTTCAATGATACCAAACCATAAATGTTGATTCTTGCATTTGGAAACTCGCGGCTCCAAACATATACAATCATGAAAACTAAAGAAACTCCCATGAATGGAGACCATAAATATGGCACAGCACTCATCACCTAACAACAGAATCAAACTAAACAACATGAACATAAAAAAAAACAACAAAAATGAAATGTTAAATAGAAACTATTTTTGTTACAACATATACCAGAAGTGAGAGTGCACCAAAAATCAACATCCATACATAATCTGCAGTTCTCTTATCAAATGGCCCTCTTTCCAATGAAACACCATATCTTGCTCTATAAAATTCAATACTCAAACCATTATTACCGTATCAGTATCGGTGATATAGAACTATAACTGCTATATAGTCGCAGATGTAAACACATTTATCAAATGAGATGTATAAGTTAAAGAATCTATTTACATCATTATGAGACGAAATGCAAATGGAAATGAAAATGGTCCAAGAAAGAAAAAATTTGTGATAACCCTCCAAACCTGTTAACAAATGTAAACAAACAAACAAAGAAAGTTAAAATAGTATATATCAATGGTTAAGGATGATGATGAATATTTATGGATTAGAAACAAACCTGAAAGCGTTTAAAGACTAAGCCATAAAACAATGCTATGGTTCTTGCATCATAAAGATTGAGATAATATGCAGCTGTTGTCATCAAACATGCTACTCCATAAGTCTTGCTCACAGGTGGTAGAGACGAGTAGTACTCTCCTGGTGTAGACATTATTGAATGAAATGAGTGTTAGAAGTTAGAACATGATGAAGAACAAGAAAGGAAAATTTGTTTATATATAAACTTGATAGTGGTGATTATGGAAGAAGAGATTATAATGCATTTAAAAGTCTAAGTCTAACACCAAATGATACTCCAATATGTTTTTTATTGGTGGGAACATTGGAGTTGACTTGTTGACTTTGAAATAATCTTTGTATAGGCTAGTCTTTGCCACTTCTCTTTCTTCGCCAATTAGTTGTGTTGTCATTCGTTTATTTGAACATTGTGACAAGCAATAAATGCATAAGGACTTAAGATACATAATACCATTAAGGTCATAGACATTTATAAATTTAGTTTGTATAATAGCAACTATGTACTTTAGTTTATGTTAAGCCAATTTGTTTATAAAATATAATAAGAATAAAAAAATAGAAAGACAAAATTTTGTCAATTTTTTTTTATATTTTTTTAAAAAAATATATATTTTTATTTATATTTGGAGCATAAATATAATTTTTCATATATATAAAAATTTAGATCAATAATATATTTTTTCGTTTGTAAATATTAATTTTGTTTTGACATTATTTATAAAAATATTTTGATGTATAAAAAGTTCGTTCTCATTTATAAAGGTATTTGGATCACCAATACATTTTTTTTCATATATAAAAATAAAGTTCAACATAAAGTATTTAAATTTTTCCGTGTATAAAAATATTTGTCTCATATACTTTATTATATTATCAATGACTTCATTTTCTCGTTTCAGTAATTCACTCATTCATGTAAATATATATTTTCTCTAACAATCTCCTAATTTATGCAAGTGTTATTACAAATATCTATTTCATGGGATACCCAAAAAGACCATAGTAACAAAATTTTAAGTAATTAACAATTTTTGAAAATAAATATGAAATTTTAAGTATTGATATTTGACACATTTATAGAGTAAAATGTTAAATTTATCAATATTTTTTATAAATATTTAATATATAATAAAATATATTTAATGATAGTTATGCAATGAATATGAACAATACATTTATTAATTTTAGTAATTTTCACAAATAAGACAACTATTTTAATATTTAATATTGTATTACATAAATTATTAAATTATTTAATATTGTATTAAATATGTAAACTCTCACTCATTATTAACATCCATATTTATTTTTAAATATTTATTTTTAAAAAAGTGTTCAATAAAATCTAAAAAAATAATTAATTTATTTTTTATTGGATTTTTCTAAAATGTCGATAGAAAAATATAATTTGTCGTGAAAAGTTTGATATAAATTTAAAATTGCCGATATAAATATATAAATTTAATAGACAAAAATATTTGAAAAATACTTAGCAAATATTGGGTAGAAATGTTAAAAAATGTAGTAAAAGTTCGAAAAAATTTAAAATCTCCAAAAATAATAAAAGTTATCCAAGAGTATTACAATAAAAACCCTACTGTTAAGGGTATTAGTTAAAATCAAATGGACAGCAACACAAATCCTCTACTCATATATTTTAAATTGGCTTAATTGCAATTTCGGTCCCTCTGTTTTTAATTTTTTTTAGTTTTGATCCCCCTATTTTAAAATCCGGATTTTTTGTCCCTCCATTTTTAATTTTTTTTAGTTTTGATCCCCGTATTTTAAAATCCAAAATTTTGGTCCCTCTATTTTTCATTTTTGTGTAGTTTTGGTCCCCTATTTTACAGTTCGTCTCAGTTCTGTTCGCCTGACGCTCGCCCAGCGAGTCACCAGCGAAACCCCGTTCGCCCGGAAAACTCCTCTTTCGCCCGGAGAATTCCCTGTTCGCCTCGTGCTCGCCCGGCGGAGCAGAGGCGAATTTCTTTCCCCATACAAGTTCTAGCAACCCCTATTTTCATCTTCTCACTCGCCCCTCAGTTCGCCTGGTGACCTACCAGCGAATTCATATTCGCCCGGCGAAACCCACCCTTCGCCCGGCGAAACTGTGCGAATCAGCAATCCTGTGATTGCGATTCTGCACGAGTCAGACTCCAATTCTTCTCTGATTTCGCTCACAATCAGTCCAAAAATTGCACACCAATTCACAGATTACCACACAATCGATTAGAAACATATAATTCACATTTCAATCGGTTAATTCATGCATTTTATCCCCTTATCAAAACCTCCGACACGTGACAATCCCAATTTCAGATTAATACAAACGAAACGTAGGGATGATCCTAAAGGTTTACCTACCCTCATACAAACATTATACAACCCTTAAGAGATTAAAGAACCACACCCTTACCTTAGTGACGATTCTTCGAAAGTTCTCTAAACCCTAGCTCTGCTCCCCTCTTCCGTTCCTCTTTTCTCCAAAAACACGATCGTTCACAATGACTCCCCTCCTTCTCCAATTTTCCTCTTTTTCCTACTATAACCCTTGGACCCCTAATATGTTTTTCCCTTTTTACCCTTACTAATCCTCATGAATGGACCACCTTGCCCTTATCACCTCTCCACTCATATTATCCAATTTTCAAATAAATAAAATAATTAAACTAATTATTTTAAATCTAAATAATTCCAACTAAATTATTTAAATTAATAATTATTTACTAACCACACCACATATCTTTATACCATTGGTCATGCACCCTCCGATGTCTTATTCTCTATAATTCTAAGGTCGCTACCCCTTACTAAGGGCAACCCATGCTCAACCAAAACACACATAATCTTACACAAACATACAACATCATTCAATTTTAATTACGAAAAATAATTAAAATAAATCGGGGTGTTACAACTCTCCCCCACTTAGAATATTTCGTCCTCGAAAATTTACCTCATGCGAATAACTCAGGATACGACTCTCACATCCTGCTCTCTAATTCCCAAGTCATATTTCCACCGACAGCGCCTCCCCACACTACCTTCACAAGAGTGATCTCTTTACCCCTCAATTGCTTTACCCTGCGGTCTTTAATCCGTATTGGTAAGGCCTCGACCGTAAGGGTATCCCTTACTTCCACATCATCCATCGGAATCACATGTGACGGATCCAGAACATACTTCTGAAGCTGTGACACATGGAACACATCATGCAAATTCTACTAATTGGGTGGCAACGCCACTCTGTAGGCAACAGTTCCAACTCTTTCAAAAATCTGATATGGGGCAATAAACCGAGGAGTAAGCTTCCTCGACTTCAACGCACGTCCAACACCGGTCACCGGGGTGACTCTAAAAAACACATGGTCTCCTCCTTGGAACTCGAGATCTTTCCTCCTCTTATCATGGTAGCTCTTCTGCCTGCTCTGCGAAGCTTTCATCTTTTCCCGAATCAGCTTCACCTTTTCAGTAGTCTGCTGAACAATCTCAGGTCCAAGTACTACACTCTCACCAGATTCGTGACAACACAAAGGAGTTCGACACCTCCGACCATACAATGCTTCAAAAGGCGCCATTCCAATACTGGAATGATAACTGTTATTATAAGTGAACTCGATCAGCGGCAAATGGCTATCCCAAGCACCTCCTTGTTCAAGCATACAAGCCCTCAAAAAATCCTCCAAAGATTGTATAGTCCTCTTTGTCTGTCCATCCGTCTGCGGGTGATAAGCCGAACATAATCTCAGTTTCGATCCTAAAGCTTCTTGCAAACTCTCCTAAAACCTGGAAGTGAACCTTGGATCTCGGTCCGACACAATACTCAACGGAACTTCATGCAACTTCACAATCACCTGAATATAAATCTCTGCCAGCTTCTGCAAAGGAAAACTGATAGTAATCGGGATAAAATGTGTCGACTTCGTCAATCTATCCACTACTACCCAAATGGAATCATGTCCTCTCGGTGTATTAGTGTCGTACCTCGAAAAATACGATCCTCGCGATGGAAGCGGAAAGAACTGTTCGAAACAGAGTCGCCACCGAACTTTATTCATCCCAAAAGAGGGAAAGGAAAATATCGATAAAACCTTTAAAGGGATAAGAAGATGGTCATCGCAACCAAATTCGGGTTCGGGAGTCGGTTACGCAAAGGGAAGGTATTAGCACCCTCTACGTCCGTTGTACTCAACGGGAACCTCTTGAATCGATTCGTGAGATATGTTAGCTTGGTTTGTTTGTTTTCTTCTAAGGTAGATATTTTAAGGGGAAAATGGGTGGTTTTTTATTAGTGTGCTCGGCAAGGATTGAGAACCCTTGGGCCTACGTATTCCCTCGTGCAATGGGAAAGTCAGAGCATTCGTAGTTCGCGGGACTACGGTTGGTTGGTGTTTTTTAAACGAACGAGTGTTTAATTCGCATTCTAACTACTAAACGTTGGCTTGTCGGCTCGTCATGGGGGACTGAAGCACTAGTTCATATGCGCGGAAGAATGGATTAAACAATGTTCTTCTTGTGAAAAATTGTTTGGATAAGGATTAAGTGTGTTAGGGATTTGATTGAGAAAATAGTTTGATTTGGACGTGTTTTAGGCGCACGAGAGTTTAGGTTGCATTCTAACTGCTAAACGTTGGCTTGTCTGCTCGCTAGGGGAGGCTGAAGCACGAGTTCATATGCGCGAAAGAATGACTTAAACAATGTTCTTTGGGAAAGGTGTTTGAGTTGTGGATTAAGTGTTTGTATTTTGATTGGGTGACGATTACTTGAACTTAAGAAAGATTCCTCGGGCCCAAGTAATTGGGAAAGCGAGTCGAAGAATCGTCTCTCTCTCTTTTTCATCCTTAATTATGAAAGAGTTTTAATATGGTTAGAGTATGTTTAAATAGATGACAATTACTTGAACTTAAGAAAGATTCCTCGGGCCCAAGTAATCGGGAAAGCTAGTCGAAGAACCGACTCTCTCTCTTTTCCATCCAAGTGTTTAGGGAAAGAATATTTGATTTGATTTATTGTAAAAAGGGTTTGATGGGTAATCGTGTTATGAGTCTTTTAAAGAAGACAATTGCTTGAACTTAAGAAAGATTCCTCGGGCCCAAACAATTGAGGAGAAGAATCGAAGATTCCATTCTACTCCCTTTTCTTCTTTTATGAAATAGTATTTAAGTGAGGTTTAAATGTATTGATTTGATTTGAAAAATACTTGACGTTGGATCAAGCTTGTTTATTGTTGTAAAAAGAGATGGATTTTAATCTTAAGGGAGAGGGGTGTAGTTAATCAAGTGGGAATAATATCAAGCCATGATTAAAATGAGCCAATCAGATACACGCATACAAATCAAAGTGAAATGTGCAACAATTATCGTTGTATAAAGCCCAAGAGGAGGCATTGTGAGGTCGATTGCGATCGTGAAAACGATCTATTTACAAGGTATTAAAAGGGCTTGACATTAAGTCAAGATATTAGTTTGAAAATATTTTTTTGGTTTGGACAAGTATAATATGAATAGCATAAACATAATCAAGGTATGAAATAAATCCACAAGAGAAAATTATACACCTCACAAAGATTAAAAGACAAACAAAGTGGGGGGAAGAAACATGCTTCTAACATGGATACAATCCTAGAATGAGGCATAAAAGATAAAATCGAGATTCTAGGGGTACCTAACGGAGAAGGTTCGTTGCCTCTTCAATGCGTGCAAAACTCAAGGAGACTTATAGAAGCTTCGCACGATCAATCCAATAAGCTCAAGTGTCCAACGTCACAAATCAACATCCAAGATCAACTGAGCCAAAATCAAAAGTACTAACAAGAGAATCAAAAAGTTAGTAAGAACTTAATAAAAGAGAGCTAATTAAAAAACCAAAATCAACTTGAAATCAATTAAAGTTCCAAGGTTCGATTAAGATTCAAACAAACATAAACAAAGGTTAATCGAAAACTAAACATCACGGTTAATTAAAAAAAAAACTAAAACCTAGACTAATCAAAATTAATGATGAAAAATTAAACACAATTAAATCTAATTAATAATCCAAATGTCTACAACCAATTATCCAAACTCAAATTAACAAGAATCTAATTAATAAGAATCTAAAATTGAATTAAACAAGACTCAAATCAGAATTAAAATCAAACTAAAATTAACATGAGATTAAAAATAATTTTCCATCAAAACAAAATATAAAATACCAAAACAAGGGTGCAGATCCGGACCAAAGGGTGTTAGGAATCTAACTATTATCGAAAGGAGCATGGGCTTGAAGACCCATCAACGATAACAAAAAAACAGGATGGATCCCAACAGCATTGTAAAAAAAAAAGAAGTCATCAGACCAACAGTGTTAAGGCGCTGTATCCAAGCAGAGTCATGATGTAAAACCCAAATCGTAACATTAATGAATATGAACATCACGTTCAGATCCACCATCATCATCATTTTATCAATTCTATTTTAAAAACAACACAAAAAATAAAAAATAAATAAAATGAACAAAATGAAAGTATGAAGTATCAAAATCAAAAGCAGAGCAACAAGGCTCATCACCATCAGCAACGCGACTCAAAATCTCGCACCCAAAACAACCCATCGCCACATCAATCGCTCCGACCTTCCCTGTGCAACAAGCTTCAGAATCCCACTTGGTCGCGATTTCGCTCGTGGTTCTCTCTGCATCTGCTTCATCGGTCGAACGGCTTCGTCTCGTATCAACCTTACCTCGCGTTTGTCCTTTGTTTCCGGTTACGATCCATTTCGATTACTTGATTCCGGTGTCAGGTCAGTGTTTAAAATCATGTTTGGATCTGTTTTCAAACTCTCTTCTTCTACTTAATTCGTTCTGAGATGATGTTGTGTTGTTGGTTGATTTGGGTTTATGGAAAGATGAAGGTTCTACGGTTTGTTGAAAATGAGTTGGGTTGTAGAAGGGTCACAAGTTGAAGTTGGGTTACCTTGTGGAGTGTGATGATGAATGGGGAAGGGAGTGATTCGGTTGGGTTTTGAAATGGGTTTCAAAGGGGAAGAATGGTTCGAAGGTTTAAGGCTTGTGAAGGTTAATGGGAATCTGAATGAAGTATGTTGATTATGTGTGGTTGTTGCGCTATTGTTGGTTTGCTGTGTGGCTGGAGCATCGGTTTAGAGTGATGACCTGTATATTAAGGTGTAGAACAATTCATTCCAAATTTTATTGAGAAATACATGATTTCTGTCACTAGTAATTGCAGAAGGCATCTCGTGTTACTTAAAACACATTGTCAAGAAAAGTGTGGGCCACATCAATGGCAGTACAAGGATAAGATGAAGTGAATAAATGAGCATACTCGCTCAAATGATATAAAACCAACTAATATTACATGTCTCCTAGGGAATTGGTGTGGCTTTCTGTTACAAATTTTTCTTTCCATATCTTTTGTATTTTGTAAATGAACTCTTATCTTGTAACTCTTAAGATGGACTTAATTTGAAAAAGTTGATTTGGATCTAACATGGATTTAAAATGGTTATTAAAAATGGGTATGAAATGTGGATATATAAATGAATATATATTAGAAAAGATAAAAAAAGGAATAGGGATGAAAAAAAAAGTTTTAGAGTCTATAATTAATAAATTGAAAATGGACAATGGATATGGTATCCTGTCCTTGACAGTCTTTTTTGAATTATTGGATATGATTAGTGGGTGAGTGTATAGAAGAAAGTTATGTATAGGTAGGACAAATTTGGGGTATGACAATTAGGCAACCCGGTCACAAAATACATGGAAATGCTGTCCCATTTCCACTCTGGAATATCTAACGGTTGCATCAACCCAACAGGTTTCTGATATTCCACCTTCGACTTTTGACAAGTCAAACAAGCATACACAAACTTAGCCACATCATGTTTCAATCTAGGCCACCAAAATATCCTCTTCAAGTCTTGATACATCTTCATAGCTCCTGGATGGATACTCAAACTACTCATGTGACTCTCTTCTAGAATCATTCTTTTCAACTCAAGATCATCAGGAATACAAATCCTATCACGGAATCTCAACACACCTTGTTCATCCACTCTGAACTCATTACCTTCCGCTTGGTCATTCCCAATCATCAAATCCACCAGTTTCACATCCAACTTCTGACCTTCTCTGATGCTATTAAGAAATTCATTGTTGATCTTCAGCATACCCAGCATTACACTATGCAGCATCTGTTCGCAAACCAAACTCATATCTCTGAACTGTTCAATCAATTCTAACTCTTTAACTATCATAGCAGACATATGCAACGTCTTTCGACTCAAAGCATCAGCCACAACATTAGCTTTACCGGGATGATAGTTCAAGCCAAAATCATAATCCTTTAAGAACTCCAACCACCTTCTTTGTCTCATATTGAATTCCTTCTGATCAAACAGACACCTCAAGCTCTTATGATCACTATACACTTCAAATCTGGAACCATAAAGATATTGCCTCCAAATCTTCAATACGAATACCACTGCAGCTAATTCCAAATCATGAGTTGGATAATTCCTCTCATGGACCCTTAACTGTCGTGAAGCATATTCCACAACCTTACCATCCTGCATTAACACACCTCCTAAACCCATCAAAGAAGCGTCGCAATACACCATAAATGGTTCATTTGGTTCAGGTAGAATCAAAACTGGAGCTGTAGTCAATCTCTTCTTCAGCTCGATGAAACTCTTCTCATAATGAACATCCCACACAAACGCTCTACCCTTGCACGTCAACTGAGTCAACGGAAGTGCCAACTTTGAAAAGACTTCAATAAACCTTCGGTAATAACCAGCCAAGCCTAAAAAGCTTCTAATCTCAGTCACCGACTTCGGAGCCTCCCATTGTAGAACTGCATCTACTTTGGACGGATCCACAGCAATATCATCACTTGAAATAACATGTCCAAGAAAACTTACCTCTCTCAACCAGAATTCACACTTAGACAACTTAGCATAGAGCTTCTTCTCATTCAACACTTGCAGCATGATCCGCAAATGTTCAGCATGTTCCTCTTCCGACTTAGAATAGATAAGGATGTCATCAATAAAAACAACCACAAATTGATCCAAGTAAGCATGAAAAATTTGATTCATATACTCCATGAATACACCAGGTGCATTAGTAACTTCGAACGGCATCACTACATACTCATAATGTCCATATCGAGTCCTGAAAGCCGTTTTCTGAATATCTTCATCTTTTACCTGTATCTGATGATAACCCGACCTCAAGTCAATCTTGCTAAACACAAGGGCGCCCACTAATTAATTCATCAAGTCATCTATTCTTGGAAGCGGATACTTGTTCTTAATCGTTACTTTATTCAGCTGTCTGTAATCGATACACAACCTCATACTGCCATCCTTTTTCTTCACCAACAGCACTGGAGCTCCCCAAGGTGATACACTTGGTCTCACAAATTTCTTTTCTAACAATTCTTCTAGTTGCTTCTTCAGCTCTGTCAATTCTAATGCCGACATCCTGTATGGTCCCGTCGAAATAGGTCTGGTACCAAGGACAAGATCAATAGTGAACTCCACTTCTCTCTCTGGCGGCACATCCGCAATATCATCTGGAAACACTTTAGGAAATTCACGCACCACCTGTAATTCATTAATCACCGACTCACTCTCCACTGATAAGGATGCAAACAATGCAAGCACCTGAGCTTCTTCCTCTAAGAGCTCTCTCAACTCTCTAGCAGATAGAAAACCATCTTCTTCCTCTACCTCAGGAGCAAGGAATCGCACTGACTTATTAAAATAGTTAATATGAACATGATTGAACTCCAACCAGTTCATACCCAATATCACATTGAGACCTCCCAACGGTAAGCAAATCAGATCCACACCGAAGTCCTTATCAAAGATCGATAGTGGACAATTCAAACAGACTAAAGAAGTGGTCACCGATCCCTTAACAGGAGTTTCGACAACCATCTCTCCCTTCATAGGAGAAACAATAAGGCCTAGCCTTCTCACACAATCAGCAACAATAAAAGAGTGAGTATCACCAGTATCGATAATAGCAATCAAAGGCGTATTATTAATATAACATATACCTCTGATCAGTCTGTCATCACTGGAAGTCTGAGTTCCTGTCAACGCGAACACCTTTCCTCCAGTTGAAGCTTGCTTTGGTTTCTGACAACGAGTATTAATATGACCTTGTTCTCCACAGTTGTAACAAGTCACCACATTAACCTTGCAGTCTGCAATCAAATGTCCTGCCTGTCCACACTTGAAGCATTTCTTCAGATAACTCGTGCATTCACTAACATGATGACCTAGTTCACCACACCTGTAACACTTAAGATGAACAGGGGCACCTCCCCCACTCGGCTTCTTGCCATCAGCGTGTTTCTGTTTACCTTTCTCAGCTGGAGCTACATAAGGCTTCCCACGGTTCATCGGTTGTTTTCCCCTCCTCTCGGCCAGTCCTTTGTAGTGAGCCAATCGAGCCTTGCTATCTTCCTCAAAGATCCTACAACAATCCACCAAATCTGGAAACCTTCTGATTCGCTGATAATCGATTGCCTATTTGATCTCAGGCCTTAATCTGTTCTCAAACTTGACACACTTTGAGAATTCAGTAGTTGTCGCACTGTAGTGAGGGTAAAACATAGCCAGATCTGAGAATTTGGTAGCATACTCCGTAACCATCATGTTACCCTACTTCAGTTCCAAAAACTCGATCTCTTTCTTTCCTCGTGCAACTTCAGGAAAATATTTCCTCAAGAACTCCCTACTGAATACAGCCCAAGTGATTGCCTCTCCTGTTGCTCCCAACAGTTGACGAGTGATAACCCACCAATCATCAGCCTCCGCAGCCAGCATGTGAGTACCTAACCGCACCTTCTATGCTTCAGGACATTCCATAACCCAGAAGATTCTCTCGATCTCCTTGAGCCAAGTCTGTGCTCCATCCGGATCATATCTTCCTTTAAAGGTAGGCGGCCTATTCTTCCGAAACTCGTCATTCTCACTAGCATGAGGCGGGTTCTGTACCGCCTGAGCAACAGCCTGCAAAGCAGCAGCAATAGCAACATCGTTTCTTCCAACCATTCTAAATCTGTTACACGTTAACAACAGAACACAATGATTAAGGAAACGACATCGACAGTAATCAACTGTTACACGACAACGACTCGACAACTTGGTTGCGACAACTTATAATTAAATATCACTATGTAACACCCTCTACCCCCGCGACAACTTATAATTAAATATCAGAGTAAATTAAAACATACAATCAGTTAGGATGCTACATTCAACAAACACCTGCTCATGCATACGATATGTAACACATAGATATTATCAATAAAAGCATACTTAATTAATCTCCTCATAAAGCAGCGGAAATTCAACTGAGACATAACATGTTTACTACCACATCATCATCATCAAGTAAATAAAACGACGACAAATAATAAAAATAAACAATGACAAGCGTTCCAAAAACCTAGTGTTACAATCAGAGCAGACGCCGACTCAACGAAATAAAAGAGAAGACCCTGTCTTCACTAACTTCAACAACTCACTAATCCTGCTTATTTGCATGTTACCCACATGGAGGTAACATTCAAATAGAAGAGGTGAGATTCTCAAATCAACATAAGAAATGCATAATATAAATATGAAAGCATAAAAACATTACACAATTCACCCTATCATCGTAACGTCAGCACAACTAGCATTCTCCACACAAGTAGACAATCAACACAACATAATGCAATGCAATGAGACCCACGACTTGACTCAATGCATGTGGTACCAATTCGATCCCTATTTCATGATCCTAATTCCCGTCGGAATTTCCATAACAGACGCTCACACCCCACAAGGGCACACGACATCCGTGATCGCTCAGGCCCCACATGGGCACACGATCACCTCCACAACAACAACAACAAAATTCTATATTAAGGAATCCCGATAAGACGCTCACACCCCACATGGACACATGGCTTATCACACAACTTATGCAACATGGCATGCATACAACGACAACATACAACGACACTTAATGCATATGACTAGCAATGCGTCAATACATCATACTACAATTATCCAACACACAGCATATACTTGCCAACACATACAACAACAACAATCCACAATCACAACACGCATACATACAACCAAATTCATCATTTCGACTTACCACACATAACGGCATACACAAAAACCCGATTAACATGTCAAAAGGGTTGGAATTCTGGTACAAGATTAATTTTTACAAAAAGTACGTGAAACCAGCTTTCCAACGCTTCGAACGGCGACTGAAACGGACCTACGGATCAAAAGATATGAATTTTCAAAGTTTTGGAAGGTTTGGTTCGTCTCAGTTCTGTTCGCCTGACGCTCGCTCAGCGAGGCACCAGCGAAACCCCGTTCGCCCAGCAAACTCCTCTTTCGCCCGGCGAATTCCCTGTTCGCCTCATGCTCGCCCGGCGGAGCAAAGGCGAATTTCTTTCCCTATACAAGTTCCAGTAACCCCTATTTTCATCTTCTCACTCGCCCCTCAGTTCGTCTGGCGACCTACCAGCGAATTCATATTTGCCCGGTGAAACCCACCATTCGCCCGACAAAACTGTGCGAATCAACAATCCTGTGATTGCGATTCTGCACGAGTCAGACTCCAATTCTTCTATAATTTCGCTCACAATCAGTCCAAAAATTGCACACCAATTCACAGATTACCACACAATCGATTAGAAACATATAATTCACATTTCAATAGGTTAATTCATGCATTTTATCCCATTATCAAAACCTCCGACACGTGACAATCCCAATTTCAGATCAATACAAACGACACATAGGGATGATCCTAAAGGTTTACCTACCCTCATACAAACATTATACAACCCTTAAGAGATTAAAGAACCTCACCCTTACCTTAGTGACGATTCTTCAAAAGTTCTCTAAGCCCTAGCTCTGCTCCTTTCTTCTGTTCCTCTTTTCTCCAGAAACACGATCGTTCACAATGACTCCCTTCCTTCTCCAATTTTCCTATTTTTCCTACTATAACCCTTGGACCCCTAATATGTTTTTCCCTCTTTACCCTTACTAATCCTCATGAATGGACCACCTTGCCCTTATCACCTCTCCACTCATATTATCCAATTTTCAAATAAATAAAATAATTAAACTAATTATTTTTAATCTAAATAATTCCATCTAAATTATTTAAATTAATAATTACTTACTAACCACACCACATATCTCTATACCATTGGTCATGCACCCTCTGATGCCTTATTCTCTATAATTTTAAGGTCACTACCCCTTACTAAGGACAACTCATGCTCAACCAAAACACACATAATCGTACACAAACACACAACATCATTCAATTTTACTTACGAAAAATAATTAAAATAAATCGGGGTGTTACAAACAAGGTCAAAAGCAAAGAGAAATCAACATCCATCCGACCTTTTTATGCTCAATCACGATTCATATCAATCTCGCATTTCCTTGCTCGATTCAGGTTCGTTCGCACTCTCAAGTCCTCTCGCGGTTTCAGGTTCGTGTTGATTTGCGTTTGGATCTCGTATCGTCTCAAACTCTCTTCATCTAAATTTGTTCTTTGATTGATTTCGGTTTTTGAGTGTGTGTTTGGGGTGGATTGAAAATGAAGGTTTGAAAGGTTATTTTAATGGAGGAAGGTTTGGAATTATTTGTGTGATTGTGTTTTGTATTTTGTGAGTGAAAATTTGTTGTTGTGTGATAGTTATTGTGAAGATTTATGGTTTATGGTTTATGTGTGGAATTGTTGTGAAGATTTATGGTTTATGGTTTATGTGTGGAATTGTTTTTCATGTTGTACGTGACGTTTTTGTTTTGCAGGTGGAATATGGCTTTGGAACGGTGTAGTAGCTGTTATTTTGCTCGTGTTGTGAAGAAGCTTGGCAGGTAGCTTTTAGCTTTTGTGGGGTCGTGAATTGGTGGCTGGAATGTTGGCTTGGCACATGCTTTGTGAAGCAAGCTGGGATATAACTTTGGCTTGGTTTGTAGCTAATTTTGTGGAGGTTTCAAGTGACTTGGTTATGCTTTTGGGAAATTCTTGACTCATGTTGGCTGAAGTTGGGTCGTGTATTTTGCTCATGGCTTGTTTTCCTCTTTTTTGTTGTCAATTGGTTGTAAGGAATGAATAATAATGGGCTTTTATTTTGTAACATTTTTGAATGACAATGGACTTGGAATTTTTGCTTTTGTACAAGAACTTGTGAATTTTGTAACTTTGGCTTTTGAATGAAATTGGATTTAAATGGATATTTAGATAATGGTTTGAAATAAATGGATTTAAATTTTGTTTGTGGAAAATAGTTTAAATTAGTAGGAACGGATATTGGATGTTAAAAAATAGATAATGAAAATGGTTATGGATAATTCGAAAAAAAAAATGGATTTTGATATTGATATGGACAATGATAATTGAAATGGATATGGTCTAGAAAAAATGGGGAATTGAAAATATGGATATGAATGGCTTTGGTTACGAATTTCCCTTCCATTGAATTTTTCAACAACACATCTGCAACTTGACTTTTCAAATAAATCTCTAAACTTCTGATTAGAATTAGAACCACTTTGAACTTGTCTGAATCATCTCTTGAAATCAGAGAATTTATGAGCTGAAACATGAATTCCACTACATGAAACCCTAAATGGAAAATGATTTGATCCTTGATGATGTTCAGATATTGCACTTGCCTTTAGCACATCCTTGCTTAATCATGACGTAAACTCTTATATGACCAAGATCACTAAACTTCCACTTGAACTGAAACATCACTGCACACACACGTGTCCTGACAGCTTTGCTTTACACTCAATCAACCTTGCAACAACTTGGACATGGACAACAAGAAAAACGAAAACAACTACACATTTTTTGGATTTTTGAATATTGGTTAGTAGACAAAAACAAAATGATATACAAGTAGGACAAATTTGGGGTATGACAATAAGGTTCATACAAAGTCAAACCGCCATATATTGCCAACAAGGTTGAATAAAGTTCATCACACACAACCTAACCTATGAGAATTTAGCTATACATAATGACAATTACAATACTAATTGATAAAAAGATTAATAACATGTGAATTCTCTTGAAGGATTGGCCTCTAATGGCTTCCAATGCTCTCAAAATCACCATTTGATGCTGTAAAATCGTGCTCCCAGTGTCAAATTCCGTAACCCTTGCATAAGTGCAGAAAATCCCCTTTTAAAGCTGTCAGAACGGGTCAGAACGCGTCAGAAAAAGCCCAGAAAAAGATGTCATCGCGCACACTACAAAAACATCGCGTGCGCGATGGTACCTTTACTTTTCTATCGCGCAAGCGATAGGGCGTGATGTCGCGCGTGATTATTCCAGTAGCTGCGAGTTTTTCATCCCTTTTCACCAGAATTTTCACTAAGTCCCATTTTTTCATACTTGGTCATTTTGCACTCATTCTTGGGTCTTTCTTCATCATTTTGGCTCCTTTTTTGCTCATTTTTCCCCGATTCTTGGACTGAACTTACGTAATGACAGACTGTTATCAACAACCTGTCACATTCACAATTGAGTAACCATTAGACTAGGAACCAAAGCTAATCACTATGAACTCTGAAAATGAAGAAAACCAAATGCCAAATACTTTTATGTTTTTGGTAGCAAATGATATATTCTAGCAGATCGTGATTAAAGAAGAAAAATGGATCCTAAGAGTGTATAAGGTATATTCTAGGGTATTCAGTCAACAACAGAGCCTACTGCATGTACAAAAATCACACCAAAGTCATTATGGAATCAATAAATGTTATCATAGATGAATCACCTGAAGAAAAGGATGATGAAGAAGAATATGAAGTCTCTACCCAAAAATATGATGTCTCAGCTGATGTCCAACTCAAAGCTTCTGACATCACATCTAAAGTCAAAGATTCACAAGAAGATAGAGTGCAAACCAACAGAGGCTCGTCTATAGAAATCCAGAAAGATCATCCCATTGAGAATGTCATAGGAAATAGCAATGAATGAGTCATTACCAAATTCAGAGAAGTGATTTTCAACATGTGTTTTATCTCCAAAATAGGACCAAAAGATGTCAATGACCCAGTTGCCCATCTCAAATCTATCAGATTATTACTTGGTATCTCTTGTTTGTTGAAGTTTAGACTATACCAAATGGATGTCAAAAGTGCCTTCTTAAATGGGTATCTGAATTAAGAAGTGGTTGTGGAACAACCTAAAGGGTTCGTTGATCATGGGCTACCAAACTATGTCTACAAACTAAATAAAGCTCTTTATGGTCTAAAGCAAGCTCCAAGGGCTTGGTATGAACGGTTGACTGAGTTCTTAACCAAGAATAGGTATAGTAAATGAGGCATTGACAAAACTTTATTTGTCAAGAATGATCAACGAAAATTTATGATAGCTCAGATCTATGTTGATGTTATAGTCTTTGTTGGGATGTCAAACAAAATGGTGGAACATTTTGTGGAACAAATGAAATCCGAATTCGAAATGAGCCTCGTAGGAGAGTTCACCTACTTTCTTGGATTTCAAGTAAAATAAATTAAATATGGTATATTTGTGTCTCAAAGAAAGTATGCAAATAATATTGTCAAGAACATTTGTAAGTAGTCGTGCATGTCGTTTAGATTCTTAAGAGTGTGATACTCTTAGGCGACCGAGTTAGGTTTATGAGATAAACCTGTCATAAAATCTCTGTGGTTTGTTTCTTAAGCTTTTTCGGAAAAAGCTTTGTTTTGGTTATTGAGATAAGACATAAATCTCTAATTGGTTCAATAGCTTAGCCTGGGTAAAAGTTGTCATTGGTTGGGGATAAGCCTGTAAAAATCTCAATATTAGATTGTGTTAAAGGTTCATGGGTATAACCTTCAAAAGCTCAAAGTTTTAGTCAAAATCTCAAGAAGACCTCTTAGGGACGAGATTAGGCCAGCGTACGGTCAAACCTGTATAAATCTATGGTGCAATCTATCTAATACTATCCTTTTAACTTCTGCAAGTTGCTTTTATAATTTTTCTGTTACAATTCACTCAACCAAAATTACTAATACGATCTTAGTCGAGTAAAATCAATTACAAATTTTAAATACCACAATTCACCTGGTATTTAAACATGAAATCGAAAAATGTGTGTGTATGTATGTGTGTGTGTGTGTGCGCGCGTGTGTGTCTGTTTGACATCCATCATACAAAGTTAAATATGAAGTCCTTCAATTTTACATAAAAGTTACATTCTTTGTGCAATAGGTAAATCATAACAAAAAAACATTATTTCACTTAAACACAAGTCTAAACTGACAATACTGTAACATAACACCTAGACTGAACCAAAACTTCCCCTATCAAACGATATTTTCTCCCATTTCATCGATCAACGGTTCAACCTTTTTACATATAACCTCTCAGGACGAAAAGACACCGTAAATCCCAGCAAATCACCTCTTCAGAGTCTCTTTTTCATACCAACCATTTCCAGTGTACTTCTCATTTATGTCTCTGTTGGCACTGTAAACATCACACTCATAGATTTTTCCATTTTTTGCATCAATCAGCTGGATTGATTCTTGATCCTTATGCAATAATATTTCTGAAATTGGTCTGGGAAAATACTGCTAATATAAGAGATTACGTTAGAACACACTAATCAATAGTTTGTTAATTTCATTAATAAAACTGTTATCATGTATTTACTACCAAACATTTTCTTTGACTTAGAATAAGATGTAATAGTTGTCTCCCAATACAAAGGTGCATCATCATCACTATCATTAGATTTAGAACTGTCATCTTCAGTATCCTCTGAAGATTCTTCATTGCCAATGTCTGTGTCAATGTTTTCTGTGACATTATTTTGAGGCTCTACCTCTGCTATCAAAGATGTCAATGTGCATTCGATATCTTCTTTCTAGCTATCAGAATCTTCAGATGAACTACAATAAAATAATACACAATAGATTCAAAGTATAGACAAGATAAATGTCATATGTCATAACATATGCAAATAACACTTAACATAACACGTGATGCATAAATCCAAATTCTTCAAATACACTATACGACATTCACATTAACTTATATGTATGTAATGAGAAGCATAAAGCCTATTTTTCGGGGGAGGGGAAGTAACCTGCTGCCAGACGATATGGATATATGAGGAGTTTTTCCTCTCTCTTGGTTGCCCATCGTTTAAATGATGCAGTGATAGAAAAACCTAAAGTCGTTTATATTCATTTTTTAACGCATTTAATGGACCCGAGTATACATTAATATACACAGCCCATTCAACGCTACACCATTAGGAATATTTTGGTTTTACACAACATATACGTGACAATGCTAGGGTACAACTTTTTTCACCAAGTATTTTGACAAAAAATTCAACACTCGTGTCTTTGGGGTTTTCTTAATACACCACCCAAGTTTCTTAGGCACCACGTAAAATTTCATTTTTGCCCTCAGATTCCGGATTTGAACATCCGGATGCACCAAATTTTTAAAAAACGCTGATATGTTCCGGATGTGCACATCCGGAAGAAAATCAAAAGAATTTCATAAAATCATTTATTTCTAAATATAATTAAATCTAATATAATTAAAATTAATATCATTTTTTCAATATAATTAAATTCAATATAATTAAAATCTATATTAATTAAAATTAATATGATATTTAATATGATTAATTTTTTTCAATATAATTAATATGATTAATATGGTATTTAATTTTAAATGATTTTTTTATATTGAAAAAATTAATTTAATTATATTGGATTTAAAATTATATGGTATTTACTTCTAAAATTGGATTTAATTATATTGGTATTTAAAATTATATGGTATTTACTTCTAAATTATATGGTATTTACTTCTAAATTATAATTAAAATTATATGGTATTTACTTCTAAAATTAATTTAATTATATTGAATTTAATTATATTGAAAAAATCATATTAATTTTAATCATATTTATTTTAATTATATTAGATTTAATTAAATTGGATTTAATTATATTGAAAAAATCATATTAAGTTTAATTATGTTGGATTTTAATTATATTGGATTTAATTATATTTAGAAGTAAATGATTTTATGGAATTCTTTTGATTTTTTCCGGATTTCCGGATGTGTACATCCGGAAAAAAACTGAAAAATTTTAGAGAAAGGGTGCTTCCGGATGTGTACATCCGGAAAAAACTGAAAAATTTTAGAGAAATGGTGCGTCCGGATGTGCACATCTGAAAATTAGGGGTAAAAACGGAAATTCAGATGGTGCCTAAGAAACAAGGGTAGTGTAAGAAGAAACACCCGTGTCTTTAAGGTTGATCATTTTTTTAACCTTCTAGTATCCAAAATAAAACTACAAACATGTTCAAAAATACTAAAAACGACACAAAATTGAAAACTCTAAAATTTATTTGAATGTTTCTTTATAAAAACCGCTCAAATTTGATCAAGTTTCAAAATCCTTTATCAAAACCAAACTAAATCAAACCGAACAAAACTGCATCCTTATATTTAATAACTGTTCCATTTGTATGATATATTCTTTTAACCTATAATTTGTTGATTTTTAATTTTTTAAATAATACTTGCTAGTGAAATGTTTTGAAAATATGTTGGTGGATGTTCATTTTCTTAGTCTTCCATAAATAAAACTCATTCCATTATAAAGAGCACATTTGTATAATTCAACACTTGGAGGCAGCAAGGTATTGTCTATGTATGTGATCTACATGTCCAAGGCAACTCAGGAAACTCAGTCCAAAGAAAGGTATAAGACAATAATTCTCTATCACCTATCAAGCAAAATTTCAAAATTCATGTCACTCTTTTGGATGCTAACAATGGTAGTAATACTTTATAGAGCCTGCATTTCTAAACTAGTATGCCCACTGTTGTTAGCAGAGGAGGAGGAGGAGGATTCAGGACTTTCCTTTTCACCACTAGACTTCATTTCTTGAATCGGAGGCGCGTTTACGAGGGTTGTTTCCGAGGAAATACTTTCCGAGAGACGCCCCTTCATCTCCCTGTGCTCTTGACACAAGGCACACCAGTGCAGGAAGCAGTGGACACAACAAGGATCAGCAGGAGAATTCTGAAGTCATCAAAAAAAGCAAGACAAATGTTAGAGCAAGGATCGGCCGATATTGCAGGTTTTTCTACCATAATCTGCTATGACAGTGCCACAAAGCGGATGATATGGCGGAATTTTGGCTCTCTCCCATGGACCGCTATCGACAACACTGACCTCAACAATAGTCAGAAGCAATATTTACTAGTACAAGTGAAGAAGAAATACAACACATACCTCTAAGTGATAATTCTTCTGCAAGGTTTGCCGAACCTGACCGGTGTATATGCCACACATCCACCAAGTAAAAAACAAACCCTCCACAATGAGAAATGATGTCCCTGGGTCAATGAAACCATTAAAGATTGCAGTTGCTGTTGCCAGAGCAATTCCACCCTCGATAAAAATGGCATGACAAATGCATGGTGCATTCCAAGTAGCGTCTTCGTACAAGCTTTCTACATTGCGGCCAAATAAAACACAGGGACAAAACAGTCCTGTCAAACCTGCAATTAAGGTCGAACGGTAACAAAAGCTAGCGATTTCTTGCTTAGTCATCACAGTAACGAATACTACTAATACAGGTTCAAATGACTAGTCCAATATTAAATAATATATTACAATCTGATTCGAGCAAATTTTGACGGTTTCGTCATGCATTAACTTACAACTATCTCTATCTTCAGCACATCCACAGATTCCAGTCATCCAAGGCTCATCAGCAGGAGGTGCATAGCTTTCTGGAAGTGCCTGTCCACATTCCATGCACTTCGGAACCGCCAACTGCAGAGTATTAAAGAAATTAAGCGACTACACGTCTACTAACTACAATCAAAACTGACTCAAAAAGAGCACAATCACACTTTCTCTCATCTACCAGTTTCATACAAACACAGATTTAGAGACCAGTCCTTCATACAAACAATAATAGCTACATTCACTGACATCCAAACAATAAAACCAGCAAACTAAAACGTACAAATCAATGGACAGTAACATGTGGAATTCATTGAAATGTAGTCTATGAAGCACAGACTCTGACTCCCACACGGATACCGGGACACAACATGACACGGACACTTGGACACTAATAATGTCAAAACTATAGGACAGTGACACGGCTAGATATATGATAGTATTTGACCTTCATTTATCCATCTACTATTAAAAAGTTAAAATATTTTAAACAAAATTGATGTCTTTAATCCTTCATATATATAACATTGCTTCAATACATGTTTAATCATTTTAGATGTGTGTGAGAATTGTCAAAGAAAATATATAAGGTTTGTTAAAGCAAATAAAAAACAATTTTTTTTAAACATTTGTCTGAATTGTCCGACACATGTTATACAAGTGTCATATGGATGTCGGATATTGATTCAAAAAGTGTCAAAGCAAGAAAAAAACCTTTTTTTGGGACATTTTTTTTTTACTTTTCCAACACTTGTATGACTTTTTCTGACACGTATCGTCCGAGTGTCATACAAGTGCAGAACACCAACGCGTGTCGGACACCACGACTAGAGGAGTCCATGTTTCAGAGAATGTAGTGTTATTACCCAACAAAGTCCTAAGTGTTCCAAACACAAAAAAAAACATAGGCAAATCAAATGTAGAATGAATCATATAGAAACTATGCCCATTAATTCATGCTCCCACTTATTTTCGTAACCTCGATATTTAGAATTTTTGCCTCTAAGTCAATTCAAACATACACTTGCTCCCACACATTGTTACCACAATGTCACACACCGACACTTCAAATTGAAGGCAGATCTGGTATACAAAACACCAGAGACACTGACACACGTGGTTATATTCAATTACTTCTATGTTTATTTATTATCCATGTGTGTCGGTGTCAAGTCTGATGTCATGTCTGATGTCTGTGTTCATGCCGGTGTTTCAAATTGCATACTCCAATGTAATTCACTAAATAATACTTAACATTCTAGAAATCAATATTGAAAAACATGAAAAGAAAATTGGAATTCAAACCTGAGGAACCTCAATTGGCTGATTAAGTTCACCAGGATTGATATCTTCATGAGGTGTCTGTTCTTTAGTCAGCTTCACGTAACGGCTCCGTTCCTCCATCTGATCTCTCACACAAACCAAACCCAAAACACAAAATTAAACCAACAATGAAATGAAATGAATCACAGAAAGTTTACTTTAGATCTAAATGAATACTAGATTGCAGTGTGGCGGTGGGTCACCTTTGATCACAGATTCTTATGGAAAATCAAGATCTGAAAATGAAGTTTCAAAGTTGGGACATGGCGTACTAGGAACGGTACAAGAAAAAATTCATTGAATATAAGCAAAGTTTGTCAAAAAAAATATATCATTGAATATCTTTTTTTTTGGTTGGAAATTAATAACTCTTTTGTTACAAAGAACAATTAATAATTTAATAATATAATTTTTTAAATTATATATATATATATATATATATATATATATATATATATATATATATATATATATATATGTATGTATGTATGTATAAAATTCAATTAACATATTTGATCTGGAATGATCAGAATGGATCATCGAGACCTTCCGTGTAGGACATCAATGATGATTGTATGAGAGGAGGGGATGTACCTATAAGGTAATGTCAAAGTAAGCAAGAGAAAGAGAGTGAGCAAGTACAAAGTGTTTAGGTATGAGTTAGAATGATTTGAATATCTGACCCTCTCAAATAAGAGGGTGTTTATAAGAAAACCCCAGCGTGGGGCCAAGGTCTCCAATATGGCCGAAGTATCTTGTCGACCAATGGGAGACTGTCAGGTGAAAGATCTAGCGTGTGACCTTTTGACCTGGTTCAACTGTCCCCGTGAACTCCGAATGGGCAGTTGGTCGCGTGAACTGTCAAGCGCGTGAGAAGGATGTCCCCAACGACTATATTCTCCCCAACGGTTATATCGTGCCCAACGACTATATTGTGCCCAACGATTAGATTGTCTTAATTTCCTTATTGGGCCTTGCCTAAAGCTAGACTGGATTTGGTCATGCCCAACAGTGGGTCATGTGTCAGTCCAGTCCAGAACAGGAGCTCGCAAGTCGTTGCTCTATGGTGAGGAGTAATGACTTGAGTTAGCCGTGTTGGTCGGCCGAGGGGCAGGAGTTGCGTCGCGGGGAGGCTTTTTGAGATCATTGTTTTTTGAACGAAAATCTTCGTGGGTGTGCCCTTCATTTGTCTATGGTTGGCGTGGTCGACAGTTGGTTGTCCGTAACTTCGGAGGTTCCTTGGGATGCGAGAACATGCTCGCTGAAGGGACGTTGTACGTCGACCAGTCTTGCGCTTAAGGCAAGGAAATTTCTCGTTGATGAGGTTGTGCTCGGATAATATCCTACGTGCCTTGTCGAGGAGGATGTGCCAGCAGGGAGCTAGAGGGAACTTGTCTTGGGAAATGCGAGGTTTTAGCCTTGAGAATGCCAAACGAAAGATTCCCCTCTGACGCGTGTGACAGCATAATCAATTTTTGTTAAGGCCTAGGGAATCTAGGCTAGTTAGGCAATGATGGCTTCTGCCCTTTGCGCTTCCCGAAGCGAGCAAGTGGCTATAAAAGGAGAACAAAAGGATTCATTTTTACACTTCACACAAATTTCTCTCCCTCAACATCCTTTGCTCTGCAACTCGTGCTCTTCACCGGAGTTCTCACCGCCGTCATCCATCTTCATCTCTAACCTTCAGATCTACGTAAGTCTTTATCTTCAACTTTAGAATGCTTGTTAGCTTTTTAGGTTTTCCTAGAATTTGGATGAATTTAACATGAATTTTCCGGTGAGGCATGAACTTTTCGGTTGAAGTTCATGTGTTCTTTGATGAACACATGAATTTTTTGGGAAATTCATGAAGATCCTGAAGAACATATGAACCTAAGATGAATGCTTTAGGATGTTGTGTAGAACTATGTAGATCTTTCTAGGTTTTTGTTGGGAATATTTTGTGTTTGTAGTCGGGCATTAGGTCTCTCATCGTCGAGAATTTATTCTCGAGTACTTGATAAGTGTTAGTTGTCGAGGAGACTTGTTCCTGTAGGAATCTTTCTTAGAGTCACGGAGACTCGTCTCCGTTCTTCGAGGAGAAGCTTAGGCTACGTCCCTGTTATGTCGACAAAGGCCCGAGTCGAGGACACCTCCTCGTACTTATTCCTCGCCCTTTCACTTGATTTGCTGTGGAAGGGTGGATTTGATCTCTGTTGTCGAATTCACTTTTGCTTCCTCTGCTTTTCAGGTAAAATGGCTGACAGGAACGAGGAGATCGTCCCCGACGTAGAAATTATTAATGACGAAGTGTAAAAATGAATCCTCTTGGGGATCTTAGCTGGATCGCCCCAGAGCCCTTGGTAACAAAGTCAACTTTTACCGAGGACGAGGCCAACTTTTTCACTCTCCTCGAAGATCGGGCAGAGGGTGCCCCTGCGAACTGGAGGCGATCAGCCCCACGGAGAATGATCGGATATGCTCGGTATATCTGGGGAGAAGATTCCCAATGTATGAGTTTGCTTTCAGTGAAGCGGGGTATCGTTTGCCCTTCACTGATTTTCAAGAGGGAATTTTCTGTTACCTCGCATTGTCTCTTGCCCAGCTTCATCCAAATGCTCTGGAGTTCATTCGGGCCTTCGAGCTGGTGTGCCGATACTTGAAGATCAGGGCTACCGTGGAGCTCTTCTTCTGTATTTTCCAGCTTCAGAGGAGTACAGCTGGTCAGAAGCAAAGTTGGGTGTCCTTCAAGCAGCAAAGCAGGCTGTTTTGGCCGTATTCGGATTCTGTCCGAAATTTTAAATTCAGGTTCATGGTTGTGAAGCCTCTCTCGGAGGCGGCCAAAGACTCACTGGTCACCATGGAGGTTGTGGAAAAGGATGTGGAGGACGCAGCGGGGATGATGAGGGTGTTGGAGACGACTCTAGCTCTGGGCGACGCAGAGACAGTCCCGCTCAAGGAGTTCAAGAAGGTAAAGGCCAGGGAGACTGAGCTCGAGCTAGAGACTGCTGACCTGTTCAAAAAGCTAACGACTTTTTAGGGACCTATGAGGCCAAGGTCGAGCTCCTGAAGGAGATGAACAAGACGAGGGAGGAGATGCAAAACGTGAAGGAGGAGAACGCCAATCTGAAGGCGAGGATTGTTGAACTAGAGGGCTCATTGGCTGTTGGTCAGGATGAGACCGAGGAGGAAAAGTCATTGAGGACTCGGGGAGACCTGATCGGAAAAATCCGCATCCTTGAACAGGATAACCTGGGGAGGCCGAATTCGGGTTTAACGTTGTCGTGGAGCAGATAAAGGCTCTGAACTCTGACGTCCAGCTGGTCACCGACGGGATGGGTTGCATTAAGTTGTTGATGGCCAGGTGGTCCCTCCTGAGCTTCCAGCAGAGGATACCTAGTTTCTTTTTGTAACTTAGTATTTATTGGCCTGCGCGCCATTCTTGTTGTAACTTTTTATGATCTGACTTGGCCCATATTTTGACAATTTTCGGCCTGGTGGTCGGATATATATATATATATATATATATATATATATATATATATATATATATATATATATATATATATATATATATATATATATATATATTTATGTTTGACATTGCATGCCTTGCATTTTATTTATTTTGTATAGGTGTATGCCTCGTATGTTGATTTTTGAGAGTTGTGTTTGCTAAATATGAGAGTTTGCTCGACTCGTTAAGATGCTCGATGGTTTAGGGAACTTGTCAAGGAGGCGAAAGTAGTTTCCGCCAATTGTTGGATTAGGATCTCGGTTGAGGTCCTGATCGCACAGGGCTTGGACTATTCCCATCGCAAGCTAGGCGTCCTGCCACGCTGGTACGACAATGGCGGAGCTCGACTGAGGTATCCCCATTTGGCACAGAGTTTGCTCGTTCCATGAGCAGAAACTTGCCTTCATTGTAAATTTAAGGATTGTGCTTGCACCAGGGCACGCTCCCTTGGCCGAGCAACCTCTCCGTTGTGGGGTGAGTTTGTCGGCGTTAGTTTTGACTGATTGTTGGTCCTAACTATAATATTGTTTAAGCTTTTCAGCATTCCATGGTCGAGCAAATGGTTCTCCGTTTAGATGTTCGAGATAGTAGGCGCCGGTGTCTGTTTTTTATTTTACCCTGTAAGGGCCTTCCCAATTCGCGGTCAGCTTGCCCTCGTGTGAATCTTTTTTATTTCTGCGTAGGACCAGTCTGCCAACTTGGAAATCGCGCTTTATGACTCTAGTGTCGTGGTGCAGAGTTATTTTTTGTTTTAGTGAAGCTTCACGGAGGGCTGCCCTGATCGGATTTCTTCGACCAGATCGAGTTCTTCTCTTAATGCTTCGTCGTTTAATTCCTCGTCGAGAGGAGCCTCTGTTCGCCTAGAGGGTTCTTTGATTTCCACCGGGATTATTGCCTCAGTTCCATATGCTAGTAGGAAGGGAGTCTCCCCGATGGTTGAGTATGGAGTTGTTCTATAGGCCCAGAGTACGCTATGTAGCTCCTCGACCCATCTCTTTTTGGCTTCGCCTAATCTTCGTTTTAGAACTCGAAGGATCACCCTATTTGCGGCCTCTACTTGCCCGTTGGTCTGAGGATGTTCGACGGATATGAAGCGTTGCTTGGTGCCTAGTTTGGCTATGAAGTCTTGAAACTTCTTGTCTGTGAACTGGGTCCCGTTGTCGGTCACAAGGTCCTGGGGCGCACCGAATCGTGCGAGGACGTTTCTTTTGTAAAAACGAAGTATGTTGAATATTATGATCTTGGCGAGGGCTTCAGCCTCAATCCATTTTGTGAAGTAATCGACGACCACAATAAAAAATTTGTTCTGATAGGACCCCACCGTGAAGGGGCCGAGGATGTCCATTCCCCACCAAGAGAAGGGCCATGGGGAGGACAATGTCTTTAGTTCGTTGGGGGGTGCTAAGTGCATGTCCCCGTGGCGTTGGCATCTGTCCCATTTTTTGTCATGCTCATTTGCATCATGCTGCATGGTTGGCCAATAATACCTTGCTCACAAGGCTTTTCGTGCCAAGGATCTTCCTCCTAAGTGTTGTGAGTTGATCCCGTCATAAATTTCTTAGAGAATGTCGGGGACCTTGTCCTCCTCAACACATTTTAGGAGGGGGATGGAGAATCCTCTTCGGTAGAGCTTGTCTTTGACTAGGACGTATGAACAAGCCCTTTGTTTAGTTGCGCTGGCTTCTTTGCTGTCTTCGGGCAGTTCCCCTGTGGTGAGGTAGTTGTATGCTGGGGTCATCCAGCAATTGCTGTTGCCAATGGCATTGACGTCGAGCAGCCATGTTGGTTTTTCGATACTTGGGTGAGGAAATATCTCTTGTATGACAGACTTATTGCCACCTTTTTTCCTAGTGTTGGCCAATTTTGACAGGACGTCTGCCCGAGTATTTCATTCGCGGGGGATGTGCTGGACTTCCCACACATCGAACCTAGCTATCTTCTCTTTTACCAACGTCAGGTATTCGACGAGATTATCGATTTTGGCCTGATATTCTCCCCGTACTTGGGAGGCCACGAGCTGGGAGTCCATGAAGATTTTTACTTCCTTAGCGCCCAGGTCCTTGGCCAATCGTAAGCCTGCGAAATGCTTCGTATCGGCTTGATTGTTCGAGGTTGGGAAGGACAAGATCGACGATACTTCTATTAGGATCCCTTCTTCGTTTTCGAGGATGATGCCCGCTCCACTGCCCGTGGAGTTGGAAGCTCTGTCGACGAAGATGGTCCACTTGTGTGCTCCGCTTGATGGGGACGCTGGAGGTGTCATTTTCGCCACGAAGTCGGCCAGGACTTGTGCTTTAAGGGCTTTCTTGCTTTCATAATGGATGTCAAGCTATGACAGTTCTAAAGACCATTTGAGCATCCTACTATCCATATCTGGTCGGCCAAGCAGTTGTCTTATGGGTTGGTCTGTTCGTACCACTATCGTGTCGGCCAGGAAGTAGTGCCTTAATCTTCTTACCGCGTTGATGAGGGCCAAGGAAACTTTTTCGATCTGCTGGTACCTGAGTTCTGGCCCTTGCAAGGCCTTGCTTGTGAAATATATTGGCTTCTGCCCGTCGAGGGTTTCTCGAATGAGGGCAACACTGATGGCCTCGTTAGTGAGTGAGAGATAAAGGTAAAGCGTTTCCCCGCTGTCTAGTCGTGACAGAACTGGTGGTTCTGACAAGGCTTGCTTGAGGTGGAGCAGAGCCTGCTTTCATTCCTCTGTCCATTCAAATGTTTCCACTTTTTGTAGAAGCTTGAAGAAGGGCAGAGCGTGTTGGGCAGACTTGGCCACGAAGCGAGATAACGAGGTAAGCATCCCATTGAGGGATTATATGGATTTCTTTGACTTTGGGGTGGGGAACTCAGAAACTGCTCGACATTTGTCAGGTTTGGCCTCGATCCCCCTCTTAGTGAAGTAGAAGTCGAGGAATTTCACTGCTCGCACACCGAAGGTGCATTTTTCCGGGTTAAATCACATTTTGCATTTCCTCGCTTGGTCGAAGACTTTCTGCAAGTGGAACGTATGATCGGATTCCTCTTGGGATTTAATGATCATGTCGACCATATACACTTCGAGCATGTCCCCGACTTCTGATCGGAAGACTTTGTTCATCATTCGCTGGTACCTGGCCCCAATGTTTTTCAGACCAAAGGGCATTACGTTGTAGTAAAAGTTACCCGACGAGGTCATGAAAGCGGTGTATCTCTTGTCCCTTTCGGCCATGTGAATTTGGTTATATCCCGAGTATGCATCCATGAAGGACAAGAGTTTGAAACCGGCAGAATTATGTACTAACTTATCAATGCTAGGCAAAGGATAAGCGTCTTTTGGGAAAGCCCAATTGAGATCGGTGTAATCAATGCACATCTTCCACTTTCCATTATGTTTTTTCACTAATACAATGTTGGAAAGACAGGTTGTATACCTGGCCTCCGAAATGAATTTCACCTCTAAGAGGTCTTTTACAAGTTTTTCTGCAGCTTTTGCCTTCTCGTCGGACTGTTTGCGTCTGCGTTGTGCCACTGCTTGAGCTGATGGGTCGATGGTGAGCTGGTGACAAGCTATTTCAGGATCGAGGTCGGGCATATCTGTGGCGCTCCAGGCAAATAAATTTATGTTATCTCTTAGGCAAGTTTTCAGCTGCTCTTTCACCTATTCGGTCAGCCTTGCACCTATCCTGACTCCTCTGTTGGGATTGTCCCCGAAAGTGATCACCTCGAAGTCCCCGTCTGGTACTGGGCGCATGACAGTTGATGCAGAGGAGCTGTCAGTCAATGCTAAAGTGTCTTCGCTACTATCCTCGTCGCATTCCTCTGAGATTCAGCTGTCGAGGTCAATGGTGTGGACCGGAGCAGTATTTTAAAAACCGGACCGATCATCAAACCGGTGAGGGTACTGGGTCACTAGTTTATCAGTCGAACCACTAGGTCATTGGTCGAACCGCATGACCAAACCGGATTAAACCGGATAACTCGGTTGAATAAACCTGTCATTATAATATGTATAAAACCGATAAAACTGGTCGAACCGGATGATTCACTCTCTAAAAAATATAACTAGCACTTAAATTTTTTGAAAATATCATATCATAAATTCACAGGTTCATAATTTAAATTCAAATTTTAAACAGAGTCTAATTGTAAAGTATCACACATAACAAAATAGTACAAAATAACAAAATGTACTTGCAAGTTAACAAAAATAATTTTCATTTTTATTTATTTTTTAATTTAAAAACATCAAAACGACGTCATTTTGAGTAAAAAAAAAATTTTAAAAAAATAAGCAGTTGAACCACCGGTTTGCGAAAACCGCCGGTTTTCCCGGTTCGCACCGGTTCCTTTCGATTTGAAAACGTGGGCGATCGAACAAACGAACCCGGCCGCTTACCTGGCCGGTTTCCGGTCCAACCGGTCCGACCGGCCGGTCCGGTCCGGTTTTTAAAATACTGGACCAGAGTGCTAGCTTTTTCTCAGGCTAGCTGGGAAGTTCTTCGTTTCATGCCCGTTTGACGGCTTTTGGTGTTGTGTCAATCGAACTCTGCCCCCTAGTAGCTGCCTCAAAACATCTTCTTGTAGCTTCAATGTCCCCATGCAAGGTGGAGACGTGACCCTTCTCGGTGTAGTATTTCATCTTGAGATGAACCGTGGACGGAACGACGATCAGCTCAGCGTGGGTTGGCCTCCCCAGAATACACTGGTACAAAGAAGGACAGTCGATGACCAGGAATTCTGTTTTAATCGTTTTGGAGGCCTCTTCCTCATCGAAGGTGACTGAGAGTTCCACGTACCCCTAAGGCCTGGCAGTAGCCCCTTTGAATTCCTGCAGGTCTGAGCCCACGTACGGGGATTAGTTCTTCTGATCGAGCTTAAGGGTGCGGAACAAGCTGGTATACATAATGTCCACCGAACTCCCCTGGTCGACCAGGATTCGTCGGACATCTGTGTTAGTCAATCTGGCCCTGATGAGTAGAGGGATGTGCGAGTTAGGGGAGCCTCCAAGGAGCTCTTCACGATAAAACGTGATGGACTGAGAGCATCCTCGGAACTTATCGCGTGTAGACAGTCGGTCAGGGATGTAATCGATCAACTGATCGAAATTTATTTTGACTGATTCTACCGTGAGCTCGCTATACCCGCCACAAGAGATGACCATCGTAGTGGGGAAGGCCTTCCAGGAGCTGTGTGCGGCAAAATACGGAGGGTCCTCGAGGTATTCGGGGAAAAAGAAGTCCTCTGGCAGCGAAACGGACATGGAAACTTGCGGGGGAGGACTAGAAGGTGAAGGTTCTGTTTTCGTCTTCTTAGACTCAGACATCTCTCGCTGGGGGGGCTTCTCTCTTCTTTGTGTACTGCTTCAAATGACCCTCCTTGATGAGGATCTCGATGGCGTCTTTTAGATGGACACAATCTTCGGTCACGTGGCCATGACTGCGATGAAAGCGGCAATACTTACTTCTGTCAGTGTTGCCCTTCGATGCTATCGGTTTAGGGAAACAGACACCTCCTTGCTTAAACTTGGCGTTGATGCATTCAGAGAGGATGCGCTCGCGGGGAGCTGTTAGTAAGGTATACTCAG
Organism: Lathyrus tuberosus; assembly: GCA_022829125.1. Taxonomy (NCBI): domain Eukaryota; kingdom Viridiplantae; phylum Streptophyta; class Magnoliopsida; order Fabales; family Fabaceae; genus Lathyrus; species Lathyrus tuberosus. The sequence continues at coordinate 6,204,378 of JALAZF010000159.1, forward strand.
TAAAGCGACCAGCAGGTCCTTTATGTTCATGGAGGCGGTCATCTCGTCATCTCTCTTTGTTGCGTCGGGGAGCTTCTGACTCATCTTTTTTTGACGCCTTGAGTTTTCCTGGTTCCTCGAATCTCGGGCTTTGTAAGCAGCTTCTTTCTCCTCATATTGGATATAAGCTTGGGCCTTATGGAGGAGTTCGGCCAGAGAATGGGGCGTTTCGATACCCACTGCTTTGCGGAAATCACTATTTGGCCTTAGCCCTTTTACGAGGAGGTACTTCTTCATGTGATTCGTTGTGTGGATCTCTACTGCCTCCTTGTTAAACTTCTCGATGTATGCACGAAAGGGCTCATCTTTTCCCAGAATTATGCCTTTGAGTGTGGCTTTCGACTTAAGATGACGCCTGGACACAGTGAAATGTCGGGCAAACTGGTTTTTTAGATCCCTCCATGAGGTGATTGAGCCTCGGGGAAGATTTTTATACCAGGTCATACCTCCCTTTCTAAGGGTGATGGGGAACAGTCTGCACTTGATTGTTCCGCCTACGTTGTGATAATGAAGCATGGCTTCAATGTTCTCTATAAGGTCGCCAAGATCTGTGGTGCCATCATAGAGAGCTAGAGGAAGAGGCTTCTCCAGCCCGCGGGGGATACGGGTGTCCATGATCTCTTGGGATAGAGGTTCATGGACATCATCCTCGTCGCTCGTGTTTGACGACCTGTACGGGGAACGACTACGACGAGGGCTTCTGCTATGTCGAGGAGAGTGCATGTGCTGATTACGATGCTCGCGAGATCTCTCTGAAGGCTTGGTATTCTTGTGAGTTGGAGAATGTCTTGTCCTTCGGGGAGTGGTACGATGTCGTCTCTTCGTGACTTCTTGCCATGGTTTCTCCAATTTTGATCGTTCCTTGATTGGGGAAATGCTTCGAGACTCGTCTTGCCAACGTTTCTGAAGGGGAGAACCCGAACGGGGAGAACGACTGCGAGGTCTTTGTGAGGGATATCGTTCTTGAAGGGCATTTTCCAGCATGTGGATCTTCTCGCCCTGCTGGAAGATCATGTAGTTGGATTTGTTGAGGGCGGCGATGCGAGCCGTAGTGCTGGGATCAATATCTTGAGGAACGAGGACGGGCTCGTAGACGTGATCGGAATTCTGGATGCGGGGTTTTACGTCGTCGGAGGATGGAAAGGCGGTTTTTCCATCTCTGTGATCGGTCTCTTAGACCACAACTCCAGGATTAAGGTTATCGCCGTTATCCAAGGCGACACTGATGACAGAATCTTGAGGGACATCATCATTATGGTGAGAGGCCATGACGATCGAGGAAGGTTTTAGAGAGAAAAGCTTTGGTATTTGGATTGAAAAGATTGGGGATCTTAGTTCAAGAAAGACGGGGAAGTGGAGTTTCCCATAGACGGCGCCACTGATCTGGAATGATCAAAATGGATCCTCGTGGCCTTCCGTCTAGGACAACAATGATTATTGTAGGAGAGGAGAGAGGGAGAGAGAGAGAGAGAGAGAGAGAGCAAGTACAAAGTGTTTAGGTATGAGTTATAATGATTTGAATACCTGACCCTCTCAAATGAGAGGGTATTTATAAGAAAACCCTAGCGCGGGGCCAATGTCTCCAATGTGGCCGAAGTATCTGGTCGACCAATGGGAGACTTCCAGGTGAAAGATCTAGCGCGTGGCCTTTTGACCTAGTCCAACTATCCCCGTGAACTCCGGAGGGGTAGTTGGTCGTGTGAACTGTCAAGCGCGCGAGGAGGATGTCCCCAACAGCTATATTCTCCCCAACGGCTATATCGTGCCCAACGACTATATTGTGCCCAATGGTTAGATTGTCTTAATTTCCTTATTGGGTCTTGCCTAAAGCTGTACTGTACTGGATTAAGTCTTGTTCAACATTGAGCCATGTGCCAATCTAGTCCAGAACAAATTTTTTTAATAATATATATTTTAAAAATAATTAGTTAACCGCAATGGAAAAATATATGTGATAACTAAATTAATATATTAATGTAACATCTTTTAAGATAAAACCACTCATAATATGAAAAAAAATGAATAATAAAACATAATGGTTTGATTTGAGTTTTGGTGGTCGTTTTAAATGAATGAAACTAATATTCGATTTAATAGAGATTGGATCTGACTGGTTTTATTCGATTTCGATCTATCTTTAGATAGATTTTGAGATTCTCAATTTCTAATTTTCATCATTTCAAAAAATATCCTTTTGAACGTCTTCTAATAATCATTTTGATAGTTATTTTTTATTTTCTAAAACTTTCTGAAGGATGACTATTTGAGTATGCTATAAATAACTAGTTTATAAATCATTCTTGTAGACATCTATGTTAAATACAATGATAACTCTTTAATTAATTTCATTGCCATAATGGCTTTTTATATGAGAGCTATAGACAGTACTCGCATCTCAAGTAATGTAACTAACTAACTGCAAAACTAATAGCACTGCCACTAGCAAACTTATGCAACAAACCTCCCTTACTTTGATTTCTAGTACAATAATTCAAGTAATACTAGACAAAATTTTCATTTATAAGCTCTTTCCTAATCGAATAAAACTTTAAAGGTTTTGTGACGATATCAGCTAATTGATATTGAGAGTTGCAATACTTGAATTCAATCACTCCCTCCATAGTAGTCTTTTAGAAAGTGAAACTTAACATTAATGTCCTTGCATTTTCCATGCATGATTAGATTCTTTGATAACTTGATTGATAAATTGTTATCACATAAGATTATTGATCTTTTCTTTTGAGTTATCTTCAAGTGAGCCAATACATTTCTTAGCCAAACTTTTTGGCAAACACATGAAGCATCATCCACAAACTCTGCTTTTGTGATAGATAATGTGATTGATTATTGGTTGTTTCATTGAGGACAAAAAAATTGAACTAGTGCCAATCTTGAACAAATTTTCTGAAATGCCTTTTCTATCATCACCATCACTTGCATAATTAGAGTCAGTCCATCCCAATAATTGAAAACCATTTATGCATTCATATTTATACTAAATTCCAGGATCCAATGTGTCTTGGAGGTACTTTGGAATTCTTTTAATAGTTGCTACATGCATTTCAGTATGTCTTTCCATGTATTTAGCTACCAAACAAACTGGTATGTCATGTCAAGCTTGATAGCTAGTTGATACATTAGACTTCCTAACATTTTTTTAAGATGGTAGCATTAAAGGCCTTTCCATTTCCATCCTTTACCGATTTGCATCTTGGAACAATAAGTTTCACACATTGTGTTAAACAAGATGAGCTACCTATGTAAAATGGGTTACTTGATGTACAAGTAACAAACTAATTCCATAAGTTTGTTAGATAGTTAGTTGTAATTAGTTAACTGTAATTAGTTAGAAGATAACTAACTTTGGTATCCTATATATACCAATGTACATTGTTATGGTTCAGTTAGTTGTGAAATACATACTTAATCTTCTTCTTCTTCTTCTTCTTCTTCTCTCTATGCAATGTTAGCTTTATTTTTTGCTTATCAATGGTGTATGTGTTGAGATTTCACGTGGTATCATCGACCTGTGGCTAATTCTTCATTCCCATTCCGTTGCATTCATTGCTTTCAATTCTTCACAACTCTCCTTTTTTTCTTCTTTCTCACGATCTGTTCTTCCTCCATATCTTGATCATGTCTCTTGATCATTCTCTAAACTCACCTCCATCCAGCCATGGCAACAACTCTAATCTCAATGTGAATAAGGGTTATCAAAATGATACCCTTAATCCATATTTCATGCATCCTAACGAGAATCCTGCTCTGGTTCTTGTATTCCTCTCTTGAATGCCAGCAACTACCATTCTTGGTCACGATCTATGACAATGGCGTTACGATCCATGAATAAACTGCATTTCATCAATGGTGCACTCCCTCGACCACCTGATGAAGATCGAGACTCCATCGCATGGGATAGGTGCAACACGATGATCATGTCATGGCTGAACAATTCAGTGGAGTCAGAAATCTCTCAAAGTGTTTTATGGATGGAAACAGCTTCAGGCATATGGCAAGAACTTAAAGATCGTTTTTATCATGGTGATGTTTTCAGGATAACTGAAATTCAGGAAGAAATTTGCACTCTTAGACAAGGTGATTCTTCTATTTCCTCTTACTATACAAAGTTGAAAATGGTATGGCAAGAATTAGACAACTTTCGTCCTATTCCTGTGTGTGAATGCAACACTTCTTGCATAGCCATTACAAAGATGCGTAGCTATCGTGATTCTGATCAAGTGATCCGATTTTTGAAAGGTTTGAATGATACTTACTCTACAGTAAGATCTCAAATCATGTTGATGGATCCACTTCCTAATATTTGTAAAGTGTATTTTTTACTTGTTCAATAAGAAAGACAATTTCTTGCACCAACTGATGAAGCCAAGATTTTGGCTGTTCCTGGTAACCAATCTCAAGGCAGAGGAAACACTAGTTTTTGAGGCAGAGACTCAAGAGGTGGCAGATCCTCTAATGGTCGTGGCAGAAATATGAGAGTGTGCACTCATTGTGGCATGACCAATCACATCATTAATACATGCTTCAAAAAACATGGTTATCCACCTCATTGGCAACAACAGGGTCACCTTAACAACATCTCTACTGATCAAGACAATGAAGATAAAGGTCCACAAGAGTCCTCTGAAGAACCACCTAAAGACAGTTCATCTGGTATTACTGGCTTTACACCTGCTCAACACAAAGTCCTTCTAGCATTGCTTCAGCAATCATCCAATTCTCATAGTGTGAATCACATGGTCACTCAAAGTCTATCAAATTCAGGTATTATCTGTACCTTTCCATCACAAGACACAGTTAAGTCTTTCATTTTAGACACAGAAGCAACTGACCATGTGTGTTCTCTAGAAGATTATTTTCTTGTTTAACAAAAATCCCTGAGATTACTGTCAAACTGCCAAATGGTTCTCTAGTTTCAACCACTTTTGCTGGCACCATTTACTTTGATGATGATTTTATGCTGACCAATGTTTTGTATATGCCTCACTTCACATTTAATCTCATTTCTGTGCCTAAGCTCACATCTAATTTGACTTGTCAACTAATTTTTGACAAATCTTCTTATTTCATACAGAGCACTTACTCCAAGAGGATGATTGGTGCAGCTAAATTGAAGGGAGGACTGTACATTCTCAATCAACCCTCAGTTGCCTTACCTCCCCCTATTCATTCAACCATCAACACCCTAGATAGTTCAACCAATACCTCTGTAAATTCTGACCACATACCTACTTGTAATATTTGGCATTAGAGGCTTGGTCACCTTTCCAATGCCAAGCTGATTGAAATAAAGAAAAAATTTCCTTTTGTAACTGTCACAACTACTAATACACCTTGTGATATCTATTTTTATGCCAAACAAAAACGGCTTCCTTTTCCTGATAGCAACTACAAGTCCAAAGATATCTTTGATTTAGTCCACATGGACATTTGGGGACCTTTATCCATTCCATCAATTAATGGCCATAGATATTTCTTAATTGTTGTTGATGATAAGAGTCGTTTTACATGGATTTTCCTCATGAAACACAAATCAGAAAATAGTAACCTACTCAAAGCTTTTGTGTCTATGGCCTTAACCCAACACAACAAAACCATTAAGTGTATCAGAACAGATAACAGTAATGAATTCCTATTGGCTGATTTTTATAAATCCAAAGGGATCATTCATCACACCTCATGTGTTGGTACTCCTCAACAAAATGGGGTAGTTGAGAGGAAGCACCAACACCTCCTTGCCATTACTAGAGCACTCTTGTTCCAAGCCCAACTTCCCCAAATTTTCTGGTCCTATGCTGTCAGTCATGCCACTCATCTCATAAATAGACTTCCTACACCTTTTTTGAATAAAAAATCACCTTTCCAGTTGCTATATGATAGTCTTCCCAACATTCAATCCCTTAGAGTGTTTGGTTGTTTATATTTTGCTGCTACATTACCAACACATAGGAAGAAACTTGATCCCAGATCCAAGAAATGTCTTTATCTTGGCTTCAAAACTGGAGTCAAGGGTCACATTTTATTTGACTTACAATCCAAGGAACTCTTCTTATCCAGAGATGTCATTTTTTTTAACTATCTTTCCATACAAATAGTCTTTGTCCTCATCTGTCAAACACACTTCCTTAACTCATCCTTCAAATCTTAACACATTCTTTGATTTCCCCTACATTGTTGATTCTGATACACAACATAATACTCCTTCCCATTCTTCTTCACCTGACCTAACACCAATATATCCTTCTGATAATACACTTCATCCTAACATTTCTGAAAGCCCCTCACCATCTCCTAATATCCCTACCACTTCATCACCATCTCTTAATATCCCTACCATTTCCTCCAATCCTAATCCTCCCTTAAGAAAATCGGCTAGAAATAGCAAACCTCCAAACTACCTTCATGATTACCATTGCAATCTTATTGAGAGTACAGTTCCACTTTCCAATTCAGATGCTACTCAATTGTCTTCTAATAGTAAGTATTTATTATCTGATTTTTTATCATACCATAATCTGTCTCCTGCACACAATCAATATCTTCTTCATTTATCTTCAATTTCTGAGCCTCATACTTATGAAGAAGCCATTGGTAATAAACATTGGCATGATGTTATTCAGTCTGAACTGAAAGCTCTCCAACAGACAGATACATGGACATTAGGTCCTTTACCTCAGCATAAAAGAGCCATTGGATGTAAATGGGTTTTCAAACTCAAACAACATGCTGATGGTTCTGTAGAAAAGTATAAAGCTCGATTAGTGGCTAAGGGTTTTACTCAGACTGAAGGTTTGGACTATAAGGATACCTTCAGCCCTGTTGTAAAGATGACCACCATAAGAGTCTTCATCACCATTGTTGCTGCTCATCATTGGCCTTTATTCCAACTTGATGTCAACACAGCCTTCTTACATGGTGATCTAAATGAAGAAGTATACATGCAACCTCCACCTGGCCTACATTTATCACAATCAAACATGGTGTGCAAACTTCAAAAATCCCTCTATGGCTTGAAACAAGCCAGTAGGAAATGGAACACCAAGCTCACTGAAACACTTCTTCAGTCTGGCTTTATTCAGTCCAAGTCAAATTATTCTTTGTATACAAAATCCAATGGTCAACATTTCACAGGCATCCTTGTTTATGTTGATGATCTGGTCTTAGGGGGGATAGACATTGATGAGATAAACAATGTTAAGACCCTCTTGCACAACAAATTCAGCATCAAGGATCTAGGAGATCTCAAATACTTTCTTGGTTTTGAATTAAGCAGATCCAAAGATGGTATTACTCTTTGTCAAAGAAAATACACATTGGATTTGTTACAAGATGCAGGTTTAACTGGAGCAAAGCCTTACAACACACCTATGCAACCTCATCTCCAATTACACACAGAATCTGGCAAGTCAATTTTAGATCCCACTGAATACAGGAGATTAATAGGGAGATTATTGTATCTCACACACTCCAGACCTGAGATTTCATATGCAGTGAGCAAGCTTAGTCAGTTCTTAAGCAATCCTACAGATGAACACATGATAGCTGGCATTCAAGTGCTGAAATATCTCAAAGGTAATCCTGGCAATGGTTTGTTTTTTGGATCTTCATCAGACCTTGTTCTCAAAGGCTTTTCAGATTCAGACTGGGGAGCATGTCCTGACACTAGGAGGTCAACCACTGGATTTTGTTTTTTCCTTGGTGATTCCTTGATAAGTTGGAAAAGTAAGAAACAAACAGTTGTGTCAAGATCTTCATTTGAGGCTGAGTATCATGCTTTAGCATAAGCAACATGTGAGGGACAATGGATTTTGTATCTGTTGAGAGATTTGCAGGTTAAACATACATCTCCATTTGTGATCTATTGTGACAACAAATCAGCCATTCATATAGCAGTCAACCCTGTGTTCCATGAGAGGACAAAGCACATCAAAATTGATTGCCATGTTGTAAGGGATGAAGTGCAGTCAGGGATTGTTCATCTTCTGCCAATTTCATCCAAATATCAAGTAGCAGACATTTTCACTAAATCTCTGCAAGTTGGACCATTCAGTAATCTTTAGAGCAAGCTTGGAATGATTGACATCTACTCCAGCTTGAGGGGGGGTGTTAAACAAGATGAGCTACCTATGTAAAATGGGTTACTTGATGTACAAGTAACAAACTAGTTCCATAAGTTTGTTAGATAGTTAGTTGTAATTAGTTAACTGTAATTAGTTAGAGGATAACTAACTTTGGTATCCTATATATACCAATGTACATTATTATGGTTCAGTTAGTTGTGAAATACATACTTGATCTTCTTCTTCTTCTTCTCTCTATGCAATGTTAGCTTTATGTTTTGCTTATCAATGGTGTATGTGTTGAGATTTCACACATTGTTGCATACTTTCATGCTAAACTTTAATATAATTTCAATTGGATACTTTTGTTGATGTATGAAGATTCCATCTTTGATTTGCTTTACCTCAATCCCCAAGAAACACCTCATCTTTCCCAAATCAATCATAGAAAATGATCCTTTATAGACTGCTTGAATTGATTCATCATTTAAGGATCATTGTGAGTGTAAAGGAGATTATCCATATACGAGCTAACATTGAGAGTCCTCTATTAACTTCCATATTTAACTAGTAGAGTGTGCTCATAAGGACATTTTTGAAACTGGGGAATACAAAAGTATGAGTTTATTTTATTGTACCAGATCCTTGGAGCTTATATTAGGCCATTTAGATATTTTCTTAGTTTGTAAACCATTTTAGGTTTTCTTTTGTGATAGTCAGTATGTTGGTTTTGTGAAGACAAGCTTTTATCTAGTTCTTTGTTTTAATGAAGACAAGTGTGTGGAAAAAAGATCAAGATGCTTGCTCAAGTCAAGTTTAAAATATTTTAAGCATCATTGGATAATTTGATCAAAATCCAGTATTACTTGTGTATCAATGTACAAATATGTTATTTATTGTCTATAGGTTAAGTGCTTAAGTATACTTCATCTCAAAACATTCATTAAGCATATTGCATAAGTCCTTTTGAAATTTCATTTTAACTTAGTAAATTTTCAAAATGTTTTATGCGGCAATCGATTAAATGACATATACAATCGATTGTCATTCAGTTTTCAATGTAAATTTCAAATTTAAACTTGTGACAATAAATTGAATTGGATGTGTAATCGATTGTCATAGTACAATTTTTAATCAATTTTAACGTTATACTTAGTGCAATCGATTGTAAGGAATGTGCAATCCATTGTCATTAATGAAACTTTAAAAAAAAATTATGATTGTTCTTAATATTTTTTATCACACTTGTTCATTGCATCTTTTAAAAATTAATGCATGGTTATTCAAGTTATTTTCTAAAACATTGCCATGGTTTCCATGAGGTTTCTTGGTTCTATAAAATTCAGAATTTTTCTCATTTCAAATGACCTCTTTCAAATATTTTCTAAACAATTCAACTCATTGTTACAACATTATTTTTCAAGAAATTTTTGCATAAATTTTCATATTAACCAGAGTTAAGCTCTTGAGCACTTGGAATGAATATTTAAATTGTCATATTGAACGGGAAGAACAACTTTGTTAGAATTTTGTTGTGTTATCAAAATTTTATTGTACATATATTTTCATTTCAAAATTGTTGTAACATTGTATCAATATTTTGTAACTTCTGTACCAAGTGGTTGGTTTCAAGAGTGTTAGAGAGAAAGTAGAGTTCTTTCTCTTTATGTTTTTAATATCACAAGGTGAATGCCTTTGTGATTGTGTAGAAAGTTAATAGAGTCATGTGTATCGACTGTAACATTTCTAACATAGTGAAATCTCTCACGGGGTGTGAGGGGACTAGAGTACCCTTGTTTAGAAAGGGGAACCGAAATATATCTTGTGTTCTTTACATTTCAGAATTTATTTTCTGCACTTTACTTTTCAAGCTCATAAAAAAGTTTAAGATAAATAAGAACACACGAATTGTCGTCTAAAATCGAGAAAATATCGTTAAACCTAATTCACCTCATCTCTCCCATCTTACGTTACACTCTAATCTTACATTTGGCATCATAGCAGGTTAGGTAACTTGCTCCTTAGATCCAGAAGATGGTTTCTGTAAATATGGGTTTTAGAGGCGCTGTAGCAACAATAAGGCTCATTTGTTATGAGGTGAATATTATGATTTTTGGAATATCTGCATGCAAGAACATCTTGAAGCACAAAGAGGAGAAGCTTAGGATGTTGTAGAAAATGGTATGTTCGTTCCCACAAGTGTTGTCAATGGCCTTGGTACACCCAAAAACAAAAGTTTGTGGAATGAAGATGATAAAAAAATTCTACGACAAGAAAATGAAAAACTTGCTTCAAGCAACCCTAAGAATGAATGAATTATTTTTTGTTTTTTAATGCAAAATAACGAAGGAAATATAGGATACATTAGAAGTCACTCATGAAGGAAATATGGAATAAAAAAGGTCAAAACTAAACACATTGTCTCAAGAGTATGAAATGTTCAGGATGCAGCCCGAAGAATCAATTATTGACTTGCAGAAAAGATTCTCACACTTGACAAACCACTTAACGGTGCTTGGTAAGATTTTTCTAATGATGAAATTAATCTTAAAATCCATAGATCTTTAAACAGGGCATCACAACTAAAAGTGATGGCAATATTTGAAAAGAATATCCTGTCCAAAATGACGTCTACAACATTGTTCGGAAAACTTCCAAAGCATGAGATTGAACTTGGAAGACTAGATAAGCATGAGACTCAAGAGAAGAAACACAAAAGTATTGCTTTAAAAGTTGATTCAAGGGAAAAATTGGAAGAAGACATTTCAGATGAAGATGAGAACATCACTCTTCTAGAATTAAGTCAAAAGGGAAGAAAGATTAGTTGCCTTGGATGTTCTTATTAGACAAAAGGAGCGAGTGGCTAAAGCCTATAATAAAAAGGTTAATTCAGAGGCCTTCTCAGTCGGTGACTATGTCTGGAAGGTAATATTACCTATGGATCGAATAGGTAGAGCCTTAGGGAAGTGGTCACCAAACTAGGAGGGACCATTTAAAATTAAACAAGTGTTTTCAAATAACTCTTATGAGACTGAGGAATTAAGTCATGGCAGTCGAATAATACGAATAAATGGTAAATACTTGAAGAAGTATAAGCCTATGTTCCAAGAAGTCAAAATATCAAGATAATGTGAAAAAGAGTTGCCAAATTGGTGTACATTAAATATGACATAAATGGAAACCCTTACAATAATTTAAGCACGTCAATAAATAAAACAACATCATCTCAAAGACTTCGGCTTGCTCCTCAGTTCTTCAAAGCATAATCTAGTATGCTCAAGATTCTTATCGACCATGAGGTCAGCAGCTTTCAGTTTGCTTACTTCTGCCTCTAGTATACGAGCGGTCTTTGCACGCTCTATGCTAGTGTTGGCCGCTTCGACTAGATTCTCATTAATAGAGGCCAACTTAGAAGCATATATTTACGCCTTATCTTTCATCGTTGCCTTGATCTTCAGCTGCAACGAGTTTATCTATTTAGTCCAGGATAAGATGTAAGCCTCCAAAGTTGCCAAACTATTTTTGGCCTTGGCCTTTGCCTCTATTTCAGCAACTTGATGTTGAGATTCAGAAACTAGGCTTTAGTGCTCGTACAGAACCTCAGCTCTCCTCTCGAGTTGATTTACAGACTCTTGTTTAAGTCTAACCACCTGAATGACTTGCTCAATAAGAGGCTTAAAGTCTAAAACAAAATCATCAATAGGACTTGGCATCACTAGCTTGTTTAGCTTCAACACCAACCTCTAGATCTCAAAGAGGGAAATGGGGTCGTCTTTGATCATTTGAGTGAAGTCCATGTCGACAAGTTTGGACTCCAACTGCTGGAACAACTCATCAAAATCGTCGATCTGAGCACCAGGCGAAGTAGGAAATATATTAGAAAAGTCCTCTTAGCTATGCATAATCCTTTAGAAAGTCTTGACTGGATTCTCTTGGTTGGATCCCACCTTTGAGGGAAATAGAGTCGAATCAAAGATGTCGCTAAGGCTATCCATAGATTAGGACAGAGACCATGGAGTGAGAGAATAGTGGGTAGGCTCCTGAATGCCTTCATGAGAATGAGACCCATTAGGATCTAGAACTTTAATGGGCATACCAACATTTGGAGTCTTCTCGACACGAGCGCCTCCAGCCGTCTCTTGTGCAAAACCAGTTTTCATGAGAACATTTGGCGTTAGAGCCTCGTTTAGTTGGTTTGTCCTTGAAGGGCGTCCAGCAGAAGAGGTCTTCGCTTTCTTTCGAACTTGTAGGAACAAAATAGATTAGGACATCAACAAGAAAAAACTCAAGGAAAATAATGTTAGATACCTTTTTTTACCTGTGAAATTCCTGTAGTGCTGGTACCTTGAGAGCCAGCAGTCGATGACCTTGGATTGGAGGGAACACCTGTAAAAGGTAGATAAAAAACACATTAGAATCCAAGAGGAAATTACGGCAAGGTAAAATGAGTGTAACTTTAGAGCTAGTCAGCCAAAGATTACCTTTGTTTTTCTTCTCCAAGTCCCTCCGGAAAGAGAAAGAATCTACCAGAAGTTGAGCCATAAGGTTGGGATCTGGTATGTTTACGTAATAAAGGCCCCACCATTTCTCAAACTCTTGGGTGCAATTGTAAGAGAGCTATAATTCTAAGGAACAAAGGAAAGCCTCTTTTCTTTTACAAAATATGTGGAAACTTTCAAGCCACCTCTTGTTGGGTGTGTCGGTAGAAAAGAAAAAAAGTTTATGCTTGTGGAACTAAGCTTTTATCGAGCAGTTGGCTGAAACCAAACTGCATGGCTGCCAAGTTTGGTTGGTTGGAACCTGCTCTTATACCTAATTTGAAGGAGGTAAGCCTTGTCCATAGAGTAGTGGATTGGAAGCATGCCAACAAAGTATCATGTATATCCCTTTCATCTTGGCGCGAGGGATTAAGAAATAGTTTCCCAAAACATTCAGGTACACACTGTCGATTGGCGAATGGTTCTATAGTCGAAATAAGCGACTTGTGTCTGTAAAACATGTTGAAATATGTCTCAAAAACCTCCATATACATAACTTTGCCATCGCCTGGAGTGAGTGAGGCGAGCCTTGGACCTTCAAGCTCTACCTTTGAGTTAGGAGGAATCCTGATTTTTAGGGAAGGCTCGAAAGTGGCATTGAGCCACAACTACAAAATCCAAATAAGGCCACCTACCTGAAGACTTTCAGGATTTGTTCTTTGCTTCTGGTCTTGAGAGGATAACCCCAGAGATTCATATAGGCTATATATAATCAGTCTACTGAGGCATATTTTTCATCCTTCATGGAGTTGAGTGGCCAAACGGACAAACATTTTAGCCACCTGAACACATCAAGAACAGAAAACATACTGGGAAAGCCAGTAGGTCAGAAAAGCAATATGTTCATGGGCATACACATGATCTGTCGAAGCCCGGTGATCTTCGATGAAGTTGGTGTAAACAGTTCTTGTGAAAGTAATCCCCGAATTTGTTTTGGTTTTTGTCGAAGGCTCAAAAGTCTTTCCAGTTGGTCGAAGGCTAATGATAGCAACAATGTCAAAAAGTTTGAGGGTTATCATCCCATAAGTAATATGAAAGATGTTGGTCAAGGTATCCCAAAAACACACGGTTGCAATGAACATGTGGTAGTTGTATTTGGGACTAACTCATGATAGTTGAATTAAGTCAAAATGCCCAACTTTGATGAAAAATGTGAGATGAAAGACAACTTGAGTACATTTAAATGTTGGAATAAACTTTTGGGTTTATCTGAATTGAAGCATGGAACGAACGTGATAATTGTAACACCCCGATTTTAGTAATTATTTATTTATATTAATTAATTGGGTGATTTTATGAATTAATTTATTTATGTGATTTATTTAAATTATTTGGATTATTTGATTTAAATGAATTATTTGATTTATTGAATTTATATGAATTGTTTGATTTATATAATTTATTGAGTTTATATAAATTAATTGGTTTATTTAATTTATGAGAATTAGTTGATTTAATTTATTAAATTGAAACGTGTGATTTATTTAACTATTTGAAAATAATTGAATTGTTGGAATTATTTGATTTATTTGAATTATCCGTCAGAACTATTTGTTGTGTATTGTGATGCTTCTTTGATGGGTTTGGGAGGTGTGTTGATGAAACATTGGCAAGTTGTAGCTTATGCTTCAAGGCAACTTAAAGTTCATGAGAGGAATTATCCGACGCATGACTTAGAGTTAGTCGATGTTGTGTTTGTGTTAAAGCTTTAGAGGCATTATTTGTTTGGTATGAGGTTTGAAGTGTATAGTGATCATAAGAGTTTGAAGTATCTCTTTGATCAGAAGGAATTGAATGTGAGGCAAAGGAGATGGTTGGAACTTTTGAAAGATTATGATTTTGGTTTAAATTACCATCCGGGTAAAGCAAACGTGGTAGTTGATGCATTGAGTAGGAAATCTTTGCATATGTCGACGATGATGGTAAAAGAGTTGGAAATGATTGAGCAATTTCGTGATTTAAGTTTGGTTTGTGAAGAGACTTCTTATGGAGTTGAGTTTGGTTTGTTGAAGCTTACTAGTGGCATTCTTGATGAGTTTCGAGAAGGTCAGAAATCTGATTTGTGTTTGGTTGATCGCTTGACTTTGATCAATCAAGGTCAAAGTGGTGATTTTCTGATTGACGAGAACGGTATCATGAGATTTCGTGATAGAGTTTGTGTTCTGGATATTGTTGAGCTAAAGAAGAGTATTCTTGAGGAAGGGCATCGTAGTAGATTGAGTATTCATCCCGATGCTACTAAGATGTATCAAGATTTGAGGAAAGTATTTTGGTGGCCTCGTATGAAGAAGGAAATTGCCGAATTTGTATATTCTTGTTTGACTTGTCAGAAGTCAAAGATTGAGCATCAGAAACCGTCGGGTTTGATGCAACCATTATCTATTCCTGAGTGGAAATGGGATAGCATATCTATGGATTTTGTGTCTGGTTTACCTAGAACATCGGGTAACTTTGAAGCTGTTTGGGTTATTGTGGATAGATTGACGAAATCTGCTCACTTTATTCCAATGCAAATGGATTACCCGTTGGAGAGAATAACAAAGTTGTATATTGAGAGGATTATCAGTTTGCATGGTATTCCATCTAGCATTGTGTCAGATAGAGATCCGAGGTTTACTTCGAGATTTCGGGAGAGTTTACAAGGTGCCTTGGGTATGAAGTTACGTTTGAGTTCTGCTTATCATCCGCAGACCAATGGTCAGACTGAGAGGACTATTCAGTCACTTGAGGATCTTTTGAGAGCTTGTGTGTTGGAAAAATGAGGAGCTTGGGATAACTACTTGCCTTTGATTGAGTTCACTTACAACAACAGCTTTTATTCGAGTATTGGGATGGCCCCGTTTGAGGCATTGTATGGTAGGCGGTGTAGGACGCCGTTGTGTTGGTATGAGTCGAAAGAGAGTGTCGTAGTTGGACCCGAGATATTCCAACAGACTACTGATAAGATTAAGATGATTCAGGAGAAGATGAAGATTTCTCAGAGTTGTCAGAAGAGTTATCATGAGAAGAGGAGGAAAACACTTGAATTCCAAGAAGGAGATCATGTGTTTCTTCAAGTTACTCCAATAACTGGTGTTTGAAGGGCGTTGAAGTTGCGTAAGTTGACGCCGCGTTTCATTGGTCCTTATCAGATCTTGCAGAGGATAGGAAAGGTAGCCTATCAGATTGCTTTTCCGCCGTCGCTTGCTAATAAGTGCAAATTATACCTATTTTTGTATATATGTTTTGTTGCACTTATCGATTCTTTTTGGTAAATATCGGTTGAATAAACCCCACTTTGTGTATAAATACGTTAAGTAGTATATATTTGTGTTTTTGACTCATTTGTGTAACAATGGATAGTTTTCCATTCATTTTGTAGGTAATTCAGCATTGTTGGAGCAATGAGCAATAAAGGCTCCAAGATGTGTCATTGAAAGCAATAAAAGGGAGCTGAAGAAGTGCAGAATAAGAGCTGGTGTGCTGTCATATTCACTTTACGAAGGAGTCAGCGAATGTTCGCTATGCGAATGCTGGTGAATTCCCCAGCGAATGCTCCAGGACCTGAGGTAGAGGAAAAAGGAGCAAAAGTTCGCTTTGCGAACTTGAAGGCGAACCTTCACTTTGTGAACAAATCGTTCGCACTGCGAACTTCTGGAATTTTGCAGGGTCGGTTTAACTATTCAGAGGCACTTAAGTGCCATTTTCGTGGGTTCGCTAGGCGAATGAATCGTTCACTTTGCGAACGTGACAAAATTTTGTATATATATTTCATTTTCAGTCATTTTTCTTAGGATGGTTTTGGGGATTTTTGCTCCCAACTCCATCAAACCTCATTCTTTGGTAGATTAACTTAGAAAACAACATGGAAGCTTGCATACGGATGAACCGGGGTGGATTGATCGTCGATCGGCTCTGACAAACCGCGAGATGTTTGGTTCATTTCTCTTTTTCTTTGTGTTTTTCTTCTATGTTGGGTTGTGTATATGTATTTATTCTGAACTCATGTATATTTGTCGCCCATGGCGTTATATGATATTTGCTTTACAAATCTCTATTGGTGATTGTCTCTGATTTTTGCTTTATGCGCGGGGTTTGGGTTGTGTTAGAGATAAACTTCACAAACTTCGATTAGGGATGATTATCTGTTAGTTTCTGGATGCTAGAGATAGATTTAGGGCTAACAATCCGTATGGGTGTCGAAACTTAATGCCTCCGTGTCTTGATTCGGGTGCGAGAGTGCCGATGAGGGTAACATGGTTGAGTGTGCCAGAGATGGACATGTGCTGTGAACGATACCGGGTGATATTGAGGAGTATTGTAAGTTGAGTATAACTGGTTGGTAAGTTTAAGTTTGTGAGGAGTCGATTATGTGCATTGTCGGACAAGTTTCTCTCTCTGAGGAATGAGTTCTTTTTGTTTTAATATTTACTTTTCTGTTTTTATACTTTAAAACCATTTAAACCCAAACTCATAAACGCGAGAGACTGTCGAACGACATTCTTTCCCTCGAACCGATCTCGGTGGACACGACATAAATCCCGGAGGGAATTCCTTTCCGCAAATAAATATTTTTGTTGGCTTGCCTCTGTATTGCAACTCAACACTTGCTAATCTCCATGACGTGTTCCATGTATCTCAGTCGAGAAAATACATTGCAGATCCGTTTCATGTAGTCCAAGTAGATGATGTGCAGGTGAGAGATAACCTGACTGTGGAGACATCACCTATGAGGGTTAAGGATCGGGAGTTGAAGCAACTTCGAGGTAAAGAGATCGCTTTGGTGAAGGTCGCTTGGGGAGGACCAACCGGTGGAAACGTGACTTGGGAACTTGAGAGTCAGATGAGGACGTCTTATCCCGAGTTATTCGTTTGAGGTAATTTTCGAGGGCGAAAATATTTTAAGTGGGGGAGAGTTGTAACACCCCGACTTTAGTAATTATTTATTTATATTAATTAATTGGGTGATTTTATGAATTAATTGATTTATGTGATTTATTTAATTTATTTGGATTAATTAATTTAAATGAATTATTTGATTTATTGAATTTATATGAATTGTTCGATTTATATAATTTATTGAATTTATATAAATTAATTGGTTTATTTAATTTATGAGAATTAGTTGATTTAATTGATTAAATTGAAACGTGTGATTTATTTAACTATTTGAAATTATTTGATTTAATTAGATTATTATAATTAAGTAAATTATTTAATTTATTCTATTTGATAGAATTTTAGATAATTGCTAGACTTTGGTTGGGTTTAAGGTGTTGTGTTAATATTAAGTGCGATGAGTTGAGTTAGATCCACTTGGTTTAAGACAAGTTAGGGTTTTAGAGAAAATAAAAGTTAGTAAAAGGAGAAAATAGAAGAGAAGAGAAGAAAGAGTAGAAGGGAGAAGAGAAGAGGAACTCAAGAACAAAGAGCAAATTCATCAAGAAAAACCAAGGTAAGGGTGGAGTTTTACTCATTATTTGGTGATGATTATTTGGTAGAAATAAAGTTAGATTAAAATCCCCAAAAAAATTTTATGAGATTAAAATTATTAGATTGCTATGAAAAATTCTGAAAATTATTAATTTTTGGTGTGTTTAGAACTGATTTTAATAATATTTGAGAGACTCATTTAATATTTAGAGTACTCATTTGAGTTGGAAGATTAGATTATATGTTTATGTTGTTGAAACAGTAGCACACCAGAAATAATAGGAAGTGAAAATGTAATCCCTTTACTACACATGTTGTAGCGCATGACTATAGTCTATAAGAATTGAATGGGATTCTTTTTTTTTGTTTACTTTACCATACTGTAGCGCAAGCCTTGGATTAGTGAAATATAACCTTTTCCTCATTATGTTTGGTAGGGAAATTAATGAAATGTGAGCCTTTCCTTAATCCACATATTATAGTACCTTTACCTCATTTCAATAATATTTAATATGAATGGATACTTGTAGTAATTAAGTATTATATATATTATATATATAATAATAGTAAAAGGTTTTAAGGATGTTGAATGAAAAGTGAAGAGCAAAGTATGATCCGTCTTCATCAGTACTGTTACGCCACACCCTTTTGTTTTATGGCTAATGATAGTGGCCCCTCCACCTCTTTTTCTTGTGCTGGGACTAGTATGGAATAGTCCTTCTTTAATTAAAACATTTATTATTTAAATTAAATAACAATTTTCTAATTAATCATTGACTATTTATTAAATATTGAATATTTATTAAATATGAATTATTTATTTAAATATTAATTATTTATTTAGATAATGTTTAGTTATTTGAATATTGATTATTATTTATTGAATAATGAAATTTTATTGAATATGAGATTCAATTATTGGTGATTGATTAATTATTCTATATTTAATCGGTAAATTGTGTTTGTGAGTTGTGATTGGATCGAATCGATTATTGTGTATTATTTGTTAATTATGACGATGATATTTAAAGTATGAGTACTTTGATTATGAAAATGTGTTTATGTGTACAATTGTGTGATAATTCAAGTGTGATGAATTATTGATGATATGCTTGGATATTAAGATTAGGGAATGATCTAAATTGCATATGATTATTGATTGCATACGCATCATTTGTGACAAGAGGCAATGCTTGCTAGTTCCGTGAGAGCTAGTGACTTGTCCCAAACCTAGAGTGGGGTTTGAAAGCTTAAGGGACGGACTTTTGTTTGTTATTGGTCTAGAGGACGGACCCGGTTTAAGTGTAAAAACCGAAAAATAATAACAAGTGTTGGTACCACATGACATGAGTTGCATTGAGTCGTGCATCGAGTCACATTGCATGTATGGTTGTTATATAGAAGTATGTGTATGTATATGACTTGTTGGATTGGTAAAAATGTTGATTGTATGGTTACTTGAGTGATACTTGTTGATGAAACTTTGAAGTGTGAGAATGATTATAGTTATGCTTGTATGCCTTTAAATTAATTATTATCTTATGATTTCAATATTGATGTGAATTCTCACCCTTATGTTGGAATGATGTTTTGTATGACATCGCTCAGGTACCGAGGAGCAGAGTTGCTCGTAGCGCGAGGTAGCTGCTGGAGTAGCTGTTTAGTGTCTTTATTTATGTTGGGTCGAGTCATGCTCTGATCATGTAACACTGGGATCGTTTGGTTTATGTTTTAGAGATACACTACGTACTCTACCTTATGCTTTTATGTTTATTTGAATATTATGAAGTTTGGCTTTTATGCCTAAGTATTGTTTATTAGTGTGACGAGCATGAAACTTTCTTTATGTCAATTATGATTAAATTGAATCCGCTGCTACATGCTAAGTGAAGTTTTTGAAAAGCATGAAATAATTCAAGTGTTAATGAGCATGACAGGTGTTGTATGATGTTTTATAATTATGTGTGACACCCTTTTGTGAAAGGCATGATTGTTTACTTTGATTTATTATATGTTTGCCGCGGGTATTAGAATGGTGTTACAATAATCATAAACAAAAGATTGGTGATGTTTATTGGTAAGGGTAAGCATGTTGTTTATGTTGAAATTTCTAGTTTACAAGTGAGTTCCTCGAGGACAATCAACAATGTAAGTTTGGGGTTGTGATGACAATCTGTCATCGTGTAATTTAGTAAGCATTTTCATATGGTTTTAGCAATTTTTAGTTGATTATGATTGATTTTTATGAAAAAATGGGAAGAAAGTGAAGAAGTTGAAGAAATAAGGTGAAACTTAGAAAATGTGAAGAATTTGTTAATAAAAAAATAGAGTCAGGCCCATGAAAAATTGTGTCCTAAATTGTGGTACGATGTTGCATTAATTACTCAAATTATAGAGTGATAGAAATTGATTGTGGCACGATCCTGAATTAATTACTCAGATCGTGGCATGATGGAAAGGCACCGTGGCACGATGGAAAGGCATTGTGGCATGATTTATGCATTTTTTGATGCATTTAAAAGGCAACAAAGAAGGTTTTACAGGGGAATATTCAGGTATCATTTTTGGAGTAGTTTTGAGCACAGAAGAACATATTAGAGCTTCAGAACAAAGGGTTTTCATCATTCAAAAACCAATTTCTTATAAAAAATTCATGTATTGTTTCTCTATCTTTATTGTATGAATTCTGCTACCATGGGTAGCCAATTTATATTTTAATTAGGTTTTAGGAGATGAACCTTCGTTTGATATGTTGATACCATCTGGAACACAGATTTCACAAAATCACCAGCCAATTGCTCAAGTTCTTGACAGATTTGCAGTTGGGGTACC
This sequence comes from Lathyrus tuberosus, assembly GCA_022829125.1. Taxonomy (NCBI): domain Eukaryota; kingdom Viridiplantae; phylum Streptophyta; class Magnoliopsida; order Fabales; family Fabaceae; genus Lathyrus; species Lathyrus tuberosus. The sequence continues at coordinate 6,225,277 of JALAZF010000159.1, forward strand.
ATCTCAAGTTCCAGATCATTTCAATCCATTCCAAGCATTCATACACACTCCATGGCACCTAGGGAAGCTATCCAGATCATTGGAATCTAGCTATAACACCTCCAACACAAATCACGATCACCAGCTGCAAGTGGTAAGCATGAGCTCTTCTAACTATATGATCCATGCAATTTTTGCTGCACAATAATTTGGCCATATGTTCATAATCATGCATGGAATGTTTCCCCTCAATTAATTGCATTGTTTGAATCGTGTATCAAAAATCCTAGCCTTCATGCAGAAATTAGGGTTCTTGAGGATTTTTCATGATTTCTTGTTATATGTTTAATTTAAATGAAATTAAATACCATAGACATGATCGTGAGGTTGAAACGAGTTGATTGGTATGTGGATTGCATGATATGATTAAGTATTCAGTGAGATTGGAGAGAAAATGCAAATCTGGGCAAAACTGAAAAACGTGCGTGTTCTTGCCTTTGTTCTTGGCGCCATTTTCCAATATTTGAATATTTGAATTTTGTGATTTTATTTAATTGATTCAAAAATTAATTTCTCTCTGAGTTTTAATGATTTTGAGTTGATTCTTTTTTTAATAATTCACAAAAATGTTAAAATATTTTATTTTCCCAAAAAATCCCAAAAATATTATTTATTTTGTGTAATTGATATTTTTGCAAAGAATTAATGTTTTAATTGTTTTTAACATTTAAAATATTTTTTCCACCTTGATTTTGCAACTTTTAATGCCTTCTAATTATTTTGTAGGTCAATACTTAATTTTTGAAGCATTAATCCAAGATCACAATTTGTTTTCCATATGTTAAACAATTTTGATCATTTTAATTGAATTTTTATTCAATTAAATACATTTTTGAAAATAAATTAGGGTTTTTGGATTAATTCAACCCTCATAAATCATTTTCAAAACACTTTGGGTCTCTAATAGAGTGTAAGACCCAATCCTTTTTTGACAAATCATTTTTGGGCCTCAGTGTATTGTATAAGTCCCGATACCGTCAAAATAAACGGCGCGATCGTCGCCTTATAAAAAATCAATTGGGCCTCTCCTTGAGCTATAACACCCATTCAAAACCTTTGGGCCTCTAATAGAGTGTAAGACCCACCCCCTTTTAACCAAAACAATTTTGGGTCTCACTTATTGTATAAGTCCCTCTGCGTTAAAAGAAAACCTCGGCGCGATCGCCATTTTTAAACAAAAAATCAATTGGGCCTACCCTCGTGTTATAAGCCCCACTCTTTTTCTTTAAAACCCTTTGAGCCTCTTGAGAGAGTGTAAGACCCATCCCTTTGTACAGAAAACAATTTTTGGGCCTCAGTCACTTGTATAAGTTCCTCTGTACAAATTCAACAGTGCACTCACTGATAAAACCCTGGGCCTCTCCTTGAGCTGTAAGCCCCAAAATCTTTCTTTTTCAAAGCACTTTCTCCTTTGATTTTGAATATACTGCTGTTTTCAATCTGTTTTTGTTGAACAACTAACCAAATAACATGGAAGCTCTACAACCGAGTAAGTGTTTATATGCTTTCATTTACCGCTTTCATATACATATAATTGTATTGTGGGGTTGTTTCGCTGTAAGTCTTCTTTCATAAACTCATATCAACTGTGTAATAATAGTATAGATATTTAGAGTTTCCCCGGCAACTACGTCTAGCATTAAGCCCGTTGATCACTCTTAAATAGTCAAAACTAGATCCCCATAGAATTACCAGACACAGTCTTCCCTCCTCTTGGGGTTAAACAATATGGAGATATGAAAGACAGCATTCTCTGTGAACCCTTTCATAGACTGTCACTCGTAGAAGTTGTCAAAGAAACTCTACTCCCCAAAGATAATCTTTTCTCCGTGAATGACATCTCTTGAGTTTCTTCCAAATTCTCAGACTTTCCTGGCTTGATCTATTCTCGGTGAATGGCATGTCTTGAATTTCTCGGGGTTTGGGGACCCACAGGCTTCTTAAAAGCACTTGTCAAGAAACTCTACTCCCTAGAGATGATCTTTTCTCCGTGAATGGCATCTCTTGAGTTTCTTCCAAATTCTCGAACTTTCCTGGCTTGATCTATTCCTCGTGAATAGCCTGTCTTGAATTTCTCGGGGTTTGGGGACCCATCGGCTTCTTAAAAGCATCGGCCTCCTCTTGGGCATTGTTCAAGGACCCGCAGGCTTCCTAAAAGCATCCCAGCCTCCTCTTGGGCTTAGTACAAGGACCCGTCGACTTCTTAGAAGTATTCACAGCCTCCTCTTAGGCTTCGTATAATGATCTCTTCCTCCGGGAATGATAGCCTTCTCTTGGGCTTAGTACAAGGACCTATCGGCTTCTTAAAAGTTTTCAGCCTCCTCTTGGGCTTCGTACAAATTGTCCCGACGACCTCCTAGAGGTATAGGAACAGAACTTAGTCATCTTCATAGAACAGTCCTTTCCAAGAGTCTACTACTGTTTCTCAAAGCATAGTATAAAAGATGAAACTCTAGACACGGACAGTCTAATATCCTTGAGTCTCAAAGACATTCTCAAGTGACCCCTTCGTTAAATAGGAAGGAAACTCGTAGACTCGGACAGTCTCAATACCCTTCGGATTTCCCACTTCCTCAAAGACAAGGAAATATCCCTGATCCTCGAATCAAATCCTTAAGAGTACAGTGTTGCTCATATAAGAACTGATTTTCTCTTTAAAATCAGTATACTGGATCTGTCACTCAACTGAAACAGTTACAATAGCCTCCTCTTGGGCTTTGTACAATGATTCTCCCCAGCGGAGCTAACAATTTTAGCCTCCATCTCGGGCTTCGTACGAGATACCAGAGACTCCCTCGTTGAGTCAATCACCCATTTCGCCTCCATCTCGGGCTTTGTACGAGATACAAAAACTCTCTTGTTGAGTCAAATAGCCTCCATCTCGGGCTTTATACGAGATACCAAAAGACTCTATCGTCAAGTCAAAAACCTTTTAGCCTCTCTCTCGGGCTTTGTACGAGACACATAATGGCCTCCTCTTAGGATTTGTATAAGAAAACCACTGGTTGATCCAATCAACCTTTTAGCATTAAAGCTGTGCCTCGTTCATAGTACACAAACATCAACAACTCCTTCCCCTTCATCTAATTGCTATAAGCGGCAAGCCTTTGGATCATCTACATCCATGCCACTGTCCCTCTTTTAGCATGAGAAATTCCTAAGGAAAGATAACATTGCTCTACACTGAGTTAAAGTCTACTCCTTCAGGTTAAAATCCCCTATAAAGGAAATTATGGCATTGCCGGATTCACATATCCCGGTTAAAGTAATTTTCCTTTATAAACAGTTGTGACATACAACCCCCTCTTTAGAGATGACAAATTCTCTCTAAAGTCAAACCCCTTCAGCTTCACATCTTGGGCTTTGAACAAGATACAAACACCTTTCGCTTCACGTCTTGGGCTTTGAACAAGACACCAAAACAACCATTTCCTCCCATAGAATAGGAGGAACTACGATCGCTCTGATTTCCCTGTTTCGGTAAACGGGAATACGTAGGCATAAGATTGAAAGAAAGAATCTTAGCGAGCACACTAAACAAAAACCCAAAATCCCATACTCTCACATATCTATCAAGAAGCATCCGTCCTAACATCTAAACCTCCCACCACTTTTTAAAAAAATAAACCCGATAGAGACCCCAAATCTTTGTAGCATCTGTAAACTAACAGACCGCTGTTTAACCTCAGTTTGCAAGCAGTGTTAATTTGAGACATCTATTTCCCTTCCTTTATCAGCTTTAATAGGATAAAAAATGAATTGAGCTGTAGACACCAAAGAGCGATAACGCTTCACAACCGCGTCCAAAATCGCTCGCTACAGAAAAATGGCGACTTCACTGGGGATGTCATTAGGATCTATCTCACCTTTGTAGCGAGATCTTGTTCTCTTCCCATCTATCAGGTGGAAACTTTAAAAGTGGCGCCCACCGTGGGGCTCTTGACCTTTTTTCTCTTCACTTGTGTGAATACCACAGATTGGGGCTTCCGCCGGGGAACCCATTTTCTGTCAGGAACTTAGGATTCATAGCTTTAAAGGTCTAGGATGTTTAGGACAAATATATACTGCTTTTTCTAATTGCTATACCTGTTTATTTTTCTGCTAATGGGAATGCGTGTGATGCCGCATGTGGAAAGATTGAGTATACACTTAAGATAACTGATGGCGACGAGGTCGGCCATCAACCTCACTGGAGGCTGACCAATGCAACCCATTCCCTCTCATAGGAAATGGGCCGATTGTGATGTCTAAGAAGCTGAGGAGCCAAACCCTTTTGTAGTGCAGAAACTATCGGAAATAGTTGTCACGCGATACTACCCTCATTTGAGGCTGGTGATCTATTCTCAGTGAATGGCACTTACTCTAAGTTGCTCTACAACTCGCTGGCGATCCGCTTGTTGTTTTGCTTTCCTGGGAGAAGCTGATGATAATGAGTACAGGTACAAAAATCACCCTAGTGTAAACCTTTGGGGATGGGTAGAGCCTTGACTCCATGACAACGACCCTTTGACCCCATGTTTTTTCTATGTTTTTGTGTGCTGCATTCATGCATTCATTTAAAAAAACATTAAAACATTAAAAAAAAATTCTCTTCTAGTCTCTCTGTTTTTCAAATTAAACTAAGATTGTGATTGCAAATATCAGAGAAAAGGATTGTGCTAATGGATTTCGGTAGAAGGAGAACTAATAAGTACACCTTCAAGGTTTCAAAGCTAGAGGATTTAAGAGGTTTGGCGAGGATGATCACAAACCAAGAGGCTTTCAGAGCCAAACACGGAGGTTTGCTACCACTGTTAAGAGTCCATGTGATTGAGGGAATCATGGATGCGCTCATTCAGTTTTATGATCCAGTTTATCACTGTTTCACATTCCCGGATTACCAGCTCGCACCAACGCTGGAGGAGTATTCTCATCTGATCAATTTATATATCACTGATCGAGCTCCATTTTCTGGACTGGAAGAAATTCCAAAGAATCAGACCATTGCAAGAGCAATTCATTTGGACGAGTCTGAGGTCAAGACTCACATGACCGCTAAGGATGGCATCCAAGGTTTGCCAGCCCAATTCTTGACAAAGAAGGCCCTGTATTTTGCCAGTATAGGAACCGTGACTGCTTTTGAAAGCATCTTTGTGTTGCTCACCTACGAGTTATTTTTGTTGCCCAACATTAATAATTTCGTCGATATCAACGCCATTAAGGTTTTTCTCATTGGAAACCCTGTGCCGAATTTTCTCGCAGATGCGTATCATTCTGTACACTTGGGAAATTTGTACAGCGGAGGGGAGATCACATGCTGTGTACCTCTGCTTTATGAATGGTTTATCTCGCACTTACCCAAGTCTGCAGCTTTTTGGGATCACAAGAGTGCCTTACGTTGGTCGGAGAAGATCATGTCTCTTACCAACTCTGACATAGATTGGTGTAATAGGATTTATGATGGAATCAGGATCATTGACCGTTGTGGAAACTTCCCCAACGTACCCCTTATAGGAACTAAGGGAGGAATAATTACCATCCAGTTCTCGTTCGTCGTTAATTTGGATACCCGATGAGACACGTCCCACGGAGTGTTCATCTGGAAGGTATTTTCTTCAAGGAAGGAGAAAGTGACAGAGCACTAAAGACGGAAATAGTGCACGCTTGGAAACACGTTCATAAGAAAGGACGGGAGTCTCTAGGAAAACCGGATTGTGTCTCGGTGGAGCCTTATCTCCACTGGGTACAAACTAGAGCTCTCAAGCTAAAGATGCCTTATCCTCGTTACAAAATTCTTCCACCGAGGGAATCTGTCATGTACTTCATGACGGAAACTGAAAAGCTTCAGGTTGCTCTCAACAAAGTTCAAAAGGAGAGAATTGGAAGAACAAATACCGCACCCTCAATGTGGAGTGTATCAAAATACAGCAACTACTGAAAGATAAAGATGCTCTGATTAAAATTTTGGAGCAACATGCTGTAGAGAATCAAGATGACCAAAGGAATCTGCTCGCTCCTATCACTTGGCAAAGGAATGACAACCCGACAACGGCCCAAGAGCCCCAGTCAAAGAAAAGGAAAATACCAGAGTCAGCACCCGAGTTCTCTCGGGACCCATTAGCTTAGGTTTCTGTTTCTGCACCTTGTAATCTACTGTATTTCCATTTCTGTAATCCTTTGAATTTCAATAAAAAGGGGTTTCCCCACCGTTTGATATTTGCAATCTAATTGTCGAAGTTTATTTTGATTAAACCAAAAAACAATTAATATAATCATTGCATTCATCATTCTCACATCACGTATTCTTCTTACCTACGAATCTCACGTTTGTGTCTCGGTTCTAGAGTCAAACTGTCTCATTCGTACAATACTCGGGCCAATCGTCAGAAAAAGATGGATGATCTTGAGGAAGAAAACAGAGAGTTGAAGGAAGAGATCGACGCTCTGAGAGAGGATATGAGAAAGCTTCGTAACAACATGCAAGCCATGGCAGAAGCTCAGCTTCAAAGAACGGTGATCTCGGAGATCACCTCAGCGCCCATAGTGGAGAAGTTTGATCCTAGGTATCAGATGCCGAAAGATCGTCCCTGGGGCATGCTTGTTAACTATATCCCGGAAGGATATGTTCCGCCGATCACTGAAGATCAAGGAATCATAACAAAAGCCGCTGGGCGTGAAGGTTACAAACTTCGGGAAAGCGAAGATGCCAGGGGCATACTGAAGACTCCTGAAGGTTACAAACTTCGGGAAACGCCAAGATTCACTGCCGTAGTTACGGTACCACCCCCTGTGGTGCACACTGTCCCGGAAGGACAGATTCCACAGATAGCTTCTGGTAAAAAGGAAACTATGTTTGACCGAATGGATGAATTCCAGGAACAGTTCTTGGAAATGCAGAAGGAACTGCAAGCCATTCGCGGTCATGATCTATTTGGAAAGGACGCCGCAGACCTTTGTCTGGTCCCCAATGTGAAAGTTCCGCACAAATTTCAAGTGCCCGACTTTGAAAAGTACAAGGGTAACTCTTGCCCTCAGAGCCATCTGGTGATGTACGCTCGGCGAATGTCAGCTCAGACGGAGAATCAGGACCTGCTGATTCACTACTTTCAAGATAGTTTAACCGGTGCCGCACTCAAATGGTACATGGGTTTAAACCGTGCTACGATTAGCACATTCAGAGATCTTGGTACTGCCTTCGTCTAACAATACAAATACAATTTGGACATGGCACCGGACAGAGATCAACTCAGATCAATGTCACAAAAGGACAAGGAAACCTTTAAGGAGTACGCTCAGAGATGGCGTGAAATTTCTGCTCAAATTTGTCCACCTCTTGAGGAAAAAGAGATGACAAAGATCTTCTTAAAGACCTTAAGCTCATTTTACTATGATAGATTGGTTGCCAGTGCGCCCAGTGACTTCACCGAGATGGTGGGCATGGGAGTTCGTCTTGAGGAAGCCGTCCGAGAAGGACGTTTGGCAAAAGACGCTGGACCATCAAGCAGTACAAAATGATACGGTAGTGCTCTCCCTAAGAAAAAAGAGCAGGATATTAGGAATATCTCTCTCGGAAAGCAAAGGCGACATTATCAACCAGTAGCAGCTGTAATTCCTACTATCAGCCCTGTGCCTATTCCTACGTATCAACCTCAGGTTGCACAGAGCCAACCTAATCAGCAAAGGACACAACAACCTCTTCAGTAGGCTCGTCCTCCATATAACAACAACCGTACAACACGACCATCAGGGTTTGATCCTATACCTATGTTGTACGCATAACTATTTCCGTTACTACTGGCTAAGGGGCACATCCAGACTAAGTCTCCTCTTACAGTACCGGAAAATCCGCCTTTTTGGTTTAAGGTGGATCAAACATGCCCTTATCATCAAGGAGGATCAGGGCATAACATAGAGAATTGTCTCAATTTCAAATCTGACGTGCAAAAGCTTGTTAGGAGCGGGCTCTTATCTTTCAAAGATACGAATCCCAATGTTCTCACAAACCCGCTGCCTCAACATGAGAAAGCTGCAGTCAATTTGATAGAGGGAGAGTCTAACAACGTTTATCAAATTCACGATGTACTCTTATTGAGGACCAATCTGGTCAAGATGCATTGTAAACAGAGGGGATATGGCCATGTGCCACCTCATAATTATCATCAATGTGATGTCTGCTCTAAAAAAAATCAAGGATGTTCTGTAGTGCGATCAGCTCTACAGGAACAGATGGATCCAAGAGCACCGAGTTCGTGGAGTTAACATGGTCTACGCGAATTCTAACGTCATTCAAAACCACGACATCCGTGCGATGAATGCCAACCTGGTGGCGATGCACTCAAGGCAAAGCCAGTATCATAATCTGCCGTGGGATGATTACAATTCTTGTCTGACTTGCTCGGTAAACAAACAGGGATGCTCTTTCATACAGGAGGCCCTCCAGCGTCAGACGGATCTTGGATGGATCCAAGACTACCATGATAGGAACCCTTATCAGATCAACATGGTTCAGATCTTTGATATTCGCGTGATGAATACCAACTTAGTAGAGTTACATGCTGAACAGGTCCGACTCGGATTCCTGATATCACATGACTATCAAAGCTGTAAAGCGGGTTACGAAAATGATCGAGGTTGTACCCTTGTCCAGGAGGCACTTCAGCACTTGTTAAATCACTAGTGGATGCCAATTTATATGGATGAAGATACTCAGCAAATTAGTATCAGTAACAGGAATCCTACTCGGCGTCAGAGTCAGGATGTCCGATCAATGGAAGCTAACCTAGTGAGGTTACATTGTATTCAAAGTGGGCGTGGCCAGGTGCCACCACACAATTATGACCGTTGTAGCATCTGTTCGGAAAGTAACCAAGGGTGTTACCTTGTGAGAGCAGCTCTTCAGGGTCAGGTGGATCGTGGAGAAATTCGTCCATATCCGGGTTCTGGACCCATCAACTGGACACCGAACTACCTTGCCGATCAGGTCGAGGACGTTGTCACAATCTCTGGTCATCATAGGAACAAGGATGTTTTTGACATTATCCCTCTACTTGACGAATCGAGAGTTCCCAACTGGGAAGGGATCGAGATTACTTATGATGGTAAGAAAAATCAGAAGGTTCCCATAGTCATCTATCTGCCGGGACCAACACCGTATGAATCAACTAAGGTTATCCCTTACAAATACGGTGCAACGACAGTTGAAAATGGAAAGGAAATTCCATTACCCTCCGTCATGAATATTGCAGACATCAGTCGTGTAACACGGAGCGGTCGAATCTTCAACTGAGGAGTTGGAGAACCTAACAAGGAAAAGGAACTTCAGAAAGAAGCTCCCGATCCATCAGTCGGTCAATCCAGTAATCCCGACCTTTCGAAAAATAATGATGAGATGCTGAAGCTCATCCAAAGGAGTGAATATAACATTGTTGATCAACTGTTACAAACTCCTTCAAAGATCTCTGTGTTATCACTGTTACTCAGTTCAGAAGCGCATAGGGAGGCTCTACAGAAAGTCTTGGAGCAAGCCTTTGTGGAACAGGATGTAACAATCAGACAGTTCGATATCATTGCCTCTAACATCACTTCCTGCAATAATTTGGGATTTAGTGATGAGGAATTACCCGAAGAGGGTCGCCGTCATAACATGGCGCTCAACATTACAGTTAACTGCCAGGACGATGCTTTAGCCAGCGTACTGGTAGACACAGGGTCAGCCCTGAATGTTATGCTGAAGTCCACTTTGATGCAATTATCATTCAAAGGACCCCCGATGATAACCAACGAAGTCGTCGTTAAAGCGTTCGACGGATCCAGAAAAACAGTTATCGGCGAAGTCGACCTTCCCATAACTATTGGTCCTCACACTTTCCAAGTCACTTTCCAGGTCATGGACATCCGGACAACATACAGTTGTTTATTAGGAAGACCTTGGATACATCAGGCTGGAGCGGTCACTTCGACCCTCCACCAAAAGCTAAAGTTCATTCAGAACGATCGGCTTGTCACAGTTTGTGGGGAACAAGCCTTGCTTGTGAGTAACTTGTCATCATCTACTTGTGTAGAACCTGAGGAGGTTATTGGGACGCAGTTCCAAGCACTGTCGGTGGGTAAGGACAATCAGTTCAAAGAAGGAACTTCCATTTCTTTATACAACGATGCTATCAAAGCGGTCGAGAGTACCGATACAATAGGATGGGGACAAATTTTCATTCCTACTGACAATAAAACAAAGAAGGGTCTTGGTTTTTCTGCAACCTGTACCCGGACAGCTGCCAACGATGAAAGTCTTCATCCCCTTCAAAACTTCTTCCACAGTGGAGGTTTTCTTCACCCAGTGTCTCAAGCAGTACATGTTATCAATGAGGAAGATCCCTCTGACACAGAGGAAGAATGGAAGTCCTATCTTAACAAGGACGGTTAAATGTCTCAGGACGAAACGCAAACTCCTTTTTGCTTTCCTACAGAGAGTCCGAGATTTATACCCAGGTCAGACATCGAAATGATATACGGGGATTGTGATCCGGAAGGATGCCGTGCTCCGCCAAATTCATTAGAGGAAGACACTCCGATGAAAGACAACTTTGACCACAATTACTATGGCCCAATGGATGGTCTGCCAATGTGGCAGCCTTACCCAGGAGACTTGGGGCCAGAAAGTCAGCCGAGTAATGAAAATCAGCTGACCGTCATTGAACAGAATACCTGTGTCCCCACCATGTCATGGGATCAACACTCAGGTCATCCTGAAGCTACTCAATATGAAGATGAATTCGCAATGTTTGCAGGACTTGAATTCATCAACTATGCTTTTCCTGAGGTTAACGTCATCGAGAGAGATGACTCCTCCAGTTCCAAAGAAGTTCGGGACACCCTGGGATAACCGAGTGGAAAATACGACTATATGGTCAAGTACACTGCTCCTGAAAGCTCTCGTATCAGGCTCGAAGATATCCAGCCAACTGGATAGGGAGATACAGCTGAGAGCACAAATGCTATGCAAAATGCAACTGAGGAATCCTCCTACGACAATTCTGCCTGGGAGACAGATTCCAATGATCCTGCTCCGCCAGAAATCAGCGTCATTTCTGAGGACAAATCAAAGAAGGTACCAGACTTTGTGATTCACCGAGGAGTTCGCTGCCAATGGGTTGCCGTCGAGGTTCCGGGGGTCGTTCATTAGTCAAAGTAATTGTCATCTTTTAACCTTTCACCATGCCCAGGTGAAACAGATGTTTTGATAGGGCTCACTTTCTGTAAATTTCCCTCTTCGCTTTTCCCAAAGCGACAAAGTTTTGTTTTATATGGCTGTAGTTTCAAGAATCGACTTGTTCATTAATAAAATAACGTCGTTCAGTAATTTCCGCATTAATTGCTGTTTTCTCTTTTCGTTTTTTTTTCCAGAAAATGGTAATCCTAAAAAACAAATTAATAATAAAAACAAGCAGTAAAATAAAACACTGCACACACTTTCATTTTCTCTATCTCTTCTAAACACGAATCATCACGTCATGCAGATTGCTTGTTTTAAACCCAGTTGAAACATACGATCCGATGCCTTCTCCCAACTTTGAGTTCTCGATATTTGGGGCTGAAGAAGAAGTTGACGACAAAATTCCAGAAGAGATCTCCCGACTACTCAGACAAGAGGAAAGGTCCATTGAACCTTACAAAGAACAGTTGGAAACGGTAAACTTGGGTTCAGAAAAGGAGAGAAAAGAAATCAGGATTGGGGCACTGCTCAATCCAACCGCCAAAGAGAGTTTGATAAAGCTTCTCAAAGAATTCCCCGATGTATTCGCTTGGTCCTATCAGGATATGCCAGGGTTGGATACCAGCATCGTGGAACATCATTTATCGTTAAGATCGGAATGTCTGCCAGTAAAGCAAAGGTTGAGACGGACTCACCCGGACATGGCCATCAAAATCAAAGAGGAGGTACAGAAACAGATCGACGCAGGTTTCCTCGCTACATATGAATATCCTCAATGGTTAGCCAACATCGTACCCGTTCCCAAAAAGGATGGAAAGGTCAGAATGTGTGTTGATTACAGGGATCTAAACAAGGCAAGTCCAAAGGACGACTTTCCTTTACCACACATTGACATGCTGGTAGACAGCACAGCAAAGTTCAAAATTTTCTCATTCATGGATGGATTCTCGGGCTATAACCAGATCAAAATGGCGCCGAAAGACATGGAGAAAACTTCATTCATTACCCCATGGGGTACCTTTTGTTACAAGGTAATGCCGTTCGGTTTGAAGAACGCCGGGGCAACCTATGAAAGGGCCATGACTACTATTTTTCATGACATGATACACAAAGAAATTGAGGTATATGTCGATGATATGATTGCAAAATCTAAGACAGAAGAGGAGCATGTGACCCACTTGTCAAAACTATTCGAGCGTTTGAGAAAGTACAAACTTCGCTTGAATCCCAACAAGTGCACCTTTGGTGTCCGTTCAGGGAAACTGCTAGGGTTCATCATCAGCCAGAAAGGAATTGAGGTTGATCTTGACAAGGTCAAGGCCATTCAAGAAATGCCTTCTCCAAAAACTGAAAAACAAGTCAGAGGATTCCTGGGACGTTTGAACTACATCTCCAGATTCATATTCCTTATGATCGCCACATGTGTGCCGATTTTCAAATTACTCAAAAAGAATCAGGATTGCGTTTGGTCAGAAGATTGCTAAACCGCCTTCGACAGTATTAAGGAATACCTGTTGAATCCGCCGATTCTATCACCTCCAGTGGAAGGAAGACCACTGATCATTTACCTCACAGTTCTAGAGGACTCAATGGGATGTGTACTTAGCCAACAAGACGAAACTAAACGACAAGAGTCTGCCATCTACTATCTGAGCAAGAAGTTCACCGACTGCGAGACTCGGTACACGATGCTTGAGAAAACTTGCTGTGCTTTGGCTTGGGCAGCCAAACGTCTTCGCCAATACATGATTCGTCACACTACTTGGTTAATCTCCGAAATGGATCCAATCAAGTATGTCTTCGAAAAGCCTGCTTTCACGGGAAGAATCGCCCGTTGGCAGATGTTATTATCAGAATATGACATAGAGTACCACGCTCAGAAAGCCGTTAAGGGGAGTATTTTAGCCGATCATTTGGCTCATCAACCGATTGACGATCAAGAACCAATCGGGTTTGACTTCCCAGACGAAGATGTCATGTATCTAAAAATGAAAGATTACGATGAACCGTTACCCAGTGAAGGGCCAGAACCAGGTTCCCAATGTGGACTTATCTTTGACAGAGCAGTTAATCATTATGGAAATGGAATTGGGGCAATCATTGTTACCCCGCAGGGTACCCACATTCCTTTCACTGCCAGACTTACGTTCAAATGTACGAACAACGAGGCCGAATACGAAGCATGTATCATGGGTCTCGAAGAAGCGATTGATTTAAGGATTAAAAACTTGGACGTATACGGCGACTCAGCCTTGGTTATCAATCAGATAAAAGGAGATTGGAACACATACCAATCAGGACTGATTCCTTACAAAGACTATGCAAGAAGGTTGTTACCTTTCTTTAACAGAGTCGAGTTTCATCACGTCCCTCGTAATGAGAATCACATGGCTGATGCTTTAGCCACTCTCTCTTCCATGATTAGTGTAGGTCAATGGAACGACTTACCTAAGATCGACATAATGCGCCTTGAACGGCCCGCCTACATCTTCACGATTGAAGAAGTCATAGACGACAAACCTTGGTATCACGATATCAAATGCTTCCTTCAGAAACAAGAGTACCCATCTGGGGCATCCAAGAAAGACAGAAAAACCCTCAGAAGATTGGCTGGAAACTTCTTCCTGAGTAGTGACACTCTCTATAAGAGAAATTTTGACATGGTCTTGCTCCGATGCGTAGACAGACCAGAAGCAGATATGCTTATGAAAGAAATTCATGAAGGATCCTTTGGCACTCATGCCAACGGACACACAATAGCGAGAAAAATTCTCAGAGCAGGGTACTATTGGTTGACAATGGAATCCGACTGCTACAAGTACATGAGGAGGTGTCACAAATGTCAGATATACTCCAACAAAATTCATGTACCGCCATCACATCTCAAAGTTCTCTCTTCCCCATGGCCATTCTCGATATGGGGAATCGACATGATTGAACCTAAGGCTTTAAACGGACATCGGTTCATCTTGGTAGCCATTGACTATTTCACCAAGTGGGTCGAAGCAGCGTCGTACGCTAATGTAACCTGACAAGTGGTGGTCCGATTTATCAAAAACAATATCATCTGCCGTTATGGTGTTCCAAGCCAGATCATTGCTGATAATGGATCTAACTTGAACAATAAGATGATGAAAGAGTTATGCGCAGAGTTCAAGATTGAACACCATAACTCATCTCCCTACCGACCCAAGATGAACGGAGCGGTAGAAGCGGCTAACAAGAACATCAAGAGGTTTGTTCAGAAGATGGTTGTAACCTACAAAGACTGGCACGAGATGCTACCCTTTGCTCTTCACGGTTATCACACATCTGTTCGCACTTCAACAGGGGCAACCCCTTTCTCTCTAGTGTATGGCATGGAGGCAGTGCTCCCCATCGAGGTAGAGATCCCATCAATCCGAGTATTGATGGAAGCTAAGCTCACCGAAGCTGAATGGTGTCAAAGCCGACACGACGAACTGAATCTGATTGAAGAAAAGAGAATAACGGCACTATGCCATAGTCAATTGTATCAACAGAGAATGAAGAGGGCATTTGACAAAAAGGTTAGACCTCACGTCTTCAGAAAAGGAGACCTTGTGCTCAAGAAGATACAATCATTTCTCACTGATTCGCGAGGTAAATGGACTCCAAATTATGATGGCCCCTATGTGGTCACGAAAGCTTTCTCAGGCGGCACCTTGAGACTTGCAACCATGGACAGAGAGGAATTTTCCTACCCCACGAATGTTGATGTAGTCAAGAAATACTTCGCCTAAACTAAAAAAAAACGTCTCGGTGGATTGAAAACCCGAAAGGGCGGTCCAGGCAAAAGTTAGAGACATAAAAAAAATCATCCCGATGGATTGGAAACATCATAGTACAATCCAGGAAAAAGTTAGGGATAATGGCAAGTAAATATGTTCAACAGAGGTAAGTCCCTCAGCAGCAGTTACATCATCCGTCAGAAAACTCCAGTCAAGGTAATCTTCGACAAGAAGCTCAGGATGTCCCGAATTCAAAGTTGGTAGAAGGATAGTGGTCGTTATGTTTCAACGTAGCCCTTTTCCCTGTAAATTACCATTTTCTAAATTTGTAAATACTCTTTGGAATCACGCGTTTGGCTGATCTCCATTTTATCAATAAAATTTGAGCCTTTGTGCTTTTGTTTGTAATTCTTATTTGTTTTAGCTTTACAGAACGATGTTGTTAACATGATTAACGATTCTTGAAATAAAACAAAAATGAATTTACTTGTTAAAACTTTTTCTGCTTTTTAATAAAGACGATAATTTCTTTTGACTGTTGAACATCAGAAGAACATCGGTCGCTTCTCCAGAACTAATCGAACCTCAAAGTGCAGAATCAAAGTACTCCTTCTAACCTAGTACGCCTGAATGAAGGGATCAACTGTGTCAGAGACCTTGTTTCGTCTGACACGCCTCGGCCGAGTTCTCATCTCCTAAGCCCGACCAACATAGCTCCCAACAGGTACTATCTCTCCTAAGCAAGGTGGAATTGCTATTCTGAACCAACGGTACTTCTTCGCCCCGCGATGGCCGAGTATCCAGTCGTGTTCACTTGTCAGTTTGTATGTCGCGTCAGTTTTGTCAGCATAAACATACATACATCATGCATTATTGATTTGCATTTACATTTCATATTGCATCACTATCACTCTAGTCGGTCTTGTCCCCTAGTGATAGAAGTTCTCTCAATCGAGTTGTCAGTTCTTGCCTCGTCAAGAAACGCTGCGTTTGAACAACCTCGCCTCCAGTTTATTTCTGGAAGGAAGTTGGCCCTTGACCACTTTGATAACTTGAACCTCTGAAAATCCAGAGAAACTTTCTACAAATGTCACTCTTCGCCATTGAAGATGATATCCTTGCTTTCCCAGATTAAAGAAAAATCCCCAGAGAAAGCCTCATAAGCAGAGAATTGGCAGTACAGCTGCCTTTCTCCAAAAGAACCGCTGATGAAAAGGTCATCGGCACCTCAAAATTGGAGCCCACCATATGGCATTTCTCCGGGAAGATCCCGAGAAAAGTATGATGTAAGACCCCAAGCGGAAGCAGTCTCTCAAGAGACTCATTTTCCCCAGATAGAGTCGGCAAATGGCGTCTCCAACAGAGAAGTTTGTACAACTCTACAACTCAGACGACTGGGTTCCCCAGCAACTATGACATCAAATTTTTTCGTCAAATAGCATCTCCCCAGGAAAATTCGGCGAGAAGTTTGAGGAAAACCGCTACGAATAGCGTCCCTTGTCAATAAAGTTTATTGACAAAATAAACTTAGACCAGTTCCTTGGTAGGAAACCAGGATCGAGGGGAAGTTAATAACAGAAACTAAAACCAGTTCCTTGGTAGGAAATCAGGATCGAGGGGAAGTTTAAATCAGAAACTAAGAACAGTTCCTTGGTAGGAAACTAGGATCGAGGGGAAGTTTACTTCAGAAACTGAGACCAGTTCCTTGGTAGGAAACCAGGATCGAGGGGAAGTTGACAAAAGAAACTAATACCAGTTCCTTGGTAGGAAACTAGGATCGAGGGGAGGTTTATTTCAAAAGAAAACCGAGACCAGCTCCTTGGCTGAAGACTAGGATCGAGGGGAAGTTTACCTTTTCTAAGCATCATCGCTTAGCTAAAGAAGATGAATGCGTAAACTACCATTCATAACCACCATCAAAATTTTGGGTATTCCGATATTTAATCCTCTTGCACCCCGAATGCCCGAATACCTTCGTCATTCACACCTTCGGGTCCAAGAAGATTAAATAGGGGCATATGTCATACCCCAAATTTTGACCACTAAGATTTCCCATCATTGTGAAAATCATCATCACAATATGGAGGAACCATTATACTTCATCAGTCTCCCCAAAGATGGGTGAGCATCCACTACAATCAAAATTAGGGTTTCAAGCCCTCTCAGAGCCTTAGACAAAGGATCAATCAAGGAATGACATGATCTTCAACTTGTCTAACCTCTCAAACATCCACAATGGATCAAAAGGACCTCCACTTCAAGGATCAAGCACAAGGCTGCTCCCTTCTAGGTGGATCAAGTCTCAAGATCGACAATGTCACCAAATTAGGGTTTTGGTCGACCAGGGCCTCCAGATGGAAAATTTTCATCTGGACACAAGCCAATGATCCAAAACATAACCTAATATACTTCATGGGACCTCATGGACCCAATCATCAAGTCAATTTTGCCTCAGGGGATGCATTCATAAAAAATCAGGAATTAGGGTTTCTTGACCTAATTCACCCCTAAGTTGACTTTTAGGGCAAATCATGAGCCAAGACCTCAAGAGAGGGTTTAAGGGTCTCTAATGAACTATATTGATCCATTTGGAACAATGGATTAATCCAAGAAACTTGAGCAACAAGTCTCAATTTCATCTGCACCACAATTAGGGTTTTGCGAGGAAAGTCAACTGTAACTTTGACTTTTGACCAGGACATGCTCCCAAGCCCTAAGACATGATTCAATATACCCTATGACACCCATGGAACATGTCCATCAAGTTTGATTTAGGTCAAGGACATGATTTCCTGAAGAATTGCACAGTTTGAAATTCATCTGATAAAAAGTTAATTGTGCACAAAAGTCAACTTTGACTTTTTGAGATTTTTCACCAAAATGGATTTTTAACCCTAAAATGATGTTAATGTATGATTTGAATCATCATTCATCAAGAAAAATCAAAGAAAGTGGGATAACTTGTAAAAGGGGTAACCATAAAAACTTAGAAAAATTTCTAAGTTATGGAAAAAGTGACACTAATGTGCCAACTTTGGAGGACCATAACTCCTAAACCACAAGGCCATTGTTTCCCATTCAAAGCTTGATTTGTAGATCTCATTGCCCTCTACAAAAGCTTCATACTGACCTATGTCCAAATTCCTCATGGATTTTGAGTTATGGAGTGATCAAAATCAAGAAAAGTCACTTTGTTCCAACACTTAGTGAAAATTTCACTAAGTCAGATTTTACCTTAATTTTTGCCAAATGTAGGGGGATTTTTCACTTGGATTCAAAAGAGATCAAAACTAAACATGTTCAAACAGTTGTTGTATCATGTAAGGGCTTTCCAAAATGGCCAAGAACATTACCAAATTCAATTTGAGTAATGAGATATGACATTGGCAAGTTGCTTTGCTGAAATCTGCCAAGGCAAGGCAGATTTTTACACTTTTGGTCGATTTGCCAAAATCAGCCAAATCCAAATGCTCCTATCCACTTGGACACCTCTGAGGATTGAATCTAAAGGGGACAATCACTGAGCCAAGCCTCCAAAATCTTTGGAACAAGAAATAGCATGTTGAACATAGAATTGCCAAAATAGGGACAAGACTCCAATTTTGGATTGTAGCTTTCAATGGAAGCATCAAGGTGGCATGGACTGAGCCATTCTCAACTGAATTCAGTCAAGACTTATCCAAGACCAAGGGAACCAGCAGCCTGTGCCCTAACCTCTAGTCAGACTTGGATTTTCATTTGCCAACATTGGCCAAACCTACTCAGCAGTTACCATTCACTATTCCTTGCAAAACAAACTTGCTCTACTATAAATAGAACTCACCAGAAATAATAGGAAGTGAAAATGTAGCCCCTTGCAAAATCCATTTAATATTTAGAATACTCATTTGAGTTGGAAGATTAGATTATATGTTTATGTTGTAGAAACAGTAGCACACAAGAAATAATAGGAAGTGAAAATGTAGCCCCTTTACTACACATGTTGTAGCGCATGACTATAAGAATTGAATGAAATTCTTTTTTTTTTTGGTTACTTTACCATACTGTAGCGCAAGCCTTGGATTAGTGAAATATAACCTTTCCCTCATTATGTTTGGTAGCGAAATTAATGAAATGTGAGCCTTCCCTTAATCCATATATTATAGTACCTTTACCTCATTTCAATAATATTTAATATGAATGGATACTTGTAGTAATTAAGTATTATATATATTATATATATAATAATAGTAAAAGGTTTAAGGATGTTGAATGAAAAGTGAAGAGGAAAGTATGATCCGTCTTCATCAGTACTGTTGCGCCACACCCTTTTGTTTTATGGCTAATGATAGTGGCCCCTCCACCTCTTTTTCTTGTGCTGGGACTAGTATGGAATAGTCCTTCTTTAATTAAAACATTTATTATTTAAATTAAATAACAATTTTCTAGTTAATCATTGACTATTTATTAAATATTGAATATTTATTAAATATGGATTATTTATTTAAATATTAATTATTTATTTAGATAATGTTTAGTTATTTGAATATTGATTATTATTTATTAAATAGTGAAATTTTATTGAATATGGGATTCAATTATTGGTGATTGATTAATTGTTCTATATTTAATCGGTAAATTGTGTTTGTGAGTTGTGATTGGATCGAATCGATCATTGTGTATTATTTGTTAATTATGGCAATGATATTTAAAGTATGAGTACTTCGATTATGAAAATGTGTTTATGTGTGCAATTGTGTGATAATTCAAGTGTGATGAATTATTGATAATATGCTTGGATATTAAGATTAGGGAATGGTCTTAATTGCATATGATTATTGATTGCATACGCATCATTTGTGTCAAGAGGCAATGCTTGCTAGTTCCGTGGGAGCTAGACTTGTCCCAAACCTAGAGTGGGGTTTGAAAGCTTAAGGGACGGGCTTTTGTTTGTTATTGGTCTAGAGGACGGACCCGGTTTAAGTGTAAAAACCGAAAAATAATAACAAGTGTTTGCACCACATGACATGAGTTGCATTGAGTCGTTCATCGAGTCAAATTGCATGTATGGTTGTTATATAGAAGTATGTGTATGTATATGACTTGTTGGATTGGTAAAAATGTTGATTGTATGGTTACTTGAGTGATACTTGTTGATGAAACTTTGAAGTGTGAGAATGATTATAATTATGCTTGTATGCCTTTAAATTAATTATTATCTTATGATTTCAATATTGATGTGTGTAACACCCCCAATCTATACCCCCAATAAACAAAGCGAGAAATAAACTTCAAAATTTCATCAGAGTATATTTAAAACATTCACGGCATAGACAGAGGAGTCACATCAATTTGAAACAAACATACCGCAAACTGCTCATATAGATATGCAACAATCAGGTAGCAAATAACAGAGGAACTTAGTTCCTACTACCCACAATTCAGATACAGAATAAAAGCGGAAAATCCGTAACTGAATCTCATAAATAAATACCATAAAAGTATCATACATGTACAATCCCAACGATACATATACATAATACAAAATAATCACACTCGATCACCCCGACTACCCAGTGCCACATATCAGAGCCGACCGACAAAAAAATAAAGACCTAAGCTTCACAAAAAGACCTCCAGCATCTAATCTGCAATGCCTCATAGAGCATTTAAAACAGCAGAAGGGGCGAGAAACACAATCATAATATAATTGCATACAATTATATAATAACACAAAAGTACACATATTCTCGCATTTATCACCAACACAAATATATATATATATATATATATATATATATATCTACTCATCAATTCCATTTACCATTCCACACAAAATCAATCCATTCATGATTCATGCAAATGCACAGAGACCGACACAACGATTCTATGCAATGCAATGCGGTACCAACATTCATCATCTCAACATCAGTTCACTCAGGAA
Organism: Lathyrus tuberosus; assembly: GCA_022829125.1. Classification (NCBI taxonomy): domain Eukaryota; kingdom Viridiplantae; phylum Streptophyta; class Magnoliopsida; order Fabales; family Fabaceae; genus Lathyrus; species Lathyrus tuberosus. The sequence continues at coordinate 6,246,176 of JALAZF010000159.1, forward strand.
CTATTGGAACCATCACTCGTTACTTAATGTAACTCCCCGTCGGGCATACGATGTTCCCCGTCGCTTTAGGTCCTCTTTGTATAAGGCACACGACGTTTATGGATCGCTTTAGGTCCTCTTTGGATAAGGCACACGATCCGATCGCTTTAGGTCCTCTTTGTATAAGGCACATGATCGTCTATAATCATCGCTTTAGGTCCTCTTTGTATAAGGCACATGATGTTATAACAGATTCCCTCTGGAATCGTTTCGTCGCTCACACCCCACAAGGGCACACGACATCAAAAGAATGCATATCATGATGCTTAGCATACAATGACTCATGACATTCAAATGCACACATAGATGCAATCACTCCAATCAACAATAATCATGCTTTACACTCAAGCCCAAAACAATGCATTTATTTTCCATAAGGCCACCGACCATCATCACAACATTTAAACTCATGCATTCACCTTATATAACAGCACATTGCATGATAACACATCAATCCCACACAATTCAAACAATAAAAGTTAACAAAACGACACTATTCCAAATTCCTGACATAATTAAATCGACCAACAATCTCAAACCCATTTTTATAAGAAAGAACAACTCAATAGCTTTCTAACGCACCCAACCTCACCCCAATCCGACTTACGGATCAAAAGTTATGAAGAAAACAAAATTGCACAAACTGCCATGTTCGCTAGGCGAACCCTCTAGCGAGTATTCGCTACCACCTTCGCTAGGCAAATGTCCAGCGAATCCACTATCAGATAAAAATAGACACAAAGTTCGCTAGGCGAACCCAGACAGCAACAACCAGAACCAAAAAGATACAAAGTTCGATAGGCGAACAACGTTAGCGAACATTCGCTGACCTTTGCTAACTGGCTCGCTAGGCGAACCCGCGAAAAATCATTCGCTACTGCTTCGCCCCAGGTTCGCTAGGCGAACCCAGGAAAACCCAGAAATTCTGCAGCGCTGTTTGAAGCCCAAAAACCATATTTTTCACCCAAAAACTCTTCCAAACCAAAACATAACAATCAGAACATAACCCAATCATGGTAACAAGTAATCTACAACATTTACATCACATTTTAACCGCGAAAACATCGATTTCCATCGTTCCGACCTAGAATTGAAAAGCTATGAAAACACAATAAACATTCCAACACACACATACATAATCATACACAATCATAAGATAATCGAGTTTCGCACCCTTACCCAATTAATCGTGTTTTAAAAGTCGGTTGATTGATTTTCTTCCTTTCCAAGTTTTCTCTCTTTTCTTCTTTCTTTCTTCCTCTTTTTCTTCTTTTCCTTTTCCTTCCTTACTATTTTCTCTCTTTTCTTTTCTCTTATACTTTCTAACTTAAGAAATAAATGAAAAGACCAAAATACCCCTACACTCAAATATCTCGCAAACGTTCCCAAAACGCGATAAAATAACACGACAATGAAAAATAACACATTATCAAATAAAAGTCAAAAATAAAATAATATAATAATAAAATAATCAAAACGACTCGATTAAATAAAACGGACAAAATTGGGGCGTTACAACTCTCCCCCACTTAGAAATTTTCGTCCTCGAAAATATTACCTGAGACGAACAACTCCGGATACGACTCCCGCATCCGACTCTCCAACTCCCAAGTCAAATTGCCCTCAGCAGCGCCTCCCCACGCTACCTTCACAAGTGAAATATCCTTGCCTCTTAACCGTTTTAACTCGCGATCCAAAATCCTCACTGGTAATACCTCAACCGTAAGGTTCTCCCTTACCTCTACCTCATCCATCGGAATTACATGTGACGGATCCGGAACATACTTCCGAAGCTGTGAAACATGGAACACATCACGCAAATTCGAAAGATTCGGTGGCAACGCCACCCTATAATCCACAACACCCACTCTCGCGGATATCTGGTAAGGACCAATAAACCGAGAAGTAAGCTTCTTCGACTTCAATGCACGACCAACACCCTTTACCGGCGTAACTCTCAAAAATACATGATCACCCTCTTGAAACTCAAGATCTTTCTTTCTTCGATCATGACAACTCTTTTGCCTACTCTGAGAAGCCTTCATTTTCTCGCGAATTAGCTTCACCTTTTTCGTAGTCTGTTGCACCAACTCCGGTCCAACCACCGAACTCTCACCAAATTCGTGACAACATAATGATGTTCGACATCTTCGTCCATATAACGCTTCAAACGGTGCCATTCCAATACCTGAATGGAAACTGTTGTTATATGTGAATTCAATCAACGCAAGATAACTATCCCACGCACCCTCTTGTTCAAGAACACAAGCCCTAAAAAAATCTTCCAACAACTAAATCATTCTCTCTGTCTGTCCATCCGTCTGCGGATGATAAGCTGAACTCAATCTCAAGTTAGAACCCAACGCCTTCTGCAAACTTTCCCAAAATCTCGAAGTAAACCTCAGATCTCGATCAGAAACAATACTTAACAGAACACCATGCAATTTCACAATCACACTGATGTAAATCTCAGCCAACCTCTCCAAAGAAAAATTGATGTCAATCGGAATAAAATGAACTGATTTAGTCAGCCTATCTACAACCACCCAAATAGCATTATGTCCTCGCTGAGTATTCGGCAACCCTGTTACAAAATCCATAGAAATGATGTCCCATTTCCACTCAGGAATATCCAACGGTTGCAACAATCCACTAGGCCTCAGATGTTCTACCCTTCGACTTCTGACACGTCAAACAGGAATACACAAACTGAGCCACATCTCTTTTCAAACCCGACCACCAGAAAATCTTCTTCAAATCTTGGTACATTTTATTAGCTCTCGGATGTATACTCAAATTACTCCGGTGTCCTTCCTCCAAAATCACCCTTTTCAACTCCGAATCGTCCGGAATACAAATTCTACCTCAGAACCTCAAAACACCTTTATCATCCACTTTAAAGTCCTCATTCACACTTTGATCACCAACCGTCATCAAATCCACAAATTTCACATCCAACTTCTGTTTCTCACTAACCGTCAACAGAAAGTCATTAGTAACCTTCAACATTCCAAGCCTCACACTATCCGACGTCACTTCGCATACCAAACTCAAATCTCTAAACGATTCCAAAAGTTCCCACTCCTTAACCATCAAAGCCGACATATGCAACGATTTCCGACTCAACGCATCGGCCACCACATTAGCTTTACCAGGATGATAATTCAACCAAAGTCGTAGTCCTTCAAAAATTCCAACCATCTCCGTTGCCTCATATTCAACTCTTTCTGATCAAACAAATATTTCAAACTCTTATGATCACTAAAGACTTCGAATCTTGCACCGTAGAGATAATGCCTCCAAATCTTCAACACAAAAACCACAGCTGCTAACTCAAGATCATGAGTAGGATAATTTTTCTCATGAATCCTCAATTGTCTCGAAGCATAAGCCACCACCTTACCTTCTTGCATCAACACTCCACCCAGCCCAATCGAAGACGCATCACATTACACCACAAACGGTTCATTAGGATCCGGTAAAATCAAAATCAGAGTTGTCGTCAATCTTCTCTTCAACTCAATAAAACTTTCCTCACACTGAATATCCCAAATGAACGCTTTGCCTTTACAAGTCAACTGGGTCAAGGGAAGTTCTAGCTTAGAAAAACCTTCAATGAACCTCCGATAATATCCGGCCAAACCTAAAAAGCTTTAAATCTCAGTAATGGATCTAGGAGCCTCCCATTGTAGAACTGCATCTACTTTAGATGGATCCACAGCAATACCATTACCTGAAATCACGTGCCCAAGAAAACTCACTTCTGACAACCAGAACTCACACTTGGACAATTTGGCAAAAAGTTTCCTCTCCTTCAAAACCTGCAAAACAATACGCAAATGCTCCGCGTTCTCCTCCCGAGACTTAGAATAAATTAAGTTATCATTAATAAACACAACAACAAAACGATCCAAATGCTCGTGGAAAATACGATTCATGTACTCCATAAACACACCTGGCGCATTAGAAACCCCGAACGGCATCACAGAATATTCATAATGACCGTATCGTGTCCTAAAAGTCATCTTCTGAATATCTTCCTCTTTCACCCTAATCTGATGATACCCTGATCTTAAATCAATCTTACTAAACACACACGCACCAACCAACTGATCCATCAGATCATCAATTCTTGGAAGAGGATACTTATTCTTAATCGTCACCTTATTCAGCTTGCGATAATCAATACACAACCGCATACTTCCATCTTTCTTTTTCACCAATAAAACTGGAGCACCCCAAGGCAACACACTTGGCCTCACAAACCTCTTTTCCAATAATTCATTCAACTGCTTCTTTAACTCAACCAATTCAGATGCCGACATTCGATATGGTGCCATAGACACAGGTCTAGTATCAGGAACTAGATCTATAGAAAACTCCACCTCTCTCTCTGGCAGAACATCTGAAATATCCTCAGGAAACACTTCCGAAAAATCACACACAACTGGAAACACATAAAGTGAAACTTGACTATCCATAGTCAACGATGCAAACAACCCAAACAACTGAGCTTCATCCGCCAAAAGTTTCTTCAACTCTTTGGTAGATAAGAAACTCGAGTCCTCGTCTCCCTCAAGAGAAGGAAATCTTACCAGCTTATGATAACAATCAATATGAACCCGATTAAACTGCAACCAATTCATTCCCAAAACCACATCTAAACCCTCCAACGGCAAACACACCAAATCCATCTCAAAATATTTACCATAAATGGTCAAAGGACAACTTAAACAAACCAAAGAAGTAGTTACTGACCCCATTGCTGGAGTATCAATAACCATCTCTCCACCCATCGAAGACAACATAAGATTCAAACGCTTCGCGCACTCAGACGAAATAAACGAATGAGTCGCTCCGGTATCAATAATTGCAACTAAAGGTGTACTATTAATAAAACAAGTACCTCTAATCAGACGGTCTGCACTAGAAGTCTGAGTTCCCGCAAATGCAAAAACTTTCCCACCAGTTGGAGCTTGCTTCAGTTTCGGACACTTCGTACTAACATGCCCAGTTTCACCATAGTTGAAACACTTCACCACATTCCTTTTACAACCAGCTGCAACATGCCCTAAACCTCCACAATTCGAACACTTCCTCAAATCTTTCCTACATTCGAACTGACGATGTCCTAATTCACCACACCTAAAACATCTCAGAGAATTAGACATACCTCCTCCGCTTGGCCTTCGATCAAAAGTACCCCTTTGTTTACCCTTATCAGCTGGTGACACATAAGGACCACTACGAACCTGTTGCTTCCCTTTCCTCTCGCTCACACTCTTATAGTGAGTAGAACGAGCTTTACTATCTTCTTCATAAATCCTACAACAATCCACCAAATCATAAAACCTCCTTATCCTCTGATAACCAATTGCCTGCTTTATCTCAGGACGCAACCCGTTCTCAAACTTTACACACTTAGAAAACTCCACTGTCACTTCGGCATAATGTGGATAAAACTGCACAAGCTCCACAAACTTAGCAGTATAATCAACAACAGACATATTACCTTGTTTTAACTCCAAGAACTCGATTTCCTTCTTTCCTCTTACATCTTCAGGAAAGTACTTCCTCAGAAACTCAATGCTAAACACGGCCCAAGTAATCTCCTCCTCTGCAGCTTCCAACACATGACGAGTACCAACCCACCAATCATCAGCTTCTTTCAGCAACATATGAGTACCCAGTCTCACCTTCTGATCCTCAGCACAATCCATCACTCGAAAGATCCTTTCAATCTCTTTCAGCCAAATCTGAGCACCATCAGGATCATATCTTCCTTTAAAGATAGGCAGTTTGTTCTTCCTGAACTCGTCATTACCAGCAGCATTAGGTGCACCCTGCACAGCCCGAGCCAGAGCTTGCATCGCAGCAGCTAAAGCAGCGTCATTCCTACCAGCCATATTCTGTTCATTTCCAATAACAACAACTATGGTTAAACAAACAGCTCACCCAAACACAAACACCGACAAGGACTGACACAAACTGACACAGACTGGCTCTGATACCACTTAATGTAACACCCCCAATCTATACCCCCAATAAACAAAGCGAGAAATAAACTTCAAAATTTCATCAGAGTATATTTAAAACATTCACGACATAGACAGAGGAGTCACATCAATTTGAAACAAACATACCGCAACTTGCTCATATATATATACAACAATCAGGTAGCAAATAACAGAGGAACTTAGTTCCTACTACCCACAATTCAGATATAGAATAAAAGCGGAAAATTTGTAACTGAATCTCATAAATAAATACCATAAAAGTATCATACATGTACAATCCAAAAGATACATATACATAATACAAAATAATCACACTCGATCACCCCGACTACCCGGTGCCACATATCAGAGCCGACCGACAAAAAAAATGAAGACCTAAGCTTCACAAAAAGACCTCCAGCATCTAATCTGCAATGCCTCATAGAGCATTTAAAACAGCAGAATGGGTGAGAAACACAATCATAATATAATTGCATACAATTATATAATAACACAAAAGTACACATATTCTCGCATTTATCACCAACACAAATATATATATATATATATATATATATATATATATATATATATATATATATATATATATATATATATATATATATATATATATATACTCATCAATTCCATTCACCATTCCACACAAAATCAATCCATTCATGATTCATGCAAATGCACAGAGACCGACACAACGACTCTATGCAATGCAATGCGGTACCAACATTCATCATCTCAACATCAGTTCACTCAGGAACTATTGGAACCATCGCTCGTTACTTAATGAAACTCCCCGTCGGGCATACGATGTTCCCCGTCGCTTTAGGTCCTCTTTGTATAAGGCACACGACGTTTATGGATTGCTTTAGGTCCTCTTTGGATAAGGCACACGATTCGATCGCTTTAGGTCCTCTTTGTATAAGGTACACGATCGTCTATAATCATCGCTTTAGGTCCTCTTTGTATAAGGCACACGATGTTATAGCGGATTCCCTCCGGAATCATTTCGTCGCTCACACCCCACAAGGGCACACAACATCAAAAGAATGCATATCATGATTCTTAGCATACAATGACTCATGACATTCAAATGCACACATAGATGCAATCACTCCAATCAACAATAATCATGCTTTGCACTCAAGCCCAAAACAATGCATTTATTTGCCATAAGGCCACCGACCATCATCACAACATTTAAACCCATGCATTCACCTCATATAACAGCACATTGCATGATAACACATCAATCCCACACAATTCAAACGATAAAAGTCGACAAAAAGACACTATTCTAAATTTCCGACATAATTAAATCAGCCAACAATCTCAAACCCATTTTTATAAGAAAGAACAACTCAATAGCTTTCTAATGCACCCAACCGCACCCAAATCCGACTTACGGATCAAAAGTTATGAAGAAAACAAAATTGCATAAACTGCCATGTTCGCTAGGCGAACCCTCTAGCGAGTATTCACTACCACCTTCGCTAGGCGAATGTCCAGCGAATCCACTATCAGATAAAAACAGACATAAAGTTCACTAGGCGAACCCAGGCAGCAATAACCAGAACCAAAAAGATACAAAGTTCGCTAGGTGAACAACGTTAGCGAACATTCGCTGACCTTTGCTAACTGGCTCGCTAGGCGAACCCGCGAAAAATCATTCGCTACTGCTTCGCCCCAGGTTCGCTAGGCGAACCCAGGAAAACCCAGAAATTCTGCAGCGCTGTTTGAAGCCCAAAAACCATATTTTTCACTCAAAAACTCTTCCAAACCAAAACATAACAATCAGAACATAGCCCAATCATGGTAACAAGTAATCTACAACATTTACATCACATTTCAACCGCGAAAACATCGATTTCCATCGTTCCGACCTAGAATTGAAAAGCTATGAAAACACAATAAACATTCCAACACACACATACATAATCATACACAATCATAAGATAATCGAGTTTCGCACCCTTACCCGATTAATCGTGTTTTAAAAGTCGGTTGATTGATTTTCTTCCTTTCCAAGTTTTCTCTCTTTTCTTCTCTCTTTCTTCCTCTTTTTCTTCTTTTCCTTTTCCTTCCTTACTATTTTCTCACTTTTCTTTTCTCTTATACTTTCTAACTTAAGAAATAAATGAAAAGACCAAAATACCCCTACACTCAAATATCTCGTAAACGTTCCCAAAACGCGATAAAATAACACGACAATGAAAAATAACACATTATTAAATAAAAGTAAAAAATAATATAATATAATAATAAAATAATCAAAACGACTCGATTAAATAAAACGGACAAAATTGGGGCGTTACAATGTGAATTCTCACCCTTATGTTGGAATGATGTTTTGTACGACATCGCTCAGGTACCGAGGAGCAGAGTTGCTCGTAGCGCGAGGTAGCCGTTGGAGTAGCTGTTTAGTGTCTTTATTTATGTTGGGTCGAGTCATGCTCTGATCATGTAACACTGGGATCGTTTGGTTTATGTTTTAGAGATACACTACGTACTCTACCTTATGCTTTTATGTTTATTTGAATATTATGAAGTTTGGCTTTTATGCCTAAGTATTGTTTATTAGTGTGACGAGCATGAAACTTTCTTTATGTCAATTATGATTAAATTGAATCCGCTGCTACATGCTAAGTGAAGTTTTTGAAAAGCATGAAATAATTCAAGTGTTAATGAGCATGACATGTGTTGTATGATGTTTTATAATTATGTGTGACACCCTTTTGTGAAAGGCATGATTATTTATTTTGATTTATTATATGTTTGCCGCGGGTATTAGAATGGTGTTACAATAATCAGAAACAAAAGATTGGTGATGTTCATTGGTAAGGGTAAGCATGTTGTTTATGTTGAAATTTCTAGTTTACAAGTGAGTTCCTCGAGGACAATCAACAATGTAAGTTTGGGGTTGTGATGACAATCTGTCATCGTGTAATTTAGTAAGCATTTTCATATGGTTTTAGCAAATTTTAGTTGATTATGATTGATTTTTATGAAAAAATGGGAAGAAAGTGAAGAAGTTGAAGAAATAAGGTGAAACTTAGAAAATGTGAAGAATTTGTTAATAAAAAAATAGAGTCAGGCCCATGAAAAATTGTGTCCTAAATTGTGGTACGATGTTGCATTAATTACTCAAATTATAGAGTGATAGAAATTGATTGTGGCACGATCCTGAATTAATTACTCAGATCGTGGCATGATGGAAAGGCACCGTAGCACGATGGAAAGGCATTGTGGCATGATTTATGCATTTTTTGATGCATTTAAAAGGCAACAAAGAAGGTTTTACAGGGGAATATTCAAGTATCATTTTTGGAGTAGTTTTGACCACAGAAGAACATATTAGAGCTTCAGAACAAAGGGTTTTCATCATTCGAAAACCATTTTCTTATAAAAAATTCATGTATTGTTTCTCTATCTTTATTGTATGAATTCTGCTACCATGGGTAGTCAATTTCTCTTTTAATTAGGTTTTAGGAGATGAACCTTCGTTTGATATGTTGAGACATACAATTTTTTTATGTATTATTTGCTTAAATTGATATTGGTCTATATCAGATTTCAGAGAGGGTAGGAACTGATGCTTATAGAGTGGCGTTGCCACCAAATTTTTTAAATTTGCATGATGTGTTCCATGTTTCACAGCTTCGGAGGTATGTTCCGGATCCGTCGCATGTGATTCTGATGGATGATGTTCAAGTAAGGGATAACCTTACAGTTAAGGCTCTGCTTGTAAGGATTGAAGACCGTGAGGTGAAGCAGTTGAGAGGTAAGGAGATTACTCTCGTGAAGGTAGTGTAGGGAGGCGCTTCCGGTGAAAATATGAATTGGAGGTTGGAGAATAGGATGCGAGGGTCGTATCCAGAGTTGTTCACATCAGGTAATTTCTTAGGACGAAAATATTCTAAGTAGGGGAGAGTTGTAACGCCCCGATTTATTTTAATTATTTTTTTATAATTTAAATCATGTGTTGTTGTGACTGTGTTGTGTTATTGATGCTTTTGGAATGTTTGAGCTGCCATTGGTGTGGGTAGTGGCTTTAAGAATATAAATTAAGGGTTGGGGGTGTGTGAGTAATTGTGTAGAGAGAGGTGGCGTGGAGAGTAAAGCTAATTAGTAATATTAGTTAGTAATTATTTATTTAAATAATATAAGGTAGATATTCTTTAAATTAAATTATTATTATTATTATTATTATTATTACTATTTAATTAGATGTGAATTAGTAATAATAATAATAATAATAATAATAATAATATAATAATAGAAAAATGGAAGTGGAGAATTGGAAATTGTAAGATACGTAAAACAAGAGAAAGTGAGAAGAAAGACTAGGGCAAAAGGGAAGAGAAGAATCCATTGTTGAGGTAGAAGAAGATTTTGCAAGAACTCTAAGGTAAGAGTGGGGTTCTAATTATCTAAGGGTCAATATGATAATGGTGGGTAAATTATGTATGTGCTTAGGTTGTATTTTTCTTCTCTCAATACCATAATTATTGTTGCAAACTTGCAATTGTTAGATTGATTGAATTATTTGATGAACTATGTGTGGTATGTTAATGTTGTGACTGATGTTAGAATGGTCAATTGTTGTAATTGTTGTTGTTGGAATCATGTAATTGATTGACTTGTATGATTTCGTTGTTGTATGGTTAATGTGGTTACGAGTCATAGTCGAAACTCAAAGTTACGAGCAGTTTTTGTGAAAGAGTTGAAGTTTTGATGTTTAGAAAAATGATTTTTGGGGTAAAAATATGCGTTAATCGAATGGTATGAAACACAGAGTTTTGGGTTGGTTTAAAAGTGATTATTGTTTTGAAAAGAAGCAGAAAAGTGCTTATTGTGCAGGTGTAATCGGTTACCTGGATTGTGGTAACCGGTTACACTGTGTTAAAAATGTGTTTTTGGGCAAAAGTGTGAGGGTGTAACCGGTTACCTGGTTTATGGTAACCGATTACACTGAGAGGCAGAGGCGAGGGATATCTAGTTACAAGGGGTGTAACTGGTTACCTCATTTGGAGTAACCGGTTACACTGGGACCATTTTTGAAAAATATTTGAAAATTCATAACTTTAGTTCAGAAAGTTCGATTCGGGTGTCGTCCGAAGCTTCGGGAAGCTTACGTGATGAAATTTATTCAGAAATTGGTTTTTGTACCGTAGGTTGTATAATTTTTTGTGTGGTAGTGCGAAAATCATTGTGATGCTTATCTTTTAATGTGACATATTCATAAATGTGTTATGGTTGATTGCTATATCATTGTTGTTGTTGAACTGTTGTAGCATGTATTTGTTGCATGATGGACACTATTGGAGGAGTACTTTGACTATGGAGGTGTTGATCATTGTGCTCGATGTTGTTGTTTCATGTCTAACATGTTGTATGCATTCATGAGGTTGGACATTGGTCCCAGGAGGCGGGATTAAGTGTCGGTAGCTGATTTCGTAGGTGATGGAATCAGTGAGACGTTACTGAAGGTGATGGTAACGATTGTTGATCTCTGATCCTAGGAGGGAAGGATCAGAGCGGTGAACCTGAGTGTTCACGTATTTGGTACCACATGCATTGAGTATAGTTTTGAGTCTCACATTGATTGCATTGTTGTTGTATTTGGATGATTGTTGTGTTGATTGTGTTTTAGTGTGTGGTGGAATGGGTGATGTGCATGTAATAATCTGTTGCTTACTTATTATCATATTTTCCTTTATATAATTATGACATCTCACCCCTTCTGTTTGAATGTTGCCTTTACATGGGCATCATGCAGATAACTCGTAGTAGAGGAGTTTATGTGAGTGGAATATGGAGTCTTCCGTTTTATTTTTTTCTTGTCGGCGTCTGCTCTGATGTGTAACACCGAGGTTATGGAGCGTTTATGTCCTTTATGTTTTTTGAAGATTGTAGTACCCTAAATTTTGACCAACAGTTCGCAGGTTTTTTTAGAGACTATTTCTATTTTGGGTTCACATACTATCAGGGGTGTTGAAGTCTCTAGCACATATCAGTATGGGCCTATTAGAGCTTTTAGGCCCATTTCTGAATTATTCTCTTACAGGGGTTTTATTTTGGAGTTTGGTTTTTAGGATTGGAAATCACCATTATTAGGTTTGTTATCCAAATTTAATTATCATTATTTACTGTTTTATTAGGCTATCAGTTTATAGGGGGTAGATAGATTTTTTAGATATGGTTTAGTTAGTCTCTTTAGAAATGTAGGTATATATTGAATATAAGGGGTCTCTTTAGAATTTTGTAGAATTTTGGGCTTTTAGTTTAATTTGATTTTTTTTTAAGTTTAATAATAATTTTAGGGGTTTTTAGAATTAAGTGAATTTTATTTCAATAGGTTTAATTTTTAGAAATTTAGGTACATTAGGGATAATTTTTATTTATTTGTTACATTTCATCTTGTTTTTATTATGTATTATCCTTTTTATTTATACGGTTGTTGTATAATTATCATTTACTTTATTTTTATTATTTTTGTATTTGTTTAGGGTTTTTATCATCAGTTAAGGATTAGTCCATTAAGGTTATTATTATTATTATTTATTAATGTGATTAAAATATCTATTATTATTGGCTATTATTTATTTTATTTTGTTTTGGTCAAAATCGTTGACCGGATACCTTCGTCTTCCCCAAGTGGCCCAAACCCTAACTTGTGCAGAAAGAGGAAATTAGAATCAATATCAAATCGTATCAAACAGAATCACTTGCTTTAATTTTTCAATCAGTTTTGTACAACAAATAGAATCAGATCTACAAATTTCAACTCATACAAATTAAGAACGCTAAGTCTAAAAATCAGAGGAAATGAGATCGGATAAAAAAGAATCAAGGTTACATCAAATCTTCCTAAAAATAAAATTAATCTAATTAAACCCTAACCTAATCCTAAGAATTATATAAACCTAAAACAAAAATTTGAGGGGGGGACGAAGGGACGAACAGAGGTAGAAATCCCTACAGCGGCGAAAATCAGAGGGAGATCGAGGAATAAAGTAAGAACGGATAAGAAAGTAAACCACTTAGCATTTGGGTTGATTGATTATTGAATCTCACGATTTGGGGTTTCCAGGGTTTTCTGGAAATTTTGGGTTTAGGGTTCTTAAGGTTAGGGTTAGGGTTCGTCTGGGTAGGATATGGTTCTTCCCAGAACCCTTAGGGTTCTTGGGGTTCATGGGATTCTGGGGTTTGGATGAATGTTTAGGGTTAGGGTTCAAGGGGATTAGGGTTTATCTTCATAGGGTTCTTAGGGTTCTTACGAATCCTGAAGAACAGGGGGTTTTCTGGGTAAGGCTGGGGGTTAGGGTTTTAAATTGATGAATTTTCTGGTTGAATATCAACTGGAGTTCTGGGTTCTACGGTGGTTTGGGAGGGGATTAGGGTGGCGCACGGTGGCCGGACGGCCCACCGGCAACGGAATTTTAGAGAGAAGTCAGAGAAGTTTGGAGATAGAGAGAGAAGGGGAAGCGAAGAGAGAGAAAGAGAGGGGAGAAATGAGAGGGCTCTGAGAGAAGCCAGTGATATATACCCTCCTCCGTGTGCCTTTCGATCCTCGCCAAGTGGCGTTTTGGGATCCAACGGATGGCTGACTTTCCAGTCAACCATGAGGTCCAGTGTGTTATCCTTACCATGAGCCTGTGTGGACTTTCAATCAGAGTCGTCCCTTTGGCTTACTGTATGATCAACGGACAACGATAGCTGCAAGGAGATCCCTCCGATCTGCATCCAACGTTCGGGAGAGAGTCAAAGTCAGACTCTCTCTACCATGGACTTTTTCTTCAGACCTGGGTTTTAGTAATTGGGCCTTGCGCCCGGATTACTAATAACACCCTCCACTCCGGCCCATTTGCTTGTTCAGAAAGAAATTACACCCCCGGTTTGTTTATTAAATTTTTCATTTTAATTTAGTTAAATAATTGGGTTTTAAATGTTAATTAGGGTATTAGTTTTTTTAGATAATTAAATTAATGACTTAATTTAATTATTTAATTAAGGTTTTAATTTTGTTTACGTAATTGAATTATCAACTTAATGTAATTAGTTGATTAAGTTTTTGTTAGGGTTTAGGTTTTTCTTGATTAAAATAATAACTTATTTTAATTATATAATTGGGTTTTAATTAAGGGTTTCTCTTTAATTAAATCAATAGTTAATTTAAATATTTTGGGGGTTAATTATTGTCTTTTTCGTAAATAGGAATTTAGGGTTAATTTAATCAGTTAAGTTGATAACTCAATTTAATTGTTCATTTAGGTTTCATTAGGGTTTTTTATCAATTAAATTAATAAACTTAATTTAATTGTTTACATGGGTTAAATTTTCTTTTTTAACTTAGGGTTTCTATCAAATTAAATTAATAACTTAATTTAATTGTTGGATTGGGTGGATTTTCTTTTAACTTAGGTTTTTGGTTTTATCAAATTAAATTAATAGTTTAATTGATTATTTAGATTTTTATTTAGGGTTTTGAAATAACGAATTTAATTGTGTAATTTAACAAATATCAGTTTTGTTTAAGATGTTTAATCTTAAAATGGGGTTTTACAAAATTCGTTGGAATTTAAGGATTCTATGGTTTTCAAATAAGGGATATAAGGGGTTCTTAAGGATTTAAGCTTTTGGGATAATGCTCTTGGTCCGAGAGCCTAAATAAGGGATGGGATAAGGGATATAACTCTTGATATCCAAGAGTATAAATAAATGGATTAGGGATAGAACTCTCCATCCGAGAGTATAAACAATGGATAAGGGATAGAACTCTCCGTCCGAGAGTATAAATAATGGACAAGGGATAGAACTCTCTGTCCGAGAGTATAAATAATGGATAAGGGATAGAACTCTCCATCCGAGAGTATAAACAATGGATAAGGGATAGAACTCTTCATCCGAGAGTATAAACAATGGATAAGGGATATAACTCTCCATCCGAGAGTATAAATAAGGGATTAGGGATAAAACTCTTGATATCCGAGAGTGTAAATAAATGGATTAGGGATAAAACTCCTTATCTAGGAGTATAAATAATAGATTAAAGGATAAAACTCTTTATCCAAGAGTATAAATAGTGGATTGGGTTTAGGATTAGGATTGGGTTTAGGATTAGAAATGGGAATAGGATTTAGGGGGTAGGAATAGGGGAGGTGAACTACGGTTACTCTGATCCTTCAAATCGAAGGTACGTAGGCATAGGGTTGTAAACCCTAGCGAGTATAATTAATAAAAAACTTAGGTTTCTTTTGCAAATAAATCATTTAGACAAACAAACAAACAAGTATACCCTAAAATCTAAGGAGGATCCCATTGAGTACAATGGAGGTGAGGGGTGCCTAACACCTTCCCCTCACTTAACCGACTCCCAAACCTTAGGAATCTCTACCCTTGGGATTAAGGCTTTTTAGGTTTATCATTTATTTTCCTTAAAAAATATGATGGCGACTCGAAAATTTTTAGCCGGCCGCGACAGAGATTTTTGGATATCTCTTGAAGTTGTGGTTATTTATGTTTATTTGGAAAATATGTTTATGTCCTGAATAATTATTTGATAATGATGTTTCTGCTGTTATTATTATTATTAATAATTTTTAAAAATTTATGTGTTACATATCATGTTATATGAGCAGATGTTTGTTGATTTGTCACATCCTAAATGTTATTGATTTAAATTTACTTTGATAACTTATTTAAATTACGGGGGAAATATTTAGGGTGTTACATCTACCGGCCAAGTTATGATGTCTTTAGGGAGAACGATCAGGTATTGTTGATGTTGACTTCCCGGAGAGTAGAGAGCAATGTGACGACTAGTGTTATGCCAGTGGTGTGTGATCCCCGATGTTTTCTTGAAAGATATATGCGACTTGCCTTCAGACTATGAAGTCGAGTTTGATGAAGGTAGAGAGTTTTTCCATTCGCTACGCAAGTAGAAGGATTCTTGGAAGGTGAGGCTCGCATGTTCGCGATGTTTTCATCCTTGCAAGTCGAGAGTAAAGATGCAATGGTTGAATTTATGGTAGTGCGTGATTTTCCATATGTGTTTCCGGATGATATTTCAGATGTGCCTCCCGAGAGAGTGGTGGAGTTTTCTATTAATCTTGTCTCTTGTACCAAACCTGTTTCTATGGCACCATACAGGATGTCAGCGTCAGAGTTAAAAAAGTTGAAAAAGCAATTAGAAGATTTGCTAGAAAAGAAAATTGTGAAACTAAGTGTGTCACCTTGGGGAGCTCATGTGTTTCCAGTAAAGAAGAAAGATGGTAGTATGAGATTGTGTGTGAATTACCGACAGCTGAATAAAGTAACAATCAAGAACAAATATCCACTTTCAAGAATAAATGATTTGATGGTCCAATTGGTAAGGTTTTCAGCAAAATTGACTTAAGATTGGATTACCATCAGATTCGAGTGAAGGATGAGGATATTCAGGAGACGACTTTTAGGACTCGATATGGGCACTATGAATATTTGGTGATGTCATTTGGCGTTTCTAATGCACCTAGAGTGTTTATGGAATATATGAACCGTATATTTCATACTTATCTGGATCAGTTTGTGGTGGTTTTCATTGATGATATTTTAATCTATTCTAAGTCAGAAGAAGAACATGTTAAGCATTTGCATATTGTGTTGCAAGCGTTGAAAGAGAAGAAGTTGTATGCAAAGTTGTCAAAGTTTGAATTCTGGTTGAAAGAGGTTAGTTTTCTTAGACATGTTATTTCAGGTGATGGTATAGATGTGGATCCATCCAATGGAGATGCAGTACTACAATGGGACTCTCCAAAATCAGGTACAGAGATTAGAAGCTTTTTGGGGCTTGGCTGGTTATTATCGCATATTTATTGAAGGCTTTTCTAAGTTAGCACTTATGTTGACCCAACTGACTTGTAAAGGTAAAGTGTTTGTGTGGGATATCCATTGTGAGAGAAATTTCATAGAGTTGAAGAAGAGATTGACTATAACTCCAATTTTTATTTTTCCTAAACCTAATGAACTGTTTGTGGTGTATTGTGATGCGTCAATGATGGGTTTAGGTGGTGTGCTGATCCAAGATGGCAAGGTTGTGGCTTATGCTTCACGACAACTGAGGGTTCATGAGAGAAACTATCCTACTCATGATTTAGAGTTGGCGAAGGTGGTGTTTGTGTTGAAGATTTGGAGGTATTATCTTTATGGTTCCAGATTTAAGGTTTTCAATGATCACAAGAGTTTGAAGTATCTGTTTGATTAGAAGGAGGCAACATAGATGGTTAGAAATTCTAAAGGATTATGACTTTGGCTTGATTTATCACCCTAGTAAAGCTAATGGCATAGCTGATGCTTTAAGTCAGAAGTCTTTGCATATGTCTGCTATGATGGTTAGAGAGTTAGAACTTGTTGAACGGTTCAGAAACTTGAGTTTGGTTTGTGAGCTAACACCGCAGAGTGTGATGTTGGGAATGTTGAAGATAAATAATGATTTTCTTAATAATATTAAAGAGATTCAGAAGTTGGATGTAAAGTAGGTGGACTTGAGGGTAGGGGGTAATATGACTAAGGATAGTGATTTTAATTTGGACGATCAAGGTGTGTTGAGATTCCGAGATAAAATTTGTATTCCTGGTGTTTCTAAGTTGAAGAAGATTATTTTAGAAGAAAGTCATAGAAGTAGCTTGAGTATCCATCCAGGAGCTACTAAGATGTATCAGGATCTAAAAAAGATATTTTGGTGGCCTGGAATGAAGCGTGATGTGGCACAGTTTGTGAGAGCAAGAGTTGTCTCTACAAGTCTTCTCTATGTTTTGATGATAACAATGATATTTGTGAAAGAACCATTTTATGTTCTAATGTGTGTTGTGTGCAGATGATAAATGCTGATGATAATCAAATTCAACAAACACCATTCAGATGAGCTTAAATTGATTATATGCGAAGTTACTATGTGTGACACAAGTCGCAAGAAGCAAGTATGCTCCCGTATCTGATCATAATCAGTCAGATCCAAGGATGTCGATATTGCTGTTGCAATGCTCTTGTGGATGCTCTCTGAGAGTGGTTATGATTCTGAAGATAGCGAAGCTTCTGAAGAGATAATCTTCTAGAGAACCGAAGTGCTGAAGACTCTCATGACTTGAAGTTCTGAAGGCTGAAGGCTTTGAAGACCAAGTGCAGAAAGATTCTGAAGACTGAAGAGTTCTGAAGATTATGGTTCCAAAGGTCAAGTGCTGAAGACTCTGAAGACAGATTCCTAATGGACAAGTTTTGATGATTCTGAAGACTTGAAGCAGTGAAGATAACGGGTTTCAAGACAAGTGCTGAAGTTCTGAAGACAGATTCCTAATGGACAACTTCGAAAGACTGAAGACTTGAAGATTCAGAATACCCTGTTATAAAGTCTCTACTCATGCTTCAATTAATTACCATCAGAAGGCTCTGAAGATTTGAAGACAAATGTTACCATTGTGAATGACTGTACACAGTGCCCAAGAAGATATATCATGTCACTTCCTCTATAGTAAAAAGGAGACGTGTCAGTACAACTTTATCATCTTTGTAATCTCTAGTATAACTAATTCTATGTGAATTAGGTTTCCTTAAGTGGTCAGTGTGACCGGAGACTTGAGAAGACAATGACTTGGTGTTATTGTGGAAAAGCCTGAAATAGGGTCAGTAAACGTTATATTCGTTGCGACGAATCCCTGAACGTTTAGCTGTGAAATCCTAGCAGTAGATCTTGCGAGATTGGAACCTACAGGTCAATGTTCGTTATATTCATTAAGTTGAATCCCTGAATATTTCATTGTGTGTTAGTCACAGCTGCGGTTGTGCAGGTTGTTAGTCACCGGCTGTTGCCCGTGCATCTGTAATCGAATTTGGTTATAGTGGATTAAGTCCTTGTGTTCAAGGCGAAATCACCTGAGGAGGGTAGACTGGATTAGCTTGAGAGTTGCTCAGGTGAACCAGGATATATCATGTGTTCTTTACTCTTGTTATGCTTTAAGTTATTGTTTATGTTTCTGTAGTGAGTATCAGAACCTTACATAAGCAAGTCATAACCTTGCAGCTTAACTCTGATAAGCTTCTGCTCTGCAAGTTCTGATTAATGCATATTGCTTTCAGACTCTTGTTGTTCCTTATGCTTTATGCATTGCAAGTCTAAATGTTACTTCGCGAGTCAGAGTCTCTCAACGAACTCTGATATTATCTCAGCGCCTCAATGATAAGAAGTGAAAAGTTATTAAATAGTGAATACACAATTCAAACCCCCCTTTCTTGTGTCTTTCTCACACCTTCAATTGGTGTCAGAGCTCCGGTTCTATTATTGATGGATATCAAACACTTAACAGTGTCAGAAAAAGATCCAAACATGGTGTGTAGAAATACTCTGGGTGAGATTTCAATCCACTTACAATTTCTATAACAGTTCAAAAGATGACTGTGTACAAAATTGTAATCAATCGGATTACTTGAGCAAGTTACTGATTATGGAAGCTTTTACAGTTGTCAATAACTGAATCTTCCTCACGTAAGCCATTGATGAAGATTGAAGAATCAACTGATAAGATATATTCATCAGATAAGTAGTAGTATCTGTTGAGTGCTTATCTTGGAAGATACGTATGGATGAACCACGTATTTGCTCAAAGTTGAATCATCAGAAAACAAGAAGTCTTGTTTGCTGAAGATTATTTCTTTATGAGTTTTTGAGATATTTTCAAGAAACAGATTAGGTCCACCCTTGAATTTCTCGTTTGAAACTCATTAAGAACTTCTTCACGTAAAGAAGAAAGATTGTTGTTCTATGGTTTTGAACTTCAGAACGAAGACTGCAAGAGAAGTCAGAAAACTGAAGAATTCAAACTCTTAGAAATGATTCAACATCTGAATCTTACTGATCAAGAAGTTAAAAGATTCAATGAAGAACTGAATATTGTTTTCTTGAAAAGCTTTGCAGAAAACTGAAAGAATTTTCAGAAAGAAGAAATCAAATGATTCATAAAAAATTTGATTAAGAATGAATTATGAGTCTTGATTGAATTAACATAGTTGATTGAGTTTTGTTATCTTGAGATTCTATCTCAGTTGAACCAAATATGATTGGTCAGATTAATATCTGATAATTCTCTTAGAACTTCATAAATCCAGAATCAGAAGATGTTCAACTGGATGCAAACACTGAAGTTATCCACTTGAAGTCAAAAGGATTTAAGCTGCTGACGTCCTTCTGATTGAAGAAATCAGTTGACATTTTTTTGAAACAAATATGCTGTTAATCCTCTGATGGACTAACTCTAAACAAGTTTCAGCATTACAAAAATAAGAAGTGTCGTGCAAACTATGTCTCGTGTTACAAACATATTTGATGACACTCGGTTCTGAACAAGCTCTGCATTTACTCAAGAAAACAAAGTCAGAAGATGTGTTGAGATATCAGCTGAATTATTTCAAGCACATAACTTTTCAGAAGTTTATGTCTAAGTTAAGAAATTAATGACCTTATGGAAACAATAAAGCTTGATGAAAGATAGACGTTCTGATAACAATGTCAGAGAATCTCTGAAGGAAGCAGAAGCTGAAAGATGATGATCAGAAGCTCAGAGTCAAGAATGAAAAACACTTAGGTAAAGAATCTCTGTAAAGAATTCAGATTTCTCAAAGGTATGGTTCACCCCATCTCTGACTTATTATCTGATAAATATATTTCTACTAATTAAAAAATGTCTTAAGAAATCTATAGTATAGATACTAAATACATACTGTCTAATGTATAAAAGAGTCAAGATGTTCTCCCTCACTGAAAAGTCGTGTCACTTAATAAGTACTTGATCTAGGTCACCCTACAGTACTGTACACCTCTATCGTAGTAGATTACTCATACTAGTTGGTTAAGTAAGATCTCGTTGAAATCAGACGTAGAAAAATAGAATTTCCATCTAAGCTAAGAATCATGAATGTCCTGTCACAGTCATCTAAAGATAGGACAAAAGTATCCAAGATCTGATGGAAATTCTCTGGTTTTTCAGATTCTGAGGATTGGTACGTAATAGGATATCAAATGCGTGTAACCCTGGTTATACATTAATTATTTTCATCTACCAACTAGGAGTAATTATGAACTGACAAACTAGGATTCGAAGTTTACCTCTACATCTATGTACTTAACTGTCTAATGAGTCATATAAGCAATAAATCCTTCTGGTTTCACTCAGTGTTAAGAAATTTCAAAAGTCACGTATAGTTGTGAATTTATTGTTAATTCTTAACTACTGTCGTTAAATAAGTAAAGAAACAATTTGCGTGATCTGTTGGCTATCCTTAGAGACTACTACACCATGTGCTTATCCCTGTTAGTATCTCTGTCTCCTACTCCACCTATACCCACCCTAGTGTCTAGGTCTCTTGACTCATAGTCTATGTATTGGATCTAGGGAATTTGTTCTACTTAAGCCAGTTGAATAGGGATAGGATACCTTGAGTAGTGGCACAGATAACTAATGGTCTATTCATCGCCTAACACTGCATACGTTGTCGGACTAGGGATAGAAAGCTTCTAGTAGTTGTTAGCGAGTTATTTTGTGGGGGACTGGCTATAAGGGTTTGGTTAGTTCGCCATAAAATTATAAGTATAAGATAATTCATACAAGGCATTGTACATCAACAAGAGGGGATAAAGGGATTCTAAAACACAACTTAACCGCCTTCATGACCTTGGTTTCTCTTAAATTTACCTTTTTGCACTGAAACTTGCAAACCCCCTTTTACTACTTTTAGTTAATATTGCACAAATTATTGTTCTGTTCGAACGCAGTTCTTGTGGTTTTGATCTTTTTATTACTTCGACATTATCGGTACACTTGTCGAGAAGTCATCAAGTTTTTAGGGTCGTTGCTCGGGACTATTGATTGCAACAGGGCAACACTTTGTGCAACATATTTTTATTATTTTATTTTAATTTTAGTTTTATCGTTTTGTTTGTTTTCTTGTTTACCATTGGATTCAGAAATTGAAAGAACCACATGTGCCTTAAAAAAAGCTGCTAGAAAAGAAATTCTGGATGATGGAGACCAACCCGAAGTAGATCCACCAATACTTTCTTCGGATTTGGAAGAAGAGAATAACATGGAGGCTCCACAACTCCCAACTATGGGAGAATACTGCAAGAGGACCGACGACAGTCAAGTTTCTAGGGGGTTTGTACCGGAAGACCCTATTAACTTTGCTATTAAAAATTATGTGCTTTCAGGTCTAAGAGATAATCAGTTCAACGAGAACACTATCAAAGATCCGTGGGCTCATCTTGCACGCTTCTATGAAACTGCTTCGATGTGCTAGCCGTATAATGTCACAGACGATCAAGTGAAGTTGCAGTTGTTTGGTTTCTCGCATATTGGAAGGGCTAAAGATTGGTTGCTATGCCTTCCAAATGGAACCATTCAAACATGGAAGGATCTGGAGGATAAGTTCTTGGAAAGATTCTTTACCACTACCCAGTTTACTGAGAGAAAGGATGAGATTCTGAATTTTGAGCAACAAGATGCATAAACCTTATATGACTCATGAGAGAGATTCAAACTATTGCTATGCAGATGTCCCAAGCATAGTCTGAATAATATGGAGCAAATGCAAAGTTTTATCAAAGGCCTAAAGAGTCTGATACGCATGTTATTGGATGCTTCCGCGGGAAGCACAATTAAACAAATGACCGAGCCCCGAGTCAAGGACCTAATTGAGAAGATGCATATGAATAAGTACCGCACCAAGAGTGAAAGATTGGTAAAGGTTGAAACGGTAGGTAAAACCAAAGGTATATTAATTGTTGATACTTAAATTGCTTTATTAGCTCAAATTGAATTATTGAATAAGAAGCTAGCTGTAAGCTACTTGAATAAGGCTAACGTGAGCCAGGTACAAGCACTTAAGTGTGATTTTTGTGACGGAGGACATGAGAACGGAAGATGCTCATCTGAAGGGTCGAGTGCAGAAGTTCAATATGAAAATTTTCAAAGGAATGATCCTTATTCCAACACCTACAATCCGGGGTGGAGAGATCATCTGAATTTTCGTTGGAGTAGCAACCAAAATCAAATTAGAGGCAAAGTTGAACTCAACAAGATCTAAATCCCCAAAGGAAGCCTTCACAGTTGGAAGAGACCTTGGAAAATTACATGAAAGCCACTCAACTTAGCTTGGAGCAGGTGAATAAAAACCATGAGACCATGAGTAGAAACCATGATGCCTCCATAAAAAATTTGGAGACGCAAATTGTCCAGTTATCAAGACAACTCACAACCTTCCCAAGTTCGAGCGGAGGATTTTCAAGTAACACCATAGACAATCCTAAGAAGGAAACATGCAAGGTGGTTATGACCAGTGTAGGTATGGAGACTAAGGAGGATAAGATTAGAAAATTCAAAAAAGAAAATAAAGGAGCAAAAACCTCAAGTGAACCAAGAAAGGAGAGTTGCACTTAAGCAAGGTATAGCTGAAAAAAATTCAGGAGAAAGGAACCTAGGAAATAAATTTGAGTGAACCAAACCCACCATTACCCGGTTACATGAAACCACCTTATCCTATTATTAAGAAGAAATAGGTACTTGAAGATGAAGTTAGGATGTTTGAAAAATTTAAAAAGATGTTAAAACAACTTCAATTAAGTATTTCTTTTCATAAAATTTTAGAATTAATCCCAAAGTTTGCTAAGTTTATGCAGGTATTGCTAAAAGGAGGAACACAAAAGTTGCTTCAAGAATATGCTAAATTGGCAGAAAAAGTTGAGACGACAGAACTTTTGGAGAGGCCACGAAAGATGAATGATCAAGGAGCATTCTACATTGCATGCACCATTGGTGGGGTAAAATTCACACATGCTTTATGTGGCCTGATATCAAGCATAAATGTCATGTCGCTGAGCAAATTCAAAGAGATGCATATAGGAGGGATCAAGCCGAGCGACATGACGCTTACTATGGCCGATTCATCTGAAACTGAACCACTTGGTATTGTATAAGATGTGATCGTTCATGTCAATGGTTTTACCTTCCATGAAGACTTTGTGGTGATTAACATGATAAATGAGTCAGAAGGTTATATGATTCTTGGAAGACCATTCATGGAAACCGGAAAGGCAAAGATAGTTTTGGAAACCGAGGAATTAATTTTGAAATATAATAAGGAGAAGGTGATATTTAATGCATATGACTAGGCACCAACATGGGAGGATCTAGAGACATGTTATGAATTAGGAGAAAAAGGTGGTGGAGTTAACAAATGAATGAGAAAAGGAGTTTTCATAGGCGTGAGGGTATCCCGTGTGCCTGACATATTTTTAGGATTGAGCATCAAGCTAGTGACATAAAAGAAGCGCTAGATGGGAGGCTACCCATCAATTTCTAATCAGTTTTTTTTGTTTTGCAACACTTTACTTTATTTTATTTAAAAAACCAACCATAAGAAGAATTAGCTACCAAAAAAGAACCTGGTGAAGAAAATCCCATGTTTTCAATAGACTTACGTATGGCTGTTTTTTTTCATCAGATTTACAAGTTTAACGGTAGCATTCAACAAATGATCCAAGAAAAGAAAAAAAAGGGAAGGACATAAGTGACTTGATCATAAGGAAAGCTATCGAGGACTTGAAGTTAATGGAAGAGAAAATATGTTAGACGATAGGATTCGATCTATAGGGGGGTGAATAGATCACAAATATTACAACAAAAAACTTTTGGCGAAAATCTATTTTCAAAATATGGTGCAACGGAAAAACGACCCGGATCGAATCGTCTAACCGAACCTACTATCGAAAAGAAATATACGTAACGAAAACCAAACGGAGTGATATTAAACTTAAATGTTCAACAAAGATCAAGCTACGAATCAATTAAATGCAATGCTAATCGTAACTCGTATATCCAATGAACCAAAACACACTGAAAATACGTACAAACAATTTATTGAACACTTGGTGTGCAATCGATAGCAATTGGAAATTTAGTTTGTTTTGTTGATGTTAAAAACCAATCACAATCAAAGTGATTATGATTGTATCAACAACAACACTTTTAAAAGATAATAGAAAACAATTTCCAATCGAATTGATCAAACAACGATGAACTCGATAAATTACGAAATCAATAATAAAAGTGATAAAAAGATAAAGAGAGAGAGAGAGAGAGAGAGAGAGAGAGGGAGAGAGAGAGAGAGAGAGAGACCAAGATTTGTCTAGGAAGTTCCCCAATCGGCCTCGCTATGGGTACGTCTGCCCTCAATTCAAAATCGAATTGAGATATTGCTATTAACCTTTTCTTTGCATAATCGTTTATACAAGAGATGAAGAATGCAAACCCCAAAAATCCTATTATTTTCTATTGATTCTTCCATCTCCTACCCTTGATCAAAGCTTGATCAAGTGACCAAAAATGCGGCTACTATCCTCCGATTATCCTGAGCGTATAACTTGTTGAAACCCAAGATTCCCGAACACAATTCACTGTTTTGCGCTACTCCTTTGCAAGGAAACCACCTTGCCGCAAGGCTTTCACTCAGTCGAATCTGTGTTTACGTGATCTTGTCCAAAACCTTCAAATCAACCCGATCTTGAAGGAAAACGCCACCTTGGTTTTCTTATTTAAATCACACAAAGTTCCCAACCCAGTATTCTCGGTTACACCAAACCTAATTGGACGTTATCAACCCTAATCTAGATGGTCACCCAATCGAAAAATGCGTGTGTGTAGTTCAATTGTGTGTAGGCATAAAAGAAAGGATGAAGATGATGGGCAACTTTGTAATCTGGTTTCGTTTAGGTTCTATTCACTAGGAACCTTACCTAGAAGAAGATGCATGTATGTGTACATATATGTATGTGAAGAAAAATGGGAAAAATGATGCAAGAAAAATAAGATGCAAAAAGAATTTTTTAAAGTTTTAAATTGCATAGGTCGGCCTATGAAAGTCATAGGTTGGTCTATGAAGGTGTTCAGGACGGCCTGTGAGGTGACCTGTGGGCAGAGCCTACAGGCTTCGTTCTTGGAGCGAGGGAGCCTACTTGAAATATGGATGTGTCGACCTATACTGAAGCTGAGGCTTCCATAGGTCGGACTGATCACGTATAGGTCGGCCTATGCAGTTATTTTGACATACAAACATGATTTTTTAATGTGTATGACTTGCCTAAGACTTATCAAACTTGTTCAAAGACTCTTTTTATGCATCCTAAGGTTAATGGGGAAAATGAGCATCTAAACGTAGGTTGATACCGTCCAATATAAAAAACACTACGATATACTACTTTCCTTGTTTGACATCAATCAAAACCCGTTTGAATTTGTAGTTAGCACTTACAAAAGAATCAACCGACTTGTACTCATCCTGCAAATACCTCTTCTTGTAAGGTTTGAGCCTAAATAATTACATTGTACACTTTTTCTTTCTTAGAGTGTATACATGCATTATTCTCTTAGCTAGTTTGATTTATTTCCAATTAAGTTGTCATGATTGATCAATACACACTGTGGCAATTTATATATATATATATATATATATATATATATATATATATATATATATATATATATATATATAACTATGAGCCTTTGTAAACCACCCTTTAGTTTTAGGACTACCCTTTACTAAACACTTTGAGCCTAAGCCTTTCTTTTGGTGACGTAGCCTTAACCTCTTTGACATATTCCTTGAAATGTCCTTTTAATTCAACCCTCTCTTTAGAGTTAGGTAGAAGTTTTGTTATTCAAGGTATGAAAAAGTGTAAGTTCGGGGTTGCTCCTGGAAGTGAGCAAAGCTTTAAATTTGGGGTGGGGGGTACTAGAAAATTCGATCCATAATTTTAAAATTTGTCGAGAAAAAGAAGGGGAAAAAAGCACTCCTTCAAAACCATATATGATGAACAAATGAAAAAAAGAAAAGAACGGTATTGTAAGAAGGATCACAAATCTCTAGTACCAACGAAGAGGTATGATGAACAAGGGAGAAATATGAACCTAACTCTAAAGGTTTAACCCAACTTTCCTAAACATATCCTACCCTAACATAAGCCAAGTTACAACCATAAAGCCCTCTAAATGTGTGTGTTGAGATTTCTACGATTAACTTTCTTAGAACGTAATTAAGCCAAGCTTAATTTATTTTGCATGTTGATCGAGTGTTAACCATGTCATTTGAGAGAGTTAAGTGATTTGATAGATAGGTTGAGTGCTAGTCATGGTTAAGGACGTTTTCTGAAATTTCCGAATGGAAAATAGAAGCCGAAATATAGATCATGTAACTTTAAAATTATGGTCATGTTTTATTGTTATTGTGCGACTTGTTGTCTATTGAAATGTACAGTTGCAGGTGATTTCTTTGAGGATAACAACGATTCAAGTTTGATGTTATGATGAAAGCCCATCATTACATAAATTCGGTCGAGGAACCGGGGAAAAATGAGCAAAAGAGGAGCCAGGTATGGAAGAATGAGTGAAAATGACCAAGTATAGAAGAATGAGACTTGGTGAAAAATCTGGTGAAAAAAGGATGAAAAACACGCAACTACTCGAATAATCACACGTAGCATCGCACCATATCACACGCGCGATTGAAAAGTAAAGGCACCATCGCGCGCACGTTGCTTCTTTAGTGCGCGTGATGGCAGCTTTTTCTGACGCGTTTTGACCCGTTCTGACATCTTTAAAAGGGTATTTTCTACACTTTTGCAAGGGTTACGAAATTTGGCATTGGGAGCATGATTTTACAGCATCAAAGGGTAATTTTGAGAGCATTGGAAGCCATTCGAGGCCAATCCTTCATGGGAATTTGAATTCTATTCATCTTTTATCAACGTGTATTGTAATTGTCACTATGTGTAGCTAAATAGGTCAGATTGTGTGTGATGAACTTTATTCAACCTTGTTGGCATTATATGGTGGTTTGACTTTGTATGAACCTTATCACCTATAATTTTATTCAGTTGTTTCTTTTGCTTAATGTTTATTATTTGAGATACTCCATTAATATGTTGTTAGATGCATAGGGACTCCTGACCCGTAGCCTATGTATTAGATCTAGGGCAATTGTTCTACTTAAGCCGGTTAAATAGAGATATGATACCTCAAGTAGTGGCGCAGAGAACTAACAGTCTATTCACCGCCTAACACTGCTTACGCAGGCAGACTAAGGATAGAAAGCTTCTAGTAGTTGTTAATGAGTTATTTCGTGAGGGACTGGCTATAACGGTTTGGTTAGTTCGCCGTAAAATTATAAATATAAGATGATTCATACAAGGCATCGTACATAAACAAGAGGGGATAAAGAGATTCTAAAACACAACTTAACCTCCTTTGTGACCTTATTTTCTCTTAAATTTACCTTTTTGCACTGAAACTTGCAACCCCCTTTATTACTTTTAGTTAATATTGCACAAATTATTGTTCTGTTAGAACACATTCTTTGTGGGTTCGGTCTTTTTATTACTGTGACATTATCAGTACACTTTCTGAGAAGTCATCATGTTTTTGGGGCCGTTGTCGGGGACTGTTGATTGAAACAGGGCAACGCTTTGTGCAACGTATTTTTATTATTTTATTTTAATTTTAGTTTTATTTTTTTGTTTGTTTTCTTGTTTATCATAATGCTTCTGAGATATTTTTCTGTTTTTGTATGCGCATTTCACGATCGACATTACTAACATTAGATCTAGAAATTGAAAGAACCGCATGTGGCGTCATAAAAGCAGCTAGAGAAGCAATTTTGGCTGGCGGAGACCAACCTGAAGTAGATCCACCAATACTTTCTTCGGATTCGGAAGACGAGAATAATATGGCAGCTCCACAACTCCCAACTATGGGAGAATACTGCAAGAGGACTGATGAAAGTCAAGTTTCTAAAGGGTTTGTACCTTCAGACCCTGTTAATTTTACTATTAAAAATTATGTGCTTTCAGGTCTAAGAGACAATCAGTTCGACGGAAATTCTATCAAAGATTCGTGGGCTCATCTTGCACGCTTCTACGAAATCACTTCGATGTACAAGCCGGATAATGTCATAGACGATCAAGTGTAGTTGTAGTTGTTTGGTTTCTCACTTATTGGAAGGGCTAAAGATTGGTTCTGGAAAGACTTTTTACCACTACCCAGTTTGCTGAGAGAAGGGCTGAGATTATGAATTTTGAGCTGCAAGATGCGAAAACCTTATATGAATCATAGGAGAGATTCAAACTATTGCTATACAGATGCCCCAACCATAATCTAAACAATATGGAGCAGATGCAAAGTTGTATCAAAGGCCTAAAGAGTCAGACACACATGCTGCTGGATGCTTCCGCGGGAGGCACAATTAGACAAATGACTGAGCCCCAAGTCAAGGACCTAATTGAGAAAATGTGTATGAATGAGTACCGCACCAAGAATGAAAGATCAGTAAAGGTTGAAACGGTATGTACGTCCAAAGGTATATTAACTGTTGATACTTAAACTTCTTTATTAGCTCAAATTGAATTATTAAATAGGTAGCTAGCTGCAAGCTACTTGAATAACGCTAACGTGAGCCAGGTACAAGCACTTAAGTGTGATTTTTGTGGTGGAGGACATGAGAACGAAATGTGCTTATATCTTGAGTCTAAAATTGATATGGAAACTTCTTAGCATGAAGTATTACTCTTGCCATTTATTGCGGACTTCTATTCTTGCATTCAACCACTCCATTTTCTTGAGGAGTGATGGGGGCAGAGAACTCGTGATAAATTCCTTCTATTATGCAAAACTCAGAAAATTTTGAGTTTTCAAATTCCTTCCCATGGTCACTTCGTTACAAATCACCTTTCCCATCTCACTTCCTTTTTCTCGATGAACCCATTGACATAGTCTTTCAAAAGTAGAAAACATGTCATATTTTTCTTTGAGAAAGTTAATCCATGTGAATATGGAATAATCATCCACACACACAAAATCATATATTTTTCCTTCTAAGCTTTCTACCTGCATGGGCCCTATAAGGCCCGTGTGTAATAATTCCAACACTTTAGTGGTGGTAAGATGTTTCAGTTTCTTGTGAGACATCTTGGTTTGTTTACCTATTTGACATTCACCACAAAGTTTACTTTCTTCAATTTTGAGTTTAGTTATACTATTAATAGCATTTGCTGATATAATTTTCTTCATGCTCCCGAGATTTAGATGACAAGTTTTCTGTGCCACAGTTTGGTCTTATCATCCTTGGTTATAAGGCAGGTTGAGAGTTGACTCATTGTCTAAGATATCCACATGTAATAGTTATATGTAGATCTTATTTCTTTCATCATCAGATCTTGAATTTTATTGGTAACAATGAATTCTCACTAGCTGAAGTTAACATAGAGGTCTTGATCACATAGCTGACTGATGCTGATGAGATTTGCAGCTAGCCCTTAAACTAGTTAGTTCATAATCAAGGCTAGGAAGACATGAATAATCCATTTTACCTATTCCTTTGATCTTGTCTTTTACTTCATCACCAAAGGTAACGTAACTGTTGGAGTAAAATTTTACCTCTTTGAAATAGTTCTTCTCTCATGTCATGTGTCTTGAATAACCACTATCAAAGTACCAATCTTCACGAGAGAATAATCTCAGAGACACGTGAGCTATATGACTAGTTGTTGTTTCTTTATTTTCTAAACCTGTTGCACCTGATCAATTTTAAGGTTGTTTCTGATGTGAGTTGGTTGATAGTTAGAATAAGGTCTTCCACATTGTAGCAGAATGGTCGTATATGACCATATCGACCACAGTGATGGAAGATCCAATATGAGTGTTTATAGAAATTTCTATTGTGTTGGTACTGATGTCGCATAGGATGTTGTGACATGTAGTACGTCATCAGAAACTCAATTTTCTGCTCAGGAGGAACAAACTTATTAGTGGAAAAAGCCTTGTTTTCATCACTCATGGTGTTGTAATCAAACCTAACTCCCTTCATATTTCTAGACAACTCTCCTACCACAAGGATTTCATTTAGAGTATTAGTGTCACAGTTTAACATGCAAACAGACTTAGTCATACCTTACAGTTTAGATTTCAGATGAGTAACTTTTTCTTTGAGATTTATGATGCTTCTTGTAAGATTTTTTTTGAAGAAGAGTATTTATTTTTATCTTTTATTTTTTTTTCAATCATGCATTCATCTTTCCATTTAACAAACAAAAGCATGTATGCTTCTACTACATCTTCATCTAAGAGTTCATCATCACTAGAGTCACTCTCATCCTGATCTTCATGATTTACAATCAACCGAGATGTGAAGGAAATCACACCATCGGTTATTTCATCATCACTTTCATTTTCTGATTCTTCATGTGAGTGTGTGGCAAAGGTCCTTTTTTTTGCTTCTTCAGATAAGTTGGACATTCATCTTGAATGTGACCAAAACCTTTACATTTATAACACTACACTCCCTTGCCTTTGTTAAATCTGTCTTCATCTTTGGCATTGCGCTAGGGTGCAAAGTTTCTGAGATTGTTTGACTGTTTGTGTTTGACATTTGTCAAGAAATTTCTTTTTGATCTTCAATCTAGTCTCCTTGTGGCTTTGTTGAACTTCTTAGCAATAAAAGAAGTAGAATTTGAAAGACTTTCATCAATATCTTCTCCAATCTAATCTATCATTGATAGCCATTTCAAAGGTATGCAAAAAGCCAATAAGTTAATCTACTTTAATACTGCTTATGTCTCGAGCTTCTTCTATTGGTATAACTTTCATGTCAAACTTCTTTGGAAGAGACCTAAGAATTTTTCTACCCAACTTTTCTTTAGATATCTTTTCTCTTAGAGTAAAGGACATATTATCTAGATCATGAAGTCAAACATTGAAGTCAGAGATAATTTCATCCTCCTTCATTATTATATTCTCAAATTTGGTAGTAAGAAGTTGCAGTATTGACATGCGAACTTTGGTTGTGCCCTCATGTGCAGTTTTGAATATCTCCCAAGCATATTTGGCTTCAGAACATGTGTTGATCAGTATGAAGAAGTTTTTGTCAACACCATTGAAAATGGAATTAAGAGTTACAGAGTTCCCATGTGCTTCTTTATCTTCTTCTACAGACCATTCTGCTTTTTGCTTCAAAGATTGTGTGCCATCCTCTACAATATGCATATGATGTATCCATCATTTGATTGCGACTTTCCATGTTTTATTGTCCATGGATTTGAGGAAAGAAATCATGCGATCTTTCCAATAATTATAATTCATACCATCCAGTATTGGTGGCCAATTTACAGATCCTCCTTCCTTCGTACTGTCCAATTTAAATAGAAAATATAAATCCCTTGAAGCTCACCAACCAAAACAAAGTGTCTACTCTGATACCATTTGAAATTCGATTTGTCTAATGAACAGATGTGAGACACAATGTGTGGGACGATTTGTATGGCATAAACAAATCGTAACAAGAAATCATAAATAATAATAAAAAAGACACATAGAATTGTTAACCCAGTTTTGTGCAAAGTCACCTATGCCTAAGGGGCATTCAATCCAAGAAAGGAAATCCACTCTCAATAGTAAAAATACAAATTGGTCTTAGATGAACTCTACCAGTGTATTTCTATTAAGGACTCCCCCTGAATATGAGATCCCTCTCACTTTCTCTCAAGCACTCTCTAAGTGTTTGAACAATTACAAAAGATTTAAAATGATGGAACGCAAAATTACACAAACCAGAAACTCTATTCCTAACAATAGGAATGCTTACGAGAATATAATTTTACAACTAAACAATTTAAACAACAATACAGACTAAAACCAAAACACACACGCTTTAGAATATTCTTCCAAAGTTCAAGTCATCACAAAGGAGATATCTTCCTTAAATAACAATATTGAATCCAGTTGCAAGGTCTATTAGGGTTTCAATAATAATGTACAAACGAAATATAATCAACATGCAATCTTCTATTTCCATATAAGATGATTTGATAAATCTTTACCAAAATAAATTTGATCCCTTGAAAAATGAACTTTTTGAAAAAAACCTTCCATAAACCTAAAAGCGCATAAACTAAAAATATGAAAAAGGAAACAAATCAAAAAGGCGCGAGACTCAATCAACGCGAGCTGGCTTCTGAATGAGGCAGATGATGCACAATGTGCAACATATCTTATTCCAAGTGTTGCTTCTTACAAATGAGTTTCTAAAGACATGATGTTCCTCACACAATGATATAATATCTTGTAGAACATGTTGTTACAAATTTTTGCCAACTGGTTGTAACAACATTATCCTCCAATGTTTGGTTCTGGCAAGGAAGGTCGTCCATAGCAACATACATCTCTATTATGACATTTTCCTTGCCATCAAATTATTTGCTAGTTCGAGTCATTGTCTTTTTGTTCACCATGATGAATGATGAGCGCAAAGATAATACTCTGATTGAATACTATGATGGTACCCCAAGTATGTTCTATTGGGGCTCCATGGCGGGCGTCAATTGTATTTTCTAAAAGTACAAATGTATAGCAACCTCTAGTGAATAAGGGTTGTCAAAGGCTTTTAGGTTGTTATGGCATTGAAAGTTATCTCTTATGAGGTGAAAAACTATTATATGTGTGAATCTTAAGTGAACTCAATGTCCTCCTCCAGTATATAATGGTACTTCGGTATTTATAATCTCTTTGGCCTGGATCCCAGTCTTTCTAGGATACCACAACCACTTTGTTATTGGGTAGTTATTTCCTTAAAATCCAGGGAGCGCAGTTAAATCCCACGATTCTCTGTGTAACGTTTGTTGACCCAATACAAGTTTTAAGCATGGATGCGCGCTATGTATGGAAACACCAAGGTTTCGAACAACGTATTCAGAGACAAGGCACCCTATTTAAAAGAGGGACACTCAATATAATGAATGGGCAACCGTGGACCGATTTCCGTGACCCCACCCATCCTGAGGTGGTGAGACTCTCATGAACCATGCTTGTGCCACTTTCGAATTTCTAATATTTATCCTATGATGCTTAAAAGGAAGGGGAAGAAATCTAAACTAACCCTGCATGCAAATGCTTTCCCTACAAATGTAAATCAGTTATACTAAGAGAAGTTATTAACACCCTAAGTATTTATAGTACTCTATAGGAACCTTTTGTACTCTTTTTACTATCAGTTATCTTATCTTCTTTAAATGTTTAATTTTTGATTGGGGAAGTTTTAGCCTATGGATGAGAATGGGAATGTGAGATATTTTGGGAGTTTTTGTTTTATGAAAGGTACAGGGACCTAAGGGGTTTTATTTAAAGGTGTGCTCGCTAAGATCTCACAATCTTATGCCTACGTATTCCCAAGAAAAGGGACTTTGGGAAATCAGAGCATTCGTAGTTCCACCTAACTATGGGTGGAATTTGTATCTTGTTCAAAGCCCAAGATGATGAAGCTAAAAGGGGTATTTGTTGGTTTTGAAAGAAAAGACAAATTGTCATTCTTAAGGGAGATACATCACCTATTCACCAAAAACATTTGAGAACAATGTCATAAAGGAAGAATCTTTGAACTTGGATGTTAAAGAATCCTAAGCAATGCCACATCCACTACTACGAAAACCCCATTTAACGACGCCAGGTTTACCACAGTTTCGTATCCCACCGTTGTAACAGGATTAAAAATTTATAACGCCATATTTAACGACGGTTGTATTACATAACCGTTGTAATACAAGCTGTGTAACAAGCTTCGATTCCCAACTACTATATATATTTTTTCCATATTTTTACATTTTAACACGCTTGTATTAGAAGACCGTTGTACTACATGTATCACGCTTCGATTCACAGCAATGTATTTTTTGTCATATTTTTAGATTTTAAACATGTATTAATTTTTTAAACATGTCTAACGCCATGTAATGTATGATGTATATTCCCAGCAATGTATTCTTTATTATTTTTAAGTGCAATAGAGTATATATATAACTTTAAAAATAAAACTGTAAGAGATGAACATATATAGAGATAATTTTATTTTAATATTCCATTGAGAGTACATTTATAAACATATTACATATCAAGATCATTGTCAGAGCCCATAGCATAAAATGCATCTTCATAGTCTAGACATCTCTCCTCACTCCCCTCATCGGAATCATAATATACAGGCCTCCTTTTCTTCTTTATCTTCTTCTTCTTCGGCTTCTTCTTTTTCTTCTTCTTCTTATCCTTCCTTACCCTTAAGGCATCCCTGAAGTTGGCAGTTGCTGGTTGGACGACCTCCTGGATTGGCGCCTGGCGTTCCTCATTGAGGTTTCTAGGATTCTCATTTGTTGAACTTATTGTTACGAAGAATATATTATTTAGATATGTAAAATTGTCTATTTATAGATGGGGTTGAAGATGAAAAGACTGATAGTTTAATGCTTGTAATGATGATAACTTGTAAACCGTTCATATTCTGGAACGATATTTTCTTGTAAACCGTTCATATGTTGGGAAGTGCAACGGTTAATAATATCACGACGGTTATAAGTAATGACCGTAGCGATATCACTTATAATCCAGGCATAATTTTAGGAAAATGTTGTTGCCTAGTGTCGAACCTTGTACCACGTATAAGGGGTATCGCTACGGTTATTATAACTAACCGTTGTGATATTATTAAATTAATATATAATCTATCATAACGGTTATTTAAGAAAACCGTTGTGAAAATTTTACCTATATAAGGGAATTAACTTTCCCTTTTTGACAGTCGCGCCGTTTCCTTCACAGCGAAACCCTAGCACCCAAACTTCATCTTTTTTTAGAATCTGCGAGAAGAAATACAAGAAGTATGAAGCTTTTGATTTAAGCTTCTTCCTCCTTGTAGTTCTTCTTGCAGAATCTAAAACTAGATGAACATGGTGATGATGCTGGCGGTAGCAAGCGTAATGTACATATTGTTTATGGAAAATAAGGTAGTATTCTACTTCAATCTTTTTGTTAAATAGTTCCCATTATCTCGTTTGCTTCACGTTGTTTTTGTTTATTGTTCTCATTTTGTGCAGATTCGACTTCAATGCTTCACAAGCAAGGTGAACTTCATTGTAATGGTATAGTCACACTTCTTAGGGTTTTGTTTCAACTTTTGGTTGTTTTGTTTTGAATACTAACTAATTTTCTTCATTCTTTCCCACTTCTTAGGGTTTGTTTCACATGGTGATGATGATGGTGGTACATATATATATGAATCCATTCTGATAAGGTACATATATATGAATTCATTCTTATATTGTATATGAAATTTAGTTTATTATATACTATGTACATTGTTTGTTTCACTATCCTTTTATTGAAAATGCAATCAGTTAAATTGATATAGAACATTAGTTTATTATATATATATATATATATATATATATATATATATATATATATATATATATATATATATATACTATGTATATTGTATATAGTTAAATTTAATACTAACTAATTTTCATCATTGCTTCCCACTTCTTAGGATTTGTTTCACATGATGATGATGATGGTGGTACCTATATATGAATTCATTCTGATAAGGTACATATATATGAATTCATTCTGATATTGTATATGAAATTTAATTTATTATATACTATGTATATCGTTTGTTTCACTATCCTTTTATTGAAAATGCAATCAGTTAAATTGCTATAGAACATTATAATCTGAAAATTAAGATGTATTTGAAAACTAACCTTTATCATGTCAATGTTTTCTGAATTGCATCCATTTCATTCAGCACATTTAATGTTCCTTTATGGTCCAATGGTCCATTTGCTTCAATTCATCGATATCTTTTATTATAGTTTACCTCATCGTCGTCACTAATCGCCGTGGTTGTTAAGATCATGATCATTGTTATGATCATAAAATCGTGGTGATTTTTGGCGATGATGAGGTAAACTATAATAAAAGATATCGATGGATTGAAGGAAACCAACCATCGAACCATAAATTTTATGTTAAGGAACATAAAATGTGCGGAATGAAATGGATGCAATTCGGAAAACAATGGTGTGTTTAAGTTGGTTTTTAAGAACAGTTTAATTTTCAGATTATATAGTTCTTTACCAATTTTAATGGTTGTATTTCTTTAATTAGGTGGATGGTAAAACAAGCAATATACATTTGTTTTTAATAAACTAAGGGTACATTCCACAACGGTTGAGACAAATAACCGTTGTGATAGTTAACATATATGACAACGGTTCATACTGATAACCGTTGTGATAGTTAATATATATTACAACGGTTGAAATACCTAACCGTTGCAATATATCGCGCGCTTCCAGAATACAACAACGGTTTCCAAACCGTTGTAGAAACGACGAACTTACAACACCAATCCATATAACAACGCCTTCGCCCGCGTCATTATATGTCATTCCCAACCGTTGCTAAATGGGTTTTTCGTAGTAGTGATCTTCCTTTATGAGTCTTTGCATGCTAAGAGAAAGACCTTAACTTGGATGTAGTATCAACAAGCAAGAAAAGTTTTGGACCATGATAAGAGAAGGACTCCAGCTTGGATTTTGAATCAAAAAGTGTGCCACTTACATCACTTATATGGAGAAAAAGTTTTTAATGTTTGATTTTGAATTGTGGTGTATAGAAGAGATATTTTCCTACAGAGATGTGTTAATGTCTCATCTCAGGGGAGAAGTTGAATTATTTGAGTATCTTGTTCAAAGCCCAAGATGTGAAGCTAAAAGGTTTGTTTGTATCTTGTTCAAAGCCCAAGATGTAAAGCTAAAAAGTTTGTTTGTATCTTGTTCAAAGCCCAAGATGTGAAGCTAAAAGGTTTGTCTGCCTGAGAGGAGGCTGACTTAACTGGGGGGGGATCTTGAATTGATGGTATCTTGTATGAAGACAAAGATGGGAAGCTATGATGCTTGGATAAAGCCCAAGAGGAGGCTATGATGAAGTTGACTTCATCAAAGGGGAATTAGGGTTTAAGTTGTAGTTGAGAGAGCCCTAATGTTTTGAGCTAAGTCTAAACTAAGGATGAAGTGTCATAAATGTCAAGAGAAACTTAATATGAATAAGTATATGACAAATATGGACATGAATTGAAAAAGTGGTGATGGGTCTTACACTCTTATAGAGGCCCATGTCTAAGCATGGTTGACTTGAAAAGATGATGGGTCTTACACTCTTACAGAGGCCCATGAGTTTTGAAATGTAATGGATCTTACACTCTTACAGAGGCCCATGAGTTTTGAAATGTAATGGGTTTTACACTCTTACAGAGGCCCATGAGTTTTGAAATGTAATGCCACTAGGGCTGTGTTTGATGGGAGTTGAAGTTTGAGGTTTGAAAGATTGAAAGCTTTGAGAAATTAAAGCAAGTTTTGAGGAGGATGGGAGGGACTTACACTCTAATTGAGGCCCAAAAGTTTTGAAAATGTAATGGGTCTTACACTCTTATAGAGGCCCAAAGTTTGAAATTGTGATGGGTCTTATACTCTTGACAGAGGCCCATGAGTTTTGAAATTGTGATGGGTCTTACACTCTTGACAAAGGCCCATGATTTTTAAAATTGTGATGGGTCTTACACTCTTGATAGAGGCCCATGAGTTTGAAATTCAAATGTACATCAAACAAAGAGATATATTTGTCATGGTAAGAGTTTATGAAGGAAATACTTGAACATGTAAGCAAGGATTTAATCCATGGGAGCAATTACAGAGAAGTTCAAGCAAGTATATGTATTCAAGATGAATCGAGGATCCAATGAATATAGAAAGGGAAACGACCAAGCATATTTTGAACAAAAGGAAATTTTTATGACAACAATATGTGGATGAAGATGTAAACATGCAAGAGATGACATGTGAGAATACTTAAAGATGACAAGTTTAAAGTTTAAACATCACGTGAACAAGTTGAGGCATTTATTGAACATTTAAGCATGGATATAAGTTGAACATGTTAAGAAAAAATTGGTAACAACCAAGCATGTATATTAGGGTTCAATCATGGTCTTAAATAAGGTAGGATCATCACAAAGGTTCATACAAACAAACATGTATTCACAGGCATTTTCAAGCCAAAATTCAAGTGTTTAGGAACCCATAATCATGGTATAATCAACACAAATGAAAACATTCACATTTTGGTCATGTAAACATGGAAAGAACATCACATGTTAGGGCAAACTAGTTAAACAAAAGCTCATGGTATAGACAAATTTCAACATATACTTTTAATATGTAAACATGCATTAAAGAGGTATAAAACCCAAGTAATAGCACAACGCACAAGTTTACAAGATCAAACAACCTTTCTACAAAGTGTATGTGATCCACACAAAGCAATATGTACAAGAAAACTAGGGAATCAATCAAAAGAATCAAGAGAAACTCACTGAAACCCTAAAAATACCACACACTTTAAGAATTTACAAATGCATCAGAAATAAATATTTTTGATATTTTCTTTTCATAAATAGAAAATAGACATTATCATGAACAATTAAAAAAAAAAAGGGTTTAAAATGATAAAAAATGATAAAGTTGTGATAGTTTGAAAATACAAAAGAAAGTGAAACAATAAAGTGATAAAAAAAAGGGAAATGGTCCCCATGGGACTTGAACTCATGTCACTTCGCTAGAAGCACAAAACCAATGCCAATCCTACCATACGCGCATTATGAACATATGGGGTAGGCAAGGTATTATATGTGTTATTCATTTGGAAAATCCAGAAAAATAAAAGAACTGGGGCGAGGAGGATTCGAACCCCAGTTCTGGTGGTGACAAGGTACATAGGGCGTGCAAGTTTAATCACTGGGGTGGTAATCCATCCGTTGTATCACCCCTGCCATTAATTGATAAGGCTAACGTAGATTTAGGCCTGGCCAGAAAGGCGCCATGGCCAATGTCTTGCCCAACAAGACCTAGTTTCCTACCAAATGCAAGAAGGACCATAACTTGGTCAATTCTCCATGAAATTAAAAGATGTAAAGACCTAAATTGCTTGAAACTTCATGAGGATCACAGTAATGGTGTTAGATTTTTCTAAAAATGGCTACATTTTAAAACCCGATAGTGGTTCCTAAAATGATGCATTTTTGCAAGTTCTTTGCCAAATCTCTATACAGTCAACAATAGCACTTAAAATTAGTTCAAACACAACACATATGACATACAAGACATGTTCAAACTCAATGTACATCAAAGCAATGCATATTTAACAAAGTACCAAGTTCTAGTGAAACTTACCTCTTGAAGCACAAATCTAACTTCCAAGATACTTGTTACAGAAGTGAATGAATGCCTTGGACACCTCTAATACACCTCAAAGAAGCTTTTAGGATGATCAGAATCCAAAGAAAACCTTTTGAACAAAAAGTGACCTCTTCTTGGAAAATGGTCAAAAGTGACCAAAATGGAAACTCCACCAAATGATGTTACACTTAAGAAACTATTGTTGGAATAGTTTAAGGATGCTATTTAGAGTGTGTTTGAAGTGTTGGATGGTTTTGAAATGGACTGAATCAAGACATGGCTTGTAAAATGCAAAAAGTCAAAGATATGAGGTTTTGAAAGTTTACTTTCTGATTTTGGTGGTTTAGGATGAAGTTGAAGGTTTGAACACCTTCAAGGGATGATTTGTGATGTGTTTGAATGGTTGTTTGAGTGGTTTATGTTATGGTTTTGAAAACTCGAAGCTTACTCTTTGGAATTTTGAAAATTTGAAGTGAAAAGGGGAGAATGAGAAAACAAGTGTTATGCTTATTTTGGTGTTTTTTGAATGATCAAATGTGGTCTCTATTTATAGGGGATCAAGTTTGTTTTGGAGGAATAATGTTGGTTTGAAGGATGAGTTCATTGTTCAATGGTTTTGGCAATGTATCATTACTTCCCATCCAAGGTACATTATCTTTTTCCACTAGCCTAGTTTTGCTTTTGTCTAATTCCACATTCTACAGATGGTTTTATTGTTGTTTAAGAGAGCATCTTAACTGGTAAGAGTGATATCTTTGACAATGCACTATTCCACATAAATGCACCTTGAATTCAAAGCTTTCTTCCACTTTCAAAGAGAATCTTCATGATCAAATGGCTCTATCTTGCAGGTTCAACATGACCAACAAAGATTTCTGTTAAATTGAGTGCACATTAGTCTTGTGTAATCACTCAAAGTTGGACTCAAAATCGTGTGGTACAAGAAAATGCCAAACCTGCCTTGCAAAATAGTTGCATCAAGGCATCGTGTTCACTCCATATCTCCTTGCTCAAATGGAATTAGATTGTGTTTTTGGACATTTTGGAAAGCTGGTATATCATACTTCAACTTTGATGTTTGCATTTGGTCTTGATTCATCTCCGATCTTGGAGAAAAATAGCCTCAAAGTTGGTTAAAACACAAAACAGACCATGTCCAAAATTTCTCTAAGTGTTAAAGTTCAAAAGTGTGGAAACTCTAACTTCTTGGCTTCATATCTCAAAATCTATGAAATTTTTGGGAATTCTCCCTACGTGACAAAGTTGTAGTATGTAACAAGCTCTTTAATTTGGTCTTTGGATCCAAGAAAATAGTTGTTTGGTTTGGAAGATATGACCTTGCAAAGTAGGGTAAAAATCATTGTTTTTCATGACTTAGAAAAAAATTCAAGTTTTCCATGGTTGCCCTTTTTACAAGTAACCTCACTTTTCT
The DNA here is from genome assembly GCA_022829125.1 of Lathyrus tuberosus. Taxonomy (NCBI): domain Eukaryota; kingdom Viridiplantae; phylum Streptophyta; class Magnoliopsida; order Fabales; family Fabaceae; genus Lathyrus; species Lathyrus tuberosus. The sequence goes on from JALAZF010000159.1 coordinate 6,287,850, forward strand.
TGATTTTTCTTGATCAATCATGATTCAAATCAAATATTGACATTGTTCTTGGTTTCAAGAGACCGTGTTTGACAAAAAACTCCAAAAGTCAAACTTGATTTTTGGCACAGTTGATTTTTTGTATCAGATGAATCTTGATCTTTGTGATCCTTTATGAAATCAAATCCTTGGGCTAATTTAAACATCATGGATGGATTCCAATGGTATTTTTAAGTGTCTTGAATCATGTCCCAAGATTTGAGATCATGCCTTGCTCAACAGTCAAAGGTATGGTTGACTTTTCATCAAAACTCTAGTTTGTGGTCCAGATGAATTTGAATCCTTGCATTGTTTATGAATCAAGTTCTTTGGATCAATCTAATCATATGAATGGACTAATATGAGGCATTTTATTTACTTGAAACATATCTTGAGGTATTGGATCTTGCCTTGCTCAGAAAGTCAACCCATGGATTGATTAGGTCAAAACCCTAATTTTGGTGCACTGAGGATCTTGAGGCTTGTTGATTTTGAAATGAGGCAATCTTGTACTTGATTGTTGATGAATGAGAGGTTGATTAAGTTGAAGGTCATGCCCATTCTTGATTGACTCTTTGCCTGACTCTTCTTTGAGGCTTAAAACCCTAATTAGTAATCAAATGAAACAAACAACAATCTTTGTATCTCCATATGGGTTAGTGATGCATAAAAGTATACACACATATGATGCTAATGAAATGCAAATGACGTGGGATCTTAGGGTCAAAAATTAGGGTATGACAGATGCCCCTATTTAAGGTTCTCCTATCTGAAGATGTGAAGATTGACATCTTAGTTTCGACCAGATAGGAGAGACTTAAATGCAACTAAGAATGCACAAATTTTGGATCCTAAGATGCCATAAATGATGTGATGTTTTTGAATGCAAAACATGAGACTTGTGAGGATGACATCACAGAAGACCAATAATAATTCGAATCGTCGGGGATTAAAGAATTATTCACTGTGGAAAGAAATTAAGACTAAGGATGTAGTCTGTCAGGAAATAAAGAAGTATCTTTATTGATTGGAGGGATGACAAATCCACCAGGGAGAAATGACTATGATTCTGATAATTAGAATGATAACATGCTCCTACCATCGGAACATGCTTACTCATCTTCTTTAACTAAGCAATCCTACTTAGAAAGGGTAAAACTTCCACGCGCTTCTGGTCATGAGCCATGAAACTGGTCTCCGTTTTTGAAATAAACTTCCCCTCGATCCTGGCAGTTAGCCATGGAACTGGTCTTCATTTCTTCTTATCAAGTCTTTCTCTTGAAAAGGTTGAGATAACAAGCTCTGGAAAAGGTGATCACTTGCTGGATCAATAACTTCACCGGGAATCTTCGAGGAGATGCGAGCTAGTTATCTTGTGGGATAAATTTCTCAAATTAAGAGACACAATCTAGATAGTTTTCACCAAACTTCTCGTCGAGATTCACTGAGGAGATAGCCATTTGATGAAAATATACCTCATCATACTTCTCTTCGAGACTTCTTCGGAGAGATGCCATAGGATGAGTGACAATATGATGCCAGACTTGTTGGGAAATACCATCGTCTGAAGTGTAAAGCTTTAAAAACTTCTCTGCTGAGATGCCATTTGCTGGAAAAATTTCATCATACTTCCCTTCGAGACTTCTTCGGAGAGATGCCATGTGATGTAGGATAATTTTGAGGTGCTGATGACTTTTTTGAAAGAGGGACAAACTTCTCGGGAAGAGATTGCCATTTGTCGATCCACGGGGAATTTCTGGGACAAAAAACAAGCTTCTTTAAGAGACTGCCACTTGTTTGTCAGGTGTAGATTCCAAAGAGGGATAAACTTATCTTCAATAGGGATAGACAAGTTGTTTGGCAGGAGACTGTCGTTTGTTGATTAGTAGAGGCTTCCTGGGGAATTTACTTTTATCATGGAAAGCCAAGTGTGCCTCCGCTGGGAAGAACAGGGTTTAATAGGTTCAAACACAGATTCCTTCTTAGTCTTTTAAGAGATTCAAGTTATCAAACTGGTCAAGGACTGAATTAATCCAGGAATGAACTGGAAAGAGACTCTTTAAACAAGACATTTCCCCATGAGGAATGAACTCAAACGGGGAATTCATCCTATCCAAGTGTGGAAAGGAGAACTGAAGTAAAACTTCCACGAGGATCAAACTCAGTGGGGAGTTGGAAAGGATATACATTTTTTGCTTAAAGTAGAAAACTCTTATTTGGAGTGAAGGACCTTACCACTTGGGGAAAAAACACAACCAAAGTGAGTGAACCATGTCAAGAGATGCATATAATTATGAATTATGAATTTAACTATGCATGATGTATGAATGAATGTTATCTTTATGCTGACAAAACAGACACGAGACAAGAACTGGTGAAAATAAACAAAAATCGAATACTCGGCCAATCTTACGTGGATGGAAATATTCATTGGAGATTTTGAAGGTAACACTCTACTGGGGAGAGGGACTAAATCTTATCTTGGTTCCAAAATTTAACAAAGGAAAAGGATGTTCATTCCTTACTGGGGCGATGGGTTGAGCATCTCAATAATGACCTGCCACTTGGAGATGTTTGTGAAACTGGCCACAAAACCACTTGATTATGTATTTCAAGGTTTGATCACCCTTCAGAGTAGCTGTTAATACTCCTTCTTATGTTCATAAATCAAAGGAAGTTGCCCCCTTTATTTTGAAAGCAAAAGTAAATACATTTTTTTTGTTTCAAGAATGAATATCAATAAATAAAAGTGTTATTTTGCAAAGCAGAATAAAATAAGAATTTTAATCAAATGGGCAACGAGGCTCAAATTTTCATTGATAGAATGGTAATAAGCCAAAAGCGTGATTCCATGGAGCATTACAAAGTTAGGAAATTGTAATTTAAAGGAAAAGGGCTACATTGAAATATAATGACCAATATCCTTTTAACAACTTTAAATTTTGAGTATTCTTGAGCTTCTGTTGAAGGTGATTTGATTGAGGATTCTTTGACAGATGACGCTGCTTTTAGATGATCCAATCTTGTTAGATGCAGTTACTTGCCATGAATCCCTAACTTTTGTCTAGATTTCCTTTTCAGGTTTTCAATCTACAAGGATAGTTATTTTTTGTTTATGTCTCTAAGTTTTTCCTGGACCGCCCTTTCGGGTTTTTAGTCCACCGAGACGCTCATTTTTGCCTATGCTGCCCTTTCGGGTTTTCAACTTAGCGAGTTGTTCTTTTGTTTCTTTTCAGGCGAAGTATTTCTTGACTGCATCAACATTTGTAGGGCGATTGAACTCTTCACCATCCATAGTTGTAAGCATTAAGGCACCACCTGAGAAGGCTTTCTTGACAACATATGGGTCATCTTAATATGAGGTCCATTTGCCCCTGGAGTCGGTGAGGAAAGATTGGATCTTTTTTAGCACTAGGTCGCCTTCTCTGAACACCCGAGGTCGGACCTTTTTGTCAAAAGCTTTCTTCATCCTTTGTTGATATAATTGACCATAACATAAATCCGTCATCCTCTTTTCCTCGATTAGATTTAGTTTATCGTATCTGCTTTGAAACCATTCAGCTTATGTTAGCTTGGCTTCCATCAAGACTCTTATTGATGGGATTTCAACTTCTACAGGGAGCACAACTTCCATGCCATATACCAAAGAGAAATGGGTTGCCCCTGTTGAAGTGCAGATGAATGTGCACTATCCATGAAGATCAAACAAGAGCATCTCGTGCAAATCCTTGTAAGTCACGACATTTTTTGAATGATCTTCTTGATATTTTTATTAGCTGCTTCCACCGCTCCATTCATCTTAGACCGGTAGGGAGACGAGTTATGGTGTTTAATTTTGAATTCAGCACATAATTCCTTCATCATTTTGTTGTTCAAGTTTGATCCATTATTAGTAATGATCTGGCTTGGGATACCGTAACAGCAGATGAGATTGTTTTTGATAAACCAGACCACCACTTGTCTGGTTACATTAGCGTATGATACTGCTTCGACCCACTTGGTGAAATAATCAATAGTGACCAAGATGAAGTGATGGCTATTTGAAGCCTTAGGCTCGATCATGCCGATCATATCAATCCCTCATATAGAAAAGGGCCATGGAGAGGTTAGAACTTTGAGAAAATTCGGAGGCACATGAATCTTGTCGGCATAAATCTGACATTTGTGAGATTTCCTCATGTATTTATAACAATCGGATTCCATTGTCAGCCAATAATATCATGCTCTTAACATCTTTCTCGACATTGCATGTCCAATGGCATGGGTGCCAAAGGAGCCTTCATGAATTTCCTTCATCAGAATGTCTGCTTCACGTCTATCCACGCATCTGAGCAAAACCATGTTGAAGTTTCTTTTGTATAACACATCATTGTTTAGGAAGAAGTTGCCAGCCAGTCTTCTGAGAGTCTTCCTATCTGTCTTTGATGCCCCAACTGGGTATTCTTGTCTTTAAAGGAAACACTTGATATCATGATATCATGGTATATCATCGATGATTGCTTCCATTGCGAATATGTAAGCGGGCCTATCAAGGCGTGCCACATTAATCTTTGGTACGTCGTTCCATTGGTTACCACTAATCATGGAAGATAAGGTAGCAAGTGCATCATCCATGTTGTTCTCTTCACGAGGAATGTGATAAAATTCAACTTTGTTGAAGAAAGGTAACAACTTTCTTGCATAGTCTTTGTAAGGAATTAAACCAGGTTGACGTGTGTCCCATTCTCCTTTGATCTGATTTATAACCAGAGTATAATCTCCATACACATCTAGATTCTTTATCCTTAACTCAATGGCTTCTTCGAGACCCATGATGCAAGCTTCATACTCATCCTCATTGTTTGTAGATTTGAATATCAATCTGGCTGTGAAAGGAATGTGGGTACCATGAGGTGTTACAATGATTGCCCCAATTCCTTTTCCATAAGCGTTAACAACTCCGTCGAATATTAAACCCCAATGGGATCCTAGCTCTAGTCCTTCGTCTGGTAATGGCTCATCGCAATATTTCATTTTCAAATACATCACATCTTCATCGGGGAAGTCAAATCTGAGAGATTCACGATCATCAATTGGTTGGTGGGCCAAATGATCAGCTATAATACTTCCCTTGACAGCTTTCTGAGTGTGGTACTCGATGTCGTATTCTGATAGTAACATCTGCCAATGGGTAATTCTTCTGGTTAAAGCAGGTTTTTCAAAGACATACTTGATCAGATCCATTTCAGAAACTAACGAAGTGGTATGATAAATTATATACTGGTGAAGACGTTTAGCAGCCCAAGCTAAAGCTAACAGTTTTTCTCGAGTATAGAGTATCGAGTCTCATAGTCCGTGAATTTATTGCTCAAGTCATAAATGGCATACTCTTTTCTTCCTATTTCGTCTTGTTGGCCAAGTACACAGCCCATGGAGTCTTCTAAGACCGTTAACTATATGATCAGAGGTCTTCCATCTACTGGAGGAGACAAAATAGGAGGCTTAAGCAAATATTCTTTGATACTTTCAAAAGCTATTTGGCAATCTTTCGTTCATACACAGCTGTCGCGGTGAGAATAGGATATCAAGCTATTGGGTTAACTTGAATCGAAAATCTTAATGTTCACCACCGGTCTTTATTTTATCCAAAGGAAAGGGTTAAAGATCAAAAATCCTAATAAGAGAATCTAGGTTCGGGGGTTGGTTACGCTTAGGGAAGGTATTAGCATCCTAAACGTCTGCAGTACTCTACAGGAACCTCTTGTTTTATTTGTGTTATGTTATTTGTTCGCTTGCTAAGGGTATGTGCTAAGGTAAAAGACCTAGGGGTAAGTATCTAAGTATACTCGCCAAGACATCGCATCTTGTGCCTACGTATCCTGACGGGAGTGAAATCAGAGTATTCGTAGTTCCCCTCAAAGAGGGTGAGGAACTCTTAACTGTGGTCAAGGTTCCAGGGGGAGGTAGCGTCTATGGCAAGACACTACATAGAGTGCGGTGACTCTAAAGTTAAAGTTGAGTTATAAGGGAAGTAAGTATTCACGGCGGAAAATAAGCATGGAGTGCGGTGACTCCGATTCTAAGGTTAGGATAAAAGGGATAGAGGTGTTCGCGGTGGAACACATGTAAAGAGTGCGGCGACTCTAAGGCTAGGATAAAAGGGAGGGACCTAAAGTTAGGCTAATCTGTGACATGGAAGTCAACAACGGGACCTTTCCTTTGGAATTTGATCGAGAAAAGATTTTTTAAGTTTTAAAGAGAAAATACTCGACAAAGATCGAGGTTTGAATTACGTGATAGCGATTACAAAAGGCAACCTACTTACGAGAGAAATAGCCACTTGACGTTGGATCAAGGTTTTTGAGAAAAATAGTTAAGTCGAAACCTAGTCCCTAAGGGTGCTCCTAGTAAACGAAACCGTAATCAAAGTAAAGGTGCAAGTGTGTGCATTAGGTCGATGGCGATGCTAAAAAGCAGTCGACTTACAAGCTGGGGTATGGCTTGATATGTGGATCAAGAATGCTTTGGGTTTGGTTGATTGCGATCGTAGAAACAATCGACTTACAGGGTTTAAAAAGGGGCTCGATTATTGAATCGAGAATTGTTTGATATTTTTGAAAAAAAGGTTTTAATATTGTAGCAAGATATGAGCAAAATAAAGGAAAGCAACAAAATTATTTTACACATCATGGGGATTGGGATACATTTTGCCAATGGGGATAAAGTGAGTGATAAATATACAATTCAAACACGCAATAATTCAACAGTAATTAGCAAAAGTTTTAATCCAAACTTAATAACCAGATTAATAATAAAAAAAGATAACAATATTTAAATCTAAATTCAAACAAGATTAAGATTAAAATTGAAACAAAATTAACATCAAGAATTAAGAAAAATGAAATCAAAATTATTCGAGAATTAATAAGAGAATATCGCTAACGCAAAAGATGCGATCATCGCAATAGGGATTAAGAGTGACGCGAAAGGTGCGAAACTACCAAAAGAAATTTAAATAAATCTTAAACATACCGATGTTGGATAAAAAATTAGCACAAATTAAAAAAGGCAAATTGCTACCGCGTAAGCGGTCATCGCAAATTGGATCAATAAGCCACTACATAATAAAAAATTAAATTAAGGCACAAAGTTGCAAATCGAAACACGAATTGGTTGGTGAACAACAAACGGATTACCGCTAGACCAAACCACCGGACGTGTGTACAAAATCGAAAAGCAATGATAATCAATTTAAAATAGTAAAATAAAAAATGGCAAATAAACCGATAAAAATTAATCAACCGCTTGCTACACTTAACGTGATCATCACAACGTGAATCCAGATCATGTGGATCTATTTATAACAAAAAGCAATTCAAAGAAAATAAAATTTTAAATTTGATAAAAAAACCTCAACAATATTGCTATCACGAAAACGCGGTCATCGCAACCAGATCCAAACGTGTGGGTCTAAATTTTTTAGAGATAGAAAATGAATAGAAAAAAGTAAATTTAACGTGCTAAAAATATATCAACAATGTCGCTAACACAAAATGTGATCATCGCAACATGGATCCGAATGGTACAGATCTAATTATAAAAAAAGAAACGCAAAGAAAATGCATTTTAAATGTGATAGAAACTCAACAATGTTGCTAACGCGAAAATGCGATCATCGCAACCGGATCGAACCAAACATAAATGTCACGCATCAAGCACACAAATGCAAATAGCGTATCGACATGATTCGATCCAAAAAATCTATATATAAATAATAAAATAAATAAGAATAGTATAAAAAATAATAATAATACGTTTGATCAAATAACAAGAATAGTATATAGTAATCTATATATATATATATATATTCTATGAGCATAGCAGTGCATATACTAACATGGCAATTTAGCAATGAATATATATACGTGAAATCGCAAACGCCGGTTATATAACAGTGGAATCGCCGGTATTAGAATTGCGCATGTTGGTTAAAGTATAAGGATCATGCATCAAATATATAATAATGATAACCTGCAGATATGTTAGTTACAGTATAGGGATTACGCATCAATATATATAATAATAAAACCTCACATGCAGTTTCTAAGGATGTGGTAGCAGACCAGATACTAAACAAGGTCAAACGGCTGCCTCTCTTTTCCTTTTCCGCTGTCGTGATTTTTCGGTTCCTCCTCCGGCCTCCTTTTCCACCGATACAAGCTAGGTATACATAGGGTTAAATTAGGGTTAACTTTTAGTTGCCAATAATGTCCCTAATATCCAATTTGAGGCCCAAAATAACATTAAAATTAAATAAAAATTTAACCAACTTAATTAATTAAAATAAATTTAAGATAAAACAAAAACCCTATTTATTTATTCTAAACATTATTTAAATCTAAAATAAAATAAAAAATTAAAATTAAAATTAAAATAAAATACTAATTAGCCTATTTATTTACTAGACCAAAATTGTAAAAATAAACAAACCCCACATAAATAAAATCGGACACTCAAGTGTTCGGAAAAATAAACTGAGTACACTAAAATGATTAGTACGAAATATACGACATGGAAAAGTACCAAATTTAAGGGTCAAAAATTAGGGTGTGACAGATGCCCTTATTTAAGTTTCTTCTATCTGGAGATATGAAGATTGAAATCTTCATCTCGACGCGATAGGAGAGACTTAAATACAAACATGCACAATTTTTGGCCCTAAGATGCCTTATGATATGATATGAAATGAAAGACAGAGATCTTGAAGATACACCCAAAATATTTAGAAAAGCATTAAATGTAAGGGTAAAGATTTGAAGACATATCTGGAAAAACGTCAGACGCAACGTCGTATATGGGAAAATATCAGATAAATAAGGTCATATCGGGAAGAACATCAGATAGACACAAAAGGGGTTGTGGAAAAGTGTAAGAATGAAGTCATATATACGGAAGAACATCGGATAAACAAGGTCATATCCGGAAGAGTATCAGATAGACATAAAGGGGCTCTGGAAAAGCATCAGGAGCAGACACATCTGGGAAAACATCAGATGGTAAAAGCAAGGTCATTCCGGAAAAACATCAGAATAAATAAGGCGATATATCGGGAAGAACATCAGATAACAAAGACTCAATCTGGTAGAACATCAGAAATAGAGACATATCCGGAAAAACATCGGATAGATTCCGGGACAACATCAGAATCAAAGAGTATATCTGGGAAAACATCAGATAAGTTCTGGAAGAACATCAGAACAAGAGACACATCTGGAAAATCATCAGACGCAACGTCATATCTGGAAGAACGTCAGATAGACACAAAGAAGGTTCTGGGAGAACATCAGAACAAATATACATATCTGGAAGGACATCAGATAGATTCTGGAAAAGCATCAGAATCAAATGTAATATCTGGAAGAACATCAGATAAATTCTAGAAAAACATCAGAAACAAAGTCGTATCTTGAAGAACGTCAGATAGACACAGAGGGAGTTCTGGAAGAACATCAGAAACAAAGTCATATCTGGAAGAACGTCCAATAGACACAGAGGGAGTTCTGGAAGAACATCAGAAACAAAGTCATATCTGGAAGAACGTCAGATAGACACAGAGGGAGTTCTGGAAGAACATCAGAACAAGGGACACATCTGGAAAATCATCAGACGCAAAGTCATATATGGAAGAACGTCAGATAGACACAAAGAAGGTTTTGGGAGAACATCAGAACAAATATACACATCCGGAAGAACATCGGATAGATTCCGAAAAAGCATCAGAATCAAAGGGTATATCTGGGAAAACATCAGATAAGTTCTGGAAGAACATCAGAACAAGAGACACATCTGGAAAATCATCAGACGCAAAGTCGTATCTGGAAGAACGTCAGATAGACACAAAGAAGGTTATGGGAGAACATCAAAACAAACACACATATCCGGAAGGACATCGGATAGATTCTGGAAAAGCATCAGAATCAAAGGTAATATCTGGAAGAACATCAGATAAGTTTTGGAAAAACATCAAAAACAAAGTCGTATCTGGAAGAACGTCAGATAGACACAAGGGAGTTCTGGAAGAACATCAGAACAAATAATACATATCCGGAAGAGCATCAGGTAAGTACAAAGGATATATGTTTGAGAGGTGCCAAGTAAGTTGGACTTTGACCACAAGATAAGACGTAGATAACAACACGACCCGTGGAGAATGCAAATGAGAATGACACTCTTTCTATGCATATGTATATGAATTATGCAGATGATATTAGATCAAATGCAAATGTAAATGCAGATGTCGACGACGCGGCTCGATACTTTTGTGGAAAAGACAAGACGGGAAGACTGATTCCTCAACATGGATGTCACTGTCATTCTGCTTTGGGACTAAAGATGCTACTGAGCACAACTCTGCCACACTGGTAAACTGTATCGAGTTGGTGATCCCTGTAAGAAGGATGAGAGTTGCTTGGGGATTTTTCAAGTAAACTGCCCTAGATTAGCCGACTATTGTAGATGAACTGATAATTGATTCAGCTGGAATAATTATGTAAATGACTGAATTACTGTGCTCTTGGAAAGCTTGCCCCAGTATGAGTCTTTGAAAAAAACTCCTCTATAAACTAATTTTGAGAAGGACTTGCACTGTAACAAATCTTGCACTGATTTTCAACCTGATTTGGAAAGAACTCGCCCCTGATTGGATCACTGACCAAGTTTCTCAACTGTTTGAAAATTCCTTAAGAGGAAGCAAATTTACAAATAAAAGTGTTTATACAAACATAGCAAATTCAAAGTTCATGCAAATTTTGAAATCAACATCATTTTTGGAAAGATGCAAAAGCATATGAGTCATTGGTCAGAACACAGTGGTTCAAGACATTAAAAAGTGAAAAGTTTAAGAAAAAAAGGTGTAATTCCCGAAATAGATGATCTGCAAAGATCTTTAGGAGTCAGTTTACGCAACCTTGTTGTAGTATGCTTTCAAAATAACCTTGCTTCAATTAGGTCTTTTGAGGGTTATAACGTGGCCTGGTTCACGGTTTAAGAAATAAAGGATAAAGGCTCAAAGTTTATTTGGACCCACCCAATCTTCGTGATGATCTTCAGTCCTACGCTCAGTTAACTCAGACTATGCACTTAGGTTCCCATAGGTTAGGAATGACACTGATGATAATGATGATGGTTCAGAAGTTAAGGGACTTTGAAATAGCAGTCACTACTTCCTTGCAACTTATGGTTGTCATACAAGCTTGTTCTCATTTCTCTTTGTATAAGGTAAGGCCATGAGCTTCCCATCTTTCTTAGCTTTTGCCTGCAAAAGGGACTCGGCTCATTCTTTGAGTAAGGATTTCTTGACGATCCTTCTTTGTTTATCACTTTGGGAACAACTTGTACAACATTTATTCATTTAATTTGGAAGAGTTGAAAGGTTGTGAATGTCTGGTTTAATGATTACGGTGAACCATCATTGGCGTTCGGCTTGAAAGACATCTTCGGCACTTGCTTGTTGTGTGCGAAGGAAAATTTGTGAATGCAAATTTTTGTTGAAAGGTGTCTTGCATGAAGCTCTCGTATTTGAATGCACAGTCAAGTTAACTGAGAACTACCTTGCCCCAGGTTAAGATTTCGGGTTTTTATTTGTAAAGAAAAGAAACTCCTACTTCAAGGCTCAAAGGGGTAGACAAAGGGTTATTTTCCTTATTTCTCCACTGTTTGGGAATTGAAACAATGCCTTACATCCTCAGCAAAGTTTTGATTTGAAAGCATACCAACAACAATTATTAGTAATTTGTTTTCATCATCCTCCCTCCAATCTTAGCATAATCAAGAAGAAAGCGGAAACGAAATAACACATTTTTTGTTTTTTTTTTGTTGTTTTTTTTAAAGAAAGCATAAAGATGTAAATAATGGACAAAATGAATTGAATCAAAAGTTGCAATGCTCATTTTATTAATTACGAAAGTACATACATAATTTGAAAGCAAACACAAAATAAAGGAAAATGTAAACAATAAGAAACATGGCCTAGTGACTAATCAGAAACAAAGATGAGCTGTCTTGTCTGAAACACTGAAGTCAACAGAGGCTTCACTTAGCGTGCTCTGGCAAAGGATTTGTCTGGACATTAGGATTGGTGTCACGAAAGTTAATGATTCCGACCTTAATCAAGTCACGCACTCTAGCCTTTAGTGCATAGCAATGTTCCAAGTCGTGGCCGACGGCACCTTCATGGAATGCACAGTGGAGATCAGATCTGAATCCAGGTGGAAGTGGATCTGGAGGAGGAGGCAAAGCCTTAGTAGTAATCAAACCCTTGTGAACCAGACCAGGATATAATTCGGTGTACGTCATTGGAATAGGATCAAAATGACTCCTATCACGGTACTAATTCTGTCTAACAGCCGGACGTTGAGCACCTTGAGCCGGTCGTGGAGCAGTAATCACGGGAGTAACAGCAGCAACAGCAGGGTGATCAGCATAACAAGGTTTGGGTCGAGGCCCTCTTGTTTCAAATATGACAGCATTAGTCTGATCTTCTCTCTTCTTCTGGAAGTTCCCATAGGATTTCTTCGCACCATTAGAAGATTTAGCAGTCTTTGACACTTTACCTTTCTTAAGGCCTTCCTCGAGTCTTTGGCCAATAGTAACCAAATCAGTGAAATTAGAGGAGACACTACCAATCATCTTCTCTCGGTAGAATGGAGACAAGGTGTCCATAAACAATCCAGTTAATTCTTTCTCTGCTAGAGGAGGTTCTACTTGGGAAGCGAGTTATCTCCAACGCTGAGCATATTCCTTGAAAGACTATTTCTCATTCTGAGACATATTTTGAAGCTGACGATGATTAGGAGCCATGTGGAGGTTATATTTATATTGCTTTATGAAGGCATTAATAAGATCCTGGAAACAGTGAATGTTGTTCTGTTTAAGATTCATATACCATTTGAGAGAAGCTCCACTCAGACTATCTTGAAAACAGTGGATAAGCAACTTTTGATTCTTGGCATGAGCAGCCATCTTTCGAGTATACATGATCAAATGAGCTCTTGGACAAGAATCACCTTTGTACTTCACAAAATCGGGAGTCTTGAATTTAGCAGGCATAACAAAGTCAGAAACTAGGCACATGTTGTCTGCGTCCACATTAAAGAAATCAGTACCCTCAACGGCTCAGAGTCTCTTGTCTATGGTCTGAAACTATTCACAGACAACCTCAGGTTCAACAAAGTCTTCATGGTCTTCACCCTGAACACTGGCAGCATTGTACTCATAGAGAGGGTTTTCAAAAGGAGGTCGAGTAGTCTGGGCAACAACATGAACCACAGGTCTAGACTCGAAGAAAACTGGAGCTTGAAACACTGGTCTGGAAGTCTGACCAATCATAGCAGTAGATGCAAGAGGTGGTGAGTAGTTGTGTGGCAAACCAAACTCTGGCCAAGTTGAAGGTGGCACCTGAACAGGTTGAGGATCAACATTTGAAACTTCCTGGATAACAGTCCTTTGAGGTGGTTCTCCTCTAGCAATCAAGACTTGGAGCATTTCAGTGAGCTTGGTCATGCTTAACTTAAGTTCATCAATCTCCATTCGGACCTCAGCGTTGTGTGCTTCTTGCTCTGACATTATGCATCTGTAGTTAGCTCTAGTCCGATATCTGTGTCGAGGAATCAGCTTGATGACCCACAGGTGACACTGGAAGATAGAGACATTTGGAAATGAGTTGCTGGACAAACAGACGCATGGAAAGATGCAAATGATATGCAATGCGATGCAATGGTTTCAAGGAACTCAAAAGTAGGTTGAAAACATTTCGAAAAAAAGTTTCATTTTATAAACCATGATTTTTATTGATTTTGCAAGGGAAAGAACAATTGAGTTTCTTGAAACCGAATGGTGATTCATGAATGCATGAATGGATGCATAAACACAGGTATACACATATACACATATACAGGTAAATAAGCAAGGGCCTGGGTTTGAAGATCACGAGCATGGAGCCAAGGTCTAACTATCCCAATAGGTGTGTACTATGGTTTCAAATGTACCTGCCGAACGGGTTCTACAAAGATCCCAGAGTCTACAATCCATCTTTCGGATATTATCGATTTCCCAAATCACTTGGTAGTCAATAATATTCTCAAGAGGATCTCGTCCAAGTGTAGTATCGCGTAACGGCTATTTTGGAAATAGACTCCCGCATAGTCCCCACACTACATCCTAAAAGGCCAAGTGGGGTTAAAGGTACTAGGGTCCTCAGTCTCACGGGTTCTTGGTCGAAATTAATATCGTTTTCACAAATGGACTCGTTCAAACAACATTAATTTCAAAAGAACCTAAACTGAGCGATGGTTTTCTCAATTCAACTTTTTAGGAATCGACTCCGTCAAAGTATCCTTGACCATATCATCTCCTATCATAATTGCACTCAAGTCCGGGTGTAGGACTCCTCACCACTCAAGAACCCCTGCACACAGCAAAACCAGGCACAACAGATATAAACAAGCAAAATAATAAATAAGCAAGAAAAACAAGAATACTAAACAAGTTAGGCCTAACCCTCTAAGTTAAGATCCCCAGTGAAGTCGCCATTTCTGTCGCGGTGAGAATAGGATATCAAGCTATTGGGTTAACTTGAATAAAAAATCTTAATGTTCACCACCGGTCTTTATTTTATCCAAAGGAAATGGTTAAAGATCGAAAATCCTAATAAGAGAATCTAGGTTCGGGGGTTGGTTACGCTTAGGGAAGGTATTAGCATCCTAAACGTCTGCAGTACTCTACAAGAACCTCTTGTTTTATTTGTGTTATGTTATTTGTTCGCTTGCTAAGGGTATGTGCTAAGGTAAAAAACCTAGGGGTAAGTATCTAAGTATACTCGCCAAGACATCGCATCTTGTGCCTACGTATCCTGACGGGAGTGAAATCAGAGTATTCGTAGTTCCCCTCAAAGAGGGTGAGGAACTCTTAACTGTGGTCAAGGTTCCAAGGGGAGGTAGCGTCTATGGCAAGACACTACATAGAGTGCGGTGACTCTAAAGTTAAAGTTGAGTTATAAGGGAAGTAAGTATTCACGGCGGAAAATAAGCATGGAGTGCGGTGACTCCAATCCTAAGGTTAGGATAAAAGGGATAAAGGTGTTCGCGGCGGAACACATGTAAAAAGTGCGGCGACTCTAAGGCTAGGATAAAAGGGAGGGACCTAAAGTTAGGCTAATCTGTGACATGGAAGTCAACAACGGGACCTTTCCTTTGGAATTTGATCGAGAAAAGAGTTTTTAAGTTTTAAAGAGAAAATACTCGACAAAGATCGAGGTTTGAATTACGTGATAGCGATTACAAAAGGCAACCTACTTACGAGAGAAATAGCCACTTGACGTTGGATCAAGGTTTTTGATAAAAATAGTTAAGTCGAAACCTAGTCCCTAAGGGTGCTCCTAGTAAACGAAACCGTAATCAAAGTAAAGGTGCAAGTGTGTGCATTAGGTCAATGGCGATGCTAAAAAGCAGTCGACTTACAAGCTGGGGTATGGCTTGATATGTGGATCAAGAATGCTTTGGGCTTGGTTGATTGCGATCGTAGAAACAATCGACTTACAGGGTTTAAAAAGAGGCTCGATTATTGAATCGAGAATTGTTTGATATTTTTAAAAAAAAAGGTTTTAATATTGTAGCAAGATATGAGCAAAATAAAGGAAAACAACAAAATTATTTTACACATCATGGGGATTGGGATACATTTTGCCAATGGGGATAAAGTGAGCGATAAATATACAATTCAAACACACAATAATTCAACAGTAATTAGCAAAAGTTTTAATCCAAACTTAATAACCAGATTAATAATAAAAAAAAGATAACAATATTTAAATCTAAATTCAAACAAGATTAAGATTAAAATTGAAACAAAATTAACATCAAGAATTAAAAAAAATGAAATCAAAATTATTCGAGAATTAATAAGAGAATATCGCTAATGCAAAAGATGCGATCATCGTAATAGGGATTAAGAGTGACGCGAAAGGTGCGAAACTACCAAAAGAAATTTAAATAAATCTTAAACATACCGATGTTGGATAAAAAATTAGCACAGATTAAAAAAAGGCAAATTGCTACCGCGTAAACGGTCATCGCAAATTGGATCAATAAGCCACTACATAATAAAAATTTAAATTAAGGCACAAAGTTGCAAATCGAAACACGAATTGGTTGGTGAACAACAAACGGATTACCGCTAGACCAAACCATCAGACGTGTGTACAAAATCGAAACGCAATGATAATCAATTTAAAATAGTAAAATAAAAAATGGCAAATAAACCGATAAAAATTAATCAACCGCTTGCTACACTTAACGTGATCATCGCAACGTGAATCCAGATCATGTGGATCTATTTATAACAAAAAGCAATTCAAAGAAAAGAAAATTTTAAATTTGATAAAAAAACCTCAACAATATTGCTATCGCGAAAACGCGGTCATCGCAACCGGATCCAAACGTGTGGGTCTAAATTTTTTAGAGATAGAAAATGAATAGAAAAAAGTAAATTAAACGTGCTAAAAATATATCAACAATGTCGCTAACACAAAATGTGATCATCGCAACATGGATCCGAATGGTACAGAACTAATTATAAAAAAAGAAACGCAAAGAAAATGCATTTTAAATGTGATAGAAACTCAACAATGTTGCTAACGCGAAAATGCGATCATCGCAACCGGATCGAACCAAACATAAATGTCACGCATCAAGCACACAAATGCAAATAGCGTATCGACATGATTCGATCCAAAAAATTTATATATAAATAATAAAATAAATAAGAATAGTATAAAAAATAATAATAATACGTTTTATCAAATAACAAGAATAGTATATAGTAATCTATATATATATTCTATGAGCATAGCAGTGCATATACTAACATGGCAATTTAGCAATGAATATATATACGTGAAATCGCAAACGCCGATTATATAACAGTGGAATCGCCGGTATTAGAATTGTGCATGTTGGTTAAAGTATAAGGATCATGCATCAAATATATAATAATGATAACCTGCAGATATGTTAGTTACAGTATAGGGATTACGCATCAATATATATAATAATAAAACCTCACATGCAGTTTCTAAAGATGTGGTAGCAGACCGGATACTAAACAAGGTCAAACGGCTACCTCTCTTTTCCTTTTCCGCTGTCGTGATTTTTTGGTTCCTCCTCCGGCCTCCTTTTCCACCGATACAAGCTAGGTATACATAGGGTTAAATTAGGGTTAACTTTTAGTTGCCAATAATGTCCCTAATATCCAATTTGAGGCCCAAAATAACATTAATATTAAATAAAAATTTAACCAACTTAATAAATTAAAATAAATTTAAGATAAAACAAAAATCCTATTTATTTATTCTAAACATTATTTAAATCTAAAATAAAATAAAAAATAAAAATAAAAATAAAAATAAAATACTAATTAGCCTATTTATTTACTAGACCAAAATTGTAAAAATAAACAGACCCCACATAAATAAAATCGGACACTCAAGTGTTCGAAAAAATAAACTGAGTACACTAAAATGATTAGTACGAAATATACGACATGGAAAATGATGATAGATTGCATACAATCAAAGCTCGTTCGCCACATATTATAACCAATTTGTTATTCTTTACAAACTTCAGTTTTTGGGGACGTGTTGAGGTGACTGCTCCTGCTTCATGGATCCAAGGACGCCCTAACAAACAACTGTATGCTGCTCGGATATCCATTACTTGAAAGGTAATTTGAAAAGTGTGAGGACCAATGGTAATGGGAAGGTCAACTTCGCCAATAACTGTTGATAAGTGCAAATTGTACCTATTTTTGTATGTATGTTTTATTGCACTTATCGATACTTTTTGTTGCACTTATTCAATGCCCCGATTTGTTTATAAATACATTTACTTTACTTTTTAGTGTATATATTGCGTATATTGTAAATATCATTGAGTTTAATTGGTTTTATCTCATTTTTTCAGGTATCCAATCAAGGATGTCTTGCCATTGTTGTATAGAGCATTGAATAAGCTTTCCAGCGCTTCAAACCGGGCGAAAAACGGAGTTACGGTTCAAAAGTTACGAATAAAATAGTGCTGGAAAAATGCTGTTCTGTCAAATTCGCCAGGCAAATTTTCAATTCGCCGGGCGAATTTGAGAATTTCTCCAGGCGAGGCTGTGGCGAAGCCCTGGCGAGAGAAAAGTTGGAAATTCAAGTTGCTGCTGTCTTGTGCTCGCGTCTTGTTCGCCTGGCGAGTGTTGAGACATCCGCCGGGCGAATTTTCATTCGCCAGGCGAAAGTAGATATTTTTTGCCAGGCTGTTTTATTACGCAGCTGGTGTGAGAGAAAAAGGGGAATCCACCTGGCAAATTTTCAATCTGCCAGGCGAATTTTTCTGAACCAGAATTTTGTATTTAATTCATTTTACTTCAATTTTGTTAGATTATGTTGTTTGGGGGTGATTTTTGTCTCCAAACTTCATCAAACTTCATTCTTTGGTAGATTAGCTTAGAAAACAACTATGGAGCTTGCACACGGATGAACCGGGGTGGATTGATCGTCGACCAGCTCCGACAATCCGCGAGATGTTTGGTTCATTTCTCTTTTTCTTTGTGTTTTTCTTTATGGTTGGGTTGTGTATATGTATTTGCTGTAAACTCATGTATATTTGTCGCCCATGGCGTTATATGAAATTTGCTTTACAAATCTTTATTGGTGATTGTCTCTGATTTTTGCTTTATGCGCGGGGTTTGGGTTGCGTTAGACATAACCCTCCCGAACTTCGATTAGGGATGGTTATCTGTTAGTTTCTGGACACTAGAGATAGATTTAGGAGCTAACAATCTTCAATAGGCGTTGAATCTTAATGCCTCCGTGCCTTGAGCTAGCGTGCGAGAGTATCGGCGAGGGTAACACGGTTGTTTTCTCAACTTTGCGTTAGACATAACCTTTGTTGTGAGCGGTGCTGGGTGATATTGAGGAGTATTGTAGATGGAGTATAACTGGTCGGTAAGTTTAAGTTTGTGAGGAGTGATTTTTATGCATTGTCGGACGAGTTTTTCTCTCTGAAGAATGATTTCTTTTTGTTTTAATATTTACTTTTATGTTTTCTTGTTTGAAACTATTTTAATCCAAACTCATAAGCGCGAGAGACTGTCGAACGATATTCTTTCCCTCGAACCGATCTCTGTGGACACGACATAAATCCCGGAGGGAATTCTTTCTGAAAATAAATATTTTTGCTGCTTGCCCTATTCTGCAATCAACAAAATGGCGCCGTTGCCGGGGATTGGTTTTGATATTTAATCGCATTGCGATAGTTTCTTTGTTTTTGAGTTTTGTAGATATCGTATTTATTGTATATTTCACTTGTTATACTGATACTTGTAGATTAACGTTTGTTTAAGTGTTTGGTTAGGACACTTGCTTTTAGTTTGCGCGGTGAGGCATCACCATGGCATGAATGAAGGAAGTTTCTAGCTAAGCACCGTAAAGGCGTCGAGCTTACGACGTAAAATAAGCATGTTTTATAGTGTTTCTTTTCGAATGTTTTTGGTTGTTGTTTGCTCACAGATTTTGATTGACTTATTTGAGGATGCTTTTGTGATTTTCCAAGTTGGTTCGTTTTAACTTGCGGTTGTTTGGTAATGATCTTGTTAAGTTTTGTACACGTCCGAGGTATATGTTTATCGCTTTCTATACTTTAGCATATTCATGATACTTAGGCATTTTACAAACTTCCATGCCATCCATTCTTTTGTATACTTGTTCTATTGTGAATCACTTTAGTTCCCAAACTTTTTGTGAGGTAGCCTTCTATTGTTCATATGTGCGGAGAACCAACATTCTTGTTCTAACTGGATTTTATTATGTTGAATCTGTTGTTTATGTTGTGTATAAAATGCATGAAAAGGATCAAGGCAATTGTTTCATTTTGAGCACAACCACCTTAGCCAAATAGTCAATTCACCTTGTGAGTGTGTGAGAATTCGTAACCCCTTTGAGCTTTTTGATCCATGTTTCTATTTGAACTTAATGCTTGTCTATGAGTATTTAGTTCACTTATTTTTGAATGGATTTTGTTTTTTCTTGGACCTCAATTTTGTGTTGTTGTATGGATTTTTCCTTGCCTTATAAAGTAGGGAGTATTCACATGATGGTGCGGTTGAATTCAAGTTGGGGAGAGGATGATTGTATACTCATTGGTTGGATTCTATGAGGATTGAAAAAGAAAAGAAAAAAGAGAAAAATTTGTGAAAGAGAAAAAGAAAGAAAAAAGGAAGAAAAAGAAAAATCCTTGAAAAAGGAAACAAAAAGAGTTTCAATAATTATGCTAAATAAGTATTGTGTGTTGTGTAGCACTTGGGATTTTGGAAGAAGTTGGTTGAAATTTTGTGTGTGAATCTTTGTGAGTTTTCACTCCCTTAGGTTTAGGAAAGTTTTTGTTTAAATTACCTTTAGAAATTGCCCCTTGTTTGTTTACCCGACCACGTTACAACCTTGAAAGTCCTTGTGATTCTTGCCTTTGTATTTTCAATGTGAATTTGTGGATGTATGCATAATTTAGTCTTTTGTTTGCATGAGTGTTGTGTGAGTGTAAAGTACCTTATTTTGTGTTTTTCATCTACCGATGATTGTTTTTACTAGGTGTGATTCACTTTGGAACTTGTGTTGTTTTAGAATTTTTGGCATGATTTTTGTATTTTGCATTTGTTTCATGACTATGTTATCGGTGTAGTTTAGTGGTAAGTATTTACTTTGTGTGTACCATTTTCATTTAAACCATACATTTGTTTTCCGTTTTTCAAAACCTGTTGATTCGTCTTTCTTTGGATATTGCTTGTGCATTTTCAAGTTTGTTTGATTCTTGTTTGTGGACAAACAATTAGGTAAGTTGGGGAGAGTTTGATAAGTGAAAATTGTACCTATTTTTGTATATATGTTTTGTTGCACTTATCGATACTTTTTGTTGATATCGTTTGAATAAACCCCAATTTGTTTATAAATACGTTTACTTTACTTTTTAGTGTATATATTGCGTATATTGTAAATATCATTGAGTTTAATTGATTTTATCTCATTTTTGCAGGTATCCAATCAAGGATGTCTTTCCATTGTTGTATAGAGCATTGAATAAGCTTTCCAACGCTTCAAACCGAGCGAAAAACGGAGTTACGATTCAAAAGTTACGTATAAAACAGTGCTGGAAAAATGTTGTTCTGTCAAATTCGCCAGGCAAATTTTCAATTCGCCGGGCGAATTTGAGAATTTCGCCAGGCGAGGCCCTGGCGAGAGAAAAGTTGGAAATTCAAGTTGCTGCTGTCTTGTGCTAGCGTCTTGTTCGCCAGGCGAGTGTTGAGACATCCGCCGGGCGAATTTTCATTCGCCAGGCGAAAGTAGATATTTTTTACCAGGCTGTTTTATTGCACAGCTGGTGTGAGAGAAAAAGGGGAATCCGCCTGGCGAATTTTCAATCCGCCAGGTGAATTTTTCTGAACCAGAATTTTGTATTTAATTCATTTTACTTCAATTTTGTTAGATTATGTTGTTTGGGGGTGATTTTTGTCTCCAAACTTCATCAAACTTCATTCTTTGGTAGATTAGCTTAGAAAACAACTATGGAGCTTGCACAGGTATGAACCGGGGTGGATTGATCATCGACCGGCTCCGACAATCCGCGAGATGTTTGGTTCATTTCTCTTTTTCTTTTTGTTTTTCTTTATGGTTGGGTTGTGTATATGTATTTGCTGTAAACTCATGTATATCTGTCGCCCATGGCGTTATATGAAATTTGCTTTACAAATCTTTATTGGTGATTGTCTCTGATTTTTGCTTTATGCGCGGGGTTTGGGTTGCGTTAGACATAACCCTCACGAACTTCGATTAGGGATGGTTATCTGTTAGTTTATGGACTCTAGAGATAGATTTAGGAGCTAACAATCTTCAATAGGCGTTGAATCTTAATGCCTCCGTGCCTTGAGCTAGCGTGCGAGAGTATCGGCGAGGGTAACACAGTTGTTTTCTCAACTTTGTGTTAGACATAACCTTTGTTGTGAGCGATGCTGGGTGATATTGAGGAGTATTGTAGGTGGAGTATAACTGGCCGGTAAGTTTAAGTTTGTGAGGAGTGATTTATATGCATTGCCAGACGAGTTTTTCTCTCTGAAGAATGATTTCTTTTTGTTTTAATATTTACTTTTATGTTTTCTTGTTTGAAACTATTTTAATCCAAACTCATAAATGCGAGAGACTGTCGAACGGCATTCTTTCCCTCGAACCGATCTCTGTGGACACGACATAAATCCCGGAGGGAATTCTTTCCGAAAATAAATATTTTTGCTGCTTGCCCTATTCTGCAATCAACAATTGTCTTTCTGGATCCGTGAAAAGATTTGACTACGATCTCGCTGCCTCTCATGGGGATGCCTTGGCAGGATAATCGTACAAGAATTAATTTTGGCATGACATTCAGGGATGAACTAGTGTCTACTAGTACGCTAGCTAGAGCATCATCCATACAATTGATTGTGATATTGAGTGCTGTCGCGGCCGACAAAAATATTCGAATCGCCATCATATTTTTTAAGGGAAAATAATGATAAACCTAATATCTTAATCCTAAGGTAGAGATTCCTACGGTTCGGGAGTCGGTTAAGTGAAGAGAAGGTGTTAGGCACCCCTCACTTCCATTGTACTCAATGGGACCCACCTTTGAATTTAGGGTATATTTGTTTGTCTAAGTTATAGGAAAACCTGAGTTTTTTATTACTTATACTCGCTAGGGTTGGTTTGTAACCCTATGCCTACGTACCCTCAATTTGAAGGATCAGAGTAACCGTAGTTCACCTCCCCTATTCCTATCCCCTAATCCTATTCCTAAATCCCAAAACATGTCCCTAAATCCCAATCCACTATTTATACTCTTGGATAAAGAGTTCTATCCCTTAAATCTAGTGTTTATACTCCTAGATGAGGAGTTCTATCCCTTAAAACCCTATCCATTATTTATACTCTCGGACGGAAGAGTTTTATCCCTTAATCCTTTTATTTATACTCTCGGATATCAAGAGTTTTATCCCTTGGCCTATAATTATACTCTTGGAACCTAAGAGTTTTATCCCAAAATCCTAATCCCTTTGCCTATATTTATACTCTTGGAACCTAAGAGTTTTATCCCAAAATCCTAATCCATTTATTTATACTCTCGGATATCAAGAGTGTTATCCCAAATATTGATCCCTTATCCCAAATTTTTATCCCAATTATCCCTAATATCCCATAAAATAAATAAATTCAATCCCAACATAAATTAATTCCTTTTAATAAAATAAATTTAATCTCCTTTAAAAAATTAAAATAAATTCAATCCCAAAAAAATTAGCTCCATTTAGTAATAAAAATAATTTTAATATCCCATAATGAAACCCCTTTAGAAAATAACAATAAATTCACTCCCAGAAATGATTTTAATATCCATTAATGAAATCCCTAATTTTAAATTAGCATTAAACTCATAAAAAAAAACATTAATCCCTTCTTTAAAATTAAAATAAATGTAATTATCATCTTAAAGACCCAAAAAAAAAAAAAAAGAACAATCCCTTATTTTTTAATTTCAATCATATAAAATCCCAATATTATATTATAAAAACCTTATATTTATGTAAATAAAGCCCAATTTATAAACCCAAAATAAAATATAATAAACTCCAAAATTTATATTAATATAAATAAATCCACCGAATTATAACAATCCCATATTTAAATTCAAAATTTATTAATTATAAAAATAAATAAACCCAAATTAATACCTATAAAGATAGATAAGTTATAATAACCCCAAATTATAAATTTATATAAATGAGCCCCTATTTATTATAATACCCAAAATAAAACTCCAAATTTTTATAAATTAATATAAATCAATCCAAACTTTATTATGATAAAAATCAAATTATAACAACCCCAAAATTAAATTGTACAAAATAAATAAACTCTAAAATAAAAATTAAACCCAATTTTTATTAATAAATTCCAAATTTCAAATTAAACCCAAAAATTACAAGTTTAAATAAACCCACATTTTATTATTATAGAAAATATAATAATAAGCTAATAAATTATTTTATTTTATTACACGGTTAAACCCTTTATTCTTGATTATGTTAATTAATTAATTTTTATTAAACCCAATTAAATTTCCTAATCATGAATAGTAAAAGTTAAAAAAATCTAATCCATATTTATTTTATTTTCTATTTTTCAATATTCATTTTAAAAGAAAAGATTAATAAATGGTTATATTTTATATTTTTTATTTATTTTTACCATTTTATTAAAAATAATCCGTACCCTAGTATTAATACCCAAAAACTCAAAATTTGAACAATCAATCGAAACAAACAAGCAATAACATATATATTTTTACAAACAGGAATTCGATAATAAATATATACAAATGATAACTAAAAGTTTGAAGACACCAACCTAGAGTGTCGTGACCCACTTCAGCTGCTGCTTTCCCTTCCTCTCCTCGTATCCTTTGCTGCTCCCTTTTGATCTTTCTTGGTCAGCTTGCTGTTAGAGGCTAGGGTTTATTTGTTGTTGTTCTTCAGTGTGAAGAACAACAACTTTGGGGATTGAATATGTGAATAGTGAGTGAGGAAAATATGAGAAAAATAGGTTCTATTTATAGATAAAAAATTAGGTCAGAAATTGAATGTGATTATCTAAATTAGGAATGATTTAATCTGACCTGATTTTATTCATTCCTTAGAGCCCAAGCCAATGAATCTGGATGAATTCATGTCTTGGTGAATTTTAAATAAAGAATATATTTTAAATAATAATAATAACCTAATAATGATGATAAAAAAAAGATTTTATTTTATTTTATTTTTGTGATTTTTTGAGATTTTTTCCATAAAATAATGATTTTAATGAAAAAATCATATTTTTAATAATGCATTAAATATAAATACGAAAATTAAAAATTAAATAATAAAAAAAGATATTTTTATGATTTTTTTATTAAAAATAAAAATAGAAAAAGTTAGTAGTAAAGAAAAAATAAATAAAACATTAAAAAGTGGGGAAGGTGAGATTCGAACCCGAGACCTTGTGCTTGTAAGCCTTACACATGCTCTTTTACCAATTGTGCCATTTTATTTATTCGAAATAAAGTGGCATTAGAAAACATATGGAAGGTGGTCAAAATTTAGGGTACGACAGCTGCCCCTATTTAATCGACTTCGAATCGGACGGATGATGTCGACGAGCCTTCTTCCTTCCGAGGAGGAGACGATTAAATATAAAAGGACCCCAAATTTTGATGAAAACAGCCCACTGCCTCCAAAGCAGATCAAACCCTGATGCTTCGATTAATCCCATTTTTTTATTTTATTTAGATAAAACCCCGGTAGAACCCCTTGTGACAATTCCAGACTGAACTGATTTAATAAAAAACTCGATGGAACCCCTGATGATAATTCCTGACTGAATGGCTTAATAAAACCCCAATGGAACCCATTGATGTCAACTTTTGACTGAATACAATCCTGATGGAACATCTGGAATCAACTATTAACTGAATACAAACCTGATGGAACCCCTTATCAATCCCTAACTAAATTATTTGGTAAAAACCCTGGTAGAACCCCTTGACGAAAATTCCAGACTGAAATATTTAATAAAACCCCGATGGAACCCCTTGTCCACTTTTGAATGGATATAAACCCGATGGAACCCCTTATTAATCTTTTATAGAGCCCATTATCAATCCCTGATAGAACCCCTTATCCCTTTCAACCCCTCTGGGTGAACATTGTCTATGATTCCTATGATCCTCCGATCATGTTACTGGAATAGGATAGGAATTTAGTGATACCTTGATCACTCTGGATACAAACCCTTGAATAGAACCCCTTAACTCCCGATTAGAACCCCATATTCAACCCATTGGATGAAACATCCGATAGAACCTATTTTGTAGAACCCCATAAATCCATTGGATAGAAATCCGGTAGAACCCCTTTTTGTAGAATCCCATATAACCCCTCAAATAAAAATTCGATAAAATTTCCTTCAAATCTGTTGATAAACCCCTGATATAACCCCTTTGAATAGACATACGGTAGAACCCCTTTTGATGAAAATCCCTTGATAGCACCTCTTGGTGAAATCCCTTTGGTAAATCCCTTGGTAAAACCTCTTTTGATATATCCCTTTGATAAATTCCGTTGATGGAATACAATGCAATCCCTTGAGAAAATTCCAACAGAACCCTTGTTGATGAAATCCCTTAAAATCTTTTGACGAAACTTGACAAACCCTGGATAAGTCTTTGATAAAACCCTTGATGAAAACCCTTTTAGTAAATCCCTTGTTGAATACCATATTGAATCCTTTTGACAGATTCCATTGGTCGAATCCAGTGTAACCCCTAAATAACATCCTTGGATAATGATCCCTTAATATAATTCCGGTAAAAGCTCCCAGATAACATCCTATGTACATTTGATAATATACTTGTGAATAGAACCCTTTTATAACCCAGTTGGTTGATGACAACCTTCGGCAACCCTGTATTGAATTGATTTCCAAACCCTTATGCATGAATGCATGTTCGTGTTTATGAATGCATGTATGCGTATGTGATGCATTAATTATGTATGATGCATAGTTTGGGCTAGCGCCTCTTTTTATGTTGTGTAATGTATATCCCAGTTTTAATAAGCTTTCGTAACATCCTGACTCCCTAACCCTTAACTCCTTGATTATGATCCCTGATATCCGTAATCCTTGTGATGTGATAATCCATAATTCCTCAATCCTTGATTTGCAATAATCCTTGATCCCTGAGAATGTTTACAGAAACTCCCGTGTTGGTCATTGTCGTGACTGCTTATTTTGTAAACCCTGTTTTTGATTTAGAAACGTATGATCCCTTCAACGATTTCGAAATCAAAGTAAACTCCATTTTCCTTTTAAAAAGCTTTTTAATTTTAAACCCAATGTTTCAATGCCTTATTTCACAATTAATTAACACTTCGTAATCAAGCGGAAAGTTATTAAGGAACAAAGAAGATGATTTGAAAAAGCAAATTTTGTTAATGATAAGCCCAAAAATGGGCGAAAGTACATAGGAAAGTAATTCCCATAAGGAGAGATTACCGCAAATATAGAAAGATGTAAAAATGGCAATAAAATACAAATTCATTAATATCCCTATTTATTAAACCCAGTTATAATCCCTATGTCTTCAAGATCACGAAACTTCGCTACTGAAGATGACAGCTGAAATGATCACTCCCTTCTGAATTCCTGTTATGGGTGACTTGAGTGCTTTCGGTCATATGCCTTTTGGATATCCCTAATTTTTGCCTGGACCGCTCTTTGAGAGTCTTAGTCCACCGGGATGATATAACCTTTTTTGCATAAGCCGCCCTTCCGGGTTTTTCGACTTATCGGGTTTTATTTTTTCATAAGTCCCTAATTTTTGCCTGGATTGCTCTTTAGAGTTTTCAATCCACCGAGACGCCCTAATTTTTGCCTGAGTCGCCCTTTAGGGTTTTTGACTTAGCGGGCTTTTATCCTCGTTTTCTAGGCATAATATTTTTTGACTGAATCGGAGTTCACCGGTCGTGGTAAATCCGCTCCATCCATAGTTGTTAATATTAGTGCTCCGCCAAAGAAGGCACTCTTCACAACATATGGCCCTTCATAGTTTGGGGTCCATTTTCCTCGTGGATCTTTATGGATGGGTAATATTTTCCTTAACACCAAGTCTCCCTCTTTGAATAGGCGTAGACGAACTTCCTTGTTGAATGCCCTTTTAATCCCCCTTTGATACAGTTGACCGTGACATATGGTAGCCATGCGCTTATCTTTTATGAGGTTCAGCTGGTCATATCTGGTTTGAACCCATTATGCTTTATCTATTTTCGCTCCCATTATAACCCTTAGTGACGGAATTTCCACTTCAATCGGGAGTACTGTTTCCGTGCCATATCCCATTTTCTGGACGATCTTCTTGATATTTTTATTAACAGCTTCCATGGTGCCGTTCATCTTTGATTGATAGGGTGAAGAGTTATGGTGCTCAATCTTGAAGTTTCTACATAGCTCATCCATTACTTTGTTTAGATTAATCCCCTTATCCCTGATAATTTTCTTAGAAACCCCATAGCGACAAATTATTTCCCTTTTTTAGGAATCAGGCTATTACTTGCCCTGTCACATTCTTGTAGGAGGCCGCTTCCACCCATTTGGTGAAGTAGTCAATAATAATCAAAATGAAACGATGTCCATTAGATGCCCTTGGTTCAATCATCCCGATGATATCTATCCCCCACATAAAGAAAGGCCCCGGAGCAGTTATGATGTTTACATGAGTTGGTGGCACATGAACTTTGTCTGCATATATTTGGCACTTGTGGTACTTCTTGACAGATTTGAAACAGTCTGATTTCATGGTCAACCAATAATATCCCACTCTGAGAATTTCCTTAGCCCTTGTATACCCATTGGCTTTATATCCTTCTAGACACTTGAATAATACCATATCCCGATTTCTTTTGTAAAGTACATCCCCATTGAGAAAGAATCGAACGACCAATCTTCAGAGAGTCTTTTTTATCCCTGTTTGAAGCATTTGTAGGGTATTCTTGGTTCAGGAAGAATTGTTTGAATACATATGTATACCCTTGTAATACCTTGATTAATTTATCTTTTATATCCCTGTCCAAAGAAGTCCCAATTTTGATCTTCAGTCCCCAGATTGATCACATCCACTGGTTCCTGGTGAGGTTGTATTTATTTTACCCTTTTGCCTTAACAGTTTAGCTAATTCCTCTGAAAGATCACAATCGTCCCCATCACCCTCCTTCGCTTGGTAAATCGATAATTCAAAGTCATAAGGGATTATACCGGCGTTATTTTCAATAGGTTTATTTTTAAATCCGCATGCAGAAATATTTTGATTATTCCCGATTTAGAATAGGTAGTATTTGAAATGAAACTATTGAAAAAAAAAGTCTTGCCATTTTTTGAAATAATTGCAAATGAAAGAAATAAGATCTTGATTGAAAACAAAATGCAATTTTATCATTAAAATAACCCAAAGAAACAAAGGGTAGCCCTTGCTTGAAAAAGAAAATTACTTTGAAATAGAAATCATCTCAGGAATCTCAATAGTTTTCCAATTGTCGAGGATCGTGTCTGATGAGCAATGACACACCAAGTTGGATATCCCTTTATCATCCTCTTCTATTACAGCCATTTGACTTTCGACCCCAGTACTATGGAAAGTTTCGTTGATAGGAGGAAACTTCCTTTGGTTGTGAACCCTCTGAATCCCTTGATTGGTCGGTTTGTAACCCAACCCGAACAAATCCTTCATCCCACAAATTTCCCCAGTCTGTCATGTCTCCCCTCTTGATTAGGAAATTATCTTCTATCCCTTCAATGGCATTGACAATTGCCCCAGCGTGCCCCGGTAACGAGTTATTTCCCATATTATACTGGTATTGGAGATCTCAATCATCCTGGTTGGCCTGAGGACCATAAGTGTAAGGAGGTCTAGGTGTGCCACTATGAACAGGTGGTGGGATTACTCCTTCAGTAGGTAGATCATTAACCCTTTGTTTACCCGCCTGCGCTTCTTCATTCTCCAAGTTATAACTACATAGTGGGTTATCATCCTCATGAGGAGGGGGAGGATTATCCCTTCATCGGCTAGCCTCAGTTTCCCTAGCTATCAAGTTGTGAATAGCAAGAGTTAGTTGATCGATCTTTCCCTTCATATCATTTTCTTTGATAGTGTCCACATCTCCCTTAAGGGCTGCTTGATTCTTCTTCAATTGACCCATGGCTTACTTCTGGTAAGCTCGAGTGCGAGGTCGATCTTGTCCTTCATTTCCTCCACATTTCCCTTGACAGCATCCACATCTCCTCTTAAAGTAGCGTGATTCAGTTCCATTTGCCCCATGGCTTTCTTTTGGTGAGCGCGGGTGTTAGGTCGAGAAGTCAGGTTGTTCCGATGATTCTGAGAGAAGAGATATATAAAAAAATGATTTCCGTTTGATGTTTTTTTTATGCATGCCTGAATGTATGAGTATGCAAAAATTATTTTTATTTCAGGAATCTTAAACTTTTCATTTATTAAGATTAAAGCCAAGGATAATGGAAAGCAAATACTTTTATTAATGGAAATAAAGTACTAGGGTCGAATCCCCATTTATTAGATAAGGAAAACCAAACTAGGGATAAACCCTTAAATTATTCGTAACAAAAAGCAAATGTAAGGAGTCATTACATGGAAAAGCTAAATCCTCCTCCTAATCCTAGCCCTAAAATCCTCTACCATCTCACGACAAAGTGTAAGGAAATCAGTAATCTCTTTGACCGGCTTGAA
Organism: Lathyrus tuberosus; assembly: GCA_022829125.1. Classification (NCBI taxonomy): domain Eukaryota; kingdom Viridiplantae; phylum Streptophyta; class Magnoliopsida; order Fabales; family Fabaceae; genus Lathyrus; species Lathyrus tuberosus. The sequence continues at coordinate 6,318,293 of JALAZF010000159.1, forward strand.
GATATCAGCCATGTACTCAGCCTCCTTTAAACTTCGAGGGATCTCGTGGATGAGATCATTGGATAGTAAGACCAACTTCAGATACCTTTCTCTATAATATGCCTCATCCCTTTGTAACTTTGCCATGATCTCCAAGTCCTCTTCAGCAGTTTGCTCTAGTTGTTGATTACGTGCCTCGATGTAAGTGCCCCACTCCATAAGTTCTTTGTAGGAATCTTGAAGCTCCCCGTATAGCCTTCTAAGCTCATGGTTCTCTTCTTGAGTTTCTAACCAACCCTCTGGCCGTATGGCAAGAAGTTCCTCGGCAGATCTCAATCGTACAGTTGCATCTAAGGTTTGTCTTTTAGATCTGAGAAGAGCATTAGCCAAACTTTGAACTTCGGCTTCTAAGTGGTGGATACACCTATCATATTCCTCTTTGACCCCTCTTTGTGTTGATGACATCCAAAGGTCCCTCCATTAATCCCTTTGGCGCCAAGCCCTATCTAAGTCATCCTTATGAGTCTTGAGACTTGAGCTCACAGCTTGATGGTCGGCATAAGCTTGCTCCTTCTTCTCCTCTTCCATTTGGGCTATCCCTTGGTTGATCCTTGATTGTTCCATAACCTTAGTGAGACTTCTTCTTAGTTGACTACTTTCACTAGTGGCTTGGTAAAATTTACCTTCCCACTCTTCTTTTTCTTTTTGTAATTGTGCAATAGTCTCTTTGAGTCTCTCACTTTCCTCCATAGAGATTGCGGCAGGTGGGGGAACCATGGGATCAACGGGACGATCTAAAGTAAATGGAAGTTTTACCTTCCTTATCCTTTAACTGCTCTGTCATTTTCTCCTTCCTTGAAGAAAAGACCTTCCATATGAATGTTGTACGATATGTTCTTCATAGGGAAACCAAGCTGACGACGAGTTAAAACTGAGTGGTAGTTGATCCCTCCTTTAGTACCAATGAGGGGTACATTGGGGAAACTTCCACAACTGTCAATGATCTTTGTTCCGTCATAGACCCGATTGTACCAATCTATGTTAGAGTGAGTGAGAGACATAATCTTTTGCGACCATCGCATACCACTTTTGAGGTCCCAAAAAGCAACAGATTTGGGTAAGTGAGAAATAAACCATCTGTAGAGTAATGGTACACAGCATGTAATCACCCCTCCGCTATAGAAGTTCCTTAGATGCACTGAGTGGTAAGCATCTGCAAGCAAAGTTGGGACTGGATTCCCGATTAAGAATATCCTGATAGCATTGACGTCGACGAAGTTGTCAATGTTGGGAAAGAGGAATAATCTATAAATGAGTAGGACAAAGATATCCTCGAAAGCAACCATGTTTCCCATACTGGCAAAGTATTGGGCTCTTCCCATCAAAAACTTAGCTGGTAGACCTTGAATTCTTCCTTGGTGGTCATGTAGGCTTTGATATCTGAAACTTCCAAGGATGTAGCTCTTGCAATGGTTTGATCTTTGGGAATCTCCTCTAAGCCAAAGAATGGGTATTGGTCAGAAATGGGTAAATCAATCAACTGAGAGTATTCTTCCAATGTCGGTGTGAGCTGATAATCTGGAAACGTGAAGCAGTGGTACACCGGATCATAGAACTGAACCAATATTAATAGGATTCCTTCCACTATGTTGACTTTTAAAAGGGACAAAAGCCCTCTATACTTAGCTCTTAAAGCTTCAGGATTAGTAATCAGCCTTCCCTAATCTTCTCAGGTCTTCCAGTTTTGGACTTTTGAAGGTGTACTTCTGAGTTTTTCTTCTACCAAAAATCCATAGCACAATTTCTGATATTTGCAACAATCTGTTATTTTAGTTCTTGAAAAAAAATTTGAAAAAGTTTTAATGAATTCATGAATGCATGTATGCATAAACACAAATATTTACAAACACGGGTTTAAAGGTTTATCGTCACGAGCATGGAGCCATGGATCTACCCATCCCAAAGGTATGTACTAGGGGTTCATTTTGTACCTGTAGAACGGTTTCTAACAAGGTTCCCAAAATCACTGACCCCTATTTAGGATATTACCAGTAAACAGATTGACTCATGAGAGCTGTAATATCCCCAAGATGAATCTCATTTGAGTGTAGTATCGCGTAACAACTATTCCTGATAGTTACCGTACTACATCCTAAAATGGTCAAGTGGGTAAAAGGTTACTAAAGTACTCAGCTTCTTAGGTTCCCAATGGAAAAAGTAATGTATTCACGACTTGCTTGCTTAACAAAAGTAATTCCAAGAGGGTACCTCCACTGAGTTGGCGGATTTTCAAGTTAGATTATTCGGGATTCACTCCCTATAAGCCTCATTGATCACATTCTAAGTTAGGACTTTTCCTCACCAGATGTGTATTAATCACATTCACAAAACAAATGCATTTAAATAGATAGGGCAAGTAAACAGATAATATGAAAAATGAAATGATATTGACAGTAATAAGAAAAGGTTCAAAATAGGCTTGACCCTTTTAGGGGATGGGAAAGTCCCCAGTAGAGTCGCCATTTTTTTGTGGACAGATTTCCATGACACCAACCATTCTGGGATGGTGAGACTCTCGTGAAACGTGCTTGTGCCACTTTCGAATTTCTAATATTTATCCTATGATGCTTACAAGGAAAGGGAAGAAATCTAAACTAACTCTGCATGTAAATGTTTTCCCTACAAATGCAAAGAGATCTGGAATCGGGGTCGGTTATACTAAGGGTCGATTAACACCATAAGTATCTATAGTACTCTATAGGAACCTTTTGTACTCTTTTTACTATCAGTTATCTTATCTTCTTCAAATGTTTACTGTTTGATTAGGGAAGTTCTAACTTATGGATGAGAATGAGAATGTGAGATATTTTGGGAGTTTTTATTTTATGAACGGTACAGGGACCTAAGGGGTTTTATTTAAAGGTGTGCTCGCTAAGATCTCGCAATCTTATGCCTACGTATTCCCAAGAAAAGAGACTTTGGGAAGTCAGAGCATTCATAGTTCCACCTAACTATGGGTGGAATTTGTTATCTTGTTCAAAGCTCAAGATGATAAAGCTAAAAGGGGTATTTTTTGGTTTTGAAAGAAAAAACAGACTGTCATTCTTAAGGGAGATATCTCACCTATTCATCACAAACATTTGAGAATAATGTCATAAGGGAAGAAGCTTTGAACTTGGATGTTAAAGAATACTAAGCAGTGCCACATCTTCCTTTATGAGTCTTTGCATGCTAAGAGAAGGAACTTAACTTGGATATAGTATCAACAAGTGTGCCACTTACATCACTTAAATGAAAGAAAAGTTTTGGACCATGATAAGAGAAGGACTCCAGCTTGGATTTTGAATCAACAAGTGTGCCACTTACATCACTTATATGGAGAAAATTTTTTTAATGTTTGATTTTGAATTGTGGTGTATAAAAGAGATATCTTCCTACAGAGATGTGTTAATGTCTCTTCTCAGGGGAGAAGTTGAATTATTTGAGTATCTTGTTCAAAGCCTAAGATGTGAAGCTAAAAGGTTTGTTTGTATCTTGTTCAAAGCCCAAGATGTGAAGCTAAAAGGTTTGTCTGCCGGAGAGGAGGATGACTTAACTGGGGGGGGGGGATATTGAATTAATGGTATCTTGTATGAAGCCTAATATGTGAAGCTATGATGCTTGGATAAATCCCAAGAGGAGGCTATGATGAAGTTGACTTCATCCAAGGGGAATTAGGGTTTAAGTTGTAGTTGAGAGAGCCCTAATGTTCTGAGCTAAGTCTAAACTAAGGATGAAGTGTTATAAATGTCAAGAGAAACTTAATATGAATAAGTATATGAAAAATATGGACATGAATTGAATAAGTGGTGATAGGTCTTTCACTTTTTTAGAGGCCTATGTCTAAGCATGGTTGACTTGAAAAGATAATGGGTCTTACACTCTTACAGAGGCCCATGAGTTTTGAAATGTAATGGGTCTTACACTCTTACAGAGGCCCATAAGTTTTGAAATGTAATGGCTTTTACACTCTTACAGAGGCCCATGAGTTTTGAAATGTAATGCCACTAGGGCTGTGTTTGATGGGAGTTGAAGATTTAGGTTTGAAAGATTGAAAGCTTTGAGAAATTGAAGAAAGTTTTGACGAGGAGGGGATGGACTTACACTATAATAGAGGCCTAAAAGTTTTGAAAATGTAATGGGTCTTACACTATTATAGAGGCCCAAAGTTTGAAATTGTGATGGGTTTTACACTCTTGACAGATGCCCATGAGTTTTGAAATTGTGATGGGTCTTACACTCTTGACAGAGGCCCGTGAGTTTTGAAATTGTGATGGGTCTTACATTCTTGACACAAGCCCATGAATTTGAAATTCAAATGTGCATCAAATAAAGAGATATATTTGTCATGGTAAGAGTTTATGAAGGAAATACTTGAACATTTAAGCAAGGATTTAATCCATGGGAGCAATTAGAGAGAAGTTCAAGCAAGTATATGTATTCAAGATGAATCGAGGCTCCAATGAATATAGAAAGGGAAAAAACCAAGCATATTTTGAACAAAAAGACATGTTTATGACAATAATATGTGGATGAAGATGTAAACATACAAGAGATTACATGTGAGAATACTTAAAGATGACAAGTTTAAAGTTTAAACATCATGTGAACAAGTCGAGGCATTTCTTGAGCATTTAAGCATGGATATAAGTTGAACATGTTAAGACAAATTGGTAACAACCAAGCATGGATATTAGGGTTCAATCATGGTCTTAAACAAGGTAGGAACATCACAAAGGTTCATACAAACAAACATGTATACAAAGGCATTTTCAAGACAAAATTCAAGTGTTTAGGAACACATAATCATGGTATAATCAACACAAAGGCAAACATGCATATTTAGGCCATGTAAACATGGAAAGAACATGACATGTTAGGGCAAAATAGTTAAATAAAAGCTCATGGTATAGACAAAGTTCAACATATACTTTTAATATGTAAACATGCATCAAAGAGGTATAAAACCCAAGTAATAGCACAATGCACAAGTTTACAAGATCAAACAACCTTTCGACAAAGTGTATGTAATCCACACAAAGCAATATGTACAATAAAACCAGGGAATCAATCAAAAGAATCAAGAGAAAACCATGGAAGCCCTAAAAATACCACACACTTTAAGCATTTACAAATGCATCAAAAATAAATAATTTTGGTATTTTCTTTCATAAATAGAAAATAGACAATATCATGAACAATTTGCAAAAAGAATGGGTTTAAAATGAAAAAAAAAAGAGAAAGTTATGATAGTTTGAAAATACAAAAGAAAGTGAAACAATAAAGTGATAAAAAAAAATGGGAAATGGTCCCCATGAGACTTGAACTCAGGTCACTTCGCTTGCAGCACAAAACCAAGATCAATCCTACCACGTGCGCATTGTGAATATATGGGGTAAACAAGATATTATATGTGTTATTCAGTTGGAAAATCCAGAAAAATAAAAGAACTAGGGCGAGGGGGATTCGAACCCTAGTTCTGGTGGTGACAAGGTACATAGGGTGTGCAGGTTTAACCACTGGGGTGGTGATACATCCATTGTATCACCCCCAACCATTAATTGATAAGGCTAAGGTGGATTTAGGCCTGTCCAGAAAGGTGCCATGCCCAATGTCTTACCCAACAAGACCTAGTTTCCTACCAAATGCAAGAAGGACCATAACTTGGTTAATTCTCCATGAAATTAAAAGATGTAAAGACCTAACTTGCTTGAAATTTCATGAGGATCACAATGGTGGTGTTAGATTTTTCTAAAAATGGCTACATTTTAAAACCCGATATTGGTTCCTAAAATGATGCATTTTAATAAGTTCTGTTCGGGACTGGACCAATGGCTGGGCATGGCCAAATCCACATCTGCTCCCAGAACGACCCAATTGCCTAAGTCTAATCCACAAAGGGGCAAAAGTTACCTTTCTTCCCCTCCAACCGGGCAAGGACTGCATTACTCTTCCCCGGTACTACTTCCCGTTCCGCACGGCTTCATCTGTCCCCGAACAGCTAAGGGCACACGCCTGAAACTACGCCTTTGCCCGACATAATGGCTAGTTTTGGGCACCCTGCCCGACATAACGGCTAGTTTTGGGCAGTTACCTATTCTTTGGGAAAACGGTTATTTCGCCCCGAAAATAGGACCGTTGGCCACGCGCTGGGGGTACTATATAAACCCTCTCACTCGAGAGGGTCAGGTATCAAATAATCACCTTAAAAACTCATACTTTGTAATTGCCCATTTTCTCTGACCCTTTCTTACTTAAGCGTCGGAGTGCCTTGCAGGTACACCCCCTCTTCCTTATCTCAGGCCCAGCATCACAGACATTCTTGGTGGCCCACCTCAGGATCTGATCAAGCCTTCACAATCAGTGTCGTCGTCTGTGGGAAATTTGTTCTCCTCGTCTTAACATCCACCTCCGATACTTAGACCAAAACACTCTCGTCCAAGATTATCATCATGGCCGCTCAAGATCACGTCAAAGGTGCTCTCCAGTCCGTTGTCCTCCCCGTCAACAAGACTGATGTTGACGGTCCTTTATCCCTCCTCGGAGACCCCCGTTTTCCGAGAGACGGGGCCACTGCCTCTCCTTCCCCTACTCCTGCTGACCGCGACAACGGTCAGCCCTCGCTGGCCATCCAGATCGTTCCTGCTCCACCCAACGCCGATCCGGCCGTGGTGGCCCTTCTTGAGGCGATCAACAAAACCAACCTCCTGATCTTTCAGCAGAACAAAAGGATCAGGGCATTAGAGGAATCTGCCCGTCCAAGATCCCCCCTCCGAGGAAAAATCACCGACAATCCAAGAGCCCGCAACCTCGGCGAGAAATCTACCGAAGGCTGCGCCAAGAACCAGAATCTCACGCTGTCCGGAAATGCGACAAAGTTTCCCCATAAAACCAGCACTCTCCCGATCACAAAAGAACCCGGAGGGACAAACAGTCACCCCCGGTCAGGTCAAAAGGCGGGGCTCGTACACCTTCCCCCTGAAGAATTCGTCGTCATGAGCGAGTCGTCCGGTCCCCATCACTAACCAGTTCCAGCAGTGATGATGAGCCTCACGGCCCATTGTCCCAAGAAATCTTGGCAACACGTCTCCCCGAGGGCCTGGAGAAGCCCCCAACGTTGGGAACATATGACGGTTCAACTGACCCCAATGAGCACATCGAGAACATCGATGCGCTGTTGGATTACCGTGGCGTCTAGGGCGCCATCAAATGCCATCTATCTCTGACCATACTCCGAAAAGGAGCAATGACTTGGTACAAGCAGCTACCCGAAGAGTGTATTACTTCATGGAAGCAACTAGGCAGAATGTTCTCTCGACATTTCACGGCGTCGCACCGCCACCCCAAGACTGAAGCCTCCCTTGGGGCCATAATCCAAGGGAAGGACGAACCTCTCCGAGCATACATCGAGAGGTTTAACAAAGAAGCGGTGTAGGTCCCAACTGTAATACCCCAAAATTTGCTCTCCCTTTTTGTCATCATAGCATAGCATTATCATTTATCATATCATATCCATCTCATTAGCATTGCATTGCATTTAACATAGAAAAATGAAGCATAGCATCCCTCTTACCATCAAGGCATGTAATCAGGTGGAAGGTGGACAATCAAGGGATCATCCAAAGCACAAAAAGGTCAATCAAGTTTCCTCAAGGCAAGCTAAGAGGTCTCTCATGTCTCATACTATCTCAATTGATCATCCACAATCTCAAGGAAGTGAGATCCAATGGGAGATTGAAACAATACATACTTCATCATGCAAGAGGTTCAAAAACTGAAGGAAAACCCTTAAAAGAGATAGCTCATTGATCCAAAGTCACCCTCAAATGGCATATCTCATCATCCTTTAAGAGGGTAGACAACATACTCTGAGGAATTTGAAATTGAAGACTGCACTTTTCCCTCCTAACCAAAGGGGGTCAAAATTAGGGTTTCTAATAAAATCAGGGAATCTCTGATTTTTTGGACAAAACTTGTTGTCATGGTATTCTACATGTCCTTAAGTGTATGTATGTGGAAAATTACCTCTCAATTGGTTTTAGAAGTGGTTCAATTGGAAGAAAGATAAAAAATCAGAGAAATTGGGGGTCAAGTCAAATTATCAGAGGAAAAAGTCAACTTTTGACTTTTTGAGGCCAAATTCATGAAATTCATGTTATATGTGACCAATGTACAAAATTTGATCAAGAAACTCCAAAGGAATCATAAAAAAATCAAGATGTGGAAATTTGCCATTTTTGGAAGAAGTAGGATTACTAAATAAGGCAAGTTTTGGCCATTTTGCATCAGAGTTTGAACCAAGGCCATTTAAAATTGAAGCACCAAATGAAAATTACACTCGGCCACAACAAAAGGTCTTGATTTAAGCTTCAAATCCATGTGTAGAACATCTCCATTGGATAAAAATTGAGTGAGATATGATTGACCAAAGTTTGGGCAAGGTAGGTTCAAAACTAGGTCATGACCAAGGATTTTCAGGTCACGCGCATGTCCTTTTTACAAACAGTTGGTGGGCAAAATGTACACCTATTTTTCTCATGGTTAGAGGCTTCATTTGCAAAACTTGTCAACATAAAAAATGTTCATTGTCATGTCCTCTTCAAGTTTCATGTTGGGCAAAAGTTGATTTAATCAAGCTATGAAGTAGATATGGTGAGTCCAAGTTGCTATGATCATGCTGAGGTTCCATGCCATGAGTGCCTCACTAACCAACCTTATTGCCACGCCTTGGTAGCAGTTCCAAATGTGAATGTTTTAAGTCATTTTGCAACTTATTCCAAGCATTATTTCAACTCATTTTTCACACCAAACATATTCTCCAATATCACCTCTTTCAAATGAATCCAAAACCTCATCAAATTATGCACTAGTTAGAGAGAATTTCACTTGCAAACCACCTCATGTTGATACTGATGCATTGACAGATTGGTGCATGATTTTGGTTCACACACACAACAAACACTTCCTCACCTCAGTTTTCCTCTTTTAACTAAGCACACACCATCTACACTATGCACATTAGCACGTGCCTTGCATGAAAATGGAAAGGGGAAACTTGTTGAGCAAGTTTGATACAAAGTCGTGCCATTTTCCTTTCTCATTACCTTCACCCTAGCTTATGATAAACCAGCACCACCATACCATTGCTCTCCCTAACTAACTTGACTCAGTTAGTTAGGGATGACTCACTTAACTCAATTGTGACTCATTTAACTCACTCACTAAACCATGGTTAGCTCACACTATAAAACCAAATCACACTCTCTAATTTCATTTTTAACTTCATTTTCTCCACATTCTTTCCAAAACTCTCTCCAAAACTCTCTTTGCTTTACTCTCAACCTCACCATTGCAAAGGATTCTCGAGCTCACATTGTTCATCCTCCTCCTAAATCTTCTTTGATTCTCTCTCAATTTCACCAAAGAGCAACTGATTTTGAAGCTTGGATCTCATTTCTTCTCCACTGAATCATCATCTTCATCAAAGCCTTTATTTGGCAAAGTGAAGCTTAAGGAAGAAGCAAGTATTTCCTCTGGTTTTCTCAAACTCTACAAGAACTGCAAGATCAGGTTCCGAAGCTTACAAACTATTCTCTCACGTTTACTTGTTTATTTTGTTGTTTTCATGATGATTTGAGCTTAATAGAAGCATTTGAACTCCGGCTAGTTGATAGAGCTTCTTAGAAGCTTAGATCCAAAAACTTAGGGCAACATGTTCATGCTTGTTTCTTGCTGTATGTGAATGGTTTGATGATTTCGTTGGTAGATTCATGATGTGTGTTACTTCCTCTTCTTTTTGGTGTATTGCTTGCGAAATTCTGAGAAAATTTAAGTTGCAAACGGTGGTGATTCGCCGGAGAAGGTGACCGGAGGTCCCTCTCCGGCCGATAGCTTTGATGCTAGGGTTTTTGTCTCTTTTAATCATGACCGTTGGTTTATGTGCATCGTAGGGTTAAAAACGTGACAACGCATTAAAAGGAGTGTGCTCCTCACGTGATTTTTTTTCTGATTCTCACTTAAACGTTTTGTGGTGCGGTGCATGTTAGTTGTTGTGTTCCTCCACGCGTGTGTGTTGATCCTGTATACTTTGACTTAGTTATTGACTTGACTGGATCCAATGGTGATCATTTGTTTGACTCATGTTGACTGAGACTCCATGCTAGTTACTATGTTCCACGCGTTTGATGGACCTAGGCCAAATTGCTATTCACACCCTTGCATTTTAAAGCCCAATTAATCTGAACTGATAGTTTACTATATTTGCACCCCACTCTTGTTTTCATTTCATTTTATTTTCTACATTTTATGCACATTTGCTTTTTAATTTTTAAAAATACGAAATAGCATCATAAAATTCCATAAAAATTCATGAACATCATTAAGACATTTATAAATTTTTTGATGATTTTATTTTCTGATTTTATGACATTTTTGCCCCTGTTGCATATTTTCTTTGAATTTTTTCATTTGTGTGCATTCCATTGGTGATACATGATTTTGTTCATTTTTGTTCTTGATCATCAAAATTGGTTTTGCTTTGCTTCTTTTTGAATTGAGTCATTAATACCTTGAAGTATGTCATATGATTTTTATTTGATTTTTTAGGACATTTTATGACATGTCTTGGTGTTCATTTTTGTAATACTTTGCATGTGCATCCAATTTGACCTAAGTGCTTTGTATGTAGGCATTTTGCCTTGAATTTTGCATGCTACTGTGATATGTGACTCATTTCTGATTTGTGTATCTCAAAATAATGCTTGAATAATTTTCATGAACCCATTTGATTTTTGTTTAAAACATTTCATTTGAAGCATAATAACATGTCATATCCTTGTAATCTTTGTGCATGTTTACATGATTGCTTTTGTGCATACTTGCATGATCATTTGCCTATTTTGTGGACCATCCATTTTACATTATAGGTCATTGGTACATATTATGTGTCATCATTGCATGTTCATTTTCATTTGAACTTTGTGTATCCTTAGTATGAAGTACTTGTGTTTTCTTTTGAACTTCCATTTCAATTCTACTTCTCCTTTTACCTCTTGATTGTCTTGATAATTGCTTCATGAATACTTGTGAGATGTTTGTGAATCATTTTTCATTTAATTTCAATTCTGATCCTTGGATTACATGTTCCCTTTTATGCATGTTTCTTTCATTTCTTTTCATCTTTCATCTCCCTTTTCTTGTGATAGCATGTTCTAATGCCATGGATGATGATTGTTGGTTGTTCACTTGAACTTGCTTGATGATAATCTAACCATGTAGGGGCTTTGGTAGGTTGAAATTGAGTGTGGATAAGGAATCCACATTCAAACCTCTTTCCTTTCATCTCTTTTACAATTCAATCTTGTGTTTTGTTAAGCACTTATGTGCTTTCTTTTAATAACTCATCACTTTCCCTTTTTGAATTACAATTCATCTTCTAATTTAGAAGTGAATTGTTTAATTCATTCTTTCTTTAGACTTTAGGTTTAAACCTCACAAACCCTTAGGATCACTCCCTTAATTAATCGATTAGGATTGAGTCTTAGTTCATATAGACTTTTACCTTTTCTCCTCTCTTGAGTCTCTTTTCCCACCTCAAAGAAAAATGCAAAGATACCTAATAAAGGTAGGCATTTATTGCATTTAGGCCTTTCATATAAAGAAAAGATTATAAGGGGTCTTCTCTTATAATCGTAGAATGTGTAGCATATGGCCCATCTTGGGTCAATGTGTTAAACATTTGATCTTGTATGAGGGACCTAAATGCAATACTTGTTGAAGGTACAAATAAAAAACATTTCTTCGTTTAACCAACCAAAACACTTAATAAAAGGCATAACGAATATTGTATTTAGGCCTTTCATGTGGGAACAAGGAAGTGGGGGATCTTCTCACACTTTCTTGGAATGTTTAGTATACGTCCCGTCTTGGGTCGATATGCGAGGCATTCGATCCTATATGAAGGACTTAGATACAATACTTGTTACAAAACACAAAAACAATTAAAACACTTCTTTCTAAAAGACGAAAAACAAACACTAACGTCTTTCCTTCGGGAATTCTTTTCTCACCTCACTCATTCTCAGCGTACGAACGTGCTTCTACTCGTTCTCTTGCAAGATGGTAACGCACTCGGGCCAGCGAGCCTGCAACACCTGAGCTAGAACGTAAGTCGTTCTCTAAAAAACACAAACAATCCATCCCTAGTGAGGGGAACTACGTCGCTCTGATTCTCATGTTCCCGATGAGATACGTAGGCAGTGGGGTAGGGCCCATGCGAGCACTTCTTTTATTTTCCCTACATTTGTTTCTCTTTATTTATCCTTTTTTTCTTTCAACTTATTTTCCAGTATCCTTTTCTACACCCTTTGATCGAAACAAGCAAGCGTGGATCCCATCGGGTACGATGGACGTGAGGGGGTGCTAATACCTTCCTCTCACGTAACCGACTCCCGAACCCTTTCTCTTGGTCGCAAGACCATGCTTTTCCTTCCCTTCAGGTTTATGCGGTGTTTCCTTTCCCTCTCGTGGGATAAATACACATTTCTGGCGACTCTGTTTCGGTGCCACTTTCGCGTTTGTACTAGGATGAAAATCCCGGGAGCGACAGCTGGCGACTCTGCTGGGGAGAGGTTGACCTATTGCTGGTCCATCCTAAGCGAGTCAATCCTAGCGCTTGTTTGCTTTTCTTTTATTGGGTGTTTACTGTTGTATTGTATTTGCTGTTTACTGTATTTTATTACTTGTATCATATTTACAGCATTGTAGCATTTACATTTTATGTATTATACTGTGTTGCACTGTGCTGTCTGTTTGGCGGGATTGGGATTTCTGAGAGATAAGCCCATTACACAGGCTTGAGTATACACTTAGGATTAGAGTGGAGAGTAGTGGGACCTACGTGCCGTCTGGAGTACGTTGGGTATTCACGAAATTCACAGCTAGACGAGGCTATCTTGGGACCCATCATGGCATGCGCGTCTTGCGTATTCCAGGATGTCGATCTAGAGAGCTGTCGACTCTGGTGACCACTCCCGAGGACTCAGTTGCGGCACTCCTCCCGAGATGTGACAGTGGCAGACCACATTCTGTGGCAAACCCATTGTACATTCTCGACCCGAGGACCCAATGTTGGGAACTTGCCATAGGGTTTCCTTTTTGGAAAGAGAATCAGTGGAGGCACTCCTCGATTGGCGATAGTACTGTACCCCGAGGGATGAATGTACTATTGCTTCTCGACCTCAGTGCCAGAAGCTGAGGACCTTTCGTTTTGTAGAATTAGTTGAGACCTCCTCGATTGATGATGATGCCAAACCAGAAATGGTGAACGTATCATCATTTCTCGACCTGAGAGCCCGGGATACTGAACATCCTAGAACCCACATGTGAGAGGGGGGTTGTTTGCAGGTTTGCAGGTGACCATGACTTCCTACATACCCAGTTTTCTATTGACTTTACACAAAGGACGGGTTCATCCTATTATATTCAGACAGTTCCTATTTGTGGTTCCATATTGTTCCCAGGGCTACACTGACACCGCACACAGTTCAGCACAGACACCTGATTACATGATCACATTGCCCCTTTGCATTACATTATCATATCATAACGGTTATGTTTGTCAATTTCAGGTGCATAATATACTTCTGATTCCAATCCATGGGTTTAACAGAGAATGACGAGAGAAGGAAGAATAATGTTTCTTACAGGTTTCCAGACCCTACCTTGGATTCGTTGCTCAAAGTTATAGACATGGCCGGCCCCGATGTTCTTGATAGGTTTCAAAAGAAGTATGGGAATTTGGTTAGGATGGTCCGTACTATCACGAAGTATGAACATGATGCTCTGCACACCCTGCTGCAATTCTATGAGCCTTCGCTGAGATTCTTCCTCTTTCCAGATTACATTTTGATGCCAACGCTAGAAGAATTCTCATTTATTTTGGGGGTTCCAATCATGTCAACAATACCATTCTTTTCTGGTAGCTCTCCAAGTGTAAAAGAAATTGCCGCTGCAACGCAAATGGACCAGTCAGTGATCAAAAGTGGTGTGAGTAACAAAAACAGAGTTGACGGATTTCATCTGGAATTCCTTTCTGATCAAGCCCAAGAGGCTGCTAATGCTAAAAACTGGACAGTTTACAACTCCATTTTGGCTCTTTGCATATATGGCCTAGTTCTTTTTCCCAATCAGCAAGACTTTGTGGATATGCAAGCTACGAGAGTTTTCGTTCTTAAAAATCCAGTCCCTACTTTGTTGGGGGATTTTTATCATTCTGTGCATTACAAGAACGAGAAAAGAAGGGGAGGCCCTGTTAGTTGTTGCACTCCACTGCTATGTCATTGGCTTTTCAAGCATTTGCCTCAAACAGGTGCCTTTGTGGAAACCATAGATGTTGCGAAATGGTCCGAGCGAATGATAGGTTTAACTGCTGATAATATTGTCTGGTTCGATCATCGATTGCTGAGAATTGAGCTTATCACAAGATGCGGAAGTTTTCCAAATGTACCTCTGATTGGCAGAAAAGGAGGGATCAATTATAATCCAGTTTTTGCCATCCGACAGTTCGGGTATGCTTCCAGGGGTCCTCATACAGAGCAAGACGTGGAAGAATCTTTGTTCTTCACAGGAACTAAAGATGAGAAGGTGGTAGAAGTAGTGAATGCTTGGAAAGATAAGCATAAAATTGGAAAAGCGGTTTTTGGGAAAGGAGATTGTATGTCTTATCCTGAATATGACAAATGGATTGAGACAAAAACAAAGGAATTGCTTTTGCCCTTTTCAAGGAGACCTCTTGTACGTTCAGTACAGCCTGAACAACCCACCATGGTGGCTATTGAGGAGTGTGAGAAATGGAAGAAAATGGTTAGAGAGCTGCAGATAGAGAACTCTGGAATGAGCAGATGTCTTCAGAAAGCTCTAGCGGACAACAAAGAGTTGGAAAAGAGAGCATTGAAAGTAGAGAAAACCCTGGCAGACAAAGAAGAAGATTTTGATGACAGAGCTCGATACTTCCGGAAGCTTACCTTGGGAGCAGATGATACTAGTCAGGCTCACAAGACTACAAAGCAGGCTCTAGGCCGAAGTAAGGATTCGTTAGCTAAACTCCGTCAAGCTTGGGATGAAGTCAGAATTGAGAACTCTGAATTGATGACCCAGTTAAAAGATAAAAATGAAGAGCTGAAGAAAGAACATGAAGCAAGAAGAAAGCATCGAGAAGACCTTGACAGAAGCCAAGAACAGGCAAGGAACGCTGAAGATAAGCTGAAAATCGCCAACAAAGAGCTTGAAGATGTCACGGCGGATCTGAAGCTGGTTAAAATTTAAGCTGGAATTAAGAGGCGCAAAGGAGCCGGTGAAGATGAAGCCTTGCTGATGCACGTGGGTTCGTTAGAGGATGCGTTGGAAAAAAGGGACGTCGTAATCAAAGAGCTGATTGAGAAGCCACATCATCAGCGTACCCGCATCCTGTTTGAAGAGATTAAGTATTCCATCCAGAAGCTGAAAGACGTAGAGCTATCAGATTAGTGATCTTTGTCATTTCTTTGTAATTGGTAATGGTTACCATCGGGATTGTTGATGGATCCATTTGACTGCTTGTTTCTTATTCTGTTGCTGAAACTATGACTAATGTACTTGAAAACTTCTGCGAATTTGTATGAAAGGAGCTATTTCTGTTCACAATTTCTGGTTTTCAGATATATGTGATGTGTTATCTGCACACGGGCACACTACAAAATCACTATGTCTGGTCGTCAGATATTTGTGGTGGGTGTATATGAATATCTCTTCAGAGCAAAACTCACTAATCATGATTTCTGGTCGTCAGGAATTTGTGGTTATGATTGGAATCAGGATGTAAAAAGTATCTTGAAATGACAAACATAACTGTGCATTTGCATTTACATAGCATATCATTTTTGCATTGCAGGTTTTCTTCTTTTACAGGCGTCTGCTAACCTTTATTTGGTTTTCAGGCACGATAGCTGACACCCCAGTTCATCGATATTCTACCCGACGTAATCAAGCCAGAGTAATGGAACAAGTTCAGACTGAATTAGCTAATTTGAGGGGAAGGATGGAACAGTTCATGAATCTTATGCAGGGGATTGCTCAAGGTCAACAGGAGCTGAGGACTGGTCAAGAAAACATGAGGATTGGTTAAGAAGCTATGAGAACCACTATCCAGAGGCTGGAAACTGAAATCCCAAATCGCAATGTGCGCACTCCTCCTGGTGGCACAATCCCTGCTGGTGGGATACATCTGGGATTTGACAATAATGAGGATGGTCAAGAGGACCAGTTCACTGCATTCAACAATGACATGGGTTTCTACAATGACGACCGGAAGTATGAAGGGATGGATGAAAGACTCAAGGCTATTGAGAGCCAAAATCATCTGGGAATTGATGTAGAAGACATGGGTCTCGTGCAGGGTGTGCGAATCCCTCCCAAGTTCAAGCTTCCTATTTTGGATAAGTACAATGGCAGCACCTGTCCCAAAACACATTTGCAAGCTTACAATCGCAAGATTGCCGCTTACTCTGAGGACCAAAAGCTCTGGATGTATTTTTTCCAGGATAGCCTGTCAGGCGCCTCCCTGGAATGGTACATTAAGCTGGACAGGGTTCATATAAGGAGTTGGAAAGATTTGTGCACTGCGTTTCTAAAGCAGTATCAATATAATCTGGACATGGCACTTAATCGTACTCAATTGCAGAGTATGACTCAGGATAACAAGGAGGGCTTTAAGCAGTATGCACAGAGATGGAGAGAATTGGCTGCTCGAGTTCAACCACCTTTGGGTGATCGTGAGATGGCTGATATGTTCATGAGCACACTTCAAAGGACGTATTTGGATAGACTTGCTGCATGTCCTTCCACAGGGTTTGCCGATATCGTCGTTGCTGGGGAACGAATAGAAAGTCTGTTGAAATTGGGTAAGATTCAAGATGTCAATGGGACTGTTGCTTCAAGTTCGAAGAAACCCTTTGCCAATGAACCAAGAAAAAGAGAAGGGGAGTCCAGCGCTGTGTATAGAGGAAAGGGCAGAGGCAGGACTCAATCTTACCATCAGGTGGATGCTGTAACCATTCCGGTTCCAGCAGTACAGCAAGCTCCAGATCAACAAGCTAGACCCCGATTCCAGGCTAATAGACAAAGGGACCGTAAGTTTGATCCCTTGCCTATGACATATGCTGCTTTGTTACCACAACTGCTCAAAGAGAAGTTGGTTGAACTTCGGACTATGAAGCCTCTAGATACTGGAAAATTGCCTCAAGGTTACGATGCTAATGTTCGATGTGAATTTCATTCTGGTGCGCCAGGACACTCGATAGAGAAGTGCCGGGCTTTTCACCATAAGGTTCAGGACTTGATTGACGCAAAGGCTATTAATTTCTCTAAGCCGCCGAATGTTCGTGATAATCCAATGCCTCGTCATGGAGGTGCAGGCACGAATGCTATTTTTGATGGTGAGCAATTAAATCTGATTACTGATGTGAGTTTGGTAAAGACTCCGCTGTTGATTGTAAAAGAGCGTTTGTTAAAAGGAAAGGTATTTCCTGGATGTGGCTCTGATTGTGAAGAATGTTCAAAACAGGTTAATGGCTGCAGTAAGTTAAAAGTTGGACTGCAGGATCTTATGGATGAAGGAAGACTTCAGTTTGATAAGATAGAGAAGGAGAAAGATGTTTCTGCCGTCACCATTTACTATAATCCAGTTGAGATACAGGTGCCTGTTGAGGAGCCTGTTGCTATCATCGTGCCCCAGAGGCCGAGACCAGTTACGATTATAGTTCCTGAATCGGCTGCTTATGTGTCCAATAGGGCAGTTCCATGGCAATATGGAACTGATACTCATCAAGGAGGAAGTCGACAGAAAGCAGAGGTTGTCGGTACCAGTGTTGAGAATGTCAGTGGACCAAGTGGTTTCACTAGGAGTGGTGGACTGTTTGCTCCCCATACTCTAAGGAATGATAAATAGGCTGAAGCCGCTGCAAGAGCCAAAGGAAAACAGGTTATTGATGACAAGGTGCCTGCTCAGGAAGAGGACCCTAAAGTCAATTTTGATAATGATGTTGAGGAATTTATGAGGGTTATCAAAAAGGGCGATTACAAGATCATTGACCAGCTTAATCAGACGCCCTCTAAAATTTCGATATTATCCCTGCTAATGAGTTCAGATGCACACCGGGCTGCTTTGTTGAAGGTTCTGAATATGGCATACGTTCCCCAAGAGATTACAGTGAATCGGTTGGAGGGAGTAATTTCTAATGTGAATGTGAGCCACGGGTTGGGGTTTACGAATAGGGATTTGACTCCAGATGGACGTAATCACAACAAGGCGTTGCACATCACACTTGAATGCAAAGGA
This sequence comes from Lathyrus tuberosus, assembly GCA_022829125.1. Classification (NCBI taxonomy): domain Eukaryota; kingdom Viridiplantae; phylum Streptophyta; class Magnoliopsida; order Fabales; family Fabaceae; genus Lathyrus; species Lathyrus tuberosus. The sequence goes on from JALAZF010000159.1 coordinate 6,336,684, forward strand.
GCTGTTTTGTCGCATGTGCTGGTTGATACAGGTTCTTCCTTGAATGTGTTACCCAAAAAGGCCCTGATGAAAATCGAAGTAGATGGATTGGTTCTGAGGCCCAGCGATTTGATTGTGAGAGCTTTCGATGGATCCCAAAGATCGGTGTTTGGGGAGGTTGAACTACCAATACAGGTTGGTCCACAGATATTCAAGACGATCTTTCATGTTATGGACATTCAGCCTGCTTATAGCTGTTTGTTGGGCCGACCATGGATTCACGCAGCGGGCGCAGTTACCTCCACGCTTCATCAGAAGCTCAAGTATGTGTTCGAGGGTCAAGTGGTCACTGTTTGCGGTGAGGAATATATATTTGTGAGTCATCTATCCACTTTCAAATATGTGGAAATGGATGGAGAAATTCATGAAACCCTGTGCCAGTCTTTCGAAGCCCTGAATATCAATAACTTACTAGAATCTACTTTAGCAGCAGTGGTGTCGAATGTGCCAGGTGGGCCGAGCGCATCAATTGCATCCTACAAGCAGGCCAGAGAAGTGGTTGAAAGCGGAAATGCCCAAGGTTGGGGTAAAGCTATAGATGTGTTCGTGAAAGAAGATAAGTTTGGCATTGGATACCAGCCGGGCCGGACGCCAGTTCCCCGATTCCGTGGGCCAATCAATTTCAACAGTGGAGGAGTTATCAATCCCAATCAGTCCTACTCAGCAATAGAAGATGACGCTGAAAGCTCAGCTTACTTGGACAGATGGGTGTATGCACTGGCTCCGGGCGAAGTATTGCAGAACTGGTCTAGCGAAGAAGTCGTTCATGTTGTACACCATTCAGAGTAATAATTCTTGTCTTTCATAATGCATAAAATCCCACACTCTGCCCAAGGTGTGAGGATCCATTTGTAGGGCCCCCATATTTTCTCAAATAATGTTCAAATATCAATAAAAGGACGTTTTTGTTTACAAATTTGTGTTCCTTTATTCTTTCTTTATTTCTATTTTTGCACAAAGAAATAAAAAAATGATAATGCACTTTCTTTTCTTTTGTTTTCAAGCAAAAAATAATCTAAAATAAAGCATAAATCCAATCATGCAGACTGGATTCTGTGGATTTCTCTGAAAATGATTCTGTTATGCCCACGTATGATTTCGACAATCCGATCTATCAAGCCGAGGAGGAAAGTGATGAAGACTATGAACTCCCGGAAGAGTTGGCTAGATTGTTGAAACAAGAAGAAAAAACCATTCAGCCTCATCAGGAAGCTCTTGAGATCATCAATATTGTGTCAAAGGAAAGCAAGAAAGAGATCAAGATTGGTGCGAGTCTGCGGGCTGATGTAAAGCAAGAGCTGATAGTCATGCTACGTGAATACGTTGACATCTTTGCTTGGTCATATCAGGATATGCCAGGTTTAGATACAGACATAGTTGTGCATAGACTACCATTAAAAGAGGACTGTCCACCGGTCAAGCAGAAGCTGCGCAGAACAAAACCGGAAATGGCTTTGAAGATCAAGGAAGAGGTACATAAACAGTTAGATGCAGGTTTTCTGGCAGTAACCAACTATCCTCATTGGGTGGCCAACATAGTACCGGTGCTGAAGAAAGATGGCAAAGTCAGAATGTGTGTGGATTACAGAGATCTCAACAGGGCGAGCCCTAAATATGACTTTCCACTCCCTCATATTGATGTGCTGGTTGATAATACCGCTCAGTTTTCAGTGTTCTCATTTATGGATGGATTCTCCGGGTACAATCAGATAAAGATGGCGCCTGAGGACATGGAGAAGACGACATTCATTACCCCGTGGGGTACCTTCTGTTACAAAGTAATGCCTTTTGGGTTGAAAAACGTAGGGGCAACTTATCAAAGAGCAATGGTGACGTTATTCCACGATCTAATTCATAAAGAGATCGAATGCTATGTGGATGACATAATTGCTAAATCAAAGACAGAAGAGGAACATCTGATCAACTTGAAGAAGTTATTTGAGAGGTTAAGGAAATTCAGGTTGAGACTGAATCCTAACAAGTGTACTTTCGGTGTGCGATCTGGAAAATTGCTTGGTTTCATTGTCAGTGAAAAAGGGATAGAGGTTGATCCTGCTAAGGTAAAAGCTATACAAGATATGCCTGTACCGAGAACCGAGAAAGAAGTTCGCGGCTTTCTAGGGAGATTGAACTACATTTCAAGGTTCATATCTCACCTAACTGCTACCTGCGAACCGATTTTCAAAATGCTAAGAAAAGATCAAACGGTCAGGTGGAATGATGATTGTCAAAATGCATTCGATAAAATAAAAAGATATTTGCAGGAACCTCCGATTCTGATACCTCCAGTTCAAGGGAGACCGCTGATTATGTACTTGACAGTGCTCGAAGGATCCATGGGTTGTGTTCTCGGTCAACACGACGAGACGGGTAAGAAAGAACACGCTATCTACTACCTGAGCAAGAAATTTACAGATTGTGAATCGCGTTATTCAATGCTTGAGAAGACATGCTGTGCACTCGCATGGGCCGCTAAGCGATTGAGACAATACATGCTCAAACATACAACCCTGTTGATCTCAAAATTGGATCCGATCAAGTATATTTTTGAGAAACCAGCACTTACAGGCAGAGTTGCAAGGTGGCAGATGGTACTGACAGAGTACGATATTCAATTTACTTCGCAAAAAGCAATCAAAGGAAGTATACTGTTAGATTATCTTGCACAACAGCCTCTTGATGATTACCAGCCCATGAGATTTGATTTCCCTGATGAGGACATCATGTTTCTCAAAGCGAAGGACTGCGAGGAACCACTTCTGGAGGAGGGGCCTGACCCTGAATCCAAATGGAGTTTGATGTTTGATGGGGAAGTTAATATGAATGGGTGCGGAGTTGGTGCAGTCCTCATTATGCCAGAAGGTGTTCACATGCCCTTCACTGCCCGAGTAACCTTCGGGTGCACCAACAATGAAGCAGAATACAAAGCTTGCATACTAGGGATTGAGGAGGCTATCGATTTACGAATCAAGACCCTCGATATCTTTGGTGATTCAACACTGGTAATCAATCAAGTAAAGGGAACTCGGCACACACATCAGCAGAATTTGATCCCGTATAGATATTATACGAGGAGATTGCTGACATTCTTTACAACTGTCAAGTTGTACCATGTTCCCAGAGACGAAAATAAGTTCGCAGATGCCTTGGCCACTATATCTTCGATGATCAAAGTGCATGGTTGGAACTTTGTGCCCAGGATTGATGTATCTCGTCTTGATAGGCCTGCTTTTGTGTTTGAGGTTGATGCAGTGTCTGACGATAAGCCTTGGTACCATGACATTAAATGCTTCTTGGAAAAACAAGAATACCCGCCTGGGGCATCTTCCAAAGACAAGAAGACATTAAGAAGGCTAGCTGGTAGTTTCTTCTTGAATAAAGATGGCGTGCTGTATAAGAGGAATTTTGACACGGTCTTGCTCAGATGTGTGGATAGACACGAGGCAGACCTGTTGATGATTGAAGTGCACGAAGGCTCTTTCGGTACCCATGCCGGGGGACATGCGATGGCTAAGAAATTGTTGAGATTGGGGTATTATTGGCTGACCATGGAGTCAGATTGCTGCAAGTATGCCCGCAAGTGTCACAAATGCCAGGTCTATGCAGACAAAGTACACGTTCCTCCCAATCCGTTGAGTATCATGTCCTTTCCGTGGCCATTTGCAATGTGGGGCATTGATATGATCGGGAAAATTGAGCCTACTGCTTCAAACGGCCATCGTTTCATCTTGGTCGCCATTGATTACTTCACTAAATGGGTTGAAGCAGCGTCTTATGCCAATGTCACTAAGCAAGTGGTGGCTCGTTTCTTGAAACGAGATATCATTTGTCGATATGGAGTTCCCGAAAGAATCATTACCGATAATGGTTCTAATTTGAATAATAAGATGATGGCTGAATTATGACGGGACTTCAAAATCGAACATCACAATTCTTCTCCGTACCGCCCGAAGATGAATGACGCGGTCGGAGCGGCCAACAAAAATATCAAGAAGATTGTGAAGAAGATGGTTATCACGTACAAAGATTTGCATAAGATGTTACCACTGGCTTTGCATGGGTATCGAACATCAGTCCGCACGTCAACTGGGGCAACACCATACTCACTTGTATACGGTATGGAGGCAGTTTTACCGATTGAAGTTGAGATTCCCTCTCTCTGAGTGTTGATGGATGTTAAACTAGAGGAAGCTGAATGGGTACGAGCCAGATTTGATCAGCTGAGCCTTATTGAGGAGAAGCGACTAGTAGCAGTATGCCATGGCCAGCTATACCAGCGCCGAATGAAGAGGGCATTCGACCAGAAGGTTCGACCTCAGGTTTACAAGGTCGGAGATGTGGTAATCAAGAGAATACTTCCCCCGAGTACAGATCACAGGTGGAATCCAATTTCCGCATTATCATTAGGATAGATTTCTTTTCTCAATTTTATGGCAATCGCCTCTTTCAGGGGTTTGCTTCTGATTGTAAAGTCGCCGATTTTGGCATTTCATCAATAAAGTTGAATATTCAGTCACGAGCTTTTATTTTCATTTTACTGTTTTATTTGCAAAAACGTCCGATTTTTGATAATAAAGCATTACTTTGAAAATATCTTGGCCTTGCAAAAACATGCACAAAGACAATAAAAATTACTTTGCTTGTTGGACAACCTTGGATGGTGGACTCAAAAGACCGCGCAATATCCTGGGGCATGTGCATATTCTTTTTCTGTTGCAGGTAATGAGTACGATCGACCCAAGCAGCACGAAAGTTATCTCTCAGGACAATCGACAGATATTTGCTTTGACTTGATACTGTTGTATCTTATTAAGTCGATTCTTCCATTCAAGAGTTCCCACCGAGTTTCGTGACGGCAACGGCGGTCGAAGATGGAATTCTTCTGTGTTGATAACGGTTATTAATGCAGTGAACGCTCCAGGTCAATAACAAGTGCCAACCTTCTGGTACCTTGCAGACGATGTGAAGGGTAGTTTAAGGCAGAGGGTTCGTATAAGAGTTTGAAACGCTTGGTTTTCTATAAAATCCTCTTAAGAGACGAAACTTCTAGCAGTAACATCCCTTGTGGAGTTTACTCTTGGCAGGATGTACCAGCAAGCAGTAGTATTATATCTCCCGCAGGTTTCAGCATGTGAAATTTGTCAAAGATTAATCCCCAGCGGAGTTATTGACCATCCCATGCAGGGGGCATGTTATCTCCCCAGCAAAGGATACTCCCGATCTGTTATCCCCAGTAGAGTTGAAGACGTTTGGTCTTCTATAAAATCCTCTCAAAGGGCATTCCCCAGCACGAGACGCTTTAAAGCAGTTTTCTCTAGCAGAGTGTGTTGTGAACTCATTATCCCCAGTGGAGTCGTCAAAAGGGAAAGATCGCCCAACATGGGGCATTGTAACATGTATCCTAAGCTCGACAGTCTTCTTCCTCAGCAGATTACCGTGGAATTGCTTTGGGTTTCCCTAACAGATCTATAGGGACTCTTTCTCAGCATGTTGCAGCGGATTGTCTTTCAACCAAGATTTACATGTCCCCGACAGAGCAGCCCTGATCCCTAGCAAGATTGTATCTCTGGTAATGGTACCCCCATAGAGTTTAGTATTGAATCTTGTTTGCTATACTCCCCAGCCGAGTCGCAGTAATTTCCCCAACAAGGTCTAAAGAGATCGACAGAATCCTTCCTTCAGCAAGATGTCAACATATGATATTACCCAGCAGGTGGTGTAATTCTCAGCAATGCTCATTTACAATCCAAAGTCCAATTTATTTTTGGCATGCGTACAGTTTGTTCATATTATTCCAGCCGGTGGGATAGTATGACAGATGGTTGTTCCAGCCAGTGGGATGATCATTATATACAGTTTGTTCATATTATTCCAGCCGGTGGGATAGTATGACAGATGGTTGTTCCAGCCAGTGGGATGATCATTATATACAGTTTGTTCATATTATTCCAGCCGGTGGGATAGTATGACAGATGGTTGTTCCAGCCAGTGGGATGATCATTGTATACAGTTTGTTCATATTATTCCAGCTGGTGGGATAGTATGACAGATGGTTGTTCCAGCCAGTGGGATGATCATTGTATACAGTTTGTTCATATTATTCCAGCCGGTGGGATAGTATGACAGATGGTTGTTCCAGCCAGTGGGATGATCATTATATACAGTTTGTTCATGTTATTCCAGCATGTGGGATAATATTGCAGGTGGTTGTTCCAGCAGGTGGGATGATCATTTGGCAAAGCTTCCAAAGCCGGTTTGGTAAGCATCAAAGTCCAAGTTTAATTTGGCAAAGCTGCAAAAGTCCATCTGAGGATGGCAATTTTGAGATTCCAAAGCCTGTTTGGTAATCATTGAAGTCCAACGACAGATTGGCAAAAATCCAGCACGAACTGGTAAAAGTCCATTGTTTAGAATGGCAGAGCAGCTAAAGTCCATCAACAGTATGGCAAGCCAGTAGTCGTCTGGCGTCGTTCAAAAAGACAGTTTTTAAAGTCCATCAACAGTATGGCAAGCCAGTAGTCGTCTGGCGTCGTTTAAAAAGACATTTTTTAAAGTCCATCAACAGTATGGCAAGCCAATAGTCGCCGGGCGTCATTCAAAAGATAGATCTCTCCGACGACGTTCATTTGAAGATTCAATCCAGCAGTCTCGTTGGGTTTATATCCCTTTTCTTCTTCATCATCCAGAGCAAATTTTTGGTTATATTTGGTATTCAATCACTATATACCTTGAAAGTCTGAAAGCATTCGCTTTCAGGCATTCAGGTCTACAGCATTTGAATAGGGGCAGCTGTAATACCCCAAAATTTGCTCTCCCTTTTTGTCATCATAGCATAGCATTATCATTTATCATATCATATCCATCTCATTCGCATTGCATTGCATTTAACATAGAAAAATGAAGCATAACATCCCTCTTACCATCAAGGCATGTAATCAGGTGGAAGGTGGACAATCAAGGGATCATCCAAAGCACAAAAAGGTCAATCAAGTTGCCTCAAGGCAAGCCAAGAGGTCTCTCATGTCTCATACTATCTCAATTGATCATCCATAATCTCAAGGAAGTGAGATCCAATGGGAGATTGAAACAATACATACTTCATCATGCAAGAGGTTCAAAAACTAAAGGAAAACCCTTAAAAGAGATAGCTCATTGATCCAAAGTCACCCTCAAATGGCATATCTCATCATCCTTTAAGAGGGTAGACAACATACTCTGAGGAATTTGAAATTGAAGACTGCACTTTTCCCTCCTAACCAGAGGGGGTCAAAATTAGGGTTTCTAATAAAATCAGGGAATCTCTGATTTTTTGGACAAAACTTATTGTCATGGTATTCTACATGTCTTTAAGTGTATGTATGTGGAAAATTACCTCTCAATTGGTTTTAGAAGTGGTTCAATTGGAAGAAAGATAAAAAATCAGAGAAATTGGGGGTCAAGTCAAATTATCAGAGGAAAAGTCAACTCTTGACTTTTTGAGGCCAAATTCAGGAAATTCATGTTATATGTGACCAATGTACAAAATTTGATCAAGAAACTCCAAAGGAATCATAAAAAAATCAAGATGTGGAAATTTGCCATTTTTGGAAGAAGTAGGGTTACTAAATAAGGCAAGTTTTGGCCATTTTGCATCAGAGTTTGAACCAAGGCCATTTAAAATTGAAGCACTAACTGAAAATTCCACTCGGCCACAACAAAAGGTCTTGCTTTAAGCTTCAAATCCATGTGTAGAACATCTCCATTGGATAAAAATTGAGTGAGATATGATTGACCAAAGTTTGGGCAAAGTAGGTTCAAAACTAGGTCATGACCAAGGATTTTCAGGTCACGCGCATGTCCTTTTTACAAACAGTTGGTGGGCCAAATGTACACCTATTTTTCTCATGGTTAGAGGCTTCATTTGCAAAACTTGTCAACATAAAAAATGTTCATTGTCATGTCCTCTTCAAGTTTCATGTTGGGCAAAAGTTGATTTGATCAAGCTATGAAGTAGATATGGTGAGTCCAAGTTGCTATGATCATGCTGAGCTTCCATGCCATGAGTGCCTCACTAACCAACCTTATTGCCACGCCTTGGTAGCAGTTCCAAATGTGACTGTTTTAAGTCATTTTGCAACTTATTCCAAGCATTATTTCAACTCATTTTTCACACCAAACATATTCTCCAATATCTCCTCTTTCAAATGAATCTAAAACCTCATCAAATTACGCACTAGTTAGAGAGAATTTCACTTGCAAACCACCTCATGTTGATACTGATGCATTGACAGATTGGTGCATGATTTTGGTTCACACACACAACAAACACTTCCTCACCTCAGTTTTCCTCTTTTAACCAAGCACACACCATCTACACTATGCACATTAGCACGTGCCTTGCATGAAAATGGAAAGGGGAAACTTGTTGAGCAAGTTTGATACAAAGCCGTGCCATTTTCCTTTCTCATTACCTTCACCCTAGCTTATGATAAACCAGCACCACCATACCATTGCTCTCCCTAACTAACTTGACTCAGTTAGTTAGGGATGACTCACTTAACTCAATTGTGACTCATTTAACTCACTCACTAAACCATGGTTAGCTCACACTATAAAACCAAATCACACTCTCTAATTTCATTTTTAACTTCATTTTCTCCACATTCTTTCCAAAACTCTCTCCAAAACTCTCTTTGCTTTACTCTCAACCTCACCATTGCAAAGGATTCTCGAGCTCACATTGTTCATCCTCCTCCTAAATCTTCTTTGATTCTCTCTCAATTTCACCAAAGAGCAACTGATTTTGAAGCTTGGATCTCATTTCTTCTCCACTGAATCATCATCTTCATCAAAACCTTTATTTGGCCAAGTGAAGCTTAAGGAAGAAGCAAGTATTTCCTCTGGTTTTCTTAAACTCTACAAGAACTGCAAGATCAGGTTCCGAAGCTTACAAACTTTTCTCTCATGTTTACTTGTTTATTTTGTTGTTTTCATGATGATTTGAGCTTAATAGAAGCATTTGGACTCCGGCTAGTTGATAGAGCTTCTTAGAAGCTTAGATCCAAAAACTTAGGGCAACATGTTCATGCTTGTTTCTTGCTGTATGTGAATGGTTTGATGATTTCGTTGGTAGATTCATGATGTGTGTTACTTCCTCTTCTTTTTGGTGTATTGCTTGCGAAATTCTGAGAAAATTTAAGTTGCAGACGGTGGTGATTCGCCGGAGAAGGTGACCGGAGGTCCCTCTCCGGCCGGTAGCTTTGATGCTAGGGTTTTTGTCTCTTTTAATCATGACCGTTGGTTTATGTGCATCGTAGGGTTAAAAATGTGACAACGCATTAAAAGGAGTGTGCTCCTCACGTGATTTTTTTCTGATTCTCACTTAAACGTTTTGTGGTGCGGTGCATGTTAGTTGTTGTGTTCCTCCACGCGTGTGTGTTGATCCTGTATACTTTGACTTAGTTATTGACTTGACTGGATCTGTAATACCCCAAATTTTGACCACTTAGATTTCCCATCATTGTGAAATCATCATCACAATATGGATGAACCATCATGCTTCATCAGTCTCCCCAAAGATGGGTGAGCATCCAATACAATCAAAATTAGGGTTTCAAGCCCTCTCTGAGTGCTTAGACAAAGGATCAATCAAGAAATGACATGATCTTCAACTTGTCTAATCTGTTAAACATCCACAATGGATCAAAAAGGACTCCCACTTCAAGGATTAAGCACAAGGCTGCTCCCTTCTAGGCGGATCAAGTCTCAAGATCGACAGTGTCACCAAATTAGGGTTTTGGTCGACCAGGGCCTCCAGATGGAAATTTTCATCTGGGCACAAGGCAATGATCCAAAACATTACCTAATATACTTCATGGAACCTCATGAACCCATGCATCAAGTCAATTTTGCCTCAGGGGATGCATTCATCAAAAATCAAGAATTAGGGTTTCTTGACCTAATTCACCCCTAAGTTGACTTTTGGGACAAACCATGAGCCAAGACCTCAAGACATGATTTGAGGGTCTCTAATATACCATATTGATCCATTTGGAACAATGGATTGATCCAAGAAGCATGAGCAACAAGTCTCAATTTCATCTGCACCACAATTAGGGTTTTAAGAGAAAAGTCAACTGTAACTTTGACTTTTGACCTAGACATGCTCCCAAACCCTAATACATGATTGAATATACCCTATGACACCCATGGAACATGTCCATCAAGTTTGATTTAGGTCAAGGACATGATTTCCTGAAGAATTGCACAGTTTGGAATTCATCTGATAAAAAGTCAACTGTGCACAAAAGTCAACTTTGACTTTTTGAGATTTTTCACCAAAATGGAATTTTTACCTTAAAATGATGTTAATTTATGATTTGAATCATCATTCATCAAGAAAAATCAAGAAAAGTGAGATAACTTGTAAAAGGGGTAACCATAAAACTTAGAAATTTTTCTAAGTTAAAAATAAAGTGGCAAAGGTACCAACTTTGGAGGACCATAACTCCTAAACCACAAGGCCATTTTTTCTCATCCAAAGATGGATTTGTAGCCCTCATTATCACATACAAAAACTTCAACTACAAGTCATTCCAATTCATTAAGGATTTTGAGTTATGGAGTGATCAAAGTGGCTGAAAAGTGAAAATGTCACTTTTTCCAACACTTAGTGAAATTTTCACTAAGTCAGATTTTGCTTCACTTTTTGCCAAATGTAGAAGGATTTTTCACTTGGAATCAAAATAGATCAAAACCAAACTTGTTCAAACAGTTGTTGTATCATGTAAGAGCTTTCCAAAATGGCCAAGAACATTGCCAAATTCAACCTACATCATGAGATACAACATTGGCAAGTTGCCTTGCTGAAATCTGTCAAGGCAAGGCAGAATTTGCAACTTTGGTCGATTTGCCAAAATCAGCCAAATTCAATTGCTCCTATCCACTTGGACACCTCAGAGGATTGAATCTAAAAGGGACAATCACTGAGCCAAGCCTCCAAAGTCCATGGAACAAGAAATAGCATGTTGAACCTAGAATGGCCAAAATAGGGACAAGACTTCAAATTTGGAATGAGGCATTCAATGAAACCATCAAGGTGGCATGGACTGAGCCATTCTCATATGAAATCAGTCAAGACTTATCCAAGACCAAGGGGACCAAAGCTCTGTGCCCTAACGATTGACTAGAGGAGACTTGGATTTTCATTTGCCAACATTGGCCAAACCTACTTACCAGCTGCCATGCACTATTCCTTGCAAAACAAACTTTCTCTACTATAAATAGAGCTCAATTGTGGTCAGTTTAAGTACAACAAAGCCATCTAACAGATGCTTTCCTCAAAATCTCTTTCTCTTGGCAAAAATACCTTTCTTAGCAAGGTAGCTATCGGGTTTTGAGTTTGAGAGCAATTCCAATCAAACCAATCACTCACACACCTCACATACATCACATATGAGCTGATCAAACACCTAGATTACTTCTGAAACATCAATTTCATGAAATCACCAGCTGGTTGCTCAAGGTTTTAACCAAAGTGCAGCTGAGGTACCACAAAATGATCCAGCCAATTTCAATCAAGTCCAACCATCCAAACACAATCCATAGGGTGTAGGGAAGCTGTTCAGATCATCACCACTCATCTGTAACACCTCCAAATCAAAAATCACTTTGAACTTGCTGTCACGACTTGGAGGTAAGCACATACTTGGCCATCTCTCAATCTATGCATATTTCCTCGCACAATAATTTGGCCATATGTTCATAATCATGCATGGAATGTTTTCCCTCAATTAATTGCATTGTTTGAATCGTGTATCAAAAATCCTAGCCTTCATGCAGAAATTAGGGTTCTTGAGGTTTCTTCGTGATTTCTTGTTGTATGTTTAATTTAAATGAAATTAATGGACATAGACATGATCGTGAGGTTGAGACGAGCATAATGATATGTGGATTGCATGATATGATTAAGTATTCATGGAGATTGGATAGAAAATGCAAATCTGAGAATCCAAGAACACGCGCGTGTTCTTCAGCCTGTTCTTGGCGCCTTTTTTTCCAAATTCAAATATTTGAATTTTGTGATTTTGTTTAATTGATTCAAAAATTAATTTCTCTCTGAGTTTTAATGATTTTGAGTTGATTCTTTTTTTAATAATTCACAAAAATGTTAAAATATTTTATTTTCACAAAAACCCCAAAAATATTATTTATTTCATATAATTGATATTTTTGCAAAGAATTAATATTTTAATTGTTTTTGACATTTTAAATATTTTTTCTACATTGATTTTGCAACTTTTAATGCTTTCTAATTATTTTGTAGGTCAATACTTAATTTTTGAAGCATTAATCCAAGATCACAATTTGTTTTCCATGTGTTAAACAATTTTTGATCATTTTAATTGAATTTTTATTCAATTAAATACATTTTGAAAACAAATTAGGGTTTTGGATTAATTCAACCCTCATAAATCATTCAAAACACTTTGGGCCTCTATTAGAGTGTAAGACCCAATCCCCCTTTTAACCAAAACATTTTGGGCCTCATTTATTGTATAAGTCCCTCTGCGTTAAAAGAAAACCTCGGCGCGATCACCATTTTTTTTAAACGAAAAATTATTTGGGCCTACCCTCGTGTTATAAGCCCCTCTCTTTTCTTTAAACCTTTTTTGGGCCTCTTGAGAGAGTGTAAGACCCATCCCTTTGTACAAAAAACCTTTTTGGGCCCCAGTCACTTGTATAAGTCCCTCTGTACAAAGTCAAACAGTGTGCTCACTGATAAAACCCTGGGCCTCTCCTTGAGCTGTAAGCCCCAAATCTTTCTTTTTCAAAGCACTTTCTCCTTTGATTTTGAATATACTGTTGTTTTCAATCTTTCTTTGTTGAACAACTAACCAAACAGCATGGAAGCACTCCAACCGAGTAAGTGGTTATCGCTTTCATTTACTGCTTTCATATTATAAACTGTATTGTGGGGCTGCTCACTGTAAGTCTCCTTTCATAAACTCATATATACTGTGTAATAATAGTATAGATATTCCGAGTTTCCCCGGCAACTACGTCTAGAACTAGGTGACGCCGTTTCATTTATTTGTAGAAATAGACGCCTAGATCCCCAATAGGAGCACCAGATACAGTCTTCTCTTCGGCTGTCCTCCTTAGGAATCGTCAAGAAGCTCTACTCCCCAAGATGAATGTATTCTCCGTGAATGGCATCTTTGAGTTTCTTCCAAATTCCCGAACTTTCCTGACTTGATCTATTCCTCGTGGATACCTTGCCTTGAATGTCTCGGGGTTTGGGTCCCCACTACGGTTATAATCTTGGACCTTAACTAAGGAACCCTCTTTAAAAGTTAAAAGTCGATGGATAGTAAACCTCGCACGTTTACCAGTGGTTTTTATCTTTAAAAGAGTTATCTCTCCTAATGGAAAGGAGATGATAGACCCATGGGCTTCTTAAAAGCATCGGCCTCCTCTTGGGCATTATTCAAGGACACTACGACTTCTTAGAAGTATTCACAGCCTCCTCTTAGGCTTCGTATAATGATCTCTTCCTTCGGGAATGATAGCCTCCTCTTGGGCTTCATACAAGGACCCGTCGGCTTCTTAAAAGTTTCCAGCCTCCTCTTGGGCTTCGTACAAATTGTCCCGACGACCTCCTAGAGGTATAGGAACAGAACCTAGTCATCCTCATATAACAGTCCTTTCATAGAGTCTACTACTGTTTCTCATAGCGTAGTACAAAAGATAAAACTCTAGACTTGGACAGTCTAACTTCCTTGAGTCTCAAAGACATTCTCAAGCACCCCTTCGTTAAATAGGAAGGAAACCCGCAGACTCGGACAGTCTCAATACCCTTTGGATTTCCCGTTTCCTCAAAGAGAAGGAAATATCCCTAATCCTCGAATCAAATCCTTAAGTACAGTGTTGCTCATATAAGAACTGATTTTCTCTTTAAATCAGCATACTGGACCTGTCACTCAACTGAAATAGTAACCATAGCCTCCTCTTAGGCTTTGTATAATGATCTTTCTCCAGTTACAATAGCCTCTCTCTTGGGCTTTATACAATGATTTTCCTCAGCGGAGTCAAACAACGTTTAGCCTCTCTCTCAGGCTTTGTACGAGACACATAAAGAGACTCCCTCGTTGAGTCAATCACCCTTTCGCCTCCATCTCGGGCTTTATACGAGATACAAAAAGGTTCTTATTGAGCCAAACAAATTTTAGCCTCCATCTCGGGCTTCGTACGAGATACAAAAAACTCTCTTGTTAAGTCAAGTAGCCTTCATCTCGGGCTTTATACGAGATACCAAAAGACTCCATCGTCGAGTCAAAACCTTTTAGCCTCTCTCTCGGGCTTTGTACGAGACACATATTAGCCTCCTCTTAGGCTTTGTATAAGAAAACCACTGGTTGGTCCAATCAACCTTTTAGAATTAAAGTTGTGCCTCGTTCACAGTACACAAACATCAACAACTCCTTTCCTTTCATCTAATCGCTGTAAGCGGCAAGCCTCTGGATCATCTATATCCATGCCACTGTCCCTCTTTTAGCAAGAGAAATTCCTAAGGAAAGATGACATTGCTCTACACTGAGTTAAAGTCTTCTCCTTCAGGTTAAAACCCTTTCTTCGGAAATTATGGCATTGCTCTGATCCGCGTATCCCAGTTAAAGTAATTCTCCTTCCCCCTCTTTAGAGATGACAAATTCTCTCTAAAGTCGAGTCTTTCAGCTTCACGTCTTGGGCTTTGAACAAGACACAAATAGACCTTTCAGCTTCACATCTTGGGCTTTGAACAAGATACAAACCACCTTTCGCTTCACGTCTTGGGCTTTGAAAAAGACACCAAAAACACCCATTTCCTCCCATAGAATAGGAGGAACTACGAACACTCTGATTTCCCTGTTTCGGTAAATGGGAATACGTAGGCATAAGATCGAAAGAAAAGATCTTAGCGAGCACAATCAACAAAAAACTCAAATCCCATATCTCCATCAATCAAAAGCAGTAATTCAAAAGCATCAGTCCTAACATCCTAATCCTTGTTCCCCGCCAGAAACCTTCTGCCTAGATAAAAAGAAAGAAAATAGTATTGGCGAAAATATAAATAACCAGTACAAAGGCCCCCCCACATTGATAGCATCCGTAACCTAACAGACCGCTGTTTAAACTCAGTATGCAAAGCAGGGTTAATTGGAGACATCTATTTCCCTTCCTTATTCAGCTCACAATAGGATAAAAAATGAATCGACCTGTAGTCAAAGCTCAAACCGCAGAGAGCGACCAGCGCTTAAGAACCGCGTCCAAAATCGCTCGCTACAGGATCCAATGATGATCATTTGTTTGACTCATGTTGACTGAGACTCCATGCTAGTTACTATGTTCCACGCGTTTGATGGACCTAGGCCAAATTGCTATTCACACCCTTGCATTTTAAAGCCCAATTAATCTGAACTGATAGTTTACTATATTTGCACCCCACTCTTGTTTTCATTTCATTTTATTTTCTACATTTTATGCACATTTGCTTTTTAATTTTTAAAAATACCAAATAGCATCATAAAATTCCATAAAAATTCATGAACATCATTAAGACATTTATAAAATTTTTGATGATTTTATTTTCTGATTTTATGACATTTTTGCCCCTGTTGCATATTTTCTTTGAATTTTTTCATTTGTGTGCATTCCATTGGTGATACATGATTTTGTTCATTTTTGTTCTTGATCATCAAAATTGGTTTTGCTTTGCTTCTTTTTGAATTGAGTCATTAATACCTTGAAGTATGTCATATGATTTTTATTTGATTTTTTAGGACATTTTATGACATGTCTTGGTGTTCATTTTTGTAATACTTTGCATGTGCATCCAATTTGACCTAAGTGCTTTGCATGAAGGCATTTTGCCTTGAATTTTGCATGCTACTGTGATATGTGACTCATTTCTGATTTGTGTATCTCAAAATCATGCTTGAATAATTTTCATGAACCCATTTGATTTTTGTTTAAAACATTTCATTTGAAGCATAATAACATGTCATATCCTTGTAATCTTTGTGCATGTTTACATGATTGCTTTTGTGCATACTTGCATGATCATTTGCCTATTTTGTGGACCATCCATTTGACATTATAGGTCATTGGTACATATTATGTGTCATCATTGCATGTTCATTTTCATTTGAACTTTGTGTATCCTTAGTATGAAGTACTTGTGTTTTCTTTTGAACTTCCATTTCAATTCTACTTCTCCTTTTACCTCTTGATTGTCTTGATAGTTGCTTCATGAATACTTGTGAGATGTTTGTGAATCATTTTTCATTTCATTTCAATTCTGATCCTTGGATTACATGTTCCCTTTTATGCATGTTTCTTTCATTTCTTTTCATCTTTCATCTCCCTTTTCTTGTGATAGCATGTTCTAATGCCATGGATGATGATTGTTGGTTGTTCACTTGAACTTGCTTGATGATAATCTAACCATGTAGGGGCTTTGGTAGGTTGAAATTGAGTGGGATAAGGAATCCACATTCAAACCTCTTTCCTTTCATCTCTTTTACAATTCAATCTTGTGTTTTGTTAAGCACTTATGTGCTTTCTTTTAATAACTCATCACTTTCCCTTTTTGAATTACAATTCATCTTCTAATTTAGAAGTGAATTGTTTAATTCATTCTTTCTTTAGACTTTAGGTTTAAACCTCACAAACCCTTAGGATCACTCCCTTAATTAATCGATTAGGATTGAGTCTTAGTTCATATAGACTTTTACCTTTTCTCCTCTCTTGAGTCTCTTTTCCCACCTCAAAGAAAAATGCAAAGATACCTAATAAAGGTAGGCATTTATTGCATTTAGGTCTTTCATATAAAGAAAAGATTATAAGGGGTCTTCTCTTATAATCTTAGAATGTGTAGCATATGGCCCATCTTGGGTCAATGTGTTAAACATTTGATCTTGTATGAGGGACCTAAATGCAATACTTGTTGAAGGTACAAATAAAAAACATTTCTTCGTTTAACCAACCAAAACACTTAATAAAAGGCATAACGAATATTGTATTTAGGCCTTTCATGTGGGAACAAGGAAGTGGGGGATCTTCTCACACTTTCTTGGAATGTTTAGTATACGTCCCGTCTTGGGTCGATATGCGAGGCATTCAATCCTATATGAAGGACTTAGATACAATACTTGTTACAAAACACAAAAACAACTAAAACACTTCTTTCTAAAAGACGAAAAACAAACACTAACGTCTTTCCTTCGGGAATTCTTTTCTCACCTCACTCATTCTCAGCATACGAACGTGCTTCTACTCGTTCTCTTGCAAGATGGTAACGCACTCGGACCAGCGAGCCTGCAACACCTGAGCTAGAACATAAGCCGTTCTCTAAAAAACACAAACAATCCATCCCTAGTGAGGGGAACTACGTCGCTCTGATTCTCATGTTCCCGATGAGATACATAGGCAGTGGGGTAGGGCCCATGCGAGCACTTCTTTTATTTTCCCTACATTTGTTTCTCTTTCTTTATCCTGTCTTTCTTTCAGCTTCTTTTCCAGTATCCTTTTCTACACCCTTTGATCGAAACAAGCAAGCGTGGATCCCATCGGGTACGATGGACGTGAGGGGGTGCTAATACCTTCCTCTCACGTAACCGACTCCCGAACCCTTTCTCTTGGTCGCAAGACCATGCTTTTCCGTCCCTTCAGGTTTATGCAGTGTTTCCTTTCCCTCTCGTGGGATAAATACACATTGCTGGCGACTCTGTTTCAGTGCCACTTTCGCGTTTGTACTAGGATGAAAATCCCGGGAGCGACACCTACTACGGACGATATGAAAAAATTTCTGCTCGAACAGGGTCTCCGCCCAGGCTCAGAGTTTTCTAAAGCTGTCGGCCTCGCACCTCCGAGGAACCTGGACGCCTTCCCCCTCAAGGCGCAGTCGTACATTCAGTACGAGGAAAAAGAAGCGGCCAACTCCGCCCGAGCCTTCCGCCACCAGGAGAACGCCCGGGCCTCCAGAGGCGAAGAGCCCTCGACATCTCGTCGAGGAGAAAGGAAGCGCGAAGACCATCCTCGGGACTCCCGCGACAGTAAGCGGCCCTCCGGACGATTCCCCGACTACACCCCCTGACTGTCTCTAGGGAGAAGATACTGTCCAAATGCGCGAATTCGGAATTCAAACAAGCAGGGGTCCGCTTCCCTAAACAAATACCAGCCAAGCCCAATGTCGAAAATTCAAAGTACTGCCATTTCCATAAGAGTCATGGCCACACCACCGAAGATTGCATCCATTTGAAGGACACTATTGAAATACTGATCAGGGATGGCCACCTGAAACAGTTCACGAAAAAGAAAGACGCTCCCCGACAAGACGCCCAAGAGTCCAAGAAGGTAGAGGAAGAGGTGTCTTCCGCGGAAGAGGCCAACATCCAGGTCGCCATATCTGTATCGCGACCAGAAGATTTCTACATCCCAGATAAGCTCAGCGTTTCTGCCTACTTCGCGGCCCACGGCCCGTGGGAGACGTTCCTCTCCGCCATGGTCATTTCGGGGGAAGGCTTCAAAAAATTCACGCTGGGCTCCGTGAAAAAGAAATTCGAGCACCTGATCAGCACAAGCTCCAGCAAGGTGACCACCCGCGATCAAGCCCAGAAGGGCTCTATCTCCATCTCCTTCTACCGGGAAGAGCTCCTCCCCGTCGACTGCCGCTGAAGATGAAAGACAATGAAAAACAAAGGGAGAGTTGCCCCTATCCTCAAATACTCGCACGTCAACTCAAAGGCATGGATAAACGCCAGCGAGTTGGGATGCAACTGCGACGGAGCCAGGTCCAAGTGCACGAAGACTGACCGCTGAAAATCGGTGAAGGGCAACCTCAATCCCAGCTCTTTAAACGCGTATTCATACATGGCAAAACGCTCCCCGAAGTTGGTGCAAACCCTGTCATCCTCGGAGGGGAAGTGTACCTTCCACTCCCCCTCTGGCTCAACGACTGTGAAGACATCCCCTAGATATGTTGCAAAAGTAGATACGTGCTCGGCAGGCTCAGCCACCAACCACTCCTCTGATGAGTCTTCAACAACCTTCTCCTCCCCAACTTCACTGGGGACAGTTGAGACCTCCGTACTGCTGCTCTCTGAGGAGCTCTCCTCGAACGAGTCTAGTATAATCTCCCCATCTAGCCCTGTCGCCATATCGATCACCTGAAAAGCAGAGAAAAATTGAATTCGACAAAGAATCAAATCCACCCTTCCACCGCTAGTCAAGTGAAAGGGCGCGCAAAGGGCTGAGGACGACGTCCCCGGCCTAAGCCCTAACATCAAACAAAAACTCAAGAGTCTCCCACGAGGAGACGCTCCGGACAAACCACTCCCGCACGAGGAACTTCCTTGAGCCGCTCCCCAGTTTCCGTTTGAAGCTTCACCGAAAACTGTTAAGCTTCACCGGAAACTGCAAACGCTCACTGGAAACTTCGTTAAAGCACCGGAATCTGAGTAACTGCGACGGTTACACATGCATCGTCATCGTGACGACGTCAGAAACCTCCCTACTCACGAGATATCCAGCAGCCTCGTCGGCGGCAGAAGATGGCCTAACCACCGTCCACCACCAACAGCCGCTGGGAAAAGAAGCAATTCGTCTTCTAAGCCTAAACCTAACCACATGTAATCTACAAACAACCATAAAAGAGGCAAGGAAACACAAGATCAGTGGACTTACTTGGTCAGAAAGCTGAAAAACGGTTGCTCAGAACTGGTGACGGTGGTCGGAGCGGCGAACGGCGGTGGCGGGCAAGTGCTTTGAGGAAGACAAAGAAGAGAGAGAAGTGAAAGTTCCAAATGGCCCGAGTCTCTCTCCTTTTATACTGAGGGACACGTGCAATGGCACACACTCGTAGGTCATAATGGCTATCGACTAGCCATCATTGCCTAGTAACTGCGGCACAGGGCTCGAGGCACACGTGGCGCCCTAACGTTTCAATTCCTCCTAACTGTTGGTCTCCCCGTATGACGGGCAATCCAGACATGGACATGGATCTCAGAAACACCAGGGGTCACGGGCACCACGAGACAACTCCCTCCGTCACCAAACGACGACTCCACACTAGTTCCCCGAAACCACGGGCTATCCTTAAGTCATCACTCCCATGCTCGGGAGCAACGACTTGGGGGGCTCCTGTTCTGGACTGGACCAATGGCTAGGCATGGCCTAATCCATATTTGCTCCCATAATGGCCCAATTGCCTAAGTCCAATCCACAAAGGGGCAAAAGTTACCTTTCTGCCCCTTCAACAGGGCAAGGATTGCATTACTCCTCCTCGGTACTGCTGCCCGTTTCGCACGGCTTCATCTGTCCCTGAACAGCTAAGGGCACACACCCGAAACTATGCCTTTGCTCGACATAACGGCTAGTTTTGGGCACCCTGCCCGACATAACGGCTAGTTTTGGGCAGTTACCTATTCTTCGGGAAAACGGTTATTTTGCCCCAAAAATAGGACGTTGACCACGCGCTGGGGGCACTATATAAACCCTCTCACTCGAGAGGGTCAGGTATCAAATAATCACCTTAAAAACTCATACTTTGTACTTGCCCCTTTTCTCTGACCCTTTCTTACTTGAGCGTCGGAGTGCCTTGCAGGTACACCCCCTCCTCATCTCACGCCCAACATCACAGACGTTCTTGGTGGCCCACCTTAGGATTTGATCAAGCCTTCACGATCAATTTCTATGCCAAATCTCTATACAGTCATTAATAGCACTTAAAATTAGTTCAAACACAACACATATGACATACAAGACATGTTCAAACTCAATGTACATCAAAGCAGTGCATATTTAACAAATTACCAAGTTCTAGTGAAACTTACCTCTTGAAGCACAAAGCCAACTTCCAAGATACTTGTTACAGAAGTGAATGAATTCCTTGGACACCTCTAATACACCTCAAAGAAACTTTTAGGATGATTAGAATCCAAAGAAAACCTTTGGAACAAAAAGTGACCTCTTCTTGCAAAATGGTCAAAAGTGACCAAAATGGAAACTCCACCAAATGATGTTACAGTTAAGAAACTATTGTTGGAATAATTTAAGGATGTTATTTAGAGTGTGTTTGAAGTGTTGTATGGTTTCTAAATGGACTGAATCAAGACATGGCTTGTAAAATGCTAAAAGTCAAAGATATGAGGTTTTGATAGTTGACTTTCATATATTGGTGGTTTGGGATGAAGATGGAGGTTTGACCACCTTCAAGGGATGATTTGTGATGTGTTTGGATGGTTGTTTGAGTAGTTTAAGCTCTGGTTTTGAAAACTCGAAGCTTACTCTTTGGAATTTTGAAAATTTGAAGTGAAAGAGGGAGAATGAGAAAACAAGTGTTGTGATTGTTTTGGTGTGTTTTGAATGATCAAATGTGGTCTCTATTTATAGGGGAGCAAGTTTGTTTTGGAGGAATAATGCTGGTTTGAAGGATGAGTTCATTGTTCAATGGTTTTGGCAATGTATCATTACTTCCTATCCAAGGTACATTATCTTTTTCAACTATCCTAGCTTTGCTGTTGACCAATTCCACATTCTGCAGATGGTTTTATTGTTTATTTAAGAGAGCATCTTGACTGGTGGAAGTCATATCTTTGACAATGCACAATTCCACATAAATGCACCTTGAATTCAAGGCTTTCTTCCACTTTCAAAGAGAATCTTCATGATCAAATGGCTCTATCTTGCAGGTTCATCATGACCAACAAAGATTTCTGTTGAATTGAGTACACATTAATCTTGTGTAATCACTCCAAGTTGGACTTAAAATCGTGTGGTATAAGAAAATGCCAAATCTGCCTTGCAAAACAATTGCATCAAGGAATCTTGTGCACTCCATATCTCCTTGTTCAAATGAAATTAGATTGTGTTTTTGGACATTTTGGAAAGATGATATATCATACTTCAACTTTGATGTTTGCATTTGGTCTTGATTCATCTCCGATTTTGGAGAAAAATGGCCTCAAAGTTAGTTAAAACACAAAACAGAATCTGTCCAAAATTTCTCTAAGTGTCAAAGTTCAAAAGTGTGGAAACCCTAACTTCATGGATTCATATCTCAAAATCTATGAACTTTTTGGGAATTCACCCTAAGTGACAAGGTTGCAGTATGTAACAAGCTCTTTAATTTGGTCTTTGGATCTGTAGCGTCGGTTTTTTAGTGATGCGACCACCTACCGCTATTTGGTGCTACTTTCTGATTTCTATATTTATCTCGTGAAGCTCTAAAGGAAGGGGAAGATATCTTAAACTAATCCTGCTTGCAAATGTTTTCTTTAATAAATGCGAAAAGATCGGGGATCGGGGTTTGGTTATACAAAGGGAAGCTATTAACACCCAGAGTATCTATAGTAATCTATAGGAACCTTCGTTTGCATGTATTTCTACTGTCTGAAATAATTTCTTGTGTTTATCTGCTATTGATTGGGAAAGTTTCTCCTTTGGAAGGGTTAAGAGAATGTTTTTTGTTGTTTCCAGGTTTTGTTTTTGGGAAGGTACCTGGACCTAGAATTTTTTATTTGTGTGCTCGCTAAGATTTCACAATCTTATGTCTACGTATTCCCGTAAAGAGGTTTGGGAAATCAGAGCAATCATAGTTCCTCCTATTTCTTTGGGAGGAAAGTTCAGTGTCTTGTTCAAAACCCAAGATAGAAGCTAGCAGAGTATTTGTGTCTTGTTCAAAGCCCAAGATTAAAGCTAAAAGGGTGACTGAGAGAGAGAATTTGTCATCTCTAAAGGGAGAAATCTCACCTATTCATCACAGATGTTGAGTAATTGGTTATAAGGGAAATTACTTTAACTGGGATATGGGATCCAGCAATGCCATAATTTCCTTTATAAGAGAGATGTCATGAAGGAAGAAGCTTTAAGTCAGTGTAGAGCAATACCACTTTTTCCTTTATGAATCTTTCATGCTAAGAGAGGGACATTGGCTTGGATGTGTAGAATCCAGAGGCTTGCCACTTATATGAGTTAGATGAAAGAGAAATTTTAGCTAGGATAAGGGAAGAACTCCAGCTTGGATTTTGAATCAACAAGTGTGCCACTTACAACAATTATCTGGAAAAAGGTTTTGATTGTTTGTTTTGATATGTGATGTATAGAAGAGGCATCTTCCTATAGAGAGGACTCATGGTCTCATCTGTGGGGATATTATTTTTTGTGTGCCTTGTTCAAAGCCCAAGGTTGAAGCTGAAAGAAAAATGACTCCTCTGGGGAGTGTTATATCTGTCTTGTACAAAACCTAAGATTGAGGCTGTATGGAAAAATCATTATATAAAGCCTAAGAGAAGGCTGACTCTTGCTGAGGATTATTGAAATCCAGGAGAAGGTCTAAATTGTATGGGGGGATCCAAAGGGAAACTAACTCCTGCTGTTGATTCGAGCATAGTTGATTTTCCAGATGCCATGAGGCTCTGATTCTTTTGAGGATTTGTTGATGGTAAGTTGACCATGGCTGGGATTTTTAAGGTGAAAGTTAAGCCTTGTTGGGGGTCAGATGGGTTTAAAGGTGAGTTTGAAAACCTTAGAAGTTGTAACTCTTCTAGGGACTGGTGTATTGGTAAAATGATCAGGATCTATCCTATGATTTTAGGAAGCATGTGGGTCCTTGTGTTAAGCCTAAGAGGAGGCTATGGAGATGAAACTTTCCAAGTCTACTTGTATGAAGCCCAAGAGGAGGCTGAGACTATCCAAGTATCTTAAGAAGAGGTAGACTCTGGTTGGAGAAGGATCTTTGTATGATGCCCAAGAGGAGGTTGTGGGTTCTAGGGATGAAGTTCAACCCTTGAATGATTGGATGTTCTTGGAGTTTTGACTTTCCTGAGGATTGAACTAGCAGAGATGACTAAATTCTATCCTATGCTTTTAGGAAGCCTTTGGGTCTTTGTACTAAGCCCAAGACGAGGCTAGGGAACTTTTAAGAAGCCTGTTGGTCCTTGTACTAAGCCCAAGATGAGGCTATGGGGAACTTTTAAGAAGCCTGTTGGTCCAAGCCTAAGAAAAGTTCAAGAAAGGTTTCACCGGGAATAAGTCATTTCTTTGTTGAACAGTTCTAAGGTTTGAAGAAATTCAAAAGAGGTTTCACCGGGAATTAATCCTCTCTGGGGAAATGAATTTCTTTTATATGTTTCTAAGTTTTGTCAGTCTTAAGAAAAGTTTCACCGGGAATAATGCCTTTCTTATTTCCATATTGAATAAAGCCCAAGAGGAGGCAGACTGTATTGAGGGAAGTTTCCTATGAGGGAACTAGTTATTGACTAAGTTAGAAGTATCCTACTGTTTGACCTAAGGATGACTTAACTTCTGGGGAAACTCTAGACAGATATGTACAAGTATATACAAATAAGTGAATTAACATATGTATAAACATGTATGCATTGAATTGAAAAGATGTTGGGTTTTATACTCTGAAAAGAGGCCCAAGTGTATTTTGATTGGTTGTATGATTACAACTGTATGATTAAGGTTTTAATAAATTGAAGAAAGTTTTGAGTAAACTTTGAATTTGAATTTGAATTAAAAGAAAGTTGTTGTTTGAATGAAAAGAAACGAAGGTTTGAGGCTTATAACTCAAAGAGAGGCCCAAGTGGTATAAGAGCAGTTTCACCGGGAATAATGCTCCTCATAGTACCAGTTTAAAAACAAACAGATGGTTTTGAAAACAGAGGTATGGGGCTTACAACTCAAGGAGAGGCCTATAGGGGGTTGTTTATTGTTTAAAACAAAGTTTATGTACAAAAGATTGGTGCTTATACTCAAGGAGATGCCCAAATGACTTATTTGAAAACAGTGATCGCACTGCGATACTGAAAGACGTTGTGAGACTTATACTCTAGCAGAGGCCCAAAATTTATTTATGTACAAAGAGGTTGGGTCTTACACTCTACTAGAGGCCCAAAATTTATGTTGAAAGAAAGAAAAGTGTGGCTTATACTCAAAGAGAAGCCCAGATGAAAAACAGTGGACGCACCGTTATATTGAAAATCGCACTTGGACTTATACTATGATAGAGGGCCAAAAATTATTTATTTACAAAAGGGGTTGGGTCTTACACTCTATTAGAGGCCCAAAAGTGTTTAGTGTGAAGTTTGAAAGATTGAATTTTAAAGGAAACCCTAATTCTTAATTTTTTTACATTTTTAAAAGAAAAATCAATTAAAAAATGATAAAAAAATATCAAATAAATCCAATAAACATGTTGTGAATTGTGTTCAAGGTTTGAAAAATGAAGTTTTATTCACATGATGATTAAAAATCAAATTGGTTTTGAAAAATCAAGAAAAAGAAATGATTTAAACATGTTTAAAAAAAATAAAAATAAAAATCTTTGAAATATTTAAAAATATATCAAAATAAAAATATTTTTTTGTGATTTTTGGTAAATAAAATATTTTTAATGTGTGGGTGATTTTTGTGCAAAAAATTATTTAAAAATAATTAATTTTAAATATTAAAACAAATATTTGAAATTAAATAAGAAAAATATGAGAAAATGGGAAAACTGGCAAAAATGACATAGGTGGGGTTTGAACCCACGACCTCACCCTTCAATTCACAAAACACACCCTTGCCAACCGAGCTAGCATGTGCTGGTGATAAAAATACCAAACCAACACATAATATATGAAACCTGCGTGGCAAATTCAAATTTCGCGTCAGACTTCATCTTCTTCCTCGAGTCAACTTCTGATTTTCAAAACCTATGCTATCTCTCTCAATACGCAACCATTTGACATGATTTAAACACCAACGTTGGGTATTTTTTAACGAGGAATTGAATGGTTCTTTTTAATTTCATTTATTTTAAGTGTATCACAAGATATCATGTTGTAATTAGATGAACCCTAAAAAGTGCAAGAACTATATGAAATCCCATACACGTAAGATAAATGGCAATTGATTGAGGGTTAATGATCAATGAACACCCATAAACATGTTGGTAACTTGAAAACATATTTATGATGCATGATTCATAGAGTTCAGTTTTGAGGAAGCTTACCTTTCAAGTGAGAATCGAATTCTGTAATGTAGGTGTTACATATGCAAGATGATGATCTGGATAGCTTCCTTGACCCCCAAGGATGGTGTTCCAATGATTAGAATGGGTTGAAACCTTCTAGATCACTTGGCTCAACTCAATCTGCAGCCTTGAGGAAAATTTGAGCAAAATGATAGTGACTTAGTGATTCTGATGTTACAGAAGTGTTTTGAGGTTATGGATCGCTTCTATGATGCTTATGTGAAGTGTTTGGATATTTGGTTTGAGTGGAATTGGACTGGTTTGAGAATTCCAAGTTTTCACTCTTTGAGAACTTTGAATTTTGCAAGAGGAAGAATTTGTGAGAAAACAAGCATTGTAGTTGTTTTGGTGTGTTTTGAAACCTCATAATTGAGCTCTATTTATAGATGAATAAGTTTGTCTTAGAGGAATAGTGTTGACTTGAAGGATAAGAGCTTGGTTCAATGGTTTTGGATTGGTGTCATTACTTCTCAAGCAAGGTACAATAGCTCTCTCAAGTGTCATAGCTAACTTTTGACCAATTCCATATTCCTCATATGTTTTTATTGTTGTTTATGTGAGCATCTTGACTGAGGAGTGTGGAATCTTTGAATGTGCACTATTGCACATAAATGCCATTTGAATTCAAGGCATCCATGACAAAACTTCATCATTTTTATGAGATTCTTTCTTGGCTCTTTGGCACTATCTTGCAGGTTTGTGATGAGTCATTCTGATCCATATTGAAATGGTATGATTATGATCATTGCAATTTGACTCAAAAATCGTGTGGTGCAAGAAATGATAAAACTGATTTTGCAAAATAGTTTGTAGCAAGGCATGTTGATCACTCCATATCTCTTTGCTTAAATGGAGTTTGATGATGTTCTTGTATTCTTTGGAAAGCTTGCACATCATACTTCAACTTTGATGTTTTCCTTTGGTATTGGATCATTGTGGATCATGGAGAAAAATGACCTCAAAGTTGGCTAAAACAGAAACATATTCTGTCCCAAAAATTCACTAAGTGTCAAAAGTGGAAATCCCATGAAACCCTAACTTTCATTTGAGTTTTGGATGGAAGAAAATGGTTGCTTGGATCATAAGTTATGGCCTTGCAAAGTTGGGTAAAAATCATCTTTTTTTCATAACTTAGTGAAATTTTAAGTTTCTTAAGATTACCCCTTTTGCAAGTAACCTCACTTTTCTTGATTTTTCTTGATGGATGTTGATCCAAATCATAAGTTAACATTCTTTTTTACTTGAAGAAGCCATATTTGTCAAAAAATCCCAAAAGTCAAACTTAGTTTGGATTACAGTTGACTTTTTATCAGATGACTTTCAAATTTCGTGATCCTTTATGAAATAAAGTCCTTGGGATAAATTAAACCTAATGGATGGATTCCATATGTGTTTTAGAGTGTCTTGAGTCATGTCCCAAGGTTTGAGATCATGTCTTGGTCAAAAGTCAAAGGTATGGTTGACTTTTTCTCAAAAAACCCTAGTTTGTGGTCCAGATGAATTTGAATCTTTATATTGCTCATGAATCAAGTTCTTGGTATCAATTTAAATGTGTGAGAGAATCAATAGAAGATATTTGAGGCCTTCAAAACATTTCTTGAGGTCTTGTCTCATGCCTCTCTTCAAAAGTCAACTTAAGGGTGAATTAGGTCAAGAAACCGTAATTCCTGATTTTTTATGAATGCATCCCCTGAGGCTATTTTAAACTAATGATTGGATCCATGAGGTCCCTTTGAGCTTTTTGAATCATGTTTTGGAGTATTGGCTCGTGCCCAGATGAAAATTTCCCTCTGGAGGCCTTAGTCGACTAAAACCCTAATTTGGTGACACTGGTGATCTTGAGGCTTGATCAACTTGAGATGTTGCATTTATATGCTTGATTATTAATGTGGGTGACCTCTTTATGCTTCATGGATGTTTGAGAGGCTTGACAAGTTGAAGATCATGTCAATTCTTGATTGATCCTTTGCCTGAGTGCCCTGAGAGGGCTCAAAAAACCCTAATCCTTGGTTGAGGAAAATACTCAACAATATTTGAAAAGATTGATGGGGTATGAAGATACTTCTATATTGTGGTGATGATTTGCACAATGGTGTGAAAACATTGTGGTTAAAATTTAGGGTATGACAGGATCTAAGAAAATGGTTGTTTAGTTTGGAAGTTATGACCTTGCAAAGTAGGGTAAAAATCATTGTTTTTCATGACTTAGAAAAAAAATTCAAGTTTTCCATGGTTGCCCTTTTTACAAGTAACCTCACTTTTCTTAATTTTTCTTGATCAATCATGATTCAAATCACATATTGACATTGTTCTTGGCTTGAAGAGGCCATGTTTGACAAAAAAACTCCAAAAATGAAACTTGATTTTTGGCACAATTGACTTTTTGTATCAGATGAATCTTGATCTTTGTGGTCCTTTATGAAATCAAATCCTTGGGATAATTTAAACACCATGGATGGATTCCAATGGTGTTTTTGAATGTCTTGAATCATGTCCCAAGATTTGAGATCATGCCTTGCTCAACAGTCATGCCTTGCTCAACAGTCAAAGATATGGTTGACTTTTCATCAAAACCCTAGTTTGTGGTCCAGATGAATTTGAATCCTTGTATTGTTTATGAATCAAGTTATTTGGATCAATCCAATCATATGAATGGACTAATATGAGGCATTTGATGTTCTTGAAACATATCTTGAGGTATTGGATCATGCCTTGCTCAGAAAGTCAACCCATGGATTAATTAGGTCAAAACCCTAATTTTGGTGCACTGAGGATCTTGAGGCTTGTTGATTTTGAAATGAGGCAATCTTGTACTTTATTATTGATGAATGAGAGGTTGAGTAAGTTGAAGGTCATCCCACTCTTGATTGATTCTTTTCCTAACTGTTCTTTGAGACTCAAAACCCTAATTGATAATCAAATGAAACAAACAACAATCTTTGTATCTCCAAATGGGTTAGTGATGCATAAAAGTATACACACATATGATGCTAATGAAATGTAAATGATGTGGGATCTTAGGGTAAAAAAATAGGGTATGACAGCAACTTAGAAAAAACAACGGGCTAAACGTATGCATTCGCTCTGCCCACCAATGTCTCTACCAATTACACTACTATAATAACAAAACATGAAAGATATAAAGATTACGACAAACATTTTTTACAATTACATTCAAATATAATAATCAGTATTTTTTAAATAAAAATGCTACTTATATAATAAAATCATTAATAAAAATAAAAGAATCACATGTATGAATTAAATAAATAGTCTTGTCCCATTAGTGTGAAAGAAAAAAGTCAATTGATATACAAAGTGCTTTTTATTTAATATAATATTTAATTATATTTAAATTTTACACAAAAATAAAATAAACAAGTCTCTTCTCTCTTTCAACTATTCATATTCAATAAAATTTTTTTTTCCGCTCATACCTAGTTCTTCAAGAAATGTTAAGTTTTTTAATTTTGTTTTAAACAATATTGTTATGGTATCTTAGAAAGTTACAATGAAGACATAAGAATTTGTTTAGTAAAATTCGAGAATGGTTTACATGGTATAGATTCGTATGCAACATACTTCTCTTATCTTATATTTAATAAAAAAAATCTTTAAAAAGTGAATTAAATTAATTTTTTAAATCTAAGATCTCTAGTTAAGTTGTAAGAGATTTCTTACCATCTCATCTAAACGAAGACACAAAATCTTAAATGCGAATATATTTTAAATGTTACAAATAATATTTTAAATGTTACAAATCTTGGATGCAAGAAATTAATTTATCTAATCCCTTAAAATTTTGGGTTGAGATGTGACGTCTCACTTTCTTCTTGTGGTTCAGAGCCGTGGTTCAGCTTTGTGGGGGGAGCGAACTCGTGGTCTATAACATTCGTCCCAATGATTTATAAGAGAAATGACCTATTTACATCTACCTAACACCTTAAGGTTTTGTATTGATAAATGTGAAAACTTTAAAATCGAAGAAAAAACCACGATCGTTGTGCATTTTAAAATAAAGAACTTGAATCTTATATATAGTTTTAGAGTCCCTTCTCCTTCACAAAACTAAGCGATATTAGACTTCAAAAAATTTGTATCTTATATATAATCTTAGACTCTCTTTTCATTCAAAAAAACTAAATAATACGAGACTTCTACGACATGTATATTTCCAATTAACCATTAACAAAAATATATTAATATATCATGTTATTAATAATTATTTAAATTATTATTATTATTATTTTATATCATAGGATTATTTAACACTTCTTCGAATGTTACTAGGGTTAACTAGCAATCTTTTATACGTTGCAGATAATTATATATTAGTATTACATATTAGTATTACCATATAGGCACACATTGAATTGATTGTATGTTGTTTTTCTTAAATGAAAGTTATAATTGATCTCTTTAAAAAAATTAAGTTTGAAGTTTTAGATCAACAATTATAATTTGGAATTGTTATATTTATTTTATTACTAACATTTAATTCAAAACTAACTTTAAATTAGTTGAGCTCGTTGATTTGTTTAGATTGATTTAAGAAATAGATTATATTTAATTCAAAATTTAAATTTAAATTAGTTCATATTTGATTTTGTTCAAATTTAAAATTAATATTAACTTTATCAAATATTTGATATGATAAAATTGCAAATAAAAACTAAAATAAATAATAGAGAAAAAACTTAACTCAGAACTTAGTATCGATATAAAGTTATTACCAAAAATTTTCTAAAAAAAATAATTATAGAAAGAAATTAGACTATATAGGTGAGACATTAGCCTTCATTAGTTTTTATGTTTATGTTTCATTAATAATTTGTTAAATGCTATAAATAAATGCTATAAAGTCATGTAACACTGGTGAGTGGATTCATAACATTTTGATTAGTCACAAAATTGTAACAATATTTCACTACCTAACAAATTTTTTATCGATCATTAGGAAAATATTGATCTTTGAACACATGCAATAAGACCTCATTTCATGTACATGATTGAGCAATATTGTTGCAGGGGTAGTTTGCAGTATTAGATTCTATCTTTCTTTGAATAAGATATACTTGAACACTTTTTTCATTTTCCTGAAATTAAGATGTAAAATCATTAGTTATCTATTAAAATAACTACATACCTAAATGTATTTTGTTGAATTTTTTTTACTATTTAGTTTATTCAAAGATACATTTTATAATGTTGAAGAATATATTTTTAAAATAAAAAAATATTCATTTTTAAAATTGTAGGAATATACTTATAATATTTACTTTCAAGTTTAAGAAGTTTATAGTGAATGAGAAAATGTCTAACAATTTTAAGTTTTTTTTTTGGTGAAGTAAAATATTGGAGTTTAAACGAATTCTCTCAATATGGTGTGGTGGTGAATTCTATAACTTGATAAAGAATTCTCTCAATCTGTTAAATTTAGTTGTAACGGAAATTACAATAATATTAAAAAGGCTTAAATAGTATTTTCGTCCTTATAAGTTGGCGAAATTTTGGTTTTCGTCCCTGAATCTTTTTTTTTCCGGTCCAAGTCCTTATAATTCACTTATATTTTGCTTTTAGTCCCTAACGTTAAAATTCTGTTAAAAAAAAGCTGACTGGACTAACTGTAATGACGTGTCACTGTTGACTTGGTATAGAATGCTGACGTGACATGCGTTTTTTTTTTCCATTTTTTTTATACACTATTTCCACACCAGCCTTTTATTATTATTTTAATTATATGAGTGTTAAATGTTTTTTTTCCATTTTTTTTATACACTATTTCCACACCAGCCTTTTTATTATTATTTTAATTATATGAGTGTTAAATGAGAAAAGCTAAAATATTCAAAACATTGCCTCACAAGGGTTTCGAACCCTAGTCCATTTGCTTCCAATATAAAGTCCTTTCCACCAAGGCATTTATGTTGTTTTGTACATAGATATATTGCATATGTATATATTATTAGTTGAAATACTGCAACTTAATATTTTTAATAGTTGAATTTACTAAATATTAATTAGTTTAACTACTATTTTTAATAGTTTAATTTATTAAATAATTACAGTAAATTTATTAAGTTTAATATATTAAATAATTAGAGTATTAATTAATTACTGTAAATTATTAATAATAGTTTAATTTATTAAATAATTATAATATTAATTAGAGCAAATTAAATAAATGAGATATTAAATAATAATGATTATTATATTAAAATTATTTATTTATTTAAATAATAAATAATTATTAGTTACGATAATAAATAATAAATAATTACGATAATAAATAATTATTAATTATTTAAATAACTAAATAATTTTAATATTAATAATCATGTTTATTTAATATCTCATTTATTTAATTTAATGTAATTAATAATATAATTATTTAATAAATTAAACTATTATTAATAATTTACTGTAATTAATTAATACTCTAATTATTTAATAAATTAAACTAAATAAATTTACTGTAATTATTTAGTAAATTAAACTATTAAAAATACTAATTAAACTATTTAATATTTCAAATATTATTTTAAACTAATAATACTTATAATAATTATTTAATATTTAGTTTAAATTAATTAATAATAAATTATTATTTACTAATAATACAGTATTAACTAATACTGCTATTAACTAATAGTGAAATATTTTAAAATTACTTTATTAAATATTTAGTAAATAATATTGTATTTATATTAATAATAGTGTAAATAATTACTATATTAATAAGTAGTTTTTATTTATTAATATTTAAATACTAAAATAGTTGAAATATTAATTAGTGAAACATATGTATTATAATTTTATTTACTTTGGTGAAATATTAAAATAGAATATGAAATATTAATTTTAGTGAAATATTATTTAATTAGTTTGTTAAATAATTTTTATTACAGTATTATTAAATAATTTCAAATACAACATTATTAATTGCTGAAATAATTACAGTATTATTAATTACAATTTTATTAAATTATTTCTATTACATTATTATTAAATAATTTTAATTTTAATATTAATCGTTATTATTAAATAATTACAGTATTATTTACTAAATATTTAATTAAATAATTATTTAATATACTATATATTGCAACTATTTTACTAGTTTAAAGACTAATTATTTATTAATTAATAATTATTTGGTTTATTAAAAATTTGGTTTAATAATTTTACTATTTCAATTATTTTACTAGTTTAAAGACTAATTATTTTACTAATTAATAAAATAATTAATTATTTCAACTAATAATTTTAAGTTACAGTATTATTTACTAAATATTTCATAATTATTAGTATAGTTACAAAATTATTTACAGTATTAATGATTAGTATAAGTTGCAGTATTAATTATTTCAACTAATAATTTTAAGTTGCAGTATTTCAACTAATAATATATACATATGCAATATATCTATGTACAAAACAACACAAATGCCTTGGTGGAAAGGACTTTATATTGGAAGCAAATGGACTAGGGTTCGAAACCCTTGTGAGGCAATGTTTTGAATATTTTAGCTTTTCTTATTTAACACTCATATAATTAAAATAATAATAAAAAGGCTGGTGTGGAAATATTGTGTATAAAAAAATTGGAAAAAGAAAAAAAAATGCATGCCACGTCAGCATTCTATACCAAGTCAGCAGTGACACGTCATCACAGTTAGTCCAGTCAGCTATTTTTTAACAGAATTTTAACGTTAGGGACTAAAAGCAACATAAAAGTGAATTATAAGGACTTGGACCGAAAAAAAAAAATTCAGGGACGAAAACCAAAATCTCGCCAACTTACAGGGACGAAAACACTATTTAAGCCTATTAAAAATGATGGAAAAATTGTTATTAATAACAAGGATATTTATCATTATTTTCTACGGTTTCATATAGAGCCAAACTCTTAGTATTAAATTAAACTAGGTCGGTATGAGAAGAACATGGATGTGACTTGTGGTCAGAGAGGATTGTGTTACGTGATAGGTTTTTTTTTTGGTTTTACCATTAGTATTTGATTCGTTGAATCGATTAATTCAGTTCGAGGATCAGTTTTGACATCAAGTGGTTTCAGTCCCTTTTTGACCGCAATTGTGTTATGTGACCGGTTTTCTTGACTAATTAGATTGTGTTATGATAAATGACTAAATGAGTGTATGTGACTCACATGTTCTCAATGAGTATGTTAATTATTCACTTCATAATTGTATTTCGAATCATATAGTTCTCTCGGAAAGGAAACATATCCTCTAACTTTGGATTCCCTAACTTTCCCCTGACTTTAGGCAATTTTCATGAGAGAAGTGATAAAGTGATGAATAAAAGGAGGGAAACAGTATGAGAGAGACTGCATTTTTAGTGAGAGATAAAAAGGCAGAATTTATTTCCCGCACTAAAGTTAAAGGATCCTCCTCCCCTCTGAAGTATCTCTCTTTGTTGGGAGGTATTTAAATAGTAAATTTTATATTAAATATAGTTTGATTCAGAGATGTTCCATACAACAATTGCATAAAATAAGTTTATATATTGCCATTTTTTTTGTGTCGAGATTGATGTGAGGTTTTAGAGTGATCGAGTATCTTTTCTTCCTTACTCCATTAGTCTCTCAATTATGCTTCCCAGTTTAGTGATGTTCCGACTATCTAAACGGTCCATAAGACTGACCCAGCGTGAATGCCCAATCCAAATACCATGCCCACTCAAGCTGACAAATATGTGTATTCTTGATGGGGAATCCTGCATTAAAGTAAGGCGCCGCTCTTATCTCAACTGTTGGCATCCATCAAACAGTCCCCCACATATAGCGTCATATCCACCAAAGACGCTTCAAACTGTCATTCTTAAATAAATGTGACTTTGTGTCACACAAATGTACTATTCATTTACATACTTATAAGTTTCATCTCTCTAAGTTTGGTGACTTGAGCGTTGGAGTGATAACATTGTAGGTAATCCCCTCTCGACCATCGGAGACATCAACCACCAAGTCAGAGACCTTCCTCGGTGGACTTCACCAATATACTACCTATTTTTTGTTCTACATCGGAATAACGGCTCCATCCTTGGGAATCATCTCTTGATTCTCACGAAACCTCTTACTAGATTTCACTGATTTCCTATGTTGCACCACCGCAGCCGTTTCTGTTATTCGATTCGGCCAGCTTTAATTTTTACAATTGTCAACAATGATATCCTCTAAACAGTCTCGGTCCA
The DNA here is from genome assembly GCA_022829125.1 of Lathyrus tuberosus. NCBI lineage: Eukaryota > Viridiplantae > Streptophyta > Magnoliopsida > Fabales > Fabaceae > Lathyrus > Lathyrus tuberosus. The sequence goes on from JALAZF010000159.1 coordinate 6,371,980, forward strand.
CTATTCATCGTAAAACCTATCTTGCGCATGATTCCCAAATATACTTTTAAATGATTCATGTCATCGTCACACTGATAATCACCATCACATCTAAAAAGCTACTTCCTCTGCCTGAAGCAGGTGCACTAGTTCTGATAACCACTCCAATAAATGTATCTCACCAAATCCTTACCTCTAAAATGATTGGACAAAGAACTTTTCATATCTTGTTGTCATTTCAAATGGCTCAACAACAATTCCAAGGACCAACACAAAAGAAACCTTCGCCTTTCACGCAATTGCAATTGTCAACACCAAATTTGTCCCTAAATTTCCAACAACTTTAAGCTACATTGGGAATGCAAGGCATAAACAAACTTGTTACAAACATATATAATCTTAATGTGGCTTAACAAGTGACACCGTAAAAGGATTACCCCAAAACTGCTCTAAAATTTTCTTCCTCACGCCACCTTCAAAAGGGAAAATGACTTACTCGTTGGTTCTATCACTAGAGGATTATCCACCCCGAAGGTACCGTCCAAGGTGACTTCGAATAGATAGGTTACAGAGCTGGAGGTAGTGAGCACGAAGAGGAGATATTAATGCACGAGGGGCCCATCCTAGGATTTATAGACAACGAGAAGGTGGACAACATTCCCAATGAGGTTTTTATGTTAGTAAGTATGACCACAATAGGAAATTTTGAGGTGTCAAGCATCCTTATTGACAAAAGAAACTCATACGACATTAATAATGAATGCCCATTTCTAAATAATTTGTTAACTTTGAATTCTCAGTATCTGGACTTCTTGCTCCGCGATCAGATATTTTTGGATTTATCATAATCAATGTCCAAGTGTATAAGTTGCTTAGGGAACGAGTTATCTTGGATTGTTCATTGTGAAGAAAATTTTGGAAAGAAGAGTTGCAAAAAATGTTCACATTTGGTTTTGAGTTGAATTTTGGTCACTAAGTCAACCATGGAAAATTGACTATGGTTTACTAATTTATATTGATTCTATCTCGTGGACTATTACAATATCAAATGTAGTGTTGAAGAAAGAAATTCAAAATGGAGAGATCTTATTAAAAGAAAATTGGATTTCAAATTTAAAAAAGGAGGAGAATCCTTTATTTGTTTGCACTATAAGTCACTACAAGAGTCGGTTTACAAGATATTAAAAAAGAGGGAAAAAATGGAAATAGTAGAAGAAATTATTTATTTTGACAAAGCATGAGATAAAGCATGAAGCTGGTAGTTCTATACAACAGACTGTAACCTTCCAGCATTAGGGCGCAAGAGCTTCGCTGTTTGTCCACAATCAACAAACGCGACACTAATGATGAGAGAGTTCAGATGACACAACTTTGCATTCTTGTGACAGAAAATGGAAATAATGTTCATAATGTAAACCAAGCCACCGCATAGTGATAGCTTTGGTCAAAACGAGGTATCGTTAGATACCTGACTCATCCAACAATTGATGAAAGATTGGGCTGCCACAGAACCCAACGAAGAGGAAACAGAACAACAAAGCTCCACAGCAGAAAAGCTTGAACCGTGACATCGTAACAAACCAGCGTGGACCCGCGATTTTATTATGGCGATGCTAAAATAAAGGGAGTCTGTTACTAGCTAATAGCAATAAGCATGACTAAGTTGTTAGGGTTCCTTTAAACTAGGAATGCAGATTTATAGGAGTTGATGGGCTAGAGTAATAATAGGTAATTCAGTTTCATATTTTGTATATAAATACATCTCTAGGAAGTTTGAAAAGTATCAAAAAAATATTTAGTGAATATACCTTGGAGTTTGGCACTGACTCAAAGAGTGCTCTTAATCTTTGCATAACAATTTGGTGCTTTCATCATGCGTAATGAAGACATCGCTGAGCCACTTCGTGCCATGGAAGCAAACTTCAAACAACACTCTGAGAACCAACTAGCTCACTTCACCGCCTTTCTCAAACAATACATGGCATCCACAGACGCACGTCTCATCGAGCTAACTGAAAACAACAACCGACGATCATCCAACCCACCACCACCACCGCCCGACCTCACCGCCGTCATGAAGACACTTCGCCTCAATGTCCCCCGTTTCGATGGAAAAGGAGTTGAAGATTGGATTTATAAAATCAACAAACTTTTCACCCTCCACCAGTTAACCCCCGAATCTCGCCTCACTATGGCGTCGTTCCATCTGGACGGCGAAGCTTCCTCATGGTTCCAATGGATGGAGAAAAGTGGGGCGTTCAGAGACTGGGATGATTTCCTACGTGAAGTTCAGAAACGTTTTGGCCCTTCCGTGTATGAAGATCCACTTGGACGAGTTTCTAAGCTTATCCAACGTGACAAGGTGGCTCGATTCAGAACTGAATTTGAAGAATTGATGACGCGTACCACCAGCATTAATGACGCCATGTTCCTCAATTTCTTTGTTTGGGGACTGAAACCTGAGATCCGTTGCGAGCTGTTTCTCTCCCCGCCGGCGAATCTAGCTGACGCCATGGCCCGTGCACAACTATATGAGGACAGAAACGAGGATCTTCGTGGGCGATTCCGCCGCGACAACCACCGCCTACCCGATACTTCCCAACGACCTCCTTATAAACACCCGGAAAGCAAGGTGTTAACTCCAACAACCAACAACCCAACTCTGCTGCAATCAATTTCGGCAGGAAAATCGCAACTACCCATCAAGTGGCTATCACCAACAGAATGGCGGGAAAAACGTGACAAAGGACTTTGCTTTAGTTGTGATGAAAAATTTCACCCTAATCACCGCTGCAAAAATAGAATGATGGTGATGTGCGGTCACGAAGAGGACGAAGAAAACACCGAGACCCAAATCGATCCGGTGTCTACAGTAGAAACATCAGAAGAGCAACCAGAAGTAAGTTTACACTCTCTCACAAACCCAGTCAGTCCACGCATCTTTAGAATTTTAGCCAAACACGATGCTGAAACATTGGAGGTGCTAATCGACACAGGAAGCAATAATAATTTTGTTCAAGAAGGCCTTGTTCAGAAACTGGGTCTAACTATCGAGACTGCTAAACGTTTTAAGGTCTATATGGGTAACGGACAACATCTAGTTTGCCAACAAAAATGTGTGGGTGTGCCATTAATCATGCAAGGTCATTTGTTTGAAGTGGATCTTTTTGTCTTACCTATTTGTGGGCTGGATATTGTTCTGGGAATGCAGTGGTTAAGGACGTTAGGCCTGTGCCTCCATGATCATAATGCCCTCACCATGGAATTTACGTGGAAAGGGAAATAACTTCACTTGGTGGGTGAGTCACGGCCCAACCCCAGTTCGGTCACCTTCGCACAAATGCGAACAATTATCGAAGCCGGTGATTTTCGTGGCCTCTTCCACCTCACTGCCACTAAAACTGATGATACCACCGCTTCACAGCCAAATGCGGATGTCGACATTAGTACCCTCGATGCTACCCTACCAATTGAAGCTCAAGGCCTCCTCTTACGACACCGGAAAGTTTTCACCACACCAGCCCAGTTACCACCTTACCGATGCAGTGACCACCGAATTCATTTGCAAACCAGATCCTCACCAGTTAATGTACGGCCTTACAGCTACCCCTATTTTCAGAAGGACACTATGGAGAAATTGGTTCGAGAAATGCTAGATTGTGGCTATATACGCCCAAGTAACAGCCCTTACTCATCACCGGTGCTCTTGGTTAGAAAGAAGGATGGCTCTTGGCGATTTTGTGTTGACTATCGTGCCCTCAACAGTATTACCATTAAGGACAGGTTTCTGATACCTACCATTGACGAACTACTAGATGAGTTAGGTGGTGCATTTGTGTTCTCGAAATTGGATCTACGAGCAGGATACCATCAAATTCGCATGGACAGCCGTGACATTCACGAAATAGCATTTCGCACACACAACGGACACTACGAGTTTGTGGTCATGCCGTTTGGACTCACTAACGCCCCCTCCACCTTCTAGTCAGCCATGAACGACGCTTTCAGACCTTTCTTACGACGCTTCGTCACCGTTTTCTTTGATGATATTCTGGTTTACAGCAAGAGTATTCAAGAACATGTGTCTCACCTTCAACAAGTATTACAGTGCCTCGAGGAGAAGGAATTCTTTGCCAAGGGAAGTAAGTGCCAGTTCTTCCAAAAATTGGTGGAGTACTTGGGTAATTTAGTATCCTCTGAGGGTGTCAGAGCAGATCCATCCAAAATCAGTGCGATGAATAACTGGCCAAAACCCAAGAACCTCAAGCAACTACGAGGATTTTTGGGACTCACAGGTTACTACCGACGCTTCCTAGCTGGTTATGCAACAATAGCTGCACCTCTAACCGAATTACTAAAGAAAGATAACTTCATGTGGAGTGAGAAAGCTAACAGCGCATTTGAACTCTTAAAACACACCATGATTGTGACACCAGTGCTAAGGTTGCCTAATTTCACCAAGCAATTCGTTGTCGAAACAGACGCATCCAATGTGGGAGTAGGAGGGGTCCTCATGCAGGATAAACACCCCGTCGCATTCTTTAGTAAAAAGTTGGGACCCCGGATGCGAGGAGCATCAGCGTATCTCAGAGAGTTGCGGGCCATCGTTGAAGCTATCACCAAATGGCGACAATATCTATTGGGCAGACAATTCATCGTTCGCACAGACAATAAGGGTCTTCGTGAACTGCTAATCCAAGTAGTACAAACCCCCGAGCAACATCATTACCTGCGCAAGTTATTGGGGTTCAACTTCACTATCGAGTAAAAATCCGGCTCTATGAATGCAGCAACTGATGCCTTGTCTCGACAATTCGAAGATGATAATTCCATACTACAAATGGCAATATCATCGAGTCAATTTGATTTTTTGAAGCAATTGAGAAAAGAGAATACAACCATGGAAGACCTCAAAACTCTTCACCAACTAATTCAACAAGGTAAGGGAAAGGAATCTGGTTTTGATGATCATGAGGGTCTACTGAGGTATAAAGGGCGCTTATACATCAACAAACATTCTACTCTTAAACCTCTCCTGTTGCGGGAATTCCATGAGTCGCATACAGGGGGTCATGCAGGCGTGGATCGCACGTTTCGCCGCCTTGGTGCCAATTTTATATGGAAAGGGATGCGTCACGACGTTAAGACATTTATCTCTCAGTGTTTTACTTGTCAAACCATTAAATATTCAACTTCCCCGCCGAATGGATTATTACAACCTCTACCACTACCGGAGCGAGTATGGGAAGATGTGGCGCTTGATTTCATTGTTGGACTACCTCCTTCCAACGGAAACACAACCATACTAGTAGTGATCAACCGATTCAACAAATACGCACATTTTGGAGCCCTTCCCACTCATTACACCGCGTCGACAGTAGCTGAGCTGTTTGCAAACATGGTGATCAAATTGCATGGGATACCCCGCACGATCGTATCCGACCGTGACCCGATATTCACGAGCAAATTTTGGCATAAATTGTTTGATCTAATGGGCACTAAACTTAAGATGAGCTCCTCATACCATCCTCAAACCGATGGACAAACAGAGGTAACAAATCGCTATGTGGAACAATACTTGAGAGCTTTTGCAGCTGACTATCCTAAGAAATGGGGCAGGTTTCTCACATGGGCTGAATATCACTACAACACTAGTCATCATTCATCAATCAACATGACTCCTTTCCAAGCTGTCTATGGTCGCCCTCCCCCAACCATTCCAACGTACGTGCGCGGACAATCCAAAATTCAAGCAGTAGAAGGTGACCTATTGACGAGGGATGAAATTCTGCAACACCTAAAGAAGAATTTGATACGTGCTCAACAACGCATGGTGCAATAAGCAAACAAACATCGCACTGACATGCAATTCGAGGTGGGTGATTTGGTTCTCGTGAAACTTCAACCTTATAGGCAAGCAACTGTGGCTGCTCGGTTGAATCATAAGATTTGCAGAAGGTTCTTTGGACCATTCCCAGTAATAGCACGCATTGGTCCAGTAGCTTATAAGCTGGGTCTGTCACCTGGGAACCGCATTCAAAGGTTCAGCTGTTGACAAGTTTTATCCATTGCCAGAGGCTGGTATCGCCAATCGACCTTTATTGTATCCCATAGCCATTCTGGCCGGCCGTATTTGCAATAAACGAAGTTGTCCACACAAACAAGTCTTGGTGCAGTGGTCCCACAGCCAACCAGAAGATGCTACTTGGGAGAACTTATCGTCATTCGTCGATCTTTACGAAATTCATGACCTTGAGGACAAGGTCAATTTCGAGGAGGGAAGTAGTGATAGCTTTGGTCAAAACGAGGTATCGTTAGATACCGGACTCATCCAACAATTGATGAAAGATTGGGCTGCCACAGAACCCAACGAAGAGGAAACAGAACAACAAAGCTCCACAGCAGAAAAGCTTGAACCGTGACATCGTAACAAACCAGCGTGGACCCGCGATTTTATTATGGCGATGCTAAAATAAAGGGAGTCTGTTACTAGCTAATAGCAATAAGCATGACTAAGTTGTTAGGGTTCCTTTAAACTAGGAATGCAAATTTATAGGAGTTGATGGGCTAGAGTAATAATGTGCAATTCAGTTTCATATTTTGTATATAAATACATCTCTAGAAAGTTTGAAAAGTATCAAAAAAATATTTAGTCAATATACCTTGGAGTTTGGCACTGACTCAAAGAGTGCTCTTAATCTTTGTATAACACATAGTGTATTGCCGATACTTCAGAGGTTTTCTCGTGTCGGTTATGGTGTTGCTGCTATTACACCATTTCCCCATCACTTAGCATTCAACGGTTTACCGTCTAACATCCTGCATCTCCGTTGTAAGACCAACTTGGAAGCATTGAACTTTGTTCCTATATGTCAATAACAAAAAGTAAATAAGTAGCAAATAATCTCACTGCAGCATAGCCAATAGTCACTTTTCCATGTTAATCTCATTAAACATAGATCACTCTAAGAAGCTTCATATACAAGGCAAACAGAGGGGATATTATAACCTCTACAACAGTCATAACAAAATTCACAATCAACTAACTATGTTTGGCACGTTTTCTTTTATTCTAGCAATAAGCATATGAACCTATGCATAACAACAACACCAATTCACAATCTAAGTTCCATGTACACTCATGACTATTAACCTTTACACCCTTAATATAAAGTTCCATGTACCCCTGGCCTCATTAGATTATGTAGGTTTCTTGAATCAATTTCCTAGAATTTCATACTTTTATTTGATAGAATTTTTTATTAGCTTTTTTGAAATTTTATGCATTTACTTGATATATTTTTTTGAATTAGCTTATTAGATTTTTATACATTAATTTCTTAGAAGTTTGATCTCATATTGATCTGTTAGAATCTTTAATCAATTTTAATTTTAGGATTAGTTTTGGCTGAATTAACCTTTAACCATGAGTATTGACCATGTCCACTTTGGTTTTAGGTTAACACCTTTATCTTTTTCACGCATGATTGATTTTAGAAGTAGTTTTTAAGCAGAATTAATTTCTTTTGCATTCATTCTTGATTATACTTTGGTGCATGATCATAATTGTGAATATGTTTGATTTCTACCATGGCCACTTGATTGTTTTAGGAATGGTACTATTATGTGTTTGTATGATCCTTTTTCCATTCTTGTATGATGTATGGTGATTCATCCCCCATTGTGGGTAATATGTCCCCCATTCCCATAAGCATGTAATAGCTTAGACTTTTCTTTTCTTTGTTGTTTACTTCACATGTTAATAATTAAGATTAAATCAAAACGATAAAAATAATCATTTCAAGAGAATAAAGCACACGTGATCCAACGTCAAGTGCTTTTCAAAATCAAATGAAACCAAAAGCAACGCGGGTGCTTGATCCAACGTCAAGTATCTCAATTCATTCCATTCTCATACTTTTATCTCTATCTCACTCCTACAATTCTCACCTTCTCACACCCGTAAGTCGATTTCCTAGGCATTGCCATCAACCTCCATCCATACCGACACTTTAATCCAATTCACTCCACTTCCTTCATTATCATCTCATTTCTTCATAAAACTAAAAACAATGGTCCTTGTACCAAGTGCATTTTCAAACTCTTTTCTAAACAAACTTGGAATGGTTGTGGAGTGGTTAGGCAAAGGCTTTGTCCTATCCCGAGTGCTTGACATTACCTTTAGGTTTCACTGTCTAAGCACTCACCTTCTAAAGTAAAACACTTCCTAAACAAAAACGAGTAGTGTCCTCCTCGTGTTGGACAAAAAAGAGAAGATTGAGTGAAGACTTCTTCTTCTTCGAGTATTAGGATGCTCACTTTAGAGTGAGTGGTCTTGATACTCGTCTTTCAATACGAAGACGTGACTATACTCGCCACGCATCTTTTTCAAAACAAATATTTTGTGATAAAGAACTGGGTACTACCCGCAGGGGTTCCTATCCAAGGACTTGTCTCCCCTCTAAAATCAATCTTAATCAATCTAATAGATTTTTTCGCCCTAGGGCAACATTCAAACCTTTCATTATTAACACACCAACATTACAATACCACACCATCTTCTTTGGGCCAAACAACCTTCTTTGGCATCCATTTTCCGTTGGGTTAAGCACCTCACGACCAAGCACTCATTTCTGGATTAATACCCTTTCAAACATTTGCCCTCTGGAGTTCATACTCTGGCAATCCTTTCTTTCTCCCTTTGGAGTTCATACGTTGGCGATCAATATTCTCCTTTTGCCCTTCTGAGTTTCATACTCTGGCAATCCTTTCTTTCTCCCTTTAAAGTTTCATACTCTGGCGATCCTTCTCTTTTCTTTGCCCCTTGGAGTTTCATACTCTGGCGATCAATCTTTTCTTTCGCCCCGTGGAGTTCATAATCTGGCGATCTCTCTCTTATCCTTCCTATTGCCATGTGGAGTTTCATACCCTGGAAACCTTTCTTCTATTTCCACTTGCCCTGTGGAGTTTCACATTTGGCATTCTTTCTTTTATCCCCCTTTTTTTTGCCCTGTGGAGCCTCATGCTCTGGCAAATTTATCCCTTTCTTTTCTCATCCTTAGTTCCATGAACTACGGAGCTTTGATCTCGTCATTGCACTATAAGGATACATAGACACAAGATTGCGAGATATTGGCGAGCAACCTTCCTTTATTTTCCCCCTTAGTTCCGAACTACGAAGTTCTGATTTCCTCATTTCACTATGAGGATACGTAGGCACGAGGGCCCCAATCCTCCACGAGCACTTTAATTATTAAACCTTTTTCCCTTTTCGCAAGTAACCTCTAGATAGTAACACCCATCCGAGCAAAGAACAAGTAAAATGGTTCCCGTCGAGTACGACGGATGTGAAAAATGCTAATACCTTCCCCTCGCATAACCGACTCCCTTACCCGTTTCTTTTTCCCTTGGGTTTTATCGATATTTTCCCTTTCCTCAGGAATAAATAAATTTCGGTGGAGACTTTATTATACCATCGAGCGTGCGATGCGCTTGGGTATATTTCCGCTAGCTTCATTTGGCGAATCTGCTGGGGATTCCTTGCTTTTGCAAATAAGAGTCTAGCCTACTTGTTTTTCCTTGCTTGATTGGATGTTTATCTTTATGCTTTACTTGCTGTATCTATATGTTATTACATTATTTTACTGCTTTAAATATTTTGATGCCATATATTTTGGATATCTGTATTTTTCTCTGATGTTGGCCTGGGATGATGCTACATGAGAGATAAGCTCTATACCCGAGCTTTTGAGCATACATTAAGCTAGGAGGTGGTTGCTTATTGACTTGAGAGACTTTGGACTCACTAAGTTGATATGACTTCCCCGCTCAGATGAGGCCCCTTTTGAGACGCTAATGTCATACGAGCAGTCGTAACACTGTTATTGTTTCTGACCTGGGAGTCTGGGATTTTAAGGACCTTTAGTGAACCCGTGGCTTTTCGAAGTTCAGAGTAACCTCACATAGAGGAGATTCCCTTGGGAGTATCATTGGATTTGCAAGTTACTTTTGCAATGATGAGGGTATTCTCAAAACGGATCCATAACTCTAAGAACCTTCATAAAAGTTTTAACATTCACATGTGAGGGGATATGGGTTTTTTTTTGCAGGGAGCCTAGAAAACTCAACCTACCTTGAGAAGCATGTTCAGACTATCCAGAATGCGCCGAACCTTTGAATATGTGATGCTTGATCTCATCTCATCACATTATCCATCGCAAATAATTTAGCATATGCATTCCCCTAGGGAACATAAAAACTTTTTGCATACCTTAATGCATCATTCATGCATACATGTGCATTTCAAAACCGAAAACCAAAATGCTTATGTCATCTTTATCCCATTGTCCAGTTAAAAACGACGACTCGACATCGATATTTCACCTGATAAAACAAATCAAAAGTCATGGCTGATATGGAACAAGAGAATGTTGCCTACAAAGAGACTCTGAGCCAATTCCAAGGTTAAATGAATCAAGTTCTGGAGTACATACGTACTCAAAAGGAAGTTGTCGCTTATGCTGCCGTTCCAACACCTGTTGAGACTATTGTGCAACCTATCATCAACCAACTGGGTTCGACTTATGGGTTGAATGGTAACACTGTTGCTTATTCGTGGGGCATGCCTCCGAACATTGTCCCTCTGACTGCTAATGGGGGTGCATTCATTCCATATCAACCATTTCCCATGCCTTATGTTAATGGGAACACCATTGCTCATCCTTGGGGTATTCCTCCCCAATTTTCTCCTCTTGTAATCAATGCTGACTCTGACGAAGTCTCGCAAGATCAACAAAGACAAAATGTTGTGCTTACAAATACTAAAACTCCTGCTGACAGCGAGCCAGAATACAGAGGTCCTCCTATTCACTTCCAGATCACTCCTCAGGCTGCATAACCTGTTGCTCAACATCCATATTGAGGTTTCCCACCTGTCAATTTTGGAATACCTCCTTTCCATCAAGGGCATCCTCTGCTACTGCTACCACTCCATCCACTTACCATGGGGCACCTTATGCTCCATATGGAGGACAATTGGGTCAAACTTCTGGTCAGATGGTTAATTCTGGAATGGTATATCCTCCCCAATTTGCTTCTCCACAAGTTCCTACTCAGATAACTTCTCAGCTTCCGAATCCACAAACTTATCTCAGACCTTTCAATCAGAGTTTCCCTGGTCCTAGCAAGCCCGCAAACTATAAATTGTTGGATGAGAGAATTCGAGCTATCAAAGGTTTCTCCTCCTTTGGCACAGATGCCAAAGATTTGTGCTTGGTTTTAAATGTTGTGCTACCCCAAAAATTCAAGGTTCCGGATTTGCCAAAATACAAGGGCTTGAGTTGACCTAGAAGCCATGTCATAATGTGTTGAAGAAAAATGACATCCTACATAGACAATGATGATTTGTTGATCCACTGTTTCCAAGATAGCCTATTTGGGGCTTCCTTGGACTTGTATATGGGGCTTGAACGCAACAAGATTCGACCGTGGAGGGATTTTTCAGAGGCCTTCTTAAAACAATATAAGTACAACCTAGATATGGCTCCAACGAGGCTACACCTGCAGAACCAATCTCAAAGAACCAATGAAACATTTAAGGAATACGTGTAGAGGTGGCGCGAAATGGCTTCCCGTGTTCGACCCGCGCTTTCTTATATAGAGTTGGTTGACATCTTTATGGGTACCTTGTAGGGGCTGTATTATGAGAATATGGTGGGTAGCTCGTCCTCAAACTTTGCTGACATCATGACTATTGGGGAACATATTAAAAACGGGCTGATAACTGGGAAAATTGTTGGTGCTGCTCAACAAGCCACAAACAAGAAACCACCAAGCAACTTCACAAAGAAAAAAGAAGGAGATACAAACGTTGTGATGGCAAATAACAACCCTCTATATCAGGTTCCTATGACTCTCATGCGATATTATCCCTGTCCTTATGTTGTTGCTGCTCAGTATCAACAACCGTCATTCGAATATCAACCACGACCTCAGTACCAACAGCCTCAACAAGCTCAGGCTCCCTAGAATCGACAACCTCATCAGAGGCAAAACAGACGAGGAAATAATTATCAGAATAATAGAAGGTGTCCAAACTTTGATAATGTTCCTGTGTCATACACAGAATCAATACCCTTTCAAGCATTTTCCCTGTGGAGTTCATACTCTAGAAATCCTTTCTTTCACCCTTTGGAGTTCATACTCTGGTGATCAATCTTTCTCCTTTTTCCCTTCTGAGTTTCATACTCTAGCAATCCTTTCTTTCGCCCTTTGGAGTTTCATACCCTTGAGATCCTTCTCTTTTCTTTGCCCCTTGGAGTTTCATACCCTGGCGATCAATCTTTTCTTTCGCCCTGTGGAGTTCATAATTTGGCGATCTATCTCTTATCCTTCCTTTTTTCATGTGGAGTTTCATACTCTGGAAACCTTTCTTCTATTTCCTCTTGCCCTGTAGAGTTTCACACTCTGGCATTCTTTCTTTTATCCCCATGTTTCCCCTATGGAGCCTTATGCTCTGACAATTATCCCCTTTCCTTTTGCCCTGTGGAGCCTCATGCTATGGAAATTTTCTCCCTTTCTCTCTCAAAGATAAGTCAATCAGGGGCATTCCTTCCAAAATCATCCAGGGGAAAAACTACTTCAAGTCTCGTATTAGGGTAGACCACCTCAAGAGCACAAGAAGTTAACCTCTCCCAGAAATGGTTAGTCAGGGACATACAACTTCAAGACAGTGGGGCAAGTCAGATCGAGATCTTCTAATGACAAGATCACTTCATAACATACAATTGGGGCAATCCATACAGATTCCCAAACAGACTAGGGCAAAGATAGGCTAAGAAGGTACAAGTGTCATACCCAAAATTTTGACCACCAAGATTTCCCATCATTGTGCAAATCATTACCATAATATGGATGTACCCTCATGCCTATTCAATCTCCTCAAGGATTATTGAGCATTCACTACAATTAAGAATTAGGGTTTTGAGCCCTCTCAGAGTACTTAGACAAAGGATCAATCAAGAATTGACATGATCTTCAACTTGTCTAACCTCTCAAACACCCATGAAGGATCAAGAGGTCTCCCATATCAAGAATCAAGCACAAGGTTGCAACATTCCAAGTGGATTAAGCCTCAAGATCGCCAGTGTCACCAAATTAGGGTTTTGGTCGACCAAGGCCTCCAGATAAAAATTTTCATCTAGGCATGAGCCAATACTTCAAAGCATGACCCAAGATACTCAAAGGGACCTCATGGACCCAATCATGGAGTCAAATTAACCTCAGGGGAAGCATTCATCAAAAATATGGAATTACGGTTTCTTGACCTAATTCACCCTTAAGTTGACTTTTGAGGCAAGACATGAACCAAGACCTCAAGACATGATTTTAGGGCCTCAAATACACCACATTGATCCATTTACAACAATGGATTGATCCAAGAAGCTTGATTCACAAGTCTCAATTTCATCTGGACCATAATTAGGGTTTTGAAGAAAAAGTCAACTATACCTTTGACTTTCATGATTCAAGATACTCTAAAACACCTATGGAATCCATCCATTAGGTTTTAGTTAGGTCAAAAACTTGATTACATAGAGGATCACACAGTTTGGAATTCATCTGACAAAAAGTCAACTATGCCCAAAATCAAGTTTGACTTTTTGAAAATTTTCACAAATGTGGTTCCCCTAAGTCAAAAACAATGTTAATGTATGGTTTTGATCATCATCCATCAATAAAAATCAAGAAAAGTGAGGTTACTTGCAAAAGAGGCAACCATAAGAAACTTAAAGTTTTATGAGTTATGAACAAAATAGATTTGGTACCAACTTTGCAAGGTTATAACTCCCAAACCCCAAGGCCTTTTTCTTCCATCTAAAGCTCAAATGAAAGTTCACATGACATAATTCAAAAGTGTCAACTACAAAAGATTCCAAATCTTCATGGATTTTGAATTATGGATTGATCAAAATCATAAAAACATGAAAATGACCACTTTTTCCAACACTTAGAAATTTGTTTAGACAGAATCTGTCTAGGTTTTTCACCAACTTTTGGACCATTTTTCATTATGATCCAAGCTAACCCAAGACCATTTGTGGACATCAAAGTTAAAGTATGTCATACAAGCTTTCCAAAGAATAGAAGAACTCCCATTAATTCAACTTGAGCAAGGAGTTATGAACCTCACAACATGCCTTGCTCAAACTAATTTTCATGACAGCATTTGGCAGATTGTGTGCATTTCTTGTGCCACACGATTTCCATTTCCAATTTTGTCATCTTCCAAGCCTTGTTCTCTTATAAGATCATAAAGAATCTTGATGAGCCACTTGATGATTTCAACTTTGAACCTTTGAGTCAAGAAATCAACTTGGCATGTGCAAAATCATCATTTACATGAACTTTGAATTTCCAATTTGGCATCAAGCATTTATGTGATGCATAGAGGTCGCATGAATCAGTTACAAACCAGCCAAAAGGAGTCAAGAAACATGAGTGTTCAAACCTACAAAGTTGGTTGAAGTCAAGATAAGAGGAGACTTGGTACCTTGGCATTTAAGAAAGTTCTACATGACAAAATCCATTGGAAAATAGCATGCTCCCTCATCCACTCACTATTCCTTCAAAAACAAACTTCCTCTACTATAAATATAGGTCATTTCTGATGTTTCAAAACACACCAAAACAATACCAAAGCCTTGTTTTCTCACTCTCCCCCTCTTACTTCATTTTCAAGTCACCATGAAGAAATTTGGGAATTCTTGAAACCAGAGCAAAAACCACTCAAATAACTATCCAAACAAATCATAAACCATCTATTGGAGGTGTTCAAACCTTCATCCTCATTGTACAACACAAAATCAGAAATTCAACCTCCAAAACCTCAAATTTTGACTTTTCTGCATTTTTCAAGCCATATCTTGATCCAATCACTTTCAAAACCAAACAACACTTCAAATACTCTCCAAATATCATCCTCAAACTGTCCCAATAAGTTTCCCTCAACTGCAACACCATTTGAGTGAGTTACCATTTTGGTCACTTTTGCCACTTTTGCAAGAAAGAGCCAGTTCTTGTTCCTGAGGATTCCAGCTGGTTTTGATCATCCTAAAAGCTTCTAAGGGATCAACCAAGAGTGTCTAAGGCATTAGATTACTTCTGGCACAAGCATTTTGCAAGATAACACAAGGAGCTTCAAGAGGTAAGTGCATAACAACTTGAACTCTTTAAAATATGCATTGCTTTGATATCCATTGATCATGAACATGTCATACATATCATATGTGTTATGTTTGAACCAATTTACCATGCTATTGTTGCTTGTATGAAGAGATAGCATAAAACTTGCAAATTTTGGCCTATTTTTGAAACCACTATCGGGTTTTAAAATGTAGCTATCTTTAGAAAATTCTGAAACCACCATTGGATTCCTCATGAAATTCTAGATAAGATCCATCTAAATTTCATCCAATTTCATGGAGAAATGAGGGAGATATGATCCTTCTTGCAAATCACTCAAACTTGGTTTTTTGCCTTGGCTTGACCTGAAATTTAGGTCACCCTTATGCACATGGGGTGATTTTGATACACGGATGTATCACCAACTGTAGCGCGATTTTTGTGGTTTCGAATCACTACCGCTTTGGAACTACAGTTCGATTCATTTTTTATCCTGTTGAGCTGATTAAGGAAGGGGAATAGATGTCTCCAATTAACCCTGCTTGCAAACTGAGATTAAACAGTCAAAACTGTTGGTTTACAGATGCTATCAAGAGGGGGTTCTTCTTTAGGGTTATTCGCTTAAAAACAGTGTATAGGCTATTGGTAAGATGTTAGGTCTGATGCTTTTCAATTGATGTGTGAAGGTACGGGATTTTGGGTTTTTTGATTAGTATCCTCGCTAAGATTTTGGAATCTTATGCCTACGTATTCCCGAAACAGGGAAATCAGAGCGATCGTAGTTCCTCCTATTCTATGGGAGGAAAGAGGTGTTTTGGTGTCTTGTTCAAAGCCCAAGACGTGAAGCTAAAGGTGGTTTGTATCTTGTTCAAAGCCCAAGATGTGAGGCTAAAGGGTTTTGGCTGAGAGAGAATTTATCATCTCTAAAGAGGAGTTGTTGATGTTTGTATGCTATGAGCAAGGCACAACTTTGATGCTAAAAGGTTGATTGACTCAACCAGGGTTTTCTTTATACAAAGCCTAAGAGGAGGCGGGAAGTTTGACTTTTCTGGGGAAAATGTTCTTTCTGTCTTGTACAAAGCCCAAGATTGAGGCTAAAAGGGATTTTGACTCCGTTGGGGAGAATGTATCTTGTATAAAGCCCAAGATGGAGGCTGAAATGGTTTGACTCAACAAGAGAGTACCTTTATCTGTCCTGTATAAAGCGCAAGACGGAGGCTAAAAAGGTTGACTTGAAAAGAGAGTCTGAAGGTGATTGACTCAACAAGAGAGTCTGAAGGTTGTTTGACTCAACAAGAGAGTGATTTGCTGTCTCGTACGAAGCCCGAGATTAAGGCTAAAAGGAGATTGACTCAACAAGAGAGTCTTTTATACTCAACAAGAGAGTGTTTTATATGCCTTGTATAAAGCCCAAGACGGAGGCAAAAAAAAGGGGATTGACTCAACAAGAGAGTCTTGAACAGGTGATTGACTCAACAAGAGAGTCTTTTATACTCAACAAGAGGGTGATTTATATGTCTTGTACAAAGCCCAAGACGGAGGCTAAAAGTGATTGACTCAACAACAGAATCTGAAAAGGTTAGCTCTGCTAGGGAGAATCATTTGTACAAAGCCCAAGAGGAGGCGGCCTTACCGCTGTGGATTCTGGAGATCCTGAAGCGGGTCCAAGTGTGGGGAACTCTCATGGGAGAGACCGGGGTTTCTTCCTATGTTTGAAAGGAACTTGAGAATGTCTTTGAGGCTCAAGGGTCTTAGACTGTCCAAGTCTAGAGTTTTCTCTATGATACTATGCCCAAGAGGAGGCACGGGCATTAAGGGATGAGTATCAACCCTAAAATGGCCGGAGTTTTGACGCTGGAAAGACTGCCCTAGCAAAGGAGGACTAAGTTCTGTCTTATACCTTTAAGAGGTCGTCAGGGTCCTTATATGAAGCCCAAGAGAAGGCATGAGAACTTCTAAGAAGCTGAAGGGTCCTTGTACAACTCCCAAGAGGAGGCGGGGATGCTTTTAGGAAGCCTGAGGGTCCCTAAACCAAGAGAAGTTCAAGAAATGTAATTCACAGAGAAGAGATCATTCCAGGAAAGTTCGAGAATTTGGAAGAAACTCAAGAGATGTCATTCACGGAGAAAAGATCATCTCTAGGGAGTTAGAGTTTCTTTGACAATTTCTAAGGGTGACAGTCTGAGAAAAGGTTCACCGAGAATACTGCCTTTCTCTTTGTTCCATATTGTTTAACCCCAAGAGGAGGGAAGACTGTATCTGGAATCCTACGGGGGATCTAGTTTTGTTTGTATTTAAGAGTGACCAACAAGGCTTTACCTAGTGCTAGACATAGTTGTCGGGGAAAAATCTAAATAACTATACTAGTATTACACAGTGGATATATGACAAGTATATAAAAGGATGTGAAAGAAGACTTAAAGTGAAGCAACCCCACAATACAGTTATGTACATATGAAAGCGGTAAATGAAAGCGGATAAACACTTACCCATTGTAAAGCTTCCATGATGTTTGGTTAGTTGTTCAATAAAGAAAGTTTTGATAACAACATATATTTGAATTCAAAATCAAAGGAGGAAGTGCTTTGAAGAGATTGTTGGGGCTTACAGCTCAAGGAGAGGCCCAAGTTTTAACGATGATCGCACCGTTGTTTTAAAAACTATACAGAGGGACTTATACAATACGTGAGGCCCAAAAAGTTTTTATGTACAAGGGGATGGGTCTTACACTCTATTAGAGGCCCAGAGAAAAAGAAATGGGGCTTACAACACGAGGGGAGGCCCAGATGATTTGTTTTTGAACTGGCGATCGCGCCGAGATTTTTCTTTTAACGCAGAGGGACTTATACAATGTCTGAGGCCCAAAAAGGTTTTGGTTAAAAGGGGATTGGGTCTTACACTCTATTAGAGGCCCAATAATTTATTTTTGTACAAGTGGTGGGGCTTACAGCTCAAGGAGAGGCCCAGATGATTTTTGCTAAAAAGGCGACGATCGTGCCGAACTTTTTGACGGTATCGGGACTTATACAATACACTGAGGCCCAAATTATTTTGGTTTTAAAAAAGGGTTGGGTCTTACACTCTATTAGAGGCCCAAAGAGTTTGAAAAAGTTTGATGAGGGTTGAATTAATCAAAGCCCTAATTTGTTTTCAAAATATATTTTAATTGAATAAAAATTCAATTAAAATGATCAAAATTGTTAAACATGTGTGAAAAAAATTGTGATCTTGGATCAATGTTTCAAAAATCATGTTTCTATCCACAAAATGATTGGAAATCAATTAAGTTTGGAAAATCAAGGGAGAAAAAACATTTTAAATGTTGAAAAACAAATAAAATATTAATTCTTTGTAAAAATATCAAGTATATGAAATAATTAATATTAATAGGATTTTTTGGTAAAATAAAATATTTTAGCATTTTTGTGAATTATTAAAAAAAGAATCAACTCAAAATCATTAAAAACTGGAGAGAAATTAATTTTTGAATCAATTAAATAAAATCACAAAATTCAAATATTCAAATATTCAAACAATGGCGCCAAGAACATGCCAAGAACACGCGCCACCCTCTGTTTCTGCAGATTTGCATTTTCTATCCAATCTCATGGAATACTTGATTATATCATGCAATCTACATATTAATCTGCTCGTTTTCACCTCACGATCATGTCTATGGTCTTTAATTTCATTTATTTTAAGCATGGAATAAAAAATCAAAGAGAAACCTCAAGAACCCTAAAATTTGCATGAAGGCTCAGAAATTCCATACACGATTCAAACAAAGAAATTGATTGAGGGTAAACACTTTATGCATGATTATGAACATATGGCCAAATTATTGTGCAGCAAAAAATGCATGGATCATAGAGTTAGAAGAGCTCAGGCTTACCTCTTGCAGCTGGTGATCGTGTTTTGTGTTAGAGGTGTTGCAAGCTGGTTCCAATGATTTGCACAACTTCCTTAGGTGCCAAGTGATGTGTCTGAATGCTTGGAGTGGTTTGAAACAAGCTGGAACTGAAGACGGTACCCCAACTGCAAGTCTGCTTAAAGCTTGAGCAGTTGGATGGTGATTTTGAGAAATCAGTGTTCCAGATGTTGTTTAAGTGTTTGGATCACTTCTATATGATGTTTATGAGGTGTGTGTGTGTGTGATTGGTTTGGTTGGAATTGCTCTCAAACTCAAAACCCGATAGTGACTTGCTTTGGAAGGCAATTTTGGAGTGAAGGAAGAGATTTTGAGGAAAGCATTTGTTTGATGGCTTTGGTGTACTCAAACTGAGCACAAATGAGCTCTATTTATAGTAGAGCAAGTTTGTTTTGCAAGCAATAGTGAATGGCAACTGTTGCAGAAGTTTGGCAAACGTTGATCAATAGGAATCCAAGTCTCCTCTAGCCATTGACTAGAGGTTAGAGCACAGGCTGCTAGTTCCCTAGTTATTGGATAAGTCTTGACTAAATTCAATTGGAAAGGGCTCAGTCCATGCCACCTTGGTGCATCCATTAAATGCTCCAAACCAAAATTGGATTCTTGTTTCTCTTTTAGGCATTTCTAGGTTTGGCATGCTACTTTTGGTTCCAAGGACTTGGGAGGCTGATGGATCAGTGTTTGTCCCTCCTTGGTCTCCCCCTGAGGTGTTCACATGGACAAACTTGTTTGTCATTTGCAAAATTTGCTCAAATCGAGCAAAATGCATAAATCTGCCTTGCCATGACAGTTTGCAGCAAGGCACATTGTCATTATCATATCTCATGGCTTAAGTGGAGTTTCATGGAGTTCTTGGCCATTTTGGAAAGCTCTTATATGGTACAACACATATGTGATCATAGTTTGTCTTGATACTTTTTGGATCCAAGTGAAAAATCCCCCTACTTTTGAAAAAAACAAAACAAAACAGATTCTGACTTAGTGAAAATTTCACTAAGTGTTGGAAAAAGTGGCATTTCATGTTTTCAGCCATTTTGATCCAACCATAACTCAAAATCTATGATGAATTGGAATGAGGTGTAGTTAACACTTTTAAAGTATGCCATGAGAGCTACAAATCCATTTTTGGATCAGCCCAAATGGTTGCTTGGATCTCAAGTTATGATCCTTGGAAGTTGGTACCCTAGCCACGTTGTTCCATAACTTAGAAATTTTCTAAGTTTTTTATGGTTACCCCTTTTACAAGTTATCTCACTTTTCTTGGTTTTTCTTGTTGAATGATGATTTCAATCACACATTAACATCATTTTAGGGTTAGGGGACCATAATTGATAAAAAATCAAAAAGTCAAACTTTGACTTTTAGGCACAGTTGACTTTTTATCAGATGAATTCCAAACTGTGCGATCCTTTATAAAATCAAGTCCTTGACCTAAATCAAACTTGATGGATTGATTTCATAGGTGTTATAGGGTGCATTGAATCATGTCCAAAGGTTTGGGAGCATGTCTTGGTCAAAAGTCAAAGGTACAGTTGACTTTTTCCTCAGAATCCTAATTGTGGTCTGATGAACTTGAAACTTGTGAATCAAGCTTCTTGGATCAATACATTGTTGCAAATGGATCAATGTGGTTTATTAGAGACCCTCAAATCATGTCTTGAGGCCTTGGCTCATGTTTTGTCCCAAAAGTCAACTTAGGGGTGAATTAGGTCAAGAAACCCTAATTCCTGATTTTTTATGAATGCATCCCCTGAGGCAATATTGACTTGATGATTGGGTTTATGATGTCCCTTAGAGTGTATTGGGTTATTCTTTGAAGCATTGGCTCATGCCCAGAGGAAAAATTCCACCTGGAAGCCCTGGTTGACCAAAACCCTAATTTGGTGACACTGGCGATCTTGAGGCTCCACTTGGAATGTTGCAAATTTGTGCTTGATCTTTGATGTGGGAGTCCTCTTGATCCATTGTGGATGTTTGAGAGGCTAGACAAGTTGAATATCATTTCATTCCTTGATTGATCCTTTGTCTAAGGCTTAGAGAGGGCTTGAACCCCTAAGTTTGATTGTAGTGGATGCTCACCCATTTTTGGGGAGACTAATGAGGTATGATGGCCCATCCATATTGTGATGATGATTTGCACAATGATGGGGAATCTTAGCGGTCAAAATTTGGGGTATGACAGATGCCCCTATTTAATCTTCTTGGACCCGAAGGTGTGAATGGCGAAGGTATTCGGGCATTCAGGGTGCAAGAGGATTAAATATCGGAATACCCAAAATTTTGATGGCGGTTATGAATGGTAGCTTACGCATTCATCTTCTTTTGCTAAGCGATGATGCTTAGAAAAGGTAAACTTCCCCTCGATCCTGGTTTCCTACCGAGGAATTGGTCTTAGTTTCTGAAATAAACTTCCCCTTGATCTTGGTTTCCTACCAAGGAACTGGTCTTAGTTGCTGAAACAAACTTCCCCTCAATCCTGGTTTCCTACCAAGGAACTGGTCTCAGTTTCTGAAATAAACCTCCCCTCGATCCTGGTTTCCTACCAAGGAACTGGTCTCAATTTCTGAAATAAACCTCCCATCGATCCTGGTTTCCTACCAAGGAACTGGTCTCAGTTTCTGAAATAAACCTCCCATCGATCCTGGTTTCCTACCAAGGAACTAGTCTCAGTTTCTGAAATAAACCTCCCCTCCATCCTGGTTTCCTACCAAGGAAGTGGTCTCAGTTTCTTTTGTCAATAAACTTCTTGACAAGGGACGCCGTTCGTAGCGGTTGTCCTCAAACTTCTCGCCGAATTTTCCTGGGGAGATGTCATTTGATGGAAAAAGATCTGATGTCATATTTGCTGGGGAACCCAGCTGTCTGAGTTGTAGAGGTGTACAAACTTCTCTGATGGAGATGTCATTCGTTGACTCTACTAGGGGAAAATGACTCTCTTGAGAGACTGCTTTCTGCTTGGGGATATTACATCATACTTTTCTCAGGATCTTCTCGGAGAAATTCCATATGATGTGATCCAATTTTGAGGTACTGACGACTTTTTCGTCGGCAAAATTTTTCAGAGAAAAACGGTTGCATTGCCGAATCTCTGATTAAGAGGCTTTCTCTGGGGATTTTCCTTAATCCGGGAAAGCGAAGACATCATCTTCAATGGCGAAGAGTGACGTTGGCTGAAGGTTATCTGGCCATTTTGAGGTTCAAGTTATCAAAGTGGTCAAGGGACCCACTTCAATTCAGCAGCAAAGTGGATGAGCGGTTGGTCAGACACCACCTTTCTCGACGAGGAAAGAACTGACAACTCGGTTGAAAAGACGTTTATCACTAGGGAACAAGACCGACTAGAGTGATAGTGATGCAATATGAATATAAATGTAAATCAATAATGCATGATGTATGTATGTATATGTTGACAAAACTGACGCGACATACAGACTAGTGGATGAACACAACTGGATACTCGGCCACAGCGGGAGATGAAAAGTACCATTTGTTCAAGAGTAGCAATTCTGCCTTGCTTAGGAGAGATAGTCCATGCGGGGAACAAACTGTTGGTCGGGCTTAAGAGGTAAGAACTTTGTCGGGGGTGTCAGAGGAAACATGGTCTCTAACACACCTGATCCTTCATTCAGGCGTACTGGTTTAGAAGGAGTACTTTGATTCTACACTTTGAGGTTCGATTACTTCTGGAGAAGCGATCGATGTTCTTTCAATGTTCAACAGTCAAAAGAAATTGCCATCTTTGTTTTAAAAGCAGAAAAAGCTTGACAAGTAAATTCATTTTTGTTTTATTTCAAGAATCGTTAATCATGTTAAAACGTCATTCTGTAAAGCTAAAACAAATGAGAATTGCAAACAAAAGCAATAGGGCTCAAATTTCATTGATAGGATGGAAATCAGAGAAGCGCGTGATTCCATAGAGTATTTAAAAAGTTTAGAAAATGGTAATTTCAGGGAAAAGGACTACATTGAAACATAACGACCACTATCCTTCTACCAACTTTGAATTCTGTACATCCTGAGCTTCTGTCGAAGATGACCTTAACTGGAGTTTTCCTGATGGATGGCATGACTGTTGCTGAGGGATTTTCCCCTTTGTTGAACATAGTTACTTGACCTGGATTGTACTGTGATGTTTCCAACCCATCGGGATGATTTTTAATTATGTCTCTAATTTTTTCCTGGACCGCCCTTTCAAGTTTTCAATCCACCGAGACGTTTATTTTTTATTTAGGCGAAGTATTTCTTGACAACCTCAATATTTGTGGGGTAGGCAAATTCCTCTCCATCCATGGTTGCGAGTCTCAAGGCGCCACCTGAGAAAGCTTTCTTGACCACATAGGGGCCGTCATAATTCTGAGTCCATTTGCCCCAGGAATCAGTGAGAAATGATTGTATCTTTTTGAGCACGAGGTCTCCTTTCCTGAAGACGCGAGGTCGGACCTTTTTGTCAAACTCCTTCTCCATTCTCTGTTGATACAACTGACCATGGCATAATGTCGTTATTCGTTTTTCTTCGATCAGATTCAGTTCATCGTGTTGACTTTGACACCATTCAGCTTCTGTTAGCTTAGCTTCCATCAATACCCGGATTGATGGGATCTCTACTTCTATGTGGAGCACTGCCTCCATGCCATATACTAGAGAGAAAGGGGTTGCCCCTGTTGAATTGCGGACAGATGTGCGATAACCGTGAAGAGCAAAGGGTAGCATCTCAGGCCAATCTTTATAGGTTACAACCATCTTTTGAACAACCTTCTTAATGTTCTTGTTAGCCGCTTCTACCGCTCCGTTCATCTTGGGTCGGTAGGGAGATGAATTATGGTGTTCGATCTTGAACTCAGCACACAACTCTTTCATCATCATGTTGTTCAAGTTGGATCCATTATTAGTAATGATCTGGCTTGGAACACCATAACGGCATGTGAGATTGTTTTTGATAAATTGAACCACCACTTGTCGGGTTACATTGGTGTATGATGCTACTTCGACCCACTTGGTGAAGTAGTCGATGGCTACCAGGATGAAATGATGTCCGTTTGAAGCTTTGGGTTCGATCATGCCAATCATGTCGATTCCCCATATGGAAAAAGGCCACGGGGAAGAGAGAACTTTGAGATGCGTCGGTGGTACATGGATTTTGTCTGAGTATATCTGACACTTGTGACACTTCCTCATGTACTTGTAGCAGTCAGATTCCATGGTCAACCAGTAGTACCCTGCTTTTAAAATTTTTTTCGCCATTGTGTGCCCGTTGTCATGAGTGCCAAAGGATCCTTCGTGAATTTCTTTTATCTGCATGTCTGCTTCTTATCTGTCTACGCATCAGAGCAAGACCATGTCAAAGTTTCTCTTATAGAGTGTATCACCGCTCAGAAAGAAGCTGCCTGCTAGTCTTCTGAGGGTCTTTCGGTCCTTTCTAGATGCCCCAGGTGGGTATTCTTGTTTCTGAAGGAAGCATTTGATATCGTGATACCAAGGTTTGTCGTCTATGACTGCTTCAATCGTGAAGATGTAAGCGGGCCGTTCAAGGCGCATAATGTCAATCTTAGGTAAGTCGTTCCATTGACCTACACTAATCATGGAAGAGAGGGTGGCTAATGCATCAGCCATGTGATTCTCTTCTCGAGGGATATGATGAAACTCGATTCTGTTGAAGAAGGGTAACAACCTTCTCGCGTAATCTTTGGAAGAAATCAATCTTGATTGGTAGCTGTTCCAATCTCCTTTGATCTGATTGATAACCAGGCCTGAGTCACCGTATACGTCTAAGTTCTTGATCCTTAAGTCGATCGCTTCTTCGAGACCCATGATACAAGCTTCGTATTCGGCCTCGTTGTTTGTGCATTTGAAAGTTAGTCGGGCGGTGAAAGGAATGTGGGTACCCTGAGGTGTTATGATGATTGTGTAGCGAGCGATTTTGAACGCGGTTCTTAAGCACTGGTCGCTCTCTGTGGTTTGAGCTTAAACTACAGGTCGATTCATTTTTTATCCTATTGTGAGCTGACTAAGGAAGGGAAATAGATGTCTCCAATTAACCCTGCTTTGCATACTGAGTTTAAACAGCGGTCTGTTAGGTTACGGATGCTATCAATGTGGGGGGGCCTTTGTATTGGTTATTTGTATTTTCGCCAATACGGTTCTCTTTCTTTTTTTTCACCTGGGAAGAAGGTTTCTGGCGGGGAACAAGGATTAGGATGTTAGGACTGATGCTTTTGAATTACTGCTTTTAATTGATGGAGATATGGGATTTGGTTTTTTTGTTGATTGCGCTCTCTAAGATTTTTTTCTTTCGATCTTATGCCTACGTATTCCCGTTTACCGAAACAGGGAAATCAGAGCGTTCGTAGTTCCTCCTATTCTATGGGAGGAAATGGGTGTTTTTGGTGTCTTGTTTAAAGCCCAAGACGTGAAGCGAAAGGTGGTTTGTATATTGTTCAAAGCCCAAGACGTGAAGCTGAAAGGTCTATTTGTGTCTTGTTCAAAGCCCAAGACGTGAAGCTGAAAGACCTCGACTTTAGAGAGAATTTTTCATCTCTAAAGAGGGGGAAGGAGAATTACTTTAACTTGGATACGCGGATCCGAGCAATGCCATAATTTCCGAAGAAAGGGTTTTAACCTGAAGGAGAAGACTTTAACTCAGTTTAGAGCAATGCCATCTTTCCTTAGGAATTTCTCATGCTAAAAGAGGGACAGTGGCATGGATATAGATGATCCTGAGGCTTGCCGCTTACAGCGATTAGATGAAGGGAAAGGAGTTGTTGATGTTTGTGTACTGTGAACGAGGCACAGCTTTGATGCTAAAAGGTTGATTGGATCAACCAGTGGTTTTCTTATACAAAGCCTAAGAGGAGGCTAATTTCCGCTAGGAAAATCATTATACAAAGCCTAAGAGGAGGCTATTTTGTGTCTCGTACAAAGCCCGAGAGAGAGGCTAAAAGTTTTTGACCCGACGATAGAGTCTTTGTGTCTCGTACGAAGCCCGAGATAGAGGCTATTGTTTGTTTGACTCTACGAGGGAGTCTTTGTGTCTCGTACGAAGCCCGAGATAGAGGCTAAAAGTTTGACTCAACAAGAGAGTCTTTGATACTCAACAAAAGAGTGTTTTTGTATCTCGTACGAAGCCTGAGATGGAGGCTAAAGGTTTGTTTCAGTTGAGTGACAGATCCAATATACTGATTTTAAAAGAGAAAATCAGTTCTTATATGAGCAACACTGTACTCAGGGATTTGATTTGAGGATCAGGGATATTTCCTTCTCTTTGAGGAAACGGGAAATCCAAAGGGTATTGAGACTGTCCGAGTCTGCGGGTTTCCTTCCTATTTAACGAAGGGGGTCACTTGAGAATGTCTTTGAGACTCAAGGAAGTTAGACTGTCCAAGTCTAGAGTTTTTTTTTCTTTTGTACTATGCTTTGAGAAACAGTAGTAGACTCTATGAAAGGACTGTTCTATGAGGATGACTAGGTTCTGTTCCTATACCTCTAGGAGGTCGTCGGGACAATTTGTACGAAGCCCAAGAGGAGGCTGGAAACTTTTAAGAAGCCGACGGGTCCTTGTACGAAGCCCAAGAGGAGGCTATCATTCCCGAAGGAAGAGATCATTATACGAAGCCTAAGAGGAGGCTGTGAATACTTCTAAGAAGCCGTAGTGTCCTTGAGTAATTCCCAAGAGGAGGCCGACGCTTTTAAGAAGCCCGTGGGTCTATCATCTCCTTTCCATTAGGAGAGATAACTCTTTTAAAGATAAAAACCACTGGTAAACGTGCGAGGTTTACTATCCAGCGACTTTTAGCTTTTGAAGAGGGTTCCTTAGTTAAGGTCCAAAATTATGACCGTAGTGGGTACCCAAACCCCGAGACATTCAAGGCAAGCTATCCACAAGGAATAGATCAAGTCAGGAAAGTTCGAGAATTTGGAAGAAACTCAAAGATTCCATTCACGGAGAATACATTCATCTTGGGGAGTAGAGCTTCTTGACGATTCCTAAGGAGGACAGCCGAAGAGAAGACTGTATCTGGTGCTCCTATTGGGGATCTAGGCGTCTATTTCTACGAATAAATGAAACGGCGTCACCTAGTTCTAGACGTAGTAGCCGGGGAAACTCGAAATATCTATACTATTATTACACAGTAGATATGAGTTTATGAAAGCAGACTTATAGTGAGCAGCCCCACAATACAGTTATATACATATGAAAGCAGTAAATGAAAGCGATAACCACTTACTCGGTTGTAGTGCTTCCATGCTGTTTGGTTAGTTGTTCAACAAAGAAAGATTGAAAACAACAGTATATTCAAAATCAAAGGAGAAAGTGCTTTGAAAAAGAAAGATTTGGGGCTTACAGCTCAAGGAGAGGCCCAGGGTTTTATCAGTGAGCACACTGTTTGACTTTGTACAGCGGGACTTATACAAGTGACTGGGGCCCAAAAAGGTTTTCTGTACAAAGGGATGGGTCTTACACTCTCTCAAGAGGCCCAAAAAAGGTTTAAAGAAAAGAGAGGTGCTTATAACACGAGGGTAGGCCCAAATGATTTTTCGTTTAAAAATGGCGATCGCGCCGAGGTTTTCTTTTAACGCAGAGGGACTTATGCAATAAGTGAGGCCCAAAATGTTTTTGGTTAAAAGGGGGATTGGGTCTTACACTCTAATAGAGGCCCAAAGTGTTTTGAATGAGTCTTATAGCTCAAGGAGAGGCCCAGATGATTTTTATTTTTTAACGGGCGACGATCGCGCCGTTTACTTGTACAGAGGGACTTATACAATGAGTGAGGCCCAACAGTTTTGTACAAGGGGGGATGGGTCTTACACTCTCTCAAGAGGCCCAAAAAGTTTTGAAAGTGATTTATGAGGGTTGAATTAATCCAAAACCCTAATTTGTTTTCAAAATGTATTTAATTGAATAAAAATTCAATTAAAATGATCAAAAATTGTTTAACACATGGAAAACAAATTGTGATCTTGGATTAATGCTTCAAAAATTAAGTATTGACCTACAAAATAATTAGAAAGCATTAAAAGTTGCAAAATCAATGTAGAAAAAATATTTAAAATGTCAAAAATAATTAAAATATTAATTCTTTGCAAAAATATCAATTATATGAAATAAATAATATTTTTGGGATTTTTTGTGAAAAATAATATATTTTAACATTTTTGTGAATTATTAAAAAAAGAATCAACTCAAAATCATTAAAACTCAGAGAGAAATTAATTTTTGAATCAATTAAACAAAATCACAAAATTCAAATATTTGAATTTCTAAAAATGGCGCCAAGAACAAGCTGAAGAACACGCGCGTGTTCTTGGTTTCTCAGATTTGAATTTTCTATCTAATCTCCATGAATACGTAATCATATCATGCAATCCACATATCATTATGCTCGCCTCAACCTCACGATCATGTCTATGTACTTTAATTTCATTTAAATTAAACATACAACAAGAAATCACGAAGAGACCTCAAGAACCCTAATTTCTGCATGAAGGCTAGGATTTTTGATACACGATTCAAACAATGCAATTAATTGAGGGAAAACATTCCATGCATGATTATGAACATATGGCCAAATTATTGTGCGAGGAAATATGCATAGATTGAGAGATGACCAAGTATGTACTTACCTCCAAGTCGTGACAGCAAGTTCAAAGTGATTTTTGATTTGGAGGTGTTACAGATGAGTGGTGATGATCTGAACAGCTTCCCTACACCCTATGGATTTTGTTTGGATGGTTGGACTTGATTGAAATTGGCTGGATCATTTTGTGGTACCTCAGCTGCACTTTGGTTAAAACCTTGAGCAACCAGCTGGTGATTTTATGAAATTGATGTTTCAGAAGTAATCTAAGTGTTTGATCAGCTCATATGTGATGTATGTGAGGTGTGTGAGTGATTGGTTTGATTGGAATTGCTCTCAAACTCAAAACCCGATAGTGACTTGCCTTAGAAGGAAAAATTGGAGTGAAAGAAGAGATTTTGAGGAAAGCATCTGTTAGATGGCTTTGGTGTACTCAAACTGACCACAATTGAGCTTTATTTATAGTAGAGCAAGTTTGTTTTGCAAGGAATAGTGAATGGCAGCTGGTAAGTAGGTTTGGCCAATGTTGGCAAATGAAAATCCAAGTCTCCTCTAGCCATTGACTAGAGGTTAGGGCACAGAGCTTTGGTTCCCTTGGTCTTGGATAAGTCTTGACTGATTTCAGATGAGAATGGCTCAGTCCATGCCACCTTGATGGTTTCATTGAATGCCTCATTCCAAATTTGAAGTCTTGTCCCTATTTTGGCCATTCTAGGTTCAACATGCTATTTCTTGTTCCATGGACTTTGGAGGCTTGGCTCAGTGATTGTCCCCTTTAGATTCAATCCTCTGAGGTGTCCAAGTGGATAGGAGCAATTGAATTTGGCTGATTTTGGCAAATCGACCAAAGTTGTAAATTCTGCCTTGCCTTGACAGATTTCAGCAAGGCAACTTGGCAATGTTGTATCTCATGGTGTAGGTTGAATTTGGCAATGTTCTTGGCCATTTTGGAAAGCTCTTACATGATACAACAACTGTTTGAACAAGTTTGATTTTGATCTCTTTTGATTCCAAGTGAAAAATCCCCCTACATTTGGCAAAAAGTGAGGCAGAATCTAACTTAGTGAAAATTTCACTAAGTGTTGGAAAAAGTGACATTTTCACTTTTCAGCCACTTAGATCACTCCATAACTCAAAATACTTAATGAATTGAAATGACTTGTAGTTGAAGTTTTTGTAGGTGATAATGAGGGCTACAAATCCATCTTTGGATGAGAAAAAATGGCCTTGTGGTTTAGGAATTATGGTCCTCCAAAGTTGGTACCTTTGCCACTTTATTTTTAACTTAGAAAAATTTCTAAGTTTTATGGTTACCCCTTTTACAAGTTATCTCACTTTTCTTGATTTTTCTTGATGAATGATGATTCAAATCATACATTAACATCATTTTAGGGTTAAAAATCCATTTTGGTGAAAAATCTCAAAAAGTCAAAGTTGACTTTTGTGCATAGTTGACTTTTTATCAGATGAATTCCAAACTGTGCAATTCTACAGGAAATCATGTCCTTGACCTAAATAAAACTTGATGGACATGTTCCATGGGTGTCATAGGGTATATTCAATCATGTATTAGGGTTTGGGAGCATGTCTTGGTCAAAAGTCAAAGTTACAGTTGACTTTTCTCTTAAAACCCTAATTGTGGTGCAGATGAAATTGAGACTTGTTGCTCAAGCTTCTTGGATCAATCCATGGTTCCAAATGGATCAATATGGTATATTAGAGACCCTCAAATCATGTCTTGAGGTCTTGGCTCATGGTTTGTCCCAAAAGTCAACTTAGGGGTGAATTAGATCAAGAAACCCTAATTCCTGATTTTTGATGAATGCATCCCCTGAGGCAAAATTGACTTGATGCATGGGTTCATGAGGTTCCATGAAGTATATTAGGTCATGTTTTGGATCATTGCCTTGTGCCCAGATGAAAATTTCCATCTGGAGGCCCTGGTCGACCAAAACCCTAATTTGGTGACACTGTCGATCTTGAGACTTGATCCACCTAGAAGAGAGCAGCCTTGTGCTTAATCCTTGAAGTGGGAGTCCTTTTTGATCCATTGTGGATATTTAAGAGATTAGACAAGTTGAAGATCATGTCATTTCTTGATTGATCCTTTGTCTAAGCACTCAGAGAGGGCTTGAAACCCTAATTTTGATTGTATTGGATGCTCACCCATCTTTGGGGAGACTGATGAAGCATGATGGTTCATCCACATTGTGATGATGATTTTCACAATGATGGGAAATCTAAGTGGTCAAAATTTGGGGTATTACAGATGCCCCTATTTAATCTTCTTGGACCCGAAGGTGTGAATGACGAAGGGATTCGGGCATTCGGGGTGCAAGAGGATTAAATATCAGAATACCCAAAATTTTGATGGCGGTTATGAATGGTAGCTTACGCATTCATCTTCTTTAGCTAAGAAATGATGCTTAGAAAAGGTAAACTTCCCCTCGGTCCTGGTCTCCTACCAAGAACTGGTCTCAGTCTCTTTTGAAATAAACTTCCCCTCGATCATGGTTTCCTACCAAGGAACTGGTCTCAGTTGTGGAAATAAACTTCCCCTCGATCCTGGTTTCCTACCAAGGAACTGGTCTTAGTTTCTGATTTAAACTTCCCCTCGATCCTGGTTTCCTACAGAGGAACTGGTCTTAGTTTCTTTTGAAATAAACTTCCCCTCGATCCTGGTTTCCTACCAAGGAACTGGTCTTAGTTTCTTTTGTCAACTTCCCCTCGATCCTGGTTTCCTACCAAGGAACTGGTCTCAGTCTCTTTTGAAATAAACTTCCCCTCGATCCTGGTTTCCTACCAAGGAACTGGTCTTAGTTTCTTTTGAAATAAACTTCCCCTCGATCCTGGTTTCCTACCAAGGAACTGGTCTAAGTTTCTTTTGTCAATAAACTTTATTGACAAGGGATGCTATTAGTAGCGGTTTTCCTCAAACTTCTCGCCGAATTTTCCTGGGGAGATGCCATTTGAGTGGAAAAAGTTTTGATGTCAGACTTGCTGGGGAACCCATTCGTCTGAGTTGTAGAGGTACACAAACTTCTCTGTTTTGGAGACGCCATTTGTCGATTCTACTGGGGAAAGCGAGTCTCTTGGGAGACTGTTTTCGTTTGGGGTTACATCATACTTTTCTCGGGATCTTCCCGGAGAAATGCCATATGATGGGATCCAATTTTGAGGTGCCAATGACCTTCTCATCAGTGGTTTTTCGGAGCAAAACTGGCGTGCTGCCGAATCTCTGATCACGAGGCTTTCTCTGTGGATTTTCCTTAATCCGGGAAAGCAAGGATATCATCTTCAATGGCGAAGAGTGATGCTTATTGAAAGTTTTCTCTGGATTTTCAGAGGTTCAAGTTATCAAAGTGGTCAAGGACCAACTTCTTTCCAGAATTAAATTGGAAGCGAGGTTGTTCAGACACAGTATTTCCTGACGAGGCAAGAACTGACAACTCGATTGAGAGGACTTCTACCACTAGGGGACAGGACCGACTAGAGTGATAGTGATGCAATATGAAATGTGAATGCAAATAAAAAATGCATGATGTATGTATGTATGTGCTGACAAAACAGACGCAACATACAGACTAAGAGATGAACACAATTGGATACTCGGCCATCGCGGGGCGAAGAAGTACCGTTGATTCAAAATAGCAATTCCACCTTGCTTAGGACAGATAGTCCCGTTGGGAGCTATGTTGATCGGGCTTAGGAGATGAGAACTCGGCCGAGGTTGTCAAACGAAACAAGGTCTCTGACACAGTTGATCCCTTCATTCAGGCGAACTGGTTTAGAAGGAGTACTTTGATTCTGCATTTTGAAGTTCGTTTACTTCGGGAAAAGCGATCGATGTTCTTCTGATGTTCAACAGTCAAAAGAAATGCCATCTTTAATTTAAAAGCAGAAAAAGTTTAACAAGTAAATTCATTTTTGTTTTATTTCAAGAATCGCCGATTAAGTTTAAACAACGTCGCTCTGTAAAGCTAAAACAAGTAAAGAATTACAAACAAAAGCACAAGGGCTCAAATTTTATTGATAAGATGGAGATCAGCCAAACGCGTGATTCCAAAGAGTATATACAAAGTTAGAAAATGGTAATTTACAGGGAAAAGGGCTACGTTGAAACATAACGACCACTATCCTTCTACCAAGTTTGAGTTCGGGACATCCTGAGCTTCCGTCGAAGATGACCTTTGACTAGAGATTTCCTCCGATAGATGATGCTGTAACTGCTGCTGAGGGACTTGCCTCTGTTGAACATAGTTACTTGCCATTATCCCTAATTTTTGCCTGGATTGTACTATGAGATTTCCAATCCATCGGGATGATTTTTTTTCATGTCTCTAACTTTTGCCTGGACCGCCCTTTCGGGTTTTCAATCCACCAAGACGTTTTTTTTTAGGCGAAGTATTTGTTGACTACATCAACATTCGTGGGGTAGGCAAATTCCTCTCCGTCCATGGTTGCAAGTCTCAAGGCGCCGCCTGAGAAAGCTTTCGTGACCACATAGGGGCCATCATAATTTGGGGTCCATTTGCCCCGAGAGTCAGTGAGAAATGATTGTATCTTCTTGAGCACGAGGTCTCCTTTTCTGAAAATACGAGGTCGGACCTTTTTGTCGAACGCCCTTTTCATTCTCTGTTGATATAACTGACCGTGGCATAGTGCCGTGATTCTCTTTTCTTCGATCAGGTTCAGTTCGTCGTGTCGACTTTGACACCATTCAGCTTCGGTGAGCTGAGCTTCCATCAATACCCGGATTGATGGGATCTCTACTTCTATGGGGAGCACTGCTTCCATGCCATATACTAGAGAGAAAGGGGTTGCCCCTGTTGAAGTGCGGATAGATGTTCGATAACCGTGAAGAGCAAAGGGTAGCATTTCGTGCCAATCTTTATAGGTTACAACCATCTTTTGAACAATCTTCTTGATGTTCTTGTTAGCCGCTTCTACCGCTTCGTTCATCTTGGGTCGGTAGGGAGATGAGTTATGGTGTTCGGTCTTAAACTCTGCACACAACTCTTTCATCATCTTATTGTTCAAGTTAGATCCATTATCAGTAATGATCTCGCTTGGAACACCATAACGGCAGATGATATTGTTTTTGATAAATCGGACCACCACTTGTCGGGTTACATTGGCGAATGACGCTGCTTCGACCCACTTGGTGAAATAATCAATGGCTACCAGGATGAACCGATGTCCGTTTGAAGCCTTGGGCTCAATCATACCAATCATGTCGATTCCCCATATGGAAAAAGGCCACGGGGAAGAAAGAACTTTGAGATGTGATGGCGGTACATGAATTTTGTCGGAGTATATCTGACACTTGTGACACCTCCTCATGTACTTGTAGCAGTCAGATTCCATGGTCAACCAATAATACCCGGCCCTGAGAATTTTTCTCGCCATTGTGTGTCCGTTGGCATGAGTGCCAAAGGATCCTTCATGAATTTCTTTCATGAGCATGTCTGCTTCTGGTCTGTCGACACATCGGAGCAAGACCACGGTCAAAATTTCTCTTATAAAGAGTGTCACCGCTCAGGAAGAAGTTTCCAGCCAATCTTCTGAGGGTTTTCCTGTCTTTTCTGAGTGCCCCAGATGGGTACTCTTGTTTCTGAAGGAAGCATTTGATATCGTGATACCAAGGTCTGTCATCTATGTCTGCTTCAATCGCGAAGATGTAAGCGGGTCGTTCAAGGCGCATGATGTCGATCTTAGGTATGTCATTCCATCGACCTACACTAATCATGGAAGAGAGAGTGGGTAATGCATCAGCCATGTGATTCTCATCACGAGGGATGTGATGAAAGTCGACTCTGTTGAAGAAGGGTAACAACCTTCTTGCATAGTCTTTGTAAGGAATCAATCCTGATTGGTATGTGTTCCAATCTCCTTTTATCTGGTTAATAACCAGGGCTGAATCGCCGTATACGTCCAAGTTTTTGATCCTTAAATCAATCGCTTCTTCGAGACCCATGATACATGCTTCGTATTCGGCCTCGTTGTTCGTACATTTGAACGTAAGTCTAGCAGTGAAAGGAATGTGGGTACCCTGAGGGGTAACAATGATTGCCCCAATTCCGTTTCCATAATGATTGACTGCTCCGTCAAAGATAAGTCCCCACTGGGAACCTGGTTCTGGCCCTTCACTGGGTAGCGGTTCATCGCAATATTTCATCTTTAGATGCATGACATCTTCGTCTGGGAAGTCAAACCCGATTGATCCTTGATCGTCAATCGGTTGATGAGCCAAATGATCGGCTAAAATACTTCCTTTAACGGCTTTCTGAGCATGGTAATCTATGTCATATTCTGATAGTAACATCTGCCAACGGGCAATCCTTCCCGTGAGAGCAGGTTTTTCGAAAACGTACTTGATTGGATCCATTTCGGAGACCAACTAAGTAGTATGACGAATCATGTACTGGCGAAGACATTTGGCTGCCAAAGCCAAAGCGCAACAAGTTTTCTCAAGCATTGTGTACCGAGTCTCGCAGTCGGTGAATTTCTTGCTTAGATAGTAAATGGCAGACTCTTTCCTTTTAGTTTCGTCTTGTTGGCCAAGTACATATCCCATTGAGTCTTCTAGGACTGTGAGGTAAATGATCAGTGATCTTCCTTCCACTGGAGGTGATAGAATCGGAGGATTCAACAGATATTCCTTAATACTGTCGAAGGCGGTTTGGCAATCTTCTGACCAAACGCAATCCTGGTTCTTTTTGAGTAATTTGAAAATCGGCGCACATGTCGCGGTCATAAGGAATATGAATCTGGAGATGTAGTTCAAACGTCCCAGGAATCCTCTGACTTGTTTTTCAGTTTTCGGAGAAGGCATTTCTTGAATGGCCTTGACCTTGTCAGGATCAACTTCAATTCCTTTCTGGCTGACGATGAACCCTAGTATTTTCCACTAACGGACACCGAAGGTGCACTTGTTGGGATTCAAGCGGAGCTTGAATTTTCTTAGGCGTTTGAACAATTTTGACAGATGTTCAACGTGCTCATCCTCTGTTCTTGATTTTGCAATCAAATCATCGACATATACCTCAATTTCTTTGTGTATCATGTCATGAAACAGAGTAGTCATGGCCCTTTGATAGGTTGCCCCGACATTCTTCAAACCGAACGGCATTACCTTGTAACAAAAGGTACCCCATGGGGTAATGAACGAAGTTTTCTCCATGTCTTTCGGCGCCATTTTGATCTGGTTATAGCCCGAGAATCCATCCATGAAGGAGAATACTTTGAACTTTGCTGTGCTGTCAACCAACATGTCAATGTGTGGTAAAGGAAAGTCGTCCTTTGGACTTGCCTTGTTTAGATCTATGTAATCAACACACATTCTGACCTTTCCATCCTTTTTGGGAACGGGTACAATGTTGGCTAACCATTGAGGATATTCAGATGTAGCGAGGAAACCCGCGTTGATCTGTTTCTGTACCTCCTCTTTGATTTTGATGGCCATGTCCGGGTGAGTCCGTCTCAACCTTTGCTTTACTGGCGGACATTCCGATCTTAGCGGTAAATGATGTTCCACGATGCTGGTATCCAACCCTGGCATATCCTGATAGGACCAAGCGAATACATCGGGGAATTCTTTGAGAAGCTTTATCAAACTTTCTTTGACAGTTGGACTGAGCAGTGCTCCGATCCTGATTTCTTTTCTCTCTTTTTCTGAACCCAAGTTTACCGTTTCCAACGGCTCTTTGTGAGGTTCAATGGACCTTTCCTCTTGTCTGAGTAGTCGCGAGATCTCTTCTGGAATTTCGTTGTCATTTTCTTCTTCAGCCTCGAATACCGGGAACTCAAAGTTGGAAGAAGGCATCGGATCGTATGTTTCAACGGGGTATAAAACAAGCAATCTGCATGACGTGATGATTCGTGTTTAGAAGAGATAGAGAAAATGTAAGTGTGTGCAGTGTTTTGATTTTACTGCTTGTTTTTATTATTGAATGTTTTTTAGGATTACCATTTTCTGAAAAAAGCAAAAAGAGAAAACAGCAATTAATGCGGAAATTTCAGAACGACGTTATTTTATTAATGAACAAGTTGAATCTTGAAACTACAGCCCTATAAAACAAAACTCTGTCGCTTTGGGCAAAGCGAAGAGGGAAGTTTACAGAAAACGAGCCCTATCAAAACATCCGTTTCACCTGGGCAGGGTGAAAGGTTAAAGATGGCAATTACTTTGACTGACGAACGACCTTCGGAACCTCGACGGCAACCCATTGGCGGTGAACTCCTCGGTGAATCACAAAGTCTGGCACCTTCCTTGAT
Organism: Lathyrus tuberosus; assembly: GCA_022829125.1. Lineage (NCBI taxonomy): Eukaryota > Viridiplantae > Streptophyta > Magnoliopsida > Fabales > Fabaceae > Lathyrus > Lathyrus tuberosus. The sequence continues at coordinate 6,408,919 of JALAZF010000159.1, forward strand.
TTGTCTTCAGAAATGACGCTGATTTCTGGTGGAGTAGGATCATTGGAATCTGTCTCCCAGGCAGAATTGTCGTAGGAGGATTCCTCTGTTGCATTTTGCATAGCATTTGTGCTCTCAGCTGTATCTCCCCATCCAGTTGGCTGGATATCTTCGAGCCTGATACGAGAGCTTTCGGGAGCGGTGTACTTGACCATAAAGTCGTATTTTCCACTTGGTTGTCCCAAGGTGTCCCAAACTTCTTTGGAACTGGAGAAGTCATCCCTCTCGATGACGTTGACCTCAGGAAAAGCATAGTTGATGAATTCTAGTCCTGCAAACGTTGCGAATTCATCTTCATGTTGAGTAGTTTCCGAATGACCTGAGTGTTGATCCCATGACAGGGTGGGGACACAGGTATTCTGTTCAATGACGCTCAGCTGAGTTTCATTACTCGGCTGACTTTCTTGCCCCAAGTTTCCTGGGTAAGGCTGCCACATTGGCAGGCCATCCATCGGGCCATAGTAATTGTGGTCAAAGTTGTCTTTCATCAGAGTGTCTTCCTCTAATGAATTTGGCGGAGCACGACATCCTTCCGGATCACAATCTCCGTCGATCATTTCGACATCTGATCTTGGTATAAATCTCGGACTTTCTGTAGGAAAGCAAAAAGGCATAGGCACCTCTTCCTGAGACATATAACCGTCCTCATTAAGATAGGACTTCCACTCTTCATCTGTGTCAGAGGGATCTTCCTCATTGATAGCATGAACTGTCTGAGACACTGGGTGAAGAAAACCTCCACTGTGGAAGAAGTTTTGAAGGGGATGAAGACTTTCATCGTTGGCGGCTGTCTGGGTACAGGTTGCAGAAAAACCAAGACCCTTCTTTGTTTTATTGTCAATAGGAATGACAAGCCGTCCCCATCCTGTCGTATCGGTACTCTCGAACGCTTTGATAACATCTTTGTATGAAGAAATTGAAGTTCCTTCTTCTGATTGACCGTTCTTGCTCACCGATAGTGCTTGGAACTGAGTTCCAATAACCTCCTCGGGTTCTACACAAGCAGATGATGATAGGTTACTCACAAGCAAGGCTTGTTCCCCACAAACCGTGACAAGTTGATCGTTCTTGACGAACTTTAGCTTTTGGTGGAGGGTTGAAGTAACCGTTCCAGCCTGATGTATCCAAGGTCTTCCTAATAAACAACTGTATGTTGCCCGGATGTCCATGACCTGGAAAGTGATTTGGAAAGTGTGAGGACCAATAGTTATGGGAAGATCAACTTCGCCGATAACTATTTTTCTGGATCCGTCGAATGCTTTGACGACGACCTCGCTGACTCTCATCGGAGGGCCCTTAAATGATAATTGCGTCAAAGTGGACTTCGGCATAACATTCAGGGCTGACCCTGTGTCTACCAGTACATTGGCTAAAGCATCGCCCTGGCAGTTAACTGTAATGTTGAGCGCCATGTTATGACGACGACCCTCTTCAGGTAATTCCTCATCACTAAATCCCAAATTATTGCAGGAAGTGATGTTAGAGACAATGCTATCGAATTGTCTGATTGTTACATCCTGTTCCACAAAGGCTTGCTCCAAGACTTTCTGTAGAGCCTCTCTGTGTGCTTCTGAACTGAGTAACAGTGATAATACTGAGATCTTTGAAGGAGTCTATAATAGTTGATCAACAATGTTATATTCACTCCTTTGGATGAGCTTTAGCATCTCATCCTTGTCTTTTGAAAAGTCGGGATTACCAGATTGACTGACTGGTGGATCAGGAATTTCCGCCTGAAGTTCCCTTTCTTTGTTGGATTCTCCAACCCCTCGGTTGAAGATTCGACCGCTCCGTGTTACACGACTGATGTCTGCAATATTCACGACGGAGGGTAATGGAATTTCCTTTCCATTCTCGATTATTGTTGCACCGTATTTGTAAGGGATTGCCTTAGCTGATTCATACGGTAATGGCCCCGGTAGATAGATGACTATGGGAACCTTCTGATTTTTCTGACCATCATAAGTAATCTCGATTCGTTCCTGGTTGGGAACTTTAGATTCGTCAAGTAGAGGAATGATGGCAAAAACATCCCTGGTCCTATGATGACTAGAGATTGTGACAACATCCTCAACTTGATCGGCAAGGTAGTTCGGCATCCAGTTGATGGGTCCAGAACCTGGATATGGACGAATTTCTCCATGATCGACCTGACCCTGAAGAGCTGCTCTCACAAGGTAACACCCTTGGTTACTTTCCGAACAGACGCTACAACTATCATAGTTGTGTGGTGGCACCTGGCCACACCCACTTTGAATACAATGTAACCTCACTAGGTTACCTTTCATTGATCGGACATCCTGACTTTGACGACGAGTAGGATTCCTGTTATTGATACTAATCTGCTGAGTATCTTCGTCCATATAGATTGGCATCCACCAGTGATTTAAAAAGTGCTGAAGTGCCTCCTGGACAAGGGTACAACCTCGATCGTTTTCGCAACCCGCTTTACAATTTTGATAGTCATATGATATTAAGAATCCAAGTCGGACCTGCTCAGCATGTAACTCTACCAGGTTGGTATCCATTACGCGGATGTCGAAGATCTGAACCATGTTGATTTGATAGGAGTTCCTATCATGGTAGTCTTGGATCCATCCAAGATCCATCTGACGCTGGAGGGCCTCTTGTATGAAAGAGCATCCCTGTTTGTTTACCGAGCAAATCAGACAGGAACTGTAATCGTGCCGCGATAGATTATGATACTGGCTTTGCCTTGAGTGCATCGCCACCAAGTTGACATTCATCGCACGGATGTCGTGGTTTTGAATGACATTGGAATTCGTGTAAACCATGTTAACTCCACGAACTCGGTGCTCTTGGATCCATCCAAGATCCATTTGTTCCTGTAGAGCTGATTGCACTACCGAACATCCTTGGTTATCTTTAGAGCAGATATCACACTGGTGATAATTATGAGGTGGCACATGGCCATATCCACTCTGTCTACAATGCATCTTGACCAGATTGGTTTTCAACAAGAGTACATCATGAATTTGATAGACATTGTTAGTCTCTTTCTCAATCAGATTGACTGTAGCTTTCTCATGTTGAGGCAGCGGGTTCGTAAGAACATTAGGATTCGTTTCTTTGAAAGATAAGAGCCCGCTCCTAACAAGCTTTTGCACATCGGATTTGAAATTGAGACAAGTCTCAATGTTATGCCCTGAACCTCCTTGATGATAAGGGCAAGTCTGATCCACTTTGAACCAAAAAGGCAGATTTTTCGAAATTGAAAGGGGAGACTTAGTCTGAATGTGCCCCTTAGCCAGTAGTAACGGAAACAGCTCTGCGTACGTTACGGGTATAGGATTAAATCCTGGTGGCCGTATTGTACGGTTGTTGTTATATGGAGGACGAGCCTGCTGAAGAGGCTGTTGTGTCCTTTGTTGGTTAGGCTGGCTCTGCGCAACCTGAGGTTGATACATAGGAACAGGCGCGGGGCCGATAGCAGGAGTAACAGCTGCTACTGGCTGATAATGACGCCTTTCCTTTCCGAGAGAGATATTCCCAATATCTTGCTCTTTTTTCTTAGGGAGAGCACTACCATATTTTTTAGTACCGCTCGTCGATCCAGTGTCTTTTACCAAACGTCCTTCTCGGACGGCTTCCTCAAGACGTACGCCCATGCCGACCATTTCGGTGAAATCACTGGGTGTACTGGCAACCATTCGGTCATAGTAAAATGAGCTTAAGGTCTTTAAGAAGATTTTTGTCATCTCTTTTTCCTCAAGAGGTGGACAAATTTGAGCGGCAATTTCACGCCACCTTTGAGCATACTCCTTAAAGGTTTCCTTTTCCTTTTGCGACATTGATCTGAGTTGATCTCTGTCGGATGCCATGTCCAAATTGTATTTGTATTGTTGGACGAAGGCAGTGCTAAGATCTCTGAAAGTGCTGATCGTGGCACGGTTTAAACCCATGTACCATTTGAGTGCGGCACCGGTTAAACTATCCTGGAAGTAGTGAATCAGTAGGTCCTGATTCTCCGTCTGAGCTGACATCTGCCGAGCGTACATCACCAGATGGCTCTGAGGGCAAGAGTTACCCTTGTATTTTTCAAAGTCGGGCACTTGGAACTTGTGCGGGACTTTCACATTTGGGACCAAGCAGAGGTCTGCGGCGTCCTTTCCAAATAAATCCTGACCGCAAATGGCTTGCAGCTCTTTCTGCATTTCCAAGAACTGCTCCTGGAATTCATCCATTCTGTCAAACATAGTTTCCTTCTTACCATAAGGTATTGGTGGAATCTGTCCTTCCGGGACAGTGTGCTCCGCAGGGGGTGGTACCGTGACTACGGCAGTGAATCTTGGTGCCTCCCGAAGTTTGTAACCTTCAGGAGTCTTCAGTATGCCCCTAGCATCTTCGCTTTCCCGAAGTTTGTAACCTTCAGGCCCAGCGGCTTCTGTTGCGATTCCCTGATCTTCAGTGATCGGCGGAACATATCCTTCCGGGATATAGTTAACAGGCATGCCCCAAGGACGATCTTTCGGCATCTGATACCTAGGATCATACTTTTCTATGATGGGCGTTGAGGTGATCTCTGAGATCACAGTTCTTTGTAGCTGAGCTTCTGCCATGGCTTGCATGTCGTTACGAAGCTTTCTCATATCCTCTCTCAGAGCGTCGATCTCTTCTTTCAACTCTCTGTTTTCTTCCTCAAGATCATCCATCTTTTTCTGACGATTGGCCCGAGTATTATACGAATGAGACAGTTTGACTCTAGAATCGAGACACAAACGTGAGATTCGTAGGTAAGGAGAATACGCGATGTGAGAATGATGAATGCAATGATTATATTAATTGTTGTTTTTTTGGTTTAATTAAAATAAACTTCGACAATTAGATTGCAAATATCAAACACTGGGGAAACCCCTTTTTATTGAATTCCAAAGGATTACAGAAATGGAAATACAGTAGATTACAAAGTGCAGAAACAGAAACCTAAACTAATGGGTCCCGAGTCCTCTCTGAGGAGAAACCGGGTGCTGATTCTGGTATCTTCCTTTTCTTTGACCGGGGCGCTTGGGCCGTTGTCGGGTTGTCATTCCTTTGCCAGGTGAAAGGAGTGAGCAAATTCCTTTGGTCATCTTGATTTTCTACAGCATGCTACTCCAAAATTTCAATCAGAGCATCTTTCTCTTTTAGTAGTTGCTGTATTTGGATACACTCTCCGTCGAGGGTGTGGTACTTGTTCTTCCAAGATCTTCTTTCCTTTTGAACTTTGTTGAGAGTAACCTGAAGCTTTTCAGTTTCCGTCATGAAGTATATGACATTTTCCCTTGGTGGAAGAATTCCGTAACGAGGATAAGGCATTTTTAGCTTGAGAGCTCTGGTTTGTACCCAATGGAGATAAGGCTCCATCGAGACACAGTCCGGTTTTCCCAGAGACTCTCGTCCTTTCTTATGAACATGTTTCCAAGCTTGCACTATTTCCATCTTTAGTGCTCTGTCACTTTCTCCTTCTTTGAAGAAAAGACCTTCCAGATGAACACCCAGTGGGATGTGTCTCATCGGGTATCCAAATTGATGAAGAACTAATATCGGATGATAGTTGATTCCTCCTTTAGTTCCTATGAGGGGCACGCTGGGGAAGTTTCCACAACGGTCAATGATTTTGATTCCCTCATAAATCCTATTACACCAATCTATATCGGAATTGGTGAGAGACATGATCTTCTGCGACCAACGTAAGACACTCTTGCAATCCCAAAAAGCAGCAGACTTGGGCAAGTGAGAGATAAACCATTTGTAAAGCAGAGGTACACAGCATGTGATCTCCCCTCCGCTGTACAAATTTCCCAAGTGTACAGAATGATACGCATCTGCAAGCAAAGTCGGCACAGGGTTTCCAATGAGAAAAACCTTAATAGCGTTGATATCGACGAAGTTATTGATGTTGGGAAACAAAAATAACCCGTAGGCGAGCAAGACAAATATGCTTTCAAAAGCAGTCCCGTTCCCTATACTAGCGAAGTATAGAGCCTTTTTTGTCAAGAACTGGGCTGGCAAACCTTGAATGCCACCCTTAGTGGTCATGTGAGTCCTGACCTCAGACTCGTCCAAATGAATTGCTCTTGCAATGATCTGATTCTTTGGAATTTCTTCCAGTCCAGAAAATGGAGCTCGATCTGTAATGTGTAAATCAGTCAGATGAGAATACTCCTCCAGCGTTGGTGATAGCTGGTAATCTGGGAATGTGAAACAGTGATAAACCGGATCGTAGAATTGAATGAGCGCGTCCATGATCCCCTTAATCACATGGACTCTTAACAGTGGTAGCAAACCACCGTGCTTGGCTCTAAAAGCCTCTGGGCTAACGATCATCCTTGCTAACCTTCTCAAATCCCCTAGTTTTGGAACCTTGAAGGTATACTGGCGAGTTCTCCTTCTACCGAAATCCATTAGCGTAATCTTTTTCTCTGATATTTGCAATCACAGTCTTAGTTTAATTTGAAAAACAGAGAGACTAGAAGAGAAAGTTCTTTTTGTTTTTTAATGTTTTATTAAATGGATGCATGAATGCAGCACACAAAAACATAGAAAAAACATGGGGTCAGAGGGTTGTTGTCATGAAGTCAAGGCTCTACCCTTCCCCAAAGGTTTATACTAGGGTGATTTTTGTACCTGTACTCATTATCATCAGCTCCTCCCAGGAAGGCAGACAACAAGCGGATCGCCAGCGAGTTGTGTGCAATCTTAGAGTAAGTGCTATTCACCGAGAATAGATCACCAGCCTCAAATGAGGGTAGTATCGCATAACAACTATTTCCGATAGTTTCCACACTACGAAAGGGTTTGGCTCCTCAGCTTCTCAGACTTAACAATCGGCCCATTGTCTAGAAGAGTGAATGGGTTGCGTTGGTCAGCCTCCACTGAGGTTGAAGGTCGACCCTGTCGCCATCACTTATCTTAAGTGTATACTCAATCTTTCCACATACGGCATCACCCGCATTCCCATTAGCAGAAAAATAAAGATGTATAGCAATTAGGAAAAGTAGTATATATATTTGTCCTAAACATCCTAGACCTTTAAAGCTAAGAATCCTAAGTTCCTGACAGAAATTGGGTTCCCCGGCGGAAGCCCCAATCTGTGGTTTTTCACACAAGAGGTGAAAAGGAAAACCATGCCTAGATCTACCTTTGAAAGGCCCCACGGTGGGCGCCATTTTTTCTGTAGCGAGCGATTTTGGACGCGGTTCTTAAGCGCTGGTCGCTCTCTGTGGTTTGAGCTTAAACTACAGGTCGATTCATTTTTTATCCTATTGTGAGCTGACTAAGGAAGGGAAATAGATGTCTCCAATTAACCCTGCTTTGCATACTGAGTTTAAACAGCGGTCTGTTAGGTTACGGATGCTATCAATGTGGGGGGGGCCTTTGTACTGGTTATTTGTATTTTCGCCAATACGGTTCTCTTTCTTTTTTTTCACCTGGGCAGAAGGTTTCTGGCGGGGAACAAGGATTAGGATGTTAGGACTGATGCTTTTGAATTACTGCTTTTAATTGATGGAGAAATGGGATTTGGTTTTTTTGTTGATTGCGCTCGCTAAGATTTTTTTCTTTCGATCTTATGCCTACGTATTCCCGTTTACCGAAACAGGGAAATCAGAGCGTTCGTAGTTCCTCCTATTCTATGGGAGGAAATGGGTGTTTTTGGTGTCTTGTTTAAAGCCCAAGACGTGAAGCGAAAGGTGGTTTGTATCTTGTTCAAAGCCCAAGATGTGAAGCTGAAAGGTCTATTTGTGTCTTGTTCAAAGCCCAAGACGTGAAGCTGAAAGACCTCGACTTTAGAGAGAATTTGTCATCTCTAAAGAGGGGGAAGGAGAATTACTTTAACTGGGATACGCGGATCCGAGCAATGCCATAATTTCCAAAGAAAGGGTTTTAACCTGAAGGAGAAGACTTTAACTCAGTGTAGAGCAATGCCATATTTCCTTAGGAATTTCTCATGCTAAAAGAGGGACAGTGGCATGGATATAGATGATCCAGAGGCTTGCCGCTTACAGCGATTAGATGAAGGGAAAGGAGTTGTTGATGTTTGTGTACTGTGAACGAGGCACAACTTTGATGCTAAAAGGTTGATTGGATCAACCAGTGGTTTTCTTATACAAAGCCTAAGAGGAGGCTAATTTCCGCTTGGAAAATCATTATACAAAGCCTAAGAGGAGGCTATTTTGTGTCTCGTACAAAGCCCGAGAGAGAGGCTAAAAGTTTTTGACCCGACGATAGAGTCTTTGTGTCTCGTACGAAGCTCGAGATAGAGGCTATTGTTTGTTTGACTCTACGAGGGAGTCTTTGTGTCTCGTACAAAGCCCGAGATAGAGGCTAAAAGTTTGACTCAACAAGAGAGTCTTTGATACTCAACAAGAGAGTGTTTTTGTATCTCGTACGAAGCTCGAGATGGAGGCTAAAGGTTTGTTTCAGTTGAGTGACAGATCCAATATACTGATTTTAAAAGAGAAAATCAGTTCTTATATGAGCAACACTGTACTCAGGGATTTGATTTGAGGATCAGGGATATTTCCTTCTCTTTGAGGAAACGGGAAATCCAAAGGGTATTGAGACTGTCCGAGTCTGCGGGTTTCCTTCCTATTTAACGAAGGGGGTCACTTGAGAATGTCTTTGAGACTCAAGGAAGTTAGACTGTCCAAGTCTAGAGTTTTTTTTTCTTTTGTACTATGCTTTGAGAAACAGTAGTAGACTCTATGAAAGGACTGTTCTATGAGGATGACTAGGTTCTGTTCCTATACCTCTAGGAGGTCGTCAGGACAATTTGTACGAAGCCCAAGAGGAGGCTGGAAACTTTTAAGAAGCCGACGGGTCCTTGTACGAAGCCCAAGAGGAGGCTATCATTCCCGAAGGAAGAGATCATTATACGAAGCCTAAGAGGAGGCTGTGAATACTTCTAAGAAGCCGTAGTGTCCTTGAATAATGCCCAAGAGGAGGCCGACGCTTTTAAGACGCCCGTGGGTCTATCATCTCCTTTCCATTAGGAGATATAACTCTTTTAAAGATAAAAACCACTGGTAAACGTGCGAGGTTTACTATCCAGCGACTTTTAGCTTTTGAAGAGGGTTCCTTAGTTAAGGTCCAAGATTATGACCATAGTGGATACCCAAACCCCGAGACATTCAAGGCAAGCTATCCACAAGGAATAGATCAAGTCAGGAAAGTTCGAGAATTTGGAAGAAACTCAAAGATGCCATTCACGGAGAATACATTCATCTTGGGGAGTAGAGCTTCTTGACGATTCCTAAGGAGGACAGCCGAAGAGAAGACTGTATCTGGTGCTCCTATTGGGGATCTAGGCGTCTATTTCTACGAATAAATGAAACGGCGTCACCTAGTTCTAGACGTAGTAGCCGGGGAAACTCGAAATATCTATACTATTATTACACAGTAGATATGAGTTTATGAAAGGAGACTTACAGTGAGCAGCCCCACAATACAGTTATATACATATGAAAGCAGTAAATGAAAGCGATAACCACTTACTCGGTTGTAGTGCTTCCATGCTGTTTGGTTAGTTGTTCAACAAAGAAAGATTGAAAACAACAGTATATTCAAAATCAAAGGAGAAAGTGCTTTGAAAAAGAAAGATTTGGGGCTTACAGCTCAAGGAGAGGCCCAGGGTTTTATCAGTGAGCACACTGTTTGACTTTGTACAGCGGGACTTATACAAGTGACTGGGGCCCAAAAAGGTTTTCTGTACAAAGGGATGAGTCTTACACTCTCTCAAGAGGCCCAAAAAAGGTTTAAAAAAAAGAGAGGGGCTTATAACACGAGGGTAGGCCCAAATGATTTTTCGTTTAAAAATGGCAATCGCGCCGAGGTTTTCTTTTAACGCAGAGGGACTTATGCAATAAGTGAGGCCCAAAATGTTTTTGGTTAAAAGGGGGATTGGGTCTTACACTCTAATAGAGGCCCAAAGTGTTTTGAATGGGTCTTATAGCTCAAGGAGAGGCCCAGATGATTTTTATTTTTTAACGGGCGACGATCGCGCCGTTTACTTGTACAGAGGGACTTATACAATGAGTGAGGCCCAAAAGTTTTTGTACAAGGGGGGATGAGTCTTACACTCTCTCAAGAGGCCCAAAAAGTTTTGAAAGTGATTTATGAGGGTTGAATTAATCCAAAACCCTAATTTGTTTTCAAAATGTATTTAATTGAATAAAAATTCAATTAAAATGATCAAAAATTGTTTAACACATGGAAAACAAATTGTGATCTTGGATTAATGCTTCAAAAATTAAGTATTGACCTACAAAATAATTAGAAAGCATTAAAAGTTGCAAAATCAATGTAGAAAAAATATTTAAAATGTCAAAAACAATTAAAATATTAATTCTTTGCAAAAATATCAATTATATGAAATAAATAATATTTTTGGGATTTTTTTGTGAAAAATAAAATATTTTAACATTTTTGTGAATTATTAAAAAAAGAATCAACTCAAAATCATTAAAACTCAGAGAGAAATTAATTTTTGAATCAATTAAACAAAATCACAAAATTCAAATATTTGAATTTCTAAAAATGGCACCAAGAACAAGCTGAAGAACACGCGTGTGTTCTTGGTTTCTCAGATTTGCATTTTCTATCCAATCCCCATGAATACGTAATCATATCATGCAATCCACATATCATTATGCTCGCTTCAACCTCACGATCATGTCTATGTACTTTAATTTCATTTAAATTAAACATACAACAAGAAATCACAAAGAGACCTCAAGAACCCTAATTTCTGCATGAAGGCTAGGATTTTTGATACACGATTCAAACAATGCAATTAATTGAGGGAAAACATTCCATGCATGATTATGAACATATGGCCAAATTATTGTGCGAGGAAATATGCATAGATTGAGAGATGACCAAGTATGTGCTTACCTCCAAGTCGTGACAGCAAGTTCAAAGTGATTTTTGATTTGGAGGTGTTACAGATGAGTGGTGATGATTTGAACAGCTTCCCTACACCCTATGGATTTTGTTTGGATGGTTGGACTTGATTGAAATTGGCTGGATCATTTTGTGGTACCTCAGCTGCACTTTGGTTAAAACCTTGAGAAACCAGCTGGTGATTTTGTGAAATTGATGTTTCAGAAGTAATCTAAGTGTTTGATCAGCTCATATGTGATGTATGTGAGGTGTGTGAGTGATTGGTTTGATTGGAATTGCTCTCAAACTCAAAACCCGATAGTGACTTGCCTTAGAAGGCAAAATTGGAGTGAAAGAAGAGATTTTGAGGAAAGCATCTGTTAGATGGCTTTGGTGTACTCAAACTAACCACAATTGAGCTCTATTTATAGTAGAGCAAGTTTGTTTTGCAAGGAATAGTGAATGGCAGCTGGTAAGTAGGTTTGGCCAATGTTGGCAAATGAAAATCCAAGTCTCCTCTAGCCATTGACTAGAGGTTATGGCACATAGCTTTGGTTCCCTTGGTCTTGGATAAGTCTTGACTGATTTCAGATGAGAATGGCTCAGTCCATGCCACCTTGATGGTTTCATTGAATGCCTCATTCCAAATTTGAAGTCTTGTCCCTATTTTGGCCATTCTAGGTTCAACATGCTATTTCTTGTTCCATGGACTTTGGAGGCTTGGCTCAGTGATTATCCCCTTTAGATTCAATCCTCTGAGGTGTCCAAGTGGATAGGAGCAATTGAATTTTGCTGATTTTGGCAAATCGACCAAAGTTGCAAATTCTGCCTTGCCTTGACAGATTTCAGCAAGGCAACTTGGCAATGTTGTATCTCATGGTGTAGGTTGAATTTGGCAATGTTCTTGGCCATTTTGGAAAGCTCTTACATGATACAACAACTGTTTGAACAAGTTTGGTTTTGATCTCTTTTGATTCCAAGTGAAAAATCCCCCTACATTTGGCAAAAAGTGAGGCAGAATCTGACTTAGTGAAAATTTCACTAAGTGTTGGAAAAAGTGACATTTTCACTTTTCAGCCACTTTGATCACTCCATAACTCAAAATCCTTAATGAATTGGAATGACTTGTAGTTGAAGTTTTTGTAGGTGATAATGAGGGCTACAAATCCATCTTTGGATGAGAAAAAATGGCCTTGTGGTTTAGGAGTTATGGTCCTCCAAAGTTGGTACCTTTGCCACTTTATTTTTAACTTAGAAAAATTTCTAAGTTTTATGGTTACCCCTTTTACAAGTTATCTCACTTTTCTTGATTTTTCTTGATGAATGATGATTCAAATCATACATTAACATCATTTTAGGGTTAAAAATCCATTTTGGTGAAAAATCTCAAAAAGTCAAAGTTGACTTTTGTGCACAGTTGACTTTTTATCAGATGAATTCCAAACTGTGCAATTCTTCAGGAAATCATGTCCTTGACCTAAATCAAACTTGATGGACATGTTCCATGGGTGTCATAGGGTATATTCAATCATGTATTAGGGTTTGGGAGCATGTCTTGGTCAAAAGTCAAAGTTACAGTTGACTTTTCTCTTAAAACCCTAATTGTGGTGCAGATGAAATTGAGACTTGTTGCTCAAGCTTCTTGGATCAATCCATGGTTCCAAATGGATCAATATGGTATATTAGAGACCCTCAAATCATGTCTTGAGGTCTTGGCTCATGGTTTGTCCCAAAAGTCAACTTAGGGGTGAATTAGGTCAAGAAACCCTAATTCCTGATTTTTGATGAATGCATCCCCTGAGGCAAAATTGACTTGATGCATGGGTTCATGAGGTTCCATGAAGTATATTAGGTCATGTTTTGGATCATTGCCTTGTGCCCAGATGAAAATTTCCATCTGGAGGCCCTGGTCGACCAAAACCCTAATTTGGTGACACTGTCGATCTTGAGACTTGATCCACCTAGAAGGGAGCAGCCTTATGCTTAATCCTTGAAGTGGGAGTCCTTTTTGATCCATTGTGGATATTTAAGAGATTAGACAAGTTGAAGATCATGTCATTTCTTGATTGATCCTTTGTCTAAGCACTCAGAGAGGGCTTGAAACCCTAATTTTGATTGTATTGGATGCTCACCCATCTTTGGGGAGACTGATGAAGCATGATGGTTCATCCACATTGTGATGATGATTTTCACAATGATGGGAAATCTAAGTGGTCAAAATTTGGGGTATTACAGATTGCCCCAATTCCGTTTCCATAATGATTGACAGCTCCGTCAAAGATTAGTCCCCATTGGGAACCTGGTTCTGGCCCTTCACTGGGTAGTGGTTCATTGCAGTCTTTCATTTTTAGATACATGACATCTTCGTCTGGGAAGTCAAATCTGACTGATTCCTGATCGTCAATCGGTTGATGAGCCAAATGATCGGCTAAAATACTTCCTTTGACGACTTTCTGAGCATGGTACTCGATGTCCTATTCGGATAACAACATCTGCCAATGAGCAATCGTTCCTGTGAGAGCAGGCTTTTCAAAGACGTACTTGATTGGATCCATTTCGGAGATTAACCAAGTAGTGTGATGAATCATATGCTGGTGAAGACGTTTAGGTGTCCAAGCCAGAGCACAGCACGTTTTCTCAAGCATAGTGTACCGAGTTTTGCAGTCGATGAATTTCTTGCTCAAATAGTAAATGGCAGACTCTTTCCTTTTTGCTTCATCCTGTTGGCTAAGTCTACAACCCATTGAGTCTTCCAAGACTGTTAAGTAAATGATCAATGGTCTTCCTTCCACTAGATATGATAGAATCGGTGGGTTCAACAGATATTCCTTGATACTGTCGAAGGCAATTTGGCAGTCATCTGTCCAAACGCAGTCCTGATTCTTTTTTAGCAATTTCAAAATCGCCGCACATGTCATGGTCATGAGGAATATAAATCTGGAAATGTAATTCAGACGTCCCAGGAATCCCCTGACTTGTTTTTTAGTCTTTGGAGAAGGCATTTCTTGAATGGTCTTGACCTTGTCAAGATAAACCTCAATTCCTTTCTGGCTGACGATGAACCCTAGAAGTTTCCCTGAGCGAACACCAAATGTGCATTTATTGGGATTCAAGCAGAGTTTATACTTTCTCAACCGCTCAAATAGTTTTGACAGGTGGGTCACATGTCCCCCTCTGTTCTAGATTTGGCAATCATGTCATCGACATATAATTCGATTTCTTTGTGTATCATGTCATAAAACAGAGTAGTCATGGCCCGTTGATAGGTTGCCCCGACGTTCTTCAACCCGAACGACATTATCTTGTAACAAAAACTACCCCATGGGGTGATGAACTAAGTTTTCTCCATGTCTTTCGGCGCCATTTTTATCTAATTATAGCCCGAGAATCCATCCATGAAGTAGAAGACTTTGAACTTTGACGTACTGTCAACCAGCACGTCAATGTATGGTAAAGGAAAGTCATCCTTCGGACTAGCCTTATTTAGATCCCTGTAGTCTACACACATTCTGACTTTTCCGTCCTTTTTCGGAACTGGTACTATGTTGGCTAACCATTGAGGATATTCTGATGTGGCAAGGAAACCCACGTCAATCTGTTTCTGTACTTCCTCTTTGATTTTGATGGCCATGTCTGGATGAGTTCGTCTCAACCTCTGTTTTACTGGAGGACATTCTGATCTCAATGGTAGATGATGTTTCACGATGTTGGTATCCAACCCTGGCATGTCCTGATAGAACCAAGCGAATACATCGGGAAACTCTTTGAGAAGCTTTATCAAACTTTCCTTGATAGCTGGACTGAGTAAGGCCCCAATCTTGACCTCTTTTCTCTCTTTCTCTGAGCCCAAGTTGATCGTTTCCAACGGCTCTTTGTGAGGTTTAATGGACCTTTCCTCTTGTCTGAGTAATCGGGAGATCTCTTCTGGAATTTCGTCATCATCTTCTTCTTCAGCCCTAAATACAAGGAATTCAAAGTTGGGAGAAGGCATCAGATCGTATGTTTCAACGGGGTTTAAAATAAGCGATCTGCATGACGTGATGATTTGTGTTTAGAAGAGATAGAGAGAAATGCAAGAGTGCGTGCAGTGTATTTTTTTGGAAAACTGCTTGTTTTTATTATTTCAATTGTTTTTAAGGATTACCATTTTCTGTAAAATGAAAAGAGAAAACAGCAATTAATGCCGAAATTACATAACGACGTTTATTTATTTATTTATGATTTTGTCGATTCTTGAAACTACAGTCCTATAAAACAAAACTCAGTCCCTTTGGGCGAAGCGAAGAGGGATATTTACAGAAAGTGAGCCCTATCAAAACATCCGTTTCACCTGGGCAGGGTGAAAGGTTAAAACAAAGATGGCCATTACTTTGACTTATGAACGATCTTCGGAACATCGACTGCAACCCATTGGCGGCGAACTCCTTGGTGAATCACAAAGTCTGGTACCTTATTTCTTGATTTGTCTTCAGAAATAACGCTGATTTCTGGTGGAGCAGGATCGTTGGAATCTGTCTCCCAGGCAGAGTTTTCGTAGGAGGATTCCTCAGTTGTATTTTGTATAGTGTTTGTGCTCTCTGGTAAATCTCCCCATCCAGTTGGCTGAATGTCTTCGAGCCTGATACGAGAGCTTTCAAGAGCGGTGTATTTGACCATGAAGTCGTATTTGTCACTCGGTTGTCCCAAGGTGTCCCACATTTCTTTGGAACTGGAGGAGTCATCCCTCTCGATGCCGTTGACCTCGGGAAAAGCATAGTTAATGAATTCTAGTCCTGTAAACTTTGAAAATTCATCGTAGTGCTGGATATTTTCTGAATGACCTGAGTGTTGATCCCATGACATGGTGGGGACGCAGGTATTCTTTTCAATGATGCTCAACTGATTTTCATTGTTCGGCTTATTTTCTTGCCCCAAGTCTCCTGGGTACGGCTTCCACATAGGCAGGCCATCCATTGGGCCATAATAGTCGTGGTCAAAGTTGTATTTCATTGGAGCGTCTTCCTCTAATGAATTTGGCGGATCACGACATCCTTCTGGATCACAATCTCCGTATATCATTTCGACGTCTGACCTCGGTATAAATCTCAGACTCTGTGCAGGATAGCCAAATGGTGTAGGCACCTCTTCCCGAGACATATAACTGTCCTCGTTAAGGTAGAACTTCCACTCTTCATCTGTATCGGAGGAATCACCCTCGTTGATGGTGTGTACTTCTTGAGATACCGGGTGAAGGAAACCTCCACTGTGGAAGAAGTTCTGAATGTGATGAAGACTTTCACCGTTAGCGGCAGTCTGGGTACAGGTTGCAGAAAAACCAAGGCCTTTCTTTTTTTTGTTATCAGCAGGAATGACAAGCTGTCCACATCCCTTTGCATTGTTACCTTTGATTACTTTGAGAGCATCTTTGTATGAGGAAATCAATGTTCCTTTTTCTGACTGATTATCATTGCTCACCGAAAGTACTTGGAACTGAGTTCCAATGAACTCCTCTGGTTCTACACAAGTGGCCGTTGATAGGTTACTCAAGATCAAGACTTGTTCTCCACAGACCGTGACGAGTTGGTCATTCTTGACGAACTTCAGCTTCTGGTGAAGTGTCGAAGTGACTACCCCAGCCTGGTGTATCCAAGGTCTTACCAACAAACAACTTATGTTGCTCGGATGTCCATGACCTAGAAAGTGACTTGGAAAGTGTGAGGACCGATGGTTATGGGAAGGTCAACTTCACCGATAACTGTTTTTCTAGACCCGTCAAATGCTTTAACAATAACCTCACTGCCTCTTATCGGAGATCCTTTGAATGATAGTCGCATTAGAGTGGACTTCGGCATGACGTTGAGAGTCGATCCGGTGTCTACTAGTACGCTGGCTAAAGCATCGTCCTGGCAATTGACTGTGGTATTGAGCGCCATGTTGTGGCTTTTGCCTTCTTCTGGCAATTCCTCATCACTAAACCCCAAGTTGTTGCAGGAAGTGATGTTAGAGACGATACTGTTGAATTGTCGTATTGACACATCCTGTTCCACAAAGGCCTGTTCTAAGACTTTCTGTAGAGCCTCTCTGTGGGCTTCGGAACTGAGTAAAAGAGATAACACAGAGATCTTTGAAGGAGTTTATAACAGCTGATCAACAATGTTGTATTCACTCTTTTGGATAAGCTTCAGCATCTCATCATCGTTCTTTGAAAGGTCGGGATCACTAGATGGACCGACTGGTGGATTGGGAGCTTCTGTCTGAAGTTCCTTTTCTCTGTTAGGTTCTCCAACTCCTCTGTTGAAGATTCGACCACTTCATGTTACTCGGCTGATGTCTGCAATATTCACGATGGAGGGTAATGGAATTTCCTTTCAATTCTCAACTATTATTGCACCATATTTGTAAGGGATCGCCTTAGCTTATTCATACGGTAGTGGTCCCGGTAGATAGATAACTACACGAGCCTTCTGATTTCTCTGACTGTCGTAAGTAACTTCAATCAATTCCTGGTTAAGAACTTTTGATTCGTCAAGTAGAGGGATGATGGTACAAACATCTTTGGTCCTTTCGCAATCAGAGATCACGACAATATCCTTAATCTGATCAGTAAAATAGTCTGGCGTCCAGTTGATAGACCCCAAAACTGAATATTGTTGGATCTCTTTGTAGTCCAACTAACTCTGAAGGGCTGCTCGCACGAGGTAGCATCCTTGGTTATTTTCCGAGCAAACTCTACAGCGCTCGTAGTTATGTGGTGGCACCTGGCCACGTCCACTTCAAATGCAGTGTAACCTTACTAGATCTGTTTCCATTGATCGAACATCCTGACTTTGATGCCTAGTAGGGTTCCCATTAACCACACTGATTTGTTGCGTGTCTTCATCCATATAGATCGGAAGCCACTAGTGGTTTAACAAGTGTTGGAAAGTTCTCTGAACGAGAGTGCATCCTTGGTCGCTCTCCCTACATACTGTACAGTTCAGATAATTATGCGAAGTCAGAAAACCGAGTTAGACTTGTGTAGCGTGTAACTCCACCAAGCTGGTTTTCATCAAGCGAATACCGAAGATTTGAATCATATTTACTTGATACTGATTTCTATCATGGTAGTCCTGGATCCATCCAAGATCCATCTGACGCTGGAGGGCCTCTTATACAAAAGAGCATCCCTGTTTGTTTACCGAGCAAGTCAGACAGGAATTGTAATCGTGCCGCGGCAGATTATGATACTAGTTTTGCCTTGAGTGCATTGCCACCAAGTTGACATTCATCGTACAGACGTCGTGGTTTTGAATGATGTTGGAATTCGTATAAGTCATGTTAACTCCACGAACTCGATGCTCTTGGATCCATCAGAGATCCAATTGTTCCTATAGAGCTGATTGCACCACAGAACATCCCTGATTGTTTTTAGAGTAGAAATCACACTGGTGATAATTATAAGGTGGCACATGGCCATATCCACTCTGTCTACAATGCATCTTGACCAAGTTGGTCCTTAATAAGAGTACATCATGAATTTGATAGCTATTGTTAGACTCTCCTTCTATCAAATTTACTGCGGCTTTCTCGTGTTGAGGCAGCGGGTTTGTGAGTGTTTACCGTGAAAATTGGTAAACTACCGCTGATCTTCCAAATCTGACTTTGGTGACTTACATGATCGATCAGATTGATCCTAGGACATGTGCTAATAGTTGATCTAAGTTAAATTCTAAAGCAATGAATACTTCGACAATACTCAAGAAGGGAAGTTTGTTGAAAGTGTAGTATAAGACAACATTTCAAAATGTGAAGTTAAAAGGCTGGAAATGCAAAAGGAAGGGTCGAACGTGTGCAATAAAGATCAAAAGGTATAAAACAAAAATAAGTGCGGAAACGTAACTGGCTTCAAATAAAAGATAACAATTTAAGTAAAGATCAAAGTAAATTGCGTTGAAGGATAAATGGTGTTTACATCACGTACATTCTCACAATATTCTTTTCTCAACACGCGGATACTTTCGAGTAAATTTAGAGTTACTTGTACAAAGTGAACACAACACTCCCTAATCCTATTGCTAGGACCCTTATTTATAATACGAAAACTAACTACTATAAACTGCCTGAAATAATCAACAAATGACAAGTGTCATATTGCATGCTTCCATTGCCCGGATACACGCCACCCGTCTTTCCTCAAGAGCGAACCAAAATAACTACTCCCTCCTTTATTTGAATTTGAATTCCCAGTGTCAGACATCATCAACATTCTCGGTCGAAGGTTCCCCCTTTAACTCTTAGAAATATTTTCTAAGTTCCAAAAGATCTCTTTTCCTCTTATGAGTACCTTCGACTCAAACCTATCACACAAATCCTGTCGAAAGCCTTTCTAACCTTCTTCAAGAGCCTAATATTCTCCTCAACACTTCCAACTTCATCTGGGCGTCGAATTTACGAGCTAACAAATTGCCCCCCAAAAATGTCTTTTTCGACAGTGCTGAAGAAAAGGGCATTTTTTGATAGTGTCCGTTCGACGCCATCTTTCGACCATGCATAGGTTCATCAAAACTGGCTGACCCACGTTCCAAGAAACTATTCAGTTTCTTTTCAATCAAATTCATGACATCACAGCCTATTATGATTATGACTGAAACGTCCCCTCGTAAATCACATCAAGCCGCAAATCACCATAACCTCTCCTACAGTCTAGGAGATCGTGGATATAGGTGGCAACTGTCACCGCCCCTACTTTGGCTCCTGGGAGGACACGTGATCCACTAGCCTTACCTCCTTAATGATGATTAGTGATCCCTTTAGTGTTTCCAAAGCGCTTTATAAATAGTTTCTTCAGAAACTATTTTATCTTTTCCCACTCCCGAGTATCCACTACACACCTTTTCCTCTCTCCAAAACGCTCAACCTTTCACCCATTTTCTTCAAGTTTTTTTAATGGGTTCTTCAATTGCTACTACTCAAGACCCAAGGAAAAACCAGAAGTTCAAAGGACAAAAGGGCGCATCACTGCTTCCTCCATTTGCTGCGTTAAATGGACCCAAGGTGGTAAAGAATCAACAATTCAATCCTGAGCCCCTCAAGGAGGAGAAAAGGCACATCTACGAAACCCAGGTACTGATTCCTATTACCATTTTTGGGAAACCGTTAGCTTTATCTGGTCCTTTATCTTCTTTAGACACATATTATATAGCCATTAGCGACTTCTTTCCATCCTATCGTAAAACCAAACCTCTATGGCAGAAAGACAAAACTAGGGTAACCTCTGAACCCCATGACAATGTTGCCCTAAAGAACCTGGATTTGAAGTATCTGAATGATGGGTCTAGGCTGTTTAGGGAAACTTCATATTTTAAGGATTCTGACCTCTATTTGAACTGGTTGACCAAGTTAGAGAAAGTGAAAGCAGGAACCTGGAAGAGCTCGGGAATCTACGACTTGATCATGATGTCGAAGACTGGTCCGGCCTACTGTCTAACTTTACTGGCATCATCTTTGTATTTTTGGGATAGTACCCACTATACCTTTCATCTCCCTTGTGGGATGATGACGCCCACTCTATTCGACGTAGCCGCTATCACAGGGCTAAAGCCTTATGGTTTAGTTTACGACCGTGAAATAGATGCTCTAGACACTATAGGGTTCGCCACCACCAAACACACGTATACTCACTTCACAAACCATTACCACAATAAGCAAACTGAAACAGTCGAAGACGAAGAACACATATCATTTTTGGCTATGTGGCTTTCTCGTTGCGTATTCTGTACCAAATCCTTGCAAGTGGCAAGAAAATATCTGACTTTGGCCAATCAGCTACACCTTAATCGAGGCATCTGCCTAAGCGAAATGATATTGGCCAGTCTGTACGAGTCTTTGAGCGAAGGTGTTGGTCATTTGAAAGACCAAGGGAGTGACGGGAACCTGTTATTATCTGGACCATTTTAGCTTCTTTAGTTTTGGATTAATGCCACTTTTGAAGCCAGCCTCCCCAACAAAGGGTCTGTGGACGAAGATGCTGCTGATATTAAGGAAAGACAAGTCGAATGGGTTCGACTGGTGAAACTGACCCCAAATAAAGAAGGATAGTCTCTCAGGGCGTTCTTCTCTGGCTTCGTCAAAATGTTTGCTAAGCGATATGAGTTCACACTAAGAATGGCGCCCTTTGGTGAACAAAAATACGGCCCTGAGCGGTTTACCAGGCCATTTCCTCCTTCGTTCAAAAAACATGAAGAAGAATCGCAGTGTGTCTGGGAGGCATTCCTGATCCCTCGACTTATCGTTCATCGACTCAACCTGCTAAAGGGCCAAACCTCTCTGATAGCCTACCAACCCAATCTGGTCTCTCGACAATTTGGTTTAGTCCAGACGCTACCCAAGTGCCTGTATGAAAATAAGGCCCACGTTATTCTTCCCAACACCATCTACGATGCCATACAGGGTTCGACACACCTTGCTCGACATGCTCATCGCTCACTCCTGACTCCCGTCTTCTTTGAACCTTCTCACCTCTGCACCCAAGAATTCCATGACTGGTGGTCGACACATTACTCTGTGGAGTTCCTTGACGTCTCTAGCTTTGCTCAGTTGATTGACCAAGCTTTTGTTAATGTGCAGGAGAAGACAAAGAAAGGTACGTCCATTCATGTTAAGGAGATTCACGCCTTCCAGAAGTACTTTGAAACTGTTTATCGACCAGATGATATTTGTCGGACCGTCCGCAAAGATGCAGTTACGCTGAAGGAGAAATTTTTAAAGAAAATGGAGAGTTTGAAACTCCCCTCATACGTTCCTCCTGAGAAACGCTATAAGGTGGCTTTTGCACTACATCCTCCCAAGACTCCTCGACTGCCATCTACTGATTTTGGAGTGGCTCTTGCCCATCCATTTCCAGATTGGTTCATCTGTGGGGATTCTATAAAGATCCTTCGCCATCAGTCGAAACCTAAAGCTCAGCGGGTGGTTCTAACTAAGCATACGCTAGACAGTTTCAAAGGACACCGTCATGTCGGTATCGAAGATGTTCGCATTGAATCCGAAATACATGAAGGTTTGGATTCTTCGATTCTATGCTCTTTCACTTGAACTTTATCATTACTGACATGTGGTTACTTGGCTTGTTTCGCAGCTATTCCCAAAAAGAACACCCCTCAGCACCTATTCGAAGCCAAAGGCGAAGGCAGCAAGGTACGTTACACACCTCTCCTTTCGTTGATTATTCCTTCTTCCCCTAATGCTTCTCAATTTCAGGCTTCTCGCAAACCACTTCCGGCACCTCAAAGGAAGTAAAAAAGGGGAACTTCCCAAATTATCTTCGATTCCGAGGATGAGGACCAGTCTCCTCCTGAAGACTTGAAGCTCAAGAAGAGAAAAAGATCAAACCAAGAACCTGGTGCTGCTGGTGGCCACTCTGAACCTGCGACGGCTAAAGTCCCCAAAAAGGCCATTACTCCAAGTAAAGCCGCAGAAGGCCCTTCTGGAACCGCCTCCGAACCAGCTGCAGGTCACGCCGAAAGCAATAACTCTAGCCCTGATGCTGAAGGAGTCAAAGTAACTTGTCATACTTTTCTCTAGATAAAACTTATTTACCTCGTTTCCCTTGATCTGACTTGCTTCGAACTGACTCAGGCTGATGCTAGTGGTCCAAAACCAATGGTGGATCACCCTCCTTCCCCCATCACTCTCCTAAATAGCCAAGATGAGACTACATATCACCCCACTTCTGACTTGGGCTCTAGAATGAGTTCACTAGGTGAAATTAACAAGCCTGGTTTTGAAACAGCTCCCCCTTCGCCAGCAAAGACTGCTACGCAACAATCTCAAACAGATGGCTCCGACCATGAGGCAGATGACGCCGTTCAGCAGGATCCTGACACAGCGAATTCGAAAACTGCTGTCATGGGTGAAGACCCAACCCTGGTCGATGAAGAGGGATCCCCAACTGACGAACCCATTGGGGCTGCCAATATTAGCCCAGAAGGAGAGGAAGAGATGGAAGAAGATGATGATGAGACCATGCTCCAATCTGAACGCGATGGCCACGATGATGACAATGAAGATGAAAATAAGATGGATGAAGATGAAGAGGAGGAGAAAGCTGACAAAGGACCTACCAGCGAGCCAACCCATGTCGAAGCCATTGTTACCCCAAAACCCACTGTTGCGACTGAAGGCAAGGCCACATCAACTGTGTATGGAGCGGGCCTTTCTGAAAAAGAGCTCGATGCATTGAAGGCTACTTATCCTCGACAATACATAAAGATCCTTCTTGGGCGTCGAGGAAGCTCATCTGATAAAACTCCCAGTGCTTCGACTACCTCTGGGGATCAGCCTTCGAACAAACCTGAAGACAATATCCTTCTAAAGATTAAAAACAAGATCTTTAAGGGTGACCTTTTCACACTCTTGCAGATGGATGATGTCACTCATATCTCTCTAAAAAACCTCCTCCAACAAGTCGACATCCATGCCATTTCCCCAGAATCTTCCAACATCGTCTTAGAGCTTGGCGCTATGATTGATCAAGTCCATGGTGACCTGAAACACCTGCCTCAAATCGAAAAGGCCATTTCAATCGCAGTTGGAAGTGAGGCTGCCGCTTGGACTGCTGCCACCGATTCTGAGAATAGAGTAGCAGAGTTAGAGGAAACAAAAGAAAAGAACAAGCAGGAAATCATATCCAATGAAGAAATTATTGCTTCCTGGGAGCGAGAAATCAAGAAACTTCGAGCCAATATCTCAAAGGCCAAAAAGCGTAACACTGAATTGTCTACCTTCGATGAATCTGACTTGTCGAAAGAGCTTGAAAGTACCATAAGTTTTGCTGAGAAAGCTCAACGACTGGAGAAGGAAGTTGCACATTTAAAATCTGACAAGGCCTTGTGTGAAAGGCGTCTTGATCTCTAGAAGTCAAAGTACTTGAATATGAAGGAGAATCTCCCCTTTTAGCTTGTTACTTCCTTTGTAATTTTCAATTTGATGCTCCCTGGCCCTTTGAGGCTTTTATATGTAATAACTACTAAGCCATTTTGGCATTCATAAATACCATTATTGGCTTTGCCCTTGTTACGTCGAATTACTCTTTAACAATTTTAATTTCTTGAAGTGCTGGTTTATATTTTTTCAAATACTTGCCATTTACTTTCAAGATTCTTTTATCCTCATTTAATTCTTCAACTTCATAGGCTCCATTAGAAAATACTTGTGTAATTTGAAACGGGCCCTCCCATTTAGGGGACCATTTGCCCAAGGCTCTAACCTTTCGATCCATAGGCAGGATTACCTTCCAAACTAAATCTCCCAGTGAGAAGGTCTTGATTCTAACCTTTTTATTATAAGACTTCTCCACTCTTTTCTTTTGTCTCTTTAAAAGTTCTAAGGCTTTAAGTTTTTCCTCGTCCAGATCTACTAGTTCGTCTAACATCATATTCCAATAAAGCTCAGAAGGAATTTCATGATGTATCTGAATCCTAGTCAACTGGAGGTATATCTCAACGGGCAACACTGCATCGTGACCAAAAGTCAATCGAAAAGGAGTAGTGTTGGTTGCTTCCTTGGGAGAGGTTCGACATGCCCAAAGAATCTGGTCCAATGTCCTATACCAATTTCTAGGCTTTTTTCCCACATGTTTCTTGATCAGACCAATCACCACTTTATTAGCTGCTTCGACTTGACCGTTGGCCTGAGCATAATAAGGTGTAGAGGTCAAGAGTTTGAAACCCATTTCTTTTGCAAACTCCTGCATCTTTCGACCAGTAAAAACTGATCCTTGATCTGTTGTGATCGTTTCTGGGATTCGAAACCTGTAAATGATGTATTTTTGAATGAACTCGATCACATCTTCTTTATCCACATTTGGTAAAGGTACTGCCTCAATCCACTTCATAAAGTAGTCGATCCCTACCAAAATGTATCTCTGATTCTTGGAGGATGTCGGTCGAATCTCTCCAATCAGATCCAAAGGCCAACCTCTAAAAGGCTATGGCATGACTATGGAATGCAACTCACTTGCAGGGATATGTTGTATGCCAGCGTGAACTTGATATTCTTGGCAACCCTTGGCGAATTCAATGCAATCTTTTAGAATCGTAGGCCAATACATGCCTTGTCGAAACAATAGCCACTTCATCTTATGGCCTACCTGATGCGCCCCGCATGCCCCACTATGGACAATAGAAAGGGCCAGATATGCTTCTGTTTCACTAAGACACTTAAGTAAGACCCCCTCAGGGGTTTTTTTAAACAATTCATTGCCTAGAAGGACATAACTTAAGGCTTGATACCTAACCTTTCGCTCTGTGGATGCTGTCGGGTTTTTCAAATACTCGACTACAGGCTTCCTCCAGTCTTTATCCGTCAAGCTGTCTATTGCAAAAATCTCAAAATTTTCTTCGTCAGCATATCCAAGCTTTGTCACTTCTAAGTCTGATGGGCATAATCCAACAGATACCACTTTACCTCTAGCTTCGATTGCCTCTTGTAACTTTTCCTTCGAAACCTTATACCCAGAAGCAACCTGAGCCAATTCATTGGCCACTTGATTCTCTAGTCAAGGTATGTGTCGAATGCTCACTACTTCGAATCTCTTCAACAGTCTGTTGGCCACTACGAAGTACATGATAAGATTCTCCTTAACACATTTGTACTCCTTTGAAATTTGCTTTATGACCAACTCTGAGTCTCCCATTATTTCGACTCGAGTTGCCCCCAATTCTAACAAAATTTCAAGTCCAGCTATTAAGGCTTCATACTCCGTCTCATTGTTGGAACAAAATCCTTCAACCCTGTACTTGAATTTTGTTGGAATTTTATCCAGAGAAATAATCAGCACACCTACACTTGTGCCATCTTTGTGGTTGGAGCCGTCGAAGTATAACTTCCAAGGTTCCAATTCGACATAATTCAACATGCTTTCGTTTATGGAGTGGTCGACTATAAAGTCTGCTACCACTCGTCCCTTAACTGCCTTCAGAGGCTTATATGTTAAAGAGTACTCAGTCAGTGCTAGTGCCCATTTACCGATTCGACTATGCAAGATAGGTTTTGACAGCATGTGCTTAATAACATCGAAATGAGATGAAACATAAACATCAACTGGCTTTATATATTGCTTCAATTTTGTACAAGAGAAATACAAGCATAGGCATAATTCTTCTATCACGCTATACCTAGTTTCCGCATCATTCAAAACTCTACTGAGGTAGTAAATGGATCTTTCGACACCATCCTCATCCTCTTGAGCCAACATGCTCCCTATGGTTTTGTCTGATGCAGCTATGTACAATCTCATACTCCTATCCCTACAAGGTGGGGAAAGAATTGGGGGATTACTCAGGTATTCCTTGATCTTGTCGAAGGCCGCCTGCTGCTCCTGCCCCCATTCGAATCCATCCTTATTGAATTGAAGCAATGGTGAAAAGGCCTGCGTTTTTCCGCTTAGGTTCGATATGAATCTCCTCAAGAAATTGATCTTGCCCAGCAGCGACTGCAGCTCCTTTTTCATTGATGGCGCTTTCGCTTCCATGATGGCCTTGGTCTTATTCTGGTTGATCTCGATCCCCTTTTTATGGACCACAAAGCCTAGAAAATCCCCTTCCTGCACACAAAATGCACATTTAAGAGGATTCATTTTCAGACCATGCCTTCTCATCCTTTCAAAGGAGTGTCGAAGATGGTCTAAGTGACTCTTCCCTGAAATAGACTTAACCACGATATCATCGATATATATTTTCATGAAAGTCTCTATACAATGTTAGCTAACCATTCGACATACCTGGCAGTGCGGATAAATTTGCATCGAAGGAGTCTTTCGACTTCCTCCTTTATCTTCGAGAGAACTTCTGGGGCAAACCGTCTTGGATTCTGTATGACTGGCTTCTTCCCAGGCTTGATCGGCAACCTGTGTTCGACCAACTCTCTACTCAAACCGGGCATTTCA
Source organism: Lathyrus tuberosus (assembly GCA_022829125.1). Taxonomy (NCBI): domain Eukaryota; kingdom Viridiplantae; phylum Streptophyta; class Magnoliopsida; order Fabales; family Fabaceae; genus Lathyrus; species Lathyrus tuberosus. Next base: position 6,435,743 of record JALAZF010000159.1, read on the forward strand.
TCGTAGTCCCAGGAGAAACAGTCTTTAAACTCCTGCAATAACTGGGTAATTTCGACCTTAAGTTGTGGGTCAAGCTTGGCACTAACATATGTTGGCCTTCTGGCTGGCCCTTCGCCTAGGTCGATTTCTTCTAACGGATCTTGCACTAGCATCTTAACATTGTTTTCCAGCGGATCTTTTTCAAATCCCAAAGGCTCATCGTCATAAATAGCGTCAAGCCTCTGGCCTAGTTCTACATCCTCAACCTTATCAGGCGGCTCTGGGTCGAAGTCCTTACCAGGAACTTCTTGGTGGAATTCAGGATTGGCTTCGCCAGCCATGTATTCGTTAGCAGCCTCCAAAGCCGCTTGTAGTCTGGTTTCAGCCACGTAGGCCGAAATTCTTCTCAATGCTTCGAACTCAGTCATTATCACTGAATTCACTTCGTAACCCTGTGGGGTCTACTACAGGCTCGCCAAGGTACGAGAGTCTTTCCCCTGGCACCTCCTTATCCCAACGGAAACCCTCGACAGGATGTAAGTATAATGAGCAAAATGTCTCGTCGTCTGGGACAAACTCAAAGTCTGCTGGACCACAGGGGGCAATGTGAGCCAAATGTTTGTCAAACTGACGTCTGTCCACATGATTGATTGGCGCTTTAAAATACCCCTGGTCAGCCTCAATGTTTTCGACTATGTCGTCTGGTCTCCAGATGGTGATGCGTTGATGCATCGAAGATGGCACTGCACCAATGCCATGTATCCACTCTCGTCCTAAAAGCAGATTGTAGTTGGCTTTTGTTTATACTACCATGAAGACAGTAGGCCTAGTGATTGTTCCCACTGTTAAGTCGACTTGTATCACTCCCAAAGTGGAGCCAACTTTTCCTTCGTAATTCGAAAGAACCATGTTATGTGGCTTAGTGTCAGTATCGTACTTGCCAATTTTGCTCAGTAAGAAGTGTGGCATCAAGTTCACTGTTGCGCCACAATCGACTAATATTTTATTTATTGGCACGTTCTCCACCTTGCCAGTAATGTAGAGGGGCTTTAGGTGACTCCTCATTTCCTCTGTGGGTCGCTCGAAAAAAGCATTCTGCTCTTCGACACACCCATTGTTCATAATATAGTAGCATACCGGCTTGTGTGCTGCCATCTCTGCCTCAGTGCAGGCATCTAAATCTTTGACTTTTGTGAGCTGGTCGAACTCTCTGGGCATCACAGATACCACATTGACTATGATATCAAGAGAAGCGTCATATTCGAAATCGAAGTTGTCTGTTATCTCGTCATCCTCTTCGACAGTCTTCTCAGGTTTATCCTCTTGAGAGGCAAACAGTTTTCGTCCTACAGGTATTTTTTCATCAGCCCTCATTGGATTCCATCCATTATTGTCAGTAGGGATATTAGTACTGGATTCTCCTTGATCTTTCAACTGGGCCTCCCTGAGAGCCTTCCTTCGACGTTGCTCTCTCCTCCATTGATATCGCGACATCGGGTTCTTCCCCTTATAGTTTTCAGAAACATACTGATTTGTTAGAGGTCTGAAACTCCTTTCGATACTCTATTGAAGAGCCTCTGCCCACATCAAACTTCTACTACTTTTTCTGACCTTTTTCCTTTCCTTCGACAGGTTTCATCCAGCTCCCTATTGGTGCATTGCTTGATGGTTTGAAGGTACTGGGTCTGGCCCCTGGGAACTGTGTTTTTCCTCCCAATTGTTTTGAATAGGACCTTCTAGGGTCGAAACCCCTTTGACCATGAGATGATCTCTGCTCTCTTCTTTCTCTAGCCTTCCTAATCCCCTCAAGATTGTGAGCAGCCTTTTGATCGAAGATTACACTACATCTGGGGCATAACATGACGCCTGATCCCTTCTTTTGGCAGCGGTGAAGGAATTCAATGATAGTTTCATCCTGTTTTGGATACGCCACTTTGTTACGCTCTTCTTGGCGGCTTGCTTCGTCCACCCCCACGGTCTGATGTTGCGTAATTTCGACCATATTGATGTCCATGTCGACATCAGCACTAAGGTCCAGATTGCAGAAGTCCACATCAAGACCCTCAGCAGCCTTATCCATCTTAACGTAACTCTCAGCAATCTCTTTAGTGACCAGCATCATGTTGGAACCCTCATTGATCCCATCATTTAAACCCTCAGTGGCCTCGTCGAAGCTATCAACGGCCTCTCTCATGAGTTTCTCCATAGCATAACTATCAAAGTCTTCAGTGACCTTGGCTAACACAGCTTTGTTGGCGAAGTCTTCAGTAATTTCCACCATATTGACTGAACGGTCGAAGTCATCAGCAACCGCAACCACATGTATCTCTGGCTCAACATAATGAGCATTTGCTGTTTGTAATGGGTCGGAGTCAATTTTCATCTGACCTTTGCTCTTCTCTCCGAATTTCAGCCTGCCCTCCTGAATAGCATTCTGCACCAGATCCTTGAAAAGAAAAGATTGAGAAGTTTTATGACCCAAAAAATTATGGTACTTACAAAATCCTCTCTTTTTTCTTTGTTCTAAAGGCGGAATTTTAGCGCCAGGAGGCACTATCATCCGCCCATCTTTTACCAACAAATCAAAAATTTTGTCACACTTGGTGATATCGAAAGTGTATGTTTTCTTGGGAAACTTATCATTCTTTTCAGATTCGCCAGAATTTTTTCCAGTTGAAGGGGCTAACATTCTACAAGCATACGGAGGCCCTTGCTTTAACTCAGCAACGTCTACCTCACTCTCGTCAAAGTATAATGGTTCGTCGTACAAACCTTCGACATCCTCATTATATTCAACATAAGCTACCTTTTTGCCCTTATTGAACTTAGCCTTTTCGTCTTTGAGACGTTCTAACTGTCGAACCCTATCAGCCAGTTGGGCCATGTCTCTCAGATACTGGGTATCCAATTTCTTTCTAATAGAGTAATTAAGGCCACTAACGGCCATTTCGACCAGTTCATGCTCTGGCACTTGAGTAAAACACCTAGCCTTAAGTAATCGAAACCTGTTTAGGTAATCGTCTATTAGTTCAGTAAACTTTCGCTTTATGCTGGCCAACTCCTTCAAACTAATCTTAGTTTACCCCATATAGAATTGTTCATGGAACAAGCGCTCTAACTGGGTCCAATTACATATTGAGTTAGGAGGTAAGGTTGTAAACCAAGTAAAAGCGTTTTTGGTGAGAGAACTTGGGAAATATTTCACCCTAAGACTTTCGTCATTTGCGATCTCTCCAGCCTCGATCATATACCGGGCTACGTGTTCGATAGTAGATTCAGTTGTATCTCCTGAGAATTTGGTAAACTTTGGGACCTTCATCCTAGGAGGTAATTCTGATTGTAGGATATAATCCACTATGGGTGAGGTATAGTTTGGCCTAGTAAAGCCAAAATTCACCCCATTTCGTGCCATTATTCTTTCGACCATGGCTGCTAGGTTGTTATCCGCTGCTATGTTGTTACGTCGAGCCTGTTGTATAACCTGATCAGCATCTTGGTTTCTATTCACTATCACTACCCCTTGTTCCCCTTCTTCTGGAACTGGCCCTTGGTTCCTAGGTGGTTCGACTCTGGGGAGTTCGACTCTCGGGGGTTCCAGGTTGGCCTCAGGCATAGTCTCTAGGTTCCGCCGTGGGATATTCTCCACCACAGTCGCACCTCGTACAGGGGCCGACACCTCCATAAATTCTGCCATACGTGCCGATTGCACCGTTAGTTGTTGGTTGGTCTGGGTAGTGTTCCGAATCAAAGGCTGGAAAATTTCCCCCATAGTTTGAGACAATGTTTGTACCATTTGTAGATTACTCTCATCCATTTGTTGTTTTAAACATGCTATAGACGTGTTTGTTAGACTAGGACCTTGAGTGGAATATCCTATACCTACACTTTGGCTGTTTCGAACCACATTTATCCCAGATCCCGACCCCTGTAATTGCGAAGACATTACATTGTCTGAGAATACTGGGGGGCATTTTGGAGGCTTTGCATTATTGACGTTGACATTCCATAAGGTGGATTCCTTGGTAAGGGTTGTGAAAATCCTAGAGGGGGAAGATGCCTAAATGTCGAAGTTCCTCCTAGTGGAGTTTGGGGGTTAGATGCTTGTGGGCCTATGTACTTCAAAATAGGTTGAGTGTAACCCCTTATATATGTCGACCCTGGTCCTGTCGTTGATGGGTCGGACATAATAGGAGGTGGGATTGGCTCTCATGTCGAAGGAACTGGGGGTGGTACCACATCATTCCTAGACACATTTTGAGGGTTTGTGTTACTAGGCTGGGCATTCAGATTACTTGACTGTGGATTAGAACCACTCCCTTGAGGATTTGGATTGTTTGGCTTACTAGTGTTCGTTGCCATTTTTCTAGTATATTTTCTTCTTGGTCTTTCTTCGTTTGTATTGGCTACCCTACCACTTCTTAATAACATGCAACGAAGCTTTTTAAGGAGAAAGAGATTGATGAATGACGATTTTCAAAATTTAGAAAAAATCTTTATACAGTTAGCACGGTCCCACCGGGTGTGCCAATTTGTTTACCGTGAAAATTGGTAAACAACCGATGATCTTCCAAATCTGACTTTGGTGACTTACAGGATCAATCAGATTGATCCTAGGACATGTGCTAACAGTTGATCTAAGTTAAATTCTAAAGCAATGAATACTTCGACAATACTCAAGAAGGAAATTTTGTTGAAAGTATAGTACAAAACAACATTTCAAAATGTGAAGTTAAAATGCTTGAAATGCAAAAGGAAGGGTCGAACGTGTGCAATAAAGATCAAAAGGTATAAAACGAAAATAAGTGCAGAAACAAAACTGGCTTCAAATAAAAGATAACAATTTAAGTAAAGATCAAAGTAAATTGCGTTGAAGGATAAATGGTGTTTACATCACGTACATTCTCACAATACTTTTTTCTCAACACGCGGATACTTTCGAGTAAATTTAGACTTACTTGTACAAAGTGAACACAACACTCCCTAATCCTATTGCTAGGACCCTTATTTATAATACTAAAACTAACTGCTATAAACTGCCTGAAATAATCAATAAATGACAAGTGTCATATTGCATATTTCCATTGCCCGGATACACGCCACCTGTCTTTCCTTAAGAGTGAACCAAAATAACTACTCCCTCCTTTATTTGAATTTGAATTCCCAACGTCAGACATCATCAACATTCTCGGTTGAAGGTTCCCCCTTTAACTCTTAGAAATATTTTCTAAGTTTCAAAAGATCTCTTTTCCTCTTATGAGTACCTTCGACTTAAACCTATCACACAAATCCTGTCGAAAGCCTTTCTAACCTTCTTCAAGAGCCTAATATTCTCCTCAACATTTCCAACTTCATCTAGGCGTCGAATTTATGAGCTAACAGTGAGAACATTCGGATTCGTATCTTTGAAAGATAAGACCACATCGAATTTAAAACCGAGACAGTTTTCTATGTTATGCCCCGGTCCTCCTTGATGGTAAGGGCAAGTTTGATCCGCCTTAAACCAAAAAGGCGGATTCTCCGGTACTGTAAGAGGAGACCTAGTTTGGACGTGTCCCTTGACCAGTAATAACAGAAACAATTCTGCGTACAACACTGGTATAGGGTCAAACCCTGGTGGTCGCGTTGTACGATTGTTGTTGTACGGAGGGTGAGCCTCCTGAAGAGGCTGTTGTGTCCTTTTCTGATATTGCTGTTGATTCGGTTGGCTCTGAGCAACCTGAGGTTGATACGTAGGAACAGGAGCAGGGTTGATAGCAGGAGTTACAACTGCTACTGGTTGGTATCGTCGCCTTTGCTTTCCGAGAGAGATATTCCCAATATCTTGCTCTTTTTTCTTAGGGAGAGCACTACCGTATCGTTTTGTATTACTTGATGATCCAACGTCTTTAACTAACCGTCCTTCTCGGACTGCTTCCTCAAGATGAATTCCCATGCCCACCATCTCGGTGAAGTCACTGGGCGCACTGGCAACCATTCTGTCGTAGTAAAATGAGCTTAAGGTTTTCAAGAAGATCTTTGTGTAACGCCCCGTTTTGTCTTATTTATTTAATCGAGTCGATTTAATTATTTTTGTTTTATATTATTTTATTCTTGACTTTTATTTGACAATATATTATTTTTCATCGCTGTTTATGTTTTATCGCGTTTTGAGAGCGTTTGCGAGATGTTTGAGCTGAAGGGTATTTTGGTCTTTTGCTTGGGTATATTTTTCATAAAATAGAATTTTGAGAGAAAAGGAGAGAAAAGAGAAAGGAAAGAAGGAAAAGGAGAAGAAAGAAAGGGAGAAGAGGAAAAGGGAGGAAAAATCGAGAAAACTCCGTTTCAAGCGCGATTAATCGGGTAAGGGTGAGAAGTTTCAATTATATCTTGCTTGTGTATGTATATGTGTTGTTTATGTATGTGTTTTGGTTGTTTTTACAACTTTTTCTCTAATTGATAAATTGATGAATAATTGTTAGAAATCGATGTTTTCGCGGTTGAAATGTGATGTAAATGTTGTAGATTACTTGTTACCATGATTGGGTTATGTTCTGATTGTTATGTTTTGTGTTGGAAGAGTTTTTGGTTGAAAAATATGATTTTGGACCTCAAAACAGCGCTGCAGAATTCTGGGTTTTCCTTGGTTCACCTAGCGAACCTGGGGAGAAGCAGTAGCGAATGAGTTTTCGCGGGTTCGCCTAGCGAACCATTTAGCGAAGGTCAGCGAATGTTCGCTAACGTTGTTCGCCTAGCGAACTTTGTATCTTTTTGGTCTGGTTGTTGCTGCCTTGGTTCGCCAAGGGGTTCACCTAGCGAACTTTGTGTCTGTTTTTATCTGATAGTGGTTTCGCTGGACATTCGCCTAGCGAAGGCGGTAGCGAATGCTCGCTAGAAGGTTCGCCTAGCGAACATGGCAGTTTGTGCAATTTTTGTTTTCTTCATAACTTTTGATCCGTAAGTCGGATTGGGGCGTGGTTGGGTGCGTTAGAAAGATTTTGAGTTGTTCTTACTTATGAAAATGGTTTGGAGATTGTTGGCCGATTTAATTATGTTGGGAATTTGGAATGTGTCGTTTTGTCGACTTTTGCCGTTTAATTGTGCGTAATTGATGGGTTATCATGCGATGTGCTTGTGATATATGTTGGATGACTTGTGTGCTGATTATATGAGGTGAATGCATGTGTTTAAATGTTGTGATGAGGTTTGTGGCCGTATGGAAATTAAATGCATTGTTTTGGGCTTGAGTGCAAAGCATGATTTTTGTTGATTGAGATGATTGCATATATGTGTGCATTTGAATGTCATGAGTCATTGTATGCTAAGCATCATGATATACATGCTTGTGATGTCGTGTGCCCTTGTGGGGTGTAAGCGATGAATCGATTCCAGAGGGAATCCTCTATAACATCGTGAGCCTTATACAAAGAGGACTGAAAGCGATGATTATAGACGATCGTGAGCCTTATACAAAGAGGACCGAACGCGATCGGATAGTGAGCCTTATACAAAGAGGACTGAAAGCGATCCATCAACGTCGTGCGCCTTATACAAAGAGGACCGAAAGCGACGGGGAACATCGTATGCCCGACGGGGAGTTACATTATGTAACGAGCGATGGTTCCAATAGTTCCTGAGTGAACTGGTGTTGAGATGTTGATGTCGGTACCGCATATGCATTGCATAGAGTCGTTGTGTCAGTCTCTGTGCATTTGCATGAATCATGAATGGATTGATTTTGTGTGAGAATTGTGAATGGATGCATTATGTGTGGAAAATCATGAATGGATTGATTATGTGTGGAAAATCATGAATTGATTGAGTGTGTGTTGAGATTTATGTTTGAATTGGTAAATGGATGTGCATATGTGATAAATGCATTGGTTGTTGATGATATGTTTTATGTATAACCATGTGCTAGGTTTTGTGGAGATGTGGTGAGTTACACTGATGATATTAATTCTCTATGGTATGTTATATGTGAATATCCGTGGTGTGGTGGTGTGTTTCCATATGTGATAACTTTGGGATGCATTATGTGAGAATATGTGATTATGTTAGTATAATCGATATGTGTTATGTATTTGTGGCAGGTTATAGGTATTAGCGTGTGATGCTTGTGGTGAGAATAACTATGCATGTGAATTTTTATGTGTTGGCATATTATTATGCAATCTTGATTTAGTTGTTATTTCTCACCCTTCTGTTGTGGTTTGTTGCTCTATGAGGCAATTGCAGATTTGTAGTCTTGGAGGCTTTTGTGAAGATTAGTTCTCCATTCTTTTGTCTGTCTTGGGGTCTGCTCTGATACGTAGCACGGGAGTCGGGGAACGATTATGTTATATATGTATACATTTCTTGAATATATTTTGTCTTACTTTTGTATGTATATTTTGACGTTATAAAACGATTTATTTTGTAAAACAAGGCAGTTATGGGTTTTTCCACTTTATTCCATAATTGACCTTTACTTTTACATGGAAAAAAGATCCCTTTGAGGTTATTCCATTTTGTGTTATGTATCAAAATATATGAGCAGGGATTATATTTTCTTTCCTTAATTGTGACATCCTTGTTTCTGTCGGAAAAATAAATCTTTATTTACTCTGATTTAATTATGTATTATTTATTCGCGATGGGAAATGGGGTGCTACACTTTGTCATCTCTTTTTCTTCAAGAGGTGGACAAATCTGAGCGGAAATTTCACACAATCTATGAGCATATTCCTTAAAGGTTTCCTTGTCCTTCTGTGACATCGATCTGAGTTGATCTCTGTCTGGTGCCATGTCCAGGTTATACTTATATTGTTGAACAAAGGCAGCGCCAAGATCTCTGAAAGTTCTTAGTGCGGTTTAAACCCATGTACCATTTGAGTGCGGCACCGGTTAAACTATCTTGAAAGTAGTGAATTAGTAGTTCCTGGTTCTTTGTCTGAGCTGACATTCGCCGAGTGTACATCACCAAGTGGCTTTGAGGGCAAAAGTTACCCTTGTACTTTTCAAAATCGGGTACCTGGAACTTATGTGGAACTTTCACATTGGGGACCAAACAAAGGTCTGCGGCGTCCTTTCCAAATAGATCCTGACCGCGAAGGGCTTGCAGCTCTTTCTGCATCTCTAGGAACTGTTCCTGGAATTCATTCATTCTATCGAACATACTGTCATTTCCACCAGACGGTATCTGTGGAATCTGTCCTTCCGAGATAGTGTGTACCACGGGTGGTGGTATAGTCATTATGGTCGAGACTCTCGGTGCCTCCCGAAGTTTGTAACCTTCAGGAGTTACTGTCATGCCCCTGGCATCTTCGATTTCCCAAAGTTTGTAACCTTCAGGCCCAGTGGCTCCTGCTGAGGTTTCCAGATCTCCAGTGATTAGAGGAATATATCCCTCCGGGATATAGTTGAGTGGCATGCCCCAGGGACGATCTTTTGGGATTTTGTACCTAGGATCATACTTTTCCACTATGGGCGCTGATGTGATCTCTGAGATCACAGTCTTTTGTTGTTGCATTTGAGCTTGTGCTAGAGCTTGCATGTCGTTATGAAACTTTCTCAGATCCTCTTTCAGAGTGTCGATCTCTTCTCTCAACTCTCTATTCTCTTCCTCGAGATCATCCATCTTTTTCTGATGATTGGCCCGAGTATTGTACGAATGAGACAGTTTGACTCTAGAATCGAGACGCAAACGTGAGATTCGTAGGTAAGAAGAATGCGTTACGTGAGAATGATGAATGGAATGGTTATTTTAATATATGTTTTTTAATCAAAATAAACTTCGACAATTGGATTGCAAATATCAAACAGTGGGGAAACCCCATTTTATTGAATTCAAAGATTACGGAATGGAAATACAGTAATTTACATAGTGTCATACCCCAAATTTTGACCACTAACATTTTCCATCATTGTGCAAATTATCACCACAATATGGATGTACCTTTGTGCCTCATCAATCTCCTCAAGGGTTGTTGAGCACTCACTGCAATCAGACTTAGGGTTTCAAGCCCTCTCAGAGCTTTTAGGCAAAGGATCAATCAAGAAGTGACATGATCTTCAACTTGTCTAACCTCTCAAACATCCAAAAAGGATCAAGAGGACTCCCACTTCAAGGAATAAGCACAAGGCTACTCCCTTCTAGGTGGATTAAGCCTCAAGATCGCCAGTGTCACCAAATTAGGGTTTTGGTCGACCAAGGCCTCCAGTTGGGATTTTTCCTCTGGGAATGATCCAATGCTTCAAAGCATACCCTAAGATACTTCATGGTACCTCATAAACCCAGTCATCAAGTCAATTTAGCCTCAGGGGATGTATTCATCAAAAATCAAGAATTAGGGTTTCTTGACCTAATTCACCCCTACGTTGACTTTTGGGACAAAACATGAGCCAAGACCTCAAGGTAGGATTTGAGGGTCTCTAATACACCACATTGATCCATTTGCAACAATGGATTGGTCTAAGAAGCTTGGGCAACAAGTTTCAAGTTCATCAGAACCACAGTTAGAGTTTCGCGGAAAAAAATCAACTGTGCCTTTGACTTTTGACCCAGGCATGCTCCCAAACTTTGGGACATGATTCAATACACCCTATAAAACCTATGAAATCAATCCATCAAGTTTGATTTAGGTCAAGGACTTGATTTCCTAGAGGATCGCACAGTTTGGAATTCATCTGACAAAAAGTCAACTGTGCACAAAAGTCAAACTTTGACTTTTTGAGATTTTTCACAATTATGGTTCTTTGACCCTAAAATGATGTTAATGTGTGGTTGGAATCATCATTCATCAAGAAAAATCAAGAAAAGTGGGATAACTTGTAAAAGGGGTAACCATAAAAAACTTAGAAATTTTCTAAGTTATAGAACAAAGTGGCTAGGGTACCAACTTTGGAGGATCATAACTCCTAAACCACAAGGCCATTTTTCCCCATTCAAAGCTGGATTTGTAGCTCTCATGGCCCTCTACAAAAGCTTCAAACACAACTCATTCCAATTCCTCATGTATTTTAAGTTATGAAATGATCAAAATCACAAAAAGTGAAAATGTCACTTTTTTCCAACACTTAGTGAAATTTTCACTAAGTCAGAATCTGCCTTCACTTTTTTCCAAATGTAGGAGCATTTTTCACTTGGATCCAAAAGGTATCAAAACCAAATATGATCAAACAGTTATTGTATCATATGAGGGCTTTCCAAAATGGCCAAGAACTCCATCAAAGTCCACTTGAGCCATGAGATATAACCATGGCAATATGCCTTGCTGAAAACTGTCAAAGCAAGGCAGATTTGTGCATTTTGCTCGATTTGCCAAATTTGTGCAAATGACAAACACACTTATCCATTTAAACACCTCAGGGGGAGACCAAGGAGGGACAAACACTGATCCATCAGCCTCCCAAGTCTTTGGAACCAAAAGTAGCATGCCAAACCTAGAAATGCCTAAAAGAAGGACAAGACTCCAATTTTGGTTCGAAGCATTTAATGGATGCACCAAGGTGGCATGGACTGAGCCCTTCCCAACTGAATTCAGTCAAGACTTATCCAAGACCAAGGGAATCAGCAGCCTGTGTCCTAACCTCTAGTCAATGGCTAGAGGAGACAGATTCCCATTGATCAACATTGGCCAAACCTCTGCTGCAGTTGCCAATCACTATTGCTCCCAAAACAAACTTGCTCTACTATAAATAGAGCTAATTTGTGATCAGTTTGAGTACACCAAAGCCATCAAACAGATGCTTTCCTCAAAATCACCTTCTCACTTCCAAATTTGCCTTCCAAAGCAAGTCACTATCGGGTTTTGAGTTTGAGAGCAATTCCAACCAAACCAATCACACACACACCTCATAAACATCATATAGAGATGATCCAAACACTCATAAGTGACCTGTAACACCAAAATCACAAAGACACCTCTCAAAACCTCAAAATTGGACTTTTGTGCATTTTTCAAGCCATGTCTTGATTCAGTCACTTTCCAAACCAGATAAAACCTCAAACACACTCCAAATATCATCCTTGAACTGTCCCAAATGGTTCCACACATCTGGAACACCATTTGAGGGAGTTGCTGTTTTGGGCACTTTTGCCTCTTTTGCAAGAAAGAGCTCAAACTTGTTCCTGAGGTTTCCAGCTGATTCCAACCATCCTAAAAGCTTCTAAGAGATCATTTGAGGGTGTCCAAAGCATCAAATAATTTTTGGAACAAGGTACTTGGCAGATTGCACAAAAGCTCCAAAATGAGGTAAGCATCACAACTTGAATTCTTTGAATCATGATTTCCTTTAATGTCCACTGCTCATACATCTCTTATACATGTTATATGTGTTGTGTTTGCACCAATTTATCATGTAATTCACACCTGTACCAAGAGGTAGCACAGAAAATGCAAATCATGGCCTATTTCAAAACCACTATCGGGTTTTTCAATAAGAGCATGATCTGAAAAAAAAAAGAAAAAAAAACACCACCACCATTGGATTCCTTGTGAAATTCTAGGCAGGATAGACCTAAATTTTGTCCCAATCCATGGAGAAATGAGAAAGTTATGGACTTCACGTTTCTAACCAAAATCTTGCCTTGGCCAGGCCTAGAAAATAAGGCAAACCTTGTATATTTGTGGTTGTGTTTCAATCAACGGATGTATCACCACCCTAGTGGTAAGGCGCGCGCCCTATACACAAGAGGTATGCGGTTCGAATCCCCCTCGCCCCAGATTCTCTTTTTTTCCACTTTTTCATGTTTTTTTTTCATATTTTATTATTTTTCATATTATTTTTAATGATTTGAAAAATTAATAACTCCCTCAATTTTAATTATTTTTTATTGGTTGTTTTTGTAAAAAATCACAAAAATGTTGAAATATTTTATTCCACAAAAAAATCAAATTTATATTATTTATTTAATATAATTAGTATTTTTGTGAATAAATTCATTTTTAATTGTTTTTTAAACATTTAAAAGTGAATATTTATCTTAAAAATCAAAACCAAATGAGTTTTAATTCATCTTGTGATTAAAACCTCATTTTTCAAACCTTAAAAAAAATCACAAGTGGTTTATTCAAGCTTATTTGCTATTTTTATCATTTTTATGGATTTTCTTTAAATAATTACTTTTAAAGGAAAACAAGATTAGGGTTTCTTTGATTTTCACCCTCACAAATCTTTTTCAAACACCTTTGGGCCTCTTGGTAGAGTGTAAGACCCAATCCTTTTGTAAATAAACCTTTTAGGGTCTCACACATTGTATAAGTCCCTCTATATATTTTCAAAAGTACGGCGGGTCGTCGCCTTTGTAACGAAACCAAATTGGCCTCTCCTTGAGCTGTAAGCCCTATCACTTGTACAAAAATAACTTTTGGGCCTCTAATAGAGTGTAAGACTCAATCTCTTGAAAACCAAAACATTTTTGGGCCTCAGTCATTGTATAAGACCCACTGCGTTTTCAAAAATCTCGGCGCGATCGTCAATTCAAAACAAAAAAAAATTTGGGCCTACCTTCGTGTTATAAGCCCCATTTCCTTTCTTTTAAAACTCTTTGGGCCTCTAATACAGTGTAAGACCCAACCCCCTTTTAACCAAACCTTTTCTGGGCCTCAGTCACTTGTATAAGTCCCTATACAATTTCAAAACAACGGTGTAATCATCGTTAAACCTTGGGCCTCTCCTTGAGCTGTAAGCCCCAACAATCTTTTCAAAGCACTTTCTCCTTTGATTTAGAATATAATATTGTTATCAAAGCTTTCTTTGTTGAACAACTAAAAAAACAGCATGGAAGCTCTACAACCGAGTAAGTGTTTACCCGCTTTCTTTATCCGCTTTCATATATATATAATTGTATTGTGGGGCTGCTCACTGTAAGTCTTCTTTCACAAACTTTTATATACTTGTCACATATCAACTGTGTAATACTAGTATAGTTATTTAGAGTTTTCCCCGGCAACTACGTCTAGCACTAGGTAAAGCTTGTTGGTCACTCTTAAATACAAACAAAACTAGATTCCCATAGGATTACCAGACACAGTCTTCCCTCCTCTTGGGGTTAAACAATATGGAGACGTGAAAGGCAGCATTCTCGGTGAACCCTTTCTCAGACTGTCACTCTTAGAAATCGTCAAAGAGACTCTACTCCCCAGAGTTGATCTACTGTCCGTGAATAGCATCTCTTGAGTTTCTTCCAAATTCTCGGACTTTCCTGGCTTGATCTATTCTAGGTGAATAGTATGTCTTGAATTTCTCGGGGTTTAGGGACCCACAGGCTTCCTAAAAGCATCCCCGCCTCCTCTTGGGCGTTGTACAAGGACCCTTCGGCTTCTTAAAAGCTCTCATGCCTTCTCTTGGGCTTAGTACAAGGACCCAGAGACCTCTACAGGTATAGGAACAGAACCTAGTCATCAATTTGCTAGAGCTATCTTTCTGAGTCAAAGTGTCAGACCAGTTAATGGGTTGACCTTCATCCCTTAACATACCAGCCTTCTCTTAGGCATCATACAAAGATAATTCACTTATCTGAGAATTGATTTCTCAAAAACACCAGTAAACTTGAACAGTCTCAATACCCTTTGGATTTCCCATTTCCTTAAAGAACAGGAAATAACCCTGATCCTCTGATAAGTACCAAAGCACAACCTTATTTTTAATTGTTCCCTTCATAAGAACTGATTTTCTCTTTTATCCAACATACTGGACCTGTCACTAAACTGAAACAGTCGCCAGCACAATTAGCCTCCATCTCGGGCTTCGTACGAGATAGCAAAATGCTCTCTTGTTGAGTATAAAAGACTCTCTTGTTGAGTCAACCCTTTTAGCCTCCATCTCGGGCTTCGTACGAGATATAAAACACTCTCTTGTTGAGTATAAAAGACTCTCTTGTTGAGTCAATCATCCTTTTAGCCTCCATCTCGGGCTTTGTACGAGATATAAAACACTCTCTTGTTGAGTATAAAAGACTCTCTTGTTGAGTCAAACCCCCCCTTTATCCTCCATCTCGGGCTTCGTACGGGATAGAAAACACTCTCTTGTTGAGTATAAAAGACTCTCTCATTGAATCAAACAACCTCCAAACTCTCTTGTTGAGTTAATCACCTGTTCAAGACTCTCTTGTTGAGTCAAACCTCTTTAGCCTCCATTTTGGACTTCGTAAAAGACATATAAAAACACCCTCTTGTTGGGTCACTAGCCTCCTCTTAGGCTTTGTATAAGGAAAACCCCGGTTAAGTAAATTAACCTTTTGGTATCAAATATGTGCCTTGCTCACAGTATACAAACATCAACAACTCCTTTCCCTTCATCTAATTGCTGTAAGCGGCAAGCCTCTGGATTATTTACATCCACGCCACTGTCCCTCTTTTAGCATGAGAAATTTCTAAGGAAAGATGGCATTGCTCTACATTGAGTTAAAGTCTTCTCCGTCAGGTTAAAAATCCCCTATAAAGGAAATTATGGCATTGCTAGATTCACATATCCCAGTTAAAGTAATTCTCCTTTATAATCAGTCACCAAACAGTTGTGATAAACAGACGAGATGCCTCTCTTTAGAGATGACAAATTCTCTCTCGAAACCTTTTAGCTTCACATCTTGGGCTTTGAACAAGATACAAACAAACCCTTTTGCTTCATGTCTTTGGCTTTGAACAAAACACCAAAACAACCTTTTTCCTCCCATAGAATAGGAGGAACTACGATTGCTCTGATTTCCCTGTTTCTTTAAACGGGAATACGTAGGCATAAGATTGGAAAAAATCTTAGCGATCACACTAATAAAAAACACAAAAATCCAGCATCTCCACCAAATCAACCCAAAAGCACCAAGTCTTAAAACCTTACCAAAAACCTCACCAAAAGTCCAGACACCGTGTTCTCAGGCAAAATAACCAAAGATTGGGCCCCACTCCCACATAGCATCTGCAACCTAACAGACCGCTGTTCAAACTCAGCATGCAAGCAGGGTTAATTGGAGACATCTATTTCCCTTCCATAATCAGCTTAATAGGATAAAAAATGAATCAAACTGTAGTACCCAAGCGATAGTGCCTCATGACCACAAAAATCGCGCTACAGAAAAAATGGCGCCCACCGTGGGGCCCGTCTTCTCTTTCTTACACTCTTCGGTAGAAAACCCCGAGTTCACAAAATGTCACAGAAATGGCGACTCTACTGGGGAGTCATTGTCTCTATAGGATCATAGGACTAGAGGTCTAAGATGATTAAGACAAATATATATAGTGCTCTTCCTAATTGATATCTGTGTTTATTTTTCTGCTAATGGGAATGCGTGTGATGCCGCATGTGGAAAGATTGAGTATACACCTAAGATAGGTGATGGAAATGCGGGTAATCTTGCGGGGAGTGTGTTGTACCCCAAAATTTCCCCTTAGATTCATTGTTTCGTCTGTATATCATCCTAGGTCAATCATTCGCGCATGGCTAACCGCTTTATCTAGCTTTTGCTTGTTTGTTTCATTTGTGAATACAGGTGCTGATGCAGAAGATTCAAGGTCTTTAAGGCTGTGCTGTGTGTGTGTTCGTGGAGGTTCTCTGGTCTTGCAAGTGTGTGTGGATTCCTGTGAGATTGTGCCCTCACCCTTTTGATCCCTAAACCACTACCAAGCCTTTTCTCCCTCAAGAATCCTCAGTTTTTCCCCCACAGAATGTTAGGTCCTCATCCCCTCTGATATGAAATTTGGCACCCTAAAGACTAGTCATTGGATGTGTGATGACATCTCCCCTCTTAGAAGTTTAAATCCCAAGATACAGATTCAAACCCGTTGATTCGTTACAAGTTTACAAGCTCAAGCATGAGAATTCGACATCTTTTCTACGTATAAAATTCACATTCAAGCTGGAAAATTTCATGGTTACAAAATTATACAAGAGTAAGGGCAAGTTAATGTTATAGCTACCTTTTACAAGATAAATTCTAAGCAACTCTTTGCCAAGCCAGTACCCAAATCTATATCAGTATCAGACTTATCACTAAAACTAATGTTGGTTGTGGTAGCGCGTCTTAGAAGAACATTGTTGGCTCTCTCCAGAAGTGAAGTCCCTGCAGAGTGACATTTTGAATGCTATTCGATCTTTTGAAATATGTAGTGCCATTGAAAGTGCTAAGAGATTTGCAACTTCTCATGGAACCAAATGCTACAATAAAAAATAAGAGCATACACACAACTTTTGTAAATCTTTTGACCGAACTTCCTTTTGAGTATATCCTAGATGTTATCAATAAGTGTCTTAATGAAAGCACAAGCAATCCAACAGTCCAGAAGAAGCATATTGAAGAAGAAATTAACGGTATACTAAGTGATACAAGATTGCCAAACTCAAATTATTTCTACACAAGCATTTCAAGTTACATGTCAAATTTCATAAGTGCCACGTTTGATAATTTCTTTTACAAGAGTGTCTATGCAAGTCATAGCAACATTGATCCACCACACTCACACACAAATTCATCACTGATGTCACTAACCATATTTATCCCTAAACAAACCTCACCCTTTATCTCATTCAAACATATACAAATCCCTCGCTCTCACACCAAAACCACAGCATATTCCTGTACTCAAAGTTGGATGGAGAAGTGATTACTTGATGATTGTAGTAGCAAACTCTTAAAAAAACCATTACTGTTAATCAAACCGGCAGAGCAAATTCCAAGACAAATCAAAGAAGCTGACAATCCGTTCACATGTATAGAATATGGGTCTCATGACACTGCAACTCTCGTATCGAAAGCAGATAAGGCATCCTGCAAATAGCGACAAATAATAAGTGACCGACAAGGCATAGGCAAGACGGTTACTTGAAAATTATCCTAATGTTGTGCAGATCAGGAATAAACATCTATCTTGGATGAAAAGTGACAATTTAGTTTGAATTCTTACAGTAGAAAATAGGCCAGACAATCTGATCGAATCGTTGGAGCATGAATCCATCACCTCACGACCGTTGTTGAACAACATATGTCTTCCGCCCGGGAATTCCTCTTTGAAGTCTACCCGCCATATATGAATCTCTGCCCATAAGCTTAGCCCAGAGCTTGTAGAAACTGCTATGAACCATGTGCAAAATCTCACGAAGCGTTGTATTTAAAACTTATCATGCGGGTAGAAGTCCGAGCCCCTGTCCGGCCTCCGCAACCGCAACTTAACCCGATACCTGTCACGATAGAAATAATAATGAATCATCGTTTTCCAAACAAAAGCAAAAGTCCAAGAAATAATTCAAGAACATAATCGAAAACTAAAACAAGATGCATCACTCACTGCTGATGAAGGACGCTCCCAAATATTCCTTGACCTCATCGGAGATTGCTGCCGTGTTGTGGAGAAGGAAGAAATCAAACCTCAATTGGCTTTACACATGTTGATGAAACCTGTTCGAAGGACCACATGTTATTTGACTTCCATATAAAACACGAACCATGTGAAACACTCAAAAATACACAGAGATGTTCTTACCAACATAGAATTGTCAGAACTTTGCAAGTTTCAAGGATGTAAAACATTTTTGTCGTACAGAAGACTGAATTGGTGCTTGCTGAAGTCACTCTACCTGCTGCAGTTCATGAAGCGCATCAGCAAATGTTAGGACATGAAAAATACAAATCCAACAATCCAAACATAAGAGGAGAACCAACTTACTGAGTTATGGAATTCCTCACCAAGCAGAGTGCTACAGCTAAGGGACCACAGTCATCAACCATCTCTTTGAGACTTTTTGCAAATGAACCGTATAAAGCACGCTGCAGCAATGAGTTTGTTTTGTCCTAATTTGAGTTAAATGAGTATAAATTTCCATCATTAATTACACAAATCAGAAAGCAAGGAAATAATCAAGAGTATATCAAGATATATTCACAACAATTTCAAATCCAAGTGAAAATGGAAGAAGCAAGGAATCTGAGTCATCAACACTATCAAACATTTTCCAAACTTGTGAGACGTTACGAAAACGGAAATTTATCATCCTCATCATTTCTCAATCGTACAAAATAAAGTTGGCTCTGAATAGAATCATCAAGAGATAAAAAGGGCAAGAATTTGAATTATTTCCATATCAGTAAAAGCAATCCAATTAAGTTTTCAGTCTAAAACCAGGGAACCAAATCAGGCCTCAGATATTTTGTTTTCAAATCAGAATTAATTTTCATCATTTTCAAATTGAAAATTATGGGCAATATCCAAATAGGATACCACCAGCACAATATTCCGAAAATGGCACAGTAAATCAAAGTAATCAAGGGAATCAAGTATTTCAACGTAGCATTAAAGTTTCAAATCTCAAAATCAAGCAACAAATCGTACCAAACGATTTCAAACAATTTCAAGTTCCAAACTTTCCAAATCAAGCAACCAAATCAAATCACCACAGTATCATACAAAATCAAATCAGGCAAAGAATGAGAATATTGACTTCAATACATCATTGAAAATTCCCAAAATAAACTCATCATTGGCCATCTATAAAAGGGGGCGTTTTCTCATCAGAAAAGGCAGACATCACACACCAAACCCTAGAGGAATCACACGAAAAAAAATCAGAGACGACACCAGTAACCTCAATCACACGCAGAACATCAACCAAATTCACAAATCACAACCAGAAATTCCAAACCAATTCATCAAAGTCATATACCAGAAGTTATAAAAAAAAACCTTACACATCAAGCACATCCACTAAACCAGTCATCATACAATATTCAAAGATCGACCATCATCACAATTCAAACCAAACTTTCAAATCATCCACACAAACCAACACATACCAGAAGAACGAAACCACAAAAATCCAGAAATCAAATCCTAACCTCAACGCACCAGATTTCAAAACCCATACCACGATCAGAAATATTCATCATTTCATCAGTAAACAAATCAAACTACCAAACAATCATCAAATCACTCAATCACAGAAGAGGAAGAAGTAGAAGACTTAGCTCTGAGTAAAGAACCGCGAAAGCTCGATCGTGTCCCTCAACTTTGATCGTCGGCTCATTCCCTTCTCTTTTCTTCCTGCTTATCACTTGTAATTGTAAAATGCATCAATATGTAATGAGAATGATGCGGTATCGGGTCGATTGGGGATTAGGGTAAATTTAGGGTATATGATTGTTGATATTTGATTCATAGAAAAATCGAGAGAGAGAGAGAGAGAGAGAGAGAGAGAGAGAAGTGAGAGGATAGCGGCGGCGCCGTTAGGGTTTTAGAACCCTAATTTTGCCTTTTGAGAGAAGAAAGAGAGGCGAGAGAGAAAAGTGGAATGATCCGTGTGAGCCTTCACCCGTTTCTGCGTTCAACCCTTTTTTTTTTACCAAATCCATTTTTTTTCTATTTCTTTATAATATAAAACAAATTAATCTTTTACTCTAAAATAAACATAATTTTTATAATATAACTAATTTAATAATTAAAACTTTTTTCTTTTAAAATTTTTTATAGTAAAAACTCTTATTATTTAAAATACCAATGTCTCGCCGTACTCCATGTCTCGCCGTAGACACTTAGAATCTTAGCCTTAGGATCGGAGCCGTCGTACTCCAAGTAAATGCTCCGCCGCAAACATTTACAATCCTACCCCTCTTAAACCAACCTACAACTTTAGAGTCGTCGCACTCTATGTAATGTCTTGACTTAGACATTACTTCCCCTTGGAACCTTGACCCCGTAAAAAAGTTCCTCTTTTCAGAACTACGCATTACTCTGATTCTACTCCCGAGGATACGTGGGCACAAGGTGCAATACCTTGTCGAGTATACTTAGATACTAACCCCTAGGGTTTCTTCCTTAGCATAGCAGCCTTTAGCATAGCACCCTTAGCAAGCGAGTAATAGATAACATAAGATACTAACAAGAGGTTCCTGTAGAGTACTACGGACGTTTAGGATGCTAATACCTTCCCTAGGCGTAACCAACCCCGGAACCTTAGATCTTTAGGTTTTTTTCGCTTTTGAACCTTTCCTTTAGATAAATCAAAGACGGTGGTGAACATTTTAAGAACTGCGATGCAAGTTAATATAATAGCTTGTTATCCTATTCTCACCGCAACAGAACTGGCGACTTCACTGGGGACTGTCGAGGGTTTCCCCTACCTTGTTTTTGCTTATGTTATCTTTCTTTATTTACTCGCTTATATTTGCTTATTATCTGTTGTGCTGGTTTTCTGGGTTACTATTTGTGTGGTGAGATAAAGTCCTACACCCGGACTAGAGTGAAAATTATGATAGGACGGTGAGAATTCAAGGACGCTTTAAGGGAGTCGATTCCTGAAGAAGTTGAATTGAGACTTCACCACTCAGTTTAGGCCCTCTTGAATTTGATATTGTTCAATGAGTCCATTTTTGAAGACGATATTATTTCGAACTAAAGGCCATCGAGACTGGGGATCGTAGTTACCTTTAACCCAACTTGGCCTATTAGGATGTAGTGCGGGGACTATGCGGGAGTCTATTTCTGTAATAGTCGCTACGCGATACTACACTCAGACGAGATTCTCTTGAGAATATTATTGACTACCAAGAGATTTGGAAAATTGATAATATCCGAAAGATGGGTTGTAGACTCTTGGAACTTTGTAGAACCCGTTCGGCAAGTACATTTGAAACTATAGTACACACCTATTGGGATGGTTAGACCTTGGCTCCATGCTGTGACCTTTCAAACCTAGGGCCCTTTGCTTATTTGCTTTGCTTGTGTGTGCTTTGTGCGCTTTGCCTTGTGTGTTTCTCTGTGGTTGCTTGCATTCACGCATTCATTAGCATCATATCATAAAGATTCATGGAACTTGACTATGATTGTAAACATTGTAGGGATACTATGGATACCGAAAGAAGGAATACAAGAAGTACACTTTTCAGATTCCTAACTTGGATGATCTAAGGAGGTTGGAAACTTTGGTAACAAATGAGGAGAGTTTTAGTGGCAAATATGGAAGACTTTTATATGTGATGAATGCAAAGATTGATGAAGGACTGCTTTCTACCCTACTCCAGTTCTATGATCCGCTGTATCACAGTTTCACCTTTCCAGATTATCAGCTTGTACCTACCCTTGAAGAGTACTCTCAAATAATTGACTTACCTATTCGGGACAAGTTTCCTTTTCCTATCTTCGCAAACAACCCCGACGAAAGGGAAATCGCTAAGCCTACCCACTTGGATTTAGCTGACATTCAAGCCAATATAACTTCGAAAGGGGGGATTTCCGGTTTTACTGCAGAGTTTCTAGTTGCCAAAGCCCGATATTATGCCAGTCATCAAGATAAGGACGTTTTCGAAGCGGTTTTCGCTCTACTTATCTATGGTATTCTCTTATTCCCAAGTTTCAAAAATTTTGTGGACCTCAATGCCATTACAATTTTCTTGAAGAAGAATCCAGTACCGACCTTGTTGGCTGAAGCCTACTATTCTGTTCATTCGAGGAATGCTCGCAGAAAAGGAATGATTACCTGTTGTGTCCCTCTGTTGTACAAGTGGTTTATTTCGCACTTGCCCAAAGCACATGTCTTTTGGGATCTCAAGAAGGGGTGGTGGTCGCAGAAGATAATGTCTCTTACCCACTCCGACATCGAGTGGTATAACCGTGTTTATGATGGAGTGATGATTATAGACAGCTGTGGAAATTTTGGCAATGTACCTCTCCTTAGCATCAATGGATTAATCAGCTACAATCCAGTCTTGGCCCACATGCAACTAGGGTTTCCTCTGAAAGACAAACCTGCCAGTGCCCATGTGGAAAGTATTTATTTCGAAGGAGATAAATTGAGCAAGGAATTAAAAAAAACAGGTTTTGGACGCTTGGAGTCAAAAGATCAAGAAGAATAAGAGTTGCTTAGGGAAACCTAATTGTGTCTCTTTAGAACCTTATCTCCAATGGGTCCGGAAAAGAGCCATTGAGTTGAAGATGCTTTATCACCGCCTGGAGCCGATGGTCCTAAAAGAAAAACCGGTCTTATTTTTCTCGTCTGATGCAGAAAAGTTGAAAATTGCTTTGGACAAATCTCAACAGATGGAGGAGGCTTGGAAGAACAAGTACCAAATAGTTGTGGAAGAGAATGAAGAGCTTCAACAACAAGTCAAAATAAAAGACGGAGAAGTCACTTCTTACAAGAAAAGGAAAGCACGAGAAGAATTACCTTCTTCTAGCTCTCAACCAACACCTCAGAATTTAATTGTCAACGAGCTCATCTTGGAGAAAGGCCAGATGGAGGAAGAAATCAAGAAGCTCAAGACAAGGCTT